>CM072063.1:17417748-18757483 GCA_036785405.1 Coenonympha arcania | reverse complement strand
CTAACCTAACCTAACCTAACCTAACCTAACCTAACCTAACCTAACCTAACCTAACCTAACCTAACCTAACCTAACCTAACCTAACCTAACCTAACCTAACCTAACCTAACCTAACCTAACCTAACCTAACCTAACCTAACCTAACCTAACCTAACCTAACCTAACCTAACCTAACCTAACCTAACCTAACCTAACCTAACCTAACCTAACCTAACCTAACCTAACCTAACCTAACCTAACCTAACCTAACCTAACCTAACCTAACCTAACCTAACCTAACCTAACCTAACCTAACCTAACCTAACCTAACCTAACCTAACCTAACCTAACCTAACCTAACCTAACCTAACCTAACCTAACCTAACCTAACCTAACCTAACCTAACCTAACCTAACCTAACCTAACCTAACCTAACCTAACCTAACCTAACCTAACCTAACCTAACCTAACCTAACCTAACCTAACCTAACCTAACCTAACCTAACCTAACCTAACCTAACCTAACCTAACCTAACCTAACCTAACCTAACCTAACCTAACCTAACCTAACCTAACCTAACCTAACCTAACCTAACCTAACCTAACCTAACCTAACCTAACCTAACCTAACCTAACCTAACCTAACCTAACCTAACCTAACCTAACCTAACCTAACCTAACCTAACCTAACCTAACCTAACCTAACCTAACCTAACCTAACCTAACCTAACCTAACCTAACCTAACCTAACCTAACCTAACCTAACCTAACCTAACCTAACCTAACCTAACCTAACCTAACCTAACCTAACCTAACCTAACCTAACCTAACCTAACCTAACCTATCCTAACCTAACCTAACCTAACCTAACCTAACCTAACCTAACCTAACCTAACCTAACCTAACCTAACCTAACCTAACCTAACCTAACCTAACCTAACCTAACCTAACCTAACCTAACCTAACCTAACCTAACCTAACCTAACCTAACCTAACCTAACCTAACCTAACCTAACCTAACCTAACCTAACCTAACCTAACCTAACCTAACCTAACCTAACCTAACCTAACCTAACCTAACCTAACCTAACCTAACCTAACCTAACCTAACCTAACCTAACCTAACCTAACCTAACCTAACCTAACCTAACCTAACCTAACCTAACCTAACCTAACCTAACCTAACCTAACCTAACCTAACCTAACCTAACCTAACCTAACCTAACCTAACCTAACCTAACCTAACCTAACCTAACCTAACCTAACCTAACCTAACCTAACCTAACCTAACCTAACCTAACCTAACCTAACCTAACCTAACCTAACCTAACCTAACCTAACCTAACCTAACCTAACCTAACCTAACCTAACCTAACCTAACCTAACCTAACCTAACCTAACCTAACCTAACCTAACCTAACCTAACCTAACCTAACCTAACCTAACCTAACCTAACCTAACCTAACCTAACCTAACCTAACCTAACCTAACCTAACCTAACCTAACCTAACCTAACCTAACCTAACCTAACCTAACCTAACCTAACCTAACCTAACCTAACCTAACCTAACCTAACCTAACCTAACCTAACCTAACCTAACCTAACCTAACCTAACCTAACCTAACCTAACCTAACCTAACCTAACCTAACCTAACCTAACCTAACCTAACCTAACCTAACCTAACCTAACCTAACCTAACCTAACCTAACCTAACCTAACCTAACCTAACCTAACCTAACCTAACCTAACCTAACCTAACCTAACCTAACCTAACCTAACCTAACCTAACCTAACCTAACCTAACCTAACCTAACCTAACCTAACCTAACCTAACCTAACCTAACCTAACCTAACCTAACCTAACCTAACCTAACCTAACCTAACCTAACCTAACCTAACCTAACCTAACCTAACCTAACCTAACCTAACCTAACCTAACCTAACCTAACCTAACCTAACCTAACCTAACCTAACCTAACCTAACCTAACCTAACCTAACCTAACCTAACCTAACCTAACCTAACCTAACCTAACCTAACCTAACCTAACCTAACCTAACCTAACCTAACCTAACCTAACCTAACCTAACCTAACCTAACCTAACCTAACCTAACCTAACCTAACCTAACCTAACCTAACCTAACCTAACCTAACCTAACCTAACCTAACCTAACCTAACCTAACCTAACCTAACCTAACCTAACCTAACCTAACCTAACCTAACCTAACCTAACCTAACCTAACCTAACCTAACCTAACCTAACCTAACCTAACCTAACCTAACCTAACCTAACCTAACCTAACCTAACCTAACCTAACCTAACCTAACCTAACCTAACCTAACCTAACCTAACCTAACCTAACCTAACCTAACCTAACCTAACCTAACCTAACCTAACCTAACCTAACCTAACCTAACCTAACCTAACCTAACCTAACCTAACCTAACCTAACCTAACCTAACCTAACCTAACCTAACCTAACCTAACCTAACCTAACCTAACCTAACCTAACCTAACCTAACCTAACCTAACCTAACCTAACCTAACCTAACCTAACCTAACCTAACCTAACCTAACCTAACCTAACCTAACCTAACCTAACCTAACCTAACCTAACCTAACCTAACCTAACCTAACCTAACCTAACCTAACCTAACCTAACCTAACCTAACCTAACCTAACCTAACCTAACCTAACCTAACCTAACCTAACCTAACCTAACCTAACCTAACCTAACCTAACCTAACCTAACCTAACCTAACCTAACCTAACCTAACCTAACCTAACCTAACCTAACCTAACCTAACCTAACCTAACCTAACCTAACCTAACCTAACCTAACCTAACCTAACCTAACCTAACCTAACCTAACCTAACCTAACCTAACCTAACCTAACCTAACCTAACCTAACCTAACCTAACCTAACCTAACCTAACCTAACCTAACCTAACCTAACCTAACCTAACCTAACCTAACCTAACCTAACCTAACCTAACCTAACCTAACCTAACCTAACCTAACCTAACCTAACCTAACCTAACCTAACCTAACCTAACCTAACCTAACCTAACCTAACCTAACCTAACCTAACCTAACCTAACCTAACCTAACCTAACCTAACCTAACCTAACCTAACCTAACCTAACCTAACCTAACCTAACCTAACCTAACCTAACCTAACCTAACCTAACCTAACCTAACCTAACCTAACCTAACCTAACCTAACCTAACCTAACCTAACCTAACCTAACCTAACCTAACCTAACCTAACCTAACCTAACCTAACCTAACCTAACCTAACCTAACCTAACCTAACCTAACCTAACCTAACCTAACCTAACCTAACCTAACCTAACCTAACCTAACCTAACCTAACCTAACCTAACCTAACCTAACCTAACCTAACCTAACCTAACCTAACCTAACCTAACCTAACCTAACCTAACCTAACCTAACCTAACCTAACCTAACCTAACCTAACCTAACCTAACCTAACCTAACCTAACCTAACCTAACCTAACCTAACCTAACCTAACCTAACCTAACCTAACCTAACCTAACCTAACCTAACCTAACCTAACCTAACCTAACCTAACCTAACCTAACCTAACCTAACCTAACCTAACCTAACCTAACCTAACCTAACCTAACCTAACCTAACCTAACCTAACCTAACCTAACCTAACCTAACCTAACCTAACCTAACCTAACCTAACCTAACCTAACCTAACCTAACCTAACCTAACCTAACCTAACCTAACCTAACCTAACCTAACCTAACCTAACCTAACCTAACCTAACCTAACCTAACCTAACCTAACCTAACCTAACCTAACCTAACCTAACCTAACCTAACCTAACCTAACCTAACCTAACCTAACCTAACCTAACCTAACCTAACCTAACCTAACCTAACCTAACCTAACCTAACCTAACCTAACCTAACCTAACCTAACCTAACCTAACCTAACCTAACCTAACCTAACCTAACCTAACCTAACCTAACCTAACCTAACCTAACCTAACCTAACCTAACCTAACCTAACCTAACCTAACCTAACCTAACCTAACCTAACCTAACCTAACCTAACCTAACCTAACCTAACCTAACCTAACCTAACCTAACCTAACCTAACCTAACCTAACCTAACCTAACCTAACCTAACCTAACCTAACCTAACCTAACCTAACCTAACCTAACCTAACCTAACCTAACCTAACCTAACCTAACCTAACCTAACCTAACCTAACCTAACCTAACCTAACCTAACCTAACCTAACCTAACCTAACCTAACCTAACCTAACCTAACCTAACCTAACCTAACCTAACCTAACCTAACCTAACCTAACCTAACCTAACCTAACCTAACCTAACCTAACCTAACCTAACCTAACCTAACCTAACCTAACCTAACCTAACCTAACCTAACCTAACCTAACCTAACCTAACCTAACCTAACCTAACCTAACCTAACCTAACCTAACCTAACCTAACCTAACCTAACCTAACCTAACCTAACCTAACCTAACCTAACCTAACCTAACCTAACCTAACCTAACCTAACCTAACCTAACCTAACCTAACCTAACCTAACCTAACCTAACCTAACCTAACCTAACCTAACCTAACCTAACCTAACCTAACCTAACCTAACCTAACCTAACCTAACCTAACCTAACCTAACCTAACCTAACCTAACCTAACCTAACCTAACCTAACCTAACCTAACCTAACCTAACCTAACCTAACCTAACCTAACCTAACCTAACCTAACCTAACCTAACCTAACCTAACCTAACCTAACCTAACCTAACCTAACCTAACCTAACCTAACCTAACCTAACCTAACCTAACCTAACCTAACCTAACCTAACCTAACCTAACCTAACCTAACCTAACCTAACCTAACCTAACCTAACCTAACCTAACCTAACCTAACCTAACCTAACCTAACCTAACCTAACCTAACCTAACCTAACCTAACCTAACCTAACCTAACCTAACCTAACCTAACCTAACCTAACCTAACCTAACCTAACCTAACCTAACCTAACCTAACCTAACCTAACCTAACCTAACCTAACCTAACCTAACCTAACCTAACCTAACCTAACCTAACCTAACCTAACCTAACCTAACCTAACCTAACCTAACCTAACCTAACCTAACCTAACCTAACCTAACCTAACCTAACCTAACCTAACCTAACCTAACCTAACCTAACCTAACCTAACCTAACCTAACCTAACCTAACCTAACCTAACCTAACCTAACCTAACCTAACCTAACCTAACCTAACCTAACCTAACCTAACCTAACCTAACCTAACCTAACCTAACCTAACCTAACCTAACCTAACCTAACCTAACCTAACCTAACCTAACCTAACCTAACCTAACCTAACCTAACCTAACCTAACCTAACCTAACCTAACCTAACCTAACCTAACCTAACCTAACCTAACCTAACCTAACCTAACCTAACCTAACCTAACCTAACCTAACCTAACCTAACCTAACCTAACCTAACCTAACCTAACCTAACCTAACCTAACCTAACCTAACCTAACCTAACCTAACCTAACCTAACCTAACCTAACCTAACCTAACCTAACCTAACCTAACCTAACCTAACCTAACCTAACCTAACCTAACCTAACCTAACCTAACCTAACCTAACCTAACCTAACCTAACCTAACCTAACCTAACCTAACCTAACCTAACCTAACCTAACCTAACCTAACCTAACCTAACCTAACCTAACCTAACCTAACCTAACCTAACCTAACCTAACCTAACCTAACCTAACCTAACCTAACCTAACCTAACCTAACCTAACCTAACCTAACCTAACCTAACCTAACCTAACCTAACCTAACCTAACCTAACCTAACCTAACCTAACCTAACCTAACCTAACCTAACCTAACCTAACCTAACCTAACCTAACCTAACCTAACCTAACCTAACCTAACCTAACCTAACCTAACCTAACCTAACCTAACCTAACCTAACCTAACCTAACCTAACCTAACCTAACCTAACCTAACCTAACCTAACCTAACCTAACCTAACCTAACCTAACCTAACCTAACCTAACCTAACCTAACCTAACCTAACCTAACCTAACCTAACCTAACCTAACCTAACCTAACCTAACCTAACCTAACCTAACCTAACCTAACCTAACCTAACCTAACCTAACCTAACCTAACCTAACCTAACCTAACCTAACCTAACCTAACCTAACCTAACCTAACCTAACCTAACCTAACCTAACCTAACCTAACCTAACCTAACCTAACCTAACCTAACCTAACCTAACCTAACCTAACCTAACCTAACCTAACCTAACCTAACCTAACCTAACCTAACCTAACCTAACCTAACCTAACCTAACCTAACCTAACCTAACCTAACCTAACCTAACCTAACCTAACCTAACCTAACCTAACCTAACCTAACCTAACCTAACCTAACCTAACCTAACCTAACCTAACCTAACCTAACCTAACCTAACCTAACCTAACCTAACCTAACCTAACCTAACCTAACCTAACCTAACCTAACCTAACCTAACCTAACCTAACCTAACCTAACCTAACCTAACCTAACCTAACCTAACCTAACCTAACCTAACCTAACCTAACCTAACCTAACCTAACCTAACCTAACCTAACCTAACCTAACCTAACCTAACCTAACCTAACCTAACCTAACCTAACCTAACCTAACCTAACCTAACCTAACCTAACCTAACCTAACCTAACCTAACCTAACCTAACCTAACCTAACCTAACCTAACCTAACCTAACCTAACCTAACCTAACCTAACCTAACCTAACCTAACCTAACCTAACCTAACCTAACCTAACCTAACCTAACCTAACCTAACCTAACCTAACCTAACCTAACCTAACCTAACCTAACCTAACCTAACCTAACCTAACCTAACCTAACCTAACCTAACCTAACCTAACCTAACCTAACCTAACCTAACCTAACCTAACCTAACCTAACCTAACCTAACCTAACCTAACCTAACCTAACCTAACCTAACCTAACCTAACCTAACCTAACCTAACCTAACCTAACCTAACCTAACCTAACCTAACCTAACCTAACCTAACCTAACCTAACCTAACCTAACCTAACCTAACCTAACCTAACCTAACCTAACCTAACCTAACCTAACCTAACCTAACCTAACCTAACCTAACCTAACCTAACCTAACCTAACCTAACCTAACCTAACCTAACCTAACCTAACCTAACCTAACCTAACCTAACCTAACCTAACCTAACCTAACCTAACCTAACCTAACCTAACCTAACCTAACCTAACCTAACCTAACCTAACCTAACCTAACCTAACCTAACCTAACCTAACCTAACCTAACCTAACCTAACCTAACCTAACCTAACCTAACCTAACCTAACCTAACCTAACCTAACCTAACCTAACCTAACCTAACCTAACCTAACCTAACCTAACCTAACCTAACCTAACCTAACCTAACCTAACCTAACCTAACCTAACCTAACCTAACCTAACCTAACCTAACCTAACCTAACCTAACCTAACCTAACCTAACCTAACCTAACCTAACCTAACCTAACCTAACCTAACCTAACCTAACCTAACCTAACCTAACCTAACCTAACCTAACCTAACCTAACCTAACCTAACCTAACCTAACCTAACCTAACCTAACCTAACCTAACCTAACCTAACCTAACCTAACCTAACCTAACCTAACCTAACCTAACCTAACCTAACCTAACCTAACCTAACCTAACCTAACCTAACCTAACCTAACCTAACCTAACCTAACCTAACCTAACCTAACCTAACCTAACCTAACCTAACCTAACCTAACCTAACCTAACCTAACCTAACCTAACCTAACCTAACCTAACCTAACCTAACCTAACCTAACCTAACCTAACCTAACCTAACCTAACCTAACCTAACCTAACCTAACCTAACCTAACCTAACCTAACCTAACCTAACCTAACCTAACCTAACCTAACCTAACCTAACCTAACCTAACCTAACCTAACCTAACCTAACCTAACCTAACCTAACCTAACCTAACCTAACCTAACCTAACCTAACCTAACCTAACCTAACCTAACCTAACCTAACCTAACCTAACCTAACCTAACCTAACCTAACCTAACCTAACCTAACCTAACCTAACCTAACCTAACCTAACCTAACCTAACCTAACCTAACCTAACCTAACCTAACCTAACCTAACCTAACCTAACCTAACCTAACCTAACCTAACCTAACCTAACCTAACCTAACCTAACCTAACCTAACCTAACCTAACCTAACCTAACCTAACCTAACCTAACCTAACCTAACCTAACCTAACCTAACCTAACCTAACCTAACCTAACCTAACCTAACCTAACCTAACCTAACCTAACCTAACCTAACCTAACCTAACCTAACCTAACCTAACCTAACCTAACCTAACCTAACCTAACCTAACCTAACCTAACCTAACCTAACCTAACCTAACCTAACCTAACCTAACCTAACCTAACCTAACCTAACCTAACCTAACCTAACCTAACCTAACCTAACCTAACCTAACCTAACCTAACCTAACCTAACCTAACCTAACCTAACCTAACCTAACCTAACCTAACCTAACCTAACCTAACCTAACCTAACCTAACCTAACCTAACCTAACCTAACCTAACCTAACCTAACCTAACCTAACCTAACCTAACCTAACCTAACCTAACCTAACCTAACCTAACCTAACCTAACCTAACCTAACCTAACCTAACCTAACCTAACCTAACCTAACCTAACCTAACCTAACCTAACCTAACCTAACCTAACCTAACCTAACCTAACCTAACCTAACCTAACCTAACCTAACCTAACCTAACCTAACCTAACCTAACCTAACCTAACCTAACCTAACCTAACCTAACCTAACCTAACCTAACCTAACCTAACCTAACCTAACCTAACCTAACCTAACCTAACCTAACCTAACCTAACCTAACCTAACCTAACCTAACCTAACCTAACCTAACCTAACCTAACCTAACCTAACCTAACCTAACCTAACCTAACCTAACCTAACCTAACCTAACCTAACCTAACCTAACCTAACCTAACCTAACCTAACCTAACCTAACCTAACCTAACCTAACCTAACCTAACCTAACCTAACCTAACCTAACCTAACCTAACCTAACCTAACCTAACCTAACCTAACCTAACCTAACCTAACCTAACCTAACCTAACCTAACCTAACCTAACCTAACCTAACCTAACCTAACCTAACCTAACCTAACCTAACCTAACCTAACCTAACCTAACCTAACCTAACCTAACCTAACCTAACCTAACCTAACCTAACCTAACCTAACCTAACCTAACCTAACCTAACCTAACCTAACCTAACCTAACCTAACCTAACCTAACCTAACCTAACCTAACCTAACCTAACCTAACCTAACCTAACCTAACCTAACCTAACCTAACCTAACCTAACCTAACCTAACCTAACCTAACCTAACCTAACCTAACCTAACCTAACCTAACCTAACCTAACCTAACCTAACCTAACCTAACCTAACCTAACCTAACCTAACCTAACCTAACCTAACCTAACCTAACCTAACCTAACCTAACCTAACCTAACCTAACCTAACCTAACCTAACCTAACCTAACCTAACCTAACCTAACCTAACCTAACCTAACCTAACCTAACCTAACCTAACCTAACCTAACCTAACCTAACCTAACCTAACCTAACCTAACCTAACCTAACCTAACCTAACCTAACCTAACCTAACCTAACCTAACCTAACCTAACCTAACCTAACCTAACCTAACCTAACCTAACCTAACCTAACCTAACCTAACCTAACCTAACCTAACCTAACCTAACCTAACCTAACCTAACCTAACCTAACCTAACCTAACCTAACCTAACCTAACCTAACCTAACCTAACCTAACCTAACCTAACCTAACCTAACCTAACCTAACCTAACCTAACCTAACCTAACCTAACCTAACCTAACCTAACCTAACCTAACCTAACCTAACCTAACCTAACCTAACCTAACCTAACCTAACCTAACCTAACCTAACCTAACCTAACCTAACCTAACCTAACCTAACCTAACCTAACCTAACCTAACCTAACCTAACCTAACCTAACCTAACCTAACCTAACCTAACCTAACCTAACCTAACCTAACCTAACCTAACCTAACCTAACCTAACCTAACCTAACCTAACCTAACCTAACCTAACCTAACCTAACCTAACCTAACCTAACCTAACCTAACCTAACCTAACCTAACCTAACCTAACCTAACCTAACCTAACCTAACCTAACCTAACCTAACCTAACCTAACCTAACCTAACCTAACCTAACCTAACCTAACCTAACCTAACCTAACCTAACCTAACCTAACCTAACCTAACCTAACCTAACCTAACCTAACCTAACCTAACCTAACCTAACCTAACCTAACCTAACCTAACCTAACCTAACCTAACCTAACCTAACCTAACCTAACCTAACCTAACCTAACCTAACCTAACCTAACCTAACCTAACCTAACCTAACCTAACCTAACCTAACCTAACCTAACCTAACCTAACCTAACCTAACCTAACCTAACCTAACCTAACCTAACCTAACCTAACCTAACCTAACCTAACCTAACCTAACCTAACCTAACCTAACCTAACCTAACCTAACCTAACCTAACCTAACCTAACCTAACCTAACCTAACCTAACCTAACCTAACCTAACCTAACCTAACCTAACCTAACCTAACCTAACCTAACCTAACCTAACCTAACCTAACCTAACCTAACCTAACCTAACCTAACCTAACCTAACCTAACCTAACCTAACCTAACCTAACCTAACCTAACCTAACCTAACCTAACCTAACCTAACCTAACCTAACCTAACCTAACCTAACCTAACCTAACCTAACCTAACCTAACCTAACCTAACCTAACCTAACCTAACCTAACCTAACCTAACCTAACCTAACCTAACCTAACCTAACCTAACCTAACCTAACCTAACCTAACCTAACCTAACCTAACCTAACCTAACCTAACCTAACCTAACCTAACCTAACCTAACCTAACCTAACCTAACCTAACCTAACCTAACCTAACCTAACCTAACCTAACCTAACCTAACCTAACCTAACCTAACCTAACCTAACCTAACCTAACCTAACCTAACCTAACCTAACCTAACCTAACCTAACCTAACCTAACCTAACCTAACCTAACCTAACCTAACCTAACCTAACCTAACCTAACCTAACCTAACCTAACCTAACCTAACCTAACCTAACCTAACCTAACCTAACCTAACCTAACCTAACCTAACCTAACCTAACCTAACCTAACCTAACCTAACCTAACCTAACCTAACCTAACCTAACCTAACCTAACCTAACCTAACCTAACCTAACCTAACCTAACCTAACCTAACCTAACCTAACCTAACCTAACCTAACCTAACCTAACCTAACCTAACCTAACCTAACCTAACCTAACCTAACCTAACCTAACCTAACCTAACCTAACCTAACCTAACCTAACCTAACCTAACCTAACCTAACCTAACCTAACCTAACCTAACCTAACCTAACCTAACCTAACCTAACCTAACCTAACCTAACCTAACCTAACCTAACCTAACCTAACCTAACCTAACCTAACCTAACCTAACCTAACCTAACCTAACCTAACCTAACACCTAACCTAACCTAACCTAACCTAACCTAACCTAACCTAACCTAACCTAACCTAACCTAACCTAACCTAACCTAACCTAACCTAACCTAACCTAACCTAACCTAACCTAACCTAACCTAACCTAACCTAACCTAACCTAACCTAACCTAACCTAACCTAACCTAACCTAACCTAACCTAACCTAACCTAACCTAACCTAACCTAACCTAACCTAACCTAACCTAACCTAACCTAACCTAACCTAACCTAACCTAACCTAACCTAACCTAACCTAACCTAACCTAACCTAACCTAACCTAACCTAACCTAACCTAACCTAACCTAACCTAACCTAACCTAACCTAACCTAACCTAACCTAACCTAACCTAACCTAACCTAACCTAACCTAACCTAACCTAACCTAACCTAACCTAACCTAACCTAACCTAACCTAACCTAACCTAACCTAACCTAACCTAACCTAACCTAACCTAACCTAACCTAACCTAACCTAACCTAACCTAACCTAACCTAACCTAACCTAACCTAACCTAACCTAACCTAACCTAACCTAACCTAACCTAACCTAACCTAACCTAACCTAACCTAACCTAACCTAACCTAACCTAACCTAACCTAACCTAACCTAACCTAACCTAACCTAACCTAACCTAACCTAACCTAACCTAACCTAACCTAACCTAACCTAACCTAACCTAACCTAACCTAACCTAACCTAACCTAACCTAACCTAACCTAACCTAACCTAACCTAACCTAACCTAACCTAACCTAACCTAACCTAACCTAACCTAACCTAACCTAACCTAACCTAACCTAACCTAACCTAACCTAACCTAACCTAACCTAACCTAACCTAACCTAACCTAACCTAACCTAACCTAACCTAACCTAACCTAACCTAACCTAACCTAACCTAACCTAACCTAACCTAACCTAACCTAACCTAACCTAACCTAACCTAACCTAACCTAACCTAACCTAACCTAACCTAACCTAACCTAACCTAACCTAACCTAACCTAACCTAACCTAACCTAACCTAACCTAACCTAACCTAACCTAACCTAACCTAACCTAACCTAACCTAACCTAACCTAACCTAACCTAACCTAACCTAACCTAACCTAACCTAACCTAACCTAACCTAACCTAACCTAACCTAACCTAACCTAACCTAACCTAACCTAACCTAACCTAACCTAACCTAACCTAACCTAACCTAACCTAACCTAACCTAACCTAACCTAACCTAACCTAACCTAACCTAACCTAACCTAACCTAACCTAACCTAACCTAACCTAACCTAACCTAACCTAACCTAACCTAACCTAACCTAACCTAACCTAACCTAACCTAACCTAACCTAACCTAACCTAACCTAACCTAACCTAACCTAACCTAACCTAACCTAACCTAACCTAACCTAACCTAACCTAACCTAACCTAACCTAACCTAACCTAACCTAACCTAACCTAACCTAACCTAACCTAACCTAACCTAACCTAACCTAACCTAACCTAACCTAACCTAACCTAACCTAACCTAACCTAACCTAACCTAACCTAACCTAACCTAACCTAACCTAACCTAACCTAACCTAACCTAACCTAACCTAACCTAACCTAACCTAACCTAACCTAACCTAACCTAACCTAACCTAACCTAACCTAACCTAACCTAACCTAACCTAACCTAACCTAACCTAACCTAACCTAACCTAACCTAACCTAACCTAACCTAACCTAACCTAACCTAACCTAACCTAACCTAACCTAACCTAACCTAACCTAACCTAACCTAACCTAACCTAACCTAACCTAACCTAACCTAACCTAACCTAACCTAACCTAACCTAACCTAACCTAACCTAACCTAACCTAACCTAACCTAACCTAACCTAACCTAACCTAACCTAACCTAACCTAACCTAACCTAACCTAACCTAACCTAACCTAACCTAACCTAACCTAACCTAACCTAACCTAACCTAACCTAACCTAACCTAACCTAACCTAACCTAACCTAACCTAACCTAACCTAACCTAACCTAACCTAACCTAACCTAACCTAACCTAACCTAACCTAACCTAACCTAACCTAACCTAACCTAACCTAACCTAACCTAACCTAACCTAACCTAACCTAACCTAACCTAACCTAACCTAACCTAACCTAACCTAACCTAACCTAACCTAACCTAACCTAACCTAACCTAACCTAACCTAACCTAACCTAACCTAACCTAACCTAACCTAACCTAACCTAACCTAACCTAACCTAACCTAACCTAACCTAACCTAACCTAACCTAACCTAACCTAACCTAACCTAACCTAACCTAACCTAACCTAACCTAACCTAACCTAACCTAACCTAACCTAACCTAACCTAACCTAACCTAACCTAACCTAACCTAACCTAACCTAACCTAACCTAACCTAACCTAACCTAACCTAACCTAACCTAACCTAACCTAACCTAACCTAACCTAACCTAACCTAACCTAACCTAACCTAACCTAACCTAACCTAACCTAACCTAACCTAACCTAACCTAACCTAACCTAACCTAACCTAACCTAACCTAACCTAACCTAACCTAACCTAACCTAACCTAACCTAACCTAACCTAACCTAACCTAACCTAACCTAACCTAACCTAACCTAACCTAACCTAACCTAACCTAACCTAACCTAACCTAACCTAACCTAACCTAACCTAACCTAACCTAACCTAACCTAACCTAACCTAACCTAACCTAACCTAACCTAACCTAACCTAACCTAACCTAACCTAACCTAACCTAACCTAACCTAACCTAACCTAACCTAACCTAACCTAACCTAACCTAACCTAACCTAACCTAACCTAACCTAACCTAACCTAACCTAACCTAACCTAACCTAACCTAACCTAACCTAACCTAACCTAACCTAACCTAACCTAACCTAACCTAACCTAACCTAACCTAACCTAACCTAACCTAACCTAACCTAACCTAACCTAACCTAACCTAACCTAACCTAACCTAACCTAACCTAACCTAACCTAACCTAACCTAACCTAACCTAACCTAACCTAACCTAACCTAACCTAACCTAACCTAACCTAACCTAACCTAACCTAACCTAACCTAACCTAACCTAACCTAACCTAACCTAACCTAACCTAACCTAACCTAACCTAACCTAACCTAACCTAACCTAACCTAACCTAACCTAACCTAACCTAACCTAACCTAACCTAACCTAACCTAACCTAACCTAACCTAACCTAACCTAACCTAACCTAACCTAACCTAACCTAACCTAACCTAACCTAACCTAACCTAACCTAACCTAACCTAACCTAACCTAACCTAACCTAACCTAACCTAACCTAACCTAACCTAACCTAACCTAACCTAACCTAACCTAACCTAACCTAACCTAACCTAACCTAACCTAACCTAACCTAACCTAACCTAACCTAACCTAACCTAACCTAACCTAACCTAACCTAACCTAACCTAACCTAACCTAACCTAACCTAACCTAACCTAACCTAACCTAACCTAACCTAACCTAACCTAACCTAACCTAACCTAACCTAACCTAACCTAACCTAACCTAACCTAACCGACATTGCCATGTCAGAAGAGATTAAAATCCTGGGTCTCTACGTCGACCACAAGCTGACATTCAATAAACATGTTGCAGAGGTTTGTAAAAAGGCCATTCAAATATATAAACAGCTCTCCAGAGCTGCCCGAATTAGCTGGGGCCTTCATCCACAAGTGATCCGTCTAATATATACCGCAACCGTCGAGCCGGTGATCATGTATGCCTCCAGTGCTTGGGCTTCAGCGACTGAAAAGCTAGGTGTGCAAAAACAGCTGAATAATGTGCAAAGAGGCTTTGCTCAAAAGCTGACGAGAGCATATAGAACCGTCTCTCTGAATTCGGCTCTGGTGCTGTCCGGACTACTACCCCTCGACCTAAGAATAAGAGAAGCAGCTGCACTCTATGAGGCCAAGAGGGGAGTACCCCGGGCAGACCTAGTGGACAGAGAAGTGGAGCGAGTCACTGCATATGCTAAAACTCCTCATCCGGCAGAACATATGTGCCTGGAGTTCATGTGCCTGATGAACCAGGAACAATTCGATGACCACAACTGGCAAGACATAAAAATATTTACGGATGGCAGCAAAATTGACGGCAAGGTAGGCGCAGCACTATCCTTGTGGAATGGAATAGCTGAAATCCAAGCCGTCAAGATAAAACTGTCTCCGTATTGTACGGTTTATCAGGCGGAACTCCTGGCCATATGCGAAGCCACCAGGATAATATTAGACCGTCAGGAAGTAAGTTTTGGCATATACAGTGATTCAAGATCCGCCCTAGAGGCGATTACAAATAATGCCTCCAAGCACCACCTGGCGGTTCAGTCGCGTGATAACATCAAAGCCGCAAAACTCCAGAACAAGGCGATATCCTTGTTCTGGATCAAAGCACACGCCGGACTGGAAGGTAACGAGCGGGCCGACATCCTAGCTAAAGACGCGGCGCTGAAAACCAAAACAAAGCCCAAATACGATCTGTGCCCGGTTTCATTCGTCAAGCGACAAATTCGTCTGAACTCGCTTGACGAATGGAACCGGAGATATAGGGCCGGAGGAACCGCGTCCACGACTAAAATATTTTTCCCAGATGCGGTACGTGCTTATAAAGTTATCAGAGAGCTGGAGCTAACGGGAGTTCTGACACAGGTGTTGACGGGGCACGGCGGGTTCTCCGAATACTTAAATAGGTTTAAGTGCAAGGAAAACCCGTCGTGCATCTGCGAGCCAGGAGTGAAAGAAACAATCCAGCACCTGTTATTTGAATGCCCATCCAGCTCTCTGGTAAAGTATAACGCAGAACAAAAATTGGACGTGAACCTAACAGTGGAAAATGCAGGCGAAGTTATAGCTGACAAAAGCAAAAGAGAGCTGTTTATAGAATATTGTACAAAAATAGCATTAAAAGCGATAAATAGAAATAAAACATAGATATAACGATATGCAATATATATATAGTGAATTATATATACGTAACAAGCATACAGTAACATGGTAATATAAGTAAATAAATGGCAGTTATAATTGGTATACATAAAAACAAAAAAGTAAAATAAAACAACAATCTGCAACGAAATCAAATCCGCGCAAACAAAGAACTCTGAGCAACATTTGTCAGGGGAAGACGTATAATTAAAAAAAAAAAAAAAAAAAAAAAAAAAAAAAAAAAAAAAAAAAAAAAAAAAAAAAAAAAAAAAAAAAAAAAAACCTAACCTAACCTAACCTAACCTAACCTAACCTAACCTAACCTAACCTAACCTAACCTAACCTAACCTAACCTAACCTAACCTAACCTAACCTAACCTAACCTAACCTAACCTAACCTAACCTAACCTAACCTAACCTAACCTAACCTAACCTAACCTAACCTAACCTAACCTAACCTAACCTAACCTAACCTAACCCGATATCAAATTGATACAAATTTCTTCTATTTTTTCTATTTTCGACCACTTACCTCAAAGTTTCCGCGATTTTCGCGCTGGTGTCGTCTGTCGTCCACTCCCGGCTGCCTGCGGTGCCCTGAAAAGCGAAGGAAAATTGATTGTTCTCGGAAAATTCGTGAAAATTTCGAGGAAAACTTCGCGAATTTCCCGCGAATTTCCTCCTGAACTGCTGCCAGGGCACGCGTACGTGCGCCCGCAGACGCGCCGGCGCGCTCGCGCCACGCAAAGCTAAAGGAAAACGCGAAAAGCGGCCGTTTTCAGCGAACCGAGTTTACATAGGCCGTAGGGACTTTGAGTTTATTTGATATCAAATTGATACAAATTTCTTCTATTTTTTCTATTTTCGACCACTTACCTCAAAGTTTCCGCGATTTTCGCGCTGGTGCCGTCTGTCGTCCACTCCCGGCTGCCTGCGGTGCCCTGAAAAGCGAAGGAAAATTGATTGTTCTCGGAAAATTCGTGAAAATTTCGAGGAAAACTTCGCGAATTTCCCGCGAATTTCCTCCTGAACTGCTGCCAGGGCACGCGTACGTGCGCCCGCAGACGCGCCGGCGCGCTCGCGCCACGCAAAGCTAAAGGAAAACGCGAAAAGCGGCCGTTTTCAGCGAACCGAGTTTACATAGGCCGTAGGGACTTTGAGTTTATTTGATATCAAATTGATACAAATTTCTTCTATTTTTTCTATTTTCGACCACTTACCTCAAAGTTTCCGCGATTTTCGCGCTGGTGTCGTCTGTCGTCCACTCCCGGCTGCCTGCGGTGCCCTGAAAAGCGAAGGAAAATTGATTGTTCTCGGAAAATTCGTGAAAATTTCGAGGAAAACTTCGCGAATTTCCCGCGAATTTCCTCCTGAACTGCTGCCAGGGCACGCGTACGTGCGCCCGCAGACGCGCCGGCGCGCTCGCGCCACGCAAAGCTAAAGGAAAACGCGAAAAGCGGCCGTTTTCAGCGAACCGAGTTTACATAGGCCGTAGGGACTTTGAGTTTATTTGATATCAAATTGATACAAATTTCTTCTATTTTTTCTATTTTCGACCACTTACCTCAAAGTTTCCGCGATTTTCGCGCTGGTGTCGTCTGTCGTCCACTCCCGGCTGCCTGCGGTGCCCTGAAAAGCGAAGGAAAATTGATTGTTCTCGGAAAATTCGTGAAAATTTCGAGGAAAACTTCGCGAATTTCCCGCGAATTTCCTCCTGAACTGCTGCCAGGGCACGCGTACGTGCGCCCGCAGACGCGCCGGCGCGCTCGCGCCACGCAAAGCTAAAGGAAAACGCGAAAAGCGGCCGTTTTCAGCGAACCGAGTTTACATAGGCCGTAGGGACTTTGAGTTTATTTGATATCAAATTGATACAAATTTCTTCTATTTTTTCTATTTTCGACCACTTACCTCAAAGTTTCCGCGATTTTCGCGCTGGTGTCGTCTGTCGTCCACTCCCGGCTGCCTGCGGTGCCCTGAAAAGCGAAGGAAAATTGATTGTTCTCGGAAAATTCGTGAAAATTTCGAGGAAAACTTCGCGAATTTCCCGCGAATTTCCTCCTGAACTGCTGCCAGGGCACGCGTACGTGCGCCCGCAGACGCGCCGGCGCGCTCGCGCCACGCAAAGCTAAAGGAAAACGCGAAAAGCGGCCGTTTTCAGCGAACCGAGTTTACATAGGCCGTAGGGACTTTGAGTTTATTTGATATCAAATTGATACAAATTTCTTCTATTTTTTCTATTTTCGACCACTTACCTCAAAGTTTCCGCGATTTTCGCGCTGGTGTCGTCTGTCGTCCACTCCCGGCTGCCTGCGGTGCCCTGAAAAGCGAAGGAAAATTGATTGTTCTCGGAAAATTCGTGAAAATTTCGAGGAAAACTTCGCGAATTTCCCGCGAATTTCCTCCTGAACTGCTGCCAGGGCACGCGTACGTGCGCCCGCAGACGCGCCGGCGCGTTCGCGCCACGCAAAGCTAAAGGAAAACGCGAAAAACGGGCCCCCCCACCCACCCTATCTTTGTTACGCAGGTAGGGCCGAGCGCTACCGTAGGGAGAGCCGTTTAACAAAAGTCCCGTTTTTGACTGCGGAAAAGTGGTTGACGGCTTTAGGACGACTTGTGGGACCATATACACTTACCAAGTCGCTTCTGAAGTCAAAACTTTGACCTCGGGGGCGTTCTACACCCTCCGAAACTAACTTCACGAGATATTTGTAGTGACACATTGGAATTTTACTGTAGGTAGAAATCGGACTTCGGAGGCTCTTTACACCCCTGAACCTAACATCTTAGACTTTAGTCTAAGGAGACAATTAGCTTTAGTTAGTAAATTGACATTGAGAGGCAATTTACACCTCCCAAGATACCACCTTTGTTTATTAAGCATTATTGTTGATTATTTCATTTAAAATTGTGATTTTATCCTCAGGTTAGGTTAGGCTATAAATATATTGACTTGGAAGAATTAATAATATACTTTATAGGGCTTTTTACATCTAATTAGTCTTAGTAATATAGTCCATAGGGCTTTTTACACCCTTGAACGGTTCGGTTAGGAAAGTTGATAATTACAGTAATCTAGTCAGTCGAGGGCCGTTTACACCCTCATTACTTAACTGATTGGTACTTAATTATTAATTTAAATTTTCACGTATTCCTCTGGCCACCATGTTCGGTTTTAGGACACCGACCAAAACTACAAGGCTGTCTCAAAGCCCGGAACCTGGATGCGAGGAAATGGACCTGATTGCAACTAGTGAGGCAGGACTTTCTAGAAGCATAGGAAACATATGCTCTAAGACCTTCGATGTGGCCAAAACCCCGGAAGAAGCGGGCATTAATGACTCCACCAAAGTCCTGACTCCTGAGGTAGCTCCGGTGGGTCCTCCCAAGTCAAAGCTGAGGGCGGTGCTCTCTCAGAAGAGCACTGGTCCCTCAGGACAAAGGAGGCAGCTCACACAGGGGAGCTCAGCGACCAATGACAGGCAACCGGTGGAGACTCTGAGAACCCCACCAGGCGGCGGGGCTCTCAGCGTCTCTACTGAAGTAAAGCCCAAATACGCCAGTCGATCGGCGGAGGCTAAAGCCTGCCTAGTAAGAGCCAAGACTTTACTAGGTGAGTCGCGAAATTTAAAGTCGGACATAAAAGCTGGGGTCACACAGGCCATTGAAAGACTATACCGACTGGTCATTGAAATGGGAGGTGCAAAGGAGCCAACAGAAAGAGCTCAAGAAAGAGAAGAAAGGACTGCCAAGACCACTTCGGATACAACTCCACAGATAGAGCTGATGCAAGAGCTCGTAAAATCCATCAAAGAGCACAAAAAAGCTCTACTAGAGTGCCAACAGCATACAACAGCTCTGTCTGCGGACATAAAAAAGATCCCACGGCCGTTTGAACTGGAGCAAGGACCGTCCTACGCAGAGGTCGCCAAGCTAACCAAGAGCATCGATGACCTTAGAAACGACCTCACCAGCCAAACCATTTCGCGGCCTACCTACGCGGATGCACTACAACTACATAGACAGGCAAACACAGCGCCCCTACACTCAATCATTATAACATCTGACGACAAGGAGGATACAAGCCAAGAACTTATCACAAAGATTAGGGAGGCAGTGGATGCGAAAAATAGTGGTATTCGCGTAGATAGGCTGCGAAAAGCAAAAGACCAGAAGGTCGTTGTTGGCTGCCACAGTAGGGAGGAAATATCGAGGGTCAGCGAAGCGGTTAGAACCAACAACCTGCTAGTCAAAGAGGCACAGAACAAGGACCCGCTAATTATGGTGAGGGACGTTCTGGCCGTCCATACGGATGAAGAGGTTGTTGGGGCGCTGCGAAAACAGAATGGTCACCTTCTGGCAGACATTGCAGAACGAGATGTGAGAGTTGCGGTGAGGTACAGGCGGAAAGCGAGGAACCCGCACACCGCCCATATTGTGCTGCAAGTGTCACCCGAAGTATGGCAGCGCTTCACCACGGCGGGTCGAGTACACATCGATCTTCAAAGACTTCAAGTGGAAGACCAGTCGCCGTTGGTACAGTGTTCGCTGTGCTTGGGGTACGGACACACTAGACGCCTCTGCAAGGATACAGTGGAGAAGTGCAGCTATTGTGGAGGTCCTCACAGAGGGGCGGAGTGTGAGGATCGTCAGGTTGGAAACCCTCCAACTTGCTGCAATTGCAGCCGTGCAAAACTCACTTCAACTAACCACAATGCATTTAATCATGAGTGCCCTATCAGGCGGAAGTGGGACGCCTTAGCCCGCGCCACTACAACGTATTGCTAACGGCGTGCCTGGAGATCAAACCGCACCTAGTGACGTAATTCCACACGAACCCGCAAAACAATATAAAATATTCCAAGCCAATCTCCAAAGAAAGCACCTAGCAACATCAGAGCTGATGCTAGAAGCTGAAAAACGCCAGATTGCTCTTGCGCTGCTCCAAGAGCCATACGTAGGCAGTTCAAGGTGTATGGGACATTATGGAGGGGTGAGGATTTTCCAGAATGCAAATCAGACAGACGGGCCTGTCAAGGCGGCAATCGCCGTCTTCGATCCAAACCTTGATGTAAGGCAGTTCCCAAAACTCACTACAAATAACATCGCTGTGGTGAGCATCCGGACTTGCACCTGGGAGATCACTGTGGTCTCATACTACTTTGAACCTGATCAGCCCGTGGAGCCATACTTGGAGCAGCTCAAGAGAATACAAAAGGAGCTACAGCCAAAGATGCTGCTAATAGGCGGAGATGCCAACGCAAAAAACACGTGGTGGGGAGGTGAAATAATTAATCTGAGGGGCGAAGAAATGTCTGGAGCTTTAGGTGAGATGGGCCTGCAGGTTTTGAACGAGGGAGACATTCCCACATTTGATACTATCAGAGGTGGCAAACGCTACTCTAGCTACGTAGACATAACGGCTTGCTCGACTTCGATGCTCAACTTGGTAGAGGACTGGAGAGTGGACGAAGGGGTAACCAGCTCCGACCATAACACACTGGCCTTTAATATCAGACTTAGCAAGGCGAAAGGCGTGAGCATTCAAAGGACGACACGCATTTATGGCACCAAAAAAGCTAATTGGACCCAGTTTCGTGAGAAACTGGACCAATTAATAGTGGAACATGCCGTAAATCCTGAAACGGTCAAAAACATTAACAACATAGGGGATTTGGACTCCTTCACGGAGAGGTATACGAACATTGTCAAAATTACCTGTGAAGATACCTTGCCGAAAAAGAAGTCCAAAGAAAAACTTACCTTGCCGTGGATGTCCGAGGAGCTCTACAGGATGAAAAAGGAAGTCCTCACGAAGAAACGTCGTATCCGTTGCGCAGCGCTGGTCCGTAGAGCAAAGGTAGTAGGGGAGTACCTGAAAATAAAAGAAGAATATGAGATTAAAGTAAAGACAGCACAAATAGAAAGTTGGAAAAGTTTCTGCGGAAAACAGGATAAAGAAGGAGTATGGGAAGGCATATACAGGGTAATAGGAAGGACCGCCAAGAGACACGAAGATTTGCCCCTCGAAAAGGACGGAAGGACTGTGGACCTGCGGGATTCAGCAAAGGTACTGACTGAGGCTTTCTACCCGGACGACTCGACAGTTTGTGACTCTATACACCACAAACTCATCAGAGAGGAGGCTGACCGCGTGAACGTTGGGACTCCCGACGATCACCGGGACCCACCATTCACGATGGCCGAGCTCCGGTCCGTGGTGGACAGCTTTAACACGAAAAAGGCTCCGGGTGCAGATGGCTTCACAGCCGACATCTGCAGTCACGTGATATCCCGCGATCCGGAGTCTTTCCTATCACTGGTTAACAAATGCCTGGAACAAGAGCACTTTCCGACCATCTGGAAGCAAGCAACAGTGGTGGTCTTACGTAAGCCCGGGAAGGACAACTACTGCAACCCCAAGGCTTACAGACCAATCGGCTTGTTGCCAGTGATGGGAAAGATTCTGGAAAAGCTGATCGTCGGTAGACTGAAGTGGCATATTCTTCCTAGGCTTAGTACTCGCCAATACGGGTTCATGCCACAAAAAAGCACTGAGGACTCCTTCTATGACCTAGTGAACCACATACGCCAAAAAATAGACGCAAAAAAGATGGTAGTAATGGTTTCGCTGGACATAGAGGGAGCTTTTGACAATGCTTGGTGGCCAATGATCAGAGTCCGTTTGGCTGAGGAAAAGTGCCCTATTAATATACGGAGAATCCTCGACAGCTACCTACGAGACAGAAAGGTCACAGTCCGATACGGGGGGGAAGAATATACAAAGAACACTACTAAAGGCTGTGTACAAGGTTCAATTGGCGGTCCCATCCTTTGGAACCTTCTTCTGAACCCCCTGCTCAAGGGACTTGAAGATCGAGGAGATTACTGCCAGGCGTTTGCCGACGACGTCGTCCTCGTCTTCAACGGAAACACGGCCCTTGAAGTAGAGACACAGGCCAATGCCGCCCTCTCCTATGTTTGGGATTGGGGCGTCAAAAACAAACTTAATTTCGGTCCTTCAAAGACCAAAGCTATGGTACTCACCAAAAAGCTAAAGTTTGACGTCCCAAGACTGACCATGGGTGGGGTCGACATTGCCATGTCAGAAGAGATTAAAATCCTGGGTCTCTACGTCGACCACAAGCTGACATTCAATAAACATGTTGCAGAGGTTTGTAAAAAGGCCATTCAAATATATAAACAGCTCTCCAGAGCTGCCCGAATTAGCTGGGGCCTTCATCCACAAGTGATCCGTCTAATATATACCGCAACCGTCGAGCCGGTGATCATGTATGCCTCCAGTGCTTGGGCTTCAGCGACTGAAAAGCTAGGTGTGCAAAAACAGCTGAATAATGTGCAAAGAGGCTTTGCTCAAAAGCTGACGAGAGCATATAGAACCGTCTCTCTGAATTCGGCTCTGGTGCTGTCCGGACTACTACCCCTCGACCTAAGAATAAGAGAAGCAGCTGCACTCTATGAGGCCAAGAGGGGAGTACCCCGGGCAGACCTAGTGGACAGAGAAGTGGAGCGAGTCACTGCATATGCTAAAACTCCTCATCCGGCAGAACATATGTGCCTGGAGTTCATGTGCCTGATGAACCAGGAACAAGTCGATGACCACAACTGGCAAGACATAAAAATATTTACGGATGGCAGCAAAATTGACGGCAAGGTAGGCGCAGCACTATCCTTGTGGAATGGAATAGCTGAAATCCAAGCCGTCAAGATAAAACTGTCTCCGTATTGTACGGTTTATCAGGCGGAACTCCTGGCCATATGCGAAGCCACCAGGATAATATTAGACCGTCAGGAAGTAAGTTTTGGCATATACAGTGATTCAAGATCCGCCCTAGAGGCGATTACAAATAATGCCTCCAAGCACCACCTGGCGGTTCAGTCGCGTGATAACATCAAAGCCGCAAAACTCCAGAACAAGGCGATATCCTTGTTCTGGATCAAAGCACACGCCGGACTGGAAGGTAACGAGCGGGCCGACATCCTAGCTAAAGACGCGGCGCTGAAAACCAAAACAAAGCCCAAATACGATCTGTGCCCGGTTTCATTCGTCAAGCGACAAATTCGTCTGAACTCGCTTGACGAATGGAACCGGAGATATAGGGCCGGAGGAACCGCGTCCACGACTAAAATATTTTTCCCAGATGCGGTACGTGCTTATAAAGTTATCAGAGAGCTGGAGCTAACGGGAGTTCTGACACAGGTGTTGACGGGGCACGGCGGGTTCTCCGAATACTTAAATAGGTTTAAGTGCAAGGAAAACCCGTCGTGCATCTGCGAGCCAGGAGTGAAAGAAACAATCCAGCACCTGTTATTTGAATGCCCATCCAGCTCTCTGGTAAAGTATAACGCAGAACAAAAATTGGACGTGAACCTAACAGTGGAAAATGCAGGCGAAGTTATAGCTGACAAAAGCAAAAGAGAGCTGTTTATAGAATATTGTACAAAAATAGCATTAAAAGCGATAAATAGAAATAAAACATAGATATAACGATATGCAATATATATATAGTGAATTATATATACGTAACAAGCATACAGTAACATGGTAATATAAGTAAATAAATGGCAGTTATAATTGGTATACATAAAAACAAAAAAGTAAAATAAAACAACAATCTGCAACGAAATCAAATCCGCGCAAACAAAGAACTCTGAGCAACATTTGTCAGGGGAAGACGTATTTAAAAAAAAAAAAAAAAAAAAAAAAAAAAAAAAAAAAACCTAACCTAACCTAACCTAACCTAACCTAACCTAACCTAACCTAACCTAACCTAACCTAACCTAACCTAACCTAACCTAACCTAACCTAACCTAACCTAACCTAACCTAACCTAACCTAACCTAACCTAACCTAACCTAACCTAACCTAACCTAACCTAACCTAACCTAACCTAACCTAACCTAACCTAACCTAACCTAACCTAACCTAACCTAACCTAACCTAACCTAACCTAACCTAACCTAACCTAACCTAACCTAACCTAACCTAACCTAACCTAACCTAACCTAACCTAACCTAACCTAACCTAACCTAACCTAACCTAACCTAACCTAACCTAACCTAACCTAACCTAACCTAACCTAACCTAACCTAACCTAACCTAACCTAACCTAACCTAACCTAACCTAACCTAACCTAACCTAACCTAACCTAACCTAACCTAACCTAACCTAACCTAACCTAACCTAACCTAACCTAACCTAACCTAACCTAACCTAACCTAACCTAACCTAACCTAACCTAACCTAACCTAACCTAACCTAACCTAACCTAACCTAACCTAACCTAACCTAACCTAACCTAACCTAACCTAACCTAACCTAACCTAACCTAACCTAACCTAACCTAACCTAACCTAACCTAACCTAACCTAACCTAACCTAACCTAACCTAACCTAACCTAACCTAACCTAACCTAACCTAACCTAACCTAACCTAACCTAACCTAACCTAACCTAACCTAACCTAACCTAACCTAACCTAACCTAACCTAACCTAACCTAACCTAACCTAACCTAACCTAACCTAACCTAACCTAACCTAACCTAACCTAACCTAACCTAACCTAACCTAACCTAACCTAACCTAACCTAACCTAACCTAACCTAACCTAACCTAACCTAACCTAACCTAACCTAACCTAACCTAACCTAACCTAACCTAACCTAACCTAACCTAACCTAACCTAACCTAACCTAACCTAACCTAACCTAACCTAACCTAACCTAACCTAACCTAACCTAACCTAACCTAACCTAACCTAACCTAACCTAACCTAACCTAACCTAACCTAACCTAACCTAACCTAACCTAACCTAACCTAACCTAACCTAACCTAACCTAACCTAACCTAACCTAACCTAACCTAACCTAACCTAACCTAACCTAACCCACATAGAATTCTATGCAAAATTTCAATATTTTGACGCCGCGGTCGAGTTTTTCACTATTTTTCGCTGCTTTTTAAGCTCCCGCGCTCAGGATACACATCTCGGGACCTGTAACACGAAAAGTTTAATTAGATTTTCACGGAAAATTTTCCGGGAGAGGAAAATTCACTCACCTGATACACCGCGGTCGAGCGCTACAGCTACATCGACGCTCCCGCGTGCAGTACACGTCTCCTGCGGCCCTATAACTGCCGAAAAGTGGTGAATTTTCCGGAGGATTTTCCGGGAAAGGAAAATTTCTCCTGACTTTCTCGGCGACGAGCGAGTCCGCTGCCGACAGCGCCGTTGCGCGCGCCGTTGTGCGAATTCCACCCAGTCTCGCCCGGAAAAATCGGTTTTTCCCGGATTCTGACTCCGGGAATAAGCCGATTTTCCTCGCACCGGGGGGACCGGACGGCGCCCGCCTAGACGCGTGCAACGAGCCCTCGCGCGCGAAAATCGGCTCAGCCGTTTCCGAGAAAATCAGGAAAAACGGTTTTTCCAGGCCCGCCCACCCGCTCTTTATTGTATATATAAGAAAGGGGGGTCAAATTTTCTGCAAAAAATTTTTATTCGCTTATCTTGTGGAGGGCCCCGAGTGATTCCAATATCTACAAATAAATCGCTTGGGACTCGTACCCTTCACAAGATATAGGACCCGACATCTGCGATTTGAGGCTCTTCACCTCACCTCCGTAACACTTGGGAGACTGTACACCTCCCAAATCTTTATTTGTTTTTGGTGTAGGTATATATATTCTGACTGTTGGGGACTCTCTACACCCCCAACAAAACAAATTAGCCATTAGTTCTAGGCTATTTACATTTATTGCTGATTCTTGTATATTTGAGGACGTTGAGAGGCTTTACACCTCTCAATCATTATTGTATAGCTATAGGTTATTGATATTTGACCGCTGGGGGCTTTCTACACCCCCAACAAAACAAATTAGCCATTAGTTAGGCTACATTTATTGCTGACTACATTTTATTTTAGGCATATTATATTTATTTTGACTGTTGGGGACTCTTTACACCCCCAACTAAAATCGTGATATTAAGACGAGACTGTTTTAATCTTAGGTTGTTTTGTTGACACTGAGAGGCAATTTACACCTCCCAGTTATTATTTATTTTGTGTTTGTGTTGATTTTAGTTTAATTTAATTACGTCTTATTAAGGTTGGGTTAGGATTTTAGATTAATATATTTGACTGTTGAGAGGCTCTGTACACCTCTCAACCATTATAGTTGGACTAGGTTAGGTTTCTAAATTCAGTTATTGACTAAGAGTACTCTAAATCTCCTTACAATAATTAATAGTGCCAAAACTTTATTATGTTCAGAACGCCGAAAAAAGGTGAAAGGCGATCGCAGTCTCCGGACGTGTCGGAGTCCGCTATGTCACCAGCAAAAAGAAGCCCAAACAGTTTGAGGAACCTCCTTAAAACCCCAAATGATGTGACCTTCGTGCTACCGGAGGTAACCACTGAGAACCCTTCCAAGGCAAAAGCTAAGGCGGTCCCCTCTGAAAAGACTGTCGCTCTACTTAAAGATAAGCCCTTACCCATTCAAGAGAGCTCAATCGCAGTGCGTAGGGCCTCTTTTGAGCTTTGTAGATCCCCACCGCCGAAACCAAAGTACGGCAGTAGACCAGCAGAGGCAAAGGCTTGCCTAATTAGGGCAAAAACCCTATTGGGTGAGTCGCGCAACTTGAAGGCGGACATCAAAGCTGGGGTCACGCAAGCGGTGGAGAGGCTCTACCGATTGGTAATTGAAGCGGCAGGGTCAAAGGAGCAGCCTATTAGCAGCCTACTGAAGGACACGCAAGCAAGAGCGGAACAGATCACTGACAGCGTCACGGGCGAAGCACCACAGATAGAGCTGATAAAAGATCTTATCAAAAACATCAAAGAGCACAGTGACGCTTTGGCAGAGTGCAAAAAACACACGATTGCTCTATCTGCGGATATTAAACAGATCCCTAGGCCACTCGATTGCGAGCAGCGTCTATCGTACGCCGAGGTCGCGAGGCTGTCAAAATCTATAGCCGACCTTAGAAGCGACCTCAGCAATCGAGATAAGCAGCAGGCTTCCTACGCGGAGACAGCAAATATCACGGCTACGACATCAAAACAGGCAGCCTCCCCTATCTACCATTCTCGGCCTGTCCACTCTATGGTTGTGTCTTCTGACGACGCTCACGACACTAGCGAAGACGTTATAGAAAAGATCCGCGAGGCCGTGAGCGCGAAAACATCGGGCATCAGGGTGGACAGATTGAGAAAGGCTCGCGACGGAAAGGTGGTGCTGGGGTGCCAGTCGCGGGAAGAATTGGCTAGAGTGGCCGAAAAGCTCAAACTAGAGCAACCAGCACTGCACCTTGAAGAAAAAGAAAACAAGGATCCTCTCGTCATCCTCCAAAACGTTTTGAGCGTCAACACTGACGAAGACATAATGGCCGCCTTGCGAAAGCAAAATTCCCACATCCTCGGAGGTATACCTGATGGGGACTACAGGGCGGTCGTGCGTTACCGCAGGAAAGCGCGAAACCCCCACGAGTGCCACGTGGTCCTCAGGGTATCGCCGAGGGTGTGGCAAAGCCTCACAACAGCGGGCAGGGTCCACGTAGACCTGCAAAGGGTGCAGGTGTCTGACCAGTCTCCGCTGCTACAGTGCTCAAAATGCCTCGCATATGGACACGGCAAGAAATCCTGCACAGAAGCGGCAGACCTGTGCAGTCACTGCACGGGGCCTCACTTGCGCAAGGACTGCCCGCACTGGAGAGCAGGAGACCCACCAAAGTGTCAGAACTGCACCCTGTCGAAGCTTGAAAAGAGCGACCATAACAGCTTCGATGACACCTGCCCCATAAGAAAGAAGTGGGACAGGCTAGCCAGGTCAAACGTAGCATACTGCTAAAGGCACCCCAGTCGTCTCACAGCCGAACAACGTCACCCAACAACAGTATAGCGTGGTTCAAGTTAACCTGCAAAGAAGTAAACTCGCCTTCCAAGAGCTACTGTTACAAGCCCAGGAAAGTGGTGCCGCTCTTGCCCTCGTTCAGGAACCGTATGTAGGAGCACAAGGGGAAATAGCACAAAAGCCTGGCTTTAGGGTCATTCAGCGACTTAAAAATAGAACAAAACCTGTTAAAGCAGCAATCATTGTTTTTGACGATAACATACAGGTCATTGAATGCCCTACAGCCACTTCAGAAAACATTGCAGTTGCCATCCTTAAAACAAGCGAATGGGAAATGGGAATCATCTCCACATACTTCGAGGATAGCCTCCCCATGGACCCATATCTAGAACAACTGAAACATATAATAAACAAATTAAACATGAAAAATGTTATCGTAGGGGGTGACTTTAATGCCTGGAGTCCATGGTGGGGCAGTGACTCTGAAGACAACCGAGGAAAGGAAGTCCTCGGAGCGTTTGTGGAGATGAATCTGCATGTCCTGAATGAGGGAAAAACACCTACTTTCTTTACAATCAGAAACGGAAGAGAGTTTAAAAGTAGAGTTGATATCACTGCATGCAGCGAAAACATGATAAGATTTGTAGAAAATTGGCGTGTTGATGAAGAAATGACTAGCTCGGACCACAATGGGATAAAATTTACTATCAACCTGAAATGCACAAAAGAAAAGCGCATGAATAAATCGACTAGGGTATATAATACAAAAAAAGCAAACTGGGAAAAATTTGGAAGTGAACTAAACAAAGAAATAAACGATAAAAATATAACAACGGAAGAAATAAACACAATAACTTCACAGGAACATTTAGAAAATATGGTTAGTGAATATGTAAATATAGTTAAGAAAGCATGCAGTGAATCAATACCATTAATAAAAAGTAATAAAAAGATACAATTACCATGGTGGAACGCCGAACTAGATACGTTGATGAGAGACACGAGGAAAAAGAAACATAGAATCCGCTGCGCCGCGCCTCGACGGAAGAACCACGCTGTAGAAGAGTACCTGGAAGCGAAAAAGAAATATGAAATAGAAGCTGCAAAAGCACAAATAAACAGTTGGAAGGAGTTTTGCTGCACACAAGATCGAGAAAGTATGTGGGACGGAATTTACCGCGTCATAAGAAAAACTTCAAATACATACGAAGATCAGCCGCTCGTGAGCGATGGAACCCTGCTAACCCCGGAAGAGTCTGTAAAGCTTCTCGCAAACACATTTTTCCCTCCGGACCTAGAAATTGATGACATACCTGAACATATAGAAACGAGAGAAAAATCTAGAAATACAGATCTCTTCCTAAACACTGACAGGCTCGATCCATCTTTCACGAGGGAAGAACTAATATATGTGACAAACACCTTTAACCCTTCCAAAGCCCCAGGACCAGATGGGTTCACAGCCGACATCTGCGCTAAAGCCATACTGTCCAATACGGAGGTATTTTTGGCGTTGGTGAATAAGTGCCTCGAGTTCCATCACTTTCCAGTATGTTGGAAGGAGGCGGTGGTGGTAGTCCTTCGGAAGCCGGGAAAATCCGACTATAATCATGTTAAATCCTATCGTCCGATAGGGCTACTATCAGTGTTCGGCAAGATACTGGAGAAGCTGATGGTGAGAAGGATTCGGTGGCAATTGCAACCGAAAGCTAGCCCCAGACAGTATGGCTTCGTACCCCAGCGCAGCACAGAAGACTCCCTCTATGATCTCCTGAAGCACATTAAAAATAATTTGGTGAACAAATTAATTAATGTTGTAGTATCGTTAGACATAGAGGGAGCTTTCGACAGTGCATGGTGGCCCGCGATTAAGTGTCGGCTGGCAGAGAAGGGTTGTCCATATAACATAAGGAAGCTGGTCACAAGCTATTTAAGGGACAGACGGGTTCGCGTTCGCTACGCCGACCACGAGTACACAACCGAAACATCTAAAGGTTGTGTACAAGGGTCGATTGCTGGTCCCACGTTCTGGAACTTACTTCTGGACCCTCTGCTAGATGGGATCAAAAAAGGCGGAACATATTGCCAGGCGTTCGCCGATGACGTCGTTCTGGTGTTCTCCGGGCACTCAGTCAAAAAGATCGAAGAGGAGGCCGGTAGGGTGCTCGACTATGTGTATGCATGGGGCGTACAAAATAAACTCAAATTCGCACCTCAAAAGACCAACGCAATGGTGATTACGAAAAAATTAAAATTTGACGCCCCGAGCATACGCATGGGAGGTACTAATGTCGGCCTCGTCGATGAAATCAGGATCTTAGGCTTGATCTTGGACAATAAGCTGACATTTAACAGTCATGTTAAATATATCTGCAATAAGGCACTTAACGTCTATAAGCCATTGTCCCGATCAGCCAAAATCAACTGGGGACTGAGCTCGGAGATCATCCGAACAATATACGTCTCGGTGATAGAGCCGATCGTGCTTTATGCCGCCAGCGCCTGGGCTCCAGCTGCGGAAAAGCTCACCGTACAAAAACATCTCCACGCAGTGCAAAGAGGATTCGCACAAAAAATTGTCAAAGCGTATCGCACGGTGTCCTTTCCCGCGGCTTTAGTCTTGGCTAGACTGATCCCACTGGATCTGAGGATCCAGGAGGCCGCACAACTTTATATAGCAAAGCGTGGGCAGGCGGAAACTTTTATTGGAGACAGATCGGTCGAAACTAAAAAGAGCTTCTTAAACGCACCGCATCCCGCTCATCATGTGGATATTGGGTTCGGTAAAGTCAATGACATGAGCGAGCTCGCGCTCGTGGAGAGCGGCTTGGAAGACCTACAAATATACACGGATGGCAGCAAGATCGGTGGCAAAGTCGGCGCAGCTTTGACATGCTGGAAGAATGGCAGAGAGATAGAAAAGAAAAAGTTTCTCCTAGAGCCGTTCTGCTCAGTGTATCAAGCCGAACTATACGCGCTGTACCGAGCCACCGATATTGCTGTCAAATCCAAAGCAAAGGTTGTCAATATTTTCAGCGACTCCAGATCTTCTTTGGAAACGCTTGTAAATATTGACTCCTATCACCCATTGGCTTGTGAGATTCGGGAAAACTTAATGAAATCCAGAGCAAATAAAAAGAGTGTTCAGCTGTTTTGGATAAGGGCACACGTTGGAGTCGAGGGCAACGAAAGAGCAGATGAATTAGCGAAAGAGGCAGCGCTCACCAAAAAGACGGCCCCCGACTACAACGCTTGCCCTTTATCATTTATAAAAAGAGCAATCAGAGAAAATACAATTAAAATATGGCAAGAAAGATACGAAAAAAGCGAAAAAGCAAAGGTCACCAAGCTGTTCTTCCCGAGCGTAGAGAGAGCAAACGCCATCATCCGTAAAATCGAGCTGTCTCCAACACTAGTTCAAATTTTAACCGGGCACGGTGGTTTCAAGCAATACCTTCACCGGTTCAAATTAAGAGAAGATCCAGGTTGTGAATGCGACCCCGCAGAAGAGCAATCCGTTGTCCACTTGCTTATAAATTGCCCGATCTTCTCCAAGAAGAGACATGAACTAACTCAGTACATTGAACAAGAACTAGACGTGAACTCACTATACACAATTGTGGAAAATAAAAATATAAGAACAAAATTTATAGAATATTGCGAAAGTGTGGCAAAAAGAACAATAAAGACCAACAAAGATACTAACAATATATCAAATTAGAAAGCTATCTATAAGATATTATATAATATAAGTAATGAAGACCCAATGTATTTTATATATTAATGTAGAATATATTAACTTACATGGGTATATATTGCATGGTATATAATATGATATAAATAGTAACTTTTATTTATTTATTTTCATTTTTTAATCAAAGGAATGGAATAACAAATATAAAACGGTCGCTAAAAATGTCTCCGTTCAATCGGAGGATGCAGGCTTCTCCTCCAACTGGAAGGTGACACTATAAAAAAAAAAAAAAAAACCTAACCTAACCTAACCTAACCTAACCTAACCTAACCTAACCTAACCTAACCTAACCTAACCTAACCTAACCTAACCTAACCTAACCTAACCTAACCTAACCTAACCTAACCTAACCTAACCTAACCTAACCTAACCTAACCTAACCTAACCTAACCTAACCTAACCTAACCTAACCTAACCTAACCTAACCTAACCTAACCTAACCTAACCTAACCTAACCTAACCTAACCTAACCTAACCTAACCTAACCTAACCTAACCTAACCTAACCTAACCTAACCTAACCTGCAAGTACTTAATAGGGGAAGTATTCCAACCTTCGACACGATAAGAGGCAACAAAAGGTACTCCAGTTGCGTAGATATAACAGCATGCTCTTCGGACATGCTGGCATTGGTGGACGACTGGCAGGTAGACGAAGGGGTGACGAGCTCTGACCACAATACGCTTAATTTCAAAATTCACTTATGGAAAGCGAAGGGTATTATAATAAATAGAACGACCAGAGTATTTAATACAAAGAAAGCGAATTGGAGCGAGTTTCATGAGAAACTTGCACAATTGTTTCTAGAACTTCAAATAAACAAGGCAGAAATAGAAAAACTTAGGGATGGAACACAAATAGATAATTTCACAGAAAAGTTTACGAAAACAATTATAGAAGCATGTAACGAAACTATACCCTTAAAGAACATAATTGATACATTTAAATTACCTTGGTGGAATGAAGAGCTCGCCACCCTGAAGAAGGAAGTCGCCACAAAAAAGCGTCGTATCCGGTGCGCAGCATTAGTCCGAAGGGGCAAGGTTGTGAAAGAGTACCTGGAAGCAAAAGAAACCTATGAGTCGCTTGCAAAAAAGGCCCAAATCGCAAGTTGGAAGGATTTTTGCAGGAAACAGGATAGGGAAGGACTCTGGGACGGAATCTACAGGGTCTTGAGTAGAACCACAAAAAGGCAAGAAGACCTGCCTCTTATCAAAGACGGTATTACTCATGACCCTGAAGAATCAGCCAAAATGCTGGCAGAGACATTTTACCCCGAGGACCATGTGAAGGACGACAATCCCGAACATAGCGAAATAAGGGGAACTGCCGATCAAGTAAATGAGTGGACCAAAAGTGGAATTTTGGATCCACCATTTACCTCTGATGAATTGAATAGCGTCGTCTCGAGCTTTAATCCCAAAAAAGCCCCCGGATCAGACGGGCTAACGTCCGACATCTGCCAGCACGCAATCTCGTCGGACCCCGAGGTATATCTCACCCTGGCAAACAAGTGCCTGGAGCTCGGTTACTTCCCGAAAAGTTGGAAGGAGGCGACAGTTGTAGTTCTTCGGAAACCGGCAAGAGAAGACTACACTGATCCTAAAGCCTACCGACCGATCGGGTTGTTACCGGTAATGGGCAAGATCCTGGAGAAGATGTTGATGAACCGGGTAAAATGGCACGTCTTACATGGGATTAGTACTCGCCAGTATGGCTTTATGCCACAAAGGAGCACCGAGGACGCCCTCTATGTCCTGATGCAACAGATAAATAGCAAATTAAAAGAAAAGAAAATAATAACGATAATATCTCTAGACATAGAGGGCGCCTTCGATAGCGCCTGGTGGCCTGCTATTAGAGTCAGACTGGCTGAGGAAAGGTGTCCCATAAACATCAGACGGGTCATCGACAGCTATCTCCGGGATCGCCGGGTGAGGGTGCGGTACGCTGGCAAGGAGTACTGTAAAAGTACCACAAAGGGGTGCGTGCAAGGCTCGATCGGGGGGCCCATCTTGTGGAATCTGCTCCTAGACCCATTACTAAAAGGCCTCGAAGAACGGGGCGACTACTGTCAGGCCTTTGCCGATGACGTCATCCTCGTCTTCGATGGCAACACAGGACTGGAGATCTCCAGGCGGGCCAACGCGGCTCTCGCCTATGTGCGGGAGTGGGGGGTCAGAAACAAGTTAAAATTTGCGCCACATAAAACCAAGGCCATGGTTATCACCAGAAAACTAAAGTATGACTCTCCACTCCTGACCATGGGGGGAATCGATATTGGTCTGTCGGATGAGATCAAAATCCTGGGTCTAACCATCGACAAAGGTCTGACATTTAACGCACACGCAACCAACACGTGCAAAAAGGTTCAGGGCCTCTACAAACAACTGTGTCGAGCTGCAAAGGTGAGCTGGGGTCTCCACCCCCAGGTCATTAAAACAATTTACACCGCAGTGGTGGAACCGGTGGTTATGTATGCGGCGAGTGCGTGGGCACCAGCCACAAAGAAGCTTGGTGTGCGCAAGCAGCTCAATTCGATCCAGCGGTCATTCGCCCAGAAAATCACCAGAGCCTATCGGACTGTCTCCTCGAACTCTGCTATGATATTGGCTGGAGTACTCCCCCTTGACCTTAGGATCCAAGAGGCTGCAGACCTTTACATGGCGAAAAGAGGAGTATTTCACCAGCTTCCGGGAGACAGGTCGATAGAGGTGAAGTTGGAATACGCGGCGCAGCATAGGGAGCATCCTGCGTGCGGCGCCGTGATCGGCTACTCCCACCTTGAGAACCCCCAGTCTGACTCCACTGCTGGACAATCCTCTGCAATTACATTAATTTACACAGATGGAAGCAAGATCGAGGGCAAGGTGGGGGCGGCCGTTTCAGTTTGGGAGGGTGGCACGGAGGTCAAATTCATGAAGCTGAAGTTGGAATCGTACTGCACTGTGTTCCAAGCGGAGCTGTACGCCTTGGATGTTGCAACTCAATGGGCCCTAGAGAACATTAAAAGCGAGATCTGGATCTTGAGTGATTCCAGGTCCGCTTTAGACCTTATAAAAAGCGGGAAAGTTTCACATCCATTGGCGTACAGTATACGCAGGAACATAGGTGCGGTGCGGGCCCAGGGGCGCACAATTAAGCTTTACTGGATTAAAGCCCACGCTGGCAATGAAGGTAATGAGCGCGCCGATAGTCTAGCGAAACAAGCGGCGCTGAACTTAAAAACCGCCGCAACGTATGGCGCCTGCCCAGTATCCTATGCAAAAAGGATGATCAGGGCGGAAACGCAAAACCAGTGGCAGCAGCGCTATGACGAGCAAACCACCGCTAGCACCACAAAATTTTTCTTGCCAGATGTTAAAAAAGCTCATAAAATAATGGTGGCCACTGAAATAACTCCCATACTTACACAGATACTTAGTGGCCACGGTGGATTCCTTAAATATTTACATAGATTTAAGTTGAAAGAAAGCCCACTATGTAAGTGTGGCATGAATAAGGATGAGGAACCCATCCATTTGCTGGTGGAGTGCCCAAGATTCGATAGACAACGGCATGAATTTGTTAACAGATTTGACCTAGATCTAAATTCAAAAACGCTTAAAGACATATTTGGAATGAAACATTTTAGGCCAAAATTTATAGAATTTGCAACAAAAATTACAAAAATTATTTTAGAAGAAAACAAGTGATAAAATGAGCAATAGATCATGATGTTACCTAATATTGTATAAAGAATATTGGCAATAACGCAGATATAGTGCTCATAATAATTTGGAAAGATATGAAAATTCAGTCAGGTCATAAATCTAGCTATAGTCCAAATGAAATAAATGCCAGAAGATACACAGATAACGCGTATACAAGTAGACTTAAAAGAAGTAGAGCTTACATGAATAATGTAACAAAATTAGGAATATAAATGAATTATTGTAAAGTTAGATAGAGAAAACTGTAAATAGATAAAGCGAAGTTAAAATAAGAAATATTGTAATGCAATGGTATTCGTATATAAAACAGAACAATAACAAGAAATAATAAAAAGGATTAATAGAAAAGAATAAAGCATAAAAATGTATAAGAAACTAAACACACAGAATAATAAAGTCTCTTGTAACGTAAGAGGTATACGACAGAACATAAAAAAAAAAAAAAAAAAAAAAAAACCTAACCTAACCTAACCTAACCTAACCTAACCTAACCTAACCTAACCTAACCTAACCTAACCTAACCTAACCTAACCTAACCTAACCTAACCTAACCTAACCTAACCTAACCTAACCTAACCTAACCTAACCTAACCTAACCTAACCTAACCTAACCTAACCTAACCTAACCTAACCTAACCTAACCTAACCTAACCTAACCTAACCTAACCTAACCTAACCTAACCTAACCTAACCTAACCTAACCTAACCTAACCTAACCTAACCTAACCTAACCTAACCTAACCTAACCTAACCTAACCTAACCTAACCTAACCTAACCTAACCTAACCTAACCTAACCTAACCTAACCTAACCTAACCTAACCTAACCTAACCTAACCTAACCTAACCTAACCTAACCTAACCTAACCTAACCTAACCTAACCTAACCTAACCTAACCTAACCTAACCTAACCTAACCTAACCTAACCTAACCTAACCTAACCTAACCTAACCTAACCTAACCTAACCTAACCTAACCTAACCTAACCTAACCTAACCTAACCTAACCTAACCTAACCTAACCTAACCTAACCTAACCTAACCTAACCTAACCTAACCTAACCTAACCTAACCTAACCTAACCTAACCTAACCTAACCTAACCTAACCTAACCTAACCTAACCTAACCTAACCTAACCTAACCTAACCTAACCTAACCTAACCTAACCTAACCTAACCTAACCTAACCTAACCTAACCTAACCTAACCTAACCTAACCTAACCTAACCTAACCTAACCTAACCTAACCTAACCTAACCTAACCTAACCTAACCTAACCTAACCTAACCTAACCTAACCTAACCTAACCTAACCTAACCTAACCTAACCTAACCTAACCTAACCTAACCTAACCTAACCTAACCTAACCTAACCTAACCTAACCTAACCTAACCTAACCTAACCTAACCTAACCTAACCTAACCTAACCTAACCTAACCTAACCTAACCTAACCTAACCTAACCTAACCTAACCTAACCTAACCTAACCTAACCTAACCTAACCTAACCTAACCTAACCTAACCTAACCTAACCTAACCTAACCTAACCTAACCTAACCTAACCTAACCTAACCTAACCTAACCTAACCTAACCTAACCTAACCTAACCTAACCTAACCTAACCTAACCTAACCTAACCTAACCTAACCTAACCTAACCTAACCTAACCTAACCTAACCTAACCCATTTTTTTTCTATCTTCGACCACTTACCTCAAAGTTTCCGCGATTTTCGCGCTGGTGTCGTCTGTCGTCCACTCCCGGCTGCCTGCGGTGCCCTGAAAAGCGAAGGAAAATTGATTGTTCTCGGAAAATTCGTGAAAATTTCGAGGAAAACTTCGCGAATTTCCCGCGAATTTCCTCCTGAACTGCTGCCAGGGCACGCGTACGTGCGCCCGCAGACGCGCCGGCGCGCTCGCGCCACGCAAAGCTAAAGGAAAACGCGAAAAACGGGCCCCCCCACCCACCCTATCTTGGTTACGCAGGTAGGGCCGAGCGCTACCGTAGGGAGAGCCGTTTAACAAAAGTCCTGTTTTTGATTGCGGAAAAGTGGTTGACGGCTTTAGGACGACTTGTGGGACCATATACACTTACCAAGTCGCTTCTGAAGTCAAAACTTTGACCTCGGGGGCGTTTTACACCCTCCGAAACTAACTTCACGAGATATTTGTAGTGACACTGTGGAATTTTACTGTAGGTAGAAATCGGACTTCGGAGGCTCTTTACACCCCTGAACCTAACATCTTAGACTTTAGTCTAAGGAGACAATTAGCTTTAGCTAATATATTGACATTGGGAGGCAATTTACACCTCCCAAGATACCACCTTTGTTTATTAAGCATTATTGTTGATTATTTCAATTAAAATTGGGATTTTATCCTGAGGTTAGGTTAGGCTATAAATATATTGACTTGGAAGAATTAATAATATACTTTATAGGGCTTTTTACACCCAATAAGTCTTAGTAATATAGTCCATAGGGCTTTTTACACCCTTGAACGGTTCGGTTAGGAAAGTTGATAATTACAGTAATCTAGTCAGTCGAGGGCCGTTTACACCCTCATTACTTAACTGATTGGTACTTAATTATTAATTTAAATTTTCACGTATTCCTCTGGCCACCATGTTCGGTTTTAGGACACCGACCAAAACTACAAGGCTGTCTCAAAGCCCGGAACCTGGATGCGAGGAAATGGACCTGATTGCAACTAGTGAGGCAGGACTTTCTAGAAGCATAGGAAATATATGCTCTAAGACCTTCGATGTGGCCAAAACCCCAGAAGAAGCAGGCATTAATGACTCCACCAAAGTCCTGACTCCTGAGGCAGCTCCGGTGGGTCCTCCCAAGTCAAAGCTGAAGGCGGTGCTCTCTCAGAAGAGCACTGGTCCCTCAGGACAAAGGAGGCAGCTCACACAGGGGAGCTCAGCGACCAATGACAGGCAACCGGTGGAGACTCTGAGAACCCCACCAGGCGGTGGGGCTCTCAGCGTCTCTACTGAAGTAAAGCCCAAATACGCCAGTCGATCGGCGGAGGCTAAAGCCTGCCTAGTAAGAGCCAAGACTTTACTAGGTGAGTCGCGAAATTTAAAGTCGGACATAAAAGCTGGGGTCACACAGGCCATTGAAAGACTATACAGACTGGTCATTGAAATGGGAGGTGCAAAAGAGCCAACAGAAAGAGCTCAAGAAAGAGAAGAAAGGACTGCCAAGACCACTTCGGATACAACTCCACAGATAGAGCTGATGCAAGAGCTCGTAAAATCCATCAAAGAGCACAAAAAAGCTCTACTAGAGTGCCAACAGCATACAACAGCTCTGTCTGCGGACATAAAAAAGATCCCACGGCCGTTTGAACTGGAGCAAGGACCGTCCTACGCAGAGGTCGCCAAGCTAACCAAGAGCATCGATGACCTTAGAAACGACCTCACCAGCCAAACCATTTCGCGGCCTACCTACGCGGATGCACTACAACTACCTAGACAGGCAAACACAGCGCCCCTACACTCAATCATTATAACATCTGACGACAAAGAGGATACAAGCCAAGAGCTTATCACAAAGATTAGGGACGCAGTGGATGCGAAAAATAGTGGTATTCGCGTGGATAGGCTGCGAAAAGCAAAAGACCAGAAGGTCATTGTTGGCTGCCACAGTAGGGAGGAAATATCGAGGGTCAGCGAAGCGGTTAGAACAAACAACCTGCTAGTCAAAGAGGCACAGAACAAGGACCCACTAATTATAGTGAGGGACGTTCTGGCCGTTCATACGGATGAAGAGGTTGTTGGGGCGCTGCGAAAACAGAATGGTCACCTTCTGGCAGACATTGCAGAACGAGATGTGAGAGTTGCGGTGAGGTACAGGCGGAAAGCGAGAAACCCGCACACCGCCCATATTGTGCTGCAAGTGTCACCCGAAGTATGGCAGCGCTTCACCACGGCGGGTCGAGTACACATCGATCTTCAAAGACTTCAAGTGGAAGACCAGTCGCCGTTGGTACAGTGTTCACTGTGCTTGGGGTACGGACACACTAGACGCCTCTGCAAGGACACAGTGGAGAAGTGTAGTTACTGCGGAGGCCCCCACAAGTGGGCAGAGTGTGAAAATCGGCTCTCGGGTGATGCTCCGACATGCTGCAACTGTAGCAAGGCGAAACTGGTTGCAGCAAATCATAATGCCTTTAACCAAGATTGTCCCATCAGAAAGAAGTGGGACGCCTTAGCTCGCGCAACAGTCGCGTACTGCTAAGGGCGTCCCAGGCAACCAAAACGCAACCAAGTCCACGACCTCCCAAACCAGGAAGCTGTATAGCGTACTCCAGGCCAACTTGCAGCGAAAAGAGCTAGCAACAAACGAGCTAATGCTTGAAGCAGTTAAAAGAAAAGCAGCCCTTGCGCTGCTCCAGGAGCCATATGTGGGTAGGACAAAATGCCTGAAGAGCTACCGGGGAGCGAGGATCTTCCAGAACGTAAACCATGGGGATGGCACTGTCAAGGCGGCTATTGCCGTCTATGATCCAGACTTAGGTGTAAGGCAGTTCCCAAAACTCACCACGAATAACATCGCAGTGGTGAGCCTTCATACTTGCGCCTGGGAGATCACCGTAATATCGTACTATTTTGAGCCGGACCAGCCCATAGAGCCATACCTGGAGCAGCTCAAGCTTATACAAAAAGAGCTTCAATCAAAACTGCTTCTTATAGGAGGAGACGCAAACGCTAAAAATACCTGGTGGGGAGGGGAAACTGTCAACTGGCGGGGTGAAGAGATGGCTGGTACTGTAGGTGAAATGGGTTTACAGGTACTCAACGAAGGAAACATCCCCACTTTTGATACCATCAGAGGAGATAAACGTTTTTCCAGCTACATTGATATCACGGCTTGCACAGTGGAGATGCTAAACTTGGTTGAGGACTGGAGAGTGGACGAAACTATCACAAGTTCGGACCACAACACTGTAACCTTCAACATCAGAATGACTAAGGCCAACGGTACGAACATCCAGAGGACTACACGGATTTATGGTACTAGAAAGGCTAATTGGCCCCAGTTTCATGAGAAACTGGACCAATTAAAAACAAAGGGTTCCATAAACAAAGAAAAAGCTGAAAGCATTACCAACATAAGGGATTTGGACTCTTTGGTGGAAGGGTATACGATAGTTGTCAAAAAGACATGTGAAGATGCCCTTCCAAAAAAGAAATCCAAGGAAAAACTTACCCTGCCGTGGATGTCCGACGAACTCTACGCCCTGAAGAAGGAGGTCCTCACCAAGAAGCGACGCATTCGTTGTGCAGCGCCAGTCCGGAGAGCAAAGGTGGTCAACGAGTACCTGGAAATCAAACAGAAATATGAGATGGAGGTCAAAACAGCACAGATAGAGAGTTGGAAAGCATTCTGCGGAAAGCAGGACAGGGAAGGAGTATGGGAAGGAATCTATAGAGTTATGAGTAGGACCACCAATCGGCAAGAAGATTTGCCCCTTGAGAAAAACGGAAGGACTGTTGACCTTCGGGATTCAGCAAAGGTGCTGACTGAGGCCTTCTACCCGGACGACTCGACAGAATGTGACTCTCTACATCACAGACTAGTCAGAGAGGGGGCCGACCGAGTAAACGCTGATTCAAATGATGGGAACCGGGACCCACCATTTACGATGGTTGAGCTCCGGTCCGTGGTGGAAAGCTTCAATCCGAAGAAAGCCCCGGGTGCAGACGGCCTCACGGCTGATATCTGCAAACAGGCAATATCCCAAGATCCGGAGTTTTTCCTGTCACTGGTCAACAAATGTTTGCAGCTGGAGCATTTCCCGACCATCTGGAAGCAAGCAACAGTTGTGGTCTTACGTAAGCCTGGCAAGGACAATTATAGCGACCCAAAAGCTTACAGACCAATAGGTTTGTTACCAGTGATGGGAAAAATTCTAGAAAAACTTATCGTAGGTAGACTTAAATGGCACATTCTCCCAAGGCTTAGTACTCGCCAATACGGATTTATGCCCCAAAAAAGCACCGAGGACTCCCTCTATGATCTGGTGAAACACGTGCGACAAAAAGTGAACGCAAAAAAGCTGGTTGTAATGGTATCGCTAGACATAGAGGGAGCCTTTGACAACGCTTGGTGGCCAGCAATCAGAGTCCGTTTGGCTGAGGAAAAGTGTCCTATTAATATACGGAGAATTGTCGACAGCTACCTACGAGACAGGAAAGTCACAGTCCGATACGGTGGGGAAGAACACACAAAGATCACGTCAAAAGGGTGTGTGCAAGGATCGATTGGCGGTCCTATTCTATGGAACCTGCTCCTGGATTCCCTGCTCAAGGGCCTGGAAAGCAGGGGTGACTACTGCCAGGCCTTTGCGGATGACGTCGTCCTCGTGTTTGATGGAGATGAAGCGCCCCACATTGAGAGACAGGCCAATGATGCTCTCGCCTATGTCCGGGATTGGGGCGTCAAAACTAAGCTCAATTTTGGTCCATCTAAAACAAAAGCCATGGTCATAACTAAAAAGCTGAAATATGACGTCCCGAGACTGAGCATGGGTGGGGTCAGCATCGGCATGTCCGAGGAAATAAAAATCCTGGGGCTCTACATAGACCATAAATTAACGTTTAATAAGCACGTAACGGAGGTGTGCAAAAAGGGTATAAACGTGTATAAACAGCTTTCTAGAGCAGCCAGGATTAGTTGGGGCCTCCATCCAGATGTCATCCGCACAATATATACTGCGGTAGTGGAACCTATAATAATGTATGCCTCCGCCGCTTGGGCGTCGGCGGCAGAAAAATTGGGGGTTCAAAAACAATTGAACAACGTGCAACGGGGCTTCGCTCAAAAACTCACTCGAGCATACAGGACCGTCTCCTTAAACTCTGCCTTGGTGCTGTCCGGATTGCTCCCTCTCGACCTCCGTATAAGAGAAGCAGCTGCACTCTATGAGGCCAGGAGGGGGGTGCCCCGGGCAGACCTGGGTGATAGAGAAGTGGAGCGTGTCGTTGCATATGCCAGAAATCCCCATCCGGCGGAACATATGAGCTTGGAGTTCATGAGTCTGGTAAACCAAGAGCAAGTCGATAGCCAGAATGTGCAAGCTATTCGTATATATACGGATGGCAGCAAAATTGACGGCAAGGTCGGAGCAGCGCTATCCGTGTGGAACACCGAAACCGAAATAAAAGCCGTCAAATTAAAGCTGTCACCTTTTTGCACGGTTTACCAGGCGGAACTGCTCGCCATATGCGAAGCCACGAGGATGATGTTAGACCGAAAAGAAAAAAGTTTTGGCATATACAGCGACTCCAGATCCGCTCTGGAAACGGTCGTAAACAACGCCTCGATGCACCACCTAGCCGTTAGGTCGCGGGCAAATATCGCCACTGGCAAACTCCAGAACAAGATGATATCCTTGTTCTGGATCAAAGCACATGCCGGACTGGACGGCAATGAGCGAGCCGATGCTCTGGCAAAGGAGGCAGCATTAAAAACGAAAGTAAAACCAAACTATGATCTATGCCCGGTCTCGTTCGTCAAGCGACAAATCCGTATGGAGTCGCTTGACGAATGGAACCGGCGATATCAAACTGGGACTACCGCAGCGACAACCAAACTCTTCTTTCCAAACGCCGTCAACGCATATAAAACAATAAGAAACACAGAGTTGACGGGAGTGCTGACGCAAGTACTGACAGGGCACGGTGGATTCGCAGAATATCTAAACAGGTTTAAGTGTAAGGAGAGTCCATCGTGTATCTGCGACCCCAATGTAACAGAAAGCATCACGCACTTATTGTTTGATTGCCCCACAAACTCCAAATTAAAGTACGACGCGGAGCACAAACTGGACGAAAAAATCTGCGCAGGAAATGTAGCATACCTTATAAGTGATAAAAATAAAAGGGAAGAATTTATGAAATACTGCATACAAGTAGCAAAAAGGAGTATAGAAAGAAATAAATAGAGAAATGAACGCAATTAACATGCAATAGATTGGAAAAATATAAACTTAATAAATAGAAAGAAAAAAAATACTTAAGAATCAAAACATAATAATATGCTAAAATAAGACTCTGAGGATTTTTTGTCAGGGGAAATTGTCAAACAAAAAAAAAAAAAAAAAAAAAAAAAACCTAACCTAACCTAACCTAACCTAACCTAACCTAACCTAACCTAACCTAACCTAACCTAACCTAACCTAACCTAACCTAACCTAACCTAACCTAACCTAACCTAACCTAACCTAACCTAACCTAACCTAACCTAACCTAACCTAACCTAACCTAACCTAACCTAACCTAACCTAACCTAACCTAACCTAACCTAACCTAACCTAACCTAACCTAACCTAACCTAACCTAACCTAACCTAACCTAACCTAACCTAACCTAACCTAACCTAACCTAACCTAACCTAACCTAACCTAACCTAACCTAACCTAACCTAACCTAACCTAACCTAACCTAACCTAACCTAACCTAACCTAACCTAACCTAACCTAACCCTTCCGCAGTCGCCCGCACTCGAGAGCGGACGTGTACAAGTGTTTATCGCTGCTGCTCCGCGATCTTTTAAGTTTTAAAAAATCGTTTAAGTGGGTAAAAGTGCTCCGATTTCTATAAAAAGTGTATCAAAAGTTGCGTCTTAGTGCACCCTACATGGTGACACATTTGGATTTTCTTATCTCGGACGTTTTCATTGTGAAAAAAGTGAAAAAGTGAAAAATTTGTTAAAAATTTAAACTTTGACGGCGTACGCTGCGCAATCAAGATCGACAACGTATAGTTTTTATTAAGTTGTTCGACGCGTCTCATCGAGCTCTACAAGGGGACACCTCATTTCGATTTTTCCCGTGCACGCGCGCGGAGAAAATCGTGAAAAACCAAGAAGCACGTGACCACGTGCTTTGTGTTCCAGACGTCAGAGGGCGCCGCAATCAGCTGCAATCGATGAAGCACAACAGGAGCTACTCGGCAACACTTCGATTATAAAAATAAGATAAGTGGTTGCAGAGTTATTGCATTTCAAAAATTTTTCAAAATTTCAAAAATTTTTAAAACAAAATTAAGATCGATGACCCCCCATTATTTTTTGTTTATTTTATAAAGCTTAATTAGACCTAATTGTGTTCTAAATTTCATAATTTTTTGCCCAGTACTTTTTGAGATATGATTTTTTGAATTTTAGGGGTTGCCACGTGGTCGTCAAAATAAGGGTGCAGTAACTCTGTAACATATGTCAAAAAATAGTATTAAGTTAGGTTAAGCCCGGGTCATTTTGAAAAATTTTTTATATTTTACGCTTGTATTTTTAATTGTGTTTTTTCTGAAATATTAGATGTTTTTCATCCCCCAAAAATCGGGGGTAGTTTTTATAAATAGTTCATGGGTGGATTTAAATAGGTCTTAAATAGACCTTTCAAACAAGCCCAAACTCGGGTATATTAGACTTAATATTACAGAATTTGGAACTTTTTCCAAATTGGCGGCCATATTGGCGGCCATTTGTAAAAACTTTAAACGGGCATAACTTTTCTTAGAGACGACGCCCGAGGCTGCGGGTTTCTTTATTACTCTTATCGTGATGAACTCTACCCTCTGTACCTATTTTAGCTCTAGATAGAGTCGACCACCTGTACTGCAAATTGAGACCGGTGAGCATATAGCTCCAAACGAGACAATCACGACGAGCCGTCGCACACTTTTCTGTGCCCAGTGGTTCTCGAGATATTAATTTTATAAAACCAGTCTAGATCTAGGCAATTTTCCAGACCGCCATTTTGAAAATTTTCAAAGTGGAATATCTCGGGAACCGCTGGTCGTAGCGCGACGCGGTTTTCGGTATCGACCATCCCTTTGCAAGGGCTATCAATTGGACCAGGACTGGTGACTCTATCTGGAGTTGTGGTAGAGTTGAGCTCGATCAGACTTGCGGAAGTAGTTTTAGTTAGTTTTAAAGTAGGCTTAGGATATTTAGAGGCTGTAGACATTCTACAGAACTTATTGGATGAGCGCTGGTTCTATAAATATGATTTGGACTGTATTTCTTTTAATTCTGTTTTTGGCTCAGGGTACTGGTTATAGTGAGGGATAATCACATGGGAATAGCACTAGGCACTGACCTTGAAGATTGTTTCCTTCACGGAACAGCCGGCTGCATCCAGGACTCCAACACCAAGAAACCACCCTGAGTTTTTCCACCACACTTCACGAATATTTGATGATAGATTGTTCAGTTTAGTCCTTTTCGGTATGTTTTAGCGTGTATAAACCATAGGCATTTCGTAATAGACGTGGAACTGCGAAATTATGTGCAGATCACGCGCGGCGTTCGAATTCAAATTTTGCGTTATGCGGCGACTGTTGACGGTAAGACGGTGACGTTTTCTTATGCACATTTTGAACCACTAACGCCATCTCTTAATGCACGATGTAGATTTGGTCGCTAGTGCTATATTTTTAGGATCGTCATGGAAATGAAAGGGATATTTAAAAAATGAAGGATCTTAGGGTAGGGATTTAATTGAGCCAAATTTATACGTTACAAAAATAATAAGCAGCCCATCCATACCCGCGGCCTTGAAAGGTTCCCTTTCAAAAGAAATTAATAAATGGTAGAGCATTAAATTGATAAAAAAGGCGATGTGGTAATTATATTTAAATTCAAATTTTGTAAGAGAATATCGTTACATTGGAAAAATGAGTTAAAGTAATATATAAAAAAAATTAGATAATAAACTATTAAAGAAACCAGAGAATTTTCTTATTGAGTCGGAAGCGGATAGAGTTTCACGACGGGGCGTTTAAATTCACCAGTTTCGGATTTGACTAAGGCAACCCTAACTATGCCATCCGTACCGGGATAAACCTTTGATATGACTCCCAAGGGCCATTGCAATGGAGGCAAATCGTCTACTCCAAGCAATACTACTGTGCCTATAGTGACTGGATTATCAGGCGTGCACCATTTTTGTCTGACTTGTAAAGTATGTAGATAATCAAGTCGCCATTTCTTCCAATACGATTGGACAATATTGTCCATTAGTTTTCTCCTATTAGCTAAATTAATTTTCTCATTAGTTAAAGGAGTCGCGGGAAAATATTGTAGAGGCGTAGTCATTAAGAAATGAGCTGGAGTAATGACGTCAGGTTGATGATCAGATGAAACAAGACCTAGAGGTCGAGAGTTTAATATACATTCTATTTGAGTTAGAACTGTATTCAACTCTTCATAGGTAAGAATTTGATTTCCAATGACACGATATAGATGCGTTTTCATGGATTTGATGTTACTCTCCCAAATTCCAGCTTGATGAGGCGCCCGTGGCGGGACAAAATGCCATTCAATTCGATGATTCTCTAGTTCGCGTTTAAATTTATTTATGTAATCTGTTTGTTGTAAAAGAGTGTAAATTTCATCTAATTGTGCCTTCGCGGAAATATTAGCTTTAAAATTATCAGTATAAAAGCGTTTAACTGGTCCTCTACGACTTAAGAATCGCTTTATAGTGGATATAAGCGTGTCTGTACTCAAATCGGACGCAAGCTCAATATGAACAGCCTTTGTCACTAAACACACAAATAGGCATATATAAGCCTTTTGTGCTTGATATCCACGGCGTCGTGTTAAAGTTACCCGAATCGGTCCAGCATGATCGATTCCTGTATAAAGAAAAGCTTTAGTTTCTTGAAGTCTAAAGGACGGAAGGTCTGCCATTTTCGGGGTAGGGTGCGTAGGATTTGTTCGGAAACATATGTTACACTTGTGAACTCTGGATCGAATAACAGTTCTGGCGTCTAATATCCAGAATTGTTGACGTATAAGCGACATCAGGAGACCAGGTCCTGTGTGGCAATTGCGAATATGAAAATGATCAATTATTAAATTAACTGCGTGATCATGTTTCGGAAGCAATATTGGATATTTAACCTCAAATGGTAAATCGGATTTTGAGATTCTACCACCAATGCGAATGATGTTTTCTTCATCCATAAAGACAGACAACTTCTGTAATTTTTTAGAAGGCAACTGATTATTTTTTAAGCGCTTAATTTCATCAGCGAAATGAACGCTTTGAACAGCTTTTATCAAAGCTTTTTCAGCGAAAATAATTTTATTGACTTCGCCAGTATTAGGCAAAAGTCTTGCGAAGCGTAAAACATGCGAAGCGGAGCGAATTAATTTTTTCCAAGAGGAAAAGCGTTGCGATAGTGTATATAACACCGGTTGTTCACATTGAACATTTGTAGTTACCAGAGTTTTGGTAATAAACTCAGGCAGCGTTTCTTCTGATGCGGGGACAAATTTATTTATTGGCCATTCAGAAGATGGTTTATTAAGCCACTCTGGGCCGTTCCACCAAAGGGAATGCGAAATTAATTGTGCGGGAAGCATGCCACGTGATAAGCAATCACTAGGATTTTCAATTCCTGCGACATGATGAAAGTGTTGCGGAGCTAGATTTTCTTGACACTGAGCTACGCGGTTACTCACAAAGGTATTCCACCTATGAGGAGAAGATTTTATCCATGATAAAGCTACAGTGGAATCTGAAAAAGGCGTAGATTCCTTCAATAGGAATGCGAGCGGAATAGGTATCTCGTACAACTTTAATTAATTTGGACATTAAAAGTGCAGCGCATAGCTCTAAACGAGCCAGTGTGGACACTTTAACAGGCGATACTTTCGATTTAGCGCATAATAAAGTAGCGCGAATGTTACCAAAGGGATCAGTAATGTGCAGGTATACTACACTGCCATATCCTTGTATGCTAGAGTCTGCAAAGGCGACTATATTTACTGTGTATCCATCGTTAATGCCAGTGTGACGCGGTATTTGTAATAATTTGGGTATGAGACCGAGCTCCTTAACCAGAGCTTGATATCTTTTACTTATGTTCTCTGAGGGTGTATCATCCCAATCGATTTTACAGAGCCAAAGCTCTTTAATTAATAATTTTGCGTATAAAATTATCGGCGCAAGAAGACCCAAAACGTCAAATAATCTGGCCACAAGTGATAGGATCGTGCGTTTGGTACATTTTTCATCTGGTTTATGCACAGTAAAACAAAAATTGTCTTCTTTAGGTTCCCATGCGAGACCTAGAACTTTAGAAATGTTATTTTGATCTGAAAAATTTACAGATGCGCGATGTGAGTCGGGTAAGCTATTTAAAGGCACAGCGGAATTACTAGTCCATTTGACTAATTCAAAGGCACCAGATTTAAATAAAGAAATCAATTCTTGAGATAAAGTTTTTGCGAGTTCTTCGTTAGGCGAAGAATGTACGAGATCATCCATGTATAATTGTGACTTAGCAATTTGAGTTGCTACAGGAAAGCGTTGAGATTCATCTTCACACAGCTGTTTAACCGTGCGCATGGCGAGATAAGGACTGGATTTTAACCCAAAAGGTACTCTATTAAATTGGAATGTGCGTACATTTTCACCAATGTGCAAAAAAGTATTGAGTGAATTAGCACCATTTATTGTTGGATCAATCACAATTCTGACAGGACTAGATTTTTTCTCAGGACGAATAATCGGATGATGTGCCAAATAAAATCCTTCGTCCTGATTTTTGATATCATGAACCTCAGAAATATATCCATTTTTTAAATAATCATTTATAATTTGATTGTAGTCTTGGCGTAGCGAAGGCTCTGACTTAAAGCGTTTTTCCAGTGACATTAAACGTCTATGTGCGATATAATAAGAGTCACCTAAATTGTTAGGGTTTTTACAAAAAGGTAAAGCGACGGAATAGCGTCCATCATTATTACGCGAAACTGAATCAGTATATATTTTTTCACATTCAACTTCTTCCGGGCTAAGATGATGTTTATTATCAACCTGTTCTAACTCCCAAAATTTCTGAAGATCAAAATTCAGTTCGCTTATAGCGAGCGCGGTTAAAGAATGGTCTGCGTTATCATTACATTTTCCCATTAACACATAACCAAAAGTGGTAAGCAGTGCAGCGGGACCATTATTTTTAGGAGTGATTTTTTCACCTATGTATACGTGTGGGAATAGTTCAGCACCTAAAATCATATCAACACCTCCTGGAATATTCCAGGTGGGATCAGCGAGCGGAATTTCTTTAATATGATCCATGGAAAAATTATCAATGAATTGCGAAGGTAAATTATCTGTGAGACAATCCAATACTAAAGCGTTAATGTTATATTTGTTCTTTGGGAAGATGCGTGACTGAATTGTCAAGTTAACACAACCATGAATTTTTTGCGTACCCATGCCAATGCCTTTTATATGCGAATTAATTGTATTTTGAATAGGTAAATTTAATGATTTGCAACATTGTAGACTGATTATGTGATTCTGAGATCCAATGTCTAACAAAGCTCTAATTATAACCGTATTACTCCTTTTATAAGGTTTAGTATTAACTTGAACAGTGGACAGTAATACGTTCGGGTATTTAAGTATCTTGGAGTGGCAAGACATCGACACATGTTGGTTATCAGGGAAGGATGTGATATAATTTTGAGAAGCGTTAATTTGTGTGTTAGAGTGAGATGCAGTATCTACTTTCGCGGCGTTATTTTCTACACTTGAGTTAGACTGGAGCGAGTGAGTTGACGACTCATTAGTAGGAGTTGCGTCGGAAGATGAATTTTTCGATAAGTAATTTAAAGATTTTTGCGGCGTTTTATTAGTATCTCTGTGTAAAAGTTTATGATGTGATTTGTTACAGAAACAGGTAACCTTTGACCTGCACCGTGACAAAGAATGAAGAAAACTCAAACAATTTATGCATCCGTTTTTGGATTTAATATATTCAAATCTCTCTAGAGGAGTTTTAGTCTCAATAAATTTTTTACAATTATAAAGTTGCGAATGTTCTGTACTTTTACATAATTCACAAGGCGTAGTAGAAGCGTTGTTTGAGCTATGTCCAGTCTGAGTAACAAATGTTTTGTAGGTATTGCGTTGATTAGAATTTTGCGTTTTAGGCTTAGCATTAGTATGAGAACTTGAATTATTATTTGAACGTTCAAGAACTTTAACTTGATATTGAATAAATTCAATAAATTGCGTGTATGTAGGTATCTCAACATTTTTTGATTGTAATGACATCTCAAAGTTTTGTAATGTTTGTGAGTCCATCTTTTTTAATGCGCAATGCAATAAAATAAAATCAGTGAGATCTGGTATACCTATTTGTTTTAAAGCGGCAATGGAAGCGGAAAATTTTTCGATGAAATTATTTAAACTAACTGCGTTATTAGAACAATTTTTTAATTCTAAAATATTATTTAAGTAGTGAGTTCCTAGCGCTCTTTTATCTTGGTACTTTCTGACTAGATTTCCCCATATAATATTATAAGTTTCACCGTTAGGTACAATACCTGCAGTAAAATGTAATGCGTTGTGAGTCAGCTTAGAAACTAAGTACTGAACCCTCTGAGAATCCGTTAAATTTTCATTCAAATGCACGTTCGATTTAAATGACTCATAGAAAACTGCCCAATTTTCCGTGCGTCCATCAAAAGTTGGAATCTGGAGAGGCGCAAGTTTAAGAACAGGAGCTGGCATTTTAGACGCAGATCTAGAATCACAAAATGCTAATAATTTATTCCTAACTCTTTTTACACAGGAGTATAAATCCTCAAAAGCGTCGAGGGGCTGATAGTCAGGTTGGGCCTTAGGATCCATTTTCAAAGTAATATTATTTATGTCATCTATAATAGATTCAAATTTAGTTCGAAGTTCATCGATCGTTTCCGAATCATTAAGGAAATTTTCATTTCTTCTGGACTCAAAATTAGAAATATTCTTTGATGCGTCATATAAACGATTAATTCTTTGGAATATTTGTTCCTTCTTACAAATAAGTATATTTAATTGAGAGGTTAATCCGCATTTCTCCATTGTAACGAGTGATATTCAATACGGAACCCTAAAAACAATAGCGTATGCAAGAAAAAACTACTAAGTTTTAGCGCGAGGCAATACGATGCAAATTAACATCGATAAAACGAAGCGGCGGGAAGCGATATGTATATAGAATCTATAGTTAGGTATGTACCGTAAATCTACAGTACGCGGCGAAGTTATAATTTCGTCTGTTGCTTGCTTACAACTTACGAATATTATGAATTTACTATTAGTATTATGTAAATGCGTTAAATAAAATACCTAACTAAGTATTCTGATTGAGAACAAGTAACTTATTTGTTCACAAAAGCGGCGTAAATATAAGCGGTAATAATTATGGCGGCGGAATTGTCGTTTAATACGACTTTTATCTAATTGTTTAAGTATTTCGACAGTTAAATAAGCGAGTATAGTAACTGAAATAAGTTATTAAGCGAGTATAAATGATTGTGAAAGGCCTATGACTTGTATTTTGAGGCGATTAGGTATAAAACCTAGGAAGCGTAATGAATACATATATAAAAAACCTGAACAATAGCGGGTCGCGACGCGCGGCGGAGATTGCGTATTTAGGTATAGTTATGTATTTTAAAACCTATAATGCACTGATTTGTAATTCTTACTACATAAGCAAATGCGGCGTTAACGATAAATAAGTATTTACTACGTAAATAAGAAATTACAAGCGTGAAAATTTAAATATCAGCACACCAGGAACACAGCTATGTCCTACCCTACGCGTTAGAAAATATATCCGGCTCGAAGGACCAGAAATATGGATGAGCGCTGGTTCTATAAATATGATTTGGACTGTATTTCTTTTAATTCTGTTTTTGGCTCAGGGTACTGGTTATAGTGAGGGATAATCACATGGGAATAGCACTAGGCACTGACCTTGAAGATTGTTTCCTTCACGGAACAGCCGGCTGCATCCAGGACTCCAACACCAAGAAACCACCCTGAGTTTTTCCACCACACTTCACGAATATTTGATGATAGATTGTTCAGTTTAGTCCTTTTCGGTATGTTTTAGCGTGTATAAACCATAGGCATTTCGTAATAGACGTGGAACTGCGAAATTATGTGCAGATCACGCGCGGCGTTCGAATTCAAATTTTGCGTTATGCGGCGACTGTTGACGGTAAGACGGTGACGTTTTCTTATGCACATTTTGAACCACTAACGCCATCTCTTAATGCACGATGTAGATTTGGTCGCTAGTGCTATATTTTTAGGATCGTCATGGAAATGAAAGGGATATTTAAAAAATGAAGGATCTTAGGGTAGGGATTTAATTGAGCCAAATTTATACGTTACAAAAATAATAAGCAGCCCATCCACTTATTTAGACGGGAACAGTCTCTGTTTTGTTATACATCCCGCTATTGCGGAATTTGAGCTAAATTGACAATTTTGATTTAATACTGACTTTTTGACGATTATTATTATTTTTAATCATTGACGCAACCTCCGCGACAATGGTGCTTGGACTTCGGACCCCGGTAAAACGACCGGAGATAGCTAATCCACCTTCAACCCCCCCTAAAGTCGTAAAGAAACTGAACAGACGGAGTTTGGAGAAGTGGGAGGGGGCAGCTCCTGAGTCAACCCCCTCGGCTGAACAGGGCGCTTCGACCACCTCAAAACCAGAGACGACACCAACCCCTAAACGAGTTGACAGCCCGAAAGAGGGGGGGGAGGCGCGGGTCCGCTCACCGGTGGCAACCACTGTTCGGACCAGGGTACAGCGGGCGACCGCACTTGTTAAAAAAGCGAAACTCCATATGAGTTCGTCCAGGAACCTCAAGGCCGAAATCAAGGAGTCGGTCTTGGAGTCCCTGGCCGGGCTCAAGGAGCTGGTTGCTGAATCCGAGGCTGACCTGAAAGCCGAGAGGGCTCGGAAGGGGGGCGGGGGTTCCGTGAGGGTGGTGCCAGTTACTACTGACACTGACACCACATTTACGGTGCCCCCGGACCCCGGACTGAGAGCCAAGCTTGACGAGCACTCTCGGCTTCTCCTGGAGAGTAACGAGAGGATGAAGGCTCTCCAGGAACAGCTCACAAAGTGCAGCAGGGCGACCGAGGAGCAGCAGCGCAGTTACGCAATAGTAACCGCCGCGAAGCCGCAGCAGCCCTCGAGGCCTACAGCATTGCACTCAGTGGTCGTCACCTCCAGGGACGAGAAGGAGACGGGGGAGGAGGTCCTCGGAAGGGTGAGGCGGACCATTGACGCCAAGGAAGGTTGGATTAAGGTCGACCGGGTCCGGAAGGCCAGGGACCGCAAGGTAGTCATGGGTTTCGGCACTGCCGAGGAGAAGGCTAAAGCTAAGGATAGGCTAACGAAGGAAGGAACGGGCCTCGTGGTCGAGGACGTCAAAAATAGAGACCCGCTTCTGGTCCTCAGGGGTGTCTTGGCCGCAAACACCGACGACGACATCATCAAGGCACTGAGGAACCAGAACCGGGACCTCTTTGACGGCCTCGGCCCCGAGGAAGACCGCCTACTGGTGAAATACCGCAGAAGAGCGAGGAACCCGCACGTGGCCAACGTTGTCCTTAGTGCGTCGCCTACCCTCTGGGCGAGGATAACCGGCGTGGGCTCGGTCCACGTCGACCTGCAGAGGGTGCGAGCGGAGGACCAGTCTCCACTGGTCCAATGCACACGATGCCTAGGATTTGGCCACGGGCGCAAGTACTGTAAAGATCCAGCGGACCTCTGCAGTCACTGCGGCGGGCCGCACCTCAAGGCTAAGTGCGCGGATTGGCTGGCGGGGTCCCCGCCTTCCTGCCGGAACTGTCGTCGAGCGAAGTTCGATCATGTCGAACATAACGCCTTCAGCGACGACTGTCCCGTCAGGAAGAGGTGGGATGGCCTCGCCCGTCAATCCGTAGCGTATTGCTAAGGGCGCGCCGGCGGACGCAGCGGCTCTTAAAATCCTCCAGTCAAACCTCCAGCGCAGTAAGTTGGCATACTCCGAGCTGCTGATCGAAGCCTCCAACCAGCGTGCGCGGGTTGCACTGGTACAGGAGCCATACGTCGGTGGTGAGGGCTGTGTGTCGGGTAGGAGTGGGATCAGAGTCTTCCAGTGTGTGGACCGTGGAGGTGGGACTGTGAAGGCCGCGATCATAGTTTTTGACGCGGACCTTCACATTACACAGTTCCCGAAACTCACCACGAACAACATCTCAGTGGTGGGGATCCGTGTCCGCAATTGGGAAATCATCCTGGTCTCATTTTACTTTGAGCCTGACCTGCCGATGGACTCGTACCTGGCACACCTGCGCCGGGTGCAGTGCGAGACAGGAGCTCGGAGTATTGTTATTGGAGGTGACTCCAATGCCAAATGCATATGGTGGGGAAGCCCCGTGACAGATCGCCGAGGTGAAGAAGTCCACGGGGCACTGGAAGATCTCGGACTGTGCCTCCTGAACCGAGGGGAAACCCCTACCTTCGACACTATCCGGGGCGGCGTAAGGTACAGCAGTTATGTTGACATAACTGCAGTGTCACAGGACCTTCTTGGCTTGGTGGACGACTGGCGCGTGCGCGAAGACCTGACCAGCTCGGACCACAACGGCATATCCTTCACATTAAAGGCAAGGCACATCAATAAAAATCACATAAAACATACAACTCGGGTCTACTTTACCAAAAAGGCAAATTGGGCTCAGTTTCGTGTGAAACTGGGTCAAATTTTCATAAGAGAAAATTTCTCATTAGACTTTATAAAAAATTTAGAAATAGGCCCACAATTAGATCACGCAGTTTCCAAACTTAATGAAATCATTGCCGAAGCATGTGCCTTGTCTATTCCACCTATCAAGCGGAAAGATGTGCTGAATATGCCATGGTGGAACGAGGGGTTGGCAATGCTCAAGCGCGAGGTGGCCACCAAGAAAAGTAGGATTCGGTGTGCAGCTCCGGTTAGGCGTCAGAAGGTAGTTGGGGAGTACCTCGAGGCGAAGGAGCGGTACGAGACCGAGGTGAGGCACGCGCAAACACGCAGCTGGGTCGCCTTCTGCGAGCGCCAGGATGGGGAATCAGTATGGGGGGGTATTTACAGAGTCCTCGGCAGGACATCCAGAAGAGACGAAGATCCACCGCTGGTTGTAAATGACACGGAGCTCGACGCCAAGGGCTCGGTAAGGCTTATGGCCGAAACCTTCTACCCGGAGGACTCCGAGGAGGATGACTCCGAGGAGCACCGAAGGGTGAGGGAACAAGCCGAGCACTCTGGCGCTGAAACTTCTTCGGATGTGTCGGACCCGCCTTTCACTCCTTTGGAGCTGAAGATGGCCTGCCGGTCCTTCAATCCGAAGAAAGCTCCAGGCGCGGACGGCTTTACCGCCGATATATGCTTGCACGCGATAGAGTACGACCCCGATCTCTCGCTGGCTCTCTTTAACAGGTGCCTCGAGCTTCGGCATTTTCCCGGGCCCTGGAAGGAGGCAACAGTGATCTTCCTTCGGAAGCCGGGGAAGACCACTTATACGACCCCACGGTCGTATCGACCGATAGGTCTCCTCCCGGTGCTCGGGAAGATGCTGGAGAAAATGCTTGTCGCCAGGCTTAAGCACCATATAGCGCCCAGGCTCAGTATCCGCCAGTTTGGCTTCATGCCCCAGCGGAGCACCGAGGACGCCCTCTATACTCTGGTAGAGCACATTCGAGATAGGTTAAAAAATAAAAAACTACTAACCCTAGTATCCCTAGATATAGAGGGCGCCTTCGACAACGCTTGGTGGCCTCGCATCAAGGTCAGGCTGGCGGAAGAACGAGTGCCCATTAACATCAGGAGACTCTTGGGCAGCTACCTGAGCGGCAGGCATGTGAGGACACGGTATTGTGGAGAGGAGCACGTAAGGGAAACCGGGAAGGGTTGCGTGCAGGGGTCTATCGGCGGGCCGATATTGTGGAACCTCTTACTAGATCCACTGCTTCGTGGGTTGGAGGCTAAAGATTACTATGTGCAGGCATTCGCAGACGATGTGGTGCTGGTCTTCGAGGGTGAGACGGCTCATGAGGTCGAATGCCGTGCTAATGCCGCCCTCGGGCATGTGAGGGAGTGGGAAGTCCGCAACAAGCTGAAGTTTGCGCCGCACAAGACCAGTGCTATGGTTATTACGCGCAAACTAAAGTATGACACCCCACGCCTCCACATGGGCGGGGTCGACATTGGCATGGTTGGAGAAATCAAGTTACTGGGGGTCGTCCTAGACCAACGCCTTACCTTCAACACGCACGTCGCGAATGCTTGTAAAAAAGCACTTGCTTTTTATGTCCAGCTGTCGAGAGCCGCGAAGGCGAGCTGGGGCCTCCACCCCGAAGTTATCCGCGTCATTTACAGAGCGGTGGTTGAGCCTGTGATACTGTACGCGGCTGCCGTTTGGGCGCCGGCCGTGGATAAGCTTGGTGTTCGTAAGCAGCTGAACGTGGTCCAGCGGGGCTTTGCGCAGAAGCTGTGCAGGGCATACCGCACCACCTCCCTGAATTCAGCACTGTTACTCGCTGGGATACTCCCTCTCGACCTGCGCGTCCGCGAAGCCGCGGCGCTGTACGGCGCGAGGAGGGGGGTGCCCCAGCCTGAGATAGGGGATCGGGAGGTGGAACGGATGTCCTCAGCTCTGAGGTCTCCGCATCCCGCTCAGTATATCGACCTGGACTTCAAGTGCCTGGTGGACCAGGAACAACTCACGGCTAATAACGACCATGATGTTAATATCTATACGGACGGCAGCAAGATTGAGGGCAAGGTGGGGGCGGCGTTGTCCGTATGGACTGGCGCCGCTGAAACCAAAACCCTCAAGCTTGCTCTGCCGTCGTTTTGTACGGTCTACCAGGCGGAACTCCTGGCGATATGCAGGGCGGCGCGGATGGCCGCAGATAACTCGGCCAGATCAGTTGGGATCTATTCCGACTCCCTGTCGGCATTGCAAACAACAATAAACCCAGTAGCCCTTCATCCCCTGGCCGTTGAGGCGCGGGGCCACCTGCGAAGGGCTTTGACACAGGACAAACATGTAAGCTTGTTCTGGGTCAAAGCCCATGCGGGGCTAGAGGGGAATGAGCGTGCCGACCATCTGGCCAAGGAAGCTGCGCTAAAGTCTAAACGCGCCTTTGACTACGACAGCTGCCCGGTTTCGTTCGTCAAGCGGAGCATTCGCATGCGATCGCTTGATGAATGGAACCAGCGATACCGGGCCGGTGAAACGGCTGGCGTCACCAGGGTCTTTTTCCCTGACGCGATAGCCGCGTACCGGATCATCGGTAAAATAAAGGTGGACAGATTGGTCACTCAGGTTTTGACGGGTCACGGTGGATTCTCGGAATACTTGCATCGTTTCAAGTGTAAGGAGAATCCGTCGTGCGTCTGCGATCCTGAGTGTTCTGAGTCTGTTCTCCACGTCCTCCTGGATTGCCCGGTCCATGACTACGATAGGCTCAAAATTGAAAATGTCATTGGATCAAAATTGGATATAAATTCGATCTCCGAAATTATTTATAGCAAAAACAGAGACTCGTTCCTGAAATACTGCGTTAAAATTTGTAAAATAGTAATAAATAGGAATAGAGTATAAGATTTATGTTGTTTAAATATAGTGTATTATAATTAAGTCAACATAAAATAAAATGTAATAGTAACTTAGGAACGTAGTTTTAAGTAGTTTTAAGAAATCGCTATAAAAACTTTGTTTAATATTAAACAATAGTGTAAAATAAATAATTTAAGTATCCATAGTGTGTAAGCGAGCCTATTGTAGTAAGTAAAATAAAATTTTGTAATTAAGACTATATTGTGAAGTAGTTCGTAAAAGTAATGTGAAAATTTTTAATAAAAGACTTAATTTCGTCTCCCCCCTTATTGTCCCCGAAAATATTAAAATAAAAGAAATAGGTACACATAAAAAGCCTTAAGCCCTAGTGGGAAAAACACCCAAAAAGTGTGAATGCAGAAGTATGTAAGAAGAAATTGGTATGCAGAATGAATGTGCGAGAGGAATACATGGGAGAACTGGAATGAAAGGGTAGATAAATATTAAAATTGTAAACACAGACTCCTTCAGTCGTTGGAGGTCCTAGGAAAAAAAAAAAAAAAAAAAAAAAAAAAAAAAAAACCTAACCTAACCTAACCTAACCTAACCTAACCTAACCTAACCTAACCTAACCTAACCTAACCTAACCTAACCTAACCTAACCTAACCTAACCTAACCTAACCTAACCTCACAACAGCGGGCAGGGTCCACGTAGACCTGCAAAGGGTGCAGGTGTCTGACCAGTCTCCGCTGCTCCAGTGCTCAAAATGCCTCGCATATGGACACGGCAAGAAATCCTGCACAGAAGCGGCAGACCTGTGCAGTCACTGCACGGGGCCACACTTGCGCAAGGACTGCCCGCACTGGAGAGCAGGAGACCCACCAAAGTGTCAGAACTGCACCCTGTCGAAGCTTGAAAAGAGCGACCATAACAGCTTCGATGACACCTGCCCCATAAGAAAGAAGTGGGACAGGCTAGCCAGGTCAAACGTAGCGTACTGCTAAAGGCGCTCCGGGCGTCCCACAGCCGAGTTGTAGTGAGCTTAAAGTTGTCCAAGCCAACGTACAAAGGAGCAAACTCGCCTTCCAGGAGTTACTACTAGAAGCTCAGAAGGATAGGGTCAGTTTTGCCCTCGTTCAGGAACCCTATGTTGGAGCCAAAGGAGAGATCACGCAAAAGGACGGCTTTAGGGTCGTTCAACGATCGCAAAACCGGACAAGACCTGTCAAAGCTGCTATAATAGTCTTCGATCACGATATGCAGGTCGTTGAATGCCCTACAGTCACCACTGAAAATATTGCCGTCGCGATTCTTAAGTCGAGTACATGGGAAATGGGAATCATCTCCACATACTTCGAGGACAGCCTACCTGTGGACCCATACTTAGAAGAACTCAAAGCGATTGTTAGTACATTAAAATTAAGAAAAGTCATCGTTGGGGGGGACTTTAATTCATGGAGTCCATGGTGGGGGAGTGATTCTGAGGATCACCGAGGAAAAGAGGTCCTGGGAGCTTTTGTGGAGATGAATCTTCACGTGTTGAATGAGGGCAACACTCCCACTTTCTTCGCTATAAGAAACGGAAGGGAGTTTAAAAGCATCGTAGACATCACGGCCTGTAGCGAGGACCTCATTGGGCTCATAGAAGGATGGAAAGTTAATGAAGGATTAACCAGTTCGGACCACAATGCAATCACTTTCACAATAAAAATTAAAAAATCAACATACATGCGCCCACAAAAATCTACACGAATTTATAATACAAGAAAAGCCAACTGGAAAATATTTAAAGAAGAGCTAGAAAAACAATTAATTAGTAACGGAATCTCAACATTTGAAATAAAATTAATAAAAGTAAAAGAAAAGCTAGATGAAATAGTAAATAAATATATTGATAGTGTAAAAGCATCATGCAAAAAGGCAATACCGCTATTAAAAAATAATAAGAAAATACGCTTACCTTGGTGGAATCCGGAACTGGAAAAGTTGAAGAGGGACACGATGACGAAGAAGCGTCGAATCCGTTGCGCTGCACCCCGTCGAAGACAGCACGTAGTCCAGATGTACCTGGAAGCAAAAGAAAAGTATGAGGACGAAGCTGCAAGGGCACAAATCAAAAGTTGGAAGGAGTTCTGCTGCACCCAAGACCGTGAGACCTTATGGGACGGAATATATCGCGTCATAAATAGAACCTCCAACATCCACGAGGACCAACCGCTTGTAAATGGTGGGGAATTACTATCTCCTGAAGACTCGGTGAAACTCCTGGCTGACACGTTTTTTCCACCAGATACAGAAACTGAAGATAGCCTTGAGCACACCGAGATTAGAAATAAAGCACGAAATTCCGATAGGATGTTGGAAAATGATAGACTAGACCCATTGTTCACGAGAGAGGAGCTCGTGCACGTGACTCGCTCATTTAATCCTAAGAAAGCCCCAGGTCCAGACGGGCTCACTGCTGACACATGTGCAGAAGCCATACTTTCCAACGTGGAGGTATTCCTAGCGATTGTCAACAAGTGCCTCGAGATTCATCACTTTCCAGTATCTTGGAAGGAAGCTGTTATAGTAGTACTGCGGAAACCAGGAAAATCTGACTATAATCACGTGAAGTCATATCGGCCCATAGGGCTTCTGTCGATATTTGGCAAAATACTGGAAAAGTTGATGGTGAGTAGACTCCGATGGCACTTGTTGCCAAATGCGAGCCCCAGACAGTATGGCTTCACGCCCCAACGCAGCACCGAAGACTCCCTCTATGACTTGGTTCAGCACATTAAAAACAATTTGGTGAACAAACTGATTAATGTTGTTGTTTCGCTGGACATAGAGGGAGCCTTTGACAGCGCTTGGTGGCCTGCAATCAAGTGTCGCTTGGCGGAAAGAGGATGCCCGCAAAACATACGAAAACTTGTCTCTAGCTACCTGGAGGATAGGATGGTGCGAGTCAGGTACGCCGACCACGAACACATTGTTGGCACGTCGAAAGGATGCGTGCAGGGCTCAATTGCGGGACCTACTTTTTGGAACGTGCTCCTGGATCCTCTGCTAAATGGGATTGAGCAGAGGGGCTCATACTGCCAGGCGTTCGCCGATGACGTCGTCCTGGTGTTCTCCGGGCATTCAGTCAGAAAAATTGAGGAAGAGGCCGATCGGGTTCTCGGGTATGTGTATGCCTGGGGTGTTCAAAATAAACTAAAATTTGCGCCTCACAAGACCAGCGCAATGGTTGTTACAAAGAAATTAAAATATGACACCCCACGCATTCACATGGCCGATGCGCCCATCGGCATCGTCGAGGAAATCAAAATTTTAGGGCTGACCATAGACAACAAACTCACATTTAATAGCCACGTGAAAAATGTATGCAAAAAGGCACTGAATATCTATAAGCCGTTGTCTAGGTCAGCTAAGATAAATTGGGGTCTGAGCTCGGAGATCGTCAGAACAATATACGTCTCGGTGATAGAGCCGATAGTGCTGTACGCAGCAAGCGCTTGGGCTCCAGCCGCGGAGAAGTTGACAGTACAAAAACATCTTAACGCCGTGCAAAGAGGTTTCGCACAGAAGATAGTTAAAGCGTATCGCACGGTGTCACTTCCCGCAGCTCTAGTCCTGGCTAGACTTATCCCACTAGATCTGAGGATCCGGGAAAACACAGCTCTATATAAGGCCAAGCGAGGGTATCCACTACCCATGATTGGAGACAGAACAGCTGAAAAGCCGAAAACCGTTTTAAGCGCCCCGCATCCTGCGCAAAGAACGGTATTCAGCTATGAAAAAACCGAAGACATCATTGAAAATGTTACCGGGGGGGACAGCTTGGGAAGTCTACAAATATTCACGGATGGTAGCAAGATCGGTGGCAAAGTTGGCGCAGCTCTGACATGCTGGGCGGGCGGCCAGGAGATTAATAAGAAAAAGTTCCTATTGGAACCGTTTTGCTCAGTATACCAGGCTGAAATGTACGCGCTGTACCAAGCCACTGAATTTGCTACCAAGACGAAGTACACAAATATTAATATATACAGTGACTCCAGGTCCTCACTAGACACGATCAAAAACATTAACTCCTTGCATCCGTTAGCAGTTAAAATAAAACAAAACTTAGCAAAACTTAAAGCCAGTAATAAAATAGTTAACTTATTCTGGATCAGGGCGCACGTTGGGGTCGAGGGAAACGAAAGAGCAGACCAACTTGCTAAAGAAGCGGCTTTAACATAAAAGACCGCCCCCGACTACAACTTGTGCCCTGTATCATACATCAAAAAATGTCTTAGAGCGGAGTCGCTGCAAATTTGGCAGGAGAGGTACCTGAAGAGCGAGACAGCCGCTGTCACTAAGCTGTTCTTCCCGGAAGTAAAAAGAGCTTATGCAACTCTGCGGAAAATAAGTCTGTCTCCAATCATGGTGCAAGTTATAACCGGACACGGAGGCTTTAACCAATATCTCCATCGGTTCAAACTAAGAACTAGCCCTGCATGCGGGTGCGATCCTGATGCAGAAGAATCGGCGATGCACATCATCACAGAGTGCCCGATATTCGGCAAAATAAGATTTGAAATGACGCAATATATGGATCATGAAATTGAAAAGAACACGGTGCATATTCTCATTGAAAATAAAGATACAAGAAAAATATTTATAGAATATTGCGAAAAGGTAGCAAAACAAGTGATAAAGAAAAACAAAGATAAATAAAGATAAAGTACATTATTATTGTTTGTATATTACACACCAGCAATGAAGATCTATTGTACTTCATATATTATGACAGAATATATTGACCTACATAGATAAATATGCGTGATGTGTAATAAACTAAGAATAAAACTTAAATAAAACCTTTTTTTTCATAACTAACGAATGAACGGCCCGATAACAAAGACTCCGTCCCCAGTCGGAGGTGCAGCAGTTTTTCTCCACAGATGGAGGATTTACTAAAAAAAAAAAAAAAAAAAAAAAAAAAAAAACCTAACCGAAGCTACCACGAAGAAGCGGCGGATACGATGTGCTGCACCGGTCCGCAGAGATAAAGTTGTCCGAGAGTACCTGCAAGCAAAAGAAACATATGAGTCCCAAGCAAAACAAGCCCAGATAGCTAGCTGGAAGGCGTTCTGCGAGAGACAGGACAAGGAGGGACTGTGGGATGGGATCTACAGGGTCATAGGACGAACGATGAAGAGGCATGAAGATCTTCCTCTGGTAAAAGATGGCATAACATATGACCCTACCCAATCAGCGCAGATGTTAGCCGAGACCTTCTATCCGGAGGATCGGGGGGATAGCGATAACGCCGAACATCAGCATATAAGGCAAACAGCTGAGAAAGTAAACGGCTGGACTCCAAACGAAGTTCTTGATCCACCGTTTACCTCTGTCGAGCTAAAAAACGCAGCCTTGAGCTTTAACCCCAAAAAGGCCCCCGGATCGGATGGTCTCACGGCCGACATATGCCAGCGCGCTATATCCCTGGACGCCGACGTGTACCTCGGCCTGGCAAATAAGTGCCTAGAACTGGGTCATTTCCCGACGGTATGGAAAGAGGCCACCGTGATAGTCCTCCGAAAACCCGCAAGAGAGGACTACACCAACCCCAAAGCCTACCGACCGATCGGGTTGTTACCCGTCCTGGGCAAGATCTTGGAGAAGCTGGTTATCGGGCGGATCAAATGGCATATATTGCCCGGGATGAGTACTCGCCAGTACGGATTCATGCCCCAGAGAGGCACTGAGGACTCTCTCTATGATCTAATGCAGAACATCTATGACAAACTAAAAAAGAAAAAGATCATCACAATGATATCATTAGACATAGAGGGGGCATTCGATAGCGCCTGGTGGCCCGCCATCAGAGTCCGGCTGGCTGAGGAAAAGTGTCCCATAAACATCCGCCGAATGATGGACAGCTATCTCCGGGACCGCAAGGTCAGGGTGAGGTACGCGGGGGTGGAACACTCCAAGAATACGACCAAAGGATGTGTCCAGGGATCGATTGGTGGTCCCATCTTATGGAACCTTCTGTTGGATCCGCTACTGCGGGGTCTGGAGGAGCGTGGCGACTACTGCCAAGCCTTCGCCGATGACGTCGTCCTCCTCCTAGATGGTGACACGGGGTTGGAGGTCTCAAGACGGGCCAATGCCGCTCTCGCCTATGTCCGGGAGTGGGGAGTCCGAAACAAACTTAATTTCGCACCACACAAAACGAAAGCCATGGTGGTGACGAACAAACTAAAGTACGACTCCCCGCGCCTGAGCATGGGGGGGATCGACATTGGACTGTCGCGCGAAATCAAAGTTTTGGGGCTCACTATAGACGAAAAACTCACATTCAATGCACATGTCAACAACACCTGCCTGAAAGTGCAAAACCTATATAAGCAGTTGTCTAGAGCCGCCAAAGTTAGCTGGGGCCTCCACCCCCAGGTCATCAAGACTATTTATACCGCAGTAGTGGAGCCTATTGTGCTATACGCAGCCAGTGCTTGGGCGCCTGCTGTAGATAAAATCGGTATCCAGAAGCGCCTCAATGCTATACAAAGAGGCTTCGCCCAAAAAATGACCAAGTCATATCGCACTGTCTCCCTGAATGCAGCGTCGGTGCTGGCTGGAATACTCCCCTTGGACCTCAGAGTCAAGGAGGCAGCCGCTCTATTTGAAGCAAAGAGGGGAGTGCTCCAGCGAGTGCTGGGGGACAGGGAGATAGAGGGTAGAGTGCCATACACCGCACAGCAACATCCGGCGCAGAAAGTAGACCTGCGGTTTACTAACCTGGTGGATCAGGCCGAGGTGGAGTTCCACAACAGCCAAGCTGTGCGTATCTTCACCGATGGCAGTAAAATTGAGGGCAAGGTTGGGGCCGCGCTATCCGTTTGGGATGGTGAGGCCGAAACCAAGGCCCTCAAGCTAAGGTTGGGATCGTACTGCACGGTCTACCAGGCAGAACTGCTAGCATTGAGCAGGGCCGTCTCAATTGCAATGCAGATGAAAGAAAGATCCATCGGCATATACTCTGACTCAAGATCTTCTCTTGAGTCAGTAGTCGGTCAGAATTCCCTCCACCCCCTAGTAGTTCAAATAAGGGACAACCTGATGGTCTGTCGCGCCCAGAACAAGGAAGTCTCCCTGTTCTGGGTAAAAGCACATGCAGGGTTGGAGGGTAACGAGCGAGCCGACCTGCTTGCCAGGGAGGCGGCCCTGACGCTGAAAAAACGGCCGGACTATGACCGGTGTCCGGTTTCATTCGTCAAGCGGCAACTCCGTGAGGAGTCGATTGACGAATGGAACCGGAGGTATACGTCCGGCGAAACCGCAGGTATTACTAAAATATTCATGCCGGATGTGCGCTTCGCTTTTAAGGTGGTGAAAAAGCTAGAAATAAACATGGTGCTCACCCAGGTATTGACTGGCCACGGAGGATTTGCGGAGTACCTGCACAGATTCAAGTGCAAGGACAACGCGGGCTGTGTCTGTGACGATAATGTTGAAGAGACGATAGTCCATCTGGTGATGGACTGTCCTCAGCATTGCGCAGCCCGCGAAGATCTGCAACAACATCTGCAGATGACTCTGTGCAGGGACTCCGTTCCTGTAATTATGGGCGAGGCCTCTAGCAGAGAGGCGTTTCTGAAGTTCTGCCAAAAGGTGGCAGGGGTGGCTATTGAAAGGAATAAAGCGAGGAATATAGATGCTTAGTATTTCTTGTATTGTTGAATATAAAGACTTACTAGCATAAAGATCCCATCGCTTTATTCCCTTCAATGTCCTAGAACAAATTAGGTACAGCAAAAGTAAAAATTACCAAATCGTAAAAGTAGAAATCTGGCGTTATCCGTAAGGAATTGTTGTCTTCCCCTTCCCAAGCCGTAAATGAAAATTTGAAATAAAAAAGCCCCTGAGCACTCTTGTCAGGGGACAACTGCTGTCATTTATAAAAAAAAAAAACCTAACCTAACCTAACCTAACCAATCACTGTTTCAGTCGCCTCACACAGGATTCGCTCACTTCTCGCGCAAACGAACTTCTGGTCTTGCTTCTCCTCCGTCTCGCGCAACTTTATAAAGGGTCGCTAGTTTTCGCCCGCGACTTTGCCTGCTTTTCGTCTTAGGAAAAATCGGTTTTTCTTTGGTATTTTCGCCAAGAAAAATCCGACAGTTCCCAATCTTGTAACATCAGACGCGGCTTGCAAAGACGCGTACAACGCGCCCTCAACCTCTCGGATCGGACGTCGCGTTGCGGAGATATTCGGGAAAAACCTCGAATTTCGTTTGGTCAAAAAGTCTTCCTTAGGGGTACTGAATCGGCGAAATTAATCACTGTTTCAGTCGCCTCACACAGGATTCGCTCACTTCTCGCGCAAACGAACTTCTGGTCTTGCTTCTCCTCGGTCTCGCGCAACTTTCTAAAGGGTCGCTAGTTTTCGCCCGCGACTTTTCCTGCTTTTCGTCTTAGGAAAAATCGGTTTTTCTTTGGTATTTTCGCCAAGAAAAATCCGACAGTTCCCAATCTTGTAACATCAGACGCGGCTTGCAAAGACGCGTACAACGCGCCCTCAACCTCTCGGATCGGACGTCGCGTTGCGGAGATATTCGGGAAAAACCTCGAATTTCGTTTGGTCAAAAAGTCTTCCTTAGGGGTACTGAATCGGCGAAATTAATCACTGTTTCAGTCGCCTCACACAGGATTCGCTCACTTCTCGCGCAAACGAACTTCTGGTCTTGCTTCTCCTCGGTCTCGCGCAACTTTCTAAAGGGTCGCTAGTTTTCGCCCGCGACTTTGCCTGCTTTTCGTCTTAGGAAAAATCGGTTTTTCTTTGGTATTTTCGCCAAGAAAAATCCGACAGTTCCCAATCTTGTAACATCAGACGCGGCTTGCAAAGACGCGTACAACGCGCCCTCAACCTCTCGGATCGGACTTCGCGTTGCGGAGATATTCGGGAAAAACCTCGAATTTCGTTTGGTCAAAAAGTCTTCCTTAGGGGTACTGAATCGGCGAAATTAATCACTGTTTCAGTCGCCTCACACAGGATTCGCTCACTTCTCGCGCAAACGAACTTCTGGTCTTGCTTCTCCTCGGTCTCGCGCAACTTTCTAAAGGGTCGCTAGTTTTCGCCCGCGACTTTTCCTGCTTTTCGTCTTAGGAAAAATCGGTTTTTCTTTGGTATTTTCGCCAAGAAAAATCCGACAGTTCCCAATCTTGTAACATCAGACGCGGCTTGCAAAGACGCGTACAACGCGCCCTCAACCTCTCGGATCGGACGTCGCGTTGCGGAGATATTCGGGAAAAACCTCGAATTTCGTTTGGTCAAAAAGTCTTCCTTAGGGGTACTGAATCGGCGAAATTAATCACTGTTTCAGTCGCCTCACACAGGATTCGCTCACTTCTCGCGCAAACGAACTTCTGGTCTTGCTTCTCCTCGGTCTCGCGCAACTTTCTAAAGGGTCGCTAGTTTTCGCCCGCGACTTTGCCTGCTTTTCGTCTTAGGAAAAATCGGTTTTTCTTTGGTATTTTCGCCAAGAAAAATCCGACAGTTCCCAATCTTGTAACATCAGACGCGGCTTGCAAAGACGCGTACAACGCGCCCTCAACCTCTCGGATCGGACGTCGCGTTGCGGAGATATTCGGGAAAAACCTCGAATTTCGTTTGGTCAAAAAGTCTTCCTTAGGGGTACTGAATCGGCGAAATTAATCACTGTTTCAGTCGCCTCACACAGGATTCGCTCACTTCTCGCGCAAACGAACTTCTGGTCTTGCTTCTCCTCGGTCTCGCGCAACTTTCTAAAGGGTCGCTAGTTTTCGCCCGCGACTTTGCCTGCTTTTCGTCTTAGGAAAAATCGGTTTTTCTTTGGTATTTTCGCCAAGAAAAATCCGACAGTTCCCAATCTTGTAACATCAGACGCGGCTTGCAAAGACGCGTACAACGCGCCCTCAACCTCTCGGATCGGACGTCGCGTTGCGGAGATATTCGGGAAAAACCTCGAATTTCGTTTGGTCAAAAAGTCTTCCTTAGGGGTACTGAATCGGCGAAATTAATCACTGTTTCAGTCGCCTCACACAGGATTCGCTCACTTCTCGCGCAAACGAACTTCTGGTCTTGCTTCTCCTCGGTCTCGCGCAACTTTCTAAAGGGTCGCTAGTTTTCGCCCGCGACTTTGCCTGCTTTTCGTCTTAGGAAAAATCGGTTTTTCTTTGGTATTTTCGCCAAGAAAAATCCGACAGTTCCCAATCTTGTAACATCAGACGCGGCTTGCAAAGACGCGTACAACGCGCCCTCAACCTCTCGGATCGGACGTCGCGTTGCGGAGATATTCGGGAAAAACCTCGAATTTCGTTTGGTCAAAAAGTCTTCCTTAGGGGTACTGAATCGGCGAAATTAATCACTGTTTCAGTCGCCTCACACAGGATTCGCTCACTTCTCGCGCAAACGAACTTCTGGTCTTGCTTCTCCTCGGTCTCGCGCAACTTTCTAAAGGGTCGCTAGTTTTCGCCCGCGACTTTGCCTGCTTTTCGTCTTAGGAAAAATCGGTTTTTCTTTGGTATTTTCGCCAAGAAAAATCCGACAGTTCCCAATCTTGTAACATCAGACGCGGCTTGCAAAGACGCGTACAACGCGCCCTCAACCTCTCGGATCGGACGTCGCGTTGCGGAGATATTCGGGAAAAACCTCGAATTTCGTTTGGTCAAAAAGTCTTCCTTAGGGGTACTGAATCGGCGAAATTAATCACTGTTTCAGTCGCCTCACACAGGATTCGCTCACTTCTCGCGCAAACGAACTTCTGGTCTTGCTTCTCCTCGGTCTCGCGCAACTTTCTAAAGGGTCGCTAGTTTTCGCCCGCGACTTTGCCTGCTTTTCGTCTTAGGAAAAATCGGTTTTTCTTTGGTATTTTCGCCAAGAAAAATCCGACAGTTCCCAATCTTGTAACATCAGACGCGGCTTGCAAAGACGCGTACAACGCGCCCTCAACCTCTCGGATCGGACGTCGCGTTGCGGAGATATTCGGGAAAAACCTCGAATTTCGTTTGGTCAAAAAGTCTTCCTTAGGGGTACTGAATCGGCGAAATTAATCACTGTTTCAGTCGCCTCACACAGGATTCGCTCACTTCTCGCGCAAACGAACTTCTGGTCTTGCTTCTCCTCGGTCTCGCGCAACTTTCTAAAGGGTCGCTAGTTTTCGCCCGCGACTTTGCCTGCTTTTCGTCTTAGGAAAAATCGGTTTTTCTTTGGTATTTTCGCCAAGAAAAATCCGACAGTTCCCAATCTTGTAACATCAGACGCGGCTTGCAAAGACGCGTACAACGCGCCCTCAACCTCTCGGATCGGACGTCGCGTTGCGGAGATATTCGGGAAAAACCTCGAATTTCGTTTGGTCAAAAAGTCTTCCTTAGGGGTACTGAATCGGCGAAATTAATCACTGTTTCAGTCGCCTCACACAGGATTCGCTCACTTCTCGCGCAAACGAACTTCTGGTCTTGCTTCTCCTCGGTCTCGCGCAACTTTCTGGTAAACCGCTTGCCAGCTGTACCGTAGTGAGAACCTAGGTAGGGAATAATGCATATTTAAATCAACTTAACTGGTAGCGTTTTTCTTACAATTGTTGTTGTACTGTTCGGACTGCTCTCTATATAATCAGCTCACTTATTTACATCTCACCGGATATTATGTCGTCAGAGGACGAATGTGCTTTCGCAGACTGCGCTGACAAATTTGTGTTGAACTACAGCGACGAGGGTAGTAATTCAATGGGCTCAACGCAGAGCACGGGTGAGGCGGCGCCTCGCGAATCTGGTCTTGTGAGGAAATTACACATCGAGCAGCTACCTGGATCATCTACTTGTGATAAGGGCGTTGACAATGGCGTTGCAGGTGGCGAGCTGGCGGTCGCCGGCGCGAGTCAGCCTACTGCGCGAGCGGCTCGACGGGCACCACGCCAGCCTCCTCCTTGCCTCCCACCCGAGCTTCCCGCCTCAGCAGATGACGTGGTTGACCTTTCATCTCTTTCGAGAGTTATCAAGCTTCTCTCCACAACAGCCATTAAAGCGGTCACTGAAGGGAAAAGCGTCACTGCATCAAACAAAAGGTTGGTGGTTGCCCTCGCTGCGGAGACGCAAAGAGCGATAGACGTATACGTACGCCGAGCTCCGTCTCTGGCAGCGATGGCAACTGAACCCACCACTAACGCCTCAACTAACTCGGTTCACGTCGCTAACCCTTCTTCGTCGGTCGCCTCTGCCCCTGTGAACCCAGCCTCTACCTCGACCGATGAGTTAAAAAAGGAGCTCTCCACCTGCATCAGCGAAGTGAGGAGGCTCCGTGGTGACCTCGCCGCCGTTGGCTCCGTCCTCTCGTCGGACGCACGAACAGCATCATACGCACAGGCGGTGGGGCGTCCCGTAAACAAGCAGGTAGGCACCCGACAAGCCCCAACACCCGTCGCGGATGCTGTTCCAGCGCTTCCGCTGTCTTCGAGGCCGGCGCTACTGGTAACAACGAAAACACCGGTGGGCACAAGACAGGAGGCCGTCGAGGCCTTTAGGAAAACCATTAGTTTCAGAGATGCGAAATATGCGCCTGCAAAGGTGGCTCCTCTCTCGAAAAACAAACTTAGAGTCGAGTTTGACTCTCACCGGGACTGCGACGATGCATTTGAACGTATAAAGAACTCTACTCAGGCCCTTGTAACGGCTGAAATCGCTAAAAAACTGAAGCCTATGTTTATACTCAAGGGCATCTCCACTGAAATGCCTGCAGAGGACCTGGTGGGAGTCATTCTGGGACAAAATACAGAACTAGATGGATTCGACAGCACGGATTTGTTATTAAAGTTCAAAAGGAATAACAGGAACGACAAGCTCTACAATTGCGTCTTTGTAGCCAGCCCGAAACTGTTTCGTGCGGTGATGTGCATGGGTAGGTTACGGGTGGACCATCAGCGCGTACACGTAGAAGAGTTTTCTCCTTTTCTACAATGCCATGCATGCCTGCAATTTGGCCATACGAACAAGCGGTGTACCGTGGACATTAAGCCCTGCGCCCACTGCGCTTCCGTGGATCACAGCAGCAACAGCAAGGACTGTCCAGCGCAGGCCAGTGATAGCCCTAGCGCTGTAAAGTGCTACAACTGTTGCAAAAATAATGCCAAGTTCAATCTCGACAACAACACAAACCACAAAGCAACGTCTTTATCCTGCCCCATACTCCGAGCCATGAAAAAGCGAACAGAAAATAGGATCGATTATGGATCAGATTAGAACACTCAAGATTATTCAGTGCAATTTGGACAGGTCGAAAAATGCTCTTTTAGAATTTGTTCGCTTTTTCGTGTCCGAGAAATATTCTGTAGCACTAGTCTCAGAGCCATATGTTGGCGCCAATAACTTTGTTAAAAACATTCCCGGTGTTCAGATACATCAATTTCCCAGTTCTACGGGCAGGGTAAAGGCTTGCATTTTTGTAAGGGATGGAACGAATTGGTTCAGTGCGCTGAGCCTTTCACAGTATTCCACTACAAACATGGCTGTTGTGCAATTGACCATCGGCGTTACTAAATTACTACTGGCATCAGTGTACGTCGAACTGGACACGGATGTTTCGGGCACACTTGACCGGCTAGATTTTTTCCTTGGGAGCGTTGGCAACTCCCGCTGCGTCGTAGGGGGCGATTTTAATGGTTGGCACCCTATCTGGGGCAGCGGGAGGGCTAACGCTCGCGGACAGGTTGTTACCGACATCGCGCACGGCCGTGACCTCTACTTCTGCAACACTGGCGGTTTACCAACATTCGAGACTGTCAGTCACGGTCGACCGCGGGCTTCTATTATTGACTTGACGTTGGCCTCCGCATCCGCTATCGATCTGGTTAGCGATTGGGTCGTCAATTTTGAGGCTTGTCCGACTTCCCAACACAATGCCATAACTTTTTCGATAGCCATAAGCAATAACTTTAGTCATCAACAGGGAAACAAAACGCATTCCACCTATAGATACAAGAGTCACAAAGCAAACTGGGCTACCTTCAAGACTGAACTCCACACACTTATGGTCGGATCAAACTTGCTCGACACCGAAATTATGAATCTCGACCCTGACAGTCTTGAGCGATATATTGACAGGGTTGTAAACATCATTCATGCGGCGTGTAAGGAATCTATGCCTACCAGAGGTTCAGGCGGGAGTTTTAAGCCGCCCTGGTGGACAGATGATTTGGAGGCTCGTAAGAGAGAGGTTATCGGGCTCCATCGGCGGCTTCATACCGCCACACGACGCGACTCTACAACTGACGAGGAAGTCGGCCGTTTGGCTGAAGATCTTAATGCTAAGCGTACGCTGTACGCACAAGAGCTCAGGGAGGCTTCAACGGCCGACTTTCGAGACTTTTGTAATCTGCAAACAAAAGAAAATGTGTGGTCTCTTACGAACCGGTTACTAAAAGACACGGCTCCGCGCCGACCACCCACCACCTTTAAAGTTGATGATGGACACACTACCGATGCGAAGCAGACTGCTGCAGCGCTACTTGACAACTTCTACCCCGACGATACGCCCGACCGCTCAGCACGGCATCACCACTTAAGAACTCATGAACGCGACAAACCCGACACTCTTGATGAGCCTCCCTTCGTTGTCGAGGAGGTGCTGGAAGTGCTCAAGATCATGAATGCGAAAAAAGCGCCAGGCATGGATGGCCTTACATCGGACATTTGCACACAATTTGCGCTAGCATACCCCCAGCTTATGGTGGACATCTTCAATAGATGCTTGGAACTGCAGCACTTCCCTCGACAGTGGAAGCGGGCTTTCGTTAAAATCATTCCCAAACCCAATAAGACAGACTATACCGCTCTCACATCCCATAGGCCAATCGGGCTAATCCCTGTATTTGGAAAGGCTTTGGAGAAGCTCTTCATCAAAAGGGTTACGTTCGTTTCTGCTCGGGCCGGTAAACTAAATAGTCGCCAGTTCGGGTTTAAGGAGCAAACCAACACCACAGCAGCTATCTCCACAGCACTAGAAGTCGTCCGCTCTGCGAAACAGAGGAAGCAACTAGTGGTCGCTGTATCGCTGGATATTAAGGCAGCGTTCGACAATGCATGGTGGCCTGCTCTCTTTGAAGGCCTCAGGCGCATTGGCTGTCCTAGGAACATCTTCGGCCTCATCGAGAGTTACGTCGAGGACAGAGAAGCCGTTTTGGATTATGCCAACGAGCGTGTCACCAAGAAGCTGTCGAAGGGCTGCATCCAGGGTTCTGCATGCGGCCCCAACTTATGGAATATAGTTTTGGATGAGCTGCTCGAAATACCCCTCCCGGACGGCTGCCATCTGCAGGCGTTTGCAGATGACGTTTTACTTATAGTCCATCACAACTGCGCCGACGACCTGCAGGAGATTGCTAACACCGCCTTACAAAGGATCCTTGAATGGGGCGAATGTGTCAAATTGACTTTCAGCCCCTCCAAAACTCAACTAATAGCTTTCACGCCTAAGGCTAAAGAAGCTGTTGTTAAAATGGGTAACGTGCAGCTACATTTTGTGAGGGAGATTAAACTCCTTGGGGTCATAGTTGATGAGAAGTTACTTTTTAACAGCCACGTACAGCACATTATTAACAAGGCCTCGCGCATATTCAACAAGCTTTGTCTCTTTTCCAGGCCAACTTGGGGTGCTCATCCAGAAAATATTCGGACAATCTACCTTCAGGTCATTGAGCCGATTGTAACATACGCAGCTGGCATTTGGGGGCAGGCAGCTTTGAAAAAGGGCATTAGGCGAAGGTTGTTGAGTATGCAGCGGGGCTTCGCTGTAAGAATCACACGTGCGTTCAAGACAATTTCCACCACAGCAGCACTTGCGCTTGCTGAGCTCACTCCTCTTGACCTCAAGGTTCGAGAAGTACATGCCCTCGAGCAGATCAAACTCACAGGAGTCACACATTTACTCCCCCATGACATAACGCTAGAACGTCCAACTCCACCACACGAGTTACTACATCCTGCAAGCAGAGTCTCACTCAATTCCAGCTCTACAATCAATATCGATGATTTGACACCCCCTATCCAAACTGAGAAGTCTCTTAATATTTACACAGACGGTAGCAAGCTGGAGGATTCCTCGGTAGGTGCGGCCTTTGTCGCCTACTTAGGAGATCGACAGATTGCAACCAAAAAGTTCAAGCTCCACACTTCGTGCTCGGTCTTTCAGGCTGAACTTTTCGCAATTTACAAGGCATGCTCGTGGGCCAATTCTCATCACCCAGATTTGCACTTGACCGTATTCTCCGATTCCCAGTCTGCTTTAGCTGCACTCAATAATCGCAGCAACACTCACCCACTTGTATCTAAAACACACGCACTTATATACACACGTGCACCAAACTCTATACAGATCACCTGGATTAAAAGCCACGTGGGCATAACTGGCAACGAGGCGGCCGACTCTGCCGCGAAACATGCTGCCTCCTTGCACTGTTCTCCCAGTTACGAGGCCTTCCCCATTGGTTTCGCTAAGCATCGCCTGAGATCTGAGCACCACCGTATCTGGCAAGCGCGTTACGAGAGTTCATCGCAGGGCAGACACACTATCTCTCTGCTCCCGAAACTCAGTGACATCAGAAAAGTACGTAAATCTATTAAAACATCCTTCCACCTTACGCAAGTCTTATCTGGACACGGTTATTGCAAACACTATCTCCACCGCTTTAACATAACAGATGACCATTTCTGTCCTTGCAATGGACTTTCGGTACAGACTTTTGAACATCTCTTGGAGCACTGTCCCAGATTCTTCATGAGACGAATGGAACACGTAAATTTATGTGAAAATCTTAGAGTTTCACCTTTTATGCTTCTACAAGTCATTGACAAGGCAGCGGCAGCCGAGTCACTCGATAATTTTATTAAAAACATTGTGTATAATCTAAAATCATTTAATGGAACGTGAACTTGCATGTCATAGGTTCATAATTGTATAGTTTCTTATTAATAAAAAAAAAAAAAAAAAAAAAAAATAAATAATAAAATACATTATAAAAAAATATATAATTATAATAAGCATTTCTTACTTCAATTCTTCGCAGGGGAAAAGCGATTAATAGCCTTAAGTTGTGAAAAATTATTTTTGTTTCTTTCTATTTCATTTTTAATTTGAATGAAAATATTATACTTTTCTAAAATAGTTTGTTAGTCACAAAATTAATAAGCGAGCAAGCGACTGTATCAAATAGCGGTCGCTCCTCATAATTGACAAAACCAACAAGCATTCGAAACATAATAGAACACATTCGTTAACAACAAATATAGTAAAAAAAAAAAAAAAAAAAAACCTAACCTAACCTAACCTAACCTAACCTAACCTAACCTAACCTAACCTAACCTAACCTAACCTAACCTAACCTAACCTAACCTAACCTAACCTAACCTAACCTAACCTAACCCCCTTCCGCAGTCGCCCGCACTCGAGAGCGGACGTGTACAAGTGTTTATCGCTGTTGCTCCGCGATCTTTTAAGTTTTAAAAATCGTTTAAGTGGGTAAAAGTGCTCCGATTTCTATAAAAAGGGTATCAAAAGTTGCGTCTTAGTGCACCCTACATGGTGACACATTTGGATTTTCTTATCTCGGACGTTTTCATTGTGAAAAAAGTGAAAAAGTGAAAAATTTGTTAAAAGTTTAAACTTTGACGGCGTACGCTGCGCAATCAAGATCGACAACGTATAGTTTTTATTAAGTTGTTTGACGCGTCTCATCGAGCTCTACAAGGGGACGCCTCATTTCGATTTTTCCCGTGCACGCGCGCGGAGAAAATCGTGAAAAACCAAGAAGCACGTGACCACGTGCTTTGTGTTCCAGACGTCAGAGGGCGCCGCAATCAGCTGCAATCGATGAAGCACAACAGGAGCTACTCGGCAACACTTCGATTTTAAAAATAAGATAAGTGGTTGCAGAGTTATTGCATTTCAAAAATTTTTCAAAATTTCAAAAATTTTTAAAACAAAATTAAGATCGATGACCCCCCATTATTTTTTGTTTATTTTATAAAGCTTAATTAGACCTAATTGTGTTCTAAATTTCATAATTTTTTGCCCAGTACTTTTTGAGAAATGATTTTTTGAATTTTAGGGGTTGCCACGTGGTCGTCAAAATAAGGGGTCAGTAACTCTGTAACATATGTCAAAAAATAGTATTAAGTTAGGTTAAGCCCTGGTCATTTTGAAAATTTTTTTATATTTTACGCTTATATTTTTAATTGTGTTTTTTCTGAAATATTAGATGTTTTTCATCCCCCAAAAATCGGGGGTAGTTTTTATAAATAGTTCATGGGTGGATTTAAATAGGTCTTAAATAGACCTTTCAAACAAGCTCAAACTCGGGTATATTAGACTTAATATTACAGAATTTAGAACTTTTTCCAAATTGGCGGCCATATTGGCGGCCATTTGTAAAAACTTTAAACGGGCATAACTTTTCTTAGAGACGACGCCCGAGGCTGCGGGTTTCTTTATTACTCTTATCGTGATGAACTCTACCCTCTGTACCTATTTTAGCTCTAGATAGAGTCGACCACCTGTACTGCAAATTGAGACCGGTGAGCATATAGCTCCAAACGAGACAATCACGACAAGCCGTCGCACACTTTTCTGTGCCCAGTGGTTCTCGAGATATTAATTTTATAAAACCAGTCTAGATCTAGGCAACTTTCCAGACCGCCATTTTGAAAATTTTCAAAGTGGAATATCTCGGGAACCGCTGATCGTAGCGCGACGCGGTTTTCGGTATTGACCATCCCTTTGCAAGGGCTATCAATTGGACCAGGACTGGTGACTCTATCTGGAGTTGTGGTAGAGTTGAGCTCGATCAGACTTGCGGAAGTAGTTTTAGTTAGTTTTAAAGTAGGCTTAGGATATTTAGAGGCTGTAGACATTCTACAGAACTTATTTAGACGGGAACAGTCTCTGTTTTGTTATACATCCCGCTATTGCGGAATTTGAGTTAAATTGACAATTTTGATTTAATACTGACTTTTTGACGATTATTATTATTTTTAATCATTGACGCAACCTCCGCGACAATGGTGCTTGGACTTCGGACCCCGGTAAAACGACCGGAGATAGCTAATCCACCTTCAACCCCCCCTAAAGTCGTAAAGAAACTGAACAGACGGAGTTTGGAGAAGTGGGAGGGGGCAGCTCCTGAGTCAACCCCCTCGGCTGAACAGGGCGCTTCGACCACCTCAAAACCAGAGACGACACCAACCCCTAAGCGAGTTGACAGCCCGAAAGAGGGGGGGGAGGCGCGGGTCCGCTCACCGGTGGCAACCACTGTTCGGTCAGGGTACAGCGGGCGACCGCACTTGTTAAAAAAGCGAAACTCCATATGAGTTCGTCCAGGAACCTCAAGGCCGAAATCAAGGAGTCGGTCTTGGAGTCCCTGGCCGGGCTCAAGGAGCTGGTTGCTGAATCCGAGGCTGACCTGAAAGCCGAGAGGGCTCGGAAGGGGGGCGGGGGTTTCGTGAGGGTGGTGCCAGTTACTACTGACACTGACACCACATTTACGGTGCCCCCGGACCCCGGACTGGGAGCCAAGCTTGACGAGCACTCTCGGCTTCTCCTGGAGAGTAACGAGAGGATGAAGGCTCTCCAGGAACAGCTCACAAAGTGCAGCAGGACGACCGAGGAGCAGCAGCGCAGTTACGCAGTAGTAACCGCCGCGAAGCCGCAGCAGCCCTCGAGGCCTACAGCATTGCACTCAGTGGTCGTCACCTCCAGGGACGAGAAGGAGACGGGGGAGGAGGTCCTCGGAAGGGTGAGGCGGACCATAGACGCCAAGGAAGGTTGGATTAAGGTCGACCGGGTCCGGAAGGCCAGGGACCGCAAGGTAGTCATGGGTTTCGGCACTGCCGAGGAGAAGGCTAAAGCTAAGGATAGGCTAACGAAGGAAGGAACGGGCCTCGTGGTCGAGGACGTCAAAAATAGAGACCCGCTTCTGGTCCTCAGGGGTGTCTTGGCCGCAAACACCGACGACGACATCATCAAGGCACTGAGGAACCATAACCGGGACCTCTTTGACGGCCTCGGCCCCGAGGAAGACCGCCTACTGGTGAAATACCGCAGAAGAGCGAGGAACCCGCACGTGGCCAACGTTGTCCTTAGTGCGTCGCCTACCCTCTGGGCGAGGATAACCGGCGTGGGCTCGGTCCACGTCGACCTGCAGAGGGTGCGAGCGGAGGACCAGTCTCCACTGGTCCAATGCACACGATGCCTAGGATTTGGCCACGGGCGCAAGTACTGTAAAGATCCAGCGGACCTCTGCAGTCACTGCGGCGGGCCGCACCTCAAGGCTAAGTGCGCGGATTGGCTGGCGGGGTCCCCGCCTTCCTGCCGGAACTGTCGTCGAGCGAAGTTCGATCATGTCGAACATAACGCCTTCAGCGACGACTGTCCCGTCAGGAAAAGGTGGGATGGCCTCGCCCGTCAATCCGTAGCGTATTGCTAAGGGCGCGCCGGCGGACGCAGCGGCTCTTAAAATCCTCCAGTCAAACCTCCAGCGCAGTAAGATGGCATACTCCGAGCTGCTGATCGAAGCCTCCAACCAGCGTGCGCGGGTTGCACTGGTACAGGAGCCATACGTCGGTGGTGAGGGCTGTGTGTCGGGCAGGAGTGGGATCAGAGTCTTCCAGTGTGTGGACCGTGGAGGTGGGACTGTGAAGGCCGCGATCATAGTTTTTGACGCGGACCTTCACATTACACAGTTCCCGAAACTCACCACGAACAACATCTCAGTGGTGGGGATCCGTGTCCGCAATTGGGAAATCATCCTGGTCTCATTTTACTTTGAGCCTGACCTGCCGATGGACTCGTACCTGGCACACCTGCGCCGGGTGCAGCGCGAGACAGGAGCTCGGAGTATTGTTATTGGAGGTGACTCCAATGCCAAATGCATATGGTGGGGAAGCCCCGTGACAGATCGCCGAGGTGAAGAAGTCCACGGGGCACTGGAAGATCTCGGACTGTGCCTCCTGAACCGAGGGGAAACCCCTACCTTCGACACTATCCGGGGCGGCGTAAGGTACAGCAGTTATGTTGACATAACTGCAGTGTCACAGGACCTTCTTGGCTTGGTGGACGACTGGCGCGTGCGCGAAGACCTGACCAGTTTGGACCACAACGGCATATCCTTCACATTAAAGGCAAGGCACATCAATAAAAATCACATAAAACATACAACTCGGGTCTACTTTACCAAAAAGGCAAATTGGGCTCAGTTTCGTGTGAAACTGGGTCAAATTTTCATAAGAGAAAATTTCTCATTAGACTTTATAAAAAATTTAGAAATAGGCCCACAATTAGATCATGCAGTTTCCAAATTTAATGAAATCATTGCCGAAGCATGTGCCTTGTCTATTCCACCTATCAAGCGGAAAGATGTGCTGAATATGCCATGGTGGAACGAGGGGTTGGCAGTGCTCAAGCGCGAGGTGGCCACCAAGAAAAGTAGGATTCGGTGTGCAGCTCCGGTTAGGCGTCAGAAGGTAGTTGGGGAGTACCTCGAGGCGAAGGAGCGGTACGAGACCGAGGTGAGGCACGCGCAAACACGCAGCTGGGTCGCCTTCTGCGAGCGCCAGGATGGGGAATCAGTATGGGGGGGTATTTACAGAGTCCTCGGCAGGACATCCAGAAGAGACGAAGATCCACCGCTGGTTGTAAATGACACGGAGCTCGACGCCAAGGGCTCGGTAAGGCTTATGGCCGAAACCTTCTACCCGGAGGACTCTGAGGAGGATGACTCCGAGGAGCACCGAAGGGTGAGGGAACAAGCCGAGCACTCTGGCGCTGAAACTTCTTCGGATGTGTCGGACCCGCCTTTCACTCCTTTGGAGCTGAAGATGGCCTGCCGGTCCTTCAATCCGAAGAAAGCTCCAGGCGCGGACGGCTTTACCGCCGATATATGCTTGCACGCGATAGAGTACGACCCCGATCTCTCGCTGGCTCTCTTTAACAGGTGTCTCGAGCTTCGGCATTTTCCCGGGCCCTGGAAGGAGGCAACAGTGATCTTCCTTCGGAAGCCGGGGAAGACCACTTATACGACCCCACGGTCGTATCGACCGATAGGTCTCCTCCCGGTGCTCGGGAAGATGCTGGAGAAAATGCTTGTCGTCAGGCTTAAGCACCATATAGCGCCCAGGCTCAGTATCCGCCAGTTTGGCTTCATGCCCCAGCGGAGCACCGAGGACGCCCTCTATACTCTGGTAGAGCACATTCGAGATAGGTTAAAAAATTAAAAACTACTAACCCTAGTATCCCTAGATATAGAGGGCGCCTTCGACAACGCTTGGTGGCCTCGCATCAAGGTCAGGCTGGCGGAAGAACGAGTGCCCATTAACATCAGGAGACTCTTGGGCAGCTACCTGAGCGGCAGGCATGTGAGGACACGGTATTGTGGAGAGGAGCACGTAAGGGAAACCGGGAAGGGTTGCGTGCAGGGGTCTATCGGCGGGCCGATATTGTGGAACCTCTTACTAGATCCACTGCTTCGTGGGTTGGAGGCTAAAGATTACTATGTGCAGGCATTCGCAGACGATGTGGAGCTGGTCTTTGAGGGTGAGACGGCTCATGAGGTCGAATGCCGTGCTAATGCCGCCCTCGGGCATGTGAGGGAGTGGGGAGTCCTCAACAAGCTGAAGTTTGCGCCGCACAAGACCAGTGCTATGGTTATTACGCGCAAACTAAAGTATGACACCCCACGCCTCCACATGGGCGGGGTCGACATTGGCATGGTTGGAGAAATCAAGTTACTGGGGGTCGTCCTAGACCAACGCCTTACCTTCAACACGCACGTCGCGAATGCTTGTAAAAAAGCACTTGCTCTTTATGCCCAGCTTTCGAGAGCCGCGAAGGCGAGCTGGGGCCTCCACCCCGAAGTTATCCGCGTCATTTACAGAGCGGTGGTTGAGCCTGTGATACTGTACGCGGCTGCCGTTTGGGCGCCGGCCGTGGATAAGCTTGCTGTTCGTAAGCAGCTGAACGTGGTCCAGCGGGGCTTTGCGCAGAAGCTGTGCAGGGCATACCGCACCACCTCCCTGAATTCAGCACTGTTACTCGCTGGGATACTCCCTCTCGACCTGCGCGTCCGCGAAGCCGCGGCGCTGTACGGCGCGAGGAGGGGGGTGCCCCAGCCTGAGATAGGGGATCGGGAGGTGGAACGGATGTCCTCAGCTCTGAGGTCTCCGCATCCCGCTCAGTATATCGACCTGGACTTCAAGTGCCTGGTGGACCAGGAACAACTCACGGCTAATAACGACCATGATGTTAATATCTATACGGACGGCAGCAAGATTGAGGGCAAGGTGGGGGCGGCGTTGTCCATATGGACTGGCGCCGCTGAAACCAAAACCCTCAAGCTTGCTCTGCCGTCGTTCTGTACGGTCTACCAGGCGGAACTCCTGGCGATATGCAGGGCGGCGCGGATGGCCGCAGATAACTCGGCCAGATCAGTTGGGATCTATTCCGACTCCCTGTCGGCATTGCAAACAACAATAAACCCAGTAGCCCTTCATCCCCTGGCCGTTGAGGCGCGGGGCCACCTGCGAAGGGCTTTGACACAGGACAAACATGTAAGCTTGTTCTGGGTCAAAGCCCATGCGGGGCTAGAGGGGAATGAGCGTGCCGACCATCTGGCCAAGGAAGCTGCGCTAAAGTCTAAACGCGCCTTTGACTACGACAGCTGCCCGGTTTCGTTCGTCAAGCGGAGCATTCGCATGCGATCGCTTGATGAATGGAACCAGCGATACCGGGCCGGTGAAACGGCTGGCGTCACCAGGGTCTTTTTCCCTGACGCGATAGCCGCGTACCGGATCATCGGTAAAATAAAGGTGGACAGATTTGTCACTCAGGTTTTGACGGGTCACGGTGGATTCTCGGAATACTTGCATCGTTTCAAGTGTAAGGAGAATCCGTCGTGCGTCTGCGATCCTGGGTGTTCTGAGTCTGTTCTCCACGTCCTCCTGGATTGCCCGGTCCATGACTACGATAGGCTCAAAATTGAAAATGTCACTGGATCAAAATTAGATATAAATTCGATCTCCGAAATCATTTATAGCAAAAACAGAGACTCGTTCCTGAAATACTGCGTTAAAATCTGTAAAATAGTAATAAATAGGAATAGAGTATAAGATTTATGTTGTTTAAATATAGTGTATTATAATTAAGTCAACATAAAATAAAATGTAATAGTAACTTAGGAACGTAGTTTTAAGTAGTTTTAAGAAATCGCTACAAAAACTTTGTTTAATATTAAACAATAAATAAAATAAATAAAATAAAAAAAAAAAAAAAAAAAAAAAAAGCCTTTATTTCTATTACGTTACAATAATAATTAATTAATAGTCATATAGTATTAAAAGAAAATCCAATAAATTTAATAAATCATTCAAGCATTTAAGTTTCTCTGTTTGTCGTCAGTTATATTATAATTTTATTTTAAATGATAATGAAAATGGCATGCTAAATTAAATGTCAAATTGGATTAATTGTTCACGCAAAAGTCGCCTCTACGGCGTAGGCCTCCCCCAAATTACTCCAGAGCTTCCTGTCGCGCGCTAGTCTCATCCAGTCCGAGCCGCATCTCTGAGAAAATATATCTCTCCATCTCTTTCTCTGGCGACCTCTTTTTCTCTTCTTATCCCTAGGAACCCATTCCGTCACTATTTTTGTCCATCTTATATTGTCTAATCTGCAAACATGTCCAGCCCACTTCCATTTTAACGTCCTGATTAATTTCGTTATGTCTACTACCTTTGTCATTTTACGAATATTTTTATTGCTGATTCGATCTTTTAATTTCAAGCCCAGCATACTCCGTTCCATCTTCCTCTGACATATGGCTAGCGTGTCCTCCTCTTCTTTTCTGAGTGACCATGTCTGGCAGCCATATGTCAAACATGGCAGTATCGCTACATCGTGAAGCTTCTTTTTAATTTTAATGTTAATGTCTTTACTCTTCATTATTTCTTTGAAGCTCCAGTATTTTTTCCATGCTATGGCGATTCTCCTTTGTACTTCTTTTTCGGTACAATTTTCAAATGAGACCGACTGTCCTAGGTAAATATACTCATTTACATACTCTATATTTTCACCTTCTAAAGTTATTTTCTGCCACACCGAGTTTGTCATGATTTTCGTTTTAGAAAAATTCATGAACAGCCCAGCCTTCTTGCTTTCTCGTGCTAATTCCGCAACCATGGTGCCCAGATCCGAGGCAGTTTCAGCAAAGACTACAATGTCATCCGCGAAGCGTAAGTGGCTTAAATATTCGCCATTAATTTTCAGACCCTTCTTTTCCCAGTATAGGTTATTGAAAATGGCTTCGAGGACTGCTGTGAAAATTTTTGGTGAGGTTGGGTCACCTTGACGAGCACCTCTACATACCGGGAACTCAGCACCTTCCTTCTCCAATCTTACTCTTGCTCGGCATTTTGAGTACACGCTTTTTATTATGTTGATGTACTTTGGATGTACACCTTGTTGCGACAGTGACGCCCAGATTGTGCTATGGTAAATAGAGTCGAAAGCTTTTTTATTGTCGATGAAACACATGTAGAGCTCTATACCATATTCGTTGGCTTTCTCTATTAGTTGTGTCACAACTTGTATGTTATCTATAGTAGAGAAATGTTTTCTGAAACCCGCCTGCTCGCGTGGTTGGTGTTCGTCAAGTGTTTTCGATATTCTATTCAATAAAACCTTTGCAAATACTTTATAAATATTCGAAATGAGGCTGATTGGTCTGTAATTCCCTAATTCACCTCTGTCGCCCTTCTTATGCAAAAGTATAATAATATATTCGGACCACTCCTCCGGTGTTATTTCAGTGTTCATGATTTGGTTGAACAAGGTATGTAGAGGTATCTTAAGTGTGCTTAAAAATGATTTCAAAAGCTCGTTTGTGACGTTGTCATTTCCAGGAGTCTTGCCATTCTTTTGACTTCTTATAGCATATTCGATTTCGGAATAAGTTATGGGAGGGATAAAGGTTTCGGCGGTTTCAAAGCAATTATTACAGTAATTACTTGGAGATCCCTTCGTCTGGTCAGCTGTGTAAAGATTTTTATAGAATTCTGTAGCCTCATTTATGATGTCTGGCCGTCTTGATAATACTTTCCCAGCTTTATCTTTAAGATTTGCAGCCCATTCAAGCTTATTGCTTAGTTCCCTGTAAGCTTTACGTATAGCCCCCGTTCTGGATATGTATTTTTCAAACGTCAGCTGTCTTTGTTTTTTCCTTTCGTCAGTTATATTTCTATTTATTTGTTTACTTAATTGTGATATTTTAAATTTAATGTCCTTGGTCCTTTTTTCAGTGTATAATAATTTTCTTTTTTGTAATAGGTCCGTCGTTTCTTGATTCACATATTTTCGTCTTGGTTTTTGTTCCTTTGGCAATTGTTTTAGAAGAAGTTTCATCTCACCCATAATGCTCTTATACTGTTCCTGCACATTTTTCTCTGATTTATTCATAGATTCTACGAACCTTTCCTCCCAATATTTTTCACATTCTATAGAAAGTTTTGGTAGGTTTGTCGGATACTTATGGGGTTTGAAGAAACTGCGACTTCTTTTGGCATTTAATTTTAGTTTGCATCTTATCATGCGATGGTCAGTGTTGAAATTAAGATTATTTATAATGTCAAAACTTTGTATTTTATTTGATTGATTGGTAAGTATATAGTCGATTTCATTAAAGTGCTTCCCGTCCGGTGATCGCCATGTCCATTTTCTATGTACTTTTCGTTGAAATAAACTATTAACAAACTTGAGATTGTGTTCCAATGCAAATTCTATCAATTTCAGGCCTCGAGCGCTTCTTTTGCCATGCGAATACTTTCCTAATACTTTCTCCTCACCTTTTTGTGTTTTTCCAATTTGTGCATTAAAATCACCTAACAAAATTAGATTCTTCGAGTTCACAAAATCTAAGGCAGACTCTACAGATGCATAAAATCTATCAATGTCATCCTTTTCACAGTTTTCAGTAGGTGCATATACTTCTATCAATGACCAAACTTGGTTGTCAGGTGTCTGTATCTCTATTGACGCGACTCTATCAGAAAATGACTTGAAACTTATGATGTAAGTTTTCAGCTCCCGCCTGATTAAAAATCCAACGCCATTTCTACCCTTGCAGGCTGAGGTGTGATATAAGATATATTCCGAATATTCTACAATAGCCTCTGTTTCTCTTCGTACTTCGCTCAAGCCAATAATATCCCAATTCAAGTTTTCAATTGCCAATTCCAACTCAGTGACTCTACTATCCGAAAGAAGGGTCCTAACATTTATAGCTGCGATGTAGAGCCAGGAGTGTTCACTAATAATGCTTTGGTTTATGATGGGTTTGTTTTGAGTTTGGACGTAATTTGGGAGGTCTTGGTCAGTATTCTTCTTCACGGGGACCAACCGGCTTGAAGAAGGTATAAAGTAATCTTTTTTCGTGGTTGATGCAGTATTTAGGGGGGCCTCCGGGTGTCATGCTTCAGTGTTATGTTTAACGTATGCGTGCATTGTATTTTTATGTGGTTTAAGCTTCTTGGCGGTCGTCTTCCAGGTGTTGTGATCCAATCTAGTATTTTTGTTCAAATGGCTAGCCGTTGAAGAAGTAGTTTGGATAGGGGAAAGTGAGAGTTGTCCCTTTTTGTGAGTACTATCCACTGATTTTTCTTTTATAATAAGTTTATCGTATTTTAAGTACGCAGTATTGCCTTTCTCTACTTCTTTCTTCATCTGTAACTTTAATGTTTTTCTTTTTTCTAATATTGGTGCTGGAAATTCATGATCGATGTAAATTCCAGACCCCTCAAGTCGTTTCTTGTTCTTTAGGATAATTATTTTCATACCTAACGTCGTTAGTGCTACTGAGACGGGGCGAGGTTTACTCCCTTTTTTACCAAATCTTTTTATCGATTGAATCTCGAACGCCTGAATAGGTACTTTCATTTCCTTGTTTATAATTTGTAATATCGTGTTTTGAATGTCTGAGTAGGACTTCTCATTTTCGTGCACTCCAAAGAAGATAAGATTCCGCTCTATATTGGATTTTTCAAGATAGTACAACCTTTTTTCCTGATTTTCTAAGCGTGAGCGGAGTTCATGTAGGTTGGTATGCAGATCATCGAATTTCTGATTAATATTTGTTATAATTTTTGTAGATATTTTTTCTTCCATTTCGGAAAGTCGCGACTCCATAGATGACAGTTTGGAGTCAAGTTCCGTTTTCATTTGCATCATTATAAGTTTTAGTTCGTCCATCACGTGTTGTGCTGCCCTCTTGCTAATTACTGATAGAACACGATATATCGATCAGTTCGTGTACCTTACTTCCAAGTTCGCAACATTAACACTAGATGGCCTTTCTGTGGTAGTTTGCCTGTGTTAACATAGATGGCGCTAAACGTGTATGACTTTGCAATTTTGAAGGAATATTTTCAAATGTTTATGTTTCGTTTAGAGTACTTTCACCTTTTATTTTCACATTTTATTTCGCTCACTGTCCGATATCATCACTATTAGCACACTTCTCCCCATAAAACGTCTTCTGCTTTTAGGTTTCTGCACAGTTTGTAAGGAATTGACCGTTGTATAGCGTTAATTAGTTTTTCAATTTTCTTCAGTTTTAGTCAATTTCCACTGCTATCCACAATTGCACCGATGAATCGAAACAACACAAACATTTTCATTCGATTACTACGTCGTTTTATGAGTATTTACACTTAAAATCAATTTTTCAACACCACTGAGTAACGTAAACAATGGCACCGAAACAATAGTGTAAAATAAATAATTTAAGTATCCATAGTGTGTAAGCGAGCCTATTGTAGTAAGTAAAATAAAATTTTGTAATTAAGACTATATTGTGAAGTAGTTCGCAAAAGTAATGTAAAAATTTTTAATAAAAGACTTAATTTCGTCTCCCCCCTTATTGTCCCCGAAAATATTAAAATAAAAGAAATAGGTACACACAAAAAGCCTTAAGCCCTAGTGGGAAAAACACCCAAAAAGTGTGAATGCAAAAGTATGTAAGAAGAAATTGGTATGCAGAATGAATGTGCGAGAGGAATACATGCGAGAACTGGAATGAAAGGGTAGATAAATATTAAAAATTGTAAACACAGACTCCTTCAGTCGTTGGAGGTCCTAGGAAAAAACTAAAAAAAAAAAAAAAAAAAAAACCTAACCTAACCTAACCTAACCTAACCTAACCATCTCCGGGACCGCAAGGTCAGGGTGAGGTACGCGGGGGTGGAACACTCCAAGAATACGACCAAAGGATGTGTCCAGGGATCGATTGGTGGTCCCATCTTATGGAACCTTCTGTTGGATCCGCTACTGCGGGGTCTGGAGGAGCGTGGCGACTACTGCCAAGCCTTCGCCGATGACGAAGCGCCTCAATGCTATACAAAGAGGCTTCGCCCAAAAAATGACCAAGTCATATCGCACTGTCTCCCTGAATGCAGCGTCGGTGCTGGCTGGAATACTCCCCTTGGACCTCAGAGTCAAGGAGGCAGCCGCTCTATTTGAAGCAAAGAGGGGAGTGCTCCAGCGAGTGCTGGGGGACAGGGAGATAGAGGGTAGAGTGCCATACACCGCACAGCAACATCCGGCGCAGAAAGTAGACCTGCGGTTTACTAACCTGGTGGATCAGGCCGAGGTGGAGTTCCACAACAGCCAAGCAGTGCGTATCTTCACCGATGGCAGTAAAATTGAGGGCAAGGTTGGGGCCGCGCTATCCGTTTGGGATGGTGAGGCCGAAACCAAGGCCCTCAAGCTAAGGTTGGGATCGTACTGCACGGTCTACCAGGCAGAACTGCTACCATTGAGCAGGGCCGTCTCAATTGCAATGCAGATGAAAGAAAGATCCATCGGCATATACTCTGACTCAAGATCTTCTCTTGAGTCAGTAGTCGGTCAGAATTCCCTCCACCCCCTAGTAGTTCAAATAAGGGACAACCTGATGGTCTGTCGCGCCCAGAACAAGGAAGTCTCCCTGTTCTGGGTAAAAGCACATGCAGGGTTGGAGGGTAACGAGCGAGCCGACCTGCTTGCCAGGGAGGCGGCCCTGACGCTGAAAAAACGGCCGGACTATGACCGGTGTCCGGTTTCATTCGTCAAGCGGCAACTCCGTGAGGAGTCGATTGACGAATGGAACCGGAGGTATACGTCCGGCGAAACCGCAGGTATTACTAAAATATTCATGCCGGATGTGCGCTTCGCTTTTAAGGTGGTGAAAAAGCTAGAAATAAACATGGTGCTCACCCAGGTATTGACTGGCCACGGAGGATTTGCGGAGTACCTGCACAGATTCAAGTGCAAGGACAACGCGGGCTGTGTCTGTGACGATAATGTTGAAGAGACGATAGTCCATCTGGTGATGGACTGTCCTCAGCATTGCGCGGCCCGCGAAGATCTGCAACAACATCTGCAGATGACTCTGTGCAGGGACTCCGTTCCTGTAATTATGGGCGAGGCCTCTAGCAGAGAGGCGTTTCTGAAGTTCTGCCAAAAGGTGGCAGGGGTGGCTATTGAAAGGAATAAAGCGAGGAATATAGATGCTTAGTATTTCTTGTATTGTTGAATATAAAGACTTACTAGCATAAAGATCCCATCGCTTTATTCCCTTCAATGTCCTAGAACAAATTAGGTACAGCAAAAGTAAAAATTACCAAATCGTAAAAGTAGAAATCTGGCGTTATCCGTAAGGAATTGTTGTCTTCCCCTTCCCAAGCCGTAAATGAAAATTTGAAATAAAAAAGCCCCTGAGCACTCTTGTCAGGGGACAACTGCTGTCATGTATAAAAAAAAAAAAAAAAAACCTAACCTAACCTAACCTAACCTAACCTAACCTAACCTGTTAGAGATTAGATTAAACCTGTTAGGATTAGTAACCTGTTAAATTCCTGTAAGAGAACTATTGCACCGTATTTCAAGCCGAAATGTATGCGCTCTGGAAAGCCACCGAGCTCGCTATAAAATGCCATAAGCCGATCGTAAATATACTCAGCGACTCAAGGTCGTCGTTAGAACTTATAAAAAATCCAGGGACGTACCACCCACTCGCATTTGAGGTGAGGAAGAACTTAGCACTGTCACGAGAAAAAGGAATTGACATCAGGCTGTTCTGGATAAGGGCCCATGTCGGGGTTAGGGGCAATGAAAGAGCAGATGTTCTTGCTAAAGAAGCAGCGAGAACAAAGAAAACTGCCCCTAACTACGACATGTGTCCCTTATCGTACATCAAAAAAGAGATAAGGAAAAAGACCATAAAAACCTGGAACAATAGATACATAGCAAGTGAAACGGCGGCCTTGACAAAAGTTTTCTTGCCAGACATAGAAGGCGCATTTAAAATACTTAAAAAGGAGGTGCTTACACCGATTCACGTTCAGGTCCTAACGGGTCACGGTGGGTTCGGGCACTACCTCCATCGGTTTAAGTGTAAAGACAGCCCAGCCTGCGACTGTGACCCTGTTAACGATGAGTCGGTGCTGCACCTTCTGACGGAATGCCCTATCTATGGGAATGATCGTCTCGAGACAGAAACCTTACTGGACTGTAAAATAGTAAAAGAATCCCTGTCTTTCCTAATATCGCAAGCAAAAACAAGGTCCATCTTTCTGGCATATTGCTCAAAAATCGCGAAGAAAGTAATAATCAAAAATAAAACGAGATAATGTTGTTGCTATATTATATACAGATAATAAAGATCTAAAGTATCATAAATATTAGTGAGAATATTGGTGTTTACTTAGGTATAAATTACTCGGTATATAAGATAGGAACAATGATAATAATTCAATATTTTGAAAATTAAAATAATAAACAAAGTAGTAAAAAAAGTTCAATCGCATAATAATAGACTCCGATAAACGTCGGGGGTAGCTTGGCGTCGTAAAAAAAAAAAAACCAAACCTAACCTAACCTAACCTTTAGTGAGGTGGACGGATCAAAGTTTTACTGTCGCATCGCATTTAGCGCTCGAACCACTGAGCCAACCGAACATTATTTTTTACCGTGGAAAATTTGTTGTTAATTGTAATACCGTGTAATAAATACCGTGGAAATTGTATGCACCATTTATACGTGGGTTCGAATCCTGGTTGGGTTATTGATTTTTCCTTTTTTTAATTTGTTATATTTTTTTTTTTTTTTTTTGCTTCGTGAGTTCGTTTCGTCGTCAGATTTAATATTAAAAAATTGGTTGCCTGTAAAGTCGGTTTACTGACGATAGTTGAACGTGACAACGTCTTCTTTGTCGCTCGTTCCGCACTCGCGAGGTAACGCCGGTAACGCCGCATGAGCGAGGTAACGCCGGATGAGTCATGTTTTTTCGTGCGTGCAACCGGCGCTATCGATTTATAAGACGTTGTCACGTCAAAAATTGGTTGCCTGTAAAGTCGGTTTACTGACGATAGTTGAACGTGACAACGTTTTCTTTGTCGCTCGTTCCGCGCTCGCGAGGTAACGCCGGTAACGCCGCATGAGCGAGGTAACGCCGGTAACGCCGGATGAATCATGTTATTTCGTGCGTGCAACCGGCTCTATCGATTTATAAGACGTCACGTCAAAAAAATTAGTTGCCTGTAAAGTCGGTTTACTGACGATAGTTGAACGTGACAACGTTTTCTTTGTCGCTCGTTCCGCGCTCGCGAGGTAACTCCGGTAACGCCGCATGAGCGAGGTAACGCCGGTAACGCCGGATGAGTCATGTTTTTTCGTGCGTGCAACCGGCTCTATCGATTTATAAGACGTTGTCACGTCAAAACTTCTTTTATTACAAGCATTGTGTGTACTTTGTTCGGGTCGGCATCTGTAATTTTTGTAAAAAAAATTGGTTGCCTGTAAAGTCGGTTTACTGACGATAGTTGAACGTGACAACGTCTTCTTTGTCGCTCGTTCCGCGCTCGCGAGGTAACGCCGGTTTTTTCGTGCGTGCAACCGGCTCTTTCTATTTATAAGACGTTGTCACGTCAAAAATAGCTTTAATCACGGAAACCATTGAAGATGGAACAAAACAATGTACAATGTAAAGAAAATCATTGCTTTATAGTATTTTATTTGCATGTGCAAAGTAGGTTAAATAATATGAACATGTACAGTGCTCTGTTGCTTGCTTCGTGCGATTGTGTATGCCCACTTTCGTATTTTTGCATAATGACGCGGTTCTAGTACAGCATGGTGCTTCCTACGTATGTAGATATGTCACCCAAGTACCATAATTACTCGGATCTAGTAACATCACGGTGCTCGCACACGTAGTTTAATGGCTCGGGTTCAGGCAGCATGGCGCTTTCTACGTTTGTTGATATTTAACACTCCCTTCACTAACAATGCAGGGATATTCCCACTTAAATAACGTGGTGGGCTATAGCCAAACCATTCTCATTTTGAGAGGAGACCCATGCCCAGATGTGGGACATAAAAAGTTCTCAAAGGTGTGTGAAGCTAGCCAACTTGCACTTGGCTAAACCCATCTCATATTGAGAGGAGACCCCGCTCCCAGCAGTGCGATAAAAAAGGATTTTCTCAAAGGTGTATGAAGCCCACCAACACGCACTTAGCTAGCTTGGTGCAGGGCTATGACCCTAATATTGGGAGGAGACCTATGCCCAGCAGTGGGACAAAAAATATGTTTTCTAAGGTGTGTGAAGCTTGCCAATCCGCACTTGGCAAAACCTTTTTCATTTTCAGAGGAGATCCGTGCCCAGCAGTGGGACATAAAAAATATGTTCTCAAAGGTGTTTGAAGCCCCGGCATACCTTCATAAAATATTATTAATACAAAAAAATAAAATAGTAAATAGCCTTTATTTCACTGAAACATTTTATAAACTATGTTATACATTAATATTGTGAGTGTACATAGCTTCTTACATAATAGTTAGCTACTTTCTTTATTTGTTATGAACCTATATACAATAAATAATAATCTAAACAAAAACACCCCCACACTGGAAAACATTCATCACGCTAACTTCACTTTCACCAGTTGTGAGAATCGAACCCACTACCTAAAAGGTAGGTATAGTCCTGCCCTCTGCGGTAGGTACTTTGTAATTTTTTATCTTAGTTCCCCGGTGAACCGTGAATTTCGCATGATTAAAATTATCCTCGAGGAATATTTATTTTTTGTGCAATTTCTAATTTAAATAAAAATAATGAAAACAAATAAAAATGCAATTCAATAAAATTAATAGTATTTGCATCGGTACCCTCGAACTCACCACTGCAGTCGTTGAAGAGTGCATGAGTAACATAATTATGTCTAAACTTACAGACATTTAGATACAAAAACATTCAAAGACTATATTTATATAGTTGCTGACTAGGTCTAATCTACACTAATATTATAAAGAGGAAAGATTTGTATTTTTGTATTTTTGTATGTAACGAATAAACTCAAAAAGTACTGGACCGATTTTAAAAATTCTTTTTTTATTAGAAAGCTACATTATCCCTGAGTAGCAGAGGCTATATTTAGTACTAGATCACTATAGAAATCTTTAGAAATTCCTATTAAAACCAACCGAAGGTGTAAAAAAATTAGCCATAAAATGTCTTTCATCGCATACGCTGCGAAGAGCATTAATGATAGGACAAAAATATGTTCTACAATAGTATATAATATATCAATATCTACAAAAAACTTCGCGAGACCATGTGTCTAACTATTGTAGTTACGTCACTATAACTACTTTTTTACATTTAACAAATTGATAGAAATGCCGATCAAAATCAGACCGTGTTATCCATACCATTTATAAATTGTTATCCAAATAAATAATTTAATATTCAAGACTGTCTCAATACCTGATGATTACTTTTTGAATTATTGAAATCGGACATTCCATTCAAAAGATATCATGAAATAAAAATAAAAATACGGGTCCCGCGGCCGGTCAGCTCGCACATGTTCCGCGGATCCCGATGATACCAACTGATTTGTCCATATCTTTTAAAAGGTTACAGTTCCCTTTAAAAATATCCTTTGCCCTAACAATAAATAAATCCCAGGTACAAACTTTTTCCATAGTTGGTATCGACTTAAGGAAAGAGTGCTTTTCCCACGGGCAATTGTATGTGACACTTTCTAGAGTAGAATCTCCTGAAAATCAATACGTTTTGTTGCCACCTACAAATACCACAGCCAACGTTGTGTACAGGGAGGCTTTAAAATAAGCATACAATTTTTTTCTAATTTAGTGATTCATGGTCTTTTAATTACCATGCTTATAACTTAAATATCTGTACCTATTTATGTCTACCCGTGCGAAGCCGGGACGGGCCGCTAGAGTATTATAATATTGATATTTTTATTTATTATTATTATATTAATGCTCAATGCTTATTCATTTTTAATTTATCTATCATTAATTAATTTATTACCACCATTCATAGTGACCATTCGTTATAAATGGGAAAAAGATTAGATGGATATTTTTGACTATAGGACAACTTTTAAGAAAGTTTTGATAAGTTCTTAATAACAAATATTCAAACCGTCCCTCATACTGTAATCACAGTCGATACAAAGAAGTACTCGTAAAAATAATAATGGTATTATCGATGAATGATTGAAAAAGTCTTAACATATATTAGCTCCACACGAGCACCAGCAACACGATGAGAGCGCCCGACGCGAGGCACACGATCAGTCCTAGCTGCTTCTGTAACACAACGAACGACAAGTTAATGTAACAAGCTGTTGCTGCGGTCATCGCTGCCGCCTATCGCGAAGAAGTGATACCCACTTTCCTCGTTTTCCTGCGGCTGACGGTGCCCTTGAGAAGCTCGTTTCCGCCGCTCTCCACGTGTTCGCTGGCCTGCAGCGCGTAGTACTCCACGCTGTCGAGCTGCTCTTGCTGCAACAAACAGTGCACGGTGAGCGTTCACGTGTTGCAGAGCTGCAGCGCTCAGCGAGCGTCGCTCACCTGCGCGGCGACGAGGTGCGCGAGCTGCAGGAACAGGTCGCGCACGCTCTGCAGCGAGCGCTCCACGCGCGCCAGCTCGTCGCGCCGCGCCTCCGCCTGGCGCAGCTGCAACACTCAGCGTCGCTCACCTGCGCGGCGACGAGGTGCGCGAGCTGCAGGAACAGGTCGCGCACGCTCTGCAGCGAGCGCTCCACGCGCGCCAGCTCGTCGCGCCGCGCCTCCGCCTGGCGCAGCTGCAACACTCAGCGTCGCTCACCTGCGCGGCGACGAGGTGCGCGAGCTGCAGGAACAGGTCGCGCACGCTCTGCAGCGAGCGCTCCACGCGCGCCAGCTCGTCGCGCCGCGCCTCCGCCTGGCGCAGCTGCAACACTCAGCGTCGCTCACCTGCGCGGCGACGAGGTGCGCGAGCTGCAGGAACAGGTCGCGCACGCTCTGCAGCGAGCGCTCCACGCGCGCCAGCTCGTCGCGCCGCGCCTCCGCCTGGCGCAGCTGCAACACTCAGCGTCGCTCACCTGCGCGGCGACGAGGTGCGCGAGCTGCAGGAACAGGTCGCGCACGCTCTGCAGCGAGCGCTCCACGCGCGCCAGCTCGTCGCGCCGCGCCTCCGCCTCGCGCAGCGCCAGTCGCGCCTCCGCTGTCTCCGCGCGTAGCTGAAAGTGAAACACGTATAATATCAAATACTGGATGACAGCACACGAACGCAAATATTGATTTTAAGATTAATTGCGATAAGCCTACGATGTATTATTATTAGTCCACTATACTTAATTGCGAAAAACTAAATAAAATTTGAATTTTCGCGCGGATGGTACCCGCAGAGAATGAGTTTTATCTTGGTTCTGTGATGATACCCATCCACCTACAGTTTTATCTTGGTTCTGTGATGATACCCATTCACCTACAGTTTTATCTTGGTTCTGTGATGATACCCATCCACCTACAGTTTTATCTTGGTTCTGTGATGATATCCATCCACCTACGGTATTACCTATCTTGGTTCTGTGATGATACCCATCCACCTACAGTATTACCTATCTTGGTTCTGTGATGATACCCATTACCCATCCACCTACAGTTTTATCTTGGTTCTGTGATGATACCCATCCACCTACAGTTTTATCTTGGTTTTGTGATGATACCCATTCACCTACAGTTTTATCTTGGTTCTGTGATGATACCCATTCACCTACAGTTTTATCTTGGTTCAGTGATGATATCCATCCACCTACAGTATTACCTATCTTGGTTCTGTGATGATACCCATCCACCTACAGTTTTATCTTGGTTCTGTGATGATACCCATCCACCTACAGTTTTATCTTGGTTCTGTGATGATACCCATTCACCTACAGTTTTATCTTGGTTCTGTGATGATACCCATCCACCTACAGTTTTATCTTGGTTCTGTGATGATACCCATCCACCTACAGTTTAACTTGGTTCTGTGATGATACCCATTCACCTACAGTTTTATCTTGGTTCTGTGATGATACCCATTCACCTACAGTTTTATCTTGGTTCTGTGATGATACCCATTCACCTACAGTTTTATCTTGGTTCTGTGATGATACCCATTCACCTACAGTTTTATCTTGGTTCTGTGATGATACCCATTCACCTACAGTTTTATCTTGGTTCTGTGATGATACCCATCCACCTACAGTTTTGGTATAAGATAGGTACGTATAAGGGCTGTCCATTAATCACGTGATGTTTTTTAACATTTTGTAACCCCTCTTTTCCCCATGGTGATACGTGGTGAGATTTAAAACTGCCCCCCACCAAAAATCACGTGTATTTTAGTACCTACAAAGAATCTTAAAAATTTTATGATATTATATTTTAAAAAGTATAATCTAGTCGTATTCTAGAAAATTAAGGACCATGATAAAAATGTCTAGGCAGATAGATTGCAGGTTGTTTTTAACTGGCATAAAAATTTAGAAATCACGCGTTTGACGAAAAAATAAGTGCACGTGATATCTTACTATACCCTCCTTCCCCCTTTATGTTATTTCGTCATTTTTGCCGAACCATTCCTCCCCTTTCGAACGTCACGTGATTAATGGACAGCTGGTACGCGCATCGCAGCACTCACGTTGTCAACGAACAGGGCGATGTTGTCGTTGTCCAGCAGCTGCTCGCACTCCTCGTCCGACAGCGACAGCGCGGCTGCAACCAGACCACGACACTCGGTTAGCATTCTCTGAGCCTGAGCCCAGCACTCACATCTGTGAACATATTTTGGAATTACTTCAAATAAAACTTTTGTACTTTAGAGTGAGGCCAACTGAGGCATCATTATGGTATACCTAATCTCAGGGTATAATACTCGTAGACATGTAAGTTTCCGGTTGTAATCGTAGAGGTCCACTGGTTCTTTATTGGTACTTATCATTCAGAGCTTTGAATAGTGATCGAGAAGTTATACGGCGCGGAGCAATTACAGTTTAGCGTGGCGGCAATGCATTTAGCGCGTTAGCGGGGCGCTAATGCGTGGCCGAGCGAGCGCTGGCGGGGAACCGGGTGAGCGCCGGTCGATGACTCGCAGTCCCGGCGCGGCCCGATCTCGCATCTTAGTCATAAACACAACGGTATCATAACGACGAAAGACGGTACGTACTGAGCTTGAGCTGCTCGCGCAGCAGGCTGTGCTGCGTGTCACGCAGCGCGGCCAGCGCGCGCTGCTGGCGCTGCAGCGCGTCGTCGTAGAGGCGGCGCGTGGCGGCGAACTGCAGGCGCGCCATGCGCCCCGCCGCGCCCGCGCCGCCCGCGCCCCCCGCCGCACGCGCGCGCGCCTCCAGCTGCCGCAGCGCGCCGCACACCTTGAGGCCCAGCGCGTGCGACTCCTCCGCCAGCGCGTCCACCCGCCGCTGCAGCTCTGCGACAACACACGCGGTGAGCGGTCAGCGGTCAGCGAGCGGCGAGCGGTGCGCGCGGGCGAGCGGCAGCGGGCGGCACTCACGCGGGTCGGAGTGGTACACGGGGTCGGCGAGCAGGCGCCGCATGAGCTGCGTGTTGCGCTCCACGTCCAGGATCCACGCGCGCACCGGCTCCACCTGCGACAGACACCGCGCCGTTCCTCAATACACACCATGCCATAAATAAGTTATCATTTAATTTGGTTCCCAAAGTACTCGTCGAGACGGATCAAACGAGTACAAAAACGATAGGGTTGTGTAGGTACTTTAACTATCGAGTTCCTATGGCTACTTTCCGATTCCATCATCAAATCAGCTCCATCGTGAAGCCTCCGAGTCAAAATAATTTTGTATTGTCATCTGATTTACACATGCATGCACAGTTCAATCCTTTCCCTGATCTGTGATTCAATCGGTAACCGGGCCGCGGATCCACAGATCAGGGAAAGAGCCCGCGGATCAAACTTGCAAGATTTGATTACAGAATATTTATATACCTATACAAAATAATGATTATGATTTGCGACTTTATTCTGTACTTCCAGTACCTATCGAATATTCCTAGTCATCACACTGCATCACTCTTCACTGAGAGTAACGTGTGCACTGTGCAGTAGAGTGTGCGCTACCAGTACACCGTACAGCACGCGCGCTGCTCTCGCACCGCGTGACGTCATGCAATGTGATCATCAGACCTCGTCGCGTCGCAGCGATACAGCACGAGCGGTTCACGATGATGTTCGTTAGTGCCGACGCCCGCTGTGCGCGTCAGAAGCACCTACGCTACGCGGTACTTCTTAATGAGTACCGTACACACCGCACACTATACTGTAGATTAGCGGAGCCGATCTGAACAGTATAGTGTGTGGCGTGTGTGCACGGATACATTATGCGCTATATACGCGTCAATTGATTTTGGGCATTTAAAAAACGGCCAATCTAATCACCACAAAATCTTGTACCTGACAACATCTTTTCGAAAATAAAAGTTATTTCTAATTTTTTCTAATTTTATTTCTTTTTGAAATATTATTACTAATTTTTTGTAACATTAAAAAAGACTCGGCTCTATATAGTCCGGTCAAATTAGTAAGAGTACCAACCAAAAAATAAGAGTAAGGCTGAGGAGTAAGGTTACATAAATTCCCACCAAACTGAAAATCGGTTAGATTTCAATTTCAATTTCAATTTCAATTTATTTATTTGCTGATATAGGTACATAATGATGGTACATAATACAATACAATTAGTTCACGCTATATCATACCATATTATTGGCATGCAAATTTATAAACAACAAAAAACAAATAAAATTATCAGTTTCCAAAATATTATGATTAGGTCAATATTTAAGGGAAAAAAATCATTAAAAATAATTAAAGATTGTTTAAAATATCATTAAAAATAAAATTTGAAAGTTCCCCATATTTCCCCTGTAAGAAAAAAATTTGATTCAAGGTCAAAGGTGAAAAAAATGAGTTTTTCGAGATTTTCAGCAAAACAGTAAGTGTTATCATAAAAATACTTCAGACAAAAATTGTAGAACATAAAATTATCTACAAAAAATTTATTTATACTTTTTTTTCTACGAGCCACCGTTTTTGAGATATAACGATTCAAAAGTTGTAATCGTCATAATATGCACACGTTTCCTCGCCACTGCCGAAAAAACCACGTTTCGCGCCGGAAATACTGCTGAACTGGATTTTTTGCAACTGCAAAAAGGGATTCAGTGCTAAATGTGGTTGCAAAAAAGTTTTTCACGATTTTCAGCAAAAAGGTTTTGCTGAAAATCGTGAAAAACTCATTTTTTTGACCTTTGACCTTGAATAAAATTTTTTCCTTACAGGGGAAATATGGGGAACTTTCAAATTTTATTTTTAATGATATTTTAAACAATCTTACCGATTTTCAGCTTGGTGGGAATTTATGTAACTTCGAATGTGTAAATTGACTGGACTAATAGACAATAATTATCATGACGACCTGTTAGTACATTCGGATCACACGTGACAGTGCATCACATCGTGCGAGTATTGTAGGTAAACAGTTATCATCCTCGCGCAACACCGGCGCGAGAGGTCACCGGTCAATTGAACGCGGGTCCGATATAATTGAAGCGACGGCGTGTTGCGTAAACAATTAATGAGCGTAATTAGCGCAACGAGACTGCTGACTGCTGACTGCTGACTGCTGACTGCGCGCTTCGCTACACGCGCTATACCGCTATGACTACAGAGAAGCAATTCTCTACGTCGCCTCAGAATCAGGGGTCAACAAATCCAATTTTAGACGCGTTCACACTTACCTTTCTAAGTTGTGAAAGCCTTTCTCATACAAAAAGGTTGACCATGACCTTTATGGCTTCAACAAGGGAGCATGCATTTCCATCCCTGTTCCGATGGATTTTAAAGCAATTTATGCAGATACAGGACCTAGTTTGTGAGCTCTGCTATAGAATATGGTTGGTGAAGTGCGGCACTGACCTCTCGCAGCAGCTCGTCGATGTCCTTGCTGTGCGCGCGGGGCTCGGCAGGCAGCACAGTGTCGTGGTACACGCCCGCCACGCGCGCTAGCTGCAACAGACTTATCTTGTTGAACCTCACTACCGAAGATCCCTGACTTCTGGAGGGTACGCTATATGGACATTGTAAGTACAACCTGAGTGCCTTCAAGATAAGAGTGAATAGACATTTTCTAGGCAAGCGCGCTCCATCCGAGGCCTCATCATTTCTGTCCATCAGATATAATTGTAGTCAAGCGCAAGTATATCTATAGTAAAACATGTTTGAAACTGAACTGAAACTGGGTGATATCTTGGCTCCAACATGGATAAACCGATATTATAATGCCACAAACTTGTCTGGTACGGTGAGGTTTTCTTCGAGGTTTATTGGTGCCGCCCAAGTAGCGCCGCGATGTTAATTCCAGTTATGGCCACTGGACCAGAAAGTTTTTGGCGCTATAAACATTATCAGTTAGTAAGCTCAACGGAGATCCCCGGGGCCAAACCCGGGTGTAGTATATCTACTTGATGAGTAATTAGTATGATAACATGTTCGCGTTACGACTCCTCGTAATGCTAATTTCATGTAACTGTTGAGAATGAACAACAGTTATAATCCAGTAAACAGACAACAATGATAACCCAATGACTCAGAATTCTCCCACTCATTCGGGGATCGGGGATTTGAGAAACGTACGCGCTTTCTTTGAGATTTTTTGGAGTTATATACGAGTACTGAGTAGGTACCTATGTGCGATTTAGGAAACTAAATTTCTCTTGTATTCGGAGAGGAGCCCCATGCCTGCGCTCACGAAGCTGTTTGAAAAAAGGATTCAGAAGACGAGTACCTAAGTAGTTTCCAAATAGTACTAATTATTATAATACCAAGCTATAGTGACATTTGGCATCGCTTTTCAACAAATTGTTTACGTTTGATAACTCGTGCTACTGCGTTTCCAATTACCAATCATGCATTTACACTAGGTAAATATTTTACAATAATTAGTTTCTGTCTGTTTTGTTTTAAATAAAGAAATGTACGAATAGGTGTAAGTAGGTACCTACTCATTGAATGGTCAAAGCTACAAATTCGTTTCTGTGTAACAAGCAATTAGCATGTTCCACTATACCACCGTACTGTAGCAGATACCTACTTGTCGTTATAAAGGTTATAAATAAAATAAGGCCGATATAACTTGCTGACATTTGACTATGTTGTGCTATCTGCATATAGCGGATTCATAAATGTTTGTATAATTTATCAAATCAAGATTGTCACGACCTTCCCGGGATAGGCTCTACATTATTGCAATTAGCAGGTTCATGATAATAAAGTAGATGTCACGGTGGTGGTGCTGTACTCACTTGCCGCAGCTCGTCGAGGCGGTCCTTGCTCCTCATGGTGCCGGTGGGCTCAGCTGTGGGCAGTGGGCAGTGGGCAGTGGGCAGCGGGCAGTGGGCAGTGCACGCACTTCACAGCCCTCGGGCGCGCGTCGTCGGTGCGCTCGCAGCGGTATCTAATCTGGCACTGATAAGGCGAGTGATATCACGCGCAAGCCGCCGGCCGCCTGCACCTTCCGTCGCACACCTCACCTCGCTTCAGCAATCAGCAGTCACCACACTTCAGCCGCTCGCTCGCGACTGCGGAGGTGTGCACTGCGTGGTCAGCGGCGAGCGCTGTTATAGGAGGCGCCATTCAATCCGCGCCGATAGTTTAGAAAGTCTTTCAATTCTTTAGAAGCTTAATTTTTCTAAAATAAGCTATACTGATAGGTAAATGATTAATTTTATATTCTCATTTTTTGTTACTTTATTCTCATAAAAATGGTCTAAATTAAAAGAAAAGCATTCTGAAAAGGTATCCCCTATTTTTATGTCATATTTGTGTGTAAATCGTGTAAAATTCTTTTTAAATAATTGTTTTTTTTCTGATTTTCATCGGTACGTACACACTTAGTTGTACCTATTGTGAAGTTTTTCTAAAAATCGGAAACTACTTATAGGTAGGTATCTACTTAGTATTAAAGTTGATAGGCATGTTTTAATTTCCAAAACTATTAAAAAAGCATTGTTGTTTCATGAATGTACCTAATAATTATTTTTAATGAAATCATAAGGTAAAATAATAATCATACATCGTAAGGTCCAGGTAAGTACGCTAACATCTTAGGCTACATCATCACTTACCATCAGGTGAGATCGCAGTCAAGTACTAACTTGTATAGAGTAAAAAAAGTGTTCGCATTTTCATAGCGCATTGTGCGACTCTTAGACTAAGTATTTAATTTAGTATTACTGTATTAGGTAGGTACATAATATAACGCTGACGCGTCGCGTACCTACTGTGGTTCGCCGGTCACGAGGTCATTAGTAACCGTTTTAGTTACCTACATTACGTTTTATTTAATACTTACTTCACTAGTGCCGTCCGCAGGTTTGCACACGTATTTCCTTTATTTTCATAGTAGGTACCTTACCTACGTAAGATTGTAAATAAATACCTACCTGAAGCGGCTTTGTACTACACACCTACGTTATACGTATGCCGGTACCTGAATAACCTGACACCTATCCACTGCCCATTGTGGAGTATGCTTTATTAAAAATAATTAAAAAACATTACACTGCCTTCAGTCAGATAAAAATGACGTATTTAATATGCTTTACTTTCATACCTATACCACAATTTCTTATATTCAATCGATGGTATTTACGGGTTGGGTTTAACGAAACTCTTACTATAATATACCTAATAATAAGTACATATACAACTTTATTTCTATCTTTATTTATTTTTTAATCTTCTACACTATCTACACTTCTACATCTACACTTCTACACTATCTACACTAATCTACACTAATATTATAAAAAGGAAAGATTTGTATTTTTGTATTTTTGTATGTTTGTATTTTTGTATGTAACGAATAAACTCAAAAAGTACTAGACCGATTTTAATAATTCTTTTTTCATTAGAAAGCTACACTATCACTGAGTAACATAGGCTATATTTAGTACTAGATTACTATAGAAATCTTTAGAAATTCCTATTAAAACCAACCGAAGGTGTAAAAAAATTACTCATAAAATGTCTTTCATCGCATACGCTGCGAAGAGTATTAATGATAGGACAAAAAAATGTTCGACAATATTATAGAATATATCAATATCTACAAAAAACTTCGCGAGACCATGTGTCTAACTATTGTAGTTACGTCACTATAACTACTTTTTCACATTTAACAAATTGATAGAAATGCCGATCAAACTCAGACCGTGTTATCCATACCATTTATAAATTTTTATCCAAATAAATAATTTAATATTCAAGACTGCCTCAATACCTGATGATTACTTTTTGAATTATTGAAATCGGACATTCCATTCAAAAGATATCATGTAATAAAAATAAAAATAGACAATATCTTGGAATTACCACATAGGCGCACCGCAAGGCTCCGACTGAAAATCAGCGCTGTGTGCTTTATATCGGGCACACAGCACCAGTTGGGGCCTTTTTCCGGGCTGTGCCACATGTGACAGGCGGTGTCTGGTGCTTCCGTCACTTGGGCAATTATTGGTTTTTGTTGCCCGAGTGGGGGAAGCTTCAGGCATCGTTTTAGTACGTAAGGTGTCACTAAGGTATATTGTTTGTTACATGAGGCACTTTCTTATGGAATAAAGTTTTTCTTTCTTTCTTTCTTTCAACTGGTGAAACGATTTGGCTGAAATTTAGAATGTAGATAGACAATATCCTGGAATTACCAAACTACCACATAGGCACGTCGCAACTGCTGAAACGATTTCCATGTAATTTGGAACGGAGATAGATAATATCCTAGAATTATCAATTACCATATCGGCCAGCCGCAACTGCTGAAACGATTTAGCTGAAGTTTTCAGGGGAATTGGACGATATCCTGGAATTACCACATAGGCTACTTTTATCTCGCAAGAGCTATGGTTTCTGCGGGAATTGTGAAAAACGAAATGCACGCGGGAGAAATACTCCTTCATTCCGCAAATACCCAAACGATTTGGTTGATATTTGGAAGGGAGATAGCCTATGTCCTGGATGTACACATAAGATACTTTTTGTCTTAGAAAATTCACGTTCAACGCGGGATATGTGAAAAACTAAATTTCACGAGGGGAACTACATTCCTTAAAACATACATTTTGAATGAAGTCGGTTGAAAACCCCCAATTTTTCACATACAGCTATAAAATACAGTTATAGGTAGATTGCTTTGACTAACTTTCTTTAAAGTAGGTATAAAGGTCATTAAGGAAATTCAGGGTTTTCTCGGGATTTGTGAAAAATGTAATTTAACGCGAGCGAAGCCGCGGGCAAAAGCTAGTATTTTATAATACGAGTATGCCCGTGACACTGTGTTGCTCCATACGTAGGTAAACGACTGGACCGATTTTTATGATTTTTTTCTCTACATTAAGTAGGTCTGGGAATAGATCGTAATTCGTAAGCTATTTATTTTTCATACCCCTTTATAAAACAACGTTTTCCTCGACAGCAGTTTTTTTTAAATATAATATATATTTTTTAATATAAATATCTAGTGCAGAGTACTGAGTAGTTATACCTCCCTACTATTATTCGCGTAATTTTACTGTCATAAGCCTACAATTTTTTTATCAGGACATTATACACATCGCAATCTAGTCCTAAAGTAAGCGATAGCTTCTGTTATGGGTACTAGAGAACATAATATTAATTATACATGAATACAATATTATATAGAAAAACACCCAGACATTGGAAAACGTTCATACCTACGCATTATATCTACTTACCTACAAAAATTTTCCAGTTGTGGGAATCGAACCAACGACCTCCTATGCTGAGAGCAGGGCCACTACCAGGACCAGGACCATTAATGTTTGTTAGTTTACTTACTTTGGTGGGCAGATCCTTCGTCGAAGCTTGAACGTAACCTCGGTTACACCTCGTCAAAGTTAGACATAATTTAAACCGTACAATTCTTTGCTCTTAACGTTTCAATAGGCGTCTTGAAACATTATTTAACCATTCGACGCATTTGTCCCAAATTAGATTTTGAAAATATGCTTTGAGCATCAAAAATAAAAAGAAAACCATTCATTTCAACATCTTTATTAATTTTTACTTAATATCGGGTTCGAGTAAAATGAAGTCTTTTTTCAGTAAAATATTCTTTCTACAATATTTAAGGTACCTACTTCCCCTCTTCATCGCATAGCCATGGGACGACCTGTTTAGTTGCTTTGAACGTGCTAGTAAGATAAATTAGAATAAAAGAAATACTAAATCTGGGAAGTACATCTACATGTAAGGTACTTAGGTACATGTAGATTCTAATAGGTACGTTACACCCCAGGAAAGATTTTTAAAGAGTAAGTAAATGAAAGGCAGCGACAGTCATCTATCATGTTTTATTGTAACATATAGATATTTTCTACACATCCACCTTACATACGCGTACGCGCTAAGTGATATGAGTCTGTACACGCGGCGGGCCGCTGAACATAAATAAACTTCACGTTATATTGTAAACTTACACTACGAGCGCGTCGTGCCCGGGCCGGGCCGGGCCGCACCCGGGCCGGCCGGGCCGCCGCGGGCTCGGTCGCGGGTCGATACAGTCAACGGTGCATACCCCTAGTGAGAACTCACATAATACAATTTCATGCAAAGAGTATTCGTTGATTTAATTCATACTAACGATACTGCAGAACGTATGAATAGTCTCGATCGATCGCAAGTTGTCACGAGGTACGGGCGGACGCGCGACCGGGCTCGCCGGCGGCGACGCGACGGGCGCGACGCGCGCTCTACGCTACAGTAACTACACTATGTACACAGAGTCCTCTCTCCGCTATTTACAGGATATGTGTCGGTCAGTCGCGCGGCGCGCGCGCCAGCAGCGCCAGCGGCTGCAGCGCGGCGGCCTGCAGCGCGGCGGCGTGCGCGGCGTGCGGGTGCGCGGCGTGCGGGTGCGGGTGCACGGCGTGCGCGTGCGGGTGCGCGTGCGGGTGCGGCGGCAGCGCGAGCGGGTGCAGCGCGTGCGGCGAGGCGGGCGGCGCGTCGCCGGCGGGCGGGTTGATGCGCTTCTCCTTCTGGCGGCGGTTGCAGAACCACACGCGCACCACCTCCTTCTCCATGCACAGCGAGTCGGCCAGCGCCGCGATCTCCTCGCTCGTGGGCTTGGGGTTGTGCAGGAAGGCCTTCTCCAGCGCCACGCGCACGCCGCTCTCGATGCTGGTGCGCTTCTTGCGGCGCCGCCCCACCGCCTCCGCCAGCGCCGCGCCGCCCGCCGCCGCGCCGCCGCCGCCGCTCAGCGACGAGTCGGCGTCCTCGAGCCACTTCTGCAGCAGCGGCTTCAGCTTGCACATGTTCTTGAAGCTGAGGTTGAGCGCCTCGAAGCGCGAGATGGTGGTCTGCGAGAAGTCGTTGCCGTACAGCTTGCCCATGGCGAGCCCCACGTCGCCCTGCGTGAAGCCCAGCTTGATGCGGCGCTGCTTGAACGTCTTGGCGAAGTGCTCCAGCTCCTCCAGGTCGGCCGTGTCGTCGGCGGGGTCGAGCGCGCGCGGCTTGTGCGCGTGCGCGTGCAGCGGCGACGGCGCGTGCGCGTGGGCGTGCAGCGCGTGCGGCGAGCGCGCGCGCCCCGGGCCCGGCGTGTGCGGCGTGAGGAAGGCGGCCGCGCCCGGGGGACTGCCGCGCGGCGACGGCGAGCGCGCCTCTGAAACATGGAGCGAATGGTGAGCTGCGGCCTGCGATTTCACGATCCGATCAATCCTTGTCATAAATTGATTTACAGATGATAGAGAAATGCAGATGCTTCCTTCACGCAAAACGTGAACCGTTCGCTTCTTATTCGGAATGTTTGAGGAAGATGCGGTCGGTACTCACCGAGCGTGGGCTGGTGCGCGTGCGTGGCGGCGCGCGCCTGCAGCTGCTGCAGCTGCTGCGCCGCCGCCTGCGCCACCGCCTGCTGCACCTGCGCACACACACACACGGTCACTGCCGCTCCACTGCTGCAGCAGCTCGGCCATACACTGCGGGAATCGCACCCGGAGTGACTAGTTTCGCTTGCTCCATGGAGGAAACGAGAACTAACAGAAATTAGAAGCGAATAAAGAACTTTTACAGAACCCAGAAGGGGTGCCCTCGTACAAAATACGTAAGCCCCGGGAAAACATCTAAGGGGGCGAGTCCTCTATCCTGGGACGAGGCACGGTGGAAGATTGTCTGCAGTAGACAATCTTCCATTGACACACACGTTACTGTCAAATGACGACACTGTCCAAGTGGATCCCGAAATCCTGTGTCCCAGTACGTTAATAGTTGTCGAAGATTCCTTCAAAACTGTCCCTCGGTAGACGTCCATTGTTCTTACTCAGAGTTTAGAAGCGGAAGTCCATCCGCTAAGACATCTTTTCAATCTCGTGTAGTGGTAATGATATCTTAAAAAAATCAGGAGGCTTTTATGATAGGTGACTCCAAAAATGATTTTGTAATACGCCAAGTGATTTCGTGTGTCGTGTGTCATGTGTTGTGTTATGTACGGTGGTGCATGGCGGTGTTCACCTGCGTGTGCAGCAGCAGCGAGTGCGCGCCGTGCTGCGTCAGCAACAGGTGCTGCAGCTGCGCCAGCGCGTTGCCCGCGCCCGCCGCGTTCTGCAACACACAATTGTCGGCTCAGTGTCATCATCGTCGCGCGCTGCTGCACCGGGGCAGGGGGCAGGGGGGGAGGGGGGGAGGGGGTGCACTCACCAGCACGGCGGAGGCGGCGGCGGACGCGGCGCTGGCGGCGTGGAGCGGCTGCGCGCGGCGTCGCTCGCGCTCAGCGGGCGAGGCGCGCTCGTCGCCGCTCGCCTCGCCCTCGCCCTCGCCCTCGCCCTCGCCGCTCGCCGACCCATCTGAAAACGAAATCATTACAGATAAATAAACCGACTCATAAGCTCATAAGCATAAAGGAGTGACGATGCTGTCATCGAGCGCTCGGCTTAATTCCGCGTCCTACCTGCGCTTACCGGTGTTAATTTATTTCTATATTAGGTTTGTATTGTTTTTAGGAATATTAACTGACTCAGTAGGTATCTTGAATAGTGATATAAATGTGTGGCTGCATCCTGCATCTAAGTTACACATGTAAACAAGTTATTATTAAGTATAAGAGTGTTATTGTGTTATGCCAATAAGTTCTGAAAAAGGTTATTTTCCTGCATGAACTGTAAGTGTTTACTTATATTATATTTGTTTAACCTAGGCTTAGTACTTGAGATTGGACTGTAATTATTATTTATTGGTGACAATATTTTGAAAACAAACAAACAAAACTGACTCAGCGGTGACGCTATTACATTCCTTATGTGATAAATTCTATGGATTTTTTTATTTGATCTCAGAATTATACAAACGACAACAAAAACATAACTTTTTGAAAAAGAATGATAAAAAGTAACCAATGATGCTGCACTGATATTTTAAAAAAATCAGTATTATCCTCGTTTTAATTCATAATACATGATCATAAAAATCAAATATTATGTACCAATTTTATAGAAGCTCTTATACCGTACTTTTTGAGTTTTGAAAGCATCTTGTGATTAAAATATTCCAGTAATTAGGTATGATTTGTCATTAAGGCTTACTGCAATTCATTTGATAAAATGAGAGAAGGTAGAGTTGTTGAGCTTTCACCCCAAACGCCAAATTGCTCTTCTATTAATAAATCGTGTATACAATTTATTTTATCCTTTTTTAGCATACTATTCAACGTACATATTTAAAACAGCATTTCAATTCCAATAACATTAATTGTAAATAAATAGCTCAAAGATGTTTCTATACAATACACTCAGTAAGGTGACAACAATGTGCTCCCCGTTACAGCTGTGTCGAGATGGAAAATTACTTTCTCGCGCGTTCCGTCGTCGTCAAAGGGGTGAGGTGTGGCGTTTTTGCGCGCTCGCGTGCCACTCGTGCGCGGGCCCGAGCCGCAGGCGAGACGCGTGTACGGAGCCACGCGGTACAACCCGATCACTTTCCCTTGCTTGTCCCTTGCCGCGCGCTGTCTTACGCGTTTATTGTCGACGATACAATAACTTCAAAGCGAACGAGTGCGAGTAGGGTGTTATTGAAGGCAGCCTTTAAAATACTTCTTACTGTTTATTGCTTATTGATTGATAGTGCTGCTGTGTTGTTATCATTTATTGTAATAACCTTCACTTTATTCACCATCAATGATAAATCACTTATTAGAACCGCTTTTTCCAGCATATCCTAAGAATTTGACTTTACTTTTATACACTAATATTAATATGGGACATAATTAGTAAACTAGGTGGAATACCTTTTAGTGATCCTATAGTGTATACTATCTAGTGTCTAGACACGGAGTTCAGTGGGATTAGTACAATGCTATCTACTCGTGTGTGTGAGGAGTAACCGAAAATGTTATAACTCTATCAAACTCTTAGCATTATTGTATCTTGTACCTATACCCTGCAGTTTAGCTTATAGCGTCAAAGCAAGCAAGTGTGTGTGTGTGTGTGTGTGTGTGTGTATATATGTACTCACCATGGCTGGGCGGCGGCGAGGGAGACTTGATCAGGTCACCCGACTCTTCTGAAACAAACACACACGTTTTATTATGACAACTCTCAATTAACATAATAATTACAAACCACGATAAACTCAGTTCGTAACTCGAGAGGCTACTAGTTCATTGCAGACACTTCAAAATGTCTGCAAAGAAAGCCATTGCACGGAATGTAGTTTGCGGATCTTACTGACATTATATCTGGTATACCTACCTACAGTGGTTATAATGAATGTTCATTCTCACGTGTGATACAGCCTGAAGCATCAACCACTTTGGTAAACAAGACGTTGCATTAATTTTGAAAAGCTACAATTTGCAGTAGGCGGCTGTAGCTTGCCTAGTGGTGCCTTGGCGTGTTTATAACTTGTGGTGATGGGTTGATAGGTAAACTACTCATTACAATTACACTTTTAACATCAAACACATTTGTATTATTGTATGAGATTCTCATAGTAAATATATTTATCGAATTGATACTGAAACTACGAGTGTCGACGCGTCGTGCACTGAGGAGCTTGGAACAAGGCGGGTAATGTATTTCTGTTATCACAATCTGACACACAATTCAACAAATTGCCGCGATGCCTAATGAGATGAGGTGCCGCGGGTCCGAGGTGGAGGCGCGTGTCGGCTAACGAGCTTAGCTCATTAAGCTAATTAATCGGATTTGCCGCCGCAATCCGACCGCGACCCCAGCCCGATGCCCACCCGTGGGCGGCGGTAATCCCAAGGCCACGGCGCAGCGATCAAACATTTGAATATCACTCAAATAAACAGATGAATCAGTGATAACGCAATCATCCGACCAGAATATCATACTCATACGCAACGATAATTCGTTTGATTTTATTACAGGCTTTATACCTATATTTGTTTACTTGAATATAATATTGTAAGGTTTTAAAGCGTCTCTGAAACTGGGAATTTGTATATGATATTTGTCGCATATGTATGGTGATAACTACTTAAAACTAGAGATGGGCCGAGTAACACTTTTGCCGCGTAACGAGTACCGAGTTTTACTCGGTCCAATTTTTTCCCAACCGAGTACTCGGCCGAGTAACTCGGTTCAATCAAACTTCCATTTCGAGCGCGTAAACAAGACCAAACAGGTTTGCGCCGGTCGAGCGGCGAACTCGCGTTGTTACCTACACCCCTCACCCCGCCCGCGTCTTTCAACTACCAGTCGCTTGATAGTTTGCAAATAAAAACGTCACGTTGCGCGCCATAGTAAATAATTTTTATTAACACTGTTGTTTTTTATTATATCACCATAGTCTGTTAGATCATTGACTTCCCTGTTACATTGTAAGTGGGTCATCAAAAATAAGATTTCCATATTGAATTCTTGAGAGATGTGTCAAAAGTTAACTACTAATCCCTTATTATAATGTAATAGAGGCAGAGATGGTGAAACTAGGCCTAAATATATTAATTTTCATAAAGTATCTACAAAGACTGAATAAAAACATAAACAGTATACTCGGGATTTAAACCGAGTTATTCGGCCTAGACACCGAGTTATTCGGCCGAGTACGTGTATCAAAAAACCCGCCGAGTACGCCGAGTACCGAGTATAAACCGAGTACTCGGCCCATCTCTACTTAAAACTAAGTCGACTTAAAACTAAGTTTACGAGGGTTCAAATGCGCCCACAACAAACTCAGCCGGGTTTTGTTTTCTTCTCGTAGAAATACGAATAGGTACAGAGGTAAGGTAGGAAAGTACATAAAAAAATGTTTACTTATAGAATGTAAATATTCAAATGTCCTTCAAAATTAATGTAATTATTAGTCATTTTCCACATGGTAAAGCGATGTGTCAAGAGAAAAAAAAATATGAAGTATGCAAAAGCGCCGCGCTGCGTAGAGCGCTACGAGAGTGCTACGAGATGCTACTGCCCGTACAATGTCATGCAACTCTTTCTCTATGCACAACATAATTATTTTATTAAATATCAAAGTAATAATAAAGTATTTCCTGTAGGTGCATGTGTGCGTGGGAACGTTCGGTACCTGCGCTGCTACTGTCGCGGATCAAAGGGATTTGCATCGCACAATCGCAGCTCGACAAATATCCGCGACTGCGGCCCGAGGCGAGGGACGCAAAAAACATCGCCGAATAAACTCCAAAAAGCCTCCAAAACGACTCGCCATTATTGTGTCGTCTTCGCGTTTATTGAAACGTCATCAGGTTTTTGTGGGGTCGGCGGCGCGGGGGCGGACGGGGTGAAGCGAGTGGAAATAATATATTTTTTAATCGCTAAAAAACTAGCAGTTGTCTGTTTTTTGCGCGCCCGCCGGATCGAAAATCCTTCTGCTTTTACCGAACTTCTAAAATTACTCGCGCGCAAAAAATATCGCCTCGTGTAATAATTCAGTGAAACTAGTGCCGATAGAGGGTTGATGATTTAAATAAGACGCGATAGAATGTGCTGACAGCAACAGATTTTTGATATTATAAAGAGTTATTTTAGAACCATCATAGAACACAAATATGTTGTAATGACATTTATTACTGAATGGTGTATACATTCAGCAAATTACTTATAATTATCTGAAAATGACTTAATTGTAAGTTCATATTTGGCCAACACCAATTCATTACAGATTGTCCACACATACAGGTCGAAAGTCAATCTTCCTTAATGGAGAAATTGTGAAATTAACAATTATACAGTTTCAATAGCAGGACCAGAAAACGAAACGTTTCAGACGACGACGTTGTCTGACGAGATGCTTAAATAGTTAAATAAAATACCTAAAATAATTCCCTAAAATTAGGCAAATAAACGACTATAAAACATAGTAAAGTAACCGGTGTGCAGAGAAGTTTTTGTAATCTTCTCAAAGTTATGTGTAGCCTGCTAGCCCGTATCGTAACAACGTGTCTGGTCTAAGCTCTAATTCTTTCCTAACCATTGAGTACTGCTAATATAGGCTGTTATTTTTCATTATTCATTAATACACATACAATACATTTAAATAATACACAAGATATACACAAATACATCAACAATAAGTACATAATACACAGGCTACCTTTTTGAATAATATAATTTTTAAACTCAATAAAATCTTGAACTATTATTTAAACATAAAGGAATAATGTAATTATTCATTAAAAAAAATATCCATTCTGTCGTGAATTTTGCAATTACATTTTGTACTTAATATTATACCAAATGCTAAATTAATGGATCTTATGCTAGTCGAAACGGTAAAAAAAAATAATGGTCAGAAATAAATATTTGAAGATTTTTAGTTAAAACGTAACTATTTCATTCTATTATTGTATTGATTGTAGTTATTGAAGCCGTTGTTACGATGTTACCTACGTAACACACCTTCAGTAAACACATTTATCATGACTGGACATATAAATTATTACGATTATTGATTAGCACCAATAAAACTACATAAAATATACAAAAAAAACAAAATTACGTCTGAAGTCAACTGGAGTACCTAGAAAATAATGTACGTAAACAAAATATAAAGAAGACGGAGATTTGAAACTTTCTGTATTACAGCTGCCCGTAAGAGAAGTAATCCGAAAAAGTGGTAATTTTTAAAAACTAACGACCGCAATTACTAATCTAACCTATCCTGACCTGTCCCACCTGCGATAAAACTTTAATTTTTTAAACATAGCCCCTACATTTTCCAGCAGCTATGTGTAGGACTGTAGGTTCGCTAGCGCGGCGGAGTACTCACGGTAGGAGGCGCAGAAGGTCCTCGTGGAGGCGCGCACGCACGCCGACAGCACCATGCTGCGCGTGTGTGTGTGTGCTCGTGGTTGTGTGTGCGTGCGGGTCGGAGACGTGCTCTGCGCGGCGGCCGGCGCGCGACTGGCGGCTCCGCGCGGCGCCGGTCGCGCCGACCCGAGCGGGCGAATTAAAAAATTCTACTTTTTTCTACGAATCCGTTTCTTTTCCGCCCTTAGTGAATTTTTTTCGCGCGCCTCGCCATTATTTCGATTACCTGAGATGAATTTTTTTCGAGTTTAAAAGCTGTTTAATTTTTTAGGGAAAGGGGAGCGAAGGGGTCGGCTAACCGACGCGATGCGCGAATTCCGATGTATCGGGTTCCATTGAAACAGCTCGGCGGAGACGGTTGAGCCGCGCTGTTGACGCGCGACGAACTCTGCGCCGGTTATTGTACCATTGCAAGACCGAGGCTGTTGCAGCGGCGCTGGCAGATATGATTGCTTATTAATTGTAGTTTGTACAAAAACGGCATAAAACTAGACATTTTCTATTCCTCGAACCAAACGCAATGGTTGATAACTGAGCCGCGGATAAAATGGATTTTAAATCTGTAAGGTACACACACAGTCATTTTCATAACGATTGCGAGATTTAATCAAGATTCTGGGTTCGATTCCCGGGTCGAAGGTAGGTAATAAAAAATTTTAGTTCCATTTCTTTTACCCACTCACGCGCTATATTTGTTCAACAATCAATTTCATTGCTAGTTTTGCATTAAAGCACAAATCGGTCGCATTAGAAAAAATTGATCTTTCAAGTCATTTCACTCTTTATAAAAGTAAATAAATAAGTAAGTAAGTTGATAGATAACAAGATTATAAACACTTTCAAAACGTACTCCCGAACCGAATAGACCGTTGTCCGTTACAGACTAATAAAAATCAAAGCTTTTTTTAATTCGATCAATAGGTACAATTTAAAAATAATTTGCGACTCTATGGTTATCTACTATGATAACTGTTATCTTTGTATAAGGAATCAAAACAGAATTTACGCAAGAAAAAAAAATTCAAACATTTTTCATAAAAGCTTCTTTCACGATGCACAGGTGAGCGCAGCGTCGGTCAAGTGTTGGTGTTCAGCCTCTTTGTGATGGTAATGCGCTCGCGGTAGCCGCGCGTTTGAAGTGTCCGCCGCTCATGCATGGCGATGAGACGAGCGAGTGTTGGTTTAGGCGCCGCATATTGCCACTTTGAATAACAGATCAAACCCGCAATAACGGCGACTCGAAACCTGAACAAACTGTTTGTGAGCGCTCCTGAATACGCTGAATACCGATGTGAGTGGATCGCGCCCGCGTGCGGCGGACTTGCGGCTGTGGGTCAGTGGGGCCGCACTTATTTACATTGCATTTTTGGCGTACTCCTTAAGAATCAATTTCCATACTTGCCGGGCTCGAACAAACAGCCTGCTCGTATTACAGGGAGTCAAAGGAGCGAACACAAAGTTTATCATCGTGTTAAAATATAAATTTTAAATCCTGATGTTTGCTGTATTACTGTTTTTTTTTTCAATTTAGGATAATATCATTTTACAAATGCACTAGTGACCTGATAAGTTAGTTATTACTGTATCAAGTATGAAATAAACTTGAACCGCATTGGAGTTACCACACGTCCCTACTATGCCATTCATAATTATTAATTAGCATTGATCTTCGTAGCAAAATTGCAAATCACCTAAAACTTGTAACATTTCATTTCGTGGTAGGAACTAGGAACACTACGTAGCGGCTACGCTCGTAGCGGCGCGCTACGCCGTGCTACGCGAGTTTAATTAGAACGCGGAAGGGTTGTCGCGACCCCCGGCGCTCATAACTCACTCGTAATGGACACTGTTTCATTACTCGTATATTGCGCAGCGACGGAGGGAGGAGTTATTTCTCTTGAGCGACTGATTTGCTATTAATTCGGTGATATTAATAGATTGCCGCGCGTATGTTGCGCCTTGTTAACAGAAGAGTAGCCCTCATATGTGGAAAATATAAATAAACCATCAATTATTTTTAATAACATTATGTATAGTAGACTTTATGCAAGTCGGCGAGAGTGTGAGAGCCCACAGGTGCAGCGGACAGCGGGCACGTGCCTCGTAAACATTCTGCAACCCCTCCGCCCCCTCCCCCGAGCACTGGGACTCCTATTACTTCACCTTGATGTGTTTAATGTCTGCTGCGACTTTTGCGGCTCGCCCGGGACCTGTGCTGGCGAAATATTGCGGCTTTCACGACTTCATTACATCACAGTAACTGAATATTCAAGACACCTTTCAAATGACCACCTAAACGTACATATATATGTATCCAAAAATTTGCGCTTGCGAGAAATTATTTTTAAATGATAAGTCAAAATGTGTATTCCTTCACATATGCGTAATTCATAAACAATTATTATGGATGTCAGACTCAACTGATAACTTCGATGAGCAATTTAGCGTCGAGAAGAACTGGCAGGAAACTCGACACTTGCTCTATTAACTTAATAATATTCCTCATCTGAACTTTCAACAATCTCTCAACAACTCTGAACAATAAAATTGTAAACGTTTCAAATTATGTGTCTACTAGTAGCAAAACTTTTCAACCAAGCATAAGCACATATCTGACAAAAATAGTTTTATCAAGCTTATCGATGTTCTCGAAAGCAGATCAGTGGGCATTGTAAGTGCAATTTTTCCGAATTAGATTTTGACATGAGTAAATCTCTCCATATCATTCGCGCGGGGAGCAGACGGCATCATAAACTGGATGGGTAACTAATAAGGTGTCCGCACACTGCCGCAGTCCCGCGGGACGCCCGGCGCGGCGCGGCGTCATAACTTACTGCCCTCTTTCTGTCCGGTGCGCCGTTACCTGTCCATTCGATACTACAAAAATACGCTTGACTAGTTTACAATTACAAAACTTTATATGACTTGTTGCTATTTGCTTTGTCAGCTTACTAAAGTATTAAGGACTATTATTTATGAATTAAATCCTTGGCAGTGAATGATCTTCTGTAATTATATAGCTCATTTAGTTTTTAAGATCCATTGTGAAATGGTGATAACAGAAAACGAAACCCGGCTAAGTTCGTTGTGGGCTTCTTCTTAGTGCAGGGCGCGTTTGAACCCTCGTAAACTTAGCTTAAAGTCGACTTGTAGCTATCACCAAATATGTATAAGTATGTAAAAAATATCATATTGACGTTTTACGAGAGCCTGTAAGTTAGGCCTATGTGAAATAAAGATATTTTGAATTTGCCAATATAAATCCTTTTATTGAAGTAGGTATATAATCAGATTTTGCCAGATAATTTTAAATTAATCTAACACGCTCTCTGTACTCTCTCACTCTTTTCATAGCATCGTCTTGGAACCTACGTAAATTTTGCAATTCATTTAGTGTTCACTCACAAAAAATTTAATGCATCTGATTTTTAAAGTAAATAATCTAGTCCAATTTAAATTTTAATTAATTATAGTGAAAGTCTGTAGTCGTGACCACTCTAGGTTCATCGCTGTCGTGCCGCGTTTGCCAGTCTTTATGAAAACAACAAGTATATCGCGTGTGTGAACTGACCGGACGGCTCTACCAAAGCAAGATTAGGTTTACAGATGCGATGTATGAGTTGGTCCTTTGTGCGGCTCATCAGAATGTATCGGGTGCAGCGCGGGTGGGGCGGGGGGAGGGGGGAGGGAGGGGCAGGCGGTTATCGCGGAGTGCAATCGTAATCAATTGCTGGCTATCGGCTTCACTGGGGCAGCTATTGATTGCGCGGCCCGGGGCGCCCGCGGGGAGGGGGCGGCCCTGTCGGATTAGCGGCGCGTATTTGCATTCGGAGCGGCAAGGGTTGCGCGTGCTGTAATCTCGTTAACCGGCGGCGCCGTGACAACGCGTGCCGGGCCACGGGGCGCGCGGGTAGGGGGTAGGGGGGCGGGGGGTGACGAGTGACGACCCCCTTCGCTCTAACGTTTTAAACTCCCCGAGTTTGCTTTTTAAAATATTATTATTATAGCTGAGCGTTACCCGCTCGTCGCGCTGCATTGTTGCAATGTAAATAGATTTATGTACGTTTTTTACCGAACACAATGCGGCTCGGATTGCACCAGCATTAGTTATTGCTGCGATAGATTTAACATCAACGGAAGTTTGATGGATAACTTGTAATATTAGTTTTTGATCAAAATTCAGGTTTTTATATCAAAATGTAAAAAAATACCGACCTACGCTAATACCTATACACAAATATAAAAAAGGAAATGTTGGCGTAGAAGTTGCTGACTTTTAATTGAAAATCTCTTGAAAAATAAACTGTATTAAAATAACCAATGCGAATTTATTTCTCTTCAATACTACCTACTTCAATACTACCAGGTATTAGGTATAGGTACCAACTTGCCATTACTTTCCAATAAGTAGTATAACGGTAAAGGGAAACATTATGTGGAAATCTACTTACATACTGGTGAGTTCACTACATGATCACGAAAGTATGCGAAGTCCGCCAATCCGTACTTGGCCAGGCTGGTGAGCTATAGACAAACCCAATACCCCAAAGGCCATACTGAAAGGAGACCCGTGCCCAGTTGTAAGACCTGAATGAATATTATGCTTCCTATCTGCATCTATGAGCGCCCACCATAAATAATTATTTTTAGGGTTTTTTTATGTAAGTCTTTCGCTTTTTGGCCATCACTTTTTTGCTAAGTTTGAAATTGCTGTTTACTATATGAATTAAAAAGTAATTTATAAAGGTCTATAAGACAGATATAAAGACATACAATATAATACATACATCCAATTTCAAACTCTGTTTTTCAAAAGTTTTTGTAACTAAATGATATTGATATTTGAACCACTTCTGTGCCTCTCCCCTCTGACCCGCCGCATGAAACACGCGGGTACCTACAGTTTACATGCCTGTTTACATATTCAAATCGGTGCAAATTTACCTATTGTAGTTAACCCTTGCACTGCGACCCGCGATGCCGCGCGCGGGGCGGGCGCTGGGGCGGCAGAAGGTACATGTAAATTTATGTAAATGCCCATCTACATACGCGGCGCGGCAGGATTGGCGCAGCGGCACGGCGGGGAGAGACGGGACGAAACGGGGGGGGGGTGAAAGGGTTATAGAGCGCGACATTGCTATGATATATGAGCTGTTAGCTGTGACGGTGTTAGACGCACGTGCGGCGTTCACAATCTATACCGCCCGCACTAACTAGCGCGTCACAGAGATCGTTAACTCAAATATATGGCGCAATAAAAGTCGTTTAAAGTTTAATCGACGCCACGCCGCCGCATTACCATGTAAACTGTAACACACACACGAACATCTAACACACAGCGGTATGATTATAATATCGCTACTCGCACGAGTCGATCACAAATCTCAATTCAGAGAATGAGCACAAAAGGCCACGTGCCGATGCGATTGCATCTATTCGAAATAATCCTTTACTAATGGTTGTTAAAAACGATTAAAGATGGAAGAATTGTAGGAAACGATATCTAGTATTTATCATTACTTTTGGCTACTTATAGGCATGGTTGAAATGAGTATCTTTGAAACTATACGAGAAACTAAGTATCTTGGTATCATTAAGTGTTTCCCCAAATCATACGAACTGACCAGTGGTGTGATGTGAAAGATTCTATTGGAACGTCTTACAAATCAAAATAAAAGAAGAAAAGTGTGGGAAATTTAATCATACAAAAGTGGAACATATCTAAATATTTTACAATATTTAGTTGTAGCGACACACGCAGGCGCTGCAAACGGCGGGGCGGCACGGCGCAATGCGGGCTCGTTATGAATGTATGAGTGTCAACAGCGCCGCGCAAACACCGGCATATACCTACGAGCAGTCGACGGAGCAGCGGCAAACAGCGGCGATGTTTGATGACTGCAAACACCGCCCGCCGCCCCGCCGAGCCCGCCGCCCCGGGCCGCGCAAATCAAATTCCTGAACACCCTTCAGCAACGAGTGGCCCACTCGCGACACCCGCACTGCAAATTGACCACTTCAGGCGATGTCTAGAAAATTGAATGCTATTACGCTTTGCTTTAGTTGACGCCAGGAGCCTGTTCACTTTACACATGAATATTATATTAACTTTTCTATTTGACGAATTATTGATTTCGATATAATTTTTTTGACGTGACAACGACTTATAATTCGATAGAGCCGGTTGCACGCACGAAAAAACATGACTCATCCGGCGTTACCGGCGTTACCTCGCTCATGCGGCGTTACCGGCGTTACCTCGCGAACGCGGAACGTGCGACAAAGAAGACGTTGTCACGTTCAACTATCGTCAGTAAACCGACTTTACAGACAACCAATTTTTTGACGTGACAACGTCTTATAATTCGATAGAGCCGGTTGCACGCACGAAAAAACATGACTCATCCGGCGTTACCGGCGTTACCTCGCTCATGCGGCGTTACCGGCGATACCTCGCGAGCGCGGAACGAGCGACAAAGAAGACGTTGGCACGTTCAACTATCGTCAGTAAACCGACTTTACAGACAACCAATTTTTTGAATAGCTATACGGTAGTTATTGGGAGCTGAAAGCAATGACTTTAATACCGGATGAATTTCAATACGTATGCATGAATGAGAAAGTGTAGTATCGCAAGAGTGATTTGTGCACTGTCAGCATGCTGCGGCGGCAGCTGTGTCGCGCTGTTCAGTGCTCTGTGCAGTGTGCGGAGTGCACGGGGTTGTCAGATCTCAGTAGTCACGGACAAACTGTCGGCTAATTGATTCTCCGCGCCACAAATGCTGCCAGTCGCGCAACGCCAGATTAATGACGCCATTATGCAAAGCTAGTCACAATTTTGTAGTTCACTCCGATTTTCATAATACGTATATGGTATCAAGTTTCAGCAATTATTATTTAAACCACGTACCTATTTAGTCACACACTCCTAGATACGTACGACAGTTATGTCAAAAAAACTAAATGCAGATACAAAAGCTCCTCAGATCTACATACCTTGAAAAGTTCGTTTTAAATCGGTCGACAATTATTGTAAAGCTAAACAAATAGATACTGATCAAATGCATCAAAACAAATACTGGTAGACTCAACAATATACCACAGTTCCAAAATTTTGAATATGGCGCTGATTAGGTTGGTAGGATACATAAAAGTCATTGTTAGGTTGGATATTTTTCGTAGCAGAATAGACATAATATACTATTTACTAAGTATGTAGTAGTGACAATAATATCGTACCTATTAGTGATCGAAGGGTAAAATAAAATAGACCGAAACAGTTAAAGTATATACTCCTTTATATACAAGAGTAGTTTAATTCAATCAACGAATGTTGAACATCATCTAAGGCGTTCGAGGGACTAGCCTTTTGTAGCGCTGAACACACGGGTGTCATAAACGTGTGACGGGTCAAAAGTAGAACCTAATATCTGTCGCACGTCACCGTTTAGCGAGATGCGATAGTAATACGATCTGCATCGTGCGCACAATCAATAATGGATCCATCAGTGGCAACAGCTGCGCGGGCGCGCGGGGGCGACGGTCGGCACAAGTCACAATGGAAAGTGCGCGCAACCCTTCCCGCGGGCGGCGCTCGGCGAGAGTGCGCTGAAATGGAAGGCGGAAGCGCGGAGTTCGGCGCGTGCGCAGCTGCCTGTTGCAACTATTCTCGCCACTCGAAGGCCCTGGGCCCTGTACCACGCAACCCGTGCCCATGAGAGACGCGCGACAGAGCGGTCGCGGTGAACGCGGTACATCCAAGATGTATTTCGTATCTACTCGGTACTTAAAAGCCTTCAACAGCGAAACGAAAGGTAGCAGGTTTGATCCCCACGGTAGAGTATATTGCCTACTTCTAGCTTATCGAACGCTGTGTTCAGAGTAAAACGGAATATTAAGTCATCACATCACACTAATATTATAAAGGCAAAAGTTTATGTGTAAATGTGTTAGTCTATAAGTGTGATGTATGTTGGCTACTCCTTCACGCCGCAACTACTGAATTAAATTAGCTGAAATTTGGAACGAGAGTAAAACGGAATATTAAGTCATCACATCACACTAATATTATAAAGGCTTATGTGTAAATGAGTTGTTAGTGTGTAAGTGTGTTGTATGTTTGTTACTCCTTCACGCCGCAACTATACTGAGTTAAATTAGTTGAAATTTTTAAGTAAGATAGGTTCTTCCCTATAGGATACTCTTTATACCAGCATAGTCTATGGTTCACGCAGGCGGAACTACGGGCGTCCGTCCAGGTACTAACACTAATATGTGCTGTGATGCGGAATCGTACACGGAACGAGTTATACGTTCTCGTGTGTGTGTGTGTGTGTGTTTAGCTGTGTGTGGGTACCACTAACCCGCTCGATCACTAATTGTTTTAATCGCGCGTAATAGCTCCCGACCGATCCTATCAATTAATGTAATCTCGTCGACGACATTCATACTAAACAGTGTACCTATGTCAGTATGTACCTACACCTAGGTAGGTACAATCCACCTACTTAAGTATGTGTAAAAAACAACAAAAGAAAAAACAAAAACTATAAAAAGTTATATGTATAGGAAAACTTCGCTGTAAAATTAAATTAAAACAATGGCTTTATACTTTTGAAAGTGAGAATTGTAGTATTTTGATTGGAACTGATTTGTCTGTCAGTGTGGGGGCCCGCACCGCCGCGCGGGGCTCGGAAGTCCGCTATGTCCGGCTAACAATATTAGAGCGCAGAGTAAACAGAGGAGTGCCCTTTCTTGTTCGGTCAACTGTGCGCCCTGCCCGCGACAGCGCCCCGGGCACAACCGACGTATGATCAAAGCGAGCCGCGGAGCAGGCACAGCGCTCTTCAAATGGGGATTACAATATTAAAATCCACAGAATTCTTGACTAACTTCATCTTATTACTTTGCTTTAAACTACGAATAGGTACTTACACACCTAATATTTACAGTACAAAGAGGTGATCCGCTTTCTTATAAATTCGATTCCACTTTTTTCATCCTTTGGCTTTCGATTTCTTGAGTAGGTATGTGAGCGCTCAAATCTACACTCTATATTTTCTCTTATCTTGGTCAGTTAGTACTTACTACCTTCTGGATCACATACAGAGACATCGGTTTTACACTATTTGGTAATACGACTAACTGTGCGGTTTTGAATGTAGGTATATACGTTTAATGTTTAAATGTTTGCTAATCAATCATCGCTACATCTGGTGTATTGATGTGAGAACGATATGGTTGAAGTTTCGAAAATAGATAGATTGTAATTTGGGTGAATTATGTAGGCTACTTTTCATCCTTAATAATATTTTTTTAAGTTTTTTTCTTGATCGTTCTATTGAAATCTGTGTGTAGGTACTATCTTTTTACGAAAGATAACCATTAATACTGCGCAGTGGAAAGTGCCGCGCACTGTGCTGCGTCCACTCTAGTCTCTATCCTCGGTACACGTGGTTCGTTGGTACAATTACTATATTATTAAGTAATTGTCTCACTGCGCCTCTACATCATGGCGAGCAGTAACTATCTGGAATTAAACGCTGTCAACAACTATAATTGTTATCAGGGCCAATTAGTTCTTGCATACGTAATGGCTGATTACCTGGCTACCAACTTGTAAGTGTGGGAAAACAGCGCCACATGTTCAAATTGAATAAGAGTTCGAGCTATTCCAGTTATATTCAGCTCATCTTGTGTTTGTTGTACATAAAATGTGTGTGATTTTACTATTGTGCAATAAATTTTACTATTAATATAGAAATCTGAGTTTGAGTCTCATTGTGTCCAGTACTTACATGAGAATGTTTCAACAAAAATTAAAATGTCTCGAAAAGTTAATTAGTGTCTCCTGAAAACGTTAAAATATCAATAAAATTCGTATAATATTGATTTGTAAAAATTATTTATCTTAATAAGTAATAATTTGTTAATGTATTTTGTTTTTTCTTTAGTAATAAAGGCTTTCTTTATTTATTTTTATATTTAAAAACGTTTTTCTTTAGTATTAACGTTACTTAAACGTTATTATTCTGCATCATTGTAATATTAACTAGGTACCTATGTAAATAAAAACTGTAATAGAATTATTGTTATAATAATACTCCTATGTAAAGTCTATAAAGTACCCATAGAGGTGGGATACGAGTACATACAATGCAAGAAACAACAAGTCAAGGTGTAGTACAGACTACAGTATGATGTAGTACGATGTTGGAACATTCTGCCCGTGCTCCGCAGTCAGTGTCGGTTGAGATGGAACAATGCACTTTTTTGTGTTTTTTTTGTACTTGTGTGTGTGTGCGTGTGCGTCGCTGTGTGCGTGTGCACGTGTGCCTGTGAAGGGTTGCTGCGCGTCTCGTCGCGGGCGGTTTTTTAGCGGCGCGGGGCGGCGCGGGGCGGCGCCCGGGGCGGGGCCTGCTTTGCATATCGCGGCACTCGCTCGCGCTCGCCACTCGCGAGCCGGTTTGTTTCCTCTCAAGAGATGTAACATCATAGCACAGCTAAATGACGTCACGCGCAGATTGCCGTCGGCGCGTCGCGAGCTGCGTACGGCTCTGTTACAATATAACTGAAGTTTAGACCTCATACTGACATTTACATGCAATTATGTAATCGTCGTCATAATTATAGCTCATTACTGGACACGGGTCTTCCGTCGTAATGAGAAGTATTTCCGTGGTCTCTAACGGCGATGTTACTGTAAGATATCTTTTATAGTCGCTAAAACTAAAATAAATAATTCAAATTTGGTGCGGGTCCGGTCGGAGGTTTCGGCCGTGGCTAGTTACAACTATCCATGCCATGGCAAAGATGCGTGGAACGCGCTTCCCTTGGCGGAGCCCTCATACCGCACTTGAGTCAACACCCGGAAATGTGTTTAGCGCAGGGTTCAATTTATTCGCCTTTGCTACACATAGTTATTTCTTTAAACTATGCTATGTTAGGTGGGTAGGTACATAGGTATACGTACGTATTAAAGAAAGTAAATTGCGTGTGGCAGAAGATAAGACACACGCATGAGCACCTCAGTCGTTAAACTATGAATGTTACAATGTATATTCGACATTTTAGCGCAAATGCGATGCTTTTATACATTGTAGCTGAAGAGTCGTTATTTGTTGGGTTATCAACATAACGACATTAACTGAAGCGATTAATCATTCAGAGATGTAAATGTATGTAGAAATCTAGTCCTCGAGTTCGTATTTTCATTGTCCATATTACAAAAGTAGGCATGTCATTCATGTACAGTAGACTGATTATTTTATTAGCAAGTTTTTCTAAGAAACTGTATGGTAATACTAAGTATGAATAAAGTCTTTTGCTATTTTAAGCAGGTAGGTAGGCTGTTATAAATTAAACGATGAATTTAAATAGGTCGGCACATAAGTATTCTACTTGTTTTGTTATAATAATAATATCCAAACACTTTTTTTCTCTCAAAACTTATTTAATTCACATCATTATAATATGATCATAGAGAATAAAATATTACAGTTAAATGTGTGATGATTAAAAAATTAAAAAGCACGACTGAAAAAATGACAACTTATAAAGTTACAACTGTGATTATATTTTAGAATTGATTATTATATAAAATAGTCGCATTTCTCGATGTGGCCAGCTATCATTTATTATAGGTAGGTAGGTACTGTAGTACTTAAGCTTGCAAGTTAAGCTTATGTGAAACTTAAAAATTGTACTGTAGCCGCATTGCATTGAGATTTGAGATGGTTGACAATAGCGTCACTTGTCGCTTGTTAATGATGTGCTGCAGAGATCATTAGCGGAGTGGGTCAGTGGCGCAGTGGCGCGGCGGCGGGAGTCCGGGGTTCGCGAATCGTCGCCGGCATCCATTGTTCGCTAACGACTTCTCTCGCTCGTTCCGCGCGACGCAGCTGATTTCGCCGTTTTTTACCGAAAAACCGTTATTCCGAACATAAATCTCACCCTTCCAAAAACTTTTCAAATTTCAATATCCCCTTCGAACAATGCGCCGCTCATTCGCATCGAGTTTTTTACGCGGCTCGACGATTTTTTAAAATGTGGGGTAATGCAGTTTTTGCTTTTTGCGCAAGAATCCGCGAGACGGTCGTTATTCCTTCCCACGGCGGGAAATGGGTCACGCATTGTTCGTTTTTGCGCTAAAAACTGAATTCGACGGAGACCTGTCGCCCCCCGCCACTGTGACACAGTTTTTTGGTAAAAAATATAAAACGCGCAGCTTGCGAGACGTTCGCGGAGCCGCGGGGAGTGCGGCGTGTACACTGTAGGTACAGCAAGGGTTCGGCGGCGTGACATCTGTAGCGGCTGCGTTTACCCGATTTCAGATAAATTAATACGACGGGAAGGGTTCCGCACGACGCCGGGGGCGCGGGGGAGAGGGGGGAGGCAATGAAATGATTCGGTAAACAAAGCGGAGGGCGCGGAGGCCGGTCGGGGCGCGCCGGGTCGGAGAGATTACCTCCATTTTAACGCGTGAAAGGTTTCAAAGGCGCTCCGGCCACTTCACTCCGCTTCACAAATAATCCATCAACATCTCGTCCGGCGGCGCGGGGGCGCGAGGGGCGCAAATTGGATTCCGCTGTAGATTGGAGTGCATATTCAGCTAACGAGGTGTGCGAGTTTCCGCGGCGGACCCGGACACTCGGCGCCGGACACCGGACGGCGAGCCCGGTGTCCGGGCCGCACCGGAGTCCGGGCGAGCTACTTCACTTCTACATCAATGGCCCTCACTCCTCTCGACCCTCCATTTGGTGACGCCTTCAGAGCGAATAAACTTAATAAATCACATCACGTGAAGCCTTTCTCGGAACCGCACAGATTTTATTTAAAGTGCAGAAGATTGCCTGACGAATGAATTCAATAAATAAACTACTTTCAATGTTATGAAAAAGAACTTCACGTTAGAAAGTTTTGTAAAAAATGTTTACAAAATAATTAATCTTTATCATAATAATTTTAAACTTTATGGATACTTACTTTCATCTACTCTATTACAAGATTGTAGTATGTAGTAAGTACACACCAACGATAGTGTTCAACCGTGATCTCACAGATTGAGATGCAGTTGAGGGTTAGAAGAATTATTATCTAGAGTTATTGTTTTACCTATTTTACAAACCTTACTCAATCACTACACTAACACAATATTCGTAATGAATTATTAAATTATTTGTTTGGTGCTAGATACCTCTTTTTTGGTAGAGTGGTAAAATAAGTCATTATTTGAAAGTACCAGCAACCGTAGCTCCGACTTATCGCTAACGAGCGATCTCTTCCAAACAACTTCAAATGAAACGAAAAATTTGGAAGTAAGAAGGTTATTATGAAAATGAAAATTGACATCGATAAGTACCTAAGCCACGTTATTTTGTGGATCGATATGCAATCTTTCGATTTCATCCCAAAACAAGGTATGCCTTTGTAGAATTATAACATTTAAAGAGCTGAAATCGTATAGGCTGCAATTATAGCTCAATTCGGAATCGAACTTCTTTCCTCGCAAACACCAAACATCTTTAGCTAGCAGTAAACGTGATTATTAAATAATTAATATTTCGGACGGCGCGGTGTTGCAGTGGTGAGCGGATCCGTTGTTTCCTGCGCGCGCGCACACCTGTGCTCGATCGTTTGACGGCTTATTATATTCAATCATAGGAACAAAACGCATTCAAATATCGTGTTTCCCGTAACGCATGCGCACCACATACGTTTAAACAGTGAGCATGTGTATATAACGGTACATGGATGAGTGATGTGCGTCGGTAAGCGTGGATACTGCGTGGATAACTGGATAGTGGATGTGATCGTGGTTGCGTCTCGCAGTACGGACGCGGCGTCATGATGTATTGCAGCTCGTCACGAATACTGCATGAGTCTGTATCACAGCATCAACCGTAACGTAAAATGAACTAAATGCGTTATGTGCTCTTTACACGAATTCTATGAAACGCCGGCGGTAAATACAAAATGGCGCACCTAATAATAAGCGCAAGTTACAACTTACAGCAATTGAAACTTTGTTGATTTAAAAATTACATAGGTAAGTATGGGCAGTTGGGACTTTAGTCTCAGATAGATTCTATGGATATTATTATGTTATAAAATGTGTAACGTATAGGCACTTATCAAATGTCAGATTCTATAACCAGGTTGGGAAAGCTTTATTACAATGATCGGCATGAGCTAGAAACTCGACATTTGCTTTTTTTATAAGTACCTAATGAGCAGCTTACTTCCAAGGATGTTTGTTATTTAGAATGGTTGATTCCTGAGTTTTCCTTTAGCTTATAATGCAGGCATGTATATATTGTAATAGTCCTGCTTACAGAACATTGAATAGAATATGTATCGAAATTGTTATCGTTGTGGTGACATGCAGTGCTCCAGTGGCTCAACGGTAGAGCACTCGGCCGCTATAGCAGGGAGGCGCGGATTCAATTCCCGCCGGGTGCGATTACTTTTATACAAGTAAAATATTTTTACGAAAACCATTTGTATCAAATTAGCATTATTGTATCTTGTGCGGAAATTCTGGCCGATCTTGTACCTGCTAACGCACAGAATAATCATAAAATATATATACATAATATAATCATATTAAAATGATGGTGTCACCGAGTGTCAGTTGTGACTTGTGTGTGTGTGGTGCGCGGGCGCAGCGCCCGGAACAGCGCGCCGCGAGCGCTGTGTATCACAATCACACTAATTGTCGCCGCCGATGCAATGCTGCTAATTGCACTGCTCACCGCTCACACCGAAAGCCGTTCTCGACCCTGTGGTAATGGGAAAAGGGGCGAGAACAGCGCGCACCGACAGCGACAGTGTCGCGCGGTCATCCTGCGTATTTGCATCGCTTGCCTGCCCCGAGACCTCCGCAGATCGTAGCCCCTATGTATCATCTTCATTGTAATACGAATAAATAAAATGAAATCTATTAGAATCAATGACAGACTGTAAGACCTTACAGTATTCTGGAGTTCGAGGTAATGCGATTCCCGACTGGTTTCTCACTTTTGAGCGTTGCTTGTGTTTATTACATTTAAGTAACTCGTACATAACGATGACAATACTACAAAAAGACATCTGTTCCGTGCTTTGCAACCAGGTCAGACTAGTTGAGGGACTCCAAGTGCAAATTTCACACAAATTCAAGATTCGCCTCCGATAGAAACCCAAAATCAAAACAAGGTTGCAAAATCGAGAAAATGAAGGAACGATTGGAGAGAGATATAATGATGATGGAAAACATCACGAGGAAGTCTGCACGCTAAAGATCTCCATAATGTTTTACAGGACGTGTGAAGTTTGTCAGTCTGCATCGGGGCAGTAATAGACTATTTATTGGTCGAACCGAATCCTTGTTTATTATAAGAGGGATTTGGATTTGGAAAAAAGATAAAATATGTACCTGCCTATTGTGTTTCAAGTTGAAACAAGTGGAGGTATTGTGTACGTCTTAATGGAAATATGAAATGAACGGGCCGGTATCGCGGGTGAACGCTCCCCGCCCTAATCGACACAGTATCTCAACTATCTGTTTGTAATTATAAATACACCGATACAACGCGCCGGAATGTTTGACTGAGGCGTCGGTGTTGTCTATTGTATCACTGACCGCGCAGTGCACCGTCCGCGACTCCGGGGCAGATCCGGCGGATTAACTATCGCGCTGATCTATTTATTAGATGCAAACAAAGGAATCTGAATGCGGCGCGGCGCGGCACAATACCTACTCTTTATCAAATAAGTACAGTCAATAGAGCGGCGCGATACCATCGCTAATATGACAAGCGCTGCGCGGCTCGTTCCGCGCACAATGGGCTCTGTGCGCGAGAATCGATTAATGCGGCGACCGATCGAAATGAAATCTACGGATCCCTCCGCCCGCCCCGCACCCTGCGAGGCCACGCGGCTAGAGATGCAGATGACGCCAACAACTAACAAGTAGGAAAACTACTGAAAACCAGATACGCTTTATAAACAAAAAATGCCATAAGCCATGAGACGTAAAACTATTACTTTTACCCATTGATGAAGTTACGAAAGGAAAACATGGACAGCTTAAAAATATTTCAGCATATATTTTTTGTAAAAGCGACTACGAAACTGATATAATATAGTGGACACTATAATATAACGTACCTATAAACTGCAGACTGCAAAATATTAACCACCAGAGTTTTCATAAGAGGAGGAAGAGGAGAATAAACAACACCCATTCTATCGTATCGACGAGAATGAGAGATATTATTCTACGGAATAATACCTCTTGTTTTAAACTTCTGGAGGCAGCGTAGGAAGCAAAGTTAGAGTGACGTAATAAGCTTTAGTGTGTCGTTGTAGAATAAGAAGCTTACGTACCTATGCTACGAAATAATTTTGATGGTTAACCCATTACATAAAGTGACAGTTTGTTTGGATAAATTATAAATTTCTATCATATCCATGCAATCATTAATTTTATGAACGATATAAAATTCTCGTGTCACATTATCTGTAATAGAACTCCTCCGAAACGGACAATTCTTGTAACACCCCACAGATCACATATCACATGAGTGAGATTACTGAGATTATACAGAAGAAAGTAAATGATTTCTGCACAGAACACGACTAGCAGTTTAATGTGAACGACAGATTGGAAGAGTTGACTTGTAACTTGCAACATATATCACATATTACCTGAGACATACATATAACAAAAGTAAGATTACTAAGATTGTAGAGAAGAAACTTAATGATTTTTGCACAGAACATGCAGACCGGCAGACTAATGTGAAAGACTATCTGGAAGATTGGACTTGTAACACCTTACAGATGAGACCTGACACATAATATAACAACACTGAGATGTCTGAAATTATATAGAGAAGAAACTTGTTGATTTCTGCACAGAACACGCAGACCTGCAGACAAATGTGAACAACAGGCTGAAAGAGTTGACTTGTAACTTGCAACACCCCACAGATGACATGTTACCTGACACAAATAAGAACAGTGAGGTGACTAAGATTTTAGAGAAGAAAATTAATGATTTCTGCACAGAACACGTAGACCTGCAGGCTACAGTGTGAACGAAAGATTGTAAAAGTTAACTTGTAACTCCCCACGAATGAAATATTACATGACACAAATAAGAACAGTGAGATGAGTGAGATTGTAGAGAATAAACTTAAATTCTGCACAGGACACACAGATCTGCAAGCAAATGTGAAAGACAGGCTGGAAGAGTTGACTTGTATCTTGCAACACCCCATAGATGGCACATTACCTGACACATAACAATGAGATTATAGAGAAGAAACTTAATGAATTCTGCACAACACACGCAGGTTAATGTGAAAGACAGACTGGAAGATATGACTTGTATTAATTATAAAAGCATATTTCTAGTCCAATATACAAGTGCAAAGACTGTAACGGGTGTAAGAGTTGATAAGTATGATTGTGACGTCTCATACCTACCTAATTGTATTCGCAATAGTGTGGTATCATCGGTAGTAGAATATAGTGGCATTGGTAGTGCAATCGGGCGCGCTGTTCTCTTCACGACTCGACGGTACCTACTACTATCTATCTAGTGGTAGGTAGATAGGTAGGTCTCATCTCACCGCGGCGGACAGGCGGGCACGCGCGGCGGAGGGGCGGCGGGGAGGGGGCGGCAGTCACGAGCACGACGCGAGATTTGAATACTAGATAATTAATATCGCTTTATTAGCGGAGGAAATATCGATTTATGGACGATACTGGCCGCTTTGAGTCGCGCCGCCGCAGTATGATTTGCATTTCACCGATGCGCACGCGCACGCTGGCAGCGGTGGCCGCGTGTATTGTTCACTCGCTTCTACTAATCGCTGTTAGTTTAGTTTACACACACAGTAGGTTCCATCTAAGAACTGAAGAGGATAAGTAAAACAATTTCCACCTCTGTGCGATGAAATACTCATGTTAGTACAATTGGTAGATTCGGTTTTATTTTAAATCCCGTCGAGTGTTCAAACGTCCTATCGAGAATACTAAGTTAACTGTTGATGGTGCTGTGGTAAGTTCAGACTACACCAGTAATTCATACCCTCTACCAAAAAGCCTCATGGCCTGCAATGAAAGGGGTTGAAACGAAAATAACCATGATATCTATTAGTAGGTACAATAGGTAACTGTCTTCTAATAGCTACATAATATTTCTTATTCGTTGTAGTAGTACTATCGTCGTCACAATCAGAAACAGTATGTGTATGTCACACATACAGTATGTGATTCTATACGAATATAATGATGTGTGCGTGTACCTATATTTATGTGTCTAAGCTACCCAAGGGGTGCTCGGCTCGGCTCACTAAATTGGAGACTTGAAGATTTATCAAGAAAATCTCTAGATTGTTTCTCTATCTTAGGTTTTCTCAATCTTAGCAAAATTCCTATGCAAAAGAGAGTGTTGTCTTTTTTAGGGAACGTATAGACAAATATAATGTTTAATGTTTCTTACATGTTGTTGGTGCATAAACAATAAAATTAAAAAATAAATAAAATTAATCACCATAATTTTTAATTAATTAAATTAATTTTAGACTGGATCTCTAAATACGAATACGATATATAATCTTAATTGTTTATAAAATAAGTTTAGACACATATACACACATTTACATTTACACTTTGATACACTACACATACATTCTTACACTTACACACATATTTCTTTATTTTTTTTTCCTTGCTTGATTCTAGTTTGTAGTTGAAGTGCAACTCTCTTGCTTGCCATATTTGGATGTAACTTATTTGAATATACTGACTCCCAATACACGGGTTTCTGCCTAGTTTGGGGGTCGGGGAGTGTTTTAAAATTGTAACCTTTTGTTTGTCCAATAAAAATTACATCATTTAGGGGCTTGAATTTTTACACCCCCAAGGGTCTATAGGTCCCTAGTATTTGCCAAGCTCTAACCTAACCTAACCAATCTTGAGAAAAATATTCAAAAGTTATGAGTTCCATATTTCATTGAAGGTACAACAGACTGGTTAATAAAATATAATATTTGTACAACAATGATGACGGTAACAGAACAACTAGTTCAGTCAGTGTGATTGTATGTTGTCACGTCAGCGGCGTTTTGTTGAGTGTGGAGCAGGTACCTATGGAGATGCCCACGCTGATAACGCGGCACATTACGTCACTGTGCTTGCAAACACCTTCAGAGCTGCACGCGAGCTGCAATGTGCCACGTAGAGTTAAGGGGATTTATTGAATATATTTTAGTTTTTCTCACTCTCACGGATACACGGGTGATGCGACATGCAGCGTCAGAAAAACAACCTTCCTAGTCAACCAACCTAAAACTAGTCAGTTATCAAAAATCTGTTTCTGTCTTTATTGTTTTTAAATTAGATTTCATTCAAAATCGCTTGGCTTCTACGCCCTTAAGCAATTCAGCTTGCTTTTGTGCGGCGTTTGCGATGCCTATTCCAAGCTCGCACTTGACTGCTAGTATATTATTATTATTAATTATTAAACCTGTATTTACCCAATACTTTACAATAACAATAATTAAATATTACTACAGAGAGGAGGCCCACTAGTATATAATTTTGTCAAATTAAATATTTCTAGCTCAATGATGAGGAAACCTGTATATTTGAGAGTTCTCCTAACAAGCTAATGGTTGTGTAAATCCTGCTAATCCATTCTTAGCCAAATTAATGGACTAAGATTTAATCTAACCTGACCGTGTTTTATAGTCTATATGTGGCAGTAAAATGGTAAGAATTTAGAAGTCATGTACTACACCTCTTTGAAATAATAAATGATTGTCAAGTACAATGTAGCCTTAGACATAGAACACAAATCCTGCATCAGGGGATAACATGTCAGAAATCTAGGCACTATGATTTTTTATGTTGGTGCCTTCCGTTATGGCACCAGACTCCAAAGTGATACTACTAGCGTTGGGCATTTAAACGAAAGCGTAAATTATAAGTCGTTTTTTTAAATAAACACAACAACGCGTTACTTTGAAAAAGTCCACTTATTATTCGATTGCTTTTTTAAATTGATTGATTTTTATTTGCTACGAATCTGATCTTTTTTAATGAGCAGTAAGGTTGGTTTTATTTTGCAACATTTTCAACCAAACAACGAAATTTAACTTACTTTAATTAATAACAGCTTAAATTCTAAAGGAGTGAGTACGAATCTGATCTTTATTGATGAGTAGTAAGGTTGGATTCATTTTGCAAGATTATTAAACGAAATAACGAAAATGTCACTTTAATTAATAACAGCTTCAATTCTAAAGGAGTGAGTACGAATCTGATCTTTATTGATGAGCAGTAAGGTTGGATTCATTTTGCAAGATTATTAAACGAAATAACGAAAATGTCTTTACGTTTTTTAACTTATTAATTTCTTTCCGTTGACAGTTGCGTTTTTTCCGCGTTGGCGAAAACATTGCCTAAACTGTTAAATTATTAAGTTGAGCAATCAACGAAAAACTAAAAATAAGCAAATAAGCAAATAAGCAGTAATTAAAAGTGACTTTTGAAAAACAGTAAAATGAAAAAGTCTGCTTATTGTTTTAAGCCGTTTTGCCCACCTCTAGATACTACCCGTGCTCGTTATTACTTATCTCATTTCTCACTTCATGTAGTGAGATGATCCACCCCCAGCTCCCGAGAGAGAAATAAAATGCAGAGGCACTCTTCACACACTGTATTCAGTGTCGGTTTAATGGATATAGACTTAAAAAAAATAACTATACTTACGCTATAGTGAGCGGTACATGATAGTGTGATTCAGAGGACTACTGGCGCCATCTAGTTTACAATTGGAGAACTAAAATTTATAATGCCTTTGCATATCGGGCCAGCGGCATTGCGCCTTCTAAACAATTTTTATGTTTTCTAATTTAAGATTAAAGACTATTCACAGACTCAATCAGCTGGCATTCGTAACATTAACTCATAAATTTTTGGTAATACTCATTGTCTAGAGAAACGGGCGGTCAGTGATCTCGCAATAACGATCGCTCGCAGGCGTGAGGCGATGTGATGGGGAATGATTCGTGCATCTGTGTCGCGTAGACAAAGCCGCGCCGTCCACCGACACATTATCTGGCGAGTGATCGTGCCGCGCCGACTCGCGGGCCACCGCCGCAAAACGCACGCCGTGCATAATTAAATGACAAATAAGTATTGATATTAAAGGTTTTGAAAAACAAGCTTTTATACATAAAATCCGTATTCTTCTCAGCAAACCCTTTCATTTGATACCCATATTGCAGGAGTGCATTAAAAATAACTACTCCGCCATTTTGTGTGTTCCGCCATATTGGATTTAGAATGATGTCACACAAGTAACTGTATTGTCATCAAAACTAAACGCGAATACAAAATTTCAGCTCAATCAGTTAAAGATATCTGCTTCTTTTCAAAATGAAAATCTTTATTATTCACATAGGCCTAAATCTAAGCTCTTATGAAAAGTCAGTCTTCAAAATTGATTTGCAAGGTTCTACCCGAACATACATATATAGCAAGTTAAATAAAAGCCTGTAAAAAAATTCTGAAAGAAGAAAACCATAGGTACTCTACGGGAGTTCCAATGTTCTGACTCCTGTAATTTAGCTGGGTCTTACTGGTGTTACGAACTCCGAGTGTAATTATTATGTTCACTAGTAATAATAATAATTAGTTATAAATATTGTGTCGACATCTTTATAATCGTTTCAATATTCATCGCATGACGCCAAAGTACTCGTAAAGTACGTATAAAAATATAAAAACGACGATCATCGATTGCGTGCAGTGTGCGCAAACTGTGCGCGGTGCACGATATTTATATTGTTATTGCAATCAGGCGCAGTGCTTCACACTGGCAAGTGTTTGTTTAGTGGTCGTATGCAGTGTGGTGTGAACATCAAGATTACACTAATCTTAACAATATCTGCTGGCAATTGTCAGTGAATATCAATGAGACGCAGCGGCGCGCGTGTGCGTGCGTTGATGTCGTTTGTGTGCGTCGTTCGCTCGTAGAACTCTGCTACGTACTCACTTTATTCTTCTCTAATATATATCAAATTTTCGTGCCAATTTTAGTAACCAAACTCGGAGGCGTTTGGTTACTTAAATTGGCGCAAGAATACAAACGGCTCAATCAAATGTTACGCAATTTTCTATGTTTGTTGGGTAGGTTTGATAGTAGGTCGTAAGCTATTTTTTATATCCCTAATGAGTCAGGTAGTTACTTTATAGAACGAGTGAAATGAGGTTTTGACTCATAACTTGGCAGGATTTGCTCTTATCAGTCTTATCTATAGCTATAACTTCCTTCAAACTATGCAATAAAGGCTCGGTACAGTAACAGCTCTTAATTAAATAAGTATTAATTTTTTAAGGAAGGCGGACGCTCATATACAAGCAAATTAGGGCATACATAATATAAATTTAACTTTGAAAAAGCTTATGAAAGAAAAAAATATAATTTTACATACAATACTATTGTTCTTCTAAGCCCCGGCTAGGTTAGAAGGTCTTAGTTCGGCTACTAGTTGTACATAGATTCTTGAACCAGGAAAAATACTTTTTATGCCAACTAAGAAAGAGCTTACTCGTAATGATTTATTTCGTACTATTATAATTATTGTGAAAATAAACTCAGATTGCATAAACCTATTAGGAGTTTAAAGCAAATAATTCTAATAAGACAGCGAATTCAGTTACGTATAGCTTACTTATGAAATGTTTCCAATTAGTGTCGACAGTCGCTCAAATCAAAATCGCTCAAGACAATCGCTATCAATAACGATTCGCTTAGGCTCACTGAGCCGTCGAGACTCAAACATTTCATAAACTTCTCAATTTAGATTACCGATACCGACTTAGCTTGCTATTTAGCCATGATAACCTTCTCATAAGATACCTATAATTTAAGGTTCTGTTAGAAAATAATTAGAACCCCTGTTTGTTCGTGCGCGGTTTATCTCAGTAGCTAGGTAGATGGTATAATTACAAGCAGGAATTCCGCATGATGGTGTCCATGGTTTTATAGAGCGTAAAAGGTTTGTCGTCGGGCGGGCGGTGTTTTGTCGGTATGTCGGCTGTGGTCTGTCGGAGTATCGGTTGTGGAGGCTGATTGACTCGTCTCGACTGCGTAGTTGAGCGCGCATACAGAGCTCCCAATTAACGCGCATTACCCCTTGGCCAGCGCGGGAGTAGGCGGCGTGGTAACTGGTAAGGCTGGGCGCGCATTAATCATCGCCGTCGCCGCTCGCGTGCGTCCGTCTGTTTGTTTATCCAGTCACTACGTTTAATTAGTGGCAGCCGCGCCGCCGCCGCTGCTCATTAATTATCGCTAGCAATGAAAAATATACACCAGCTTCCAATGCATTTTAATAAGCTCAATTGTTAGAGGACAGTAAGAAGTGGTACTTTCTTATTTATGGTTTGGAGAATAAGCCGTAAGGTTCGTAACGTAAGGCCTTTGTCGAAGTTGTTATAACATCAGGTAATTATTAAAATGATTGATTGTCTTAGGCGTCATTAGAACCCTTGTTACAAGTACTCACTATGCTATAAAGAATCCCGAAAGTTAGTCGAGTTTCTCAACGTATTTGTTTCGTTGCGTGGAAAGGAAGAGTGCGTCAAAAGTGTAGTGTGCGTGGTTCGCTCTCGATTTCGTTGACCTACTGTAATGAAATGTGGTGCGCGGTGCGGCGAATGTCAGGCGAGCGTTCTCTAGAGAACACGCCGCGCTCGCGTGCGTTGCGCGCCGTTCGCGCGCTGCACGCACGCCGCGCGCCGTGGCGGGCGTCGGTAGCAACATCCGCTGCACCGCGCACCGTGCGACCGCGACCTTTGCCACCGGACCGGCGGTCTAGTGTTTGACAAACAAGTCTAACCAACAAAATTACTCACCAATGGCATCTTCATCTTGATTCTATTGGTTTTGCATATCATTTGCCTACTTGAAAAAAATATATGGAGCTAGTTTTTGTTTTATATTACAAAATAATATGAGCATGTTAAAAATGACGTTGCAAATGTTTTACTTAATTCCAATCAGATTTTGTTTGTGATGTTTCTAGAAACACAGACTGCAATTCTTTACCGCTAGTCGCTACGTACCTACCTATAGGTACAAGTATTTAGTTGTCTATTGATCAACACATAATATTTTTTTGTAAACTAAAACATACTTTGCGATCAGTTCGCTAAGATGAGACCGGAGTTTCTCGAATGTTACTTGTCAAACTAAAATGATAGTAAAATCTACCTATCGAACATTTGACTACACTATACATAACAATAATAGCAGCTCGTCACGCCATCGCGCTGAGGACTACCTATCTAACCCGCCAACTGAGTGTTTGTTCATTGATTTCATTTGTGGAGCCGTGAATTATTGAGTACAAGTTTGAGCTTCCCTAAAGTAAAGTACCCAGTTTGAAAACATTTTCATGTAAAATGTTGCCAAAACGAGATCGTATGCATCGCAGTGTCAAAGATATACTCGTATCTCAATTCTCATGTACCCAAGCTTCTAACTCTACAAGCCACAAACTTTACAACTTAATCAAAGAATCTAGCGACGTTCCGTTACTATAATTTAGTATAACATCTAAAAGCGTGCAGAATTCACTATTCATAAATATCGTACCTACAAGACGTAGGTACCTACTATAGGTACTAAGGAAGACTATCTGGTGTTATGATATGCAAAACACGTGTATACTTGTACCGAGATTGATGGATCATATCGGTGTGTCTGTCCACTGTTATACATCGGTGTACATTGTATGTACGCGGTGACATCGCCATGCGCCGCGCGTGATTGGCTCAGCAGCCACCAGGCGGCGCGGCTGCGGCTCGGGTCGCATCTACATACGAGCCGAGCCATTTGCATCCCGACACCGCACTATGTCCCATCCCACCCTCGACTGATCGTACTATACTACATGTATAATGTAGATACCACACGCCTCGGTGGCGCCGACAGTTTGCATGCGAGTTGCTTCCAAACAGAATCACGTCGCGACTGCTGACACCAAATGACAAATTACTCGATTCATGTTCAAGGTTGCTACTTACTGATGCTATTCTAATGTTAATTTTCGTAGTAGTAGTCGTAAAAAATGAATGTGTTTCAATAATGTGTTTTATAGAGCGTTATAGAACTGTGAATGAGCTGACAATATTAAAAAACCGAGACGTAAATAATAATTGTAAGAAACAATGATGCTAATGAGAAGCTACGGGTTTCTTAGAAGCAAAAGACGTATAAGATTCTGAAGGCATAAACCTATTGGTGAATTTAAACCTTTAGCTAAATTACATTAAAATTTTCAAATTAGCTATTGATCCGAAAATCCACTAAGATTTCTCTGCTCGGACTCTGCCTCCAATAAGATTTTAATACCGAATTTTGATAAAATTTTAAGTCTATTGGAAGAAATGAATTGGGCACTTAAACTTTATTTGGGACCAGAGCAATGCTCCACCAAATCCAAATCTAGCTATTGCTACCATTTACGCTATGCAACATTAAGAAATAAATATTTTTCGCTATACATTCTAATTAGATAAAAAACAGAGATAGTCTTTAGTAAAAAGTGCCGACGGACCACGGTCGGGTAGGTATTGATACTAGGTATTATATTTGCATAGTCATGCAGTCATAATAAAATAACATGGATATGTTTTTCTTACAGGAAGCAATAGAATTCCAGAACCATTGAGTAATATTGCAGCCAGAATGTGATACATAATATTCCCATAGCCCTAATAAAGGAAATAAAAATCTATTTAGCTATTTATGTTAGAAGTGAGAGTTTCGTAGAAAAAAGTTTACAAAATATACCTACCTAATATTGTGTAAGGTGTTCAACAAAACCCAGTAATGCATAACTGCAGTAAAATTCATTACCATATCAGTAGATATACCTATTTTACATTCATTTAGAACAAAGCTAAGAACTTTGGTGTTTGGATTAATTTATCGGTGAAATGGCAGGTAGCCTGTAAACACATCATTGTATTTGGACCAATATATGCTGGTTCATTGTTGCAACAGATTATTACTGACTCTGTCTTTATATTGCAACACTTCACTTTTCACTGCATATTTGAATCGAGTGAACCGTATTTTTAGATCATTCAAGCAGTATATTATGTGCACCGAGAGCTAGCCACTATGAGCGAGGCAGAACTAGTGAGTGTAACGGGCGCATAATCTACAGTTTGGATGGAGTATCGACGGGAGCTCATTTTCTCCGCGCATTCCGGGGGCGAGCGTTTATTCCGCTTATCTGAATTTTAAATTGGGGTCCCTGCAGCCACTGTTCCCCGCCCCCCTCCCCGCTCAACCACCCCGCCAGCGGTCCGCCGGTCAGCCGTGAAAACACAATCAAGCAGCTATTTTGGCAGCGCACCGCCGCACCGCGCGCCGCGTTTGACACACGACTTCACTTCGGGTTCGCATACTGATATGAGCGACCCCGACTCATATGTGCTGGCTTACGAATACACGAGTACATAATATTATGCAAGCGAATATGTAGGTACTAGTTGGTAGTCTTCTTGATGGTAAATGATGACGACGTAATCGTAATAACTTAGAAAGATTACAACATAACAAGAAGAAGTCTGCACAGTCAGTCACATTGTACCAGGACTGTTTACGCGAGAGTAGCTGGCGCGAGCGTCGAGCCTGTTGTGTTGTATTGAATCGTGTTCTCTCTCTCTAACCCGCGGAGGCCCTCGTCCGCGCGTCTCGCTCACGCTTTGGTTACGGCGAGTTTTTTGTATCGAATCGTGCGCTCCCGCTCCAACTCGCGGAAACGCCAATCTTCCTATCCCGCTCGCGCATCGGTCGCCGAGATTTTTTATGCCTGCAATGACGCGGCGACTTCGGTGCACTCCAGTATTAAGCACGACACGAGTCAGCTAGCAACAGCCTTGCGGGCGGCTGGGTTTTTTGCGGCGCCCCTTTTGCCCCGGCGGTTTGTACCCCAAGAAACGTACTTCTTGGACCGCGTCAATTCTTGTAGACAGTTTTATGTGGGGGCGCGACCTTTTGTGCGTATTCGTGAACTCATCTTGTGGAGCGAGTCTGCTGTCGACCGACAAACTTAACGGTCCCCCGCGCGTGGCTGAAGTAATTTGATCACTTGTCGTCTTTGAAACGCGTAGTCGCGAGACGTAAATTACTACGTTTGAGTAGCCACGTTTATATTTGCGCGGGTGTTTAGTTATCGAATAACTGCGCAACGGGACGCCCGTTTTTGAGGCGCCTGAGTCGTTTTCGTGCCGCGGTTTGTTTTCCCCGGACCTGATTGTTTGGGGACCGCCTCGACTTGCGCTGTGATATCGCTGGGTTTTTTGGACATTGCACGCGTGTTTGTGACATTGAGTAGTGGTTGTCCCGGCCTTTTTTGGGAGTTCGCTACGCTCGCCGGAGCCACCTAGTAACACGCGTGTCCAGCCGCGAGGCTCAGATAGTGCATTGTTGCGAATTATTGAAATACTTTCTGAGCGGCGAGAAAGTTCGCGGTAGTTAAATAATTGTGGACCGCGCTGATATTAACCGTTGACCTTGTGGTGTGTCGTGAATCACGTACTTTATTTATTCGCTTGAGTGTTTGTTGGAGTTTGAAGCCAGCCTGAACGCTTGACATATCTTGACCGTCGCGTTCATTGTTGCGTGTTGTGATCCACTGTGCTGCTGCATTGAGCACTCCACTCATAGGAGGCGAACGAACGATTGGAGCTGTGTTCGTGTTTGACGTGTCTGGGAGCTGATTGGTGCAGAGGCCCTACGGTTGCAAGCCCCACACACACACCTACACACACATTTACACTTTCACGCCACATACTGTCCCACATCCACTACAGGGGGCGTCGCATCGAGTATCGTCGCATGCATCAACCAGGTTGGTGGCCTTCTATTTTTCTTGTCTATGTGATTCTATTGTCGAAGGCTGTCGCTGCCCGAGTTGACGATTGCCGTAGTAGTCTAGTAAAAGTCGCTGATTACTATTTCCACTGATCGACTAGTGAGACTCGATTACTATCCGACTCGGATTGGATGCCGTCATCCGACCCGAGACTGATCGTACACTAGTGATCCCGCGTAGTCTCACTAGTCGGTCCCCCCTCGACCTGTCCGGGCTCGTTCCTCTATGGGCCCGGGAACTGAGCTCTCGTCTGGACAGGCAAGGGGCCGTAACATGTGGTAGCAGAGCGTGGTTTCGCGCCTTTTGGTTAAGCGGCTTTTACACGTTCGGCGCGTCGATATCGATATTTGTTGCGCGTATTTAATTCGTCGCGTATCTCTGTCGGTCACACGTTTGTAGGCGCGGTACGCCACGTGTCGGACCGATACGCCGCGTTAACGGCCACAGATTATTGTACCGCTACACCACGCGTTTTTGTAGCAACGCCGCGTTTATTTACCGCGTGCCGCGCGTTTGTTAACCGCGACCTTGATTAGCGTTCTGCACGTGTTGGTGTTTGCATCTGTGCTTGTTCTACTTCCTTGTTGTTTTATTTTTTGGTTTCGTGCTTCCTTGTAATTATTCTCGCGCAGTCTCGCCATGCCTTCGCATAAGCCTCCGGTGCGCCGTATGCAGGATGAGCTGCGGTGGGCAGCTAGCGCGCATGCGCTTATTACTCGTCCAGACAGGACGGCTAGCTTGCTCCACCGCCTTGAGCAGCTCCCAGCCAGACGAGCCCATTTTGAAGAGGCCTATTCGGAATTCCTTGCTACAGTGGAGGACGACGAGGCGCGAGAATCGGCCCAGAAGGACTACGAACAGTTCTTCGAGTTCACAGACGATGTGCTCGAGGCTGGGGCCAAAATGAATCGTGAGGCTCGAAAGAGCATTCTGTGCGAGTCGCCTCGCCCGCAGCAGCAGCCCGCCCTATTGGGTCGGCTGCCTACTTTGGACCTTCCACACTTTGGTGGGCGGCTTCAAGACTGGATGGGGTTCATCTCCATCTTCGACAGTCTAGTCCATACCCGCCGCGACCTATCCCCAGGCCAAAAAATGGCCTATTTGCGGACCTCCCTTCAAGGGGAGGCACTGGGGGTAGTCTGCCATTTGAAGTTGTCTGACGCCAGCTACTCCACGGCCAGAGAACTCCTCGAGAGGCGCTACGCCAATGTGCGCCGCCTTGCTGACGCGCACATGATGGAGTTAATATCCCTCCCGGTTTTGAAAGACCTAGCACGTCTCCGGGAGGTGATCATTGACCCAGTCGTGGTTGCTTGCAACGCCCTTCGACAACTTGACTTACCGGTGGATCAGTGGTCCTTCTGGCTTCTTCACCTGGTTCTGTCCCGCCTGCCTCTCGATCTGCGGATCCGATTTGAAGAGAGGTACGGCGGGGACGGGGCTAACTATATACCCCCGTTCAGTGACCTCTTAAAGTTCCTTGAGGAACAGAGCCGCCAGGTGGAGAATGCCGTGGCCTCGGGAACACCGGCAAAGGAGCCGGCTCGACCGACGCCACCTTCTAAACCCACGACTTCCACCAGGGGTTCCAAGCAGCCAGAATTAGCGCAGGAGACTGGACGCCGCCCAATTCTAAACTTTAGTGGTCTTGCTGCGACCGAGGTGACCCCCTGTCACTATTGCCGTGCTTCTACGCACACGACGACCGACTGCCCTAAATTCTTGGAGAGACCGCCCAAGTCACGTAGGGCCATCGCAAGGGAGCGCCGTTGGTGCTACTCTTGCTTAGGTGGGCACTTGCAACGCAACTGCCAGCACCAACGGCCTTGCCCACATTGTCAGGGCAACCACCTTCCTATTCTTTGCCTCGACCGCAATGGCGTCGGTAGGCAGGAGGTGGTTGAGCAGACACCCGGCAGGAGTGGAGTCTCCTCACCGGTCACAGGCCCAGCCGATAGACGGCGTGGTGACACTTTCAGTTCGGCCCCTGGTTTTGATAGGGCTTCACCCCCCCCTCGGGCGGGGGTGCAGCCCTCCAGGGGCGGGGGCGTTCCGCCCTCTGTCAACCCTGAGGGAGGTTTTGCCGTCGCTCAGCCTGATCCAAGGAGGTCCTCCCCTCCTCTGGCTGAATACCCCAGGCTGGAGCGACACCTCCCTCGATGGTCTGGACACCCCCCTCCGCACTACGTCGTCCCGCGGCTGTCGTACCAGGCCAGACCCCCTCAGACCGGGAGGGACGCTTGGGTGTGCCCTGGGGGCACCACACCTCTTGATGTGATAGAAGTTCCCCAAGAAGGCCCTTACGAGCGCCCAAGGCTAGAGGAGTTGCCCGAAAGGGGCAACTCCCGTTGACTTACTGCTGCCTTGGCTCCCACCACCGCCACCTCACCTGACAATTTGAACGACCATAAGCCGGTCTGCCAGACTGTACTTTTACCAACGGCTTTGGTCAGGGTGTTTAACCCGAAGGGTGAGTGGCTAATGGTACGCGCGCTGCTAGATCTCGGATCACAGCGCTGGATTGCGTCGTCGTGGTGGGTGAGCGCTTCAGGGCAAGTCTCATTGCACCTTGTCCTAGCTAAGTGCAAGGTTGCATCTATCAGGTCTCGTCTAACAATCTCTAAGTTGAACTTGTGGAGCCAACTATTGACCCGGTTACTAAACCACGTCCACGCTTCTTGGAAGTCTCTGGTAAACATGGTGGACGTTTTTGCGTGGTCGGACAGTGAGATTGTCCTGTGTTGGCTCCGGACTTCGGTCCATAATCTTGGCATTTTTAAATACTCATGCGGGTTGCAATACCCTCTCAGCCATTTGCAGCGTGAGTTTGGATTTGGCAGGCCGACGAACCATTCGAAGCGTGATCTTCAACTGTATTGCTTGCTATCGTTTGGAGGCATCCATTGCATAGCTTGTGCTGAGTGACCTGCCTGCGGACCGCGTAAAGGCTGCTCGACCTTTCGCTGGTGTTGGAACCAATTTGCCGGTCCTTTCTTAGTGAAGAGCTCTAACCTTAAGAATGCTCGGTCTTTTGAGGCCTACTTGTGCGTCCTTGGTTGCCTTGCAACCAAGGCAGTCCACTTGGGACTTGTCAGTGCCCTCAGCACGGAGGCGTTCGTGGCCACTCTGGGCCGCCTCGTGAGCCGTCGCGGCCTACCCGATTTGGTTCGGACAGACTGCTGGACTAATTATAAGGGAACCAATCGTTATTTGAAGGAGGTCGTCGACTTACTTGTTGAGAGCAAGCACTGTGTAGGCACCGCCATGTCTAGAATGGGAGATCTTGTTATGCTTAAAGAATCTAATCTACTCCCACTATTTTGCGTCGTGGACGCATTGTTAAACTGTTATTTGGATCGGATGGCGTTCCGCGGGTGGCCGAGGTATTTGTAGGGGACTCAGTATTGCAACGTGCCGTGGTCACGTTGTCCCAACGGCCTATTGATTAGCGAATCTACATTCTTAGATTCGGAGCGGGGGATTGTTTACGCGAGAGTAGCTGGCGCGAGCGTCGAGCCTGTTGTGTTGTATTGAATCGTGTTCTCTCTCTCTAACCCGCGGAGGCCCTCGTCCGCGCGTCTCGCTCACGCTTTGGTTACGGCGAGTTTTTTGTATCGAATCGTGCGCTCCCGCTCCAACTCGCGGAAACGCCAATCTTCCTATCCCGCTCGCGCATCGGTCGCCGAGATTTTTTATGCCTGCAATGACGCGGCGACTTCGGTGCGCTCCAGTATTAAGCACGACACGAGTCAGCTAGCAACAGCCTTGCGGGCGGCTGGGTTTTTTGCGGCGCCCCTTTTGCCCCGGCGGTTTGTACCCCAAGAAACGTACTTCTTGGACCGCGTCAATTCTTGTAGACAGTTTTATGTGGGGGCGCGACCTTTTGTGCGTATTCGTGAACTCATCTTGTGGAGCGAGTCTGCTGTCGACCGACAAACTTAACGGTCCCCCGCGCGTGGCTGAAGTAATTTGATCACTTGTCGTCTTTGAAACGCGTAGTCGCGAGACGTAAATTACTACGTTTGAGTAGCCACGTTTATATTAGCGCGGGTGTTTAGTTATCGAATAACTGCGCAACGGGACGCCCGTTTTTGAGGCGCCTGAGTCGTTTTCGTGCCGCGGTTTGTTTTCCCCGGACCTGATTGTTTGGGGACCGCCTCGACTTGCGCTGTGATATCGCTGGGTTTTTTGGACATTGCACGCGTGTTTGTGACATTGAGTAGTGGTTGTCCCGGCCTTTTTTGGGAGTTCGCTACGCTCGCCGGAGCCACCTAGTAACACGCGTGTCCAGCCGCGAGGCTCAGATAGTGCATTGTTGCGAATTATTGAAATACTTTCTGAGCGGCGAGAAAGTTCGCGGTAGTTAAATAATTGTGGACCGCGCTGATATTAACCGTTGACCTTGTGGTGTGTCGTGAATCACGTACTTTATTTATTCGCTTGAGTGTTTGTTGGAGTTTGAAGCCAGCCTGAACGCTTGACATATCTTGACCGTCGCGTTCATTGTTGCGTGTTGTGATCCACTGTGCTGCTGCATTGAGCACTCCACTCATAGGAGGCGAACGAACGATTGGAGCTGTGTTCGTGTTTGACGTGTCTGGGAGCTGATTGGTGCAGAGGCCCTACGGTTGCAAGCCCCACACACACACCTGCACACACATTTACACTTTCACGCCACATACTGTCCCACATCCACTACAGGGGGCGTCGCATCGAGTATCGTCGCATGCATCAACCAGGTTGGTGGCCTTCTATTTTTCTTGTCTATGTGATTCTATTGTCGAAGGCTGTCGCTGCCCGAGTTGACGATTGCCGTAGTAGTCTAGTAAAAGTCGCTGATTACTATTTCCACTGATCGACTAGTGAGACTCGATTACTATCCGACTCGGATTGGATGCCGTCATCCGACCCGAGACTGATCGTACACTAGTGATCCCGCGTAGTCTCACTAGTCGGTCCCCCCTCGACCTGTCCGGGCTCGTTCCTCTATGGGCCCGGGAACTGAGCTCTCGTCTGGACAGGCAAGGGGCCGTAACAAGGACCTATAACAAGCTTCACGCTGATAGAGCCATTGCTGGTGAGCGGTGCTTCAACTGGTAACAGACGGAGCCTCTTAAGTAACCCGTCTGTACGGTCATACAACCTGGAGTAGGAGCAACTTGCATCCGACGTCACAATGGACGTCACTGAATCCGATGATCGGTTTCCTCTAAAGAAAATTATTTGGGGGTGGATAGGATTTTAAAATTTGTCTGATAAGTTACACATAACACCTATTACGATTTTTTTTTTTAATGTTATCGATTTCAATAGTGAGACATGTAGGCATCGTCAGTATCGTACGGGACATACGTCAGAGATGTGTCGTTCCCACGGAATGGGCATGGCGGGGCGTGAGGGGGCAGAGCGGGGGGGGGGAGGGGGGAATATTAAATCACATGACGGACAAGTTGCAGCGGCGCCGTTACTGCACTGCTCACACGACATTACTCGCGCCAGATACCAGAATATACCATTCCAACTCCGCCACCAAACTACCTGTAACCAATGGCTACAGCCACCTTGCAGTGGTTAGTTGGCACCACAACAACATGCTCTGAGATCTGAAACTCCTGCCAATACCGTCTGAGTGATGCGACCAAAAGCATTTACCAAAATCCAATTGGTCTGCTAACAGTTGTCATAGTGTTTATTTCCAGTTTGATTCAATCAAATTAAGTTCATATTATATGATTCTATATAACCGCATTTTTTAGGGAACCCCAAAACTTATAGGAGAATCTCTGAAAATAGGAAGTCATAATAAAATCAGTTTTTTCTCCGTCAGCCCACCCAGTGCGGTGCGGAGAGCCGTGCGTTTCGCTCGAGCGACATGCAAATTGCATTCGGTGCTTATTTACAGGATGCGATAAATTGTAAATATTAATAATTACGGTTTTTGCTCGTTGACTCGGAGGCACGTGTGTAGTGCGATCTACGTAGGATAACTAGTTATACTCATAATTAGATTAGTATAGCATCAAATAATGTCATCAGATTTGTAGCTACTTTCACACTAGAATGTTACATTTCAAATACCAATTGTTAATTTCAATATACGTTTCATTCTATCCGTTACATCTTGAACATTTCTAAGAGTAGATACTATTGAAATCATAATCAGAAACGAAACAAAATTTGGTGTACAGATTTCATTGCTTTATTCAAACTAGAATGTAATTTTTTAAATACAGTTTCGTTTAGTCGTTTCCTTTCGTTTAATTCGCGTTTAATCTCGTGTGTAACGTCTTAAGTATTGTAAATATTTGTATTTCCTTTTAACACATTATTTACATTGCAGTTTGTGTTTTATTTGCATACTTAAAATTTGATGATAGGGGCAGAATGGTTTGTTATTAAGCGCTCATTACACGCAACGCTCCCCGCGGCAGTCGGCGGGCGGTCGCCGCTGGTGTGTGCACGGCTCATTAATGCATCACGAGATCTCTTCATAGTATCTTAAACGACAGTAATTATTCTTCGCATATAATAAATGAGTAACAATTAGTGGTTCAAGTGGAGAATATATTTTTGGAAACGCTTAATCAAAGTAAACTAAGGATCGACTTCACCACTGCACTAAAAGCGATAAGAAAGTAACTGAAAGCGATTCAAGTTCTGTACAGCCGAATAATTCAAAGTGCACACAATATTTTTATTACAGTAGCAAATAATTCTGTTGGATTTTTGTTTTGGTCTATACTCATTGTGATTTATTACTTAACTCTATTTAAAACGCAATCAAACTGAAGCTTTTGAAAATGTTTTCTAGGAAGTAGGTAAACACAAGTATTTTTCCCACTATTTAGCAGATACAAATTTATTCATTAATCAGTAGAAAACTGAGATCAGAATTATTTCAACTTTGTTAAATTAAACGCAGTTTTCGTCAAGTCAGGGTTGAATGCGATCGGTGGAATTTCTCGGTGGAGTCTTCACTGTAAGTTGCGAACTATAGACCACTGTAGACTCCCTGCTCTGTCTGCATCGCTTCAGCGAGGTGTCAGTGCGTCGTCAGGGTCTGGCGCGTCGTGTAACGAGGCTGCACCGAGTGTCACCGAGCCGCGGTTATCGCGCGGGTTGCGCTCGGTGAACACGGGCCTTATTAACACGCGCTGTCAGGAATCAGGATGACAATAACTACATTAATGTAATATTATTTAAATAAATCACATGTTTATTATACCTGAGGGAACGGTTATGGAACATTAAACTATTAGATAGTTTTATTCTAAGTCAGTGATCATCATCAAATGAAAACCTGACCTATTTATTTTGCTTTATTGTTTTAGAGTTTAGACAAACAAAAGATAGTAGTAGAAATTGTTTTAACTTTATTTAAGACAAAAAAATGGAAATAGCTTTGAATTCATAACCACAGTCAGCAATATGTCTATACTAGAAAAAAAGCGTTATCTAGGAATATGGTATCCTAATATTTATTTGAAGATACGTTGAAACCCCTTCATGATTAAGTATCCCAGTTACCCATATAAAATACACATGTTGAAATTACAATGTATTTGAATCAAAAACATCTGATTATTTTTGAACAAGATTACTCGCGAGCTCATTTTGAATATAAAACGAGCTGGTTACAATATTTAAGCAATTACTCATCGTAATTATATACTCCTTCATCTAGCGAACGTTAATAATTATGCTTAGGAGTAAGTACCTACTTACAGGAACACCTGAAGTTCTTAAAGTCAGTGCGACTCTAAGTCGACCGCGAAAATTATAAAACTAACTAAGAATAACTTTATACTTTACAGCTCATTCAGAAACCTAATTTCTCTTCGTTTTTTTTTGAATTTCAAACAATGTTTCTGGCACGCATTGGCCTAAGTATATGGAACGTCTTTCCGTCCTATTAAATTGTGTGCCTATATCCTCACACTTCCTTAATAATTTAGGGATTTTAAAGGGAATAATCAATATTCATTGAAAATGAAAACGAAAATCAATTTTCACATAGGCCTAAATAACAGGCTCTTATGAAAAGTCAAGACTCTACCGCCAGGTTCGGAAAGCAGGTTTGCACCGAGAAGAACTGGCAAGAAACTCGGCACTTGCTCTTTTCAAAAATGTCATTGATATAATACAAGATTTTTTTATAAAGTATGAAAGATTATAACATATTTTTAAGATATCTCGTGAGGAGATGGAAGCATATTTTTATCATTCCAAGAATCTTTGTCGTTAGTAAATTCTTCAATGGTATAGTAACCATGATTAATTAAATGTTTTTTGACAGTGTCTTTAAACCTGTGCAAAGGTAAGTCTAAAACAGACTTCGGGATCATATTGTAGAAGCGTACACTCAACCCCACAAATGACCTCTGTACCTTACGCAAACGGTGTGGCACTATAACCAACTTGTGTCCACCATTTCTAATTGGACGATTACTTATATCTATCCGTTGCTTATAATTATTAATATTTTGACGAACAAATAGTATGCAATTATAAATGTATTGCGATGCCACTGTAAGAATACCTATTTCTTTAAATTTTTGGCGAAGAGATTCGCATGGCTTCATTTTGTATATGGATCTAATTGCTCTCTTTTGCAATACAAATATAGTTTGAATATCAGCAGCTTTGCCCCACAATAGAATACCGTAGGACATAACACTGTGGAAGTAGGCATAATAAACAAGCTTGGCTGTATCAATGTCTGTAAATTGCCTAATTTTTCTCACAGCATAGGCAGCTGAACTAAGTTTACCTGCCAAAGTCTCAATATGAGCGCCCCATTGTAATTTATTGTCTAAGGTCACCCCCAGAAATACAGTAGAGTTTTGACATTCTCTTGTGTGTCAGCCTAAGCAAAGACACAGAACATTCAGCGTCCAATTGTGACCAAGTAATGAATTGAAAAAGACATCAGAACTGAGTAGTGAGCGCGGTGGACATCGACAGTGCAGTGTGACAGTGCAATGTGACAGTGAAATGTGACAGTGCAATGTGACAGTGCAATGTTTCAGTGCAGTGCATGTCATGTTTGAATAAGTGATCGATCAGCATAATACCTACACGCGTGCTCCGGGTCACTGCAGTGAGTGGCCAGTGGGTGGTGCGACCTCCACTGTCATCGCCTGTCACTGCTCACTGCTGATAGTGATACGTGATAACAGATCAATTCACACCGCCGGTCACATAATATACGCAACCGTCGTAGATATGCAGCGTTATTGGTTTACTTATTATCTCTCAGAGCATTTAAACCTGAACAACTGTTGACTTTTTATGCAGTGACCTAGTCCATGAATAATAAGTTAAGTCCATGTCAATTATATACAGCGAGTAGAGGAGACACACTTTAAACACAACACGAATTTACGTTGTGTAGTGATATTCATTAGATCTTGCGACGTGTGTACTCGGGTTGAAGCGGGAGTCAGTTGTGATTTTGGTGATTGGTTATGGAAGTACGTTTATTTATCACCCTACTGGTAATATCGTAGTATCGTAATAGCATCGTATATTTAATTAAAAAGCATTTTTCACTACGTTTCTTATGTTCTTTCAAATAAATCTTCATCATAAAAGAAGGCATAGCTACTCGATGAACACATAAAAATTAAAACCATTTTTAAGAAAAGAAAGTCAAGTAAAAAAACTCTTTCAAGGGCCTTTACCTCCAAAGGGGAAACAAAAATCGGCAAGTAAGTGCAATTTATTGGAGAACGAAATGTGAAAAAATATGATGTAGGTACAAGTGGGGCATGAAAAGGAGAGTGAATCAATTTGGAATGTCTTAAAACACTCACGCGCCCTCTGAGGGGCGGTAACAGGCTCTATGAATAGCATCAGTGTGTGCTCTACACTACACTACATACACTGCACAACTCAAGCCTTCCCGCTACGTGTCCCAGAGGAGCGGTGTTTAAACACAATGTTGATCCACTTTAGGGGTTCATGATTACTTATAAAAAGCTCGCTGTTGACTTGGATTAATGTCAATGGTAATATTATAAACATTTTTTTTATAGAAGTAATCGAAGAACGATGCAATTTAGAAATGATAACTGGCATTAAAAAGCAGTGATATTGAATTAAAAAAAAAACATCTATTAGAGCAATGTTAACATGCCATTAAAAATATTTTCTCAATAACAAGGCTTCTTGGAATGATAGGGATTTGTTTCCTTCTACTCACAAGATATAAAAATTATTATGTATGTCATTTTGAAAACAGCAAGTGCCAAGTTTCTTGCCAGTTTTTCTCTGTGCAAACATGCTTTCCAAACTTGGCGATAGAGTTTTGACTTTTCATATTTCGGTCAACGGTCGGAAAATGAAAATAGGTAAAGATTTTTATTTTCATTTTCATAATCTAAGGGTTTGAGTTCGAGGATTTTCAGAGCAGACGCAACGGCTGAATCTTTCTAATGCAAAAGATTGTTTTCTGCGAATGCCTGCATCGTACTCTAAAACATCTAACTAGGCGTTCAAGATATTATGTACTTGTGTCTTTTACATTTAGGTAGTCGAGCATACAATGACGTAGCTAATAATATAATGAGTCTATTTACTCACTCAAAGATAAAACGTACAAAAAATTAGGATGCTAATTTCGTATTCAAATGAAAGGCAGTTAAAATATGAACAACATAATCCATGTCTAAAACGATGAGATTTAGTTATGTAGATGGTAATTTTGAGTGCGCGTACATTTGTTCGGCGTGTTCATGCAAATGGCGCAGATAGCATCAGCCACTAATATTATCTGCATGGTAGTTCCGCGTCGCGCTAATTAAGGCATCATGCTGCGACTACCGACTGCTCGGATCTGAATAACTGATACGCGATATCAGCAATTACATGTATGCAAACGAGCATCGGACGGCGGCATAGACGCACTTACAAACTTTGATCTACAGGAATAGGGAATCTTAGTACAATATAAGAATTCGATAGAGTTATTCCCCGCATGTAAATTGTATTGTGTATCCGACACGGGATTCGAATCGATGCTACTACTTATAATAACCCGACTGAGACGAACCGACGTCAAATTTCATTCTGAAAACGTTCTAGGGTTCGGTAACGCAAATAGGTAAGAAGTAAGCACAAGAGTGAGTATATCTAATTAGAACATAGTGTATAATAAGTCGATCCAGTAATAGATTTACACTGCAGAAGATACACGGTTATACGGTTACTACCACAGAGCAACATAATTTGTTCTGTGGTAACTACAGTTAATGTAAGTGTTTAGGCCTATATTATCTTCTGGCTACCCGTTCACTGTGACTATTTAAACCGATTTTTTTCATTTAAAGAAGTAAACAGATTTTAAAGAGTGTGTAAAATCCTACTAATAGAAAATACATTATCACCGCCTGTTAATATTATTTGATATTGGGATAGTGAACGGTGGGAACCGGGAATTGTTAATGTTAAACACATGTAGGTAACTAATTACAACACGACGTGTTTAACAAACAATGATCTTTTTAAGAAATAAACAAAATTAAAAATGGGGTTTTTTGATACCATCTATCTACTATTTTTTGATAGTAGATAGAGATACCCTAATTTCCAGCGAACTTTTTTTTTATAAAATGTAAAGTAGGCAGGAGCGGAGCATGTCAAATTGATCGAGCGCTGCGTCCGAAGCTCCGAGCCCGGCCACAAACGGCATAATAAATCGTGCGCGCGCGCACCGCGCTGCGCTGAGAAGCGGAAAATTTGACAACAACGACTGACATAATTAATGTAATCTCATTTAATTAATCTTTCACTGGGCTACCTACTTACTCGTTAATATTTAGTTAAATTACCGCACATGCGTAGCACGCACCCACACCACGCAACTACTTACAGTCGTCAGCTCGACAGGTATAAATTACAAGTCGCACAATTACAATCTACTCATATCAACCGAATGAAATTTACATAACGTAGATTTTCAATTAATTAAAAATAATTGTAAAAAATCTAATTACACTTTGTAAGTATGAAATAAATGAGTATGCAAGCTGCTTCTAGTGATATAAGTACCTACAAACAATGTCATTCAATTCACAAACAAGTAGGTATAAAAAAAGTCTAAAGACCTGGCTCCGTCCTACTTCTCCCGGAGTATACCGCAGGAATTTCGAAATGAAGGGAATATCTGTGCAAAATATAACTTCTCTTAGCCTATAGAGTTTGGTCTGGGCTGTTGGTTAAGTTTGGGTGTAAGTGAATGAATGAATCTGGACTTTCCGACCTAGAGGTTTGCATTTTGAACAAAATAAATAAATAAATTAATTTAATTATGTCCGACTAAAGGTCGCCCGCGGCTTCGTTCGCGTTATGTTTAAATGAATGAATGAATACTTTATTGCACATTACAAGAAAGGAAAACATAACAAACAAGAAATCATACAAAACATAATGCGCAAAAGGCGGTCTTATTGCCACAGGCAATCTCTTCCAGACAACCTTTTCTTTTTGGTTTGCCTTCTTGGGGGTTGTATTTGTATATTCAACTAGTAGGGCGCGTGGAGGCGCGGGCCACATGTGGCCCGCGTGCTGTCTTCCCGCCCATAAAACTATCGCCGTCATCTCCATCGCCAAATGGAATCCGTTTGACAGTGGGCTGAAAAACTTACCTAGGAGCACGGTCATGGTTTTAAAGATAGTTAAGGGCTGTTCCAACAAAAAATACCGCTGAACCTCATCGGATGAGGTTCAGCGTATTTTTGTTCGAGCAGCCCTTAACTATCTTTAAAACCACGACCGTGCTCCTCAATCATCATCCAAATCCTAGATCATCATCTTTTTTCATATTTTTCTCTGGCGGTTCTCCGTAGAACTGCGACAATGACTTTAATTATTGTGGCATGTACATTTTCTATCGAAAATATTAATAAATTACGCCACTTTGAATTTTTTCCATTCATCCCGTAAACCTTGTGATCCTGATCACCTCTTGCTAAGAAACCACTCTCTTATCTTTTATACTTTTCGAGATAGAACAACACGAAAAATGTATGGCGGCCATCTTGAATCCGCCATTTTGGCTTTTTTTTTTCAGCTCACTGCCAATTGCATGAGGTTCCGAGTATTTTTGTTTGAGCAGTCCCCACCTAACTATAAAACCTTGCCCGTGCTCCTCGACCGTCTTAGAAACCCTCAAGCATCATCACATTCCATATTATTCTCTGGAAGTTCTCTGAAGAACCACATCATATACACTTGCAAAGTTTTCAACTTTTCGTCTCTTCAAAATTCTCCATACATTTTCTATGAAAAAAATAAAGTCCGCCATTTTGAATTTTTTTTTCTATCCATCGTATAGACCTTCGAATCCTGATCAACTCTTGTCAAGAAACCGTTCTTCCATCTTTTATACTTTCCGAGATATCGACGAAATTGGAATGGCGGCCATTTTGAATCCGCCATTTTGAAATTTTTTTCAGCTCACTGCCAATTGGATGACATTTCGAATGACATTTGGTCGAGCACCCCCTACCTAGCTTTGATACCCTAGCCGTGCTCTTCACCCCGTCTTCGAAATCCTTAATCATCAGCTCTCTCCGTATTTTTCCTCCGAATGAATTTTTTTCTTCTATACGACCTTATTCACGAAAAAAAAATTTTTCATACAAAATTGTTCAGGAGAGGTGATCAATCAGTCAGTCAATCAGTCAGTGAATCAGCACGAGTAGCTATATATATAGTAAAAATCCTTTAATTAATAGCGAATACCCACGTTGGGTATAATGTCTGCGTGCCTTTCAGCCCAAAAGGATGAAAATATGCGTTGAAAAGTTATTGAGTCAGTCAGTCACCTTTTCATGTATACAGTTAACTATGGATTGTGGAATCTGTAAAAAAATTCGTTAATAAGTGGATGTGATAGGAGTAAAACCGTTGGCGGGTCACTAGCGGCGCACGCGCACGCGGCCTTGACCCGCACCGTGCGCGTGTGTGAGTGTGTGTGTGTGTGTGTGTGTGCTGCAGGTGCCGCGCACGAGTCGCACGACAACCCCATCCATGCCGTTACAAAATATCACACCCATCTTCTTGGTTTGGAGTACAAGTTTTAATGGAGATTCAAAAAAAATAAACATTAATAAAAGCTTTATTTATAATTGTTTTTTATCATAATCTAAAATGTATTTCAGTCATGCAAATTAAATTTTGCAGGGATTTACTAACCGTACGGGATAGGTGTATTATAATAGCACACCGGAGTGTTTATCTCTATAGCACGGTCGCTAACCACGAAGAATTTCGTACATCGACCTGTTACTACCTGTCTCTGTCACTCCCGCGTCAAAATAATGCGTCACGCTCGCACAGATACCATGACCGCCGTCCTCAGAGATTTTAAACCTTTTACCTGCGAACGTAAAGTTTGTTTTTGTTTTTGTTATATTGTTTTGTTTGTTAGTTTTTAATACATTTGCTCATCCTATTTCCGGGTATTTTTAGCGTGCGCAAAGTTATTCTTTTCCGCACCAGAGCTTTTTGATTTCCCCCTGCATGATGGATCCAAATCTATGAAGGAGGTTTTCAAGTAAAAAGTTTTCGCTACAAAATTATTGTAAAAAATAACAGTAATGTAATTATTCTACTTTCTAACTACTATAAATACGTAAATTAAATTTAATATAAATTTATTACAATGATTTCCTTTCGTTTTCTATTTTTTTTTTGGAAATGTGTGGCTGCGGCTGTTATATTTAATCTGTGCTTTGAGTTCTTTTTATTGTCTATGATTCCTTGTTATTAGTATTGATTTTTCAAATTCCATGCAAAACTTTTTTTTCTCTTCAAATATTTCATCTAAACCGCATTAACAGAAAAATGTTTGTGACCACTGTCAGTAGGCATAGAGGTCAATGTACAAAATTCTTCGTGGTTCGCGACCGTGCTATACAGGATCTACAATCGAAAATGCTCATCCCTAGACCGACAAAGTAAGAAGATATTATTATAAAGTGACTGAAAATGAATGTGTGTTTGCCACCGGACAGCTCATATTATGCTGTATAATAGAAGCAGATAGCATCAGTGCTAATTGCAGTCACTGCATACGAGGGGCGGCCGTCGTGTGCTTAAATGTGTTCTTATTGTGTAGCTTATAACTCAATGCAGTATTGCGAGAGTGAATTAAGCTTCTTTGGGTATACCTTTCATTATTATGCTACACATTATAATGAAAAGATCACACTCTCGTAATACAAGAACACAAGTAGTCTACCAGCCCGGGGTTCCTGCTAGATTCTGGGTCTATCTAAAAAATTTTTACAAAAAAAAGCAGTATAAGATGTTATTTTCCTCACATGAAAGGGATTAGAAACTCCTAACAATTGCTACACTGCATCGCACTGGAACGCTAAATCACTTGACGGTGAGTAGACTAAGACTGAACGCTAAGCTAGACGGTAGGGTGGAAACCAGACCAAGCACGATCCAATTAGAAATATTATGGAGAAATTATAAAAATCTGAAATTTCTGCCGTCTGTGTCAGGCTGGCAGGGAGATCAAAATGCTGGAGAGACAAGCTTTAGTATCAATAATGTGCCCTGGTTTGAAATAATCAGCTGCAAGCTGCCCCGCGTCACGTCCATTCGTCACGTGGTCTGTGGGAGCAATCTCACAGACGGTTAGTGTTTCTGATTTCACATGGAGTGATCCGAATGATGCACACGTATTCTGATCAGGCAATAAGTCAGCGACGACTATAGCACCCGACCGATCCAGTGTGCGATTACACTAAGAGCCCACCGCCTACGAGATGCTTGATGGGAATTGAAAATTATGCGTTTCTTAAACTTTGAACACTTCAGAAGGTTAATTTTTTTATATACTATATAGGCTAGCGCTTGACTGTGATCACACCTGATGGAAAGTGATGATACAGTCTAAGGTGGAACGCGCTTGCCTAGAAGATGCCTATTCACTCTTGATTTGAAGGCACCCGGGTTGTAAGTGGCAGGAAAGACACTACCTGGGAGTGTGGGGAATTTTCCATTTTATTTACAAGTATAGGTACGGAATACATAATAGTAGGTATAGGTAAGATACAAATGCTGATAGCGTGTGTAAATAAGTACTACATAAGTAAGACTACTTGATAATTTGTAAATGGCGTCAATTTAAAGCATATCGCAAATAGTATCTAGTTAAATGGAACCTACACCATAGAAGTAATAAACATTAACCACCTAACAAATAAACGTGAAATATCGGTGGAATAGTTATACTCTGTTTTATCCCTCTCTGTCATCAGTCATTTAACATTCGAAGGAAAGAGACAAAAGAGAGTATAACTATTCCACCTCTATTCCACGTTTATTTGTAATGGGGTAAGAGTTTCGTAGTAAACTAAGGACCCTTATACCTGTAGTTTCGCTATTTCACAGACGATCTGTGCATCAGTCGGTTTCGGTATAAATATAGCTCTCTCAAAAATATTGTGGGTGTAGGAACACTATTTTTCGTTTCAGGGATCCGTTTGTGAAATATGACAAGTTTTCTGTCATAATATGTCTGTTTTTCTGGAGCTATAGGTATATCTTAGCAATTATAACTGTAACTGAGTGAAGTTACGTATAGATTAATCCAATATTGTCGAGTAGGTACAGCAAATTCCTCGTTCAAATCATCGGACAAACGTCACAGCGGTCTCTCGGTCGGGAGCCGCTGCCTGTGATATGAGATGCACGCTTACGAGGCACGAATTACTGCATATTACACGTATTGCACCATATTGGTTCAGATATCGTGAAAGCGGCCGATATCGCCTCCGCGGACCGCGCCGCCGTAATCGATATTCAATAAGCTGCAGATTTGACGGCTCTTCACCGACCGCGTGCGGTGCGCCGAACTGAGCCCTATGGCCGAGCAGTAGTAGCAGTAGTACAGGTATCTACCGTCGCGGCCACTTCACTGAATATTTGATTGAATATTGAATATTGCGCCGCGGTACGTGCCTGTCGTTACACGACCGCTGTATCGTGAGAGACAACAGGTCGAGGAAACATTCGAATTTTGAAAATGGTTTATACAATGATATCCTATATAGATATGTTGGATTATCCTCGCGCATAAATGATCTCGATTATTCGTAGAAGAAATAGAGTTCTCTACGAAAATGCAATTTCACGTGGAAGCAGTTTAGTGTAGAATGTGTATTTTTATGCAGATACGTATGGACTATTATAAAACTTGATTAGTTAATAAATGAGTATTTCGATATACACACGGAAATGAGTTATCTAAGTACCATTTCACTAATTTTTTTAAACTTGTATAAAGCTCTACTTTAACTTGTTTGTCTAAAAACTACCATATTATTTGTATATTGAACTGTTCTATAGTGTTAATTTGTTACAACGCAATTATTGAATTGAAACAGACAACAAAAACTAAATAAACTCTGTTATACTAACTGACTACAAAAAATATCTAATAAATTAAAATGCAATATTTATACGTTGTTTTCTATCAAACGATGTCGCGTCACATTCCTCGAGTCTATAACAACATAATTACTGAAACCCTAGGCAGCCTAGTGCAGTGGCAACTGGCAGGCGAGTTAAGGTCAGTCCCGGCGGGTCGGGCGCGTAGCGGGCCCCAACGTGCGCAGGTGTTGCCACCCCGCCCGCCCCCGCCGCGCAACGGGACTCGCAAAGGTCGCCGGAGCTTGCATACGTTACCCTGATAAACTACATCGTTATAGAGACTGCGGTCTCTATACCTGATGAACACGTTACAACTACCAACGCTCGAAACGCAACAATGAAGCAATGCAACGGCTAGACGCTTTCATAGCCAACAAGCAGTGACACCAGCGGTGCAGCAACGAACACAGCGGCCTTGTATTCGGAAGTTGGAGTTAGAAGTTGGAGTTGGAGGAGAATTCGAAGAAGGAGTTGAATCTCCCACGCACTTGCACACACGCTTTCATGACACTCTTTCATTGTCCTCTTATAGGTAGGTTCTTAAGGTACTCGAGGATTAAGTTGACTTTCAAAGTTGTAAAAACTTCTTCAGGCGCATTGGGCATTTTTGAGACGGGAAAAAACCATTTAACTCGCGACACCGTTACCGACACCTCTCACTGTTACTGTAAGCGACACTTCTTTTGAGTTCGGTCAGCACTTCTGGAGTGCCACGACCTTTTTGTTATTTTAACTAACTACCTAAATATCAAGTAGCCTGTATTCAGCTGCTATACTTTTCGTTCCTTAAGAGTCAAAGAAAAAACAATACCTGAGGGCACCTGCATGCCTCAGAGTGTGAAGCCTGACTACTCACTCACGGCTCTCCGCGTCAAAATGAGAGAAGACTCGTAATCTAGGTATAGGTACCTAATCTTAAAAGGATTTGAGATATCATTCCAAAAATTTCCATCATGTTCCCACTGCGAGTTTTAATATTTCAATGAATATAATATGATCGTCAGTTTTATCTATTTCCACGCAAAAATTGAGCGTGTATTTTGCACTCCGGTAAATACTCAATGGATACTCTGTACAACTTATTACAATGTCTAGGACCAGCCGGGGCGGCCGAGGCCGAGGGTGCATGCAGGTCCTTTCTCTGTAACGACCGTTTTACGTACTCTCTCCAAGAACCGTTTTTTAGTTAAACAATGTGACAGTTAGACAATAAAAAGTGGCAATAATAACAGATATTCAGTTATGCTTTCTTTTACAGCTGTCATAACGAGCCTTTACCCATAGGTTGGGTTGTCTTGTGCAATTTAGCAGTTACATTGTTTTAAATTTGTCTTAAAAAAGTTCGGCTGGCGCGGCAACGGCGAGCAATAAATTAGAAAGTCAATCGGCGTGTTTTTGCCTCTCTCCGGCACAAAGCGCGGTAATTGAGTCGCGCAGTTAAATCCCTCATCCTTTGGTTAAAAATTAAAAAGCCCCGCCAGAGGTTTGCAAGCGTCGTAAAACTATGGGACTTTAGAAAACCGTTACACCGTCATCTCTATCAAATATTATAATTAAAATGTCTGTATCTGATTTCAACATAAATCCCGCTATTTATGTGAAAATTGTATAATAACATTGATCATAATTATGAGATACAATATCTAAAAAGCACAAGTTCCGAGTTTGTTGCCAGTTGTTCTTGGTGCAAAACCTACATGTACCAAACTTGACGTTAGAGTCTGTACTTATTGCACAAGTGTCTGTAAGTTTTAATTTTATAATCGAAATAGTGGCAACTGCTAGAAGGTTAATAAAATATGATGAATCCACTGAGGGTGAATTATAAAACATCCGATATCCACCGGTGAGGGTGTGCGGGGTGCGGGGGTGCGCGGTGCTGAACTGGAAGGCGGTTCAGGGTGGTAGTTGGCGGCGCTCACGCAACAGTCTCTATAGGATATTAATTATACCGCATGTCAGCGGTTTACTGATTTATTTACATCCACCACAGACACTGCTGGCGGGAAATGAAACTGAAAATGCTTCAATTAACTGACTGTGCTGTACGGCAAATGTGATTGCAGGGATCCTGAGGCCGGTTGTCCACCGCCGCCGATAACGAGATTATTCCTCGCTGAGATAATTACGTGACGGAACTGCTATGGACACACAGTCATAGTATAAATTTGTTATCACTATTTCATGCGCAGAATAAACTGTCTTACTGTGCTACATAAATTAGAGCAATCAACCACAATGTGTCAGTTGCGATTCAGGAAGGACGTTGCTATGACGATAAGTGCTTTACGGAGGTTGATCTATTGAGAACGCGAGTTATTGTTACTATACGTTTGTAAGTTCTTGCACTAACGAGTTATAAGGTCGAAAAGAATACCTTTCGTTAGGTATCAACGTAAATAATCAAAATTTCAATTTAAAGACACTAAATAAAACATTTGTGTAAGGAAAAATGTAATTGATTTACCTAGGTATACTTACTTAGTTTATCCGTTAAAATTATACAATAAATCTTGTCGGTGCCAAAAAAAGGTTATAACGTTTTAACGGAACTAACACAGAGGTCAAAATATAACGTCACAGGCATGAGACTCACCGGGGTCCATGGGTCCCTGCAGACGGCGGCGCGGAGCTTGCGCACGCGCATGACGCGGGGCAGACGCACCTCACAGCTCACTGCACTCACTGACCAGGATCAGCTAGCGAGTGGCGCCCGCTCCCCGACTGCCGTTACAGCATTATTCACCCTCCGCCGCTGAAATGTCAGCGAGGGTCGCTCTAACGGGACCTCCGCACCGCCCGGAGAAAGGTCACCACACACACACACACAGGTCACACACACCACCACCACCCGCGTCCGACGGACTTCATTCAGGAAAGTCGTTACGAGCTCCAACGACTTTTCTCAATGAACCACAATAACAACAGGTGTCGAACGTCCGCCGCGCTCAATACGAGAAATTACTAATCGATAGGTTTTTTAATTCGCACAACTGCATGCTTTCATCAACTGCTATATTTGCTCGTCTTCAAATTACAGTTGTAACGTGCTGGACTGTTAGACACTGAATTTGGCATAGATAGATATGGTAACATCGCTCAGTGAGTGATGGAGAGAGCTATGTTCGGAGTATTTTTACGCAATCGAATCGGAAATGAGGAGATTCGCAAAAAAACCAAAGTATCGCTAAACTGAGGTGGCAATGGGTGATGCACCATAGCTCGTAGTACCGATCGTCGTTTGGAACCCAAAGTGCTGGAATGTCGGCCACGCACCAGGAAGCGCAGTGTCGGGAGACGCCCACAAGTTGGACAGACGGCATAAAGGGGACTCCCCTAGCTAGTAGCGTCAGGCGTAAGATCATGGTGCTTTGTGGTCATTCCTACAGGAGGCGGAAATTCAGCAATAATTGAAACGAACAGAAGAATTAACTTTCAAATAGTTAACTTTAACAAAACAACCAATATTTGTTTAGTTAAGTTAATCATTTGTGACTTATTTTTTTTTATTGCTCTACTATAGTCTCCTTTCTCAGCAGAGAAGGGAGACTAGTTGACGGCAGTCAATAAACTTTGAACTCTAATTAGGTACCTACACATGATTCTATTGTAAAAATATTAGATCATTCATACTATGTCAGTAACTCAGGACACACCGAGTCACTTATTCCTATGGAAGTGAACGGCAGCGATAATTCAAATGAAGACAATTTATACACCGCACCGATCCGCGCACATCACAAAGTCTAATATCACTTTAAATTCACACGCGTAACCAACTAACCACTAATCTACGTATCTAGTACCTCCCGCGTGTATTTTCATAGAAATACGTTATTTTTTTTATGGATACGGGAACATTAGTTTATCCCGAACCGTCCGAAATAGAAAGGCTATTATTATACCTGTGAATAAATTATTGACGCATCCCGAATAGCCTCAGAAGTAGACACAAAGCCGGCTTCTACATCTCGATGCGAGGCGACGCTCAATGATTGATCTCCGGATTCCCAAATGCGAACAAAAAGTTCGTGCAAAAAATTGCGCCGACTACGTATGCAAATCTATTGTTGAAATAGACCAGCTTCTGTCCACGCGAATTCGGCCTTTATACATTTAGTACTATTGCGACGATTATTCCATGCAGGCAGTGACGCGAACGATCCAAGTACGTTAATAAATTACGATACAGGAGGCCTGCGATTACTCAAATTCTTAGAAACGAACAAAAACGAACCGTTCCGTATCGTAATAATATAATGTGGCTTATGAAAAAATACCCTTATCGAAGAGCACCATCGCTTTTTAGCGATCGGAAATCTTTACAATTCACGTAAAAATACTTGAGAACATAATTATTAGTTTTTACGCGAAATAAAAGAGCCCGACACACACAATTTGGAGTATTGAATCTCACCAAAAATATTTTAATGTCATAATGTTGCCAAGACGAGATTAAAATTTGGCTCGTACTGTCAAAAAGCATGTAAAACCAATTAGTAATAGTAATATTTTACACCCTGTATTATACGAACTCTATAACTTAAATAATAAAAAAAAACAATGAAAACTAAATAAATTCACCATTTATGACGGTTATACTGAAACAACCAAGCTACATATTTTACTTTTCATGAAAATTTTCATAAATATTAAATCTTCGACCGAATTTTTGTTATAAATACCAAAAAAGTTTTTTAGCAATTTATTCAGTGTAACAAAGATTTACCTAACCCATAGGTACCTCTGCAGATTATATTTTCAAAGTAAGACTCGCTTCCTAACAGCGCGACGGTTGGTATGGTTTTTGCTTCAAATTCTCATGACGTCTCAAGAATATCGTATGCAGAATAATGTTCACAGTTCTATCCGGCAGTAGTAATTAGGTGTTTAATTAATATCCACTTGGCAGACATAAATTCATTACCGCCTGCACCTCATTAGCATAATAGATTCTCATCTAGCGTATCATCAGATAATACGAGCGCTGTACCTGTGCCCATGTCGAGGACAAACTAAAAACCCCCACTACATAATTACTGTGTCTAGCCTCAAACTATAATTATTACGAAATGGTTCCCAAAAAGCGTTTCGTACTTTCGGACCATTGAAAGCAAAGATCCACTGCTTTTTATGCCTAAGAAGGAGTTTACATTAAGGGGATTTATTGAATTTATTTTTGTCTTTGTCACTCTCACGGATACGTTGGTAGGTGCGACATGTAGGGTCGCGGAAGAATATAACAGAAAAACGACCTTTTACCCAATTAATCAAAAACTAAGCCAGTTATCGGAAATCGGTTTGTCAGCGTTTTTAGATATTGTTATTACCGACACATTAAAACAAAAATTACAATTACATCCATTGTAGTTTCCGATAAAAAATAGGAAAACTGAGATTTTGGAGAAACTTTTGGGAGAACTTTCTATCGAGAAAATTTTATCCAATCGTGTTTCTGCTTCTTAGCGATTTTAGGTTAAAGACCCAAAATACATGACGTTCAATTTTGAAAGTATTTGTCTTTATAATTTATACGTAAAACTGCATTCAAAATCACTTAAATACGACTTGTACGCTGTTAAACAATCATTCCAAGTTCGAATTTGTAAAGTAAGTTTGTACCTATGACTAGAAGTGCGCCTACTGTAGTTAGTACGTATTCATTGTTTTGAAGGTTTATTTTACTATCTCTGAAAAAATCAATAAGAATACAGCTTGTAGACAAATCGTAATTCGTTTACGAATTAAAAGTTCGGAAAAAGAATCGTACGGATAGACGACTGAAAACAGTGAGACTAGTGTGCTGTACTCTCTTCGCCACGCGGAACCCTAAAAACTTATAAATGAATATAAAGTGTGCTTATTCCATATTTCGATGGCCAAATGCTGTAAATTATGCTTTTTCTAAAGTTCACGTTGTCGTTAACTGGAGATGGTCGATGCTCCCGGCGCGAGGCAGTGCAGTGTGGTGTGGTGTGGCCTTTCAAAGGTTAATGAGAGAAAATTATGTACGACAAGTATTGGCATTAATTGCGGCGCAATAATAACTCGCTTGACGCCCGACTGCGCGCGGCTAAGGGACCGTTCACACTCGACTGTGGTGCGTCGGGGTCACGGCCACGCCATACGTTGACATATTATGTCAAAATTGTATTTGCTGTTTTTTTACATGAAGTTTTATGTGCTCCTATGTGGTATTCACCTTTTCCTTCGAAACTAATATTGTTTTTCATGCATAACTATAGAGTCGCGTGTCTACGTACCTACGGGCTAGTACAAACAGTCGGTACAAAGGTAATTATTTTTTTGCATAAATTCGCCACTCCGGAGCAACCGTCGCATCGCGCGTCACAATGCACGCAGCGCGGCCGCCATTAGCCCGCCGCTGCTAATGCACGTTTGGCAATAAATCTCCAAAAAAATCCGTATTCACGTTTACGAGCCATCTACAAAAACTAATGGAAATAGAAAGAAATATGCGATCCGTGCCGATTGTTGCCGTGGATCGAGGTGAGGCAAAAACTGCGCAGATGCGCGCGCGCAGGTAGCGGCGACGCATGCAAATGTGACCGATTTCCAGCGCCCTCCGCGTGACGCGCTTTGCATACGCCACATACGCACTCGCGCTCGCGAGACACTTCCGCGGAGCCAGAGCAAAAAATAACCAGAGCAATGCAATAGCGGAAAATGGCGAACCGATCGTGCATAACTAAACAATAAACATGGTACTAGCTGATGAACTCCGCGCTCTCGCGACCTGTTATGAAACGGGATTATATTACAAGTCAATAATTATATAGGTACTTTAATACACTTTCATCTGATGATAAGTAAGCGACTTGGAAGGTATGTCGTATAATCCCTAATCGAATCAAATTACCGTATGGGCGAAATAAATTAATATACCACAGAGCGCCAACTGCGTCAGAAAGGTCCTTACATGTTAGTGAATATCGAAGTATGCTGGGTACCGGTCCGGGGTCCACGCATGCAAACGTAGCAGAGCGTGCGTCGGTTACCTGCGCCTGCGCCGCGCGACCCATTTACCGCTTTCAGCAAAAAACGCGGCATTCGGCGAGAATTGGCGGAGGAAATCTTTACCCGAGCGATCGCCGAAGAGGCCGCAAAAACGCAACTCGCTAATGTGCAGGAATGTAAATACCTTTTTCGAAGCAATTTCGATGCAAATCCTCACCTATTCATTTAATTTATGCGAGTTTGTATTTTCCATTTTCGACCGATACGGACCAGAAGCGGACAAATGACTGCTAATAAATATACAATCCGATTTTTTGCGGTCTCGAACAATCAAGGTGGATTATACATATTTTATAGGTTGTTTGTCGTAATTATGTACATAATACCTATAAACAGTCCAATTCATTGCCTCACTTCATTTAAGCACTTAACAACATGGTACATAATTCTTTATTTGATAGTCAAACCCTTTGTTGTATGGTTGGTGCACGCATGGATTTAACTGGAAGGCCCCGGATTTGATTCCCTATACGAATCGATTCATTATTTAATGTACTACCTACCAGTAAAGACATTTCGTATCATCAGGCATTTGTGCGTTTCGGTGCGATGCTGTGAAACATCCATTATCTTAAATATATGAATGTTCTTTTCTCTTTTATCGTACCCTTTTGATGAATGTCTGCATGTGTAACTTATGTATTAACAGGGTCCTTACTATCGCAGTTATTTGGAGGCGTAAATCAAGGCGTATGAAGTGGGTCAAGTATAATGTTTCTGTTTTAAAGGAAGTTTATACGCCGTATCATCATCGGGAGTGTCCAAGTATCCATCAAACCTAGTGGTCGGGATCATTGACACTCGCTGGCTGGTCAGCACGGCTTGCTGAGTCAGCGCCGTGCGGCGGCGAGCGCCGTGACACTGTCCGTCCGTGCGGAACTAAACCCCTCGTCGGACACTTCCACTCTCCTTGCGACGCTGTCACTGCCACTAATGCAATTAACTGCCAGCACACTGCCTCAGCGGTGAACGATTCAACTTATATCACAAAGTAGGTAAGTAAATTCGAATTCAGAAATTCAATTCTTTTTTAAATATGGTAATATCTGTGGCTTACGCATATGTAATTGCTCCTTTACATGAATTCATATTATCTGATGAAATACAGTTATTTCTTGGATCTGCCTTGAGATCATGTCCTAGTCCTATATAAATTATTGTAGCTACCAAACTAAAGTAACAATAGTCAATACCTAACATCAATGACAGCCTGATCAAATACTATGAAGTATCTATGCCCAAAAAAACATTACTTTAAATATATCATTTAAATTAATTGAAGTAAAAAAAATATATTAGAGCAGTCGGCTTTGACTTTTTGTCACCATAAACATGATGCTTACCGAAAGCTTTGAATTTATTGAACGACGTCCAAGAAGTCACGCGGGCGCTTATTAGTGAAATATGATGATAATTATTTTATTGTAATACTCGTTCCGTGCGTTTATGTGATATGGGAGATATGGGCGGCGCTGTTTGAGCGGCGTGCAGCGAGCTCCGTGCGTGCACGCGCGGCGCGGCGTGGGAGCGGTGCAAGGGTTTTTGCGGTGCCATACCGCTCCCAGCGATGTGGCGAGCTGTATTAACATTGCAGATGCGCACTGCGCTGCCGAGCGCACATACTCTGATTTTGAATTGTTTCATTCATTTTTGGATCATTTGAAAGAAGTTATATTTTTAGTATAGATTTGAAAAAGGCCGCAATCAATGGATCTCACGGTTCTGTGAAGCACGCGCACGACAAAAAGACCCCTTCCCTTCTCCCTCCCCCCACACGGTAACGGGTGCCCACTGATCGGCAGCACTCAATGTGCCGCTCTTCCCCGACCGCCCATTCATCCCGTAATTGACGCGAGCAAAAAAACGCGCCTAGACGAAAATTAGAAATGTCTCGGTGTCGCCGCGCGGCTTGACAAAAACGTCTGTTGGAAATTTGTATTAATTTGATTATGTCGTCGTTTTGTGAGGCGCTGGCTTGAATCGCGTCCGGCGCACCGACGCAGCGGCGCGGCGGAGGCTGCAGCGGAGCGGGGCGCCGCACAAATAGCTCCTAAACTAAAAACTAGTCTTTTTGTGACAACTGAGTGCTGACCGCCCCGCTGCCCGCCCCCGCACCGCTCTAACGGAGCACAATAATTCGATTAAGTATCAGAGTTTTTTCCTCAAATTGTACATTGGAGCGCGGAAATGACTGCGCTCACAGATAATCATGCCGATCTGTTTGGTTATTTTAATTTTATTCGTCAATTATTTGTTACCGAGATTTTTTCCGCGTTTCCAAGAAGTCTTACTAATAGAAAACGATTAATAAATAAAAGAAGGTTAATATTATTACTAATTTCATAAATCTGAAAGTTTGTGACTTTGAATGTTCTATTGAATCAATGCTCGCAAGTCCCAAGTGACGATGAATGGCGCCGCAGCCGGAAGCGCGAGGTCGAGATGAGCACCGATGACGCCACAAAAACCTTAATAGAGATAATTCGACGGAGGTCGCGCGGGCGCGGCGTATTCAAATGAGATGACCGCCGCGCCGCGCAACGCACTGTGCGCCGTGAGGCCTTACCGTTAAGGTCGAGCACCATCTGCGTGTTGAAGAAGCCGCTGACGTCACCGCGGGCCGACACTGCAACAACAATATTACGATGTAATTACAGACGACCGCTAATTACAGGGCGGGCGAGCCGCGCCGGACCGCGCCGTGTCATAATACCAATACAGTGCCGTACGCGTACCGTTCGTGCTGTGTGTATGCATTCGGTCATTCGAGACGATAACGTTTGAAAAGTTTCTCCACGCTACCAGGCTCTCATATGTCAAAAATACTTTTAACAGATTATAGCCAGCTTTTACTGTTTAATGTACCCGCTCCTTTAGATTTTACGAGAATATTTCAAATTCCGATTAGTAGGGAAATATGATTTTTTTATAATAAAAATCGATTACTCATAAAGGTATAAGCAATATACAATGAATGTTAGATTTGTAACGTGATTTGTTCGATGAGAGTTTTGTCAGTAAGAAGGTGAGACGGCGGCCCTAGCCGTGATTAATTAAAAAGGTTATCGATTGTGTCTGTTCTAGATTCACTCAGATTTCAATATCGATTCTCGAAACATTGCTCACGCTTGGATGCCGACATTATCGGTACAACTGTATTTGAATGCATTAAACGAGTATTAGGACAATGAGGTGGGTACCTAGTGAGTGCTGTCGACGTCTCAACGCCTGCTAGTTAATTAGTTATAGACAATAAGAGCACAGCGCGACTCACGAGGCGGATGATGCAAATTCATTAAAACACTCGAGTACAACTGTGACGAACCGAGCGAGCGAAGAGCAAGTCACTGCCAATAGTGTGGCCAAACTAACCAAATCACTTTTTAGTTTTGATTTTAATATTACCCAGTACTTTATCAAATTACTCGTTATTCCAATGGTGTGCCCGGTGACCCTTGATTCAACTCTATCTCTACTGACAAATTAGTCATTACATAAACAATGTTTTCATATTATTTAATTTTTAGTGCAGAGTAGGTACGTATTATTGCCATTGTATAGGTAGATTCGTAGGGAGTCGGCGGCAACAAATTGGGGACAATTTTCAAGTGTATTTTCTGGATTTTAGCATTTAGGTATGTCGATAATAATTACTGGATATATTTCTACAATCAATGAGTTACGAAACTACAGTCTTTGGTACTGCAGTTAGATATTATCTTCATATTCCGACCCTGTTTTGCTCAGATGAATCTATCCTGACATATTATTACATATTGTAAAATTCCTTTTTTTCACATCTATGTAAGATGTGAAAAAAGGAAGTGTGCAAGGGTGATCTTATTGCTATTTGCTACAGATGATGGTGGGGGTAGAGTGTAAGATGAGACTGTCCGCACACTGGCGAGGCGGTGGTCGCCGCGTCGTGCGCTATTGCATTCCGAGATGTAACTCGTGCGGCGCGCGCCTGCGGCTGAAGCTGGAGGCTGCGATGATCTAGCCAGAGATAACACAGAACAGCCACTCAGCGGAGGAAGTGGAAGCGGTTGCCTCACTCCATTGTTACGAGCGTCTGCGCTACGCGCCATTACTTTACAATAATTAACTAATCACCATTACTTTACAATTATTATTGGTATACAACTTGCATACCGTGGTCTTCATAGGAGTAAGGAGTACAATTTCATAATACGGTCAAAAATAGTCGTAGGTACTCGGATATTCTACTTAATTAGACTTAGAGGTATCTACTCTCGTTTGAAGAGCTCTATTGTAAACTGGTTTCCCACCAGATGCGTCACAGTTCTTCATAAGGACTGAACATGATTGTGTTTTCCAACAATTTTCAAAATATTGATTTCAAGTGCAATGTAGAATACTGAGTAGAATAACTCTCTCTACTACTTCTACTACTATACTATACTAGCTTAGAGGCGCTGCGCTGATTCAAATCCCTGCGAGTGCAACAATTGTAATACATACGTTATTCAAAATTAAAAGATGTTTTTATTTATAGTTTCTTCTCATAAAGCCTATCACCTGCAATTCTACATTCAATATTTTGTTAAGTTGTACCAATTAAATCACTCTTTGTGTAACAGCTCGGAATTGTAGCCGCGTCGTCGGATGAATCTCGAGCAATTAGATCGTAACCGACCGTTTCGGCGTAACGCACAACCGCACAAATCGCAATGAAACCCACAATATATTCCGGACAATTTTTCTAGGAACGCCTTGAAGCAGCATTGCCTTTAATTGGCTCAATAAAAAATATCGTATTGCCACATTTATAGACGGCCGTTTGACTTTTACTTTTTGCTGAAACGGCGCTGTTGTTGGAAATGTCACTTTCACACGTTTAGCGAAACGTTTAATTGCAAATCTGCGGCGACGTGGACAATCAGAGCGCGGCCGACGCGACGTGAGCTTTGGAAATTGTTTCTTTCAGGGAGCGTGACGTGATCAAGTGACGCGACAGGGAAGGGAGCGATGGCCGCTCTCACCGCTCTGATAACAAATATCCAATCTGTATCACGAAGTTAGGTGTATTTTCGTCCGCAGATTTGGAACAATAGAACATTCAAGTTGAACTAAAACGAGACATCGATTATATCAATTATCGAGTAGGACTTCGGTACAACTCACTAAGTACTATTACTCTTTGTCGACTCCAGCACGTTATATTACAGTAGTATCACCGTTAGCCGCTCGCCATTTCGTCACTTTTTCGGAGGTAGGCAAAAGAAAAAACCTCGACTCTGCATAAACGACGGCCGGAATACCTCATTCACAGTTTAGTGCATCGCTGTTTCGCACGTTTTAAATCATAATTAATGTTTTGTTTTTTCTCTCGAGATAAGAAGGAGGTATATAGTTTTTTTTATCATTCCGAAAAGGAAGAATCATAAAAGTGGTGTTTGTGATTTTGATTATTTAGTGAAAATACTGTCGTCGAGCATCTTCACCGGATAGCGTTAGTACGCAGCATAACCCGAGCCGTGAGTACCTACTCAATTATAAAATGAAAGTACTCGCTTCGGCAGTACATAATAAATACTAAAATCGGAACGCCCCTGCGCAAGGATGACACGCAAAATCGTGAAGCGTTCCACATTTTTAGTACCTAACAGCATCTGATATGGTCATAGTGACTAGGATATCTGACTCTCACTCAGCAGGCTCGGGTTCGATTCCCGGCAACGGAAACAGATCACAAGCAGGCTGCGTGTTTCTCAACTAGGAGTTTCACATACACCTTTACAATAGAGGGTTGCGTGTTTCTTATTCAGGAGTCTCACATACGCCCATACTATACAGGGTTGCGTGTTTCTCATCTAGGAGTCTCACATACACCCTTTACTGATAACCGAAGCATAACTGCTACGCAGACAGCGAGCCAATCGCCGCCATTGATGTCGACGTCACGAAGGATGCTTTTACTGGAACGAATGTAAGTAGGTACGACGTTGCTGACATCGGCCCCGCTGCAATATCGGCTGTTTTGGTCTCCAGCGTGCCTCTTGTCCCAGTTACCTGTTACTAGTTGCTGTACGATTGCTGCTGTGACGGATTTACCTACAGAATATTAGACCCATTCTGAGCATGTTAAAAAATGATCCGATAGGATAGAAAATAAGCAAGTATTAATTCTTCGTGCGCTGTCATCACCATGCGTAGCTATTAGGTACTTTACTCTTATCCTGTAAAGATGAAAAATCGATACCTGCTTAAGCGGATTCTGCTTAAAGTGATTCGGTTTGAATCTTAAACATAATATTATATTCTACATATCGACTCTTCCTGAGGAGACTATTTTTTTTTTTTACGACAATTTGACTGAAACTTAAAGTCAAGCGCAGATAATTAAGATCTACAGCAAGATTTGTAGTGCACAGCCACCAGCAGGCAGCCGTTTTTGCTCGGCCGCTTGCGCGGCAAGGCGGACGACGAGTCACGTGACGCATCGACGCAGCTTCCCGCTTCCTCGAAGAAGACATCGTGGCAGCAGCTTCCACGACACACAAGGAACGGTAAAGCCGGGAGGCCGCTTAATTTATTTCTACAATGGCTGACTATTAATTTAATGCCAATCATTATTAATAATTATTTCATGTTTATGATTTAGTATCAATAATTCTACAATTTCATAGTGGATATCAGGTTATGTCATGTCATAACCATTGCCATACTTCGTGACTATATATAATATAAAAAAGTAAAATATACTTCTAGACAGAATATTAAATACCTATTGTTTTAAAGTAATCTGTAGATAATCTTTTTACATAGGAGCATTATTTCAACCATTTTACTTCCAATATGAAGGAATTGGATAAATAAACTCATAAATACATAGTTTTTCTAAAGTAGAAGACCTTAAGAACAAGTATTAAATAAATATCAAAAAATAGTTACGTCATGTGTACACCTTGAATAAAGATATAATAATTTCCTTTTTAAGTAAATAAATATTTAGATAACAATTTAAAAAAAAAAAAATAATGCTTTCAGGGAAATAGCAATCTCTGTGAATTTAATGTGTTACCATTTGGATTCAATTCAGCTCCAGTATTTACTAAAATTAAGCCTGTTGCAAAAGTATTGCGACCCATGTATACTTTGTCATCTTTTATCAAATATTCATTTTTAATGGGGTTTAAAATAATTGTTTACGAAACGTGGCCGATACAAGATCGGACACTTAAATACTAAGGATTTATTTTCTATTTATTACAAATAAAAGTGTGTTAACTACAAATTAATTCTGTTAATAATTATTCAATAAAGCCATAACATAATATATAAAAACAATATAATAATAACAATGTGACCATTTATAAAGAAATTAAGAATGTCAACCGTAGATGCTGGTGTTACACAAAATATTCCGAGCGCTGTAAATGTTTAAATCTACACGAATGCTGGTTAAGTAATAATATGGATATGCATCATGAAAAACAAAAGTAGTACATATGCCATGAAAACATTTACTCGTGGCTCAATAACTGGGGATCATGCTTGTGGACCATAGAGAGAACAGGAATGACAGCTACACGCACACAGTCACCAGGACCTCAGACCAGGACTTTGGACAGACTTTGGACTCAGAACGGAAAAAAATTGCGCCTCGTATTGACAGCGCGATTGTAATATGAAAATATCAATAGAATGGGGACATCTAATTTTCAAATTTGACAAATACACAGGCACAGGAATCATAATAATGGTGAAGATTGTATAATATAACGATCTATGGGTCAAAGATTCAAAAGACTTATTTCATATAGGCCTGGCCTACGGGCACTTTTATACATATAATCAGTAAAATATAATTACTCTTACTTATTAGTGATTAGTATAATTGCACATGCTGATTACTTATGCAGTTCTGACAATAAAATCGCGGATGCAGAATCACAAAAACCGCATCTTAATATCTAACTATCGCTTTGAGCTTATACAAATAAAACAATCACGATGATAATAATTGGTACCTAATCCCTCGACAGATTTGTTTGCAAGTAGGAAAAACCACAAATGTATAAACGTAATAATATGTGTCATGGTGTTAGGATTCCGATATCTTTACAGTTAACGCATATATACTATATCGTGGAGAGATTTTATCTTTTCTTATTTTATCTTATTTATCTATAAATAAATAATCAGCTTAAACACATATAACAAATAAATTTTGAATACAAATCTAACTAACGGTAAAGATCAGGGACCATGTTATGGTAGTGCCTCAATGGCCTGCATAGCTGTGATACCCCCTCTATAAGATATCTACTTATAACACCAATACTTAAGCATTAATTTTAAAATCACAAGATTTTTTGATAATAATAATTATTAATGTAACGAACGCGCAGTGTTCTGTTAAACCACCGTGATTGTGTGGAATAGGTATCTTATCCGGATTTCACTACTCCGAAGAGGAGTCTTATTTAGTCATCCATCCTGGATGATGACACCTGTAGACAATACCTACTCTTAAACAGTAGGACCCTTGTGGTATAAAACGATTTACTTATGGCTGCTGAAAGCCATAAATAGGGGATTGAATTACTTACTGTAAAACATATTTTTAATGATGGGATTTACATATTTTTAATGATGTGATTAAGAACATATTAGGTGTTCTATTCTTTTGTTCCACATGGCTAGACACGGAACAACAATTACTTCTAGATATTTTGTTTTATTTTTGTTAGGTCAAGATATAGCTAATGTTTCAACTTCTATAAAATACTTAAAGGTTTAAATTGCTTTTTGTTTAAGGCCAAAAATGTTTTTGTTGAAGGCCTGAATTGCAAAAATGTCTAATTTAACACTAATTAATGTTGACCAAGTTTCGGACTGCTCATCAGATGTATCGTACCTTTATGAAAGTACCTCAACCTATATCAACTAAAAATGGGCACCTACTTGTTGCAGCTCACAGAGTTAAAACGCTGTCTGCGATATATATAAATAATATTAATTTCACAAATACTGAAGTAGTAATAAAAATTCCAAACTGTATAAAGACCTCACGGCTGCTAGGTGCAAATATCACAAAGTTTATATTTAACTTTAATATATCTATGGTAAAAGAACTAAGGACCTTCGAATCTATCTACGTTATTCATTTCATTCAAAAAACTTCATCGTAAAAACTCTTCTTAAACATTGAGTAGTTGGGTCAAAGGTACCATTAATAAACCTTTGGTAAACTTGAGTAATAATAAAACCCATATTCACTGCACATTACTAGGTACGCGTCGATTTCGAAAGTCTGCAGTTAGTTTATTACAGTACAGGCAGTATTAGTAATACTGCACGATTGACATTAATTTTTTTTGGCTTTTGGAAAAATACTATACTAGTATTACTATACTAGTATAGTATTTTTCCAAATCACATGAAGGTTAATTAGAGGATTTGTTTAAAATATATCAACACAGAATTTAATTCAATTTGTTATTTTACCTTCATATTATATTTTACAAGTGGTTATAATAGATCATTCGTAATATAGGTACTTAATGTAGAGTTGTTTACAACCAATTCTAAGACCATTGTTTCGGGTATTACTTACGTGATTTTGCTATATTTCTGTTTATTATGAAAGTAGCTGTTATTATGAAAATACTCTGGTTTGTGGTTATTATGAAATGTTCTTTTTCTGATAGAAATATTAATCAATTACTTTGTTTGATATGCCAGAAATTTATGTTTCACGATACTATCTTTCTCTCAACATCTACTGTAATATAACGTGCTGGAGTCGACAAAGAGTAATTAATGATTAAACGAACTTACCTGTACGTGAAGTTCAATCATAATTACTCGAAAGTCGACTCCAGCACGTTAGCGGCCCTCCCTCCCAAGATGGACATGCCATTGCCCTGGGCGTGAAACATAAGTTGAAAAATAATCAATTTATTTTACGCACAGATTCTTTGAAGTGAGAATTTGATTTGTTCTTCAAAGAATCTGTGATTCTCAACAGCTCTGCTCTCTCTAAACTAAATGAGGTATTCCGGCCGTCGTTTATGCAGAGTCGAGGTTTTTTCTTTTGCCTACCTCCGAAAAAGTGACGAAATGGCGAGCGGCTAACGGTGATACTACTGTAATATAACGTGCTGGAGTCGACTTTCGAGTAATTATGATTGAACTTCACGTACAGGTAAGTTCGTTTAATCATTAATTTTCTAACACTGGTGTCAACATCCAAGTAGCTGTAAATCGGTCGTGACGCGCAGTTTAAACGGTAAATGAATGGTTATGATAATTTAAATACAATTAAAATAATATAGTTTAGCGATGTGCGGCAGGCGCGCCCGCGGCAATTAACGAGGTTTTAATGCTTGCGCGAATACCTACATAATTAATTTAACCGTACCGTGTACCGTGCTGGGTATGTTGACTGGGAAGCTGAATATACTGACTCTATGTCTTTACTGTAATATCGAATGTCACTGGATGATGAGCGCAGTGCGTTGCGTTGCGTCGTATGATATTGCAATCCTAAACCGTAGGACGCACTGCATCTGACATGGGCTGGCGTATAGTCTGTTAAGTAAGTCAGTGTACCTGGGTAAATTAAAAGGTAGTTGAAAAGTGGTATAGAGCAACACTTTAAAATAATTATCTATTGATCGAATAATTTTGATACTTTGCATAAAAAATTTACTTGCTAATTTTTCTTACAAAATAAATTCTAGGTTTAGGGTCTAGGTGGAGGGTTTAGGTTCTAATTTCTTACTTTTCCCTGTTTATATTATTTTCAGCAAGTTTTCCTTTTCTTTTAACTCCAAATTAGATTTATGGCGCCCGTGACTCGCAAAGTTTCTCTTGTTTCGTTATTTCATAAAACCACAATGTTAGTTTTATTTTTATTGTTTACTTATTTATATACATTCAATTCAATTGTTCTAACTTACTATTCATAATATTATAACTATGTACTGACAAAAACAGAAATGAAGTAATAATCAAGTATCAAACAAGGTTCAACGTTCTACAGAAACAGGAAGTTGATGGAAGGAAGATGTTGCCCGAATGCGATTTTTGAATTTCCTCAAAATTATCAAAGTACACTAACTTATTTGACAGACTATATCACTTAATATCAGGTGAACGTCATGCTCGTCTCATCATTGTTTTGTATAAAAAAAGTAATAAGTAATAGTTTCTTATTTAGAGCAAATTAAGCAGTAATAAAATAAGTAAGTTCGAGCTCCTGTTTGGTTTGAAAGTATGCGGACACCTCAACACAGGTGCCTGTGAGTCAAGTACACAAGTAGGTATAATGTCAGCGATACAATCGCGCGGACTCCCCTGCCCGTGCCTAGTGCCCAGTGCCCAGCGCCCCGCTAACGGTAACATAAATATAACACTGTTATATTGACATTTACAACGCCACCTTTAAACCCGTTTGATAACAAACGTAATGGATTGATCAACTTCCACTATTAAACAATATGAAAAACTGTTGAGTTAAAGGCTTAGCCTTTAACTCATACACGTATGCGTGTAGGTTATAGTTTTATATTCGATCTAAATCATAATCCCCGCATATCATAATTAATTACATAGCAATTAACACATGACATAAAATGTATACCTGCTCGTTGTGTCATGTAAGCTTTGTAAGCTACGCTCGGTGAAATCTACCTACTATCATCATCATACTATCGATGCAAGCTTCATCCATCTCTGTATCGTATTGTAATAAAATAAAATGGCAACGTTCTAACATGATTTCAATAGATTTTCATCTCAAACCTGCATTTAAAAATCTCATTAACTTTAAACGCTTTGAAACGGGACCCCATTCGAGCGAGGAGGCCTCACCGCGCTCGGGTTGTTGTTGTTAGCTGGAGCCGGGAGCCGGGAGCCGGGACATTCCTGCGAGCCGCGCATTCCCTCCGACTCCACTAAAAACACGAGGGGTCGAGCACAATGCGCCTAATAGAATCGTAGCCCGACTTCAAAGGAATAAGTAATCGCAGCTCGAGAAGAAACTCATCCCGACCCAGACCCGCGCCGGGAGGAAATACTAGATAGCGCACTATTAAAAGGATAGGGAAATAAACGGGCGGTCGCGGGACTGCCGGCTTAAGGAGCACTCACATGGAACTGTTCGAGGACTCTATCTGCCAAAAACATTCATTTAATTTCTCTCAGGGTTTAGGTTCTTACGTAGTGGGAGGCGTTTCATTACGACACACGGTTTGATTTATACCTACACGAGCATGACCAAGTAAATGATACAGTTGTACTTAAAACAACAAAACAAGTAAATTTACTTAAAACTAAATGATGTAAAAAGCTGGGAAATGAATAACAGGTGCATTATAATGAGATAAATTTAGGAAAACGTAGATTAGGTACTTAAAGCTTTTAAATAATTTTATATCAACTTACTGCACCTTGAATGAAGTAGTACTAAAATGGTAATTTTACACTCACTGACTGATAATTCAGTGAGTAAATCTACTTTTACGCCCAACTCAAAACGGTTGGAAAAAGCTAAAATTTAAAAATCACTTTCTCATGTCGTAAAATAACGTTTATCACTTATTATAAGGTACTTATCAATGAAAATTTGTTTTGAATTTCTCTTAAGATCACCCAAACGAAGCACGGGCGAGTCACCTTTAGTGTGAGCCAACCTACTTAGAAGAACTTGAACACAATCCATCTGGCAAGTCTTTCACTTGTCGTTTCCATATGAATACACCTTAAAGAGCCGGCCATCGTTCAGGCTGCAGTGGTCACTGAAATACTGCCCCCGGGGACTCGCCGCGTCGGGCGGGCCGCGTGCAGTGTGGCGCGACATTACCTACGCCGGTAACTCACCCGGCCTGAAGGGGGCGGCGATGGGATGTAAATCGGTTCAACATTACATGACAATGACAAACCGTGAGGCGCGTTTAGATGGTCCGCGAGGACAGACGGGCTTGGGGCTGTGGGGCTAGTGTGGGGGCGCCGCACGGCTGCCTGATTGACTTGGTATTCCGCGCGCGGCCACAGACGACATGTGCAAACATACGGTTAAGCCGATTGCTCTGTTACATGTAGCCTTTCAGTTCACGGTGGAATGCATCTCTTTCTACAATATTATAAACGCGGAATTTTATATGTTTGGATGTTAACCTCTACAAAGATTTGGCTGAAATTTGGAAGAAAGATAACTTATAACTTGGATTAACAAATAGGTAATTTATGGGGAAAAAATGCTTGATTTCTGAAGGATTTGTAAAAAATCTAAATTCAGGCGGGTGGCGCCGCGGTCGTCCTATAGTTAGTTATCTAAAACTTATCGCTTGTCCAGTGATTTTAGTTTGTGTCGATAGCTTCGTCAGTCAGTTGCCTTATTATTTATTATCATTGCTCTTCGTATCTATGTATAAAAGAACCGCTGTAGCTGAGTTTATTGTGAGCTCTTTTCAGTAGAGGGTGCGTAAGAATACCCTACTATAAATGGTGATATTGCTGTTCTTCACGACTAACAGAGTGTTTGGTTTTGAACGTGTGTTGGTAAAACAATGACAGGTCTTTAAGTTCGCGGCTTTCCCCGCACTACGCGTCGTCACTAGCTGCTTACAGTGCTCACAAAGGATTTAATGATCGCAGGTAATGTGGCGGAACGATACAGTTTAGAATTCATTACTGCCGAGCAAGGGCGCCTTCACACCGAGCCGTGAAGCGCGGCAGGTACGCCTCGTCTGACAACTGCTGTACTTATCATTTTCCGAAACTATTGCTTGATAAAGTGCACAAGTTTATTTTTAAAAAATTATATTATTATTGACTTAAAACTAAAGCAACGAGGGTTCCAACGCACTATAAGAGCCCAGCCCACAAATTAGACTAAGAAAAATTTATATCATTTGTATAGGAGTTTAGATACTCGGATACCTAGATAGTTGATCGACAGATTCATTGTACACAGACTGGAGTAACGAAGACAAGAGAACACAGACCAAGGAATAAGTTTTTATATTAACGAAGACTGTAGAATGTAGAATAGCAATGAATAGGTAGGTACAGCTGCTGCTTAACCAAAGCTATTAGCCATGTTAGTTACCTTAACTATAACAACGAACTAATTGTAGAAATAGACTAGATAAAGTAGCATGGGTGCGGCTGCTGGTCTTATTAGACATGTTATAGTTGATCAGTCATCTGTCAGTTAGTGCGTGCCGGAGTCGGAGAGATTGGTGGCATTAGAAAACGCACGCATTCCGAATGCGTCGCGCCCACGCATGCATATGTGCAATGTGCATACTGCATATGTTTACTATGCTAACGAGGGATAATCCACCGCACGACAGGCACATAGGCAATGCGAGAATGTTCTTATTAGTAGGTAAATATTCAGTATTCACGCATCTTAATAACATGCAAGATATCCGATGTTGTCAACCCTCGTATTACTTTGATCAGCTATCTCTGGGATATACAAGTCCAAACACAAAAACAAAAAATAAATACCATAATAGTACCAACACATCGGTTCCCCAACACACAGTGTTTTATTACATACTATAGATATACTATTTTATTTAAATTATTTTGTTTAAGAAAATCAAGAGAAATTATTATTTTATGGGTCAAATAAAGAATCGCACAAATACGAGTTGGTTCTCAAAGGTCTAATAACCAAGTTTTGTAAATGCATTTATATATTTTGTTGTTCAACTAAAAAATTATAACAAAGTCCAACACCTGTAGCGCAAAGTAATTAGTTTTAATAACATCCCCGGCAGCGCCTACTATGATGGTAGAGATGCGAACTACGGTACATTTATAGTCTTTTACGGGTTAAATAAAGGGTAATTTTACTAACATTGTAACACGCAGTATTGCGCGCAAATTAATATTCTAAGTACGTGGAGTTTTATAATTTACCTACATGCGTGAAAACGCAGTGTAATGATAGATGAAACTTCAATTCCTAGTTGCTTACAATGTATGAGGAAATGTGCAAACAAACAACAACGAAAATGTTGAAAAAGTTTATGTTATGTCCACCGTGTCAAAGTTATATACACTAGGTACAATAGGTAAAACATTTATACAATACCTACTGACCTAAGTAAATAAATAAGATGCTACAGAGAAAAATAAAACCTTAGAAGATTTATCGTATAATACCCCAAACCTTGGGATATTTTTGCAAAAAGAATTGTTAATAATAATAATAACTTCAATGTAATATAAAATACTATTTTATTTCAATTTAATATGAAAATCAAATGTTGTATATTATTTTAATTATTATATTTAATTACTTTATAATAGGCATATACACTTCAAACAACTGTACCTATACATTTACCTAATGTATCTCTTTTGTTCGTATCAATAACCACTCTATATTTTATTCAAAAGATACTCTCGGAGTCGTCAAATATGACAGCAGATTTTTTATCCACCTTGTGCGACGTGCACTTGCACACTCGTGCACTACCGCACACTGCACTACACAACACACACAAGTGCACTAGCACACAGCGCACTCAGTATCATGTGGGATAATATTTCCATTAGCTTGGTTTCTCACAGCCTTCGTCCAGCCCATTATTCCAGAGTCTTCCCCCGCGAGCGAGAGATTGTCGTAGATGCTAATCTGTCCATCTACACTACTGCTCTGATACTATGAAGAGGTACTGTATAGGCGTAGGTATTATTTGTTTGTGTATCATGTTTTACTAACCCTGTATGTCAGCATTATGCTTATTAACCTGGAAAACTTCGATTATCTCGGGTCGCGAAAAATAAGTCATGGACAGCTTTAAGTAACTTATGATTGAATAGATCACTCGCCCCTGCTTTACCCAGGTAATTGCATGCGACTAAAAAAAACCTTCCTTGTCCCTTGTGTACATCTGTCTCTGTGATGGACTTCAGTTGGTATAAGTGACTCAATAAATGACTTCACATTTCTTTAACAAGATATGGAGATACTAATATGAATAAACTTATGGAGTGAAGAGTGTAGAGCAAACAGGGCGAGTATACTCTACACTCTTTACTTCAACATCATTACTACTGGTAATAATGCTCATAGATGTCTTTCATAGCACTTGCAATATCTATTTTTTGTTATGTTAAGTGCGACCTAAACTCATTTCAAGGTTTTTCGAAGTCGTAAAGTAATACAACATCACCTTCATCAACCTACTTAGGCATTTTCACATTTGTAGGTACATTGAAATCTTAAAACTTGAAATCTTAAAAATTAAAATTGTCGATTTAAATAAATTAGTCCGAGAATCGAGTTTTACTCACTCAATTGATGCTCAGACGCGTTTCCTAAACTGGAAACTTTTAAGTAAATATTTTTACATAAACCTATACCTATGGTTGATTCTGCTATACCCACAATTTTACCGTCATAAAACTATGATGTGCAAGTTTACAAATAACGAATAATTTGGCGGGCAGAACATTGCTTTTACGAATTTTACCTATGAATGTGCATCGCGGCTGATTGTAATAAATCGCCTGTTGATGTTGCAGTGCTGCAGTGAGCCTTTATTTATTTCCCTCAAACTATATTTATAGTGTTTACTCGGAGCGATTCTGAGTAGAGATAGCTTCACGCGAAAGCGCAAGTTTTTGTCCGACTTTTGAATAAAAATACAATGATACCCTTTACATGCACTCCTTTACATTGCGAGAAACGCGATGTAAACTTTATTCAAAACAGCTCATAATGCAATGTTTATCACCCGACTCGGTTTAAGGTCGCTCCGCAAAAAGAAAGAACATTTATTGTTTATATTTAAATAGCACGATATACGAGTATTATGCATGCAGAAAGTAGTTGCCAACGATTATAATGATGATACGGTAAACTAGGATTATCATACGTTCCGCCTCAGTGACACGACGATAGCTTGATAGTTGATATCCATTTAAGAGGATCGTCTAGCTGTAAGCTTTCATATAAAAAGCGATAACGTTTTACTACCCGTAAATGTAGTCCAATTTTCAAATTTTTTGAAATGTTGCAGATACAATGAAGTACTATACTCGTACGTTTTACTTTTTAGAAATATTGCTAATGCTAAAAGTTATTAGAGTCTAAATATCCATATTTTTGGCCTAAAAACTTGCTCGAGTATTTCTATATTTGTAAGTTTACTAAAAACTATCTGAGCTATTTATACTATAGTGAATCTAATGAGACCAAAATTGTCCTATTTGGTAAGGGGGAGGGGGGGGGATAAAAACGTTATCACCCAAAGTAATATTGTAAGAATAAAATGTAGTCTATGAACTTGCAACTCCAATACTTAGGTATATTGATGCTATCTATAGCATTTTTCAAAACACCTAAGTATTGGCGTCGCGCTTAGTCACTAGACGATGGCCTCAACTAGCCACTCGTTTACATCATTCGTAACTGCATATGCAGAAATCATCTCATCCAACATTAATTATTTACAACCAACTTAAAACCCATTTGAAATGAAAACCTTTGCTTAGATTTAATATGTAATTAATATTTAATTATTCTAACTTGTCTTACTTCAATGCTGTTAAAGTCTTTGACCATAAGCACAATAATACCTTTAATTATTATGCTTCGCCAAACTTACATAAATATGCATATGCAGTTTGGCAGTTCGATAACGACTAACGACTTAATAATAGGTATAATTGTAATTTGCCTTTTATAGGGCAATGTGCAAGAGATACGTATAGGTAATACATATCTCTTTACAGCTGTTACAAAACACTAGAGTAAGTCATATCCACATCCGTCCTTCACAGAACTCGCAACTCTTATTGAGAGGGCGTCAGATGATGTGTCGGAGTGGAGTAGACAGTAGTGGCTGCGAAAACTACTGTTACACCGTCTGAGGCGGCGGGGTGATTGACCGCGGTGGTTAATTGCGTCCCGCCCCCGCCCGCCCCGCCCGCCCCGCGCGGACCTTCACACGTAACCCGCAGCCGAGCAACATTCGCCCTATATACGAAAATCGATGCTCGTAAAAGGAACAAGTTCAATATTCCGGGACGACGACCGCGTGTGCGTGTCCGCCACACACGGACACGTACGTCGTACGTACGTCGTCGGTCGTACTCTGCTGTACGAGTAATTACGTAAATAAACATCCGTCTAGTCTCCAGCGCGACCCCCGGCTCAATGTCATCACATGAGACGCCGGACACTGAACTGTGGCCGATGAGACCGATGCTGCTGAGACTATTGTAATTCCTAAGAGTCCCGACTGAGGCGTTATGCTAAGATAAGGGGCTGGATTCAGAAAACACAATAAAAGCAACCCTAAACGTAAAAAAGGAATTAGTGGCGCTTACTAGACGTATAGATACCTCCAAAGCTGTCAATCACAGAGCAAGGAATGACTTTATATTGACTCTGTCAATTAAGGTAAAGTATAGTATAGTTACGAAAGTTTCATTTGTCAAGCTTTCTTGCAAAAGAATTCAATATTTTTTCCCATCTTTGAAAACACCCAACGAAATATTTGCAAATTTTTGACTTTCATTTCTTTTACTTTATTACATTGCATGCCGTAAGGCTGGATTTGGATAATAACTATTTATATATTTTGTAACACCTATACATATATTGTACCCAAATTCGTTAATAGAGATACCTAAATATTATATATGACATGGTGGCATGAACTTTAGCTTTTCTAGTAGGAAGTTATAATAACAGGAGAGTCAAAACTGCACGGTTATGTCTACTTACTTCGCAGCATATCTTTTATCAGCTATACTACGTACGATAAGTGAGTAAACGTGTCAAACGTTTTAAAGCACCAAGACGCGACAACTTCCCATGATCTAGTCGTAAGTGGGTGTTAAGTTAGATTGAGTTTAAATCTATCGCTCGCGCGCCTCCTAAATCTCCGCGACCCTCGTCCGCGGGCTGTGTCGGGGGATCTGCTTATTTATTTCCCTCCTCTTTAAATGTTTTATATTGTCCTCATCGTATAATTATACTATACTTACTAGTTGGCCCGAGTCGTAATACCCTCTCTCTTCTTTTCCTTCATTGTAAAAGTAACTCTTTACGGGAGACCGCACGAATATTAAGGTGGATAAGTAAAAACCGCCCAAAAAAACTTTTATTTAGCTTTTCGCAAAAAGTAGGCTGGTTAAACAGTGTTACCTTTTTACAAATAGTTTTGCGAGCATAACATTTGTACATAGTTATATTTTTTTCATAAAAAGTTTCAGTTTCCCAGATTTGGAGCCCTATTGGAAATCAATATGAATTCTGAATTATATAGCGCCTAAGATAGCGATCTCACTTCATGTAGGTATTAACTACTTATTCACCAAACCTAAATCCTATAGTTAATTACTTACATACATACACTACACAGAATCGCGCCGATGCGTAGGTACTTGTCGGTAGGATGGTAACTGGCCGCGACTAAAGCTATAACTATTAAAATTTAAGCAATCTGATACGTATCTGCCGCACATGAATCCTAAGTACTGCTTGTTAGATAAGTGTTTTGCAAGTCATTGACCCGCACCGGCCGGCAGCGGTAGTTACCTAGATGTGTTGAGGCATGCAGATGCGTCAAGTCCGGGAGTTGCTCGCGTCGTCGGTATTCTAATCCTCGGCCGCTATATGGCAAGCGGAGCGATTGGTCGTTGGAATAGATTTTGCCTTGTACGGGCACGTGAAATGTGGTAAAATGAGCTTCACACGGCGGGGGCGCGCAAAAACCAGCACGAAACGCGCAGTGCGCGGCGCCGACACACGGCTTACGGCGGCTAATTGCATGCAGAATGCAGATTGGAGATGGCTCATGGCATACTATTGCTCGCATAGCCGTACTTGCTCTAGCTCGCATATTATGTCCCTGGGTTTTATACACGGAACTATTTTTCTATACCTAACCTACTTGGTTTCACCCGTAGCTTTATCCGCGTGGATTTCGTTTAGTTGATTTAGGGCCGATTTTTCAATCGCTATAGATAGACTATCTGATCAATAATAAATAAATAATATGCCATTAATAAATTTGAAATGGAATAAATTTGAAACATATGCCTAAATTTGAAACATATGCCATACAAAATCCGTCAAAACGTCATATTATTTATTTCTTAGTTAAGGTTTATCTGGCGATTGAAAAATCGGCCCTTAGGCAAATGTCATAACATTTTTTTATACCTATCCTTTTCCTGTACCAGTTCCCATTCCCGATTTTATCCTCAACCTACTTTAAGGAATTTTACTATATCAATGTATATCTGGTAAAAATATTCCAATCCACTCTGTCAAAATCGCTTATGTTTAATTTGATTCGTATGGAGTTTGACAGAGTTGGGCGGGTCATTGTGGACTGAAATATCTATACTTAATAATAATATGTATTTAAATAAAACTTATTTTTCAAAATCCCGCGGGATCTCATCATCATCAGCCCATTTCACTATACTGCTGGACTCAAGCCTCTCCACATTAGCACGCCATCCGCTTCTGATTTTAGTTTGCTGTAGCCACTGTCTACCCGCTGTCCTGACGATATAATTTCTACATCCTGCAGGTGGTCAGCCGATGCCTCTTTGTGAGGGTCACGGTTGCCATTCCAGTAATGCCTTGCTCCAACGTCCGTCTTCTCATTCACGTCTACTCGCGTGACCTGACCATGTTTGCGTTGTCAGTTACGCCTATTCTCTTCCTGATCTGTATGTTGGGGACCCTGTCTAGTGAACACAGGTCAAACATTGCTTTTTCCATTGCGCGTTGTGCAACTTGGAGCTGATGCGAAACTTTTTTAGTGAAGGTACAAATCTCTGCACCATAAGTCATGGTGGGGAGGATACATTGATCGAACACTTTTCACTTCAGGCAGACTGGAATATCTCCTTTGAAGACATGAGACAGCTTTCCAAAGGCTTCCCATCCAAGTTGGATGCGTCTGCTAACCTCTTTTCCCTGGCCATCTTTGCTTAGGGTTATTGTTTACATAATTAGTAGCATAATATTTACGCGGATGTTATATTATGATCAAATGAACTTTTTAATTGATTGTCCTATCTCGGTGAAGATCAGAAAATATTTATAATTTTCATAATATTCTACCAATTCCATTTTCTAATGTGTCACTCAATCTAAGTGTAACAATTTTTTATTGACACATTAATATATGTATAGTAATGTTTTTATCGAACTTCAGTGCAGGCATCGATGGTTGAAGAATGATTTTTTTGCGCTCACACGAAATGAATTCTGTTGAAACGTTTAGAATGGCAACGTTTAGGCGTAATTACAAGTAGCACGGACTGTGCAGCAGTAAATCAATCTCCGATCTCCTAAAGACGCATTTGTTTTAAAAGGAAAGAGGCTAGATATGAAATGCGTACTTACACGATTATATGCGTTGCATGGCACGCACGTCCGACTGGGGCTGTTAGTGCGTGCATAACTCACTAATTGATTACATCTTTTACATATTTTCCAATTCAGTTTAACTATGTTTGTTTGCTTAAGTATTACTATGGTTAGTTTGCTTATTATTATAATCAGTGATTCCCTCAACTAAAAACTTGCATCAACAACAGCTTTAGAAAGCCCTTAGAATTATCTGATAGGTGCCTTTCTGATATCTGATATTATAAAATAAATGAGAAAGTTTAGATGTCTTGTGAATATTTGTAACTCTTTGAGAAGATTTGATTTTGTATGCTGGAAAACATCCCTCGTCTCTCGTAGGATTTATAAAAATCGAAATTCACACGGATGCCAAGCCAAGGTTTTGGTATTTTTGGATAAAGCCTAACGTCTAACGCGCTAGTTAGATGCAGCTGTATGTATGCATAATGACTAACGAGAGTAATGCATACTTGCACAGCAATGCTGATCAGTGATGCGATAGCGAAGTTGTGCAAATCTCGGGAGTGGGTGTCGCCAAGTGAAGCATCCTGATTGCTGTCCGCTCACCACGCTTCTGAGAAACGCATCACTGCGACGATTGTATCATTAATGCTCGTCTGACAGGAGACACACTCTATAAAACCCTAAACTCAGGAGCAACCTATCACAAACAAAACTGCTATACAGTTGAGTATTTCATAAGTGCCTGTATGTTGGGCTTTGACAAGTAGGTAGGTATTTTGACGAGTACACTACCATGACTTACCTCTAGGTGTACCTACATAGAAATGATTTGACACAGGGTACTAAAAGAGTAATAAACTATTGCAAAACCTAACTGAATTTACCTGTAAATTTTAAGAGGCAAAAAACTGCAATGACTTTTACAAAATGCATTGATTATAATAATCAATTAACTATAATCGAGATAAGAATCGGGACTAAGAAAAACATAGCAATAACTATGTCTAAACAATATTTAAATGTGAAGTTTTCATAATATTACCACTACAGAGACAGTTTCCAATATTTCTAGTACATATTGAATAGGTGATAGTTTTTGCGGTGGTGACAACATCAAACATTGGCGGACATTGCTCGCTGCAAGTGTAATTGGATTTGAGACTGAATAGCTAATTCAGACGCAAAAACCAACTTCAAGCGAATCGAGACTCTCGCACGAAACATACTAGCCACGTCGCTTTACTGAATAAATTTTATACATATAGGTATTATAAGTACATACATTGTACTCAATTTAAAATAGACAACTATGGTCTACCTATAAATGGTAATGTATATTCAAAATCATTTTACACGAGGAAATTTTGGTACATTATCAATTGCTGGCTGTAAGATAAATATTAATTATTTATAATTGTAATTAAAAGCGAAAGAACGTCAAACATACTTTTGGTTACTGTAAGTTCTCACAAAAATTTACAAGTACTTTTATTTTTAATAAGTGCTTACTTATTTTTATAGAGTCATTATCCTAACGCGAGTTCTTTGCAAAATATACTCTTTTAGAAACCTATTTTACCTACATATTTATTTGCAGTTGCTGTTGTCCGCAACTTTCTATGCGTCCCGCGGGAACCGTTTGCTGTCGGGATAAAGAGTAGCCGGGATGTGCAGATCTAACTACTAAAGAATACTCCGATAGTAAATCAAAAGATTATTACCCCCAACAAATAAACAAAATATGTTATAATGTAGTGTAGATGTTTACATATAGGTAACATGTTTTAATAAGTTTGTATTTTAACAAACGCTATAATACCATCACAGTGTGAGTTCAGTACCGTGAAGCAGTATTGTAATTCCCTATAATAATCTGTGAATGCGTTTCTTCTGAGGGGTCATGTAGCTAACGAGATTACTGCAGAGCAAACTTAGACGTCTCAAAACGATGAGCGCAGGACAGTGCGTCGTATAATTATTGCAATGCAAAGTTTTGGGGTATACAGTATCTAACATGGACAGATGAATCACTATCACGCGCCGTCTGTCCGTTTGTTCGTCTGTCACCAGGCTGAATCTCTTGAACCGTGATAACCGTGTTACACACTTGAAATTTTCACAGATAATGTAGGTACCTATTTCTGTTGTCGTTATAACAACAAATACTAAAAAATAAAATAAAATAGAGATTAAAAGGGGCTCCCATACAACAAACATGATTTTTTGCTGGTTTTTGGTGGATGGTCCAGAACTCCCAATATTAATTATTACTCTACTTGTGCAGTGATACTAGTAGAGTATTATTGAGAGTTCTGGCTTCTGCATCATTATCTCGCTAAGTTAAATTTCATAATCATCTAGCTGAGGTACGGAACCCTTCGTGCGCGAGTCCGACTCGCACTTAGTCGATTTTTAGGTTTCCGTACCAAAATGGTAAAATGGAACCCTTATGGTGCGACTTTCTCCGTCTGTCTGTCCGTCACACTCGATTATTTCAGTAACTACCGGAGCTATCGATATGGAATTTGGAATAGTTGTGTATATTAGTGGCCCAATGACACTGGAATAAAAAAAATGGAAATTATTTTTGTTCTCATTTAAAAAGGGGGGAAAATCGGAGGGTTGAAATTTAAAAGTGAGATAACTGTACTGTGTGGGGTATCATATGAAAGGGTTTACTTTGTACATTCTAAAACCGATTTATAATTATTTTTAGTCATGATAGTTTTTGATTTATCGGGGAAAATGTCTAAAAAAATACCGTTCCCCCCCCTTATTTCCGGAGTTTACCAATCGAAAAATCTCAAATAATTATGGTCAATAGGAATTTACGTATATTTTACAGGAAAACTAAAGCCAATGCTCTAACTAGCATAGTTTTTTTGATATTAACAATAAACCTTTACAAACAAAGTTAGTTTTGCGGTTCATTAACGAAGGTAATTATTACCGTTTTAACGTGGCTTTACCGAAATGCGTGGCTAAGATTTTAAATGAAAATCCCTCATACTTATAGGGTTAAACGCAAGTTCTTCTAAGTACCTACTCGTCGTCAAATAAACATGTTGGTTTTTGCCTGATTGTTTTGCTTCAGTACTTCTTGAGTACGGAACCCTCGGTGCGCGAGTCCGACTCGCACTTGGCCGGTTTTTTTTTATATAGAGTCGGCCACTTCCGCCGCAAAGCTATGACGTGTAGCGAGAAGTGGGCATCAAACGCCTCGCGGCCTGAAGATTACGGATGCCGATGTGATTTGAATCCGGGTCGGCATTTTAACGAGCAGCGACGAGCATGCAGTAGCTCGAGCACAATGAGTATGGTAATGCGATCGCTAATCAGCGCAGGTATTCAAAATAGCGAAGGAAAGCGGTAATTGGTGTGGGAGTGAGAAGCGGGAGAGGCCGCCATTGTTGCAACTGCCGTGACGTCAGCTGTCGCGTTGTCAACGAGTGACTGACAAGTAGTAGGAAGACCGCACTCTCTGTGCCTATAGTGTGAACAACGTAGATATCTTTTGGGGGAGCTGCTCAGAAAGTACCTACCCAAAAGTTATGCGCTTTCGTTTGTGTTTAGTTAGTAGACTTAGATTTAACTTGGGTGAATGGATTTGCTCTAATCTGTCTGTGTTGTCTCGTAAACTGATAGCCCAAAGCCGAAAATTTGAGTGGAGCGCTGATAGGAGCAAATGGGGAGCAGAAATATTAAGGTTGGAGGATGTCACTGAAAATAACTTTTTAAGCGCAGTACAAAATATTTTTTGTTATAATTTTGGAGGGTTCACAATTTTTTTTGTATTGTCCGGTAAGTTGCGGGGACTTAGTTCGAAGGAACTCCAATAGAGATAGTGTAGCTACAACTATTAATTGGCTTACGTACTTTGAAATGTCTTACATCGCGTAAAACGAACACTTAATAGCTTCAATTATTGTCAGTGTCTAAGTTTCTTAATACGTATTTTTACCGTATAGGTAAATGAATTCCTATAATATAATAACGTTTTACTCTATATTTACATAGGTCACAACCCCAGCATGTAATACAAAAACTCCTAAAATATTTATTTGCGTTTTGATTCGATGCGGTGGGTCTATGGTGTGCGAAGGTTGTTACAAATTGTACGAAGAAGATAATAATATAAAAGAATTTTGACTAAGTTCCTTATGACCGAGCCCCTCCAAGGAGCACGCGCCACGAGCCCACAACAGTGGGGTGAATTTTGAATAGCAGCCATCAACGCGGAAAATAACTATTAGATAATACAAATGGCTATAAAACCATAAAATTGGAGTCATCATTCAAAAAATATGTATTTTTAAAAATAAGCTTTTACATTATATTCATTTGATACCCATAGTTATTAAGAGTAAAAAATAACTAGTTTACCATCTTTGGATGTTTCACTTTCACCATATTGGATTTAGAATGACGTCACACAGCTTACCGTACACTATCATACCAAGCTAAACGTATGTAAAAAAATCAGCTCAAAAGGTTGAAAAAATATGCTTCAAAATTGAGTTTCAATCTACCACCCGTTTAAACATAAATACCTACGCAATATGTAGGTTATTAAAGTTATTAAAAACTTGTTAAGAAATTCAATAAAAAAGAAAATTATATCCAATGTCTAAAAATAAATTTTATTTCGCCTATAAAACTGGCCAATGAAATTCAGTTAATTAACTGTTCTGTAAGGTAGTTATTATTAGACAAGTAGACGCCTCCTGCTTTGTGTTCTTACGGTTACATTTTGCATAAAAAGTGAGAGGGCTCCTAAAGCACTAATAAAAGAATAGCAAAGTGATTTAAACTCCCAAATTATCACATTTAGAGCACTCGGCACAAAAGACTTAACGCAATTAAAATTAATGAACCAAAAAAAATAGCTTTTCTCATAGTAGAGCTGCACGGAAACCGAGTCAAATTGTTAGTATACATCATAATATACCAACAACTGTGCTTCTTTTTGTATAAAAATATTTTCTTAGTGACAGCAATACTTATTGGACAAAAAATGTGTAGCTTTCTTTTAGTAAAGAATAGAGATTAGATTAAATAGAACCAGGTTTTTTTAAATGTAAGTACAAATAGTCTACAGTCACAAAATTGGGTCTGTAAAAGCGTCAATAATAATTTTATGCAACCCTTCGTAAATCGCGGCGATGACCGGAAGTGGATGACAGGTATGACAGGTGGTAGTGACAGTGGAAAGCGGATGGCGTGACAGGCTTGCGAGCTGCCAAACGCCACGCTCCAAAACTTTGCCAAAACTGTCGTTACAAAATTATACATCTTGCAACTTAGCACCCGAGTTGTATGCCGATATGCATAAGAACACAAAATATGCACATCAGTGATTTCCATACCTGCCATAACATAATAACTTCTGTTAAAATGACAGCTCATTTCTTCTTACTCAACATTATCTTGATAATTATAGGCCTAAAGCGTGCTTCCCCATTCCACATACATATCTACTAATTTTTTTATAGTTTCGCGAATTATGGTTATAAATAAACAATAAAAAACCGGCGAAGTCCGAGTTGGATTCGCACACACGGTTCCGTTTCATTGAGCATAAACAAAAGTGGATCCCAGTAATATTTTTCATTATTTTGTTGTTATAACAGCTTTTTTAATTTCTCTATATATTCGAAAGATACAGAGACTAATTATTATTAGTTATATTAATCGATAAAATTATTATTAGCGTAAAAAACAAGTCTCATGGTTGATGGTATCTGCTGGTATGGTGGATTCCTGAACTCCTGTAAATTTTTTTTTAATTTTAGTTATCAGCAATAGAAATATACACTTAGTTAAACTTGTTACATTCTACTTCTTGTTTGCTGACTCTTCGTGCCTGTAAGTTAGGCCTATATGAAATAAAGGAAATTCTGGTTTCTTGTAAGTAAATTATTAATAATATAAAGTCGATTATGCTTGTAATGAAGTGACATGTATCTTATTGAATTATCAATTTTGCAAAATACCACTCAACATGTAGACGATTATGTTTTATCGAGATAACAGTAATTTGACGCCGGTCATTAATTAATATGTACAATCATTACACTATACAGCACACACCCGCAATCAGCGGATCAATTTAAACGTCATTTAGCCGAAATTGATAACACCTTACGATGAATTAATAATGATAATAAAAAATTAAACCGGACATTTCAATAAAAATTGCATTTATACAAGCTTTGCATTTATTAATTTGCTGTATTTTTGAATATCTCAAATGAAAACAAAGATCACTTTTATGGTGAAAACAATGATGAAAACAAACATAAGATGAAAACAAAGATCACTTAAGAGATCACTTACAAGGGTTTTTTCTATTTTGAGCTACGGAACCCTAAAAACGGAACCTTTACAGGATAGTCTTTTGGCTAAACTTAATACTTATGCCTTTTTGCATACATACTTCTTTGTTTACAGGAAAAGTTTAACAGCGTGCAATATGTATTTTTGTAGTTTTCAACATTCAATATGCATTTTTGCTTTTCTCAGAATTTGTATGAGTTACTATATTTGGGGAAATGATACATATTTCAAACCTTTTCTTGAATTACGTATTATAAAACATGATTGGTCTAAATTTTCTCGGCAGCAATTTTATAACGATTGAGGAAACTCTTGTTCACATTTTTTTTCTTTTAGACGTATTGCTATTCATCTCAAAAAAAGCACTACACAATTTTTTTCTTACAATATTTTTATTAGGTTTTAGTTTTGTCAAGAAACCTAGATGTATTACTTCAATTATATCTTTTATTTGTTTATTGCTTGTAAATTGCTGTTGTAATTAAGGTAACAGTAGTTTTTAATGATATCCATCATTAAAAACTGCACAACATTTGTGTGAGAATGAGGAGAGACTGCTCTCAGTAATGCAAACCATTAATTTGCATTTACAAAATTAAAATAAAAAAATAGTAAGGTAAATATTTACTCTTATTCTATTATACCTAACTATGAAAATGAAATGAAAATCTTTACACAAAGGCTGAATTTACATGGGCTCTCATGAAAAAAAAAAACTCTATGCCAAGTTTGGTTAACAGTTTTGCACTGAGAAGAGCTGGCGAGAACTCGGCACTAGCTCTATCCAAAAATGACAATATTGTTTATTGATTTTTGTGAAATTTCGTGAGGAAAAACATCTATCATTCTAAGAATAAATTCTATCATAATAATTATTGTAACCCTCACTGAGCTACTAGATGTTTTTGACGTTACTTTAATCCTGTGCAAAGGTAAGTTCATCTACACAAGCTATTTAATAAACTTCGCACACAAGTTAGCTGTATATCAGTATAGGTATTGAGGAAACATGGTATTTAGTGTTTGATGTGGTATGTAATTGTACAGCAGTCTGATTATAATCCAGTGGTAAGGCGATACAGGCGGTGTAAGCAACATTTGATGCGATTTGTTCCCGACGATTAATCAACTTAGCGCGCTTAGCGGCTCAGCAAGTAGGCCGCAACGGGAAACCATACTAGCAGCTTAGCTTGTGTAAATCTACGGCACAATTGGTAGGGTCGATGTGCCGGTTCGCCGGCCACCTTCAGTTCTCGGCCTTTACGCGTACACGATGCCGTAAAATTGAGAAAATATCACTTAGAAATACTATTTCCAAGCAAAATTTTTATCCAGATATTTGAAAATGTTTGCTTTCTAAATGAAAACATTTTTGGTCAGAAAACACCTTCGAGTGATTTTACAGAATTTGTTCATTTTGGAGGCGGCGATTAGAGGTAACGCAAACTGCAGAAATTAAAAAAAAAATAGTGCCGCGCGTTTCATTCCAAAGTAAACTTTGTGTAGTTATTCTAAATAAATGGTATTAATAAGTATATAATGCACTTCAAAAATAACTTGGTAACATATTCCTAATATAACTTTTGGGATATTTTGTATAAAACAACAATAATGATGGGGGCCGGGAACTAGCATTTAAATTTTTTCAAAACTTTAGTTTTCGGCCTAGGGGCCGAGATCTGAAATATCAAGTCTTCCACACTTTCATGTCTTTTCTACAAATGGTGAAATATTTTTTCTCACGATTCTTTCTTTTAATAATGTACTTAATGCGAAGACTCACGCCATTAGTTTTCGGCCGTCAGTTTATGTCGTAATCATTAAAAATATGGATAAACGGGGAAGACCATTTTGGGGTGGCCGAAAATTAAAAGGTAGATGAAACGGTACTTCAGTTTTCGGCATAAGTTAAAATTGTATGAAAAGCATGGGGCCAAAAATTAAATATCACCTTAGATTTCGGTCATCATACGCCAAAGTTATAATTTTTTAAATTTTTAGAGCTATTTTATTTAACATACGATGTATAAAGTTATAAGTAAGTAATTTAAACGTGTGTCTTTAACTATGTCTATTTGTAAAATCACAACCAACTCCCAAAAGAATGGGCCGAATCAACGTTTACAAGCTGATATAAGCTAAAATAATTCTTACTTCTTAGCTATAATGATTTTCAAACGTTCAAGCGTCCGAAGATCATCAACTCATTTAATACTTGGCAATTGTACCTTTCTTATTTTCTTTCACTTGTCCGATCGATTAATTGAAGTAAAGGCTAACACATAGGCTACTTTTTATCCTGGAAATATCCATGTTTTCCGCGAGGTTTGTGAAAATCCAAAACTTACGCGCGGGAATTAATTCTTCAGGCACAATTACGGAACTGATTCGACTGTTTGGATTGGAGATAGATTGTATAACACAAAGGCTACTTTTTGTTGCCAAAAAAACCATGGTTCACGTGAGATATGTGAAAAACCGCGGGGAAATACTCCTTCACGCCGCAACTACAGAACCGATTTGGTAGAAATATAGCATGGAGTTGGATTATGTTCCGGCTAACACATAGGCTAATTTTTATCCCGGAAAATCCAAGACAAAATTCACGTATGGGAAATACCTACTACTTCACACCGCAACTACTGAACCGACTTGGCAGAAATGTGAAATAAAGTTAGATCGTATTCTGGATTAACATATAGGCTAATTTTTGTCCCGGAAAAATCCATGATTACCGCGAGATTTGTGGAAAGTCGAAATCACGCCGGAGAAATAGTTCTTCATGCCGCAATTACTGAACTGATTTGGCAGAAATTTGAATGGAAATAGATTATATCCTAGATAAACACATAGGCGACTTTTTAAAGGACTTCAAAAACGGAGGAGGCTTACAATTCGTCCGAATCTTTTTTTTTATGTATGTTCCCCGATTACTCAAAGACGCCTGAACTGATTTGGAAAATTATTTTTTTGTTTGAAAAGGTGTACTTACCAAATGGTCTCATGTTCATCAAGTCAGGATCTGATGATAGGATCCTGAAGAAATTGAGGGAATTCTTTAAGAAATGAGAGAATTTTAAAAGCTCACTTGATGCGATTTGGGTATTATTTGAAAGAGTATGCTTTCCAGGTTGTTATATGGTCATTAGGTCACAATCTGATCGTGGAATCTTGGTGAAATCGAGGGAACTCTTCAAATTTTACAAGTACTTTTGAAACGATTTGGGTATTTTTAATGGCATTTGCTTGCAGATGCTGACTTAATGGCAATAGTCATGAAGTCAGAATCTGCTGATGGGATCTCGGGGAAATTGATTGAACTCTTCAGTTGCAATAAGCGCACTTCCAGCGATTTGGGTATTTTTTACATTGACTTGTGCATTTGCTTGCACGATTTCATAAAGGAGGTGGTTCTAAATTCATCAAAATTTAATTTATACGTTTATGCTAGTCTCTTGGAAGTAAAAATATTCAAGTCTGTACTCAATTTAAGCTACAGAGGTGCTTTTCAAGAAGATAGAAATAAAATAGAAAATTCTTTTCAAAAAATGAACTCCAAATGCCACTACAAAGAGTGAAATAATGAAAGTCGGGCAATGTTCCGTAAAATCTTAGTTCTTCGTAATACCTATTCGATGTGCGAAAAACTACGACAATATCATAGACAATCACCCGATTTCGAATTAGTGTACATTAAAATTATGACTCCAAAAGTCGTTTTTTTTTAAAGAATTTTCTATTTTTTCCCGGAAGAATCCATGGATCCCGTGAGATTTGCAAAAAAAATGGAATTCACGCGGAAGAAATATTTCTTCACTGCCTTGTTGGTAATGATGTATTTCTGGTTTTTTGTTTATTTAAGTTTATTGTATTATGTTGATTGTCATTTTAATAATATTTGGATATAAGTACTATGAAAATAATGATTAAGTTTTCATATCATTTCATATAATTTTAGACTTACCAATTCATTTTAAATCCATCGCAATGCAGTGGCCGAAAATTGAAATACCCCATGCCGAAAACTAAATTTTGTGGCCGAAAACTGAATTTTTAGCTTTTTTCCAGATTAAATTAAAAATAAAAATAATTAATAACTTCCAGCATAAAACAGTTTTTTAAAAATAAAATTGATTATACTGGCTTTCATATAAGATAGTGAGTGCAACTATAATATGTCTGCAACATTTTTTTCTGATGTCCTGAAGTTGATAGGAGCACTAAAAGGCCGAAATCCGGCACATCGACCCTACATGGCAAGCGCGGCATCGGACATTATGTCATTAAACTAATTAATTTGCCATCGATACATGTTCAGGCGATTACTGAAACTTGCCAAAATTATTACGTAACTAATTTTATTTACATCTCTACCTGCTTTGTTTATTCTGATGAATCTCATTAATTAGTCTAGGTTTAAAGTTTAAATATTTTACATTGAGAGCCCGCGCCGTTACTGCGAATAACTTAAAAATAACTTATTAAAATACGTTCAGCGATGTAAATCGAGATTCAAATAAATGTAACTTCCTAAATTGTTTCCACTAATTAGCCATAATATCCGCCAAACTGCACAATTAATTCCTAGAAGCGTGAACAACTGCCTGTTGTTCACATTTGCAGCTAAATTACTCGTAAATTTCAATTTTATAACTAGTATTTACCCGCGAGTTTAATTTACGACCGATTTTATCAAAAATCACATTATAAGTATACCTACATGTGATTTTATTTTATAATTGAAATGAGATAGTTTCGTCACATACCTTTCAGTGGTTTTTGTGTTTAGTGATTTGCTAATAAATTCTAAGAGAAACCAAAACATGCCAAAAATGTGAGCATACAGAATTTATTATTATAATATCAAATAGTTTCAAAAGTCTTGGTGACATTTAGACCCACCTGCACACAGGCATTTCTTATACGTGAGAAGAACAATATCATTAAAAATATGTATTACTATAAGTAATACGTATGAAGTTCGCAGCATTCTAACGGGGCAAAAAATAATTGACATTAATATAAAACAAATAACCATGCTAATACATGTAATATGCGATAGCACAATGATTGACGGCCCGCTACTTGAGTGTGAGAACAACAAATAATAATCATAGGTCATTACTTATTGCATTAGCCGTACTGTGTGGAGTGTGGTGTGGTGATGGCGATGCGCGCCATTTTACCATAATTTGATGGCGTTTTGATCATCTCGTTACGCGCCGCTGTCTGGAAATAACGACGGAGCGCCGAGACGACACTAATGCCGCGACACTGTAGCACTGATACTAACAACTAATGTAGTTGCATTTTCCCAAATGGGCTAATAATATTGTAATTTGTATTGACATCCCAATCTACCTAATAGGACCAAATTCAATTAGGTATAATAATTAAATTTTTAATTTAAACTATTTTTAATTTAAACATTTTTAACTATGCCAATCAAACCTCTCTGCACGAAATATAAACATTTTAAAAGGAGTACAAAATGTTGGCTTAAAATGTATTTAATGATTTTATTTATACTATAAATATATAAGAGATAAAATAAATTTACATTTCATGTTTACTTCGAACAAGTGGGAAATTTATAAATTGTACTATACGATAATCGCATAAGATTAAAATGTAAAATACTCAAAATAATGTTAAACTTTTGATTGATTGATAAAAATAATTATGTATTCAATATTATAATTTATCATTCTATTTATAGTGAACACGATAAATTGCTATCTTTAAACGGTATTTAATGCAACAAATACGATAAATCATTAAGAAATTTTGATTAGCAAGTGAAAAATAATTAGAGGTGAGAGTGCATGTTTAATACTCCTTAATTCTACAGCTACTAAACCTACAGGAATATTGGATGGTGATAGTTCATAATCTTAAGTTTAGCACAGGTTAATTTTAATCCGAGTAAATCTTTGTTTTTTCGCGGATCTAATAAAAAGTTGGAAAATACGCGGTAGAGTCGCGGGCAAATGCTAAATTAAATTAAACTTAGGCACAAATACACGATTAGCTTCCTTAAAATGGACAGTTAGTAAACATTGGGGAAGTGCAATGTTGGTAGGTATACAACCTGATGTAACACCAGGGAACACCCCTACGGCTCAGTGGCGGCGGCGCGGCTCGGGGACGATGTTATCAGAGTCCGTCGCTCGCCTCGCATTATTGCCACTACTACACAAATTGAATGATTTCCTCCCCTGGCCCTCCCCGAGTGCTGAGTGCTGAGTGCTGACCCCGCGCTCGGAGCCGCGATAAAAAACTAGATTAGGGTCGACCTCTCTGCTACTTATCTCCGCTCTAGGGTCGAAGTAATGTTCAAATTTTAACTAACTCTAACTTAATAAAAAAAAGCAAAATTTTTACTTTTTCTCTTTCGTTTTTAAAAAAATTATGTGATTGGTTGTGGTTGTGGTTTTTGCGTAAAACCATTGAAATCAGTGTTTAAAATCGTACAAAAATCATACATATTTTAAAAGGAAATAGTATGATATGGAATTTGCGCGATATGAAATATTTTATATGTGTTATTTTATATGGTATGAATAAAAATGCGTTATTTATTATAACGCATTTTTATAATTATTTTATAGTTAACGATTAACCTTAGTTACTTCTCATAACCTTATTAAATTCGTAAAATATATTTTTTGCTGTAGTATTTTGGAGTTGGTTTTTGTTGTGTGGCACGTTTTACCTCTTGGTCTATACGAACTTCGTCAAAAGTTCTCATTTTTAATTTTTTAAAAGCGTTAACATCGAAAGACTTATATAGTAGGCATAAATAAAACGAATATGAACTATTTCAATCCTACAGCATTTTATAAATAATAATAATACTGTACTGTACAAGAAAATAATTAAATCTTTACTCATGTTTAATTTATTTTATAGGTAGGTTCAACTACTCAACGAAAGTCAACATACCCAGAAAATGAGCCCTCGTCACCTGCTAATTGTTAACCCTATCGCAAGCGCAGGGCAGGTACCTGTCGCACGTCGCGTGTCACGCGCTGTCGCGTGTCACGCGCTGTCGCGTGGCGCGGGGCGTGACACCGGAGACGTTTTGTGGAGACTCCATTTAACACGTTACACGACCTTTCCGAGAGGGGAGCTGCAACCTGCCGCCGCTCGCGACTCGTTGACATAATGTGTGTGTGTCAACAGAAGGTAAGGGTTGCGAGGAAGGGTAAACGCCGCCTAATATCGCGCACGTCATATTTCACGAGGGTCACCGGGTTGAGTCGTTTATCTTCAGATTTGTACACATCTGCGCGCGTGCTCCGGCCGGCGCCGGGCGAAGGGCACGCGTAAACATAATACTATTACTCTAAGTACTCACTCGCTCGGCGCATCGTGAGTGTACGCGAGGGGTAACGGACAACAGAGGTACGGCGGAACAACACTGCAATACACACAGGCACGGATAGGCCTACCGACACAGGGTAGGCACGTCCCGGCGCTGCCGGCGCGCGTGGCGCGGCAGGCGCGGCACTGACCGTGGTGCTGGGCGCGCGGCGGCCAGGCCGACGGCTCGCGCAGGCGCATGGAACAGTCGAGCGGCTGGTCGCGCAGGGCCAGCGCGGGCATGGCGCGGCCGCGGCCGCCGATCGTGGGTCGCGCCGTCTCTCTATCGCGAACGACGTCCGCCCACCGAGCGCGTCCGTGAGGCACTGCCGCGCGCTAAACGCTTTTTTCCGAGGTTTTTTTCAGGCGCGCGCGGGGGCGGGCCCGCGCCGGCCAATGGCGCCGCGCGCCGCCCGCGCCCCGCGCCGCGCCGCCCCGCACGGCTTATTTACGTGCCGTATATTAAAAGGGTTTTCCGCGGCCCGTTATGGATTTTCCGAGCCGCTTTACATACGGCCCGCGCCCCGCCGCGCGCTCCCGCGACGAGGCACAGCACGCCCTGGACTTGCAGGACTCGGGAGGTAACGACTCACCGCTCACTACCTCCTTCGGATATGTTGTACGTTCTACTACCAAAAGAAACTGCAGCACACAGGTGCTTGAGTTAGGCTGTCAATGACGACACTATTAAGCGGAAAAAATACCATATCATAAGCTTTATTAACTTTGGACATTCGTTTTAATTAAATCACTCTTAATTATGTCAATTATAGCCTACTATAATCGTATTGCAATAAAAAAGTCACTTTCATCGGTGAGTCTATGGAAGTAGAACCTATTGTAGCGCGTAGCTTCGTAGAGCAATCTGCGTAGACACTTGGAGTGTCGGCGCAGGCTGCGCTGGCAGAACGCGGGTCGTTGACCTTGGCGCGGTCGCGACCAAAGCTCCGGCGAATCACCGCTCTACTCAAAGAGGCAATATCTTATCCTCACCGAAACAAGCATCGTAAGTGTAGTCAAACGGTGATCAAACGACAGGAAATAAAGCTTGCAAAATATTTTCAAGTACCTAGTTATTATACAACATCAATAAATATCGATAAGGAGATATACCTAGGAATATTTTTATATTCAACGCAAAGCATTACCTTACTATAAGTCCTAGATCATTTTTTTAATTGTAGGTAGGTGTGTCGTATGATACTTAATTCAATGCAAAATTATGAAACGCACTGCATCTGACATGGGCATGCGTATATCACTTGACATGGTAATCGTCTTGCTCGTCTCAAAATTCTTTATTAGAAAATTAAAAAAAATATTCCTTACTGAAAACCCCGCACACCTGGTCTCGAGGAATGATACTCAGTTCATTTGAGTGCTAACTGCTGGCTACTTACACAAATAATTAATAAATTAAAACATTCTTCAACGAGGTGGCTCCTTTGATGTCAACACTTCTCGACTATTATGCATTCATTAAAATATTACGATCGCATCAAAATATTTGATGACGATAGTAAAAAGTGTAGGAACACTTTTTACTATATAAGTAATAATTAGCTAAAATAGAAAGGTTTTAATTCAAAAACTAAGTACTTCAATACCTACTACACAATTTATATGTTCTAAAAGGTCATAAACTGCAGGTTATAAGAATATTTATTTTACTTTAATAAAGCTTTCTTTGACCAAGCTGCGTAGATCTATTTGCTTTAAGGCAGAGCGCGAGAGCGAAAAATGTTCGCCCTGAACATTTTAGTCGATGTCGGTTAGATCACTTCGTAAGAAAAGCGACGATATTAATCGCATAGTAAGTTATCAAAAGCCAAATATTCCGGATAGTGAAGAAACCAATCAAAATTGTAACCATTTATTAGGAGCTAAACTTGCAGAACTTGGAATTATTTAATCAATAATTTGAATTTAATTTGTATGGCCTTCTTCGTGGATCCAATTTATAGAATTGTAAAGTAAGTACATAACTTAACACTTCTACAATTAATTTTGAATAGCAACTCCTCGTTTTTGCACCGATCATTCACGACTATAACTACAAGGTAGCAATAGACAACAGTCTATAAATAAATACTTAACAACAATCGATAGTTGGATCCATTCTATCGATAAAATGATTTATACTAATATTATTCTTTGCCTGCAATGAATGAAAATTAACTGATATTGTATTAAAGTTAGGAAAAAACGTCCTTAATTTATTCTTACACTTGCGTTAACCTATTGAATATTTAATATCATTACTTTGGTACCTAATCATTCAAAACAATTATTACTATTGTCATAATATTTGAACGTCATTAGCTAATAATTTATAAGCATTGGTGTATTCATTATTTAGTGGGGTTTCTTATGTTGTTGTTCGATCGGAATTTAATTAAAAAAAGAAAATAAAACAGCTTCGTAAATATCTAAAAGAAAACCAACAAGCAAAAGAAATATTAAAGAAATTCAAAAAACGAAAGCCTAGTCAAACTATCCTACTCGTGAATGCTTAAAATTAAATATGTAGGTACAATGTGCACATCCAGTTTTCGTTTTATTTTTCATTTTCCGATCTGTAACCAAGGAAAAGGATTAAATCCCTCTATTAAACATAATAATAACTTCAAAATAAAAGTGAAAATATCTTGACCAAAAACTTTTGATATCTTTATATCGTTAAGCTGAAAACCATTTATTTTTCAGTGATAGTTGGTTTGATCCTTTGCTCAGATTTTTTTGGAAAAAAAAAATTTCTTCCATAAAATAAATAAAAAGGTTTTGTATATATTCGAATGTGAAATATCATCACTTACTGTGAGACAACAAGTATCGTTTGTTGATATATGAAATCCTGTAAATATAACACAATTCTCAACGATTACTTGCGTGTTTACTGAATTTACGCCTATAACGAGGTAGAGACCCTTTATTAATGTAGTCTGAGGTAGAAACATTCATAAATTGCGTGTATCTATAAATACCATCAATGTCAGTATAATCGGTAAACAAAACCCCGTTTTTTGTCGTCTGTGAAGTGTTAAACAAGTGTCAAAGCAAACAATTAATTAAATATGGATAAGTTGAAGGGAACAACGAAATAAATATTGCAATTTTTTTATTGAATGATCAAAAAAAAAAGAAACTTATTAAAAATTCAAAATAAAGGAACTAAATAGTCTATAAATAACCCTCCTTCTTATATTAACAGAAAGTAAAGTCATAACGTAATTTAGAAATCCTATCCCAGGAAAATATTTTTTTCTAAATTTAACTTATGTATTAATTAATTGATTAAATCTAACTTTGTGCCAAGTGAAAATGAGTTACGTTTTTTAACAAAGACTAAATAACCTGTCAAGTGCGAGTCGGACTCGCGCACTGAGGGTTCCGTACTACAACCGGAGGAATAAAACCATAAAAACCACTTTTCTTATCGAACCGCAAAACTAACTTTGTTTTTAGAGGTTTAATGTAAATATAAAAAAAACTACTTATTAGATCTCGTTCAAACCAATTATCGGTGGAAGTTTGCATGGTAATGTACATCATATATTTTTTTTAGTTTTATCATACTCTTATTTTAGAAGTTACAGGGGGGGGGACACACATTTTAGCACTTTGGAAGTGTCTCTCGCGCAAGCTATTCATTTTAGAAAAAAATGATATAAGAAACCTTAGTATCATTTTTGAAGACCTATCCATAGATACCCCACACATGTATGGGTTTGATGAAAAAAAAATTTTTGACTTTCAGTTCTAAGTATGGGGCACCCCCAAAATTTATTACTTTTTTTAAAATTTTGTATAAAAACCTTAATGCGGTTCACATAATACATCTACTTACCAAGTTTCAACAGTATAGCTCTTATAGTTTCGGAAAAAAGTGGCTGTGACATACGGACGGACAGACGAACAGACGGACAGACGGACAGACGGACAGACGGACAGACGGACAGACGGACAGACGGACAGACGGACAGACGGACAGACAGACATGACGAATTTATAAGGGTTCCGTTTTTTGCCATTCGGCTACGGAACCCTAAAAATGACTGCTACTTTCAGCAGTAAACAACATTGGCTAATATAATTTGGGAATGGTTACAGAATCAGCATTATCGCAAAGTTTATAACTTCGAAAGGAACAGCTTATAAAGGTTCTATTGTGTTCCGGGTACCGTTTGACCCGTACCAAAAAGAGTCTATTCCAAAAATAAATAAATTACCGGTAAAAAAGTCACAAAAAACCTGCGTTCGTTCACACCAGTCGCTGTTACGTCATTTCTCTAAAGAATGGTACAAATAATAAGCAGTTAACATAAGTTTTGAATAAGTAGCGAATTGGCACTGAATATCTACGTTTACTTGCAGTATAGAAGATGAATTCAACTGCAATAACTCGCTATTTTTGGCCTCAGGTCCCCAGGAAGAAACTAGACCTACCAGCAACCTACTAGCAACTATGCTAGAACTAGGTATGTTGACATGATACCAAACCAATCTAGGTTGGTACGGTATCATATCAACATACAGTTAGTTGACAACCCAGTGAGGGTTACTAACTAAACGATACAGAATCAACCCACTGAAACTTGTAATGGCAAACATTTCAAAAATGAATCAGTGTGAAGTAACGCTTTATTTATGGTAATACTGATGATATTCAAACAGAAATCAATACGAAATGCCTCACTTTTGTCACAGTGTGAAAGCATCGCTCTAATAACAACGGCTGTTGTTGCTAATGTTGGTACCTGGTGCATCGCCGCATTGTGTGCATCGCTTGACCCGCGCGTGCCAACAGTCAACTCCCTCGCGACCTCGTGCCACCTTCGCCGCCACTAATAGAGGTTGTTTTGGCAGAGAAACGCGTGAGATATGGGTCAGTGACGTCACGCGACATCTGCCGCCCCCGCACCTGGCCGCGACCACCCCCGCACCCCCGCACCCCCCGGCCTCCCGCAGAGATGCAGATTTATAGCTCAACCGAAATTATGCGCACGGATATAGAGGTGATGGAAGAGCTGACCTGAACGTAGTTTTCGTATAGTACTTTACTTATTTATTTGCATGGTTTTATTTAAAAAAAAGCTTTATGAAACCTTGAGATCGAGACGTGGCTAGTAATAGTTTTCACTAGTTCAGTGGTCAGTGCACAAACTGCATAGATACAATTTTTGTTTCGATGCATAGGTATAAGTATAATAAGTTCAGCAGCTTTATGAGCGTTTATAATATGTGATATTATGAAATAAATAAAAAAAACTCACTATGCTAACTGTATGTTATTGATCCTGAAATATTAATCAACTTAACAAGAAATTTGAAATCTTTGAACCCTATTACTTCGGTGAATTGACGTTATCAAAATAATTTCCTGATTTGTCATAAAGCAAAAATAAAATCTTCGGATTCTGGAGTGAGCTCGGCTGGCTGGAGTGATCCGGCGAGGACCCGCATCAACGACTTCACGCGCAACGAGCGAAGTATCGCTTACTCGCGGAAAAGTCCCAGGATATGAAGAAGAAGAAGAAGAAAAACGTCTTTTGACAAAAATCTAATAAGACTTGCCGTTTCCAGTGTCATAGTTTTACAAACATCGATGTAGAAGCGTCAGATGCGATGTCCAGTGACACGGCAATGTGTCCCGGTACCCCTGGTCTGAGGGCGCACACCCTGCGTCAACACTGTACCTACAATACACCCGCGCAAAGGTGCGACACCACACGAGATAACCCCTGAGCTCGACCATTCTGCAGTCGGCCTCCGACCTGATACACATCTCTTGCTTTACATTCAATTAATCAAATTGAAGTGTAGCTATACGGGCAATGTCACACCCCAACCGTTTGTTTTTAGAAAGTTAAATGTTGATATAGCAGGATTCGGTTAAGTTGGAAAATTTCCAATAATAAAATTAAACGGTATTTAAAGTTAGGTACTTTTGATGCAATAATCTGAGTTTGGGTATCGCCTTTAGTTCTGATAATAATACTATTAGAGGAAGGCATTGATACCTTATCAATTTTTATCCACAAATGGTTTGTCCATTTTTATTTTACAGTTGGCACACTGTAGCTGTTGGACCTACACATACCTATAAGTGAGAAGTTTTAGGTTCTCACATTTAAATACTCCAGCTGCCAATCAGTTGTTTTGGTCATATCGGAAATAGTCGTATCGTACTGCCAAGTAAATTAGGATTTCGATAAACATGAAGTTTTCTCCGTTAGGTAATTAAAAACGTAACATGTCAAACTTTTCATTTAGAAGGAAGAGGTCCCTGTACTTACCTAAAGAGAGATATTTAGCGATATATTTTTTGTAAGACCTGCATGAAATAGGTATAAACATTTTATATTGTGTTATAAGAAAATGTGTCATTGTGTATTGAAAAACTGATTTTCTTGACATAAAACGCTTAAAAACTGCGGATCTTACGTGTCACAATTTGTTACTTTGTCACATATTAAAATGTATGTTTGTATGTATTATGTAACGCTCCCGGCGTTACAACGATCCCTAAGTAGAATTAACACATACTTGTTGTATTATTGACATAACTTAGCAATATTACTAACGCCAATTGATATTGACAGATGACTTTTGAAATAGATATTGACAGCCGGAAACAATCAACAATTCGAATCACGACAACGTATAGGTATCTGCAATTTGTATAGGTAATGACTTGTGTATGTACAAAGAAAAATTATTACAAAATATTTGTCATATAGGTAGGTTTTCCGTTGCAAGGTTATCTGAAATAGGAAAATTTTGGGATAATTGATCTCTCTTTGTAAGGAGAGACCTCAGTTTTCCCAAAAATTTTTCTACGATAATAATTGGTCAGTAATAGTATCCTTCAATAACAGTAGGTAATAACCAATAAATAATAGGTTTTACATTTGTACAACCTATTATTATCGAGTTGAAAGTTTGTTTGTACGCAAAATGTGATGATGAAAATCATGCTACTCCTGATAACATGCCTAGAATCATGCTACTTCTGATAACATGCCTAAAATCATGCTACTTTTGATTACATGCCTAAAATCATGCTACTTCTGTTAACATGCCTAAAATCATGCTACTTCTGATAACATGCCTAAAATCATGCTACTTCTGACAACATGCCTAAAAGGAATACTCCAATCCGATACAGGCTGGCGGGCTGCAAACTATATTATAGTGAAGGTGCTCACCATGCCGATGCAGGGGATGCGGCGGGTGCGGCGGGTGCGGCGGGTGCGGCGGGCAGGCGCTGCGCAGGAGTCGCTGCAGACGCGATGCCGGGTACTGCAGCCACGAGCGGGACTCGCCGCCGCGCTGAGGATTTACAATTACAATTATAAACGATATTGACAAAGCTGCCCGGATTTTGATGCCCCGTGCAATGAGAGTGAGAGTGTAAATATTTAGTTTTAAGTATAGTTATCTTTTGGGATACATAGTGTAAGGATCGTATTATGATCGTGTTTCACTAGCGCGGGGCAGGCCAGCAGTGCGTCATCAATCAAGCGCACGAGTCGCCGTAGGTGTTAGACGCAAAAACCATTAGAACGACTCGCGGGCGCACAAAAAACGCGCGAGCGCGCGTGTTGCGCGGTTTTTTACCGCGAGCGGGGAACGCCGCGTTCTGTCACCCTCTGGAACGACCCGCCCGCGTAGCCTCAGAGCTGACGGAAAATATATCGGGGATCCTTGATACCATCCTCTTCTTCGTTATTTCGCGGTCATAGTTGTCTGATGAGGAAACACTGTATAAAGCAGATTAAATATTTTCCTTACGAGCATAAGAGCCTTGAATTGGTAAGTTCTTTGCTTTACCCTTACGCGAGTCGCGACGTACTCTCATTTTGTCTGAATTAAATACCTAAATGCAAACAATACGCGTACAATCCTTTACAGTTAACCAATGCCCTTCTAATGCCGGTTCCGAGTACTCTATCTCTCTTCTGTTTGCCCTACTATTCTACTTCCACTGTCACTGGATAATTTATTGGACATAGTGAGGCTTTTTTTTTTTGGTCATAGTTATTGACCATGCACTCAATCCTCGAATTTTTAGGTAGTGATTATGATGATCCTGTAGTACAGTACGTTCAACTGCTTCCCATATCCGGGTCACTCTCTCGGCGCATTAGAGGCATTAGATTCCGCGCGTTAACTAGCGCGTGTCGCCGACTTCTGCTGCATTCCCTAGGGACAAGTGGCCCATGGCCCTGGGCGGCAGCCTCCGCCCAGGGCCATGGGCCTCGCTCAGGTTTTTTTACTATATTTTTATTGAGATTGCTTTATTCATTGGCCTGAAGAAATTAGAAAAAAAAACCCACATTAGATAAAGGCGTTTTCAAAAACTTAACTACATCCTATGTAGTTGTAAGTTTGATAGACGTAACAACGCGAGGCATCGTTTAGATTTTAAGTTATTACTGACAGGCGCGCCGATGGCAGAGGGCGGGAGCTGACCTCTATAGTACTCTGGACTAAATAGTCTATGCAATTGACGGTTTCGATTGCGATTTTGATAACCTGCCGTCACAAAGATTGGAGGCATATTGTAGTGGCTGTTGCACTAAAAGTAACGAGACCCACTAAAAAGTTTACGTTACATTACTTATGCGTTTATGGTAACATATGAACTCAAAGAACGTGGTCCGTTAGAATAGTTTCACTTCTGAATTAATGAACAGAATAACAAAATTATAAAAATGTTATTGGAGAGGGCCGCTAAAAGAATTTTTTTTTTCATTTTGCTTCACATTAGCTTGTGGCATACTGTTAATAATTGGTAAAGTGCGAGTCGGACTTGCGCACTGAGGGTTCCGTACTATCAAGACCAATTCTCAATAGTATTAAAGTAAACTAAACACTCCTGCCCACCAAATTCAAAATCGAGCAAAAAAATCACGTTTGTTGTATGGGAGACCCTTAAATATTTGTTTTATTTTGAATGAACTTTTTATTTTTAAAGTGAATATGTAGATAAAGTGTCCGTGGACATTTGAAGCGTCTACCTATTACCGTTATCAATATTGAGCAAGAAGTTTATTTTAATTTGATTATTAATTTTTAAAGTGAATATAGCTATCGAGGTTATACTTTAGCTATCAAGGTTCAAGAGGTAAAACGTACAGAGGTAGAGGACAGATGGACGGACGGACGGACAGCGAAGTCTTAGTAATAGGGTCCCATTTGTACCTTTTCGGTATGAACTATGAAACCCTATATATAATTATATTTTTAAAAGATCACAAAACTATTTTAATTAAAAATTGAGGATTCGACGGAGCTTCCGATCTCGTTTTTCTTTGTCGCAAGTAGGTCTTAGCGGTTAGTAGGATAGACGAGATTATTTGGTTAATGATGCAAGGCTGGAAAGTATAGCTTTTTGAGCCGAATTTCAAAATATGAATGACGAGCAGCGAAAGATTCTTGGGTTGAACCATGAGCGCACCAAATAGTTCAAAGAATAGAATTCTGAGTGTGGCGTGGCATTCAAAGATACGACACGTTAAAGATTTGCAGCCGTGCATCACATCATACTAAAATTATAATGGCGATAGTTTGTATGAAAATGTGTAAATCAATAAGTGTTTATGTACGTGAGTAACTAACTCAAATTAAAAATAGATACTTCTTTATATTAATTAATTTTGCATTGCCCTCACCATGTGCATACGTTTCAGATTATCTGAGGACGACGTTGTGGGTCATGCGCTGATTAGTTTGTAATTAGAGTTAGGTTTATATTTAAGTCAATTTTGTAGTGCATGATTGTTTGTTTGTCCCTTAATTTAAATAAATAAATAAATAAACTCATTCACGCTGCAACAACTGAACCAGTTTCGCTGAAAGTTTTCATAGAGATAAATTATGCCACTGCTTGAAATTGACCGAAATTGTTAAAAAAAACATGAAATTTCGCGCTCGCTTCGCTCGCGTATCTACTTACCAAGATATTATATAAAGCTTGCAGCTATTTGTGATTTCAAGTTCACTCGCCACTTTAAGCACGGTTCGCTCCCGTTTGTTTCTTACAAGTCAAGTTCAATGATCCGCGCTATACTAAATAAACCAAAAATTTTTCGGCGTTTTCTGCTTGATTATAGTAATCGTCGCATCCTTTAACCTCACACACAATAGGTAAATACTTAAACTTTTCATAGACTGGATTATATTTGTTTATTAGGTACTATGGTTCTTATGATAATTTTATGGTTCTTATGTAGGTACAAGTCCGACTTGCACTTGCTTGTTTTAAAAATATCGAAAACTTTGAAGGAAAACACGTTGAGGTTCTAAAATAAGTCCAATTCTGCAATTCTATAGGGCGGCAAGTCCTTTTTGGCCCGGGGCGCTGAATCTTAAAATACGCCACTGGCTGCATTGAACCCTTGTAACTACCCTATACCCACCTACGTTCATGAAAAAGAACCGCTCTTGACTCTTGATACGTAAGAACAATACAAACATATAGCTTGGCAAACTGTCTGAGTAATGAGGGTGATAACCCGAAGCAATACAAAGATAAATAATCGAACTTAGACAAAGTCATAATTTGACTACTTGTTCGTGTATAGGAGCAGAGCGTGTTCGTGTATTGGAAAATTCTAATGACCTATGGAAATGGGCTTAATCGATAAGGTAAACGAAGTATTATCGCATGGCAATATTCATTCAATGATGTAGAGATACATGGTTTTCACCATATGCGTGCAGTCGATCAAGATCGCCGCGCGACATATATGAGGGGACGCGGGTCGCCGAGAGCGCCTGTGTCCCGAGATGGTATGAGCGAAAGACATAAAGACTTCTGATGGCTAGTGCGTCATGTTGGTGGTCATGACGAATCTTATGAATAATAAATATAAATATGAATATGAATATTAGCAGAGTCTAGTAAGACCCTTCTGAGATGGCTAACACAGCGAATGCCCGTACTATGGTACTATGGGAAGACGTCCTAAGTGGCGCATATTGTCTGTATGACGTCGAGTGTATTTGATGCGTCGCAGCTGGCTGTTGCACTATAAGTTAATACGGTAGGCTGCGCCTTCAGGCCTCGATGTTTGCAGATTGTCTCTTGGTCTCTAGTATGCGTAACACCACGCTTAAGGTGCTGATCTCTTATCCTCACCGGGATAAGAATATAACACATATCTGGGGCGGTACAACCGTTAGGGGCGCTCTTGTAAGAGAGTGCTCCATCACATAATATATCACATAGGTGTAACCTCCACCTTAATGAGGCTAGTTATCTCATATCCTTACGGGGATGTGAACATAGGTGAAAACCGCCACCTTAATGCGGCCGGACTTACATCTCTTATGAGAGATGAGGGGGAGAGCTCACCCTTCGGGGCGCCTTCGGGTTCTGGGCGGATGTGGGAGCTCACCATCCTGGGCGAGTGAGGGGCTCTGGATCATCTTTTTCATAAAGATGCCACTATCGAACGCTTACCGAACGCAGTGCTAGGTGTATGGAGGCATATAGTTGAAGTACGCCGGGCTGCTAGTAGGGCCATACATAATAACCTTATGAAGCAAGAACCTGTTATAAGGATCAGACATTGCGTCTGGTCCTATTTTTATCACTTAATAAATTATGGTCTTGGGTTTGGCACTAGCCGGGTCCAGGACCTATTTTTATCACTGAATAAATTATGATGGCTTTGGGACTAGTGGACTCATGACTTCTGACGCTCTAAAAGGATTTGGGATACTACTATGAACACAACATATAAAAGGGTCCTACCATTAGATAATCACGTGCCAACCTGAGAAAGATCAATATTTAGATGAATTAAGGAAGTATAGGGTATTTTATAAGTAGGACCTAGTCGAAACAGTTACACCCTTCAGTAATAATTAACGGACTGCGGGTAACTGCGCATTAATATAGTGTCTATTTACTTACAATTAGCCCCCGCGTTACACCGCACGCTAAACCATTTAATTCTATTACTTCTAACACCGACCCTGTTGGGGGAAACAATGAGTAAAAAATGTAGATACCAATCTATATTCCTGAACGCGATACCTATCATTAGAAGAGTTGTGCTACGATATGTATAAGTATTATTTTCATGTTTTTTTCTCTTTCAGTAACAGCTTAACTAATATAATATAATAAATACTACCTTACCTATTCAAAATATAATTAATACATGAGCCAATGAAGTTTCCATTACTTTGTAGCTAGTTAAAGGAAATCGGCAACAAAGGCTCTTACTTACAATAGAAGCTATTAATTAAAGGCAGATTCTTACCTACTAGTTGGAGTGAAAATTAGATAACATACCTATGTGTATCGTTGTCAGCTATAATTATGTAAGTCAGTATTTTTGATTATGGTACAACTTGAATGTAAAATAATATACATATAGTATAGAGCTTCAGCCCTTTGTTTAAAGATACGCCCATCATAAGATACATTTCAGTCATCATCGAAATGAAAACGTCATAACTCCATTCCTACCCTACCCGTTATACGGGCAGTGCAAAATACAGCTACAGGCACCTACAGGCTTCGGGGTGGCGCCTAATTCTGTAAACTTCGCATTGAATACGCTATTTTCCAGCGGGTGTGCGGGAGGGGGCGAGGGAGACACTTGTTAAATAGTCCACATCGGAGCCTCCCTTCCAGCATGTAAATGTGCGGGTAGTCGGCACGGCCGGCAGCACATAGCGGGGCGGTGCCGCCGGGACGCTCCGTCTCTGTCGGTAATGTATGCACGGTTCTGCGCCACTCATTTTTTATCGCAGTCGCGCGGCGCATTAGAATTTCCAGGCGAGAAAATTTCACGCACACCGACGCGATTCTCCCCCGAGTTTCATGCGAAAACTCGTCTTGTTTATTGAGGAAGATGGGCCAGTATCGCGCGGCGAGGTGGTCGGGTGGTGGAAAGCGCGGGGGTGAGGCGCGGCGGGGCGGCCACATTGTAAATTCTTGGGCGCGGGCGATAAGGCTCTTCCGCTCGGCCGCCGCCGCACCGCTCTTGATATTCCGATGCACACACACAGCACACTCCAGCACAGCACACTGTGAAGCCCGCACCGTTGCTGAAAGAGTCCTAACGGCTAGCTTTATCGAAAACTGAAAAGCTCTATTTATTTCCATCCATTGTAGGGCGTCCATTGCAATGTAAATATTTTCACAGATCTACAGATCTTCACAGGTTCATTGCATATTGTTATTGAGGCGTACCCAAATTCGAAAGGTATACCTACTTAAGTTACAAACTTAAGTTTAGCGTAGAATTGAATATAGGTACCAATTGGACCAAAATTTTTCTAAGGTGATGTATCGCAGAATTATAAAAATTGTTATACGTTTCATATTCAGTCATTAGGTAGAACTTGTGATGCGATCTAGCTGAAAACATTGCAGTGTCAATCTTCTTTCCAAATTTTATTCATTTTAAATAGAGATTTTTGAACAGATTTTATTCAAAATGTATAGGAATAACATCGTAAGTGTGCGAAGTGCTAACAGTCTACTGTCTTTCCCAACTCTTACGACTTGAGCGCCTTCAATTCAAGAGTGAATCTAGACATTTCCTAGGCAAGCGCACCGCCTTCGACTGTATCCACTTTCCATCAGGTGTGATCACAGTCAAGCGCTAGCTGATATTGTTAAAATTAATGTTAAAACAATCAGCATGCATATCTACTAATTTGATGAAGTATTAGACAAAATAACATTCGTTTTCTTTAGGTTTTCATTAAAAATTTTACAAATAAATTTATTGCTATCTTATACCTAGTGATAATAAATGAAACTCAACAAAAACGATAAGACGACCTCATCAAACTTCAGCAAACTAGCAAAAACGAAATTACCATTTTGTTAATAACAACGCCTTTTGCGAGCTTATTTGGTATAGAAATTAAAAGAGAAGGCTCAGGTGGCGGCTGAGGGCTAAAGGCTGAGGGCTAAAGGCTGAGGGCTGAGGGCTGAGGGCGAGGTAGCTGACGTGAGAAAGGAAAGGAAAGGCGCGGAAGGTGAAGGGCAGCGCAAAGGGCGCGTAACGGGCTCCCGGCCTTGGGGGGGCGTTCACTCCACCCTCGCGCCGCACACGGCCGACAAACGTCGCGGATTACTTTAATTAAATGATCTGTCATCTTTGTAGTATTTTACATAATATCTAATTTACTAATTTTCCGTTTTGCTTGGGTGGTCCCGTGAGAAATTCTATCAGTTCAGAAATTTTATAACGACAATGATATTGCAATAGGTAAGTAAAAGAATAAATACACACGACAGGATTTTTCTTTTCATTTAAATATGTTGACCTTCTCATGACAAATTCACACGAATTTGTCATGAGAAGGTTCAAGTAGAACTTTTGAAACTATTTCTTCCAAACAATGTTTTTGTTCCGAAATACAATTAGTATTACATATCTGTCCAAAAACGAAACCGTAAAAATACAAAAAACCATCGATTCACACGAATGAATTTCAGGTCTGTAGCCGGGAAATCGCCACAAGTGAGTTAAAAATGTGTTGTATATAAAAAACTTGAGAATCTGGGCAATTTGGAAGTTCCTGATCAAATCCTGGACTCTATAATAATATTACCTACTCGTATGAAATAATTATATAAGTGCGTATGGCTGCTGAGTCGTGTCTGGAGTCTGCTTTGGCCTCATTACACTAATTTCCACTGCCCCGTAGGTCAGTTTTGGCGCGAGTTGTGAATTCAGTTTTTTAAGAACTTCGACAGAGAGAGTCATCAGTCAGTAGTGACGCGTCATCGGTTTACTGTTAACTGTTTCTACAGTTCCAATTAATTAGTTTATTAATAGAAAGTGTAGTGAAGTGGAATACAGTGACTTAACGGTCACGTCCAACAACATAGATCGTCAGGTGCGTATACACAATAAATTGTACTTATTACAATTACATTAAACAAGATAATATTCTAACAACAGACGTCTCTGACCTTATTATAAGTATATTTCATGTTTATTTATGTATTTGGGAAAAAGTAAAAAATAAATTACAATGATGCTAATTCTGTTGTGCAAAATATCTTAATTTAAATACGCGTTCTAAAATAATGCTAACCCTTTCCTTGGAGAGCATTTTGAAAAGGATAGATAGCAGTATTTTAGGATGCGTAAATTTAATTTAGTTTAGAGATTTTGAGCAACAGATTTGGCACCAATATCTAACGTAGGTAAAAACAGTTTTTTATTCGTGTTGTTCTCGTTTACAAAAGAACAACTTATTTAGATGTAAGTAATCTCGCTCTGATCATCGTGTAATGGCGTGTGTTTTGTGAGGGTTATCTTTTAACAAGATCTTGTTGAACACAACAATTAGCGGGCAAGTGTAAGTGATTTGCATACCAAACACGGGTACTTACGTATGATATTCATACTTTCATAATATGATAAATGTGAAATGGCGTTGTTCGTTAGTTTATTTGCTGTTTATACATATTCTATGTTTATGTATATTTTATGTTTATGTAGGTACAATAAAATAAATCAACGTTAATAAATGCTATAAAATTTCTGGACCATAGATCAAAGATATTCCAATGCATTGCCATTGGCTAAGTGCGATTTGGTACAATATTAAATCTATCAAAATGTGTGTTAATGTGCAGGAGATAACCTATCCAAGTAAAGATAAGCTATAAGCTTTCTTGTTAAAATTTATTCCTGTTATAATTTAGTCGTACCTATTCCCTTGTTATCCCTGGATAAGATTCTAAAGAGTAGAGAGCATCGCACTAGAACGCTAAACCCTTTGCCTGTATTAGTAGACACTTAGGTAGCAACTAGCCGCGGCCGAAGTCTCCAGACAAACCCAGGTCGCATGAAGTGTATGAAATTGATGAACGAAAAGGAAATTAGAGCTCCCTCAGACGAGACGCGGTTAACGAGCGTGGTTTACAACCGCACTCTGCGGTCCAGTCTGAGTCACAAAATTACTGATGCTTATTATTATTTTAAGATAACATTGCACTTATTTTATGAATTAATGAATGAAGAGACGAGGGAGACGTACACCTGATGTTAAGTGATAAGCCAGACCGTGTCAGATACAGTGCGTTCCTGGACCTCTCATTGCAATGTCATATGACGCACTGCGCTGCTCATATCATCCGGAAACTATTGTGTTCCCCAATACAATTTAAGTCTCTAGTTAATCTTCACAGATATTTACCAGTTACACGGGGGTAAAAGGTATATTTTGCGTATCGTAGATTCACTCTCTGTTCCATTACTGTCATAGTCCAGGTCAGCAGCTTAGCTCAATAGGACCGAGAGAGAGAGAGTTCTGGCGCAAGACTGACGGCTTAACATGCTTCTCGAGTTAGTCAAAGTCAAAGTCAAAATATATTTATTTCACATAGGCCTAACTTACAAGGCACTTGTACAACGTCAACAATATTTGTTACATAATATTATGTACGGTGTATAACTACAAGTCGACTTAAAACTAAGTTTACGAGGGTTCCAACGCGCCCTGCACTGAGAAGAAGCCCACAACAAACTCAGCCGGGTTTTGTTTTCGGTTATCATCACTTCACAAATGCTCTTAAAAACTGGTTGAGCTAGTAATTATAATACAGCAGTTCATTCACTCCCGGGGATTTGATTCATGTAAATAATCCTTAATACTATAGTAAGCTTTATTAACGAGCTTTCGTTTTACAGCGACTTTGAACTTATTGAGGGATAGGTAAGTTTAACATCTCATTAGGAAGTTTGTTGTAAAAGCGTATCCCATTGCCTTTTATTTTCTCTAGTCTTGTTTTATTCACTACTAGTTTGTTTTTACTTCTAAGGTTAATATAGCATGGAGATCGCTTTTTTTAACAAAATTATTAATATTTTTATGCACATATATCAAGTTATCAAATATATACTGTGCATGCAAATATATACTGTGCATGTGCATTACGGGATGAATCACCACCAAAGTCCAAGCTGCTGACTGATATTAAAGATTTCTTGATAAAAAAGCCCAATAGGTTGGGTATTGAGCTAACCTCAGAGGGAACCCCAAGACCACGTGATTTGCAGTCGAGCCCTCTCATCACTAGACCAGCGGGGCCGGTCGCGCGCGACGGCGCACGCGCAACGAGCAGTTTCATTTTCATATTACGTGATAAGTGCATTAGTGTTATTTGCATTGAGGTACGTTTATTACTCGTTACTCACTACAAATATCAGCAGTTAAACATTTGGCAGAACCGCGTTTATCTGGTGTGTCTTATAAATGAAGTTACAAGTTTTTTAAACGCGTTTTGAATTTTTTTTTTTTTTGGGAAAAAACCATAGAATTGGCGACATAATATAGTTACCATTTCAGACAGCTTTTTTGCTCAGCGAACAGAGCATCTCATATGAAATTGATGACATTTTAGTGAAATCTCAATATAATGATTTATAGTAGATACTCAGAATACAGAGTTTATTAATCTGTATTCTGAGAGTAGATACTACCTATACCAGTCCAGCGTTTAGTCACCAGCGTCACAGCGTCCAGTGCAACATAGAGCACTTTTAAGATTTGGTGGTTCATTAAGCAATATTTTATAGGGACTATCTCCGTATAAACTATTATTGCAATATCGCTTACAATTATATTAGTTGTGAATAATTATCATGTAGTCCACAATATCTTCAAACGTAGTTTAAATGTAGTAGGTGTTGGAGCCCAATAATTATACCATGCGTTCTATTCTAAGATAATAACATTCATACCGAGAATTCCTCACGGCCGAAATCATAAGTCACACTGAGAATATAATGTAGTCTCAAGGATTAACAACACATTTGTTTCGATATTATGATATTAATATTAATGCGGCGAGTTTGAATGTAGTGCACAAGTGCCACCGAATTATTTAATAACACCCCGCTTCAGCATACCAATCGCTTGCTTCGTGCTGGCAAACGCACCTGCGTACTGGTTGCTTAGAAATATACAACGTGTTCATGATTATTAACTATACTCATAACTCAGTTACTTAACTACGGATCTGTAGAGGGAAATCCTCAAATTACCCATTTTTATTGGTTAGTAAGCAATACCTCAGCGAAATCCAATTTAATTTTAGAGCTTTCATCAAATTTTTCGTAGGAAAATTAAGTTTTTAAAAATTAAGGTAAGTTAATTAAGAAAATTAAGTTTTTTTTTTCAAGTTTTTAAAGAAAGGTCGTACAACATAAAAGATCAAAAAATGTTTATTATCTCACACAGTACTTACACACTTGTTACTTACGTACATATAAAATAAACTCTATCTTCGCGCTCGGAAAAATGTTTTGCATGTCTAGATAAAAACTGCCTAGAACTATAAATTTTTTTTTAATTAATACACCAGATTATAATAGTTTCTTGTGAGCACACGTAAGCTGATAAACTTACCTACCAAAATTCTTCGTTATTTGAAAACTCATTCATTATTGGTATATTATGCTAACCTTGACTTTTACCAAAACTCGGGCCTTACATCGCGTTGGTTGGCGTGTTGTTTGTGATTGGACATTTCTAAAGCGTCATTACGCAGCCGGCAATGAGCGCTGTGCATGGGCGTCACGCAGGGCTCTGGGAAGCGTGGTCATTACCATCAGCCCGTGATCGATGACGCATCAGTGTTGGTGGTGGGAAGGGAAAATCCGTCGCTCTTAGCATACCTGCCTGTTTGACGATTTCTAATGAATCCTTAATGAACATCGTGATAGAAATTATGATTGTAGATATTAATCTACGAAGATCTTATTTATCTGAGAAGGTACCTATACTATGATAGAAAAATATTTGGGATTTCAAGGTAAAATTTGGTCAGCCCGGGTTAAAGTCACCGATATAGCTTAACGCATCACGAATTTGAAATGGCAATGGACGGAACACATAGCTTGTAGAACCGAAGGACGTTAGGGACCCAAAGTGCTGGAATTGCGACCGTGTACGGGAGAAAGCAGCCTTCCAACTAGATGGACTGACGACATCAAGACAGTCGCAGGAATCCAAACGGCTCAGAGTTATGATGAAGTCTTTGGACCAGCTGTAGAAGTCCGTCGGCTAAAACGAACTAATGAAATACTACTGACATTATATTATCTCGCCAGACGAGTCAAGCGAAGCGCGAGGGCACTACCTATCTTTTCTCGAAGTGTTTCGCCGTATTTTTAAACCCTTATAACTTAGGCCAGAATTATTCCAGATAATCAAAATTCTCGGGAAATGATGTCGCCGGTGAACTTATTAAACGTATAAAGTTTCAATATCACAGGTCTTATACTTTAGATTTTATTGACATCTGAAAAACCCAGATTTCGTCACTGACTGACTGACTGACTGACTCACTGATGATCATCAAAATTCCTAGGTACTTCCTGAAGTCCTAGAAAGCTGAAATTTGGTATGTAAGCTAGAATTAGTACACAACCAACAAAAAAATTCCAAAAGTTGGGAATTTAACCCCCCAACCCCTTAAAATAGGGGATGGAAGTTTGTATGAAACTACGGCAAATATTGATGCTAGAGGTCTCTAAATTGATATAGGGACTCTTTGTAATAAAAAAATAAATACGTGTTTCAGGATTTTTAGTAAATCACCCCACATCCATCAAAATAGGGGGTTGAAAGTTCTAATGGGGGGATGGAAGTTTGTATGAAACTACGGCAAATATTGATGCTAGAGGTCTCATAATTGATATAGGGACTCTTTGTAATAAACAATCCCAACAAAAACATTTTCATGTAAAATGTTGCCAGACGAGCATATGGCTCACACTGTCAAAAAGTTATCAGATCTCACGTAGGGCAAGACTTCTGACTTTATACACCCTTAAATACAAGCTCTAACTTCACAAACTCTACACTTTAGTTACAATAATGTCTTGGCCGTTTGGCTACCGTCACATGGGCGTAAAGTGAAAAATTTATGCCACCAAAATCATTTTCCTGATTTCAAATTTTGATTTAACAGAACTTACAGAGTACTGACAAGTGAATAAATTTTTAATTTTACGCCCAATACCGTAGCCAAACGGTCAAGACATTATTGTAACTAAAGTGTAGAGTTTGTGAAGTTAGAGCTTGTATTTAAGGGTGTATAAAGTCAGAAGTCTTGCCCTACGTGAGATCTGATAACTTTTTGACAGTGTGAGCCATATGCTCGTCTGGCAACATTTTACATGAAAATGTTTTTGTTGGGTTCATCTATTTCTAAAAGCGTTATAATAATTAGAATTTGCGGTGTATAAGATACTTATCGATTCCTGGTCCGATTAATTATACGCTTGTCAATAGAGTGCAGTGTGCACTAGGCTCAATGCAGTGGCCATTGGTCACCGGAACGCAGGATCAATCTATAAATCAGTGGCAGTCATAACAGAGTGGATACATATTCATTCACTGTAGCCGGTACAATGAGGGGGTGCGGGCGGGGGTGTTCGGGGAAGGAAGCGGCTCTCGGAACCGCGGGCGAACACCTGCGCGCGCGCCCCATTGAGATGCGCGGCGGCGCTCCCGCGATAGACGATCATTTTCATACTTAATCGCCTCAACGCACCAACGAGGAGCCAACACAGACACACATTTGACAGACCTGACTCAAAATTAACTCATCTTATTTTTAACCGAGTCCCTGAAGCAATAGACGGAGGAAATAGAGTCATCCAAATATCCATTCTATACCGTTATACTGTACCTAACGGTGTTTCATTTTAACTTTTTCAATACTTTATTATCTACTAATAATGTTGATATTTAGGGTTTTGTAACAAAATGGTAAAATGTCTTAATGCATGACTGCGAAATGTCGTCTTTCATAGAGGTTTCATTATTCATTTTGGCGTGTCCATCGCGTCACGTGTTTTGAGTGTGCTTCAACTCGTAACGTTTGTTACTGCGATATTGTTTAAGAGGGTATTGTACATTGATTTATTGACAGATTAAGTACAATCTCACAAGAGGGGGCAGCTTAGAAATAACTCATATTAAGATTAAAGGCACACGCTAGCAATATTCTATTCGTTATAATTTTCCTATTCTAAAATCTATCTTTGTAGCCTCAAGTTTGTGTGTTTGAGGCAAATAAACACTTGTTTTATTGGTGAACCCAGATACACAACCACAGAGTCAGTTATCTACCGTGAAGCTGTAAATACATTAACGATTTTAGGGTTCCGTACCAAAATGGTAAAATGGAACCCTTATGGTGCGACTTTCTCCGTCTGTCTGTCCGTCTGTCCGTCTGTCTGTCCGTCACACTCGATTATTTCAGTAACTACCGTAGCTATCGATATGAAATTTGGAATAGTTGTGTATATTAGTGGCCCAAGACACTGGAATAAAAAAAAGGAAATTTTTTTTTTTTTTTTAATTTATTGTTCAAAGACATTCCAAAACATATATATATCAATATATACTGGCCATCCTCTTAAACTGAAGTAGTTTATGTGAGGATGGCGAGTTCACATGAATTCTTATACTTAATTAATCTAATTTATTGTAATTACTGCAAAAGGCACTTCCTAGACAATGCTTTCACATGAAGAGGCACCTATGTCCAGGAAGTGCCTCTTGCATTGCCTTAAAAATAAGTGTTTTTTAAATAATTTATTAAGAAGGGAATGAGGCAGATTATTTAAAATTTTAGGTAATGTGTATTTAAAGTTTCTACTACCATGAATATTATTAGTTCTAGGTAAATTATATTTTTTGTAGTTTATTAGTTTGCGTAAATTTTTATTTCGTTCTATACTCTTGAGATCTTTGATATTTTCATACTCTTCCCTAAGTACCGCCAATTTTACTTTACTGTGCACTGGCAGCAGTTTACAATATTTGAATAATTCGTTATAGTCATTTGAGAATTTACGTTTAATTGATTTAGGTACTATGGTTTTAAGTAGTCTTAGTTGTAAGTTGAATATACGTGCCAGATAGCTTTTAAAAGTTCTTCCATAACTGCTAATGCCGTAATCTATAATTGAGTCTGCCAGTGCTAGGTATAGCAATCTCAGCGTACTGTAGGGAAGTTTAAATTTAAGAATATGTAATCTACTTAGGATAGCTCTTAATTTATCGCAGATGTAATCAATATGAGGTTGCCAGTTAAATCGATGATCAATTTTAAGACCAATATACATGTGTTCATTGACCAGTTCAATCGACGGGCAGGTACACGGTTTTCTGTTGCCATGAAAGCAATCATGCGTATGAGCCACTATTGAAACTTTATGAGATGTTTTATTATGGGCCGTGTGTATGTGCATTGCTTTAGTTTTTTTTGTATTTATAACTAAACCTACATCATGCGCCCATTTACATAGGGTGTCAAAATTAGCTTGCATAAGGCGCTCGGCCGCCCGCAGATCCTCTTTGGCAACAATCAAACATGTATCGTCCGCGAACTGGTACACGGAACCCTCCCCGAATAGGTTACACATCTGATTAACATACATTAAATATTCGGTAGGGCCAAGAATCGAACCCTGGGCTGTTCTTTTGGTCGTTCGGATTCCGTCACTGAACGTATTATCAATTTTAACATGTGTGAGTCTGTTTCGATGATAATCTCTAAACCATTCGAGGAGGGTTCCCTGTATTCCACATTGTTCTAATTTTAAGTATAGCGTATCATATACCAATAAATCGAACGCTTTGCTAAAATCAATAAAAACAACGAGTACATGCTTTTTTTCATTCATGTACTCGTTGATTTCATTTGTAAATTGACATAAGAGTTGTGAAGTATTCCTATTTTTTTGAAAACCATATTGTTTCTTGTTAATAATATTGTGATTTTGTAAATTATTTTTGTTCTTATTTAAAAAGGGGGGAAAATCGGAGGGTTGAAATTTAAAAGTGAGATAACTGTACTGTGTGGGGTATCATATGAAAGGGTTTACTTTGTACATTCTAAAACCGATTTTTTATTATTTTTAGTCATGATAGTTTTTGATGTATCGGGGAAAATGTCTAAAAAATACCGTTCCCCCCCCTTATCTCCGGGGTTTACCAATCGAAAAATCTCAAATAATTATGGTCAATAGGAATTTACGTATATTTTACAGGAAAACTATAGCCAATGCTCTAACTAGCATAGTTTTTTTGATATTAACAATAAACCTCTACAAACAAAGTTAGTTTTGCGGTTCATTAACAAAGGTAATTAAAACGCAAGTTCTTCTAAGTACTCGTCGTCAAATAAACATATTGGTTTTTGCCTGATTGTTTTGCTTCAGTACTTCTTGAGTACGGAACCCTCGGTGCGCGAGTCCGACTCGCACTTGGCCGGTTTTTTTTAGTTATAGTTAAGTCACAGGGCATACTTAATGATAATTTAAGAACCATAATGTCAGATATCTCAAGATGATGGTCCCAGTGCAGTGCAGGTTCGAAAAACATCAGGAAAATCTCTTGTCATTCTTAAGCAGCCCGTGCTCGAAAGTAGGGCAACAAAAATAGTTCAAATTGAACCTGGTCCGACAATCGACTATTTTGTAAGTTCGATTTGTCAACCTCGATTCTCGGACTAATTTCTTTAATTTTTTTTTCAGGAAAACCATTAATATGAACAAAGAAGATGCCATTCCGCAATTTCGGACCTAAATCTTCAATGTCTTATTAACTTAAAAATAGCGAGTAACCCAATAAAATTTGAATTTAGAAGACTCGCGGTTTTTCCCGTAATTACTGCAGGGTGTAGATTCTATTTACACTGTACTGTGCAGTGTTCATTGCACTAGTTACAATGATACAGTTTTTGCGGGAGGTCGGTGCTGACGTAAACAAATGCGCGGCGGCACATCAAAGCGCTGAGATGCCGCGCTGCATTGTTCAGATGAATCGATCGCCAACCACGCGGGATAATGAACCGGAATGAAATGTACATCATTCGTTCATTAGCTGTACTTAGCATAGAGTGAGCGCATACCGAGGCTACACAGAGGTACTCGTTAATAGGTAATAATTATTATGCAGCTTTTTAAAATAGGAATTTCAATATTTACCAAGTTAAGTACTTACTACTTATACATATTATAAAGTTTTGAAACGAAATGCCTCCATAAAATAAACGGCTATGGGCTATCGTAGCCATTAAACTAGTAGCCACAAATTCAATTCCATTCAAAAGTTGCCGAAAATTAGCACGGCGCGGCATAATATGATAATATTGAAATGAAATCACTCATGGCCACAAAGCGCGTCCGATGAAGTAAAGTGAGGCGTATAAATTGAACAGTAAACTAATAGCTGTATTAGCGGAGCGGAGGTTATGATCGATGGTGGCGGCCACGGCCAGCCATCAATCACCGCCAGATGAATGATCTGGCAGCCATCCTGGCCCTGCGCGGATTTACATGCCGGCCGTGCAACGCGCGGTGATGTATGCAAAGTCAATTGACAACAGTTTTATCTTACATGGCATTATGCAGGGTCACTTTCATATGTGTAATCGACTCGTCTTTTAATTTTTTATAGCGACTTAAATTGATTAAGTATGCTCTAAAAGGAAGGCAATTCACGACTTTAAAGGGAGACTCCTCCCTTTAGAGTCGTGAATTGACGATATTGAAACTTTTATTATTTCAATTTCTGAAATCTGCGTAATATTGACTAACAAACAGACGGATGAACAGCCTTAGTCTTAGTTCTTTATCCTTAAAAGCATTCTCATATTTGTCTTGCGAATAAGGAAAGCTAAGAGTTAGCTAGGTCCAGGGTCCAGAGTAAGTTTGTGACTACAAACGGCTTAAACGTCGACTGAAAGGTGAAGAGAAACATCGTAACGGCAAGGACCGTATTCTAAGATTTCTCCGTATTATTTCCAAAGCTCTATGAAGCCTGCCGAAAAACTGAAAAAGAGAATGAAGACCCCCTGTAGGAAATCGGTAGGAAGTTGTTTCGGTCGAGGTCATTGCCCTCGGTCAGCTGTGCGGATGCAGTGAGGTCACGAGAGGTCGCGGACGGATATAGAAGCTCTGAAGGCCGCATTGTCTATCGCGGCTGAAATCTCGCAGGTGTCGATGTTGCGACCATGTCACAATTAGTACCGTGGTCGCGTATTTACAAACACGACCTGCTAAAGGGAAGCTGTCAAGTTTACTCGGACGTAGAGATACCTAGCATTTAAGATTGTTTAATTGCACAAGATTTGTACCTTTATTTACTAATGTCTGTAATTTACTGAGTCCTATTTCGTACGTGATTTATGCATGTTTTATAATTTTATTTATTTTGTAATATAAAACATACTAGCTGCTTTCTGTGGCACCGCCCGCGTGCAGAATTTTGGATTTTCACCAACCCCGTACGTGTTAAAATAGAGTATAATCTAACTCTGTTCCCAGCCACGTCGCGTCGGTTCAGTAGCTGTGACGTGAAGGAGTAACAAACATGCACACTTCCATATCTACAAACTGTCGCATCTTTATAAAATACAACCTGTATGTTAAAGACAAGATGCCGAATTGCAATCATATTTTTTTTAGAACAGCCAAGGTTTCATCAAAATCAGTTCCTTGTTATGTGGATGAGTTTCATGTGGATCGGCGTGCGATGCACGTCACGCAGCGCACAGGTGTGCGGCGCGCGCCCAGACTCGCAATCACGACCATCCACGGCATTATCATTATATTGTGTACCTACATGGACGGCTATAACACTGCTCTGATTGCTCCGCCATTGTCCTCTGTGGATGATCGCGGAGTTGGCACAACGCAAATTAATTTTGGCACATTGTTAAAATATTAATTGCCCCTATATTATATGTTTGTATAGATGTTGATCTGTTATTTCTGAGAGGTATAATTATATTATGAACGACTGTCTGAACGGCTGGCTTTGCTTTGATGACCCCGTCATCGGATTTGAGTGGAAGGTGGCGGCTTCGAGTCCCATCACAGGCCACTTTGATCATTTCTAATTAGACTCAGGTCTGAAGATATAATAGATACTATATAAATAGGTACCTTTGTATAACTGTTTAAGTTTATTAAAACTTTTACTCTAATTTAGAGCTGATCATAGATAAACTTCAATCTAGATAAACAATGTTCTTTCATCCGACGACAAGATACCATCTTCCACTGCGGTGTTGTAGCTTCGTTTCTTAATAAATACCCATTTAACGTTTTTCCTCCCTTCTATCAACGTGCTCGGTCGAGATTAAATGCAAACCCGCGCTCTGAATATGAATGGCGGATGTGGGGTTTTTGCGCCCACCATACCGGCCGCGGTAGGACCCGCGCCCGCCGCGCCGGACGGACGGACGGAGCGCATTATGCAGAAGTCTCGTTTAATTGCTCATTGTCCCACACCACCGACATCACTCATGTCATTACACTTATATTTCACCATTACACGCCGCTCTTAACGTGCTCAATTATTTGCTTTTTGTAGTCGACAACAAAGTTAATATTAAAAGGGTAAAGCATCATCTTCCTTGCTGTCATACGACAAGAACTTTTGACAAACCTATTTCATACATTCTAACATCACAAACGCTTTCTTACTTTCAGTACCTACGAGATACTTGAGTATCGTCTAGATGTAGACTATAATCTGCTAAAATTCAGTTAATAAGATCTTCAACCGTTTTTCAAATGGTATTCTTAGCTCGCTACCCGCGGATTCAGTTAATAAGATCTTCAACCGTTTTTCAAATGGTATTCTCAGCTCGCTACCCGCGGATTCAGTTAATAAGATCTTCAACCGTTTTTCAAATGGTATTCTCAGCTCGCTACCCGCGGATTCAGTTAATAAGATCTTCAACCGTTTTTCAAATGGTATTCTCAGCTCGCTACCCGCGGATTCAGTTAATACGATCTCCAAACGTTTTTCAAATGATATTCTGTACCCGCGTTAGAGTCGTGTCTGTCTGTACTGTGTATAAGTAGTACAGTGTACAGTGTAGAGTGCAGTGCATCAGATAGCGCGCTATAAACCGTTTTTAATTTTAAACGCCACGAATATCATTTTCGTGCGTGACCTGCGCATTTTAAAGTCGATCCTGTGTAGGGCCAGCACGCTCTCTGCTCTATTTCTGAGACTATTATTCCTTTATGGCAAAGTAATTTCAGTTAACCGCAAAAAAAAATCTTGACGTCAGGTCCCCTCTGTCAGGGGAAACGTTGAGTTTATGTGGGGCTGTCTTTTTCAAGACGACGGACTTAATAGATGAGTCGTAATAATTAACATGATTTTTTATACGAAAGAATGATGAGGCGAATTAGATGTTTCCCGGGCGATAATTTAAGTGATACGTAATTGTCCGTGTCAAATGCACTGCATCGTATTTGCAGTTAAGAGATACCAGTTATTACAGTACCATTCAAATCGAAAGACATTGCTGCTCCACGTTAGAATAACTGATAACTGTGATTCAGGTGTAAGTCAGTAACAATGGCGCGTGCTTGCAATGAATGAAGGCTCCTAAAGAAGAAGAACTCAATAACAATCCACGCAAGCTCGTGTTCATGGTGCTGCTAGCGGTGTTGCCGATACCGCGCTGATGCTGCGCCGATACCGCGCTAGTCGCTGTACCCGCGCTGCGCTGTACTCGGCTGGGTATGGTAATATTTCGCGCTCGTGCGCAGCTTAATTACATCATATCGCGATCGCCGCGCGCCAGATAAATCACCCGCAGCCGGCCAGTGCAGCGCGCCGTGCCGGGCCTCCCCGGACCCGACGATTCACCGGACAACTTCGACTGTTGAGTTACGGCCATTGGTACAGGCACTGGCAACGATGCGACCGGCGACATGGCCTTAGCAATATGTCTTATCCATCCTATTTCTATGATTGCTTTTGTTATGCTTTTGGAATATCGATGTTTTGGAACGAAATTCTATAAATATATGAAAATGGTTACTATTTTTATCGATAAGCCACGCTATGTGTCGATCGGATACGTCATTCCCATACATTTTTTGAATTTAGTTTCCACTAAAACCTACGGATACCTATACTTACTTACTTATACTAATTGTGATCACCGGTGCGACTTTATAAAACGAGAGCGAATGTGTGAATTCAACGTTGTTCGGAGAAAATCTTGTTTTGTAACCTCTCTCGTTTCAAAAAACAGGGATTGAAGTCGCTCTTATGTAGTTGGAAAACTTCATAAATAATCTGAACATACGAACTGTATCCAGAAATCATTTTTACATTATTCGTCCCCAAAACTAAGTTTGAGAGTTGCTGGATTTTCAAATATACTTATGTGTAGCTAACTTAGCCACTAAGTTTGCCAATATTTCATTAAAATAAGTATCCATGAATTCCATGATCCATACACTTAGGTACTATGCGATGAACAATGTCACTATGTTGCTATGACTACCACGCTCAACTTTGTGGCATGTTGTAGTAATTTTTTTCATATATTTGTTTCCAGCACATCGCATACTATTTGCCTGGAAATCTTCCCTGACTGCGTCTTTCTTCGTCGCTTGGGCATACTTAGTTGGTTGAGACGCCTGACGCGTCGTAATGCTTTGAGTACCCACCCCTACATGATATATCTATAGTTCACATCCCATTCTTGTTTAGATTCAGCTTCAAGGATATTGCCGGAAGATTATCCATGAACCCTCCTGCATTGTTCTGCCCGTTGCCACCACTAGTTGAGCCAGTTCAATCACACCAATATGACACCTACTGCAGATATCGTGAAATGAAAAAGTACGTATATAATATCTTCAAAAACCCAAACCATCTTTAATTTCTATCAAAAAGAGCAACCGTAAAGCAACAGCAATTTTGTTAATAAAAAGAAAATCGCATGCGATGAGGGTCTATTTAAAATTCCAGCGTACATGAGGGTCAGTACTACCGTGCTAACAGGCTGCTGCGAGCCGCGGGTCGTTTACATTGTCTCGTTAAAATATAAAATTATAAAATAGCCGCTCGCACGACGCGCGTGTGGCGCGGCTATCGCACGCCGATCGCACCGATCTCGCCGAAACTGCCTCCACATCACCGCATCTCCATAGCTCCATATCTCCATACCTCCACATCTCCATAGACGCAGCTCCCACGATCGCGCGATAGAGCGACAGTCGCGTCGCCGACACTTTCCTCGCGTCTCGTCATAATCAGATGCATGCGTCAAGTCAAGTGGCGCCGCTAATCGACGCCCGAATCAGTGTAAAAACACACATTTTTCCCACGAGAGCAGTACCTATGTGTCGCGTTTTCCTTCATGTGCGAATCGGAATGTTTTAATTTGTCCTTTTGAACGTCTGTAGGGCTATGTTGGAAGATACTCGTAATTCTGATAGCAATTTTGAACGTGCTATTATAGGTACACTCACAATAATGATTTCTTTGCATTTCTGAAATTCATAGTTAGTAGCACATAGCAGGTGTATTGATAGTAAAACGTGTTTATTTTGTTAGAATTATTTATTTAGTATCCAATATAACATTTTACATGAAAATAGAGAACACAGCGAATACCGATCTATCGGGTACCAAACCAAAGACAAACCTTACAAGTTAACCCCAGAGTCATGACAATGCAACGCTGTCATTACTATGTACACAGACTAAGTATTACTACTACAACATCCTCTCTCTTAAGATCTAACTATAATTATACCATACATAAAATCTTAATCAGTTACTCTATTATATAATCATTAAACCACTTAGGTTTTTGCTTTATTCTACCAGAAACCCGATTTGAACTGACAGCTGCGTCTGAAACTATGGGTTCCATAGCCCCTCTCTCCTCAGAATTATCACAGTCATTAATATCTACTGAATCCCTCACATTTATAACAACTGAATCTCTACCTGAAGACCCATTATCCCTTTCAATTATTTCCTCCCAATTATCATCATTGTCGCTATAATCAACATCATTTTGATGCATACCTACCACTCCCTTGCTTATAAAAGGCGCTGGAACCAAATGCCACCTATTCCTTCTATATGTAACCCCTTCCGCTTCTACAACACCAGTCTCTTCGGAGGCGTGGGTTCGGATCCCACCGCTGCCACCATGTATTGATAGTAAAACGTGTTTATTTTGTTAGAATTATTTATTTAGTATCCAATATAACATTTTACATGAAAATAGAGAACACAGCGAATACCGATCTATCGGGTACCAAACCAAAGACAAACCTTACAAGTTAACCCCAGAGTCATGACAATGCAACGCTGTCATTACTATGTACACAGACTAAGTATTACTACTACAACAGCAGGTAAGTATCTTGTGATGTGCAATAAGTATCTTTCAAGGAACGGAGTTGATTTAAGCATCAAGAAAGTAAATTGCTAATTTCCCATTAACTCTTATGATTACATTTATTTTACAAAATCCAAGAGTCTGGGCTTTAGATACTGCTCTGTTCGAAAATCCGCACAGAATATATTTTTCATATTTATCCCGGTAAGTACAGTACATGCTTTTCTCATAATTTTATTACTCCTATGAAAAATAATAGAAAGTTGCTAAAACTAAAAGCTGCAAAATGCTTTTACCAAAGCAATATTACATTGTTCAGGCATGTTATTCTTCACCATGGAATTTCCGCGTTACGGCTCATAGAAATACAAATATTTCAAAAAACACCAATGACTACATTGTGTTAAAGTGAAACCAACAAACTGCAGTTAGTTGTTTGTAGCGAAACAGCGCACGGTTATTGTAACTTTGTGCAGATCAAAGCGGCCGACCTCATTGACCTCTAGTTTATGCAACCAACGTAAATAATGAGTGTAATGGGTTCAGTTTAGTGGCACTGTCGGCGCCAAAGATTAATAACCAACTTTTTAGGGTTCCGTACCCTAAAAAGTTGGTTAGTCCCTTGGGTACTAAGGCCAATAAAAGTTACGGTCATGTGGTTTATTTGACGCTTCCAAACTCATCTACCAATACATATGAGTAGGTATAGAATCGTTTCCTAGAGTCTAGAGTACAGTCACTTTCGTTGACCTAGAGTTGTGCAATTTGGCAAGATGCATAAGTATCTAATAAGTTCAAAAGTTACGAATTTGTAGTAAAATAGCTATCACGTTAAAAACTAAATAGTTATTGGGTATATAATATCAAGATAATATGATTTATTCATTAAAAACACAGACCAGGGAATAACTTTATATATTGACTTAAAAAAGTCACAGTTTTAAATGTACGTCATTGTAGAGTCGTGATAAATATCTGTCAACGTAAATTATGACGTGTGGTGGGGAACCCTCAGTTCGGAGTCAGCCTCGCACTTGACCGGTATTTTAACAACTCTGGTCTGTTCCGCTGCGCGCGTTCATCGCCTCATATTATTATCGCGATCAGTATAATATAATCACTGTTATCGCATCATACTCGTATTATATTACATAATGCGGCTGAATTATCCTGCACTCTGCATTAAACCTCCACTGCAAGCTTACAGCATTACTTATGATAATTTATTAACTCCCAAATTGCGAATAGTTATTAAGAAAACGGTTTACGTCCCCGCCATTAATTGCATTAATTCAATTATACGAGAATAATGTATAATAACTCGCGCGCTTTAATTGCATTACACTTTTAACGAGCGTTTGAAAAACTTATTACCATCCACTCTGTTTATTTGATTTGCATTAAATTATTCGTTAATTAACTATAACTACAGTGCTCACTGCAAGACGGCTAATTCTGATAATACAATCTACATGGCAGCTTTGATTTATTTTATAATTACTCTCCTAGCTCGCTCCAAGGCGTTTAATAATAATAGTAGTGTCACCGTCAGCTACTCGCTATTTCGCCACTAAAGTTTGAAGGAAGGTAGGCCAAAGAAAAAAACCCCGGCGCCGCACAACCCACAGCCCGGACATCTCATTCACAGTTTAGTGCATCGCTGTTTCGCACGTTTTAAATCATAATTAATGTTTTGTTTTTTCTCTCGAGATAAGAAGGAGGTATATAGTTTTTTATCATTCCGAAAAGGAAGAATCATAAAAGTGGTGATTGTGATTTTGATTATTTAGTGAAAATACTGTCGTCGAACATCTTCACCGGATAGCGTTAGTACGCAGCATAACCCGAGCCGTGAGTACCTACTCAATTATAAAGTGAAAGTACCTAACAGGATCTGATATGTTCCAGTGACTAGGATATCTGACTCTCACTCAGCAGGCTCGGGTTCGATTCCCGGCAACGGAAACAGATCACAAGCAGGCTGCGTGTTTCTCAACTAGGAGTTTCACATACACCTTTACAATATAGGGTTGCGTGTTACTCATGCAGGAGTCTCACATACGCCCATACTATACAGGGTTGCGTGTTTCTCATCTAGGAGTCTCACATACACCCTTTACTGATAACCGAAGCATAACTGCTACGCAGACAGCGAACCGATCGCCGCCATTGATGTCGACGTCACGAAGGATGCTTCTACTGGAACGAATGTAAGTAGGTACTATAACGTTGCTGACATCGGCCCCGCTGCAATATCGGCTGTTTTGGTCTCCAGCGTGCCTCTTATCCCAGTTACCTGTTACTAGTTGCTGTACGATTGCTGTTGTGACGGATTTACCTACAGAATATTAGACCCATTCTGAGCATGTTAAAAGATTATCCGAAAGGATAGAAAATAAGCAAGTATTAATTCTTCGTACGCTGTCATCACCATGCGTAGCTATTAGGTACTTTACTCTTATCCTGTAAAGATGAAAAATCGATACCTGCTTAAACAGATTCAGCTCAAGTGCATTCGGCTCGAATCTTATACATATTATTTTCAACATATCGTCTCCTCCTAAGGAGACTTATTTTTTTCTGATGCATAAAAGAGAGCGAAAAGAAAAATCTAAATCGATGAGTTGATCATTTTTTGTAAGAATTTGACTGAAACTTAAAAGTCAACAAAAATTATTATTAATGAATCTAGCGCAGATAATTAAGATCTGTAGTACGCAAGCTTATGGCCACCACCACAGCTACCAGCAGGCAGACGTTTTTGCTCGGCCGCTTGCGCGGCAACCGCCCTGCGCGCGGCAAGGCGGACGACGAGTCACGTGACGTGTCGACGCAGCTCGCCGCTTCCTCGAGGAAGACATCGCGGCAGTAGCTTCCATGATACGGACACAAGGAACGGTAAAGCTGGCAAGCCGCTTGATTTATTTCTACAATGACTGACTATTAATTTAATGTCAATCATTATTTTGTTTATGATTTAATATCAATAATTCTACAATTTCATAGTGGATATCAGGTTATGTCATGTCATATCCATTGCCATGTTTCGTGATTATATATTACTTAAAAGAAGTAAAATATACTACTAGACAGAATATTAAATACCTATTATTTTTAAGGATCTATAGATAATCTTTTTTTAATATATATGGGCATAATTTCAACCATTTTACTTTCAATGTGAAGAAATTAGAAAAATAAACTCATAAATACATAGTTTTTCTTTTTAAAAAACTAGAAGGTCTTAAAAACAAGTATTAAATTAATATCAAACAATAGTTACGTCATGTGTACACCTTGAATAAAGACGTAATAATTTCCTTTTTAAGTAAATAAAGATTTAGATTACAATTCAAGAAAATTTAATGCTTTCAGTGAAATAGCAATCTCTAGGAATTTAATGTGTTACCATTTGGATGCAATTCAGCTCCAGTATTTACCAAGATTAAGCCTGTTGCAAAAGTATTGCGACCCTCGGATACTTTTTTCATCTTTTATTGGATATATATTTTTAATGGGGTTTAAAATAATTGTTTACAAAACGTGGCCGATACAAGATCCGACACTAAAATACTTGGGATTTATTTTCTATTTATTACAAATAAAAGTGTGTTAACTCCAAATTAATTATGTTGATAATATTCAATCAAGCCATATAAATATATATATTTTCATATGTATATATAAATGATTATAATGTGACCATTTATGAAGAAATTAGGAATGTCAACCATAGATTACCCACTGCTGGTGATACACAAAAAAAAAAAAATTCGAGCACTGTAAATGCTTAAATCTACACGAAGATCTATATAAATATAATATGCTGGTAAGCAATAATATGGATTAAAATCATGAAAAATAGCAGATAGTACTTATGCCATGAAAACATTTACTGATGCCTCAACAACTGGGGATCATGCTTGTGGAGCATGGAGAGAACAGGAATGACAGCTACACACAAACAGTCTCCAGGACCGAAAAATTTGTGCCTTGTATTGACAGTGCGACTGAAATATGCAAATATCAATAGAATGGGGACATATAATTTTCAAATTTGACAAATATTGCACAGGAATCATAATAATGGTGAAAATTGTGTAATATAACGGTCTGTGGTTCAAAAATTCAAAAGACTTTTTTCATATAGGCCTGGCCTACGGGCACTTATAAATAATTAGTGAAATATAATTATTCTTACTTATTAGTGATTAATATAATTGCACATGCTGATTGCTTATGCAGTTCTGACAATAAAATCACGGATGCAGAATCACCATCTTAATATCTAATGTGAATTATCGAATTAAGCTTATACAATTAACATAATTACGATGATAATTGGTAATCTCTCGACAAATTTGTTTGCAAGTAGGCAAAACCACAAATGTATAAACATAATAATATTATGTGTCATGGTGTTAGGATTCCGATGTCTTTACAATTAACGCATATACTATATCGTGGAGAGATCAGCTTACACACATATTGTAACAAATAAATTTTGAATACAAATCTAACTAACGGTCAAGAACGGGGATTATGTTGCGGTAGTGCCTCAATGGCCCACATACCCGTGAAACCCCCTCTATAAAATACCTACTTAACACCAATATTTAAGCATTAATTTTAAAATCACAAGGTTTTTTTTTTAATAATAATAAAAGTCTGTCGCAGTGTTCTGTCAAACCACCGTGATTGAAGAGAATAGGTATCTTATCTGGATTTCACTACTCTGAAGAGGAGTCTTATTTAGTCACCCATCCCAGTAAGGATGATGTCACTTTTAGACAATATACCTACTCTTAAACAGTAGGACACTTGTTGTATAAGACAATTTACTTATGGTTGCTGAAAGCCATAAATTGGAGATTGAATTACTTACTGCGGTCAAAACATATTTTTAATGATGGGACTTACATATTTTTAATAATGTGATTAAGAACATTTTATTCATTCTATTCTTTTGTCCCATATGGCTAGACACGAACAACAATCACTTGTAGATATTTTCTTTTATTGTTGTAAGGTCAAGATATAGCTAATTATGATTTAACTTCTATAATATACATGTTGACCAAGTTTCGGACTGTATAACAGACCTTGTATCGTACCTTTATGAAAGTTCAATCTATATCAACTAAACAATGGGTACTTTTCGCAGCTCACAGAGTTAAAACGCTGTCGGCGATATATATATAAATAATATTAATTTCACAAACACTGAGGTAATAATAAAAATTTTAAACTGTATAAAGACCTCACGGCTGCTATAGCCATAAACACCAAGTTTATATTTATCTTTACTAAAAAAAAAAAAAAAAAACCGGAAATGCTTTAAGTACATAATATAACTATGGTAAGAGAACTAAGGACCTTCGAATCTATCTACATTATTCGTTTCATTCAAAAAGCCTCATGGTAAAAACTCTTCCTAAACATTGAGTAGTTGGTCATATTCACTGCACATTACTAGGCACGCGTCGACTTTGAACGCCTGCAGGTTGGGAGTTAGTTCATAGTACAGACAGTATTAAGAATACTACACGATTGTCAATAAATTCTTTGGCTTTTGAAAAATACTACACTAGTATAGTATCGCATGAAGTTTAATTAGAGGATTTGTTCAAAATATATCAATACATAATTTAATTAATTCAGTTAATAATTATACCTTCATATTATATTTTTCAAGCGGTTGTTGGTCATTCGTTGTGTACTTAATGTAGAGTTGTTTACAACCAATTCTAAAACCAATGTTTCAGTTATTGCTTAAGTAATTTTGCTATATTTCTGTTTACTATGAAATTAGCTGTTATTATGAAAATATTCTGTTTCGCGGTTATTATGAGATTTTCTGTTTCTGATAACAATATTAATCAATTACTTTTTTTTTGATATGCCATAAATTTATGTTTCACGACACTTACTTTCTCTCAACATCTACTATTATTATTAAACGCCTTGGAGCGAGCTAGGAGAGTAATTAATGATTAAACGAACTTACCTGTACGTGAAGTTCAATCATAATTACTCGAAGAGCTCGCTCCAAGGCGTTAGCAACCCTCCCTCCCAAGATGGACATGCCATTGCCCTGGACGTGAAACATAAGTTAAAAAATAATTAATAAATAATCAATTTATTTTAGGCACAGATTCTTTGAACAAGGATTCTTTGTTCTTCAAAGAATCTGTGATTCTAAACAGCTCTGCTCTCTCTAAACTAAATGAGATGTCCGGGCTGTGGGTTGTGCGGCGCCGGGGTTTTTTTCTTTGGCCTACCTTCCTTCAAACTTTAGTGGCGAAATAGCGAGTAGCTGACGGTGACACTACTATTATTATTAAACGCCTTGGAGCGAGCTGTTCGAGTAATTATGATTGAACTTCACGTACAGGTAAGTTCGTTTAATCATTAAGTTACCTAGATATACCTACACCGATTTATTCAAAGAATTATTAGGTAGGCCGAATATTGCATTTAAATTTCATGTTTTCGATTATACAGGACTATAAAATATACAAAGAATGAACTCTTCCAAATCAATCGGCTCCGATTCATGCCAAACGAATCAAAGGTTACCCCACATTAACACTCACCTCTACAAAACCGCGTGGCGCAATAACTCGTAACACTCAAGTGGTTTAATTCGTGTGTAATGTGATTGCATCTCGGTGCATTTCATTCGGTAATAAATAAACACATAATCGAAGCGTGAATGAGCCCGCCACGCCAGCCCGCCCACCGCTCGAGTATTCAAATCAAGATCATGTGTTTCCCAGCTCAATAAAAACTGAAGAAATGATTCCATGGTGAGCAATATAAATCGCAATTTTAGCTGGGAATTGTGCCGAAATATTAGTCAAGATAAGATAGCAAGTATAAGATTACGCGATCGAATCAAAACATAAAATTACAATCCTTAGAAATAAATAACGAATTAGAATAGAACTAATAGAAACATAGGTCTGCTTAGTGCTAACTATACAAGCGCAAGCTGGATAGCAGAAAGCAGCAATGAAATACATTATAATAAGTATTGGCGTGAGCCCAATCTTTAGTCGAAGCTAATAGCTGCTCGTATAAGGTATACCTGTAGGTGTAGGAAAACATCATAAAACAATTTGCAAACCCGAAATTTTTTCCATTGGGATATAGTTACCTACGTCTGCTCCAACCTAAGTTGGTTTTGGCCGTATCTTGCTATGCTTATTAAATGGGTCGGTGGGCTTCACACAACTTTAAAAACATTTTAAAAAGGTGTCAAGCGTGCAGTATTTCCCACCCATTTACTGTTGCTGTAGTTCCGCTTCCGGCGTTAGAGTGGCAACTCGCAAGTTAACGCTATTCAAAAATTAATTAATAACAAGAAACACGAATGCGGAATGAACATCAACGTGCGTGCATATTTAGCGTTTACCTCGCTGTCTGCTACAAAGTAGAGGCATCTAATTGTTTATTGTTTCATCGCAGTAATTAATGCCGCAGCGTTCGTTTGAGTGACCGGCGCGCGCGCAATCGTTACCGTTCGCTTATTAATTAGCTAAGGAAACACTCGGCAGACAACACCTTCGCTAATTGCACGCTAGGAGCTCTATCACTGATGAAATATCAGCAGGCACCTATTATTATAATATACAAGACTTAGAAAATACTAAATAATAATTAAAGTGAAATTTTGATAAATATATGCCACTTAATCTTATTGTTGAACTTAAATATTGCAAAAAATAATAAGTATCTATTTTGCTCATATTCAGTCGATTCTTTGCAAATAATTTAGGCAAAACATAGACAATTATAAACCCTCATCGTTGTGTCTACTCACGCTCTAAACTACCAATTTATTACACATCAAAACATCACTATTTTTTCTTTTCTGAGTGCAGAATAATTCATGATAATTTTGTTTTCTTTATTGTTGTAAGATAAAGTGTTGCATTTGCAAAGTGTTTGTAAGCACCATCATTGCGTGTGTTAACAAGTGCAGTGCGCAGGCGCACAGCCCGCGGCGCCGCTGCCGCCCGCGCAGCGCCGGCCACTCCCTACCATCTGCTCACTATCAACGCTTGCAAATTGCAATGCTCACCACGCTTACAATTCTTTTACGAATTAATTAACATTAGTTTGTATATTTTAACTTTCTTGACAGAATATACAAGTACGCGCGGCGAGAGTTTGGCTTTGACCTTCGGGTGGAGGGGATTACTGCGCATGGGTACCCAAATTCTGATTGGTTGATACCCAATTTCTGATTTCTGCGCAATAACGGTCAAAGCCAAACTTTCGCCGCGCGTACTTGAATGTCCAAAGCAAGCTGCTTGGATGGTGTCATAGGTAGAGTGTTTTGACAAGAAACAAATGCCAATTGAACCCTAAGTTTGTATGGGTGTACTTGTGTATGTTCATAACTTTTTCAAGATAGGTTTACCTACTAAACTGATTTGGCTCAAATGAGAAAGAAGATTAATCTAAAGATTTCGCGTGGGATGATTCTAAATGTGGACTGAGCCACTGGCAAACGCTAGTCCATTGTATGTCCTACTCTACAATTTAATTCAATTCAAATTCTTTATAACATAAGCCTAACTTACAGGCACTTAGGAAAAGTCAGTCAATTGTTAAATCGTTATATGATAGGTCACTGGCCCCTAATAAAGATAGTTAATTTCCTTATTCGGATCGAATTGGCAAAAATTGAAATTAATTTAAAAGCGAGCTACAAACTAGTAGCTGTTAGTAAACGATGTAACAAGCAGATGGGGAGATGTTGTTTTTAGTGAGTGGAAGTGTTCTCACGGTGTTCGGACAGTCACCGACAATTGATCGACCAATTATACAATTTGTCGGTTTGCCACTTTACAGTTTACGTACCGACCGACATCGCCATGGGAACCGATGATTGCTCCTCGTTTTGTGACCGCGGCGCCATCTCCCTCACTAACTGCTAACTCATCCTATCTTTTTTTTTTCAATTTACTGGGAATGTTCATAATATGTCTCAATCATCTAAGCTCTAATAGGCTTTTGACGCAGAGTGAAGATTTCCCACCCAAACTCACATTATTTAAAATATTTGTCTTGACAGTAGCAAACAAACCTTTTGTACTGTAAACCTTGATAATGTAAAACGAAGCTTAATATGGTAAAATTTTGAAAAGAGTGTAAAGTTACGAAAGTAACGCAAGACTTTTTGAAGATATCTCCTAATCCCTAAAATTTTTACCTGCTAGGCTGACGTATTGATATAATTTCTGCACAAAAAAGGAACTTTTCAAAAACTCTGTAATGATGGGTTACCTTCTCGAAGTTCGTTGGAGCCAATCGTTTTTCTAAATAAAGGCCTATGATTAATAGAGGAGAGACAAAAGCACACAAATCATGCGGCGATGCGCGGTGCGGTGCGGTACGCAAATGATTTAATTGTCGCCGCTCGCCGCCGCTCTATGGTTAGCGGCAATAAATCTAGCGAATCATCCGCGAATTATTCAAAGGCGCCGCTCGGGCCGGCTCCGGAGCGCCGGCCGCTATTCATCTGTAAACTAATGTTAGGACCGCTTCCACCACCAGTCCATCACTTGAGGTTCTTCGCAGCGCAACTCGCCTCTTCCATTCGCAGATATAACCATCACTCTTCTGCATCCATTCGCAGGTATACCCGTCACCCTTGCAGTGCGGATTTGGTCGAATCCTATACCATGTTCGCCCACACTGTAGTGCAGTTAAAGCTAGTGATATAATATATGTACCCACCTGTTTAGCCTTTAACCCCTTAGCTACTACTCGGGAGTCCAAACTTCAATTTACGAGGTAGAAGTTTGAACCAGTGTTGCCGTGCTAAACAAATGTTAGGATTCGGAGTACAATAATTGTCCTTTGTGGCATCGCGTGGAGCTAGTCGAGGCGCATTGTCGCCGTTGATTCATGGAGTCCGTTTGTTCTTCCTGCTGTCGCGCTGTCGCGGTATCGGCGCATCGCGTGAAATACTCCGGCGCGGCACAATGCGCGAGTCGCGAGTCGCGTCATTAATGCGTGTAGTTGCGCAATGCGATCTAGATCGCTGCGATTGTACGCGCTGCATCTCCGAGGAACAATAACGACCCGCGGCCGCGTAATTCACGCCACCGTCGCCGTCATGCAAAGTGACCGCGGCCGCTGCGTCGCCGCACTTTGAATCTTCGCCACCAGGGTTACAGTTGGTATTGGGGTGCGGTTGCCGGCGGGGTTGCGCAGTACTCGGTATCGCAATTTGAATGGTGGCGGGGCGCGGGCGACAGATAGGATCGTCTTGTTAGTGATATCTGATGGGGGCTGCTGTAATTGGCACGGAGCGTGCGCCTCTCATGCTGCGAATAAACGCTTTTATCAATTTTAAATATTCCACGCGGGATATAATTTTAATACGGCAGCGCGGCTCGAATTAGCTTATCGCGGTGCTGCGATGGCGGGTTTACAGCCGACATTCGTAGTCGTTACCGCGGGGACAGCGCGATGACATCTGCGCTGCCGGTGAATCAAATAGTAGGTACTTATTATTTCTTTCATACAGAAGTTTATTTCCTCTTACTTCTTGAGAAGTGCGCCTAATACTGAATATGAACTAGAAGTTGATCGTTAGAGATTGAATGAGCCCGTACTTACTGAAAGTCTTGTTTTCTGGTCTCACGATCATTTGATACGGAGACAGATGTGCAGACGATGCGATAATCATGACACACAGAGCAAAAGCGTGTGTGTTTCCGTCAGTAGATCTCGCGGACGGTGTTGACCACGCGATGGTATCGCGCGAGGTGTCGTCGAGGTGGTGTCGGTGGTCACTGGTCGTATAAGGGCGAGACAGAGGCGCTAATGGGCGCGACTACCGTCATTTGCATACAATGTGCCGCGTGTACACAACACGCCGCAACAATGCGAGACACTGCAGTGCGACAGCTTTACAGCTTGTCATTAATTGCTGTGCACACGTCGCTTTATTGGACCATACTAACTCAAATATAGATTTGAAGATTGCCAAATAGACTTCATGCGAATCTATTATATATGAACGATAGCGATTTTTTTAAATAAAAATGTAACGGACAATGACTTCTATGTATCCTACATTTAACGGAACGGAAGATGAGATTGTGATGACAGCATAATATACAAAAATATATTGTGGGGACACTTAGCTTCCAAAATAATTGAATAATAAGGAAAAAAAATATGAGTAGTCATAAACAATTATTTTTGTAAAATTTTACAAAATATAAAAAAAATATTGGTAGTACACTAGAAATTCATCGTCGCGTCGCGTCGGATGCTTTGTTTGTAAGATGTTTTATAATTTCACTAGGGCAGGTAATTGTAAATTTTGTTTGCTTAGTGATTTGGCTTTCAGCTTATTATGGGTTTGTTTGTATCTTTCCAAAATATGTAATACAATTAGTGTAATGAATGTATACACAAGGTACACACATTCGACATACGTTGATAACAAAAACTCAGTAAATTTCCATTAGTTTAACTGAGTCGGTGACTAAGAAGATGCGTCGTGGAGCCGGATGCCGTCGATGGATTGTGAGCTCGTGTGAACTACCGCGATGACCGCAAGGGGGGAGGAGGGGGGTGACAATGAAGGGAATTAACATGGAATTAAAAAAGACGCCGCCAATTAGGCACGGCGGCGCGCGAATATCAATGAGACGCCGCCGCGACCGAGATGGTAATAAATTGAATATTTAACATTAAGATATCCTTCAGTTGCAATTAACAAATGTTAAGAGAGCTAGATAAATATCAAAAGAGGTTTATGTTCCTACCTATCTCTCTCTTGGGTTGGTTCCTCATGACTGAGCATGGTGACTGACAGTCACTAATCCCTGGTGTATGATCGCCTTCTACTGCCTTCTGTTAGCAGCCAAATAGATAGCTTCGTAGAGGTTGTTATTTGATCTGGTTGAAGACCTGCCTCCTGCAGCCCTTTGCCCTCCTCGTTGACGACCTATCTGAGTCAGTTTCTTGCTGCTGTCATCGCTATGTTTTATTTCTAATGATCATATGGATGGATTTGACGACCGTATGGCGTAGTTGTAGCGAACCTGCTGTCTGCGTCGGAGGTCGTGGGTTCGATTCCCACTACTGGTAAATGTTTGTGTGATGAGCATGAATGTTATCCAGTGTCTGGGTGTTTTTCAATATATTATATTTATGTATGTATGTATATTTATCAGTTATCTAGTACCCTTATCACAAGCTATCACTTACTTTGGGGCTAGATTGCGATGTGTAAGATGTCCCGTATATATTTATTTATTTAATTAATTATTGTACTGACATTTTATCATTGCTTGCAATCTTGAGTCATTTCTTACATTATATGCTTTATGAGATAATATGTGACTGACTGATAGGTGAAGTAACCTCGCTCTCAGTAAATAATTAATGACAATAAGACGATGGCCTGGTACCCGTGTACTGTCGTTGGTTCGTGTATCTGGAGCGGCGTTTATTGTTGTCCTACTCGGTGTCAATTTCTGACACAGTTCCACAACTCGCGCCGCTCGCCCTTGACCGCACGTCCTTCTCTGCTTGTACCCACTTGCGGCGTTTTGAAATGGAAAACAAGTTCACATCCGATGAAGAATCAGATTGTAAGATGCTGCGGTGACAAAAACAACTACAGAGAATAATAGAGTTTAAAGAACTGTCTCTCCTGAACATTTGAAGTTACTGCAGTTTTTATAATTCCTGTTATTAGAAACGAAATCAATCAAGCAAGCAACTTGATATCTAAGTTACAGGCGCTTTATGTAGATTATAGAGTCTCAATCTTTTATGCCTATGAGATGGCATTAATCAAAACAGTAAAAGTAACTTTTGTTGTTTTTTTTATTGTAGATAGGCTTGCGCTTGACGACAATCATAAAGCAATGATGAGGTCTAGGTTGGAGCGCACTTACCTAGAAAATGCCTATTCACTCTTCTCTTGAAGGCAAACTTACCTTCATAACTTTACTAACTAACCTACTTAAGATACTCGTCCTAATGTACTTGCCGAATGATAAACTGGACCTTGGGTATCCTATTTAGGGAGCACAGACTACGAACTTTAACCACTTATTTTAAAAGAAAAAGAATAACCCAATATGGTTTTTCATATTCTTTAGAATGTATGCACAGGCTTGGCATAAGCAATCCCTAAATTACAAGCATCTTATATCGAGTGACGCTGCTGTCTCCCACACAATCTACCCTGCATCTAAAAATATGTTACAGTGGAATGTATTATGCACTGCGAGCGTGCATTCCATAGCGCCACTAACTCCAATTAATTTAACTATCGTTGATAATAATTTGCCGGTTGTTTGTCAGTTACTGTCAACTTATTTGAAAAGTCATTGTAAAATAACTATGAGATATAGTAGGTACACCTATACACAACTGCGGGGAAAGCAAATCGTTTTCATCCCTGGCCTAATTCGTAACTAATCGTAAACAAATTATGTCAGCTGATTGGCAGAATCTGTGGTTTATATTTTTTCAGCCAATCAGATTGCAGAAATTGGTTTAGATAAGGCAAACTAAGCAATCGGGTTGTTCAGCATTCTTCAATCTTCTCAATCAGCCTTTACAGCATACGCACGTAGAGATATGTCACTCTACTTTTGTCGACCTCTTTTCTCTGTATCAGAAAGAGAAAAGTGACTAACAAAAGTAGAGGGACATATCTCTACGCGCGCATCCTAGCCCTGCAGGACTAAACTTCATAGGTGTACCTACTTATAATCATGCCAACGTATCTAGGTCATCGCCACGCGACGTAATGTCTAGGACATATTAATACAAAATGGTAAGCAAACGCACCACCTGCCGTTGATTGTTCGTGAGCGATGACATTGTAATAATCGATTGTGTTATGGGGCGGATGTGCCTCGCGTTTAAATATTAACTAGGCGATGTTATACGTGATTCACTGCCCTTCGCCCAACGCAGTAGCGTGAAACTTACACGTAAACAGCGGGTCACTGACATTACCGACTTATAGAAGCAAGCAGCACACCTGTGAAACATTTAAAATTATCATAATTCTTTGCCGTTTCGCTCTTGGCAGCGGTCGTGGTCATCTAGTTAGGACGGTTTGAGGTAGTTTGAGTTTGATTATTTTCTTCACGACTATACGCCACTTCTTCCTTCTTGTCGTAATCCTGGTGCACTCATGGAAGGGACCACCAACAGCAGCCTTGATTTGGTCAGTCCATCGAATGGGTGACCTTCCGCGTGATCTTGTGCGACTTTGTCCTGCACGACAATTGAGTCGTTTCCTCGCCGCGAGACGTGACCAAAGAACTTGAGGATGTGACTTTGTACCAACGTCGAAAAACGATGTTAATTAATACGGAGTTCTTGGAGTAGCATGTTGTGATATCGATCAGGTTACAAGGGAACTGTTATATACCATAGCCACAGCCACTACGTTGGTAAAATGCGGTGTGACTGACTCCGAAAAGTCAGACGTGTCTCCTGGGACTCGAACCCTGAATTACTAAATAGTTATGAGGCCGAACTTTTCACCAATAAGAACACTGTCATAACCTTTCGGTAGGTAGCGCTCTAGCGATTTTTTAAAACACTTTCATTAAAACAGAATTGATTCAAAAAACATTATTGATTTTATGAAAAGTAACGAACAGTAGGAACAACCGTGTGATGCAGGTGACTATGCTGAAATACGTAATTCTGAATTCATGAGAGATCAGAAAAGGGAAGAAGAGTAGACGTTGTGATCCTATAGTGATTGAAGCTGCGTATAGGTAATCAAGTCCTCATACACGGGGCAGTTTGTTACCTATAACTCGTCCTCCGAACGATATAGACTCCCGCACCGCACCGCGTTGCAATCAAGTCGGATCCGAGGAATAGCTCCTAAAGATGTGCCAATAAGACTGCTTCCGATACACCAATTCATCGTGTATCTAACTGAGAAATTAGACGACTGACTGTTTACATAACCATAAGTATTTTTTGATATGATTAAGGTCAACTACAAAAATAGGTACTTAGTTATTTTAGAATTTATGCTATCGAATCATAGGTAAATACCTATTTACATCGCTTAGCGGTACTTATGCCCAAATAATTTTAGACTTTTTTCGTTCTTTTCAAGAAGTACTTGAGGAACGACTATCTGTCAAATTTTCAAGTCTCTTTAAGCCTTAATCATTGGTAGATTCTAGGCACAGGTTCAGCCATGACGGGTGTCGACCAAGTCGGCACGTCTGTAGAGAGTGCGCCTATGAAAATGAAAATGAAAATGAAAATGAAAATGAAAATGAAAAATCTTTATTTTCACATAGGCCCAATTAATAAGCTCTTATGAAAAGTCAAAACTCTACCGCCAGGTTCGGAAAGCAGGTTTGCACCGAGAAGAACTGGCAAGAAACTCGGCACTTGCTCTTTTCAAAAAAAAAAATGTCATTATATACAATTTCTTAAATAATATCAATAATTAATACATAATTTTTAAGATATCTCGTGAAGAGATGGAAATATATCCCTATCATTCCAACAATTCTTGTCATTAAAGAATTCTTCAATAGTATAGTAACCCCGACTTATTAGATGTTTTTTGACAGTGACTTTAAACCTGTGTAAAGGTAAGTCCAAAACAGACTTCGGGATCATATTGTAGAAGCGTACACTCAACCCCACAAAGGACTTCTGTACTTTACGTAAACGGTGTGGTACTACAACTATAGCACGGTCGCTAACCACGAAGAATTTCGTACATCGACCTGTTACTACCTGTCTCTGTCACTCCCGCGTCAAAATAATGCGTCACGCTCGCACAGATACCATGACCGCCGTCCTCAGAGATTTTAAACCTTTTACCTGCGAACGTAAAGTTTGTTTTTGTTTTTGTTATATTGTTTTGTTTGTTAGTTTTTAATACATTTGCTCATCCTATTTCCGGGTATTTTTAGCGTGCGCAAAGTTATTCTTTTCCGCACCAGAGCTTTTTGATTTCCCCCTGCATGATGGATCCAAATCTATGAAGGAGGTTTTCAAGTAAAAAGTTTTCGCTACAAAATTATTGTAAAAAATAACAGTAATGTAATTATTCTACTTTCTAACTACTATAAATACGTAAATTAAATTTAATATAAATTTATTACAATGATTTCCTTTCGTTTTCTATTTTTTTTTTGGAAATGTGTGGCTGCGGCTGTTATATTTAATCTGTGCTTTGAGTTCTTTTTATTGTCTATGATTCCTTGTTATTAGTATTGATTTTTCAAATTCCATGCAAAACTTTTTTTTCTCTTCAAATATTTCATCTAAACCGCATTAACAGAAAAATGTTTGTGACCACTGTCAGTAGGCATAGAGGTCAATGTACAAAATTCTTCGTGGTTCGCGACCGTGCTATAACTTGTGTCCGCCATTTCTAATTGGACGGTTACTTACATCTATACGTTGCTTATAATTATTAATGTTTTGACGTACAAAGAGTAAGCAATTATAAATATATTGAGATGCCACTGTAAGAACACCTATTTCTTTAAATTTTTGGCGAAGAGATTCGCGTGGCTTCATTTTGTATATAGATCTAATTGCTCTCTTTTGCAATACGAATATAGTTTGAACCTATGCAGTTGTTATCGCAGATGAGTTACGATTAGTAAATTGGCGAGGCGGGCGAGTGGCGGAAAGCGATGGGCTCTACACTAATAAATTGGTCGCTCGCTCCGTGAGCGGCATTACCGTCCGCTGCCGTGCCTGTAGCGGCCGAGGGTCTGAAATTCAAATATAGATTTAGTAACCAACTAAGATACATAGTTACCAAGAAGAAGTCCTTTTGTGGGGTTGAGTGTATCTTTCTACTATATGATCCGGAGGTCTATTTTTTACTTACCTGTGCACCGGTTTAAAATCACCCAAAAAACAGCTAATAAATCAGGTTTAGGTACTTAATACCATTGGAGAATTTTTTAGTAACGATTCTTGGAATGATAAGGATATGGTTCCACTACTTACTCGATATCATAAAAATTATGTACTTACAGACCAATTTTTATGCCTGTCTTTTATCATCAAGTCCAGGCTTCAAATCTTCGCATCTTTGAGGCTCTAGGTGTTCCCTGTTCAGAGCACAGATATATAGAAATTCAGATATACCCGAGAAACACAATATTACTTGTTTGGTGAAGAAAAACTTGGTGAGCTTAGCATATCAAAGATTTCACCTCAAAAATCTCAAACGTGTGCGAAGCCCGCAAAATCCGACTTGTTGAACCTGGTAGGCTGTGATCAAACCCTTGTTTTACTTTTTGACACATTCTTATACATTTTCGCAAACAATCGTAGAAACAGAATAGGTAAGTCATAGAGCTACACTGCAGCAGAGGTTGTCCCCATTACTTTCTCTTATTTCAGGCGTCAATTTCGCAACGTCTCAATTAGATTGCGTTGGTTGGCGCGTTGGTGCGCTGGTCGGTATCCTTATAAGCCGAGTGTTCAATGAACGACTCCTGCGCGGCGGTTCACACAGCGATTACTCTGTAAATGGCCGCCCGTAAGACACGACAAATATAATTTTTTCCCTCGGCAATCTTAATCAAACCCTAATGGATTCCACGGACTGATATGGAAAAGGCATCCATTTAAATTGAGTTATATACGAGAATAATAATAACCGCTGTGCCAATAATATCGTGCCGCGTATGTGGGTTACTAATGAGAGGATATTATACCTATACCTACTCGCAGAAGGGAGGTAAGTAGGTAATAGGTATGGTCATGTTATTACAATAGTATTGAAGAAATCAATGAATCATTAAAGCTTTTGCGTCGAGTTTAACTAACTAGTATAATATTTGAAGTCGACGGAGAGAAAATAATACGTCTGCATTCCAACTTTGGACAGATTTGTTAGGTGACAATAATATATTAATTATTCATATTCATATATTATATCACTTGTATAACGGTGAAACCAAAACGTCGTCAGAGAAACTGCATGTTCTCAACAGTGTGTCAAACCTGCCAACCCGACTTAGAAAGTGTTGATTGTGGTAAGTTTTGGACATTGGACAACGTTTCATTCCCAGAAAAAGTCCATGCCCATTTGCTATAAGAGACTGTTATAATTATATCATCGTGGATTGACATACTTACATGTTAATTTAGTGCTATGGCGAATATGTTATTTTGTTGTTCCCTAGGTATCCCTAATCGCATCCATATCGCACAGACCCTGATGTATCGCGGGTGTTCGGAACAACCGCCCGCGTCCGCTGGCCAATGCCCTCCGAATATCGCTAGTCGCAGCTTAGAGAGATGTTATCGCCAGGTACCCTGCGCGGCTGCCTTTCCACCCGGGTAGTGCAAATTAAATACCGGGTGAAATCATGACATGTCTCTATTTCCACCAAAGTTAAATGTTGTAGCTACTAAGTAGGACATTGCGGGAACATAAGTAGGTACCTACCAGGACATACTATCGTAGCAACATAGCTGCATTATTCATAATAGACTTAAGCACCCGGCGCAGCGGACCACGAGAAAAATTTTGCCAGTTTATTGGATCAAAAATGATTGTATTGACGCCAACAGCGTCAGTAGCCGACCGCATCATTGTCTATGGACCGCAGTCTACGCCACAGATCACTTACAATTATTAGAAACGTGCAGTTTCCAAAGATTTGGTTACGCGCCGTATTGTAACATATTTGTGGGAAATTTTGACTTGTCTTAGAAGATAGGAGTCAACGTTTGGTTCACCACAGATAAAAGCAAACTTCAAGAAACAAGTGCTCCTGTTAGCGTGATGGAGGTAGCATAGTAGCAGATCTCTGGTGGAAAGGCAGCCGCAAGCCGTGGCGCTGATTGATGCGCACGCGCAGAGCAGCCCGGCGCGCCCGCTCCGTGGTAATAACACACCAGTAAACTATAGCAGTAAACTAGGTAAGGAGCAGTTAACAATTACATCGTACCGACATAGTGAGTCGCGGCGACGTAATATCGATGCGCGAGCTCGATAATAGCTCCACAGATTGAGCCGTGGCTTGTGGTTACTACGGATTGAAAGATTTTCATAAGTTTGCCTTTGTTTCTGATACGTAGTTTGTTAGGCTGGGAATTAAGATGAGTGGGATTATACTTACATTGTAGATACACTTCCTTCGTTCAATCCACGAAGACGCGCCCCACTCCTCCATAATTCCTTCTGAATTACATGAAATACTTTTAAGCGACTGTGATTTTTGAAGGATTAGGGCGCGTCTTAGTGATTCGAACCCACGACTCCGAAGAGGCATAGGTCTGAAGTTAAACCAATGGGCTATAACTGGTTACATTTATTTCAAGTTGAATGCAGATAATAAATGTTGCCTATCTTTAGAAGCGTGTCCCGTGTTGAGTGACAATAATATGATGTATGACGGTCAACAGCAGTAGCAGTAGGTAGTAGGTGTGTTCGGTGGTGGTCGGCGGCTGATTGAAATGTCACGGCGAGCGCGGGCGCGGCACGCGGCTGTGAAATCGCTAATGATCGCTTCTCGTATACCTACCTAAATACTTCAGGGTTGAACCTTACTAAAGTGATGGTTATAAATATATGATAAATAGTAGGAAAGACTAATTTGTTTTGCTATAATCCGCTTCTTTAAAAGATTCTGTATGGTATGGTACAATATTCAGTAACACTGCCCACATGAAACATCAAACACTTGCTTCGACGTACGTCCCGACATCAGGACATCCTCAGGTGTTGACTTCACAATGCGAAATCTCTACGATTCCGCATTTCGATTTTACAAACACTTACATTTTCCTTTTTAGTAGGGAAGGAACCTAACCTAACTACAACATAATATAAGAATTTGGAGACTGTAAAAAATATATCATGAGTCATTCATTAGTAACCTAAGCATTATTTCAAAGAAAGATACATCGATTGGATCCAAGATTTAAAGTTCTAATTTTCCTAAGACATACGCTTCTATTCGAATCCACGGAAGACCAGCGCTACGACCGTGGGGCAAATCCAGGCTCCACGATCGTAGCAAACGCTGAGTGGGCTCCATTTCGGAATCACAAAATTCATACCTGTTATGTATTCTGTCAGTCGGACTTCAATATCTGTATTGTGATTCCGAATAAACATTTTCTCATAGCAAAACTACAATGCAGTCCCATTGAACCTCGCTTGTAAACTAAACTGGTAGTTGCATGCCTGATATTCGGCAGCCCTAGGTCTTGGCTCGCGCCCGCGCCCGCACTCCATTATAAAGCCATTAGCGACAATTGTTTACGGCGATGTGAATAATTCGCGCGATGACCACCAGCTTGTAGCCACTGTGACCAACGCGCCGAGCCGCAGACCAGCGCGTGACCAACGCGCAGCCACCACGAGCCAACGCGAGATATCTATCAGATTATACCTTCGCAGAGCAATCAGTCCTTCTGCGTTTTATTCAAATCCAAATTGATTGTAGACAACCGATGCAGATTGTATAGACTACCTACCTACAGACCTTTATTATCTATTTTGTATCGCTATGGGAATTTCTTTGCAATTTGATATGGCTGTTTATTTAAAAAAAAATCAGTTGTGTCGTTTAAGAAATAAAGTTCGACAAAAAATATTGTACAGTAAGAACTGTTTCTAAAACCCTGAAATAGAAACTGGCGGTCTCTATGACCGCTTCGTAATTTGTTTGATAGAGGAGTATTTTTAATCGATGTTCTGTGTCATTACGCTTTGCTACACACCAGCTATACGGAGAGTTTATTCGGTGTACAAATTGGTTTGCACAGCTTTGAGAATATATTCGAGAACTTTCGAATTTGTCGACGAATTTCTAGAGTAAAAATCCGAAGAATTCTCATGATCTTTTCGTTTGAATAGGAATACGACGCCCAGCTGTCTATCACTACCACCACTAGGCTATTAATGCCTGTATTTGAGGTATATAACAGTGTGCAGGAAAAAAATCATCACGCAGATTCGCGGTGCTGGACCGAGACACGTCGCCGCACACGACGCGCGGAACTAATGGCACGCACTGCAGTACGTCGACCAAGTGCTGCCCGCACTCAGGAATGTCCTAGCCTAGCTGAATAAATCCGTACTCTGTACAGCAATAGAGATATGGTTAATTCTACTATCAAATTACATAATTAGCCACCCCTAAAAATAGACATGTTATTATGAAATCCTGTTAATTTCGTACTTGTGTCTCCCCGCCAACATACATAAAAGATTATAATTATAACAAAAGTAATCTGAGGTGTGGGAATTGATCCTTAGATTTTTGGTTTTACGGTTTGTTGTGAAACCTTAAATTATACATTTCTTAGACCTAATTAATCTTCGACAAATATTATTATTGAGCCAGTGATTGTTTAAATTTTCAATAAAAGTACCTACTTAAATGTATATTTCCCTAAGTTGTTAGATTGTGTATAGTACCTGTAAATATAATAAAATATGTACGTAGATATATTGTACTAGATAAGTATGATTTGCAATTTGAAGCAGTTTTTTCAGATTGGAAATCATCCTTAAAAAGAGCCCGCTCCGAATGGACAACTTATTCAGTGTACCCAGTACGCATTATACTCTCTTCACAGTTTATTACCAGGTTTATTTAATTTTACACCTCTCACTCACACATGTACACTCACAGATGTAAGTACAGCAACAAACACACACGGACAACAGGCGCGTGAGAGCTCGCGCATGCGCAAAAAACTCCACGCAAATGATAACACATATTTTATAATATATAGCAAATATGTGGTTTCCACACCTATACCATTATCTTAATAAATAGCAACTGCGGTAGAATAGGCCACTTTTTGTTGACTTACTATCTTCTATTATACTCGTATAATATAGAATATCTTTATTCTATAAAAAGCATAAATAAATAAATAAATACTAACTTGAACATAACATTTGCTTTTCCGACCCAGGTTAACTTAAAACTAATTGCTAGAGAGGACGCCAAAACTTTCCTTCTATGATCTCCCTTCTTCCAAAGTATTTTAACTGTTTAAAGGACTTGGGAGCTTTTTACACTATACACAGTAGAGTTAATTTCTCAAATGATAACACTATTCTGCTAAAGCTATTTAAAATATTTGTTCATTGGTTGTTCGGATTATTATCAATACTTATAATATCGAAAAATACACAGCTTTTGTTACCAACTGTGAGCATCAAGTTACTTTGAATCATCATGTGTTTCAATTAAAGTGAAAAGCATTGACAGTAGTTTAATAAAACCCCCTCGAGTGTGCGGGTGGCGGGGTTGTGGGGGTAAGGAGGGGCGGGGGTGGAGTGGTCAATTAGGAAGCGTTTAGGTTGTTTATCCTGTTAACAGCACGCGCCGGTAGGGCTGCCGACTATTCCTTACAAAATTATGATTTGAAAAAAAAACCGTGCCAAAATATTATAACGATCTACTTGACGTTTTCGTAAAGACTTTTGTGGTTTATACCTATTAGTTAATAGAATTTTACATACAATTTATAACTAAATAAAACATTGACGAGCTCTGAAACTAGCATAGAAAACGCAATGTTTGTAAAAAGTAAATATTTTTGAAAAGCTCTAAGTTTTGTTGTATACTTTTTATTATTTAATGCGTTTGAATCAAAATATCGACAACCCTGATTTTCATGACAATTTTTAAATATTGTGTAGGCAAATGTTATGACGAAGGATAGCTTGTTGCTCATTTTCCCTAAGTGGTAGATAAATTTGAGATAGAGATGTTTTAGTATTAAATACGATATAGAGAACTCTGTACGTAACTTTGATCAAAAATCAAAATACTTCTACATACTGCAAAATAAACTAAGATGCATGAAAAACGGTTTTTATTAATAAATCTGTTTTTCTTTATAAATCTGTTTTTTTTTTATATGTTTTATGTAGGTGTAGGAAACGTAAAAGAAAACGTATTTATTTAAAATGTAAACAATAATATTTCAATATGATATTAACTGAGCACAAATTATTGATCTTAGGTAGGTATGGATGAGTATTCTATCGTCCATCTAACCATAAATTACACCATTGATTTTTTCCACAGACCCTGACCCTGTCGCGAGCGCCATAAATACCAATATCAATAAGGTATAAACGCATTTAGTTTCAATAAAACGACCGGCAACCCTCGCACCCGCATGTCCACTCAATACGCAGTTTAATTCCTGTCAACGGTGAATCCACGCACCAGACTTGCTCGAAATTAGCTTTAGGACACACCAAAGTGACCTCTATATTAAATATAAATAGAGTGGAAAGCGCTGGCAAATAACGCGGGTCAACAATACCCCTTTGAGTATGAAATGTGAGGATAAGAGGCGCGGTAGGGAGAGGGTTGGCGGACAATATGCTGAGTCGTGTTTACGTGCGAGGTGATCCCGGGATAACGTGACGGATGGGCTGCGGGTCCGGGGTGCCCTGGGTGGGGGGTGCCCGGGGCCCGGGGGCTGCATGGGGCCTTTATCACATGAGTAGCCGCAGAAATGGGTTTCCGATGAACGGGTTGTTGAATTAAAATTGGATGTCATTCTGTTAAATGTATTTCAATATTGGAATTTTGCATGTTTTGCAATTGTATGTGCTTATTCTGTCTGGTGAGAAGTTTTAGTCAAGGTGATATGATTTGTTTTGAATGGATATAACAAAGTTTAGCTTTTATTATAGTCTAGCTGCCTAAGATGTTGCTGTATGTATAGTATAGTGAATTTACTACGAAAGGTTTTCACAGTGAGATTTAATTTATTTTATATTGTTTTGTCTTAATTTTTTAGAATTAAGTAAATTATATATTTTTATTAAGACTTAGTAATTACGCTAGTCCTTCACTCAGAGAAATGAGCATAAAATAAAAAATACAAAATCAAAAAGTGGACATTGACCAATTTGTACCTACTCGTAAGTGAGGTAAACCTACGTATTTGTATTGTTAGTCTAGATACCTTAATTTTCAAAGAAACAAGTAAGTAAGTACCTAATTTGTTATTTAAAAAAAGACTTTAAGTTAAACTGTATGCGAATTATGACAGTCTATATTATTATGTCAACTTAAAACTATAGCGAGGGAGACATAAATATTTGTTTAAAAAGGGACGATTTTTCAATCACCAGATATTCGTTATCTAACGATAAATAGGTATGACGTTTTGACAGATCTTGTATGAAATATGTTTCAAATTTATTCCTCAGATAGTTTATATCTGACTATTGAAAAACACACACACACATATCCATTTACGATAATTGATTTGTCGTTCTTCAATAATCTATATATATAAAAGAATGAGGTATTTTGGTTGTTCCACGGATTCCGCCAAAACTATAGGTCGTAGAGATCTGAAATTTGGTACTTAGGTAGATATTAGGTCATGAATTCGTACTAAGACGGGGATTCCAGAAATTCCATGTTTAAGGGGTACAAATCATACATTTAAGGGTATTTCCCATACAAAAGTAAAATTTTTTCGTTGTTCCAGGAATTCCCGAAAAACTAAAAGTCGTAGAGATCTTAAATTTGGTACCTAGGAAGATATTAGGTCATGAATTCGTACTAAGACGGGGATTTCAGAAATTCCATGTTTAAGGGGTAGAAATAGTACATTAAAGGGATTTCTCCATACAAAATTGTAATTTTTTTCGTTGTTCCAGGCATTCCAGAAAAAATAAAAGTGGTAGAGATCTGAAATTTGGTATCTAGGTAGATATTAGGTCATGAATTCGTACTAAGACGGGGATTCCAGAAATTCCATGTTTAAGGGGTAGAAATAGTACATTAAAGGGATTTCTCCATACAAAATTGTAATTTTTTTTGTTGTTCCAGGAATTCCCGAAAAACTACAAGTCGTAGAGATCTGCAATTTGGTACCTACATTGACATTAGGTCATGAATTCGTACTAAGACGGGGATTCCAGAAATTCAAATTGGAAGGGATAAAAATCCTACTTTTAAGGGATTTTCCCATACAAAAGTGTAATTTTTGCGTTGTTCCAGGGATTCCAGCGAAATTAAAAGTCGTAGAGATCTGAAATTTGGTACCTAGGTTGGTATTAGGTATATCATGAATTCGTATTCAGAAAGGGATTTTTGAGATTCAAATTTTGAGGAGAAAAAATTTTGAATTTTTTCGCCGCCATTTTGAACTTTTTTGTTACTGGGCCGATTGCTTTGAAAATCGATATTTGACTATGGCAGCAAGCATAGAGACGGAATTTGTGGTCAAAATTTAAAAAATAGGCCGCCATTTTGAACTTTTTTGTTACTGGGCCGATTGCTTTGAAAATCGATATTTTATAGTGGCAGCAAGCACAGAGAAAGAGTTTGTGGTCAAAATTTAAAAAATTGGCCGCCATTTTGAACTTTTTTGATACTGGGCCGATTGCTTTGAAAATCGATATTTGACTATGGCAGCAAGCATAGAGAAGGAATTTGTGGTCAAAATTTAAAAAGTGGCCGCCATTTTGAACTTTTTAGTTACTGGGCCGATTGCTTTGAAAATCAATATTTGACTATGGCAGCAAGCATAGAGAAGGAATTTGTGGTCAAAATTTAAAAAAGTGGCCGCCATTTTGAACTTTTTTGTTACAGGGCCGATTTCTTTGAAAATGGATATTTGACTATGGCAGCAAGCATAGAAAAGGAATTTGTGGTCAAAATTTAAAAAAAGTGTCCGCCATTTTGAAATTTTTTGTTACTGGGTCGATTGCTTTGAAAATCGACATCTGATTATTTCACCAAGCATCGAGAAGGAATTTGTAGTCAAAATTTAAAAAATTGGCCGCCATTTTGAACTTTTTTGTTACTGGGCCGATTGCTTTGAAAATCGATATTTGACAATGGCAGCAAGCACAGAGAAAGAGTTTGTGGTCAAAATTTAAAAAATTGGCCGCCATTTTGAACTTTTTTGATACTGGGCCGATTGCTTTGAAAATCGATATTTGACTATGGCAGCAAGCATAGAGAAGGAATTTGTGGTCAAAATTTAAAAAGTGGCCGCCATTTTGAACTTTTTAGTTACTGGGCCGAATGCTTTGAAAATCAATATTTGACTATGGCAGCAAGCATAGAGAAGGAATTTGTGGTCAAAATTTAAAAAAAGTGGCCGCCATTTTGAACTTTTTTGTTACAGGGCCGATTTCTTTGAAAATGGATATTTGACTATGGCAGCAAGCATAGAAAAGGAATTTGTGGTCAAAATTTAAAAAAAGTGTCCGCCATTTTGAAATTTTTTGTTACTGGGTCGATTGCTTTGAAAATCGACATCTGATTATTTCACCAAGCATCGAGAAGGAATTTGTAGTCAAAATTTAAAAAATTGGCCGCCATTTTGAACTTTTTTGTTACTGGGCCGATTGCTTTGAAAATCGATATTTGACAATGGCAGCAAGCATAGAGAAAGAATTTGTAGTCAACATTTTAAAAAGTGGCCGCCATTTTGAACTTTTTTGTTACTGGGCCGATTGTTTTCAAAATTGATATCTGATAGAGAAGAGTGAATAGGCATTTTCTAGGCAAGCGCGCTCCATCCTAGACCTCATCATTGCTTTCCATCAGGCATGATTGTCGTCTAGCGCAAGCCTATCTACAATAAAAAAAAAAAAAAAAAAAAGATTATCGCAGCGAGCATAGAAAAGGAATTTTTGGTAAAAATTTAAAAGAATTGGCAACAATTTTGTACTTATATGTCTTACCATGGTAGCAAGCAACCACAGCCGGATGGACGAACGGACGGTAGAGTCTTATTAAGAGCTTTTACCCTTTGGGTACGGAACCCTAAAAATGGCCACCATATTTAACTTTTTTGTGACGATCGAATTTTTCAAAATCAATATGTGACTATTACCAGGAAGCAAGAGAAAATGTTGTGGGCAAAATGGTGTGTAATGCAGGAATTTTGGAAATTAAACCACCATAGTAAAGCATAACTCAGAAGTTAACGTGAGCGAAGCCGCGGGCGTTTGCTATCTATATATATAAAAGAATGAGGTATTTTGGTTGTTCCACGGATTCCGCCAAAACTATAGGTCGTAGAGATCTGAAATTTGGTACTTAGGTAGATATTAGGTCATGAATTCGTACTAAGACGGGGATTCCAGAAATTCCATGTTTAAGGGGTACAAATCATACATTTAAGGGTATTTCCCATACAAAAGTAAAATTTTTTCGTTGTTCCAGGAATTCCCGAAAAACTAAAAGTCGTAGAGATCTTAAATTTGGTACCTAGGAAGATTATATATTATTATATATTATTTTTATATATTATTTTTATTATATATTATATATTATTATAGGTCATGAATTCGTACTTAGACGGGGATTTCAGAAATTCCATGTTTAAGGGGTAGAAATAGTACATTAAAGGGATTTCTCCATACAAAATTGTAATTTTTTTCGTTGTTCCAGGCATTCCAGAAAAACTAAAAGTGGTAGAGATCTGAAATTTGGTATCTAGGTAGATATTAGGTCATGAATTCGTACTAAGACGGGGATTCCAGAAATTCCATGTTTAAGGGGTAGAAATAGTACATTAAAGGGATTTCTCCATACAAAATTGTAATTTTTTTTGTTGTTCCAGGAATTCCCGAAAAACTACAAGTCGTAGAGATCTGCAATTTGGTACCTACATTGACATTAGGTCATGAATTCGTACTAAGACGGGGATTCCAGAAATTCAAATTGGAAGGGATAAAATTCCTACTTTTAAGGGATTTTCCCATACAAAAGTGTAATTTTTGCGTTGTTCCAGGGATTCCAGCGAAATTAAAAGTCGTAGAGATCTGAAATTTGGTACCTAGGTTGGTATTAGGTATATCATGAATTCGTATTCAGAAAGGGATTTTTGAGATTCAAATTTTGAGGAGAAAAAATTTTGAATTTTTTGGCCGCCATTTTGAACTTTTTTGTTACTGGGCCGATTGCTTTGAAAATCGATATTTGACTATGGCAGCAAGCATAGAGACGGAATTTGTGGTCAAAATTTAAAAAATAGGCCGCCATTTTGAACTTTTTTGTTACTGGGCCGATTGCTTTGAAAATCGATATTTGACTATGGCAGCAAGCATAGAGAAGGAATTTGTGGTCAAAATTTAAAAAAGTGGCCGCCATTTTGAACTTTTTAGTTACTGGGCCGATTGCTTTGAAAATCAATATTTGACTATGGCAGCAAGCATAGAGAAGGAATTTGTGGTCAAAATTTAAAAAAGTTGCCGCCATTTTGAACTTTTTTGTTACTGGGCCGATTGCTTTGAAAATCGATATTTTATAGTGGCAGCAAGCACAGAGAAAGAGTTTGTGGTCAAAATTTAAAAAATTGGCCGCCATTTTGAACTTTTTTGATACTGGGCCGATTGCTTTGAAAATCGATATTTGACTATGGCAGCAAGCATAGAGAAGGAATTTGTGGTCAAAATTTAAAAAGTGGCCGCCATTTTGAACTTTTTAGTTACTGGGCCGATTGCTTTGAAAATCAATATTTGACTATGGCAGCAAGCATAGAGAAGGAATTTGTGGTCAAAATTTAAAAAAGTGGCCGCCATTTTGAACTTTTTTGTTACAGGGCCGATTTCTTTGAAAATGGATATTTGACTATGGCAGCAAGCATAGAAAAGGAATTTGTGGTCAAAATTTAAAAAAAGTGTCCGCCATTTTGAAATTTTTTGTTACTGGGTCGATTGCTTTGAAAATCGACATCTGATTATTTCACCAAGCATCGAGAAGGAATTTGTAGTCAAAATTTAAAAAATTGGCCGCCATTTTGAACTTTTTTGTTACTGGGCCGATTGCTTTGAAAATCGATATTTGACAATGGCAGCAAGCACAGAGAAAGAGTTTGTGGTCAAAATTTAAAAAATTGGCCGCCATTTTGAACTTTTTTGATACTGGGCCGATTGCTTTGAAAATCGATATTTGACTATGGCAGCAAGCATAGAGAAGGAATTTGTGGTCAAAATTTAAAAAGTGGCCGCCATTTTGAACTTTTTAGTTACTGGGCCGAATGCTTTGAAAATCAATATTTGACTATGGCAGCAAGCATAGAGAAGGAATTTGTGGTCAAAATTTAAAAAAAGTGGCCGCCATTTTGAACTTTTTTGTTACAGGGCCGATTTCTTTGAAAATGGATATTTGACTATGGCAGCAAGCATAGAAAAGGAATTTGTGGTCAAAATTTAAAAAAAGTGTCCGCCATTTTGAAATTTTTTGTTACTGGGTCGATTGCTTTGAAAATCGACATCTGATTATTTCACCAAGCATCGAGAAGGAATTTGTAGTCAAAATTTAAAAAATTGGCCGCCATTTTGAACTTTTTTGTTACTGGGCCGATTGCTTTGAAAATCGATATTTGACAATGGCAGCAAGCATAGAGAAAGAATTTGTAGTCAACATTTTAAAAAGTGGCCGCCATTTTGAACTTTTTTGTTACTGGGCCGATTGTTTTCAAAATTGATATCTGATAGAGAAGAGTGAATAGGCATTTTCTAGGCAAGCGCGCTCCATCCTAGACCTCATCATTGCTTTCCATCAGGCATGATTGTCGTCAAGCGCAAGCCTATCTACAATAAAAAAAAAAAAAAAAGATTATCGCAGCGAGCATAGAAAAGGAATTTTTGGTAAAAATTTAAAAGAATTGGCCACAATTTTGTACTTATATGTCTTACCATGGTAGCAAGCAACCACAGCCGGATGGACGAACGGACGGTAGAGTCTTATTAAGAGCTTTTACCCTTTGGGTACGGAACCCTAAAAATGGCCACCATATTTAACTTTTTTGTGACGATCGAATTTTTCAAAATCAATATGTGACTATTACCAGGAAGCAAGAGAAAATGTTGTGGGCAAAATGGTGTGTAATGCAGGAATTTTGGAAATTAAACCACCATAGTAAAGCATAACTCAGAAGTTAACGTGAGCGAAGCCGCGGGCGTTTGCTAGTTAGGTATAATATATTCACGTAAGTACTATAATGTCCTACCGTAACAAGTACCTACCTACCATTCCGGAGAGACCGACATGATATCTGTATTAAATTGTTTCAGCGTCCAATCTACGTCTAATCTTGAGGATTTATTATTGTATGGTCTGTTAATATTATTAAATACAATTCGATATAACTTCTAGTGCTCGACGATAATCATGCCTGATGGAAAGCAGTGATAAGGTCTAGGGTGAAGCGCGTCTGCCTAATGCCTATTCACTGTTCTCTTCAAGATTGTGATTGTGCTTGGCTGGCCTAATACTCAAAAACTAGATGTGATTAGCCAATCGGAATGGACACACTTTGGAAAGTGGGAGCCAGGGTGAAAGAGCTCTTTTTTTGCAGACTCAAATTCCTACCATCCTACCTAAATAATACGTATTGTAATTTACGAGAAAAAAAAATTAATTAGATAGTAATAATATTTATGAGAAAAAATAATGAGTTCTTTATTCGTTCGAGTTCGACCTTTGCGTCGGATTGAAGAGTCGCGATTTGCCGAGAGAAGTGATCAGCGGGGCTAGACAAAGTCACAAGCGTCGACAAAAATGTATGGACAAAACAAATGACTGTAGAAAAACCACGATAATAATTACTAAACACGCTGTGTTTGAATAATTAACTACGCTAACTTGAACGCTCGCTGGCGTTCTCGCAGACCTTGTAGATAACTTTAGCGTCCTTCGCTTGACAATTGACAGCCGACAGTATCAAACACAGCGTGTTTAGTAATAATTATTATCGTGGTTTTTCTACAGTCATTTGTTTTGTCCATACATTTTTGTCGACTAGCGTTAACGCCAAACGCTTGTGACTTTGCCTAGCCCCGCAGTAATGAGTATGACTAATGCATGTGTACCGTGCATGCTCTCGCGCATGATGCTATGCGGTGCAGTGTGCTGTGCGATGTTTGCTAGAACAATGAGTATTCGAGTGCGGGGCGCGGGCGCGGGCGGCGCGCGGCGGGCGGGGGGCGGGGCGTGGCCGCGCAATGATTGGCCGCCATGCAAATGCGCGCCGCGCCGCCTGCGCACGCGCATCGACCCAAGATGACGCTCATGTGCCACTGCAGCAACACCAGCCGTACTCCGGTTGTTATGTATGGAACTGCAAGTAGCTCATAAGTGGTTACGTGGCGGTAACCCAAATGTAGTCAGCAGAGTACCTACTGAAGAGATACCTAGAGTTATCATACACTTAGTTTTGTCGAAAAAGAAGCAGAAGCAGAATTATGCTCAATTTAAGCATTATTGAGTAGATACTAGAATCTTTTTCAACTGTGGTAAGTAGGTACTTGCTAACTTTTACGTAATACGTATAGTGTATCATTGTAGAGTCGCTATTATGATTTTAGTTGCGTTGGGCATTTGAAATTGGAAAAAACTATTGAACTTGCTACACTGTTACCGTAACCGACACTCGTGTTTGAGTTTTCACTTCTGTCCGCTCTTCCGAAAGGCGAATCTCTTTTTTGACCAGAATGGTCGAAGCAGTCAAATTAGCAGAAGTGGTCAGAGTATAGTCAGTGGTCGGCGCGGTAGCAAAAAGCCGTGGGGTGCGCCTCGTTTGTGCTGTGCGCGCGCAAAAAACGGAATGCGCATAACATGGAGCGGCAAAAAACGCGCGGACGGTTTTTATCCGGGATTGATGTCCCTCCTCGCCAGGGAGACCACGCGACTGGATACCTGGGGACACTCCAGATTTAATAAAAAAATCACAAACCTAATAACTAAACAATCCCAAAATAAGCCTTATATGAAATAATGAAAAAATATGATAAGTACCTAGATCTTTTTTAATATTACTCACATTTCTTTATGCTCATAACAGCCTATATTAAGTACTAGCTTTTGCCCGCGGCTCCGCCCGCGTTAAATTCGTTTTTTTACTAATCTTGAGAAAAAATTGAATTTCTTTTTCAATGACCTTTACACCTACTTTCAGGACAGATTGTCAAAGTAATCTACCTATAGCTGTAGCTATAGATTACTGTTGAAAATTAGAGTTTTTTAAATATCCCATGGAAACTATGGATTTTTCCGGGACAAAAAGTAGCCTATGTTTTAATCCGGGTTATAAGCTATCTATGTTCCAAATTTCAGCCAAATCGGTTCAGTAGTTGCGGCGTGAAGGAGTAACAAACATACACACTTACAAACACACACACACACTTACACACAAACTTTCGCCTTTATAATATTAGTGTGATGTTATTTTCAATCGTCAGATAAACGTTAACTGGGGAATAAAAATGACATTTTGACAGATTTTGTATGGTATATGTTTCAAATTTATTCCTTAGGTCTATCTGTGGCGATTGAAAAATTGGCCCTTCGTCTATTGCGGCTTATATCCTAGGTATACCATATTAAGGACCTTGCAACCAATTATTTTAAAATTACATATACCTTCTTAATTCACACACTTAATACGCCTAAACTGCAGGCTCTTATGAATGGTCAGTAGGGAACTACAATGTTAGTGATATTTAGTAGTAATTGTTGATATTTTCTAGTCGACTTAAATCTACGAGGTTTGTAACTTTATACATATCTTATTGGCAGGTAGCTATTACTGTTACTATTAGTTGACCACTATTACCAGCGACTATACTTACTCGGTCTTACTAATATAAAGTCAAAGTCAAAATATATTTATTTCGCATAGGCCTAACTTACAAGGCACTTGTAAAAAGCCAACAATATTTGTTACATAATATTATGTACGGTGATAACTACAAGTTGACTTAAAACTAAGTTTACGAGGGTTCCAACGCGCCCTGCACTGAGAAGAAGCCCACAACAAACTCAGCCGGGTTTTGTTTTCGGTTATCACCACTTCACAAATGCTCTTAAAAACTAGTTGAGCTAGTAATTATAATACAGCAGTTCATTCACTCCCAAGGATTTGATTCATGTAAATAATCCTTAATACTATAGTAAGCTTTATTAACGAGCTTTCGTTTTTCTTAATATTTTCTTGTAACCCAAATTAATATTTCCAAAGCCCATGGCCGCCCTAGCGTCGCACGCGCTCCATAGCGGCTCGCTCTCGGCATGGCTCCTACAAAAACTACGCGCATACGCTGAACCCCACCCGTCACCGTGACAGCACCGTCACCGTCATCGACCGTCACCGTGACAGCACCGTCATCGTCATCGACCGTCACCGTGACAGCACCGTCACCGTCTCCGACCATCACGCGGCTCTCGAGATCCACCCACCAATGAATAAAATATCAACCCGAGTGTATTAGTTAGTTGCAGTGACTGTAACACTGATATGCACATGTGGCGAGATTGCATGTAGGTAATGGACTATAGTTGTTGCAATAACTCCTGCCCGTGGTGCAATACAATGGGGGATCGTCTCTACACTCGGCAGTTCTGCCGGGCAACGCAGGTGCCGTCCTTTAGGTAGGTTTTTTAGCACTTCTTTGTTGTTATAGAGGCAACAGAAATACCTTTACATCTGTGAAAATTTCAATTGTCTATAACTATCACGGTTCAAGAGATACCTAGGTGCAACCATAGAGTACCTGAGTAAGTATCTGTCACCAACAGACAGACAGAAATATGGACAAGCGGACGGCCAGACAGCGAAAGGGTTCCGTTTTTACCATTTCGTTAAAAAACCCTAAAAACAACGCGAGTCCAAAAATTCGAAATATACTTCTTAAAAATTAATCTATTGTCTTATATCTAAATAATATTGATTTTAACGAATTTCGAAATACTCAGCAACAATGTAGCAAACCTCGTTATCATAAACTATGGAATCGTGTACAAGTGCTGCTCAATTAATTTGCATTTGGTATGCAAATTAATTGCCGAGTAATTACTTTAAATCGCGCGATTTAACGTAACGTTTATAATTTGCAAATCATTCTCATTTCTCATTCAATGATAACTAATTATCATAAATCACTACCTAATAATTGATCAGGGTGACGCCACTCTTCAAGACCTTAGTCTTCATATAATCATGTCATGATCATATCAATCAAATAGCAAGTTGGTTGGTTAGTTCATGACGGAGATGCCAATCGACTATACTTAGGTTGGGTAGCTTGACTTGACTTTAACAGAAATGTTATAGTTAAATATGGCGGTCCGATCCTTATTTCGAAAGACATATAAGAGTCAGGCCGCCATATTTAACTAATTATAACGTTTCGGTTAAAGTCAAGTCAAGTAACCGAGCCGGCGATCATCATGGGCTGACTTACATGATGATTATTTAAAACAAAATTGTAACACACAATTTATTTTAAAGAGCACGCTGAGTTTTTTATCTGTTCTTCTCGGTGCAGAAAATTTAAAAAAAGCCGGTAGCAAAAAACAAAAGCGATCTATACAGACCCATGCACACTGCACTGTGCGGGCGGGGCGCTCAGCGCAGAGGCACTTGCGGACATTGCTTGCGTCGTGAGCGCAAGCGCATTTACATTGAATGCAGAGCTGCAACGCATGCGCGACGCGGCCGAATGTACGGCGCACGCAATTAAAATGCGACCATCAATTATTAGTGCAAGGTTTATTGCACTGCTCTACGTATAGATAAGTACCTATTATACCGAGTAAACTAAATCCTACTATTAGTTTGACTTGGTTTTTCTGCCGTGATTTCACCTGATATTTCTACAGAATAGGGCCAATAGTTTCACAGGCTGGACTAGTTTGGGCTTCTATAATTTTTGAGGTTTGATCTGTTACCACTGTATCGGCAATAATTAGGTGTCGCCAAACAATAATATTTTCAGCGTTACGGTACCATGCTGTGTAGCTTGCATGCATGCAATGGGTCATCCATGCAAGTTACTTATGCCTTAAAGTTTGTCCAGCTCAACTCACTGCCTGGTGGGCGTTCATTAATAGGAGGTTTAAGCAAGGTTTAATTAACTATTCAATCTATCTGAAACGCCAAGGCTGTCGCAAAAGTCGTGATCCAATTGCTTCCAGAGTAAACCCGTTGCATCATGATGAGGAAGCAGCCCAATCCAAGCGCACGGGACGCGGCTCGACCGCCATTAGTACTTAAAAGGCAGCCTTATTGAATCCGATACGAGCCTACAACAATCGAACTTATGGAACATCGCGAACGACATATTTGAGATTTAAATCGCGGAATATTTGTGTCCAGTCCAGTTCGGGAAATGGTTTATAACGGGCCGGGTTTTTGCGGGTCTCATAACAAAGGGCAGCTCGCGATGATGTACGCTGCGCCGTCGGCCCCGCGCGAGCCGGCGGCCGGCAGCGGCCGACGGTCGGCGGTGCCGGCTCGCGGGAGATAATCTGTTGCATTTTCCATGCGCGGCGTATCTCGGCGGACGGTGCCGCGCAAAAACCGCCGGCGAGTCCACTTCGTTACATAATCGGCCTCTCACGGCCCTAATATGGCGCTTTTCTCACATCTCCGCGGGTTTTTGCCGAGTTTTTTAATGTTTTAATGTGGCCCTGTTGATGAGGTCCGGGTTTTGTGTTTAGTGTCGTTGCATGGAAATACTCGGAAACGATTGCGTGTTATTTAATTGGGAATTCTCTAATACTATGGGATTTTTGAATGAAGGTGCTGTCCGTGCTTTGTATTTGACCGAGCAAGTGAGACGTTATTACGTATAACGTCATGGTTGGTTGTCGTTCTAGCTTTTTTGGTCTCCAGAATCGCAATAGGTGATTCCTTCCTAAAAAAAGTTCCTTTTCTGACGCTACGGACGGTTTAGGTGAAAGAAAATGGAATTGTTCCGTCACCTGATATGAAGAAAATTCAAGATAATTACATGGTTAATGCATTTTTTTGTGTGCAAACAGAGTATTCAATTTGAAAATTGAACATTAGGTTGTAATTCTACAGAATTTAAAATTTCGAAATCATTAATTTATTCCGCGCGTTTGGACCAAGATCACAGAATACCATAATTATGTGTTACTACACATAATGGTGAGGTACTCCTCACCAAGACTTTGATCCAAAGCCGTCCTCTGTCAATACATAAAATAAGTTAAGTCAATCATCTAAGCAGAAAAATTCAAAGAATTTTAAAAATCCAAATATTTGTATTCAGTTATAAAAATATATTCGCACAATGGATTTTCTTATAATATTATTCCTATATTATAACTTTTTGTACTTGTCAAAAGTGTTTCGGCACGTATGATAATCATCTATTCTGGAATTGTCAACAGTGTATTGGAATCGCTCATTCTTTCCTTATTTTTTTCCAGTCCCTGGTCGATGCGCCAGAGTAGAGGCGCGCGCGCAAAAACTACCCCATTCATATGCGCGGGAGGAGTGTGGGCAGTTTTTGCGTCGCCGGACGTTCCCCGCGTTTTATTTGTAAATTGGGCGCGGGGCGGGGGCGCGGGCGGCGGGGCGGCGGGGCGGGGGAGCGGGGGCGCGGGGCAGCAGTAACGAGGCAGTTCCAGTCATTCAGATGCGCGACTAGTTTTTGCTCGGGCGCATAATTGAATACGAATAGCGAGCATACTCGGAACAGATCTAATGCTGCAGCGGGCTGGAGGCTGGAGGTGATTCCGAGCGGGAACTCAATAATTTAAACCGCAAGTTTGTATGCTACTTGCAATTGTAACTCTCAATAAAACGTTTGAGTAGAGTGGTACTCTATATTCATACTCTACGTAAAGGTTTTTGCCCACTCTTCACTGCTTGCACAGAGTAGGTAGTCACAACTCAGAAGGTACAGGAATCCTTTGTGGGGTTGAGTATACAAAAGACATGGAAGCAAAGGATACTACAATATTATACTTATGTGGTATTAAAAAATTGTAAACACGATTTTTTTTATAAGAGCAAGTCTGTTACCAATTCTTCTCGGTGCAAAACTGCTGTCGCAAAACTGCTGTCCAATCTTCGTACAGTCTAGAATTTCATAAGTGCCTGCAAGCTAAACCTATGAGAAAAAAAATCTACTTAGTAGGTAATGTACCTATACTGATTTTGAGTATAGGTAAGTAGTAGTAGCAGCAGAACTCCTGAAAGCAGGTGGCAAACCAGTGCTGGAAGTTTTTCAGCGAAGGTTCAATTCCGTCATCCACGGGGGTACAACGCCAAAGGCATGGCACAGGAGCGTGGTGGTCCTTTTCTTCAAAAAAGGTGACAATACCCTGTTGAAGAATTACAGGCCCATCTCGCTGCTGAGCCATATCTACAAGTTGTTCTCGAGAGTTATTACGAATCGTCTCGCTTGTAGGTTCGACGACTTCCAGCCTCCCGAACAAGCCGGGTTCCGAAAAGGCTATAGTACCATAGACCACATCTTCACGCTTCGGCAAGTTATACAAAAAACCGAGGAATATAACTTGCCACTATGCCTAGCGTTTGTGGACTATGAGAAAGCCTTCGATTCGGTGGAGACGTGGGCCGTGTTGAGGTCGCTGCAGAGATGCCGAATTGACTATCGATACATCGAAGTGTTGAAGTGCTTGTACGAAAGCGCCACCATGTCAGTCCGTATCCAAGATCAGACTACGAGACCAATTCAATTGCAGCGAGGAGTGCGACAGGGAGATGTAATCTCCCCGAAGCTGTTTACCGCTGCATTGGAAGACGTCTTTAAGCTTCTGAATTGGAACGGATATGGCATCAACGTCAATGGCGAGTACATCACTCACCTTCGGTTTGCCGACGATATCGTAGTCATAGCACAGACTCTGGGAGACCTCAACACGATGCTCAATGACCTCAGCAGAGTTTCCCAACAGGTGGGCCTTAAAATGAACATGAGCAAGACGAAAATCATGTCCAACTATCACGTTCCGCTCCACCCAGTAGTAGTTGAGAACTCTGCACTCGAAAGTGTGGACGAATACATATACCTGGGACATACGGTCCAGCTAGGTAGGTCCAATTTCGAGAAAGAGGTGAACCGCCGAATCCAGCTCGGTTGGGCAGCGTTCGGGAAGCTTCGTGATGTCTTCTCGTCCAATATCCCTCAGTGCCTGAAGACTAAGGTCTTCGAACAGTGCGTGTTACCAGTGCTTTCATATGGATCCGAGACTTGGTCTTTCACTATGGGCCTCATAAGAAGGCTCAGAGTCACTCAGCGAGCGATGGAGAGAGCTATGCTCGGAGTTTCTCTGCGTGATCAAATCAGAAATGAGGAGATCCGTAGACGAACCAGAGTCACCGACATAGCTCAACGTATCGCGAAGCTGAAGTGGCAATGGGCGGGGCACATAGCTCGTAGAACCGACGGACGTTGGGGACCCAAAGTGCTGGAATGGCGACCCCGCACGGGAAAGCGCAGTGTTGGCAGACCTCCGACCAGGTGGAGCGACGACATTAAAAGAGTCGCGGGAAGGCGCTGGATACAAATGGCGCAGGACCGTGCGGGCTGGAAAGCATTGCAGGAGGCCTTTGTCCAGCAGTGGACGTCCGTCGGCTGAAACGAACGAACGAAGTAGTAGTAAGTAAGTAGGTAACTTACCTATTTTGAGGCAGACTAAAACCGTAATCAGTGATAGTCCTACCTACTACTAGCAAAACCGCTTATTCGAAGAAGAAAAGGGAATACTAGTTGAAAAATTACATTTTTATAAAATCATATTTTTTTCGTATTACTTCATTTGAAACGACACCGCACCAAAAGCCCATAAGTACATAAAACAAAGGGAGACGTTCAGACAAAAGCAATATTCCAGTGCATAGTGCGAAGTCTTTGGATCGTTGCCAAGGCCTACCAGCGCTGCAGCCTTCTCGCCGCGCCCGCGACTAGTAACACCGACGAATATTGTGATTTGTGACAATAGACATATACCCTGGACAGGCAAACGAAAAAATTTCGCCAGTTTATCGGTGCCAAAAATGCCTGTTTTGCCACCAACAGTAAGGCGTTGTAGTTCGCTCAGCAGCCACCAATAATTTTGACAGGTGGCGTTACTGTTTGCTTGTACGAAAAAGGTTTAGGTATGATCATAAAGTTAGATGCAAAAGACCCTAGGATAAGCTCGTTAAAATACGCCGTTAGGTTTTTTTTATTTTAAACTAAGTTTTACATATCCTGCACTCTGATTATTATATAGAGCCCACTTGAAAAATCAAGATTTTCGTATTAATTTCCAGTATTTTCCACTCGTCATATTTGGGGGTCGTAGGTTACCTTAGGCTAGAAGTTTTTGAATAAACGACTCGGTAACGGAACGGACTCAGTAATGTACGGATAGCAACCAAAACCGTATACCTCATGTTCGATACGCTTTTTCAAGAATTTTTTAAGGTGTAATAGTTTTGATTTTTATTTTTCACTAAGCTATATTTCCCATGAGGTAAACGGAATGATATTTTGTTTCGGTTGATAAAACGAATTTTTAAATCCATGTTGTTACATAGAGTAAGACCGCCTATTATACTGATTGCAATACCTCGCTACACGCAGGACAATAAAATAGAACACCGCGTGTTGCCCTCTCAGGCCTATTATAATTGTGACAAAGAGTTCAACAGGCGGCCTGTTCCCTAAAGGCCCCGCGCGCAGCGAGATATTACGACTAGTACAAAGAAAAGTAAAGAATCACATCCCAGACATCAGCAGCTAGTCGCTAGACACAATAAATATTATGTGCTCTCGTATTTATTGAGGCAATAATTCGAGGAGTGATGGTAGACGGTTGACTGGGCTCGTAAATATCTAGACTTGTTTGCTTGCTGTTTACTATTCTATACGTTAACATTTCATACCTTGGATACATTAACTAAGTATTTCATAAACGATTCATATTTAAATCTTTTGTAAAACACATGATGTGGCATATGTAAATATATGTAAAAAATCCGAAATAATTCTAAATGAATATAAATGCTCGTAAGAACAACTAAACATCATTCTGTTGACTTCATGATATACCGGTAACAAATGTATATTTTATTTTCTACGCAGCGTTAGTACTCGTAGAAAGGAAGTCGATATATGACATGACTAGCGCGGCAGTTCACTAAGCCTCTTATCGTCTGGGTACCTACAAAGACACTCAACAATAAGTGGATCAGAGAATAGATTTTATTGTAAAGAAGTGGAAAAAAACTGAGCAATTTAAAAACGCATATTTTTGCTTTAAAGTTGGTAGCAAATTCAAAGTATGAGATGCTTAGGAGTTAGGGATGGTAAAAATACATCCTGCAGCGTTCCATAGATATGGCTATGAGGTGGCTATGAGTTAGGGAGATGCCGTAGCGGCGTAACAAAATGATATTATAGCTATAGACTGCCTCACGACCGCGTGCGATAGCTGCGCTGATATACTCCTGACTTATTGAGTGCCACGCAGGGCTGCCATTTACCAGCTCACCAATTCACCAGAACTTCGTTTCCAAGACTTTCCACGAGAGGAACCTTTGACATAGAAAGGCAAGGCATCAAAAAGGCTTCCACCCATACATAGTCGACGTACCAAAATCGCGTATGAAGCGGTTTGATTCCTCGTTCCTGATACGTTTCCCACCACATACAACTTCGGCGCCTTTAAATCAAGAGTGGTAAGCACGTTCCACCTTAGAGGCTTAGACTGTATCATCACTTTCAATCAGGTGTGGTGAAGTCATTACTTGCCTCTGTGTACTAACTTGTTTGGCATCTATTTTACAAGTATCTAGTTGCTACTTTTAATAAACAAAATAAACAAAACACAAGAACCACCGCCAAATATATTTTTAAATACGAAAGAATGATCGAATGAGCCACGAATGAGCATCTGGGAAATATCTTAACATGTTGAATAGACTGCATTCCACAACTTTGCGTCGTAATAACATACGACGCACTGCACTGCACTCAACATCCTGAGACATCAGTTCTAATTATTTTGCTATATGATCTCATTGGCTACAGAATTCTTCATACTAAAAAAATAATGCTGCTTCACGGTAGAGGAACTGACACCGCAGAGGTACCTACCCGGACGGAAAGAAAAGTCCTACCGCACGTAAAAGTAGACATAGTACTTTAACTTGTTCACTATTAAGTCTACTACAATTTTACTTAAATAATTTTGAGCTTTGAGACTAGACTCCCTGTAAGTAACAATATTGCCTTCCATATATTTATATTGCTATCGTATTTGGCTGGTATTTTATTCAGAGAACTTCTATTTAATTTATTTTTACCTATACCTTTCAAACCCCAAATTTTAGGTAGTAATGCAGGCATGTAGGCAACCCTGCAGCAAGCGCGGCGTTCAGACCACGGCACGAGTAACTCTCCAAAGCCGATATAATATTATCACTGAATTTATTTAATTAATAATAATTGAACTTACATCATATTCATTACATCAAATCTAAATCTTCTTAACTCTACAGCCAATCAAGGGCTCACGGCCGGAATTAGTTAAGGCGACTATATCCCAGCACTTTAGGCATTTATCGCTCACTCAGACCTACGCTTAGATACCTAGCGAACATCGCCGTGAGTCGCGCAGTTCAAATGAACTCCGTGACCCTATATCATAAATATTTGCGTCACAGTTAATTGTTACAGTTGGACTATTTACATTATAATTCGCTTCACGAAATATATGTTGGAAGTTGCGTATTTAAAGATGGAAGAACGGTTTCTTGACAAGAAGTGATCAGGACTCGAAGGTCTATTCGATGGATAGAAAAAAAATTAAAAATTTCGGAATTTATTTTTCCATAGAAAATGTATGGGGAATATTGAAGAGACTATTGAAAAGTTGTGAAACATGTAGTACTTTGATGCGGTTTTTTGGAGGATTCTCAGAGAAAAATATGAAATGAGATGATGATTCAGGGTTCTGAAGTCTGTCGAGGTGATCAATCAGTCAGTCAGTGAATCAACACAAGCAGCTATATATATATTGACTAGTAGGGCGCGTGGTGGCGCGGGCCACATGTGGCCCGCGTGTTGTCTTCCCCCCTATTTGCCTTAAAACTTAAGTCTCAACATTCCCCATACATTTTTTATGAAAAAAATAAATACCGCCATTTTGAATTTTTTTTCTGTCCTTTGAATAGACCTTTGGGTCCTGATTACTTCTTGTCAAGAAACCGTTCTTCCGTCTTTTATACTCTTCGAGATATTGGCGAGATTCGTTGAGTTCGTCGAGATTGGCCATTTCGAATCCGCAATTTTGAACATTTTTCAGCTCACTGCCAATTGGATGACGTTTCAAATGACATTTGGCTTGTATATGACAGTAGGTATACGTCAAAAAATTTCGTTTCATACAAAATTGTTCAGGAGAGGTGATCAATGAGTCAGTGAATCAGCACGACCAGCTATATATTAATGTACTAGTAGGTCGCGTGGATGCGCGGGCCACATGTGGCCAAACAAATTCCGCCATTTTTAATTTTTTTCTATCCATCGAATAGACTTTCGGGTCTTGATCACCTCTTGTCAAGAAACCGTTCTTCCATCTTTTATACTTTCTGAGATACCGACGAAATTCGTTTGGCGGCCATTTTGAATCCCCCATTTTGAAATTTTTTTCAGCTGACTGCCAATTGGATGACGTTTCGAATGATATTTGGTCGAGCATCCTCAATCATCAGCTCTCTCCGTATTTTTCCTCCGAATGAATTTTTTCTTATATACGACCTCATCCGTTAAAAGTTTTTTTTCATTCAAAATTGTTCAGGAGAGGTGATCAATGAGTCAGTCAGTCAGTGAATCAGCACAAGCAGCTATCAGGGGGCACGGCAGTGCCCCCGCCAAGTCGAGCGCGAAGCAAACACTGCCGTACCATCCTTTACTGGAACCATTTCGCCGCATTTTCAGGCCCCTATTTGAAAACCTCTGGATAAGACCAGAACGCTGAAATTTTCGTCATCCAGTAAGCTGCAATCACATACTTAAATCCCAAAATTTCAAGACTGTAGGTCATTTAGTTCCGAAGTTAAGCGAAAGCAAAGTTTCGCATTTATGTAACTCACTCACTCATGATCATCAAAATAGAACTAGTACTTCCCATAAACTCAGAGAGCTGAAATTTGGTACAGAGTTAGGCTTTAATGGCCACATAAAGGGAAAACTATAAAAACTAGGATAATCGAAGACCTGGAGTACCTGGTGACCCTGATTAGAAAACACAAGAGCCCAACCAAATCTAAGGACGTACAGGTGTATGGTGGAATCAAACAAATTGCACATCAAATGAAAGAGCGTAAAAAATTACGCGATCCGAGTCGACAACTTAAATGCGGAGAATTAGGATCATCGAGTATTTTCAAAATAAAAATAAAATTAATAAATTTATTTAATGGCGTTGCTAAGTAAACATTTAATTGATGTCACTTGGGTGTTACGTCAGCACCTATGACAAGTTTGTTTTGAAATTTGCTATTTGTAGCTGGAGTATGAGGTCAAAAGAAAAAAACTATGTCAAATAAGAAAATCTAATAAAATAAATCAATATGCACACGTTTCTACAAAAAGAAGTGAAATCCCACCAAAAACATTCTGTAAAAACTAGCCAAGTCTCGGTGAAGCTGTTTGTTTATTTCTAAAAAGTAATGAAATCTAGACAAAGTCGTGCCAAGTCTAAGGTTCCTTACCGCGATTTCTTTATTATTATAGTTAATGTTGTGTAACTTGGCCGTTGAAGGGTACACAAGGGTACAAAACCAGGTGCTCCATGACACCATTGCACCAATCTGTCGCCAGAACCTCTACCCATTGATGATGGAAAATTGCCACTGCCACAGTTTGAATCAGCACAAGCAGCTATTATATATTAACTAGTAGGGCGCGTGGAGGCGCAGGCCACATGTGGCTCGCGTGCAGTCTTCCCCCCTATTTGCCTTCCAACTTTTAGTCTCTTCAATATTCGCCACACATTTTCTATGGAAAAAATATATTACAAAAACAATCAAAATTCATCGTAAAAAAAGACGCTTGAGCTTGGACCTGGTTGCTGCAAATCTGGTTGCAAATCAGAGGGTGTACTAGATGAACGTTTTTAAATTTTTTTTTATTATTACTTACGTTTTTAATTATTATTTTGATAGTACAAAATCGGTTACAGAGTCTCGTTGGTTTTATGGTAACTACTATCTTCGACTGCAGGTCTCGGCCGGGTTCCCCGGGTTTGTGCTCCGTAATATTATTATATTTGTATTTTTCTAAAAAGTAATTAGTAGGTAGGTGAGGTATTTCTATTTAGTAGGAACCAATATAGGGGTTGGAAGTTCAGAAATATCTCCCGCGCAGTTGGTAAATTTCTATTGACCGCCATGGCCAAAATAAAGTCGAGAGGATATTATTATATTATGTATTCATGAGAAACTCAGTATAGCCAAACAAAAAAAATCTCGTCTCCCTTACTGACTGTATATAGGTCTAAACTGTGGTTACGCGTGATGGTATTTGCACGTGGTGGAATTTACTCTACCTACCTAATTTTCTTAGTTCGTATCAGATTTTCTTTGGAGCTTTTGAGGACTAGGTATTTTGAAAAACTCAAGAAACACTTACCATATTTAAATTTTATTACTAAATGTAGCAAGAGAATTTATTTACAAATAATTAAAAAATTAAATAATTTTAGCGCGAAAGGAGCGTGAGTCGTGAAAACTTGCGCAGGTCCTTCTCGTATAGAGGCTCGTGAGCCACTGAAGTACATCGCTTATTCGATGCGTTAGATCATTTTATGACTTCTGTTAGGCGAAATTTTGCAGCAATTTTTTTATTTAAAATCTGTCTTTCCAATAAATAGGTAATACAATGAGCTTACTTTACGTATAATTTTTATGAAATTTATTCTAAAGCTTTGGAAATGCCATTAGAAAAATGAACAAAAACGACCTGTTTTCAAAAATTTTTATGATCGAGGCAAGTTTAACTTATCGTGTTTTCATGAGTACATTAAAGAGATAAGGCATGTATCTTTAATATTTATTTTTAACAGTGAAAAAAAACTATTTTTTCATGACTTTGAATTGGTTTGAAAAGTGGCGTAGTCGCTAAAAACCGGGATAATGGGCCGTTAACGGCGTAGACGGCTTATTTAAGCGATTTTAGTGACCTGTATTTTAGAAACTATAAAGATAAAATTACTTCCAAATTTTAACGTCATGTGTAATTTTGGGTATTTAATCTAAAATCGCAGTGGAGCAGAAATACAATTGGTTAAAATTTTCTCGATAGAAATTTCTGTGAAAAGTTGCTCCAAAATCTTTTTCTTAATTTTATCGGAAACTACAATGGATGTAACTGTAATTTTTATTTTAATGTGTCGGTTTTACTAAGATCTAAAAATGCTTAGAGCGATAACGGACTTAATTTTTTAGTAAAACGTCGTTTTTTTGTGTTCCGTAACCAAAGGATAAAAACGGGACCCTATTACTAAGACTTCGCTGTTCGTCCGTCTGTCACCAGGCTCTATCTCTTGAACTATGATAGCTATAGACTTGAAATTTTCACAGATAATTAGGTTCGCTAATTTAGATAGGTACTATTTCCACTACAATTTCAAAGCTAATAATAATTCTGTGACCTAGTTCAAAACGTTATCATGTTTTTTAAACTATTTTAAAATAGTTAAAAGGTTTAGAAGGTTTATTTTTAATCTAGACGCTATTATAATGGTCCGTACAAAAAATTATAACACTACAGGTTTTAAATATAAAAACAATACAATATAATGAAAATAATTAGAACCTAAAGGTCAGCGATCATTATAAATTAAACGCATTAGTATAATGATCACCGATAACAGAGCTACAATAACTTTCACACTTTGTAACGAGCGCATAGATAACGTGACGTTATTATTTCACGTGAAATTAATTCGACTCATTTACGCGGCTTAGTTGGTAATGAATGAGCCGGCCGTGTCGATACCACTAATCGAATCGCCAAAACACGAAACTCACCGTGGGTTTTAATGCAAGGGTATAAGGTCCAAATTACATCGCAGATATTCAACATTAATGTCATAGAAGTTCAAAGGCCATCTTAGGGGAGCGACGAAACAAAGCATAAATGTTTGGCAATTTTATGTTTTTTTTTTTTTGATAACGCAATTTAATTCAATTATTCAATATTGGATTATGATTTCGATTAATATGCTCCGATTTCTTGAGTACCTATCATGAGTTACCACGGTTAAAACTTGAAGACAGTTTAGTGCGGTGAAAAAAAAAATGTTTTGTGTTAAATTATTTAGAAGGTTACAATATTCTGACCAAATGACTAGGAAAGCTCGTTTCTCTCGGTCGTAAAAGTTTAGTTTCTTCCAAGTTAAAAAAAATTTAAAAGACAGTACAAGGCTATAGACATCAAAATACCTTGTTATTGTATTACAACCGTAATACATGCAAAAAGACACTTATATGTTACTTATAAGATACTTAACTTGTAGTTTTATGACGATGAAATTATAAAGTTCGCGTAAAATAGATTAATATTGCTTCCAAGTAACGGGGTCTGAAGTCAGCTTTTACGAGTTCCTGCTAACAAGCATTACCTAGGTTTAGGTACTAGGGTTTTTGGGGTTCCGTACTAAAACTACCAGTAAAAAAGTCTATTAATTGGGCCAAGTACGTATATCGATGTGCATTTTAACCATGGTATGTCGCCAGTTATCCGTGGCTAAAATGCTTGTTTTGCCACCAACAGCAAGGCAACGCTGTAGTTCGCTCAGCAGCCACCTATAGAATTTTGACAGATGGCGCTACTGTTTATTTGTACGAAAAACGTTTACGTAAATCGCTCGGATGCCCATAATTATATCCTGAAGTCTCAGTGAGTGTAACTAAGATTCGTACATCAAAACTTTTGGTCTTCCAATGTTATTTCATATTGTTTATATCAAAAGAACTCATAATTTTGAAACTACATAAAGTAGTAGTTTATATTGAATTCAAGATGATTTCATCACAATTGCTTTCCGTACAATCATATACGGTTAAAAGATGCCATTCACAATTTACATTTTATCTCGATTTTTCTCTACCATTTACTGTGTTTGACATTTAATTCAACCGCACCATGCCACAACGAAAATACCGCGGTAGGCACCGGGGGATTCCGTAGCTACAGAACCATTCACAGCGCGCCTTGCCGGCACTTGGCAATTTTTTCCAGTGTATATTTGGGTCGGGAAGGGTAGCAAGTGAACCGGCACTAACTGTCTGTCCGTATGTTTTTGTGGTGCGCAACATTCCGCAGGACTTTCACCGTTGTTCCGCTGCATGGCTAATGCACCATCCTGCCGTTCCTCCCATCATTATCACGAAGCTATTAATTGACCACCGTAACGGGACTTTTTAATTGGGACAAAGCGCAACGCTTGGCGATAGTAAACATTTTTAACAGCTTGTCTGTCCTTTTTTTAATGGGTTAATTGAAATGGCAAAATTGTTTAAGTTTAATTTGGTTCTGAAGTACTTAATTGCTATCTTTATACCATATTATTCTTTTTGATTTGACCGATCTTGAGCATCTAATTTCTTGTGTGTACCCTATTATATTGGCTCGCAAATCTCCAGTCACTATGTTAACCAGGGAAAACTTCATTATTCTTGGACAGCGGAGACTTTAATTATTTAGGCATTTGTTAGGTATTTTCGTTTACCGAAGGTCGTTTCAAGTTCAAAGAGTTTGATTTTTCTTGAGTGCCTGCAAGTTAGGGCTATGAGAAAAATAGCGATTACCGTAAAGTTATCTGGGTATATATGGAGTTTGGAGCTACAATTTTTTGTAGAGCGTTTGTCCAAACTGCATAATTAATTAGTTGCACACGCTTTACCTGCCCGTGATTATTATATCGGGTTCGTTGGCCGATTAATGTGCAGCAAACTGTGCAGTTGTACATTTGTGCAACTCGCAGACAGCAATCCCAGCTCATTGCAATTCAGGCTCTCGGAATAACGCAAGAAAAAATTAATCACTGCGAAATGTAACACTCATTGTGTAGAAACGTACCTAAAAACAAAAATATAAGCGTAGTTTTTTATACTCTACAAGTAATTTTACTACAATACCACCCGATGGTAGTTAGTTAATGACAATGCAGCCAAAAATGTTATCATCGAATTAATTTGGAAGGGGTAGATAAATCATACCCTTACGGTTGCTGCATAGCACAAAATCGCTTGGTGGTGCGTTTTTGCCGTTACCACTAGCTATGGCCGAAGTCTTGCATCAGATCAGACCCGAGCCAATTTAAATAGTACTTGCTACTACTGACCCGTGACAGGAATTGAACCCGCGACCTCCCGTTCAAATACGAGCGAGATGTTGATGGTCGAGCCACAGTAGAGCAGACCGCAGGCGGTCGCAGGCCGAGCCTAGGCATGCCATCGGGATATCGATAAATTACAACTTGTCTCGTTAGTAAATTAATGACTTACAATAATTAATTATTTGCTGTTCGTCAGTGATGTACCATTGTTATTACGTCGTCACGATCAGCCACAGAAAGATTACTTCTAACAAAAAAAAGAATTGGGTACGCAGCCTAGATACGATGATGTCTAAATGGAAATCACCGCTCATTTATTTATGTGCCTGATCATAGGCCAGAAACTATTCACATTATTTATAATATTATAAATATTATAAATAATGAGGCAGAGACTGCTATACATAATATGTGTTTTAATTACATTAATATGCTAAATAATTTATAATTAGTATAGTATGAAATATTTCTTCCCAACACCTTTAAATATAATATTATTTCTTTATATAAATTATTAGTTAACCTTTAGTTCCACAAAATTTATATTCAAAAATACAATAATAAACACCGCAATTGCAATATCGAAAACAAGAATTACGAACGCTGTTGGGAGCGACATCCATAATTTCCATAGATACCATTATCGATATCAAATTATCGATGTTTCCGAAACGAGTTATCGAGTTTAACGAGCAGGAGGCTCTATGCAGTATGTAGAGAGGCGACGACGAAAGGTGAACACGGCAGAGTAAGTACGGAGTAAGTGAGCGGCAAAAAGTGCGGAGTTGCCAATTACAGTAGCAGCCAGTTTTTCAGTCGAGAGAACTTTCTTCTATTTCCATATTCATAGCAAAGAAAGGGTGAAATTATAGACGCATGAATATGCTAAGGCGAGTAAATGCTAAAGTTGAATAACACCGGCGCGCCCGCTAGGGACGTGCGGTGATATCGTACTGCGATAGAGATATCGATGTCCATTATCAATAATGCATGAAATTGAACCTTTGTTTTCATGTTTTTAGTCAAGGACAATGGAATGATGATTGTGATTAGGACTAAAAATACGTATTAGTATTTAAGTAGGGAGATCCTGATTTGTTAATTAAATTTTAAGGTGATATTTCAAATCAAAAGCGTTTAATGCTTACAGTGTTTGGGCACAGTCGTACGGGTGTACATCGCAAAACAGGAACAGTTTGTTCAAATCCATACTGCTAGGACATTCGGGCATGCTTATGCTACGGCATGATTATTATACTTGTGTGGTGCCTGTTAACTTAGTCTAACTCTTACATATCCTTAGTATCAATGTATAGGAAATAATCTATTAGAAAAAATATTTTGAATTAGAATTTAAAATTTGAGTTTTGCTTAATTATTTAATAATATTATTGAATGAACGATAGACCAGATACTATAATCACGTGAAAGATCTGAATATCGATTAGTTATAATAACAGCTCGTCCCTAGCGACAGAGCGCTCGCGTGCGCTTTCTTTAGTTGGAATTATTGTAATTTCGCTTTTGACAGTCATTATTTAAATGTCATAGTTCTTTCCAGCCCACCTGACGCCTGACATTTTAATAATCGTAAACAAACCTCCTATTAATAATATTGTTTAATAACAGTGCTACCATAATTAAGTGAAATAATAGCGAATGTAAAACACTCGTAAAATAGTTAACGGTGCTTTAGACACATGCCTGTAAGTTTTTAAAACGGGCACGCGACAAAACACTACTTATCTATTTACTAATGTGTTTTTGATGTTATCACGTGAATCTTTAAAAGGGGTCCCCGTTGTCCCCTCTCGTAGTCGTAGGGTTGGGAAGGTCTTAGAAGAAAGCATGAAACTAATTTCGTCAACAAAAGTTCAAAAGAATTTACCTCTTCAATCTACACTCAACGAATGTTAAAGATAATTGAATTGAATTGAATGTTTCATCATCATCATTCTCATCATCCCATAGCTTGTCTCTCAGCATGTGAGTTTGGCTGTTGCCCACCACGCTCGCTAAGTGCGGACCGGCAGGCTTAACATATATTTCAAAATCTTTAAGAAAATTACAATAAAATAAATAAATCTTCCGCAGCGTACTAGGTGGTACTAGTAAGTAGTGCTTCCAGGTGATGCAATCGCGCCTTAAGCGCTATAGGTACTCCTAATCCTAACAACCAAATGAATTCAATCGCATTTTCTTTTGCGTAATCTCTTACTATCAGATTACATTGTGGTGAGTAAAATAGGAATTCTCAATTCTCATTAGTCCTTAAGGTTTCCTAAACATGCACAGGTTTTCCCAGTTTCAGCGGCAGAAATAATGAAACAATACCTACATTAGGTAGGTATATCTTTGAAAGAAAAACACATCGTTGCACCGATGACAAACTTCTATTGTGTTGGCTGTTAGTAGTGAGAAGTCAGGGGGTGAGGCGAGTGGCGGAGGTGGCATTAGAGGGGGGGAGGGGGGAGGGCGAGAGGTCAAGTAATGATACATTCGCGCCGAACTGAGGTGCGAGGTAATAATGAGTTATGTACGTGATCCAATTATTTGGGCGCACGCTCATTACTCGCTAAGTGTGAAATATGGCCGGCTTTATTACTACCATCGCTGACTTCTTAGCATCCCCCCTACCTTACCCCCCCGACCCACTTGCGGCGCGACCCCCTGGGGGGTTGGGAGGCTGCAGCGCTGCAACTCCACTAAATCATAATAATGTAAGGTGCAGAGCGCAAACGAATCGTGAGAAAACTTCCACCATTTTGCTAAAATATGTGCATACTAGCGCAGCGCGTGACTTCACTTGCATTTCAAAGGAAATTCATAACCGACCACGAAGTTCAAGTACTAATTGGCAGGCTTCACATAACTTTGACAATATTATGAAGAATTTCTTCATTGTTAACATTAGAGAAGTTTCCTTACGATATTTACATTCACCGTTATTGTAGAAAGAACTTACTGCTAATTTAAAATACATAATATTTTGATTAATTCGGACAGGTCGCTACTTCATTTCTGTTTCAGGTGGCGTGCAAAAAAATATTAATAAAATAATTTAAAGCAAAATGTAAGAACGTTTCATAATCCATACTTTCCAGACAAATTAATTGACTAATTAATTTGTTTTAAATGCGGCTTCTGATGAGTTTGTTGCTGCTTTTTTTCAGTCTATATTACAGGCGCATGTGACGTGCGTCGCTATCAACTAAAGGCGATGATATATTTGTATGTATTTTATACTATCTCACGCTTAAATCTATATCCTGGAGGATCCACATATTTATCCCACAAAATCCTCAGTTTCTACGGGATTAAAAAATAAATAAAACACAAAGTTGCAGACAAAAGCTTAGTATACCGACATGAAAAACAGTAATAGCCGAATGGCTTAGACTTCGGTTTCTTATCTTTATAGGGGGTTCAGAACTCTTTGACCTTCGATTAATAAATGCATTTAAGAAAAACTAAAATGTAACATGCTTAGGATGAATGATTTCACCGTAAAAAATCCTGCGTCTCTCTGAAACTTTTTGAAAATGTTCTCAAATGTTTGAAGCCTACCTAGTGGGCAATAGTTATAATTATCATAACCCGCTCAGTCTCAGAGTAGCTAAATCCCAGGTGAATAAAAAGCTCTCGCAGGAATTTCAAAAACCTAAATCCACGCGGTTGAATCCACGGGCAGCGTGTACTGATTATCATAGCTATTTTCCGATCATTCTCGGAATGTTACTTCTCCTCATCAGCGCTTACTTCTGCAGTCTCCATTAAGCACGTTATTACACATAAACATGTTTTTGCGCTGATTTGTGCTACACAGGTTTGAAATTCTTGGATATCATCATTGGAGAAAATGAAACTGTAGACATTTTATGTGTGCTTAGAGGCAGTGTTGTGTTTTTATGTGCAGAGTTAGTACCTATAAGTTGATGCATACATTTTGATTCGAATCTCATACGGCAATAATCATTTCAAATTCTAAGCATTATTATATCTTGTACAAGAGCTGCTGGATGCGTCTGAGTATCTACTGAGTTTCGAATAATACTTACCTACGTTGTTTCAATTAGATACTCGACGACTTCTAAGAGGAAAATTCCGAATTCCGAATTGTTTTTGAGAAGTCAAAGAAAGAACTTGTAAACTTTTCTATTGCAACTATGAATAGTGTTTCAGAAAGTTTACAATTTTTTGAATCTGTGAATCCAACCTAGCACTTCAACGGAATTCACGAATAAATGATAAGCATATTGTTCTTCTTTGCCATTAAATTTTGTAATAAGCATGGATATACCCATAGAAATTATATCTTTTCGACAGGGTTATCATGTAACTTTTCGATTACGAATAGTTATTATTCTCATAATTATACAATATGTAGAATGAGAATCGATACGTACATTGAAAGATCATGATAGTTTCAAATTTACCAAGCTTCGAATAAAAATTAAAATAGCTAGGTAAAATAACAAAGAAAGACATTCTTAATACTTATACATTATACAATCGTGGCTGTTATAATATTGTACTATGATAAGAATGCATTAGTGTCGGCCGGTGGGCGGGCGGGCGGAGGGCGGCGGTTGGGCGGGCGGGCAGTCGGTGTCGCGGGTGTCGCGAGCTCTACGGGTAGAGTTATTCCATTAATTAAACTATGTCCGCGTCGCCGTCTGCCCCACCTAGCCGAGTCGTAATGTAGCATACCTACCTAGGTACTTGAAGCGTGGATGTTATGCTACTTTTATTGTCTAAATGAAAATGGAATTACTTATTAGGACTCATACACAAGCGACCGAGGTATGCTTTACCGTTTTATTAAACGAAGGATGTGTACTTAGAGCATACTGTTTGGTTTGATTACTATAGGACATTTCGGATTTAATGTTTCATTCGACATCTACTTTAATCGCTCCCTGACTTCAATAAAATCGTTATAAGTTTCTGCACTCCTCGACGTGGTTTCCATGTCATCTAATTATCTTTCATGATTATAAAGTTTTCTTTTAACACACCTACTGTTTGCGTGTTTGTACACGTCTCAAATTCTTTCGTATGTCGTCTTAAACCAACCAATAGCGGCTGAGGTATTTAAACTAGGACAACCGAACTTGTATTTTACTGTAACTGTTATATTTTACAGTCTATCGCATTAGAACAAAGCGCCGGTGTAGGGTTAGCACTCGATACATTCTGGACATAGACCACAGTTCTGGAGTAGCGGGTTGAACTGGAATGCGATTTATTGATAGAGCTATACGAACCCGACCCTTGCAACCTAAGGTAAGGTACCTATTAGTGGTAGATACCAGTAGGTGGTACCTACATAGAGCCGGGGAAAGTTACACCATAAAACATATCCGGCGACCATTAGCCGGTAACTGCCGGAAACACGTATGATTCATATTTCTATTACTTCGATTATTTTCCGCTCACCTTATACAGGCGACAGTTTACTGCTACTTAGGACCACATTTTTGTTAACTTAAGAAGTTTGAACTCGCAATGAGTTTTTTGATTAAAGGTAGGTCTTGAAATTCAGAGGTCCGGATTTGGGCTGTAACATTTTCATTCATTTGTGTAACATTCCACTGTGTGTTGTTCCGTCCAGTGAAGGAACATAATATCGCGAGAAATCCTGCAGCCGTAAATATATCATAATGTTGTATCTAATACATTGCAAATCGCCTAAGTTTTCAGTGATACGTTTTACCTAAGCTACTTTTGTATTATGTAGAGACCTAACATACAAAGTTAGTATGTAAATAAGGCAATACATAATAATATGCAAATATATATTCAAAGTGGCAATATTCTCAACCCTGAAGCGGTAGGCGGGAGTGGGCGGCGCGGGGTGAGGCGGGGCGGGCGGGGCGGGCGGCGGAGTCGCACGCTGTTAGAATAAAACATTATTCATAAATAGGATATTGCGGCAGGTGCCGGCCCTGAAACCCCCTCCTCGTTCCTTGCGCCCCCCCTGCGCCCCCTGCCGTACGCCACAATGCAATTTTAACAAATAGTCCACCTCCGGAGCAGTTTTGAGAAAAGCGCGAAGGCTTCGTACGGTTGAAAACTCGAGGCAGCCTACTCAGCCGACTAGAGTTTTATAACGCCCGATCTGACGTACCCACAAAAATACTTTTAAATCTTTACAAATACATATAACAATAGATGGTGCTTTTGCATGCGTTATACTCCTTATAATAGTGTTACCAATTACTTGCTTTAGACATGTTAACACATCAAAACTTAATTTGTGCATATAAAAGCACGTTTCAGGTAACTACACACATATCTAAAAGCACGTTTCAGGTAGGTACCTACACACAAATTAGCTGTACAAAACTAATCCGCTAAAAATCATAACATTTAACGCGTATTTCACACAAGTAACATCATAGCTAGTAATTTTCAAATTAGCTAAAAACTTGAATACGTTCTGATGTCCATCAATGCATAGCAAGTTGGCTAAAAAGCGCGCACTCGCAAACAATCGCATGCGCCGCGTCCATTCATCACTTGCTCCTGCGCAGCCGACGCACACACACACACACACACCATCCATACATGTGCAATGTTTGCTTTTACTGCCTTAATGAGCTTCATTACTATTCTGAACTATTTGAACCACTGATGTACAAACCAAAGACACGCATTGAGTTCAGACCTTCCACGCTACCAGCAAAGACACACTATCAAGTGTTTCAGCGTTCCAGAGCGAAGCTGGGTAGAAACTTACCCCTTCCAAGTTAGAACGATAATCGATAACATCTTCAGCTGCATCATCACTTACCATCAGCACCGAACATATATAAACAATAATTTGATTTAATATTTTGTAAAGACATGGTAGAATTTGAAATTATTTAAAACAGGAAACAAAGAAATAAAACCTAATCTATCTAATTTATTAATGTATCTCCACAACTTAGAAGTTTTTTATTGTTTTTTTTATTTATCGCCGTTCGTCACTCACCTTCGTATCTTCGCATTTGGTATGTCAAACATAGCAATGCAAATGAACTCAAAAGTCTCTTCCGCCTCTCATCGCCACGGCAAAAGATACAGATATAAAAAGCTCGCGACTCGGCTCAGTTCGCATGTCTCAGACTCATTTCTCAGCGGCGCATTTGCAAGCTGTCGGGACTCGAACCTCGGCCCTCAAACAGCGCCGCCTATCACGCGCATCGACCACCGCCGCGAATTAATTGTCTTAATATTCAATAGCTTATACGGCAATAATTAATTAACCGCCTATCGAATTGGAGATGGAATCTGTTTATCTAGAAAATACTATTTTGACTAACTGATCGGTTGCAGCCGATGTAGAGTTCATTCGACTGGATTTTATGCAGAGATTTTTAGTGACCTTTTATGTCTATCCGAACAAGGTACCTATTGCAGCAATAAGAACTAATTAATTAATATTTCAGTCTTGTATTTGTAGGTCCGGTGTTTGATCCCCTAAACGTCATTTGATAGCCGCGATGAAGTAAAACTTTCACAAAAGGGATCATCCCTGACAATTTGTCATACTATAAAGTATGTTAGTCTATATTATTACTATAAGTAGGCTGGTCGTACCCGTTAGCCTAGCTTGTACCTATATGTTTATGTCTAGTCAAACACATCTCATTCTGAGAGGACAACCGGGCCCGACCGATGTGTTGTTGAGATCATACATGTCATACTTAATATAAAATGATTAATAATGTTATGTCGATTAAATACGTTAAACAGACGAGATTTCATACAAGTTGATATTGAAGATGAAGAGTTTAATATGATAATATAGCATAAATACCTCGTATAGTTAGTTCATAAACACTTTACCTACACCTAAGTCTAGTGAATCCAATTAAAATTATGTTACTTCTAGCGTAAGTGGGTCGCGGATGTAAGTTCAAGTCACACTGCAGTACAATCTGAGGAACTGGAACCACACTCATCACACGACCCGCCAACGTAGTACCGAATTCCCCCGAAGCGTTAAAGACACGCGTTTTTGCGACCTACGCAAACTTCGATGCTAATACCCTGCCTTAATATTTACAAACTTCATCACAACATGCATTTAATTAACATACCTCTAGTTATACTTACAACTTTACAGAGAGAAAAAAAGAACCTACCCATTGGTAAAGTTGATAGTTTAGATTAACTACGATGATTAAGAATGATTTCAAATGAGTTTGAGCGACTCTTCTAGAAATCAAACCCTCATTACAGAATCGACTGATGGTAATCGTGATCAGCTCGTTAACCACTCAAACCCGGGTTCAATTAATATGAAACGTGTGTATAAGAAATCGGTATAAATGTAGCGATGTCCTTGGGTTTGAAAAACAACGTTTTCCAAAATATTGACAATATTCACAGCCAGGCCAGTTAGTTTTAGCTTGTTTATAAAAAGAATTTTTTTACGTAAAAATTAATAATTCTATAATTCAATCATTAGACGTACCTACTTATTACAAAACTTATTTTCATTAAATTTATGTAACAAACTTCACAAACGTGTTTTTTTTTAAATAAATGTGGTAAACTAAATTGACAAAATCGTTTGAAAATAAACTAATATAATATTCTAACGAATCCTAAGTGCTAAGTTATTCTTTTGTGGCTAGTTTTTTTCTGAAATCACAACAAATTATTTGACCTATAATCAAGTTGATTTAAGATCTAAGATGATAAATAAGATTGGAGAAATTTTGTTATGTACTTGAAACATTTGCAAACTGGAAAATTTCCAAATAAAATCCGTACTCTAGTATGTTATGCCATAATTTTTTGACCTATGAAAATGAAATGAAATGAAATGAAATGAAAAATGAAATGAAATGAAAAATCTTTATTTCACATAGGCCCAATTAATAAGCTCTTATGAAAAGTCAAAACTCTACCGCCAGGTTCGGAAAGCAGGTTTGCACCGAGAAGAACTGGCAAGAAACTCGGCACTTGCTCTTTTCAAAAAAAAATGTCATTATATACAATTTCTTAAATAATATCAATAATTAATACATAATTTTTAAGATATCTCGTGAAGAGTTGGAAATATATCCCTATCATTCCAACAATTCTTGTCATTAAAGAATTCTTCAATAGTATAGTAACCCCGACTTATTAGATGTTTTTTGACAGTGACTTTAAACCTGTGTAAAGGTAAGTCCAAAACAGACTTCGGGATCATATTGTAGAAGCGTACACTCAACCCCACAAAGGACTTCTGTACTTTACGTAAACGGTGTGGTACTACAACTAACTTGTGTCCGCCATTTCTAATTGGACGGTTACTTACATCTATACGTTGCTTATAATTATTAATGTTTTGACGTACAAAGAGTAAGCAATTATAAATATATTGAGATGCCACTGTAAGAACACCTATTTCTTTAAATTTTTGGCGAAGAGATTCGCGTGGCTTCATTTTGTATATAGATCTAATTGCTCTCTTTTGCAATACAAATATAGTTTGAATCTCAGCAGCTTTGCCCCATAATAGAATACCATAGGACATAACACTGTGGAAATAGGCATAATAGACAAGCCTGGCTGTATCAATGTCTGTTAACTGCCTAATTTTTCTCACAGCATAGGCAGCTGAACTAAGTTTACCTGCCAGAGTCTCAATATGAGCGCCCCATTGTAGTTTATCGTCTAAGGTAAAAGTCAAACAGTGTTCGTCAAATGAATAGTTTGCCAATCGTGTTTGTCAAACGATAGTGAACCAATCATAGCACCGAGCACCAGTCCTTCTGCCGGTGTCTCTACCGTGCTCGCCTTATCGGGAGCACGTCGCTCGCTCGGCTAGTGAGCGGTCTAGTCATCGGCCGAGCGGATTGGCACCACTCACTGGGAGAAAAATACACATTATATTATCATTAACGAGGGCCCGCCAGACTTACATACATACTATAGAAGTGTTATTATCTCGCTGCAGACTCGGTCATAAATCATTCGAGTGTTTCGCTTTTGTTGTTAAAGAGAGTTGTGTATTACTGCAGAACAACAAGTAAATAGTTTAATCCACAGAGGCACAGACTAATGCGAAAACACACAATTAATGAAGGCATCCAAAACTCAAAATTGGAAAATGTATTCATTATTGTTATAAATTCTCCGTCGGTAAACTACAAATCATCTAATCGAGGTCGTAGCCTACTTACACTGGTGCAGATTTATAACACTTCATACGCCTTTTATGGAGAACACTCAACCCCATAGGTTTCCTCCACCTTTTCCTTCACAGTTAAAGCAAGTGTATGTAGATACCAAGAGGTATTCTAATAGGTAACGCATAGACTTGCACTTGAGAGTGCAGCCGTCCCTAGGAGGCGAAAGTCTTAGATACTAGCTGTCATTGTTTAAAACTGTCTGAAAAAGTGAATTTGCTTTTCCGAAGAAGGAGCCGATTCGTGGGAAATTACATGTGTTTCAAGTTATCTGAGGAAATTACGGCAATAAACACAAGACGCTTTATATTCGTTAAAAAATTTAAAATAAATATTGATCACATTTTTCATCCAAGTCTGTGTTAGATGTCCGTCCTTAGCGATAGATACCGCAGCAATTACTTGATAATTCCATTTTCGACGTAACTTTTACATTGGTAGCCGCTAGTCAAAGCAGTCTATCAGCATCGTGGTCACTGTTTATGTATATCCAACCGCTTTTTAGGGCTCCCTAGTCCGTACCAAAATGGTGAAAATGGAACCTTCAAACTGTATCCCACCTACACACAAACTTTTGGCCCACCCGTCACGCTTCCAAATCGTGTATTATGTCGACATGAAATTCGGAATAGTGGTATATGTATTAGTGTTTATTTTTTCAAAAGGGAGAAAATCGAGGAGGCCAAATTTCTAAGTGAGATCACTATCTATATTAATAAATAATGTGGGGTGTCATATGAAATAGCTTAACACATTAGATTCTAAGCTTCATTTTTATTTATAGTAGTAATTTTCTATTTATCGAGCAGTAGTAACTCGAAAAAATATTACCTTCTTCTTTTCTAGTATGAAACCTTTGGTGCGCGAGTCTAACTCGCACTTGACTGTTTTTTCCTGTCCTGCGACCCCAATCCCCGTGTAAACTTGTAAGCTCTACATCTACAGCTCAGTTGTCAAATTAGTAAACAAATACATATTTTAGTAGCATTCTACAATCGCCAATGCGGTTCAGCGCCAAGTATGGCTGATAAAGGGGCGTTTAGAATATTTATTGAGTGGATGTCGCATAATTCCAACTCATTTGAGGATTAATTACTGCCAGCCGGTAAGGGCAGCAGGGCCGTGGGAACTGACCTGCACCGCGCACGACCTTACCTGCGCTTACTGCCCGACACTGAATCCTTTACACTGTACATTTCTGGGTACGGCTCACTGGTATATGCAGCTCGGTAATACAATACGCATTGGATGAATAAATCGAGGATATTATCTGCAGGAGAAGGTCACGTGGCAGCGGCTGTGACAATTATGTAAATCTGCAAGACACCGGGCGCAGTGCCATATGAGTCGCATGTTTAATATGAATGCGATGCAATTACCATATTATATCGAGTTTTTATGCGCTCGCTCTCTGAACCCGCTGTCGAGTGTCGAGTCGATGCAGTAATCACATTTTATCGCGAAACAGCTATTCGCAATCATTTGTAACATACACTTTGCATGCAGACCGCAGTAAATTGTGAAAGAATTTGTGAAGTATATTGAACACTGCACTACCTATGCTACCTATCTATAATAGCAATAAACAGTTCTACTTTGTAGTTTGTACTATATCTAACCTAAAATAGGTACTTACATACAAACTCAATCTTCTTGGATACTAGTGAGAAAGTTGAAATATAGCGCTACGTACCTACACTAACTGTGCAAAATAGGTATTTTTACCTACTCATAGATGATTAATTATTTCCGTCGAAAAAGACCGCAGTGATAAAATAAAACAGTGAGGAAAATATTCTTACTAGGTACTAGGTACTTCTCGTTTCTACAAATTAAATTATCTCACCCTTCCTTCTATTATAAATATGATTTAAGTGTGGGAGCAAGTGTAGCCAACAGATACCTGAGAATCTTGAGCTAGTCACGTCTCGGAAAGTACTTCGAGTAAAAAACGTTCAGTCAACGCAGATATAAAATATGGAATAAAAAATAGGAATAAGTGAGAAAGTAATAGGAAGGCTCGGTAATTGAATGTGTGACTGCTTATGGTAGAGACATTTCACCGACCGCCGACGCGCCTCCCAGTGCACTAGGCGCCACCGAAGTTACACAGCTTGACTACTCAACAGTTGAGATACGGTGAGTTAAAACCCAAAAATGTAACAATAATACCGACTGTAACTCTTATCGGACTACCCTTGAAGTAGTTACTTAAAGTCTACATCATCTCTTATTAAAAGTTAAACGCATGTAAAATTGTTATACCTACTACATACATTAATTGCAAAGTGTAGAGAGGGTTACACTGATACATGAAACACTGTGATTCAGTTTGAAGGACACTGCTAAACAACTAGTGTTGCTAGGCAGGATGAAACTTAAGAACTGTGCACTAGAACACATGAAATTGCAATGCACAGTTCCCCTCAACTTCTCAGGTATCGGTAACTTGTGCAGTGTACACATATGATAGGATTAAGGTATTTTGAAAGATTCCAATTTGTACGACCTTTGCGTGAAGTGCATGCAGTTGCAGCCAACTGTACGATAGCTGTACAGCGGTATACCCCCATGTTCGGCAGTGGGACAGTCAGTGGTCGGTCCCACTTGATACACGGCGCGTATGTAGTTGGTACGTACGAGTAAGTATAATAAACTGCGTATTATATCACGAGTGAGTTCCGTACGTGCCCGGCCGTGTGACGCCGGCGCCCACTGCTTCCCAGTACCGCAGCTTCCACTAGCACCAGCATACGCACCCGGCACACCGCCGGCGATAAGCGATAAGAACTTAAGCTAACTACTAACTTTACTTTAGCTAACTTGGAACTAGAACCAAGAGCGAGTTGGCGAGCAGCGAGAAGTGATTGTATGGTGAGAATATTTAAAATAAAATAAAAATAAAAATTCTTTATTTCGACCAACAGAGGATCATATTAGTAACATTATAACTTAAAACCTAGTGTTACTATATTTTAAACCTAATGAAGCTTACCTAACCTAGGACAGGATCGACTTGTCAGCACATGAATCCTACAGCAGTGGTTCAGGTACTGACAGTCGAACCTATCCGAAAATGCCCTCAGAATTTAGTCGCTGGGCTGAGCGACTTTGCAATAATATCACTGGTTGCTCAGACAGTCTGCAGAGTGCAGAGATATATAGGTATTTCAATGCACGATGACGCGCCCCACTCAGTCAAACTCATACAAATCGAATGAAACATAAGCCGATTTTGACAAAGTGAGGCGCGTCTTCGTGGAGTGACATATCTAAGTATTATGCATTGCATTGCATTTCCCCCCCGGACCTCTGTTCAGAGTAGACGTGTCGTGAATAAGTAATTGTTTATTGTTCAAAATATTAGCATTTTAATTTAATTCAACCTCAAAAATAAACACTAAAAATAGGAGTGCATAAAACATCAGGAGTACTAAGTGCAGGAGTCAACAACAAGCCAAGTGTCAGTCGACGCGTACGCCGCCACACAAAGGTACCTATTACCACAGTTTTCAACGGGTCAACATATACTGGACGGAATACATTTTGTATGAGTGCATCGATGCCAACCAGTTTATCTAGAGCTCCGTGAATAGACGGGTCAACTAATACTGGACGGTAAAATTATTTGTATGAAACCTTCGATTGCCACCAGCTTGACTAGATCTAAATGAATTTGCAGTGGTGTGTGAGTAAACTCGACATACAAGGAATCAAACCGTCTCGGATTTATGTGCGCCTAGTACTCTGAACTTCCAGTTTGGCGAAATACGCCATTAGGTTGGCTATTTTTCACCACAAATGTTTTTTTAACTTACCACTGGTGTAGAATACTGACTACTTATAGTGTCCTAGTAACATTAAATTGAATTATGGATAAGTCTCACTCAGAGTCTGATTTAAATCAATTATTGGATGTGGAAGTGCCATTAAATCGTGGTAAAAGAAGAAGGGAAGAAAATGAGGATAGTAATTCTGACATAAAGGGTTTTATATCATCCTTAATGGCCGAGCAACAGAAAGAAATTAAAAAAATTGGCATTGTGCTTACAGAAGTACGAGAAACAAACAAAAATATCGAAAATTCTATTGCTTTTTTAACAGCACAAAATAAAGAATTTAAAAACAAGATCGAAAAACTAGAAAAACAGGCTGAAAGAGACAAGGAATATATACTGAATCTAGAAAATAAAATCAAAGATCTACAGATATCCTCTACAAAGTCAAACTTTGAGATAAAAAATGTACCGAAGGGGATGAGTGAGACAAAAGAGGAACTAATAGACATGGTACTACAACTTTCTAACACTGTAAACTACAAAATTGAGAAAAACGATATTAAGGATATTTATAGAATACGAAATAAAAAGAAAGAAGCACGAAACACTCCGATAATTGTCGAAACCTCCTCAACTATATTGAAAACAGAGTTTCTTAAAAGATGTAAAAATTACAACATTAAACATAAGACCAAACTTACTGCTAAACATGTAGGAAATCGTACTAATCCGGATACACCGATCTTCGTGTCGGAGCAACTGACTGCCAAACGATCCCGCCTGTACTTCTTAGCACGTGATTTAGTCAAAACCAAGAAATTCAAATACTGCTGGACAGCTTTTGGGAAAGTGGACCTAAGAAAAGACGAAAATTCTCGAATTATAACAATCACATCTGAGACACAAATCCATCAGCTGACACAAGAAACATGACTAGACCGAATATTAACTAATAGGAATATTAGTCAAGTCGAAAACGGTTATATGATTTTCTCACAATTTCGTTTTCTTTCTCTTTTCCACTTAATAAGTAATGTAATAAAAATTGTTTCATATTTATACACTACACACGTACTACAACTACATGACTATAAAATTCAAAAATACAGACACACACAAAATTCAATACATACAACTCCATATTTTCGTTTATTATTGTGCCTTTCATCTGCAAATCTAATTTATTACAGTGATAGCTTATTAGGGTTGATAGACTCAAAAATTATTTTTCAAACAGATAGAAACTCTCAAGAATTTAAATATCGGCTCTCTTCTATGTTTATAAATGGATAGTTCACTTATTACCTTACACGAATTAGACGATACATATATCGCTAAAGCTATCCAATGTGATGTTGAAGACTTATCGAAGCGTATTCAAATTCAAAAGAATGATTTGAAAATCCTATGTCAAAATATAAGAAGTGTGTATAGTAATTTTTGTGATTTGCAAATTACTTTAGCTAACTTAAAATTCGATCCCGATATATTGATACTGACTGAGAGTCAACTTAATCCTAACAAACCTATACCTACCATTCCTGAATATTCAACGTTTCAAACCACTAACCATATAAATAAGAATGATGGCGTGGTTGTTTACATCACTAATAAAATTAAATCTTATGTTAAGGAGATTAAACTGGATGGCGCCTCTTGTTTGGAGATTAAAGTTAGTAATAATATCATTTTAGGCATATATAGATCACCGTCAAATACGAATGCAGACATGTTTATTAGTTCACTTAATTCATATTTAGAAACTCTAAAATCTCAAAACTCTGTAACTTTAACTGGAGACATTAATATTAATATTTTACCAACAATAACTGAGCAAACTTATGAGCGTAATAACAGGCAAAATTATATAGCTATGTTGACTTTGCATGGACTGATACCAGGGCACACATTTCCTACCAGACTAAATAATTGCCTAGGTCACTTTATGTTAAAAATCAATAAGGAAAAAGTCTCAGCTCATATAGCAATTTTGAATACGTCTATAACTGATCACTCTTTATTATTTTTGAATCTATCGAAAGTTAAGATTAAATATACAATACAAAAAACAAAAACATGTACAGATTTTAACACATCACTTAAGGCTTTAGTAGATAAAAATCTTAACGAGCTTCTATACTCAGATGATCCTAACGCTATTATAGAAGGCTTGATAAATAAAGTGTCTGAAAGTTTAACAGAAAATACTAAAACTACAGATATACCTAGGAAAAATAGAACAATGAAACCCTGGATTACTCCTGGTATACTGAGATGTATAAAAAATAGAAATAAAATGCAAATGAATTTAAAGAAAGAGCCACATAACGAAATCCTTAAAATAACTTACAAGAGGTATAGGAACTTTTGCAATCATCTAATTAAAAAACTAAAACAAAAATACGACAAGGAATTGTTGGAAAATTGTACTAAAAATAATAAAAGGCTATGGCAAAATATCAAAAATATAACGTGTGTTAGAGGTACTAAGTCTGATAATACTAATACCAAACTTTTAGAATTAAAATCCTCTCCAGACGAAGCAATTAACTTTGTAAATGATTATTTTGTTGACGTAGGAAAGCGAATTGCGGAAAACATTTTATTAAATAATAACATAAATAATAAGATCACTGGAACAGTAAATCCCCAGCCCACATCTTTTGGACTATTAGATACAGATATAGACGAAGTAAATGAAGTTCTTATGGGCCTTAAGTCAAATAGTGCATCGGGATGGGATAAAATACCCACCAATTTTCTTAAGTTAGCTAAACATGAAGTTATTCCAGTACTAGTTCATCTAACGAACTTATGCTTTAGCAAAGGAGTTTTTCCATCGGCTTTAAAAAAATCTATAATAACTCCCGTATTTAAGGGTGGGAATGGAGATGATGTCAGTAATTATAGGCCAATATCGGTTCTACCTTGTATTTCAAAAATAATAGAGAAAATAATCAACAAAAGATTAATAAGCTTTCTAAATAAACATAACATTTTATCACACTCACAGTTCGGCTTCAGACAGCATAAATCTACTGAAGATGCAGTATCAGCTATAACTTCTACTATTATTGAAAAATTAGATCATGGTAAAAAATGCCTATCTGTCTTTCTCGATCTTAAAAAAGCATTCGACACCGTCTATGCTCCTATACTTATACGAAAACTTGAGTTAATAGGTATAAGAGGCACACCCTTAGAATTATTTAAAAGCTACTTATCGGGGCGAACACAAAGAGTTAAAATTGGACAATACTGTAGCAAGGATTCAAATGTTTTATTCGGTGTACCACAGGGAAGTGTGCTCGGGCCCACATTGTTTTTGATTTACATCAATGACATATTTCAATTAGAAACAAGTGAATCTCGACTTTTCTCTTATGCTGATGATACTGCCATAGTTTTTTCAGGCAATGATTGGGACACAGTTCATAGGAATGCGGAAAAGGGTCTGGCTAGGGTTGCTTCTTGGTTAAGAAATAACTTGTTAACACTTAACACAGAAAAAACAAACTATATCTGTTACTCTATAACTAAAAAAACCCAACCTGATACTAATTTTAGTGTAAAAATACATAACTGTGGCAGTATCGAAAATATCAATTGTAAATGTACGGTTATTGAACAGCTAGATAAGGCTAAATATTTAGGTATTATGCTGGACCAGCGACTCTCTTGGCATAGTCATATAGAATTAGTGAGTGACCGAATTAGAAAATTAACTTGGATTTTTAAACAATTACGACATGTAACCTCTAACAATTTACTTAAAAAAATATATATAGCTCTAGTACAATCTATTCTTATATACTGCATCCCTATATGGGGTGGTTCTTCGAAAACAAAATTCCTGGGCATAGAAAGAGCTCAACGTGCCTTACTGAAAACTATGTTCTTTAAGCCATATCGATTTTCTACTGATAGTTTATATAAGGAATGTGATCTTTTAACAGTAAGAAAATTATATGTTTTAAATACTGCCTTAAAAATGCATAAAACAACCGTTTCTATGCCCAGAAATAGAACAAATCGTAGAAAACGCTTAAACGTTATAAACAATAATAGGGTTCGTACAACTTTTGCTAGACGCCAATATTCAGCGCAATCTACCTTATTATATAACACTATAAATAAAAAAGTAGAAATACATCAAAAAACCTATTATGAATGTAAAAAGACTATGACAGCTTGGCTAAAAACACTGAATTATGATGAAACAGAGGCACTTTTAAACTTTGAACTATGAGATAGCACACACAAACACTCTCACACACACACACACACACACACACACACACACACACACACACACACACACACACACACACACACACACACACACACACACACAAACACACAAAATTTTAAAACTACTTATTGAATTGCTGTGATTTTTGTTTAAAAAAAAAAAAAAAAGTTGTAACCTAGCCTAAGTATAGTTTGTTGTTAGTAATAATTACTACCAAGATTGTTATGGGAGTGCGAGGTCTTCTGACACAGGCACTTCAAAGCTTAAAAGAAGACCTCAACGACTGAAATATTTGTAACCTGATATTGTTACTGACAATAAAGAAATTTATTATTTATTATTTATTATTATAGGTATTACTACTAGCTAGAGATCTTAGCGACTTTTCTACGTCTGATTTATACCCGTGAACAAAAGTTTATTCTTCTAGCTCTTATAGCAGCAACAAACTACTGGTCTCGCAACCACATCAATATAAATAATCAACTACAACTATTAATAAACACATTTTAATTTCACAATCAATTTTATTAAAAAGGAAACATAAGATGTCATTTACAGGTCTCTTGAGCGTGATAATAAGTTTATTTATATCGTCGCTCTCTCGCTAGCGGTGGGACAAATGCCTTTAATATAAACTGTTAGCAGGAGCGATAGAACCGACCGATGCGTCGCAAAACATAACTGTGTGATGCAGGGATACCGGCATTTCCTTTCAATCATATCTCACTAAGAGATTCATACAAAAAACAGAGCTGTTATTGACATCATTTTCTATATCATTTCACACAGGAAGGTACTAATTGTACCCATAGTGAAAGTTACATTTAAAAATGTATTGGTGTTATTATTTTTACAGACTTCTAAGTAGGTATGGGAAACGATTCCTCTATAAGAAAGATTTGGTCCCATGGCATCGCTCTAAATATGTGCTTCCCACGCTTTTGAGAATTTTATTTATTTTATTTATTTAGTACTTACTACATATATATTATAAAGAATTAGAAAAGATGGTTGTGTACAAGGATGCACTTATCTCTATAAGAGATCTCTGCCAGTGCACAGATTCAGAGAATTAATGACAAACATGCGTACAAATTGAGTCAATATGATTAACTTGCTAAAAATCATAAATATAAATGATTATGATGGTTATGATGTTAAATGTTAACATCATAACCACAATCACACAATAAATGTTACAACTTACAACTACTAGGATACCACTGCTTTTATGCTATAACACCAAGTGTTTCAACCTGAGATGTTGCCATTTGATAGCTGATTTCTTACCTACTGAATTACCATTGAAAAAAATCCAATTTCTAACATAGTTGATATATTTTGCAGCATGTAACACTCGACGACAAACTATTAAATACCCCTTTTCTATAACAAGTATGCAGTAAGTATATAATATCTTATTAATTGTCTTTTTGCGAATAAAGAGAATGAGTAGGAAAGAGGTGGAGGCGGGAGGGAATGTGGCCACTTGGCAGTAAAAACCCGCGTGTCTTGTCTAGACGGGCGGATAATACACCATTTACTTATTAAATTATGTCGGTTATATCGCCGCGCCCGCTAATACGAGCTATTATCAATATTTTATATTCTGTACAGATCTTTACACGCTATATCAATAACAGATTAGAAATAGGGACAAGTAAAAAGAAGCCATTTGGCTACTTTTTATTTGACGCGAAACATTTTTAATACTTTGTAACAGTCCTTAAATATTTTGAGAAAATAAAGTTCTTTAAATCGAAACCAAAATATTTTTTACTGACGAAGTCAATAAATGTCATTAGATTACACCTAATATATTGTAGCTCTCTTCCGCAAATTATATTACGATTTGCGACTCTATAATCTACCTACTTGCCTTTAAGAAATTTCAGATTTTTAAAAGTTTTTGCTCTTAACGTTTTCATAGCTCGTAATCCTTATTATTTCAACGTGTAGACCATAGATTGTAGGATTGCAGATCTGAAATGTATTTAAATGCGGCACAGACAAAATTTGGTTTAAAATAGCCTGTCTATTTTCTTCATAAATAATTGAGACGCTTATCTCTAAGACATAAAATCAATAATTTTTATCGGATTTTATAATACACACAAAAACTTCCAGTATGGGCTGCGGCGGCGATGAAAAATTAATTTGTTTTACTGATTAAGTAGACACATAAATATCAGTATAATAATATTATGTTAGGACATTTTCGAATGGAGTTTTCCTAATTCATAGAAAGTTGATCAGTTAGGTACCTAAGTAAATTATGAATGAATGTAAAGCTACAGTTAAATAACTGCCAGGTTTTAATTATCCTTACCTAAGTTGTAATTCGGCGTAAGGCAAGGCGATCCACTTTCCCCAAAACTCTTCACAGCAGTGTTAGAAAATATATTTAGGAACTTAGACTGGGGAAATTTCGGAATCAATATTAACGGATTGAACCTAAATCACTTAAGATTTGCCGACGACATCGTAATTTTTGCCAAGAAACCAAACATACTACAAACTATGTTACAACAATTAGATGTCGAAAGCAGGAAGGCAGGTCTATCAATGAACCCAACGAAGACTAAAATAATGACGAATGCAGCAAAAGAAAACATAGTAATAGGACAAGAAATTATAGAATATGTAGAAGAATATGTATATTTAGGACAACTAATTTCAATAAAAGATCAATATTCTAAAGAAATAGACAGGCGAATATGCAGCACTTGGAAACGGTACTGGTCTTTAAAAGAAATAGTTAAAAATGAAACAATTTCCATAATAATGAAAAGCAAGTTATATAACACATGTATACTACCATGTCTTATTTATGGATGCCAAACTTGGCCTGAGACGAGCAAAAACAACCAAAAACTAGTAGTTTGTCAACGCAACATGGAACGAAGCATGCTTAACATAAGACTACGGGATCGATGGACAACTTCAAAAATAAGGAAAAGAACAAAGGTCACTGACGTGTTACAAAAAATAAGAAAGCTGAAATGGAGCTGGACTGGACACATAATGAGGACTAACAAAGGAAAATGGACTAAGGATGTCATAGAGTGGTATCCAAGGAACGGGAAAAGACAACGAGGAGGTCAAATTAAAAGATGGGAGGACGATTTACCAAAAGGATGGAGAAGGACTGCTAAAGATAGAGAGATGTGGAAACAATTGGGGGAGGCCTATGTCGATAGACAACCTGACCAGAGCTGAAGTTATAGTTTATAATATTATTTTTTGCTATAAAATTAGATTTAAGAATACCATTGTTTTATAAGATTAGCTTGTAAGTTTAAATGGTCAGTGAATAAAGGCTTTTATTATTATTATAAGTTGTAATTCTTTTTAGATGTGATTGTGATTAGCAGGCATTACTCATTAGCAGGCTCTACCTAAACTAAAGGTCTTAAACTACATAGTTTGTACAAACTAAACCTACAGAAACAAAAACAACTCCGAAAAATCTGATGTTCAATAAAAGCTGTTAATAATAATTACCAACATCACATCATCACCGATGCGCTGCACGCTGTCCATCGATCTAGGCATAACTCATAATAAGAGGTTTTTTCCTCCGCGGTCAACTAACAGCTTCCTATGAGACGGTGGTTGGGTCGCTCGTCTCAAGCTCAATGGACGAATAAAAATGTCATTGAGGCGTTTCTTAGCGTTTCTGCGAACGGTACAGCCGCGGGAACGGCGGCAATTACTTGCGACACGACGCGACGCGACGCGACGCCGCGTTTTTCCGATGCTGACCAGCGGAATAGCGTATGAAAATGTATGAGATTAACTCATTCTAGGGATGGTGCGACATGGAAATTGAAATACGTGTCAGCAGGTAGGTAGCCTTTTGTTCTACTATATTATTTATCTGGGACAGTATGAGAAAAATTACATTGATTCGGAAGTTTTTAAAATCAATTTTCCAACAGGGCTGTTGCCTTGATAGATTGTGCATTAATCAGTTATAGTCTCCTTTTCCCTATATTTAAATAAGTCAGTCAAGACGAACACAGACAGCAGATTTACCTAAATGCAGATTTACTTTTTCATGGTTAGGAGGAACAAGGAAACCGTTTTTATGGGTCTTTCCTCTTTGAAGAAAGTGCACATTAATTTTAATTACGAGTATGTATACCTTTACTTGTTTATGTTAATTTAGTAGATATTAATGATAATTATTTTTATTTTGGATGGAAGAGAATCCAAGGATGAGAAGAGACATGAGCTAGGTAGCTTAAAGTAGGATATATACAAAATAAATACGTTTAATATACGGAATGAATAATTTTAAATAAGAATAACATCCAAAGTATGTAAAATAAGTAAAAACAGCAAGATTTCTTCTCCCATTGAAAGAGTTTCTAGATAGGCTATGGAAAGTATATTGAAACTTGCAGTTTCCTATTATCATTAGATGGCATCACAGTTCTTCGTTGAAGATTCGTGGCCTAATGATGTAATTGGTAGAGCGGCACCAGCTGGGAGACGCAGGTTCAAATCCCGCCGGGTGTCACATTTTTTATACGTTTTTAAAGGGCATGCTACACTTTAATAAAAAGATAATTATGAGATAGTACTGTATTATTAAAAGGACAGCCTATAGAACTTGGCCTCTTTAAATCCTTCATTACTATGTTTATCTATCCTGCACTCTACGCACGTCGCATCTAACTAACATAACTTCACTAACAATTAACTATTGGATACCAAACCTTTTTTACCTTGAGTCAGTTAATATGTAGTTTGCTGCCTGCGAGTATTATAACGTTATTATGTTTTTAATTCATCGAATCAAAGCGAGAACACTAATCAAAGTAATCAAACAAATCTGATGTGTTTTTAATTACCGCCCTTTAAAATATAGGGTGATTTTTTTGGAAAGGGCAGTGAGAATACGTAAGATATAAAACATAGTATTTTATCTAAAATAGAATCTACTGCTATGCTTTTACGAAAGAAAGAAATTAAGTAATCCTTAATTTGGTTGCACATACAAGACATACCTATTATTCAGACAAAACAGGACCTCAAAAAAGAAAAAATCAATGTGCAATGGCGAAATAATTTTTAATTAACTCTTCTTATATTACTCTCTATTATCTATAGGCAAGATTATCGGGAAGCTTAAAAAAATTAAATACTTTACAAACATGACATTTAATGGTGTTGGAAGACTTCTTGTAGAGTCCGTTAGTTATTCTATTACCAGTATCGTTTTTCGTTTTGAAAGGCATTCAGGGCCTGCATCAAATTCAAAATAAGAACTCTCAGGGTTTTTGAGCGCAATGCAGTGCGTAGAATGATATTGTGACGCCTAAAAGTCTTGCCTTAAGACGCACTGACTTCGGCAAGCTATCACTTTACTGTGCTCCTGTTATCATTCTTTTACACACAGATTCTTTTACATTGATAAAAGTATGTTACCTCACAGATCATTTCCAATATCTCACCCTTATAGAAATGAATAATGATAATATAGAAATATCCCCACAACGACCCACGGCGAAGGCTCCAGTAATGAGCGGCCAGTACTCCCACAGCTACCTACTCTATCGCGGAGCAGCGCCCGCGGCGAGAGGTGTTTATACGATAATTGATATGAATTAAGGGTAATCGACGCCCGGGGCTCGGGACCTAGTGCCGCCCTGCGCCGAGCGGCGGACCACAAAAACGTATACCTACTTACCTACTATTTTTTTGTGCTGCGGCTACCGGCGGATCTCTTATCAAAAACTAGGAGTAATTTAAAAAAATCAAAACAATATGTGGCACAGATTTTTTTTACGATGTAGGCAGTTTCCTTTCTTCAAAGCTTCCGTGGATGTTTATTCAAGTGGATGTGGAAGTATATTCATATTAAAATGGAAAATTCTTTCCAAAAAACCAACTTCAAATGCCACTACAAAGAATGAAATAATTTTTAATGTACACCAATTCGAAGTCGGGCAATGTTTCGTTCAATGATTAATAGTCCTTCTTATTATAAAACTTGATGTGCAAAGAAACGACAAAATTATCGACAATACGAAGGACTATTAATGAATGAACGAAACATTGCCCGACTTCGAATTGGTGTACATTAAAAATTATTTCATTCTTTGTAGTGGCATTTGAAGTTGGTTTTTTGGAAAGAATTTTCCATTTTATTTTATACTTTTTAGTGGAAAACAACTAATGCGCAAGGCATTGGAAAAAATGCCCACATCGCTTGAAATATGCTTCTAAAATCTGAAGAGTTCCCTCAATTTCTTCAAGATCCCATCATCAGATCCTGATTTGATGAATACAGTCATTACTTGATGATTGCAAGGAAATGCAATAGTAACTATAAAAAATACCTAAATCGCTTCAAGTATACTAGAAAAATTTGAAGAGTTCCCTCGATTTTACCAAGATCCCATCATCAGATCCCGACCTGATGACCATAAGACTACCTGGAAAAAATTACTCTTTCAAAAAATACCCAAATCACTTCAAGTGTGCTTATAAAATTTGAAGAGTTCCCTCGATTTCTCCAGGATCCCATCATCAGATCCTGACTTGATGACTATGGGACCATCTGTGAACTATACACTATCAAACAAAAAAAGAATATTCGAAATTGGTCCACGCATCTTCGAGTAATCGGGGAACATACATAAAAAAAAAAAGATTCCGACGAATTGAGAACCTCCTCCTTTTTTTGAAGTCGGTTAAAAAGGACGGTATACATTATTATACTCTAATATTACTAATAGTAAAATAAATAAACATTAATTTTCCAAAGGTCATTATATTTATAGTGTTGATATTAATATATTAGTGTTTTCATTGAAATTTTCAAACAGTAAAAATTAAAATTTATTTTTTCTCTATTTAGTTTCCTGAAGAGCGAGTTTTATCCTTTCCTATCACTGTTTTACTTCATTATTAAAGCAAATGATATTCAGATGCGTGCCATGAATAATTTGCATTGATTGTAATAAATAATTATTAGGTTTTATTCATAAAGTTGGATAAGCGCAATAACTTGTACAATTATTTTTTAATTACTCCAAGACTGCCTTAACTAGGTACATACCTAATAATATATTTCTTTGAGGTTGACTTGTTTTCAACGCATTTTCCCATTAGCATATATTTCTACTAACACTCTGAACACAGAAACATGTGTTTTTGATATACTTAGGTGGTAGATGTAATACATAAAAAAACTCTTTTTAGCAATTTGCTTGACAACAACTATTGAGCTAGAGGAACCCATAAGCTTAGAATGCTATAATCACCTACTTTAAACTATCATAAAGAATTTTTTTAATTGTCATAGTTTCATGGACTACAATAAAAATTACAGTCAGATTTGAAATTAGATTTACCTGACTTTTTTCTCAAATCAAAAACAACTTACTCAATTATGCACCCATACCTACGCACAAACGTACTCGTACAACAAAAATGTCAACTGATTGCTGGCCCGACAATATCGCCTCGAGCTCCAAATGTAATTTAAGTCCGCTAAATGTCGTATAATACACTAGCGGTAAACAAAGGTCGCCCTGCGCGGTACCCATGATTGATGGAGGAAGTGTTTAGGGGCTAAAACGCCGACTCGGGTTACAGTCACGTGATAGGGGTGCATAGCTTTTTATTTATTCATGAAACGCTCACGCTTGACCGAGATTCCTTTTGATGAAGATTGAAACGTCTAACAACTTGGCAAGTACTTAGCACTGTTGCAGTTTTCGAAAAAGCGGAATGTATGACATACTTGCCATATAATATGACTTACATTTTTTTGAATTTCGTTCCATTTGAGCGGTCGTCAGCTTTCTATGACTATTCCAAATATGACTACGGCTAATAATGGTACCCATGTTTTACCTTACGACAATTTTATACCGACCACGAAAATCCCTCTGTGTTATGGAGGTCGTGCAGGATTCCCACAACTGATAAATGTTTGTGTCATGAGCATGAATGTTTTCCAGTGTCAGATGGGTGTTTTTCTATGTATGTGTGTATATTAAATATCACCTATGCATATTTATCTGTTATTAGAAGGTACCCATAACATAAACAGTCGCATACATTAGGGATAGATTACCTACCTAGATAGAAACCCTACCTGTCTGTTCCGATTTTCGGTACCTCGGTTCGCTCTTCCAAAGCGATGGCAATATCAACCAAGATGAATAGAATGAATGCGGGATGGATGAAATGGCGACAGGTCTCAGGTGTCATATGCGATCCAGGAATGCCTCTTAAAGTTAAAGGGAAAATTTATAAGACGGTCGTCAGACCTGTCGTGTTGTATGGATCAGAGTGTTGGGCGGTAAAAGGAACAGATGAAAGAAGAGTGCATGCGACCGAAATGCGAATGTTGAGATGGATGTGTGGTGTGACGAGAATGGATAGGATAAGGAACGAGTACATAAGGGGAAGTTTGAAAGTTGCGCCAATAACAGAAAAGATGAGGAGTAAAAGGTTAGCGTGGTATGGACATGTTATGCGGAGGGATCAAAGTCATGTCACTAAAAGAACGATGAGTATGCATGTGCATGGACGAAAAAGTCGAGGTAGACCGAAGAAGAGATGGATGGATTGCGTGAAAGAAGATATGCGTGTGAAAGGAGTGGATTGCGAGTTGACGGCTGATAGGAGCGAATGGAAGGAGAAGACATGTTGTGCCGACCCCACATAAAGTGGGAAAAGGCAAGGAAGAAAGAATACATTAGGGATAGATTGGGATGTGTGTAATGTCCAGATATATTTTTATTTACACACCAATGAATAGCGAATCGAGTCGTTAGAGTTGATCATACAGCACTGTGTTCGTCATCCAAAGACACTTACTTTCAATACATTCAAAGACATAACAAAGAATGTGGCCGGCTAGACGTCTTTCGATCTTAAACACAGAAACTCACTACAACTGCCTCACAGCAGAAGCTTTATTCAGTTCCGCAAGAAGCGTCCTGCGATCCCATCACATTACGATTTTGCATTTTGGCTATTCCTTTTGTCTAATATGATTATCTCTGCATATCAAAAGCTTTCCTTTTAAGAAAATCGACAGCGCTTCTTAGGCGCATGTCGCTGGCCAACAGAAATGACGCGGTTGAATAATTAAAACATTTCGTCACCGCAATTACAATAATGGCAAATCAAAACATTTCTAATGATTATGTAATTAAAATAGCGCCGGAATACTCGGGTGCGGTGAGTTTTTCTGGCACCGACTTACTTATGCAGTCATCCGATTGTTCGTTGCTGATAATCTGCGTCGCAACCAAATCGGGCGTCGCGCTGTTTTGGAAGATTGGATCATTGAGAGCGTAGCGCGGCATTCGCGACTTCGGGACCTCATAATGGAGGGCAAAAACGAGCCAGCGCTGGTCTGTTAGCCATTGTCTTGACTCCGCTGCAGCAGTGTAGCTGCACGATGCGCTATTTCTTGTTTGAATAATTGCGGTGCGCTCGTTTTGGAGGCTGAACACGTGTCCTGGTGTGCGACACCTCCCCGGGCGATTAGCGGGCATAAGTATTCATTTGATGGGTTGTTTGACGCTTTGGTCGACGAGCCGGTGGAGGCTTTGTCAGGTACCTCGCTAAGTGATTCGATATTGAGCAAAAAACACTTTTAATGTCGCTTTAATGCTTTGGATTTAAACGTAATTTGGCGTTTCATGCACATCTTTAGTGAGGGTTTTTTTATAGAAAAGCATAACAAGACGAGTCAGACATAAATATGAGTTAAAGTTATATTATGTCAAATGTAGTGCATGCCAGGATCACTGCAATTATATACGTTTTACTGTACTGTATTCGTCATCCTTAAAAATCTGCAGTTCTTAGTGTCTTTCCAGTAATGTCACCAAATAATTACAGTTGCACTTTAAACCGAAACACTGTAATACAACGCACTACGTAGTCTGATTTAAGTGTTAATAACTAAAACTGATCCTTAGAAAACGTTATGGAGCTAATTAGGAAACTTTATGGAGTATTCATATCAAGTTTCTTTATATAATCATTATTATATACGCCACCGGTGAAATAAGTTATACCCAGGTTCTAACGCACAAAATTCCAAAAATCTGTGAACTTTAACTTAATTCAAACCTGGCTAAGTCAAACCTGGTTAAGTGACAGCTCGAGGTACCGAGATCTTTTTCCTCTTATAGAGTTTTCTTACTTACTCAGGTTCGACTGTAGAAACATGATAACATCTGAGGTTTAAACAACAACAAATCCAAATAAACAGCTCCAGCTGTTAACATTATTTGACCATTAACTTAAAAAATAACACATTTTAGAAATATCAGCAAAAAAATTATGCAACAATGTCGCTTATATGTCGGTTTTTAGAGCATTCCAGATAAGAGCGGCGATGATATTTAAAATGTATTTAAATGACCGCGGCCTTTGACGATCCGTGCGCCGGCGCATGCCATTCCGCTGCCCCGCATGCGCCGCGTACAAACAAAACAAAAAACTAACGATTATCGACTAACATTTACATAAAGTCAAATGTCTTTTTGGAAAATTCTCAAAAGACAACTAGAGTCTTAACTGAAGCATTACGAGTCCTCACGACCCTCCTGATTGAACAAGGAACTTCTGGAAATACCCACAGGAAGAGTGCCGACAAATCCCCTGCCAGAATAAATCTTCTAGAGCTTGCCCACAGGCACAATGCACGGCCAAGTTTAAATTAATAGACTTCAGACATTTGAGAACATTAAAGAACCAATAAAGTTTGTCTCATTGATGTTTTCACGCACAAGCTCAGAAAATTCAGAGCTTGATTTCTGAAAGATTATCGATAGAAGTAATTTCGAGGATGATGTTCCAACGGTTAATGGTTAAGTGCAGACTACATATAGAGATTGATATCGTAACGACTGAACAGTTAGAAGAAGTCACAATCAAATTCATTAGAGAGGCTAGTTCCTAGGTAGGTAGGTACTTAGGGGGCTATTCATGCTAGGAGCATTACTATTCTGCTGTTTGTGCACGGAGAATGGATATCCACGAGCATCGTCCTGGTTAAATTTACGAGAGCACATTGGGAACATCTTAATTGTATGTAATAACACTTGCAAACATGATGCGTTGACAAAAACTCAACCAAATGTGCTCTGCGCGGTGCGGAGAGACCGGTATTGTTTCCCAGTGTCGGGAAAAAAGGAAAAAATTAAGTTACAGCGGCGAATATGGTTTAATTGCGTATTACAATTCGTAGAGATTCGTCAGGCTGTGTGAATGGAGTAGTCGGCGAGCTGGTGGCAATTACTGAAGGGGTTCTTGATGAAACTCTTAATTAGTAGGAAGCTAAGAGATTACTGTATAGGTACTAGCCAACCAAGCTGACTAAACAACGCCCGCGCCTTTACACACTAGACTTTCTATTTTCCTCTTCAAAAGTACTTTCTTTAAATAGCGGATGATATATTTAAACGGATAGTCCGAGGGTCGAATTTGTAATGTTAAGATCGCAAACACATTATAATTTACCAAGACTAAGTGAAAGCTGCGTCTTCAGTCTTGGCGCAAATCCATTATTGACGTCGATGCAAAAAGTTGCTTGCCTGTCACTCGTAGACCAAAATGCAAGACCAACACGTATCTTCGAAAAAACTTCATGCCTCTTTTAATTTTAACACCAGCTCTTGTCTTAGTAGGATATTTGAGCAGGTTACACGCTCTGCGGGGGAGAGGGGTAGATCGTTTGAATGCGCGGGAGTTTTTAGCGCGGCGGCGGGCGGGGGGAGCGGGGGGAGCGGGGCGCGGGATGCAAACACGTCTCTCGCCCGAATCCTTCCACAATTTTTTCCCAGTTTTGACTTTTGAATAAATGAAATATTCAGTCCGACGACACAAAGCTCCCAGGCATTCGGTTGACGCGATGGTGCCTGCTTATTATAATATATTCATCATCTAAATTTCATCACTTTTTGCCCCCACTCGCTAAAATGTAACACACAAAAGGCATTGAATACAAAATTATGCATGCCTAAAAAATCTTATTACAAGACAATGAATCGATTCGATTTCTGGAAACACTTTAATTTATTATCCTTTAATAAAAGATAACCTTATGATACCTTTGGAAGCTCATTTTTTGATGGTCCTTTGAAGTTAGTAGATACCTGTATGCTCGTAAAGTTTTCGTCTTGTACAACAAATAAGTACTTATAAAGTAAAAATGCGTTACATATTTATCGTCATTAATCAGTCATCAGCCCATTTCTAAGAATACCTCATTAAAAATGTCATTGAAGAACTTTTTCCTAATCTATACACAACTACATGTTCAAATGACAGGAAAAATAACACCAACAAGACTAACGCAAACGAGAGCACGTTCTCAAACGCACCGGAGCTTTTACATCGCAAGAAACGCCGGACGCGTTTTACATATTCAGCTAATGAGAGGAAAATATTCAAGCATCAAAGAGCATCTAAGCATGCAGCCTCGCTCCCACGGCGCGGCCGGCGCGGGCGCAGCAAAAACTAGCGGACGCGGGGAAAACGCGGCGCGGAGCGGGGGCGGGGCGGATTGCCCGCGTCTGCCGCGTGCATACTGATGCCGCGTAATTGTCGCGCGCAAAAACGTCGCATGATAATCGAGGAAATGCCGTGTCTCCTCCCCGCGACACGTCGCTCTGATTGTCGTCCCTCACTTCACGCGTCAGCGACGTCGGCGCAGACAGGGATGAATATATTACGCAACCAATTACCCACTCGGTTCAATTGTCCTTCGAAGCAATTGTCTAATAATAATTAATTAACTTCCAAGGTTCGAGTTTTTTACAACCGTCTCAAACAACTCCGATGTGACAATTGTTGTCATTCGCCAGTTCGAAACATTGCTTTCATTCGACTTATAGCAAATCTGCCAATCAGGAAGCACAGTTCGATATTTTAAAATGGAAACCTAATTGAGAGGGAATATTGAGAGGATAAGTGAATACCTATCGATTGACTTTAAACGCAATCAAGTTACAAAATATCTTCTCTGGAGTTAGTTGATAGGTTTGATAGTTCAGTTCATTTATATCAATGGTTCAGTTTTCTAAATAGTCTAGAAATGGTCTAGAAGCGTTATTCAATCGTGTGAAAAGACGGTTTACTAAATTATACCTACCTAACAAAATATAACGGCTTTGAACTGTACTCTAAGTTTAACTTACCTTGTGCCAGCTTTGTAGAGAGCAGATTAAATTAATTTTAAATAATAATTATTGCCAACATAAATATTCACATCCCAGCAATTTTCAATTTCAATACAATCAAATAAATTCAAATAATCTATTCAATTAAACGAAACCTCATAAAGCGGCGCTCATACTTCACGCTAGATCGCCACGTTTACAAATTATATTTCAAGAGTCAGGACTTTACACGATATAGCGCTGTGTAGGGTTGCCACCTTTTTTGATAATATTAAACAATTAATGAGAGTTCCGAAGAAAAATCCGTTAACTATTCAAGACTGACAAGAAACTTTTTAAATTCCATTAACATAATTCCTTAAATTTCCCATTCATTTATATTTAAATAAATACTAGGTGCAGAAATTATACTACCTAATCCAAGGACTTTAAAAATGTTATGGTTATTGAATTCTTTCGACATATTTTAAAGTTTGGCCTTAATAAGTTTGCCTTTAAGCTTATTTACCACCAATTTCTGATCGAATACCATATTTAAATGCGATTCATTTAGTAGATACATGATAGTTCTCCTACTTACACATTGAAAATATTAGTGCACAACGGCCCAAAAATGAATGTTTTTAATAATAAGTACTTTAGTAAATAAAGTCCTAACGTACCAGGGTACTTATTATTTTGTCTGGAAGGTATGTAATATTGCAAATCAAAATCTGAACTTGGGCAAAATAGACGACTTCAAAGCTATGCAAACTTGTATAAACTTCTAAACAGCAAAGTTGGCAACCCTGATAGCGCTACCATTTTAGTAATGCGATCTGCAAGCCATTATTGTCTTACAGTAGAGTTTATATTGGCGTGCTTGCAGTTTCGGGAGGCTGGTCGACGAGAAGCATCTGCTCACGGTGAAGTACAGTATGCGCGGCGAAAGTTTGGCTTTGACCGTTATTGCGCAGAAATCAGAAATTGGGTATCAACCAATCAGAGAAATCAGAAATTGGGTATCAACCAATCAGAATTTGGGTACCCATGCGCAGTAATCCCCTCCACCCGAAGGTCAAAGCCAAACTCTCGCCGCGCGTACTGTATTGTAATAGCGGGCAAAGTATAGCAAGCATGCAGTTAGAATACGTACATCCTGTAATTTGTTTGTGAACTAACGATACTCCTTATTCCTTGTCAATAATAAACGTCTTTATATTTTTATTATAAATAAATAATTTTGTCGAATACTTTCAAAAAAGTCAACCTCATCGCGAAGTCCGATCTGGACGTGAGTTACGTTATAAAAGATTTCAGCAACGCCTTTGATTGTGTTGTGTAGTGACGAGAAAATTATTTTATTGTTTCAATATTGCATTGAAATATATTGAAAAGAGTGGCTATCACATTGATATAATAATAAGGAAAATTTATTATACCTACATTCTCAAACGCTAGAACACAGAGGTAAAAAATGATGATCATGAAAATATGAAGCACCGGCAAACTGCAGGATGCGCAGGCGCAGACGCGGGCGCGGATGCGCCGGTGACGTCAGCCGTGGCGCGGCGCGGCGCTGATAATCTAGTTACTGTTGTTTATAGCGCAGCGCAGACCCCACGCCGCTCCGCAAATTGCTCTTAGCCCGATCAAACGAATAAATTTAATTAACCTGCCTTTACATTACCGCCTGAGTGTTTGATTCGTAAGTACATACAATATCTAGAGATTACCTTACTGCAACTGTTTATGGTAACGTGCATCGTAAAAAGTCCTCGCCGATCGCGATTTTTATACACTACAAGGCACAAGCACTACAACTTACGTCACTGCGCTTGATTGCAATCTCACTTCATGTTAAGTGATGACGCAGCCGAAGATGTTATCGCACTAACTCGAAAGTATCAGCAGCTCTATTATAGCCATGTTATGCCCTATTCACTATCCATGCGTTGTTTAAGATTGCTGTTGCATCGCTTTCGAACGAAATTAATAAAGGGGTAAAAGTGACAAATTTTGCGATCATTTAGCGATAACTTTCATAGATTTTTAAATTTCGTTCCATTTTCTTCTTTTTAGCATGTCACAAAATGCCATATGACTAGAGGTGCAGCAACCCTAACAGTTGCTACACAACATCGCACTGGAGCGGTAAATCGCTTATCTTAGGTACGGCTTTACCAGTAAAAATAAAATGAAAACCAGCCACCACCGGACCACCACCAGAACCAGACCTGAAATTATAAGTTTTGAGAAAACGAACTCTATTGGATATCTGTGATTTCTATAATTATGTACTTAGGTGTGACTCCTTTATTTAATGTAGTCTGAGGTGTGACTAAATTCAAAATTAATCTTTGCAAAAACACCTTAAACGTTTTATCTTTCTATCGTTTCCGGGTAATGTTACAGATCTGGAATAAGTATAATATAATATCTTCCATCATATTCATAACAGGTAGGTATAATCAACTCATGAGCAACAATCACACACCGTTCGGATCACAACACTACATCATTAATTATTATAGATAAATAATTATGACATACGAGTATGACACACGTGACAGGTACGCAGAGGTGCTAAAAGTTCCCGCGCCGCAAAAGGAAACTGCATCTCATTATTATAATGTTGACATGCTTTCCGCGTCAACTTAATATGAAAATATTATTGAAACTGTCAGGTTGTCTGTTCACATTTCACATGTTATTTCTTACTGGAATTATGATATGATGAAAATCTAATGTGGGTATCGAATATGTTGGGCATCTGTTATTTTAGGAATTTAGTAGGGAATACAAGTAAAAAATACACCTATGAACAATCATGGATAGTTCTAGGTACAAGATTTATGAACAACACAATGAAAGATCGCATCGGCAGTAGTCGTCCCATAACGCCCAAGTGCGAAAGGCAGCCATTGGAGATGAATGGAGACGTATTGTCAAATGTGACATTAGAACCCGATAATCACGACCAAACCACTGTGGTGAGAGCAGGAGTATTTCAGCCAAATAAACAAAGACAATGGATGGATATATAAAACGCAAAATTAATTTTACAAAATTATAATAGTGTTGTCTTTTGAAGGGATTTAAATTAAGCCGTTCAAATAAGGACACGAGAGCTTTTGTAAACTGGCATCAGGCACGCCGCGGTCGCAACATAGCGTAGAATAAACAATGACTATTGTAAAACTACTATAAATCTATAATTATGATCCTTTCAATATTCATCAAAGATACCATCTCTGTATAGGTACTTTGCGGCAGTAAATTTTTCCGTTCTAGGTAAATAAGTGGCGTATATTCAATGATATCAGTATCGCATAAATATGCTTACATAAATAGTTATTCGATGATTAATTATATATAAAAAAAATTGTATACATAATACTTAAGCTTACCTAATTAATACCTATTGTCTCAGACTAAAGTCTTTGCCTATTGTTTGTAATAATAAAAAGTTTACCTACAAAACGTGAAGTCCCGTATGAAAGGGGTCTTCTCTATCTAGGTGGTATTTTATTATCTTGCCCCTGTTGAGATGAAGATAATTATAAAATTGTTCCCATTCTTTCAAACCAAACCAGTGATAACTTTCTTACAACGGAAATAAGACATCAGACAGCGGTAAATGTACAATTTTCGAGGTCAATCGGTCCAAGATTTGTAATTCAAGTGCAAGTTAATACGTTACAAAACAAAATTATAACCCGTTGTCGTACCGTAACGCACGGGTCGTGACCGTGGGCTCATTCTCGTAACTCATGCCGCGCCATCAGCGTCCCCCGGCATTAGTAGCGCACTAATAAACCTTATCTCATCGGCTTCATGGCATGAGAGAGCATTGATTAATATTGTAATGAAGTCGATGCAGGGTGCCCCGCTACCGCAACTCGATTATTTTGCCTTGGTTTTAATACATTGCCGAGGCAGTATGGGAGTCCCATACTACAGTTTTCAGTAGGTCAGTTTTCACTGGATATACCTAGTCAGTTTTCAGTGGGTCCCATGGGACTCACAGATTCAACTGGGAGTTTTTATGCAATTATTAACAATCACACAAACATGTTGCAGCTGTAAGAATCTAACCCATAACCACTAATAAAAGTACCATCAGATTCAAGTATTACTTTTTTTATTCGCATTGGCAACGGTATCTCGTGAGCACTTAATTTGGACGTTACACTAGGACGGAAATTTGTAAATCAATGTTACCTACTTACATAATAATATGACTAAGTACTGAGAATGCAAAAATCGTAGTAGTGCATAAAAAATTGGTTGCCTGTAAAGTCTGTTTACTGACGATAGTTGAACGTGACAACATCTTCATTGTCGCTCGTTCCGCGCTCGCGAGGTAACGCCGGTAACGCCGCATGAGCGAGGTAACGCCGGATGAGTCATGTTTTTTCGTGCGTGCAACCGGCTCTATCGATTTATAAGACGTTGTCACGTCAAAAAGGTAAAAACTTACTAAAACTTAGTAATTAAAAGCCCGCAATGGATAATCGCGGTTATGATAATACTGTTTCACGAGGGATAGAGCGCAGAGAGCCACCGAGCCGAAGGTCAGTAATTGTGTATAGTTTGAGATAATGGCGCTCGTAATTATTCTGATCGGCGGGATTTGCGTACGCGGCCTAATAACAACCTGCGCGCGCGCACACCGCTGTGCCGCACTGTCGCCCGCGCCGGCGGCGGGGCTATTCAGTGACCACTGAAATGACAATATGATATCGAAGTTTCATTCGAATGAGATAGTGGTAAGTGCCAAGCTGGAGATTGATGCGAAATGAGCTCGGTCACTTTAGCAACCAGCTGTTACCACCCTATCAGCACAGCCGCCAAGCCATTTAATACTGACGCGATACTGGTGTAGAAATCGTTAGGGTTTGTTTACTTCTTTCAAGCTAGTACAATTTAACACCTTTGACTTCAATGTGATCATACTTACCATCAGGTGAGATTGCAGTCAAGTACTGACTTGTAGTGTATAAAAAAATAATGGTAGGTAAACTCTACAAATGTGATTGAATCTGGAAAGTTTTCGTATAAGTTTGGATGCAGTTTTGAGTTGTTCGGACTTCCATGTGCCTTGTCAATTAATGTACCTATACACGAAACGAAGAAAAAACATATGATTTATATGCATAAAACTCAAAACATGGCATGCACATTTGGATATACCTAATAATAAATTACGAGTACCTACATTACCTCAAAGGCTTTCTAAATTATGCACGGCGAAAGAAGCGATGTAGAAATGAATTCGAAACTTCCACTGCCGTTGAAATACAAAACTGTGCGTACAGAATAACCTCTACGGCTAATAATAATGGCGATCCCGACCTAAATAATAGACTCAGGCACAATGTCTGCGCAAATTACACTTGCGCCCATACGGGTACACCAGTTTTAAACCATCATATTTATGGGTCTGTACCCGAACCGTTCACTAAACAAAATTGCACTCGGTAGTCTACAGCTCGTATGACCATGTTGGAGCCGACATCTAGAAGAGAGACAGGAAATGCAGTGTGGGAAGGCACTAGCAGGTGGACGGAAGACATCAAAGAGTCAGTGCCGATTGTTTATGTATTTTAAGGCCAATGTCCAGTTGGATGTGTATCTGCTGAATTGCCGAGACGACAAGCTTAGTGAGTGAGTAGTTAAGGGTATTTATTGAATTTATTTTTGTCTTTCTCGCTCTCCCGGATACGTTGGTAGTTGCGACATGCAGCGTCGCGGAAGAATATAACAGAAAAACGATCTTTTACCTAATTACTCAAAAACTAAGCCAGTTCAAATCAAAAAACTGTTTCTAAGTGTTTTTGGGTATTTATTACCGACACTTTAAAACAAAAATTACAATTACATCCAATGTAGTCCGATGAAAAACTGAGATTTTGGAGCAACTTTTTGGAGAACTTTCTATCGAGAAAATTTTATCTAATCGTGTTTCTGCTTCTAAGCGATTTTAGATTAAATACCCAAAATACATGACGTGTAAATTTGAAAGTAATAAGTGACAAACTTCATTCAAAATCGCTTAAATACGGCTTCTATACCGTTAATAATTTATATCAGTTCAATTTCAATTTGATCATTCGGCCTACAACATACATTCGTGGTACGGCAAAAACTTATAGCCCCTTTATTGTATCAGTGCTCGGCATGGATCAGTTCTCAGATTGAGAGAAGTTTGGCTTATCACGCTCTCTAAGTGCGATTTTATGGTGAATTATCATCTTCCTACAGATTTGTGTGACAATATCCTGGAAAGGATAAGCAATGAGATGTATAACAAGTGCTGTTAAAATCATGTAGATGCCCGTGTTGTTGTTGATGATAATTACGCATGCCGGGACGCTTCACTAGCAAAACGATCCGAAAACCAGTGATGTGCTCCAGAACCTTCAGACGCAAGTATCGACAACAATTCTCTAATTTTTAGTTACATAGTATTATACTAAATAGTTGTAAGGTGTTATAATATTAATAATTGAAACCTATTATTGCATGACGTAAGGTAGAACTTAAAAATCTCTATATGTACACCAAGTTTCGCAATAAAATATAATAATAATTTTTATTATTTTTTCACCTTTAATTCCCAATATATATATTATGAGTACCTACTTGTAAACTTATAATATGGCTGGACACGTGGCACTAAAATGGAAAAACAGGACACCGTATGTTGCGCTCTCAGGTCTATCGTAAGGCCTGTAAGTTGTGCGCCATGTTCCCCCATTTTATTGAATCACAGAAAGCGAGATGTTTTTGGAGAAACCCTTAAACCCATAAAGAGACCCGTAAATCTGATTTCTCCGTAATGTTCTTAAAGGCGTTTGAATCCTGGCAACCAAATTATGATATAAATTAGTCGATGATAATTTTAAATTATTTTAAAGCGTTAATATCGATAGCAGTGATACCACCCTAGCGCGGCGCTGTGCTGCGGCTGATTGGATTTAGTTTAATAACAATAAAGCACCGCGCGCCGAGCTATGGAAATTGCCGCCCGGGCCCGCGCTGCCAGTCCGCGGAGTGAGGCAGTGCCTCCCAAATTGTTAAAATAAATTCTAGTTTAGACCTTCTTCTTCGTCTTCCTGATCGCAGCTTCAGGTCTCCATGGTCCCTGGTGTCACGTTGACCGCCCCGATCTATTGTGACGCCTACAGTTCCCAGCCAAAGTTTGTTGCCACCAGGAACAGCAGCAACTTCTTGATTCGAAAGATTTCCTCGATAGAATGTCTTTCGTCAAGCTCTTAATATCCTTGAATCGCTCGTTGCTTATGTACAAACGTCATCTTCTCGCATTGAAACATTATAATATATTATTTCCTACAAAACTATGACTCTATGAAAATTCCATGTTAGGGTAATTTTACAGTGGTCCGGTTGGTTGGATGATCTACAACTTCTAACTTAAGAAAAAAGAAAAAAAAGCGCAAAAAGGAATAAAAAGTTTAAATAAAATAATAATGTTTATAGCCCGAAAAGGATTCTTCACTCAGCGTTTACTAAGTCTTAATTACATTATTAAACGAATACAATTTTTGAATTGTATTCGTTTAACGGTAATTCGGTAAGATATTACATTTAGCATGTAGAGATAATGTTTGAGAGAGTCTGGTCGGTGGTCGTGCGCACGATATATCCAAACACCATCGAAGCACGAGCTGCGCGCGCACCAGATTAGATCGACAGTTACGTGTATTTATGTGCACATCCTTGCTGTGCTGCCTGCTGCCCGCTGACCGCTGCCTGCTGCCTAACTCATGCTTACCTATTGAATACCTGCTGTTGTTTTATTTTGATAAGGAATTCCTATTTTAATCGACTTTACGAAAATAGGTATCATAAATCATAATCAAATGCCATTTTCATGTATAGTGGTTGTCTTGTATTTTAAATTTTTATATATACTACATGGTGTAGGATATATAAATATTTAAAATAGTTGGTGCCTTGGCTGCTATAGGTACGTAATCTTCATAATTTTCGTCTGAATTGGACTTTTACAGAACGTACGAGCACTTACTGCGGGGTCATTTCTGTTCGGGTCAGAAAATACTGTCAAAGACATACTCTACATAGGAACTCGGTATCTATCTGTTAATAAGTGTCAGGAAACTCCTCAATAGAACACATTAAATCAAACAAGATTGGAGCAACTATTAAATTATGTAGGAAACAGCCACCACCTAACGTAATGATAGAACTTTTAAAATAACACAATTTACGAAAATATGTTTGACTTTCTAAACTCCTTTCCAAGCCCTTATATTATTTAGTGAAAGGTAAGGTAATCGCGCGGCGGCGGGCACATAATCGCAGCCGTGATTACGATTACGACTACGCCTTCACTTCCGATAGCGAGCACATCAAACAATGGGTAATGCGCGCAATCATCCGCCGCTGTGATCGGTGATCGCGATCGACGTGATTAATATGATTATTTGATTGGTTAATCATTATATCGAGCGCTGTGCTCTACCTCTCTAGCTTCTATCCTTAGTGTGTATATGAAACATGAATATTACAGGATCCACGGGGTGTGCAATTTTTGTTTTGATCTTTGTGAAGACAAGTAAGTAATAAATTTTTTCTTGATATCTATCGTACCTACCTACATTACGTCTGCGTCGAAGGTCGTAGGTTCGATGCCCACAACTGGTAAATGTTTGTGTGATGAGCATGAATGTTTTCCAGTGTCTGGGGTTGTTTTCAATATATAATATTTATGAATAATAGTATGTATGTATCCGTTATCTAGTACCCATAACACAAGGCACAAACTATCGCTTTCTTTGGGGCTAGATTGCGATAAGTTAAGTATATTTATTTATGAACTTACATCTTGGTGTTCCTCTCGAATGAGAAGAGAAAATAGCACGTTCGGTCTAGTTGTTTAACTAGTTCCCAATCATTTAACCATACGAATATTTGTGGATTAATCTGTGCCTTGCTGAATAACTTGGTAAATAAATTAACTTTCGGTTAGCCAATTATATCATACTTCAAGTATTTTAATAAAATATTATATTAACTACACACCTACGTTTGAATTTCACAAACATTGCTCAACATGGATGCTGGGTACTTGCTTACCGATAATTTCATGAATTTCATTTGTAAGTATTTACTAATGAGAGAGTCGGCTAGTTTGCAGTCATGTGGAGTCGTTATTAGACTTATGATTGCAGATAAAATACGACAAGTTTCATAATTAAATATTGTAGAAATTAATATTTATTAATAGTTATATGAAACTTACCTTACCTAGGTATGAGATATTAATATTCAGTAGCTTAGGCAAGTTAACTACCTCTGTAAATGTAGTAACTTCCATTAGGTGCCCTTATTTTTATTTAGTTGCACCTTATTTTACGTGGGCATTATTTTAATTTAATACACACAAACGAAGACATAACAAAGCTTCTGCAGAAAATCAGTGTCTACCTATTTATAATAACTTGTAAGCTTTAAAAAGTCAGACATTCGATTCTGTTACAAAATCCCAGAATTGAAAAGGATAAATGCAAAGTTTTCAAATAAAAAGCCTTTTAAGCTTGCAGATTTCCTTGGTGGTCGGAATTAGTAGGGCGGAGGATCGCAAAACATTTACCGCGGTGGCCGATGCAGAGGCCGCGTGTGGCCACCGCCGGCCACCGGCCACTTTCCAGTAAGCGGCCACTGTGGCTTTAATGTATTTGTAGACCTCACAAACTGATCGATAACTATTTGACATATAGGAATAGGTACTTTTTCTCCGTCAAAATGTTTTCAATCTCATCATAGAACGTTAACGTAGAAGTGTAAAATTATGTGTAATATCTAATATATTATGTGATGAGGTAAATTATGTGGAAAACTTGTTTTTACATAAGTATATTTTCTATTTCCGATTCGCTAGATATTTTCCGGGAAATAATATAAAACTATAGTTTTCAAAAAATGTTAGCATTATTGTACTCGTAGATTTTTTAGCCCTGCTGAACTAAATTAATTTTCTATTCAGAATAATTTTAGTCTGCGATAATATTAATAATAATACGATGAGAAGGCATCAGTATGTTTGATATCTTCTGAAAAAACCCCTCGTCATTAAATTTGTGTTTGCAGACGATCGCATTCCGAGATAGCATTTACATTGAATCAATGACAATAATAATATGAAATCAACCATCACAAGCATTATTAAATATGTTTTCTTTTAATAGTTCCGTACCTCGGTTGAAAATATTCTTATTACTTAGGGCTGATTTTTCAATCACCAGATAAACTATCTGAAGAATAAATTTTAAACATTATGCCCACATGCCATACTAAATCTGTCAAAACGTCACGCTTATTCTTTAGTTATCTGATGATTGAAAAATCAGCCCTTAATCGTTTTGTTATCACAATTTGTCAATTTGAATAGCTCACAAAGTCATTATTTTTATCCCGGATAGGATACGAGGTCTTACAGGAGAAACCATTCTTAATGTAATAGGTATCAGAAAATAAAACTTATTTCATAAATTTTCAACTAAAACTAGAATAAATGTAGCAAATGGTCGCAGGCCGCAGCCCAGTTTCTTCTTGAGGTGTTTTGGTTTCAAGGGCACTTTATGCCGAGGTGATTACTGGGCCAAATGACGCTTAAGAACCAATGTCCCAGGAGGATATTGCAACGCAAATCTATGGGACACAAAGCTCTAGCATGGGTAGCCGTATCACTTATCATCAGGTAAACGTTTTACTCTTTCTACACTTACCAATACTTGTGTCATGGTTGCTGTGTCATTAATAGTCCTTAAGACGGTTCACGCGTTAGTATTATGCTTGAGCCAAAATTTACGATTTCCGAAGGAACATAAAATATGTGTATTATCTTTCTCACAAGAACAGTTTTTGTATAGGCTGTTTGTTAAAATAGCGGTCGACGCTCTACGCAGATGCAAGATATTTGCCATGTTTCTTAACACAAACTTATAACAATGACATATTTAGAAAATTAATAACATTTGCTAAAAAGTGTCTAAAAAAAAACACGATTTTCCTAGATTTTCATTCAAAAACCATAAACCGAAAAGTGTCATTTTTAGCATTTTTCGTTAAATTAAACGTATTATTATAGGATAAAATCCAAGATATTTTGTTATTTCTGAATTATAGTACCTTATTTAATTCAATTAATATTCAATGTCTGTTTACGCGAGAGTAGCTGGCGCGAGCGCCGAGCCTATTGTATTGTGTTGAATCGTGTTCTCTCTCTCTAACCCGCGGAAGCCCTCATCGGCGCGTCTCGCTCACGCTTTGGTTACGGCGAGTTTTTTGCTGCATGCGTTTTGTATCGAATCGTGCGCTCCCGCTCCAACTCGCGGAAACGCCAATCTTCCTATCCCGCTCGCGCATCGGTCGCCGAGATTTTTTTATGCCTGCAATGACGCGGCGACTTCGGTGCGCGCCAGTATTAAGCACCATTCAGTCTGCTGTCGACCGACGAACTTAGCGGTCCCCCGCGCGTGGCTGACGTAATTTTGATCACGTGTCGTCCTTGAAACGCGTAGTCGCGAGACGCAAATTACTACGTTTGAGTAGCCACGTTTCTATTTGCGCGGGTGTTTAGTCATCGAATAACATCGCAACGGGACGTCCGTTTTTTGATGCGCCTGACTTGTTTTTCGCACTGCGTTTTTTGTCTGTTGCCGCGCCCCCTCTCTCGCGCGCTGGGGCGCTGGTGCGGTCCCTTTCGCACTTCGAACCGGTAGCCGACGGAAAGTGGGTTCCTGCGCGTGTGGTCTTCGTGTTTGGAGGCTGATTTGAAGCGGAGGTCAGACGGCTCTGCCAGTCCCATACACACACGCACCCTTGTACATACCCTTAACACTTTCACGTCACACACTGTCACACATCTACTACAGAGGACTCCGTATCAAGGTCGACGCTTCGGGATCAAGGTCAGTCAATAAGCACCTACTAATTTTAAACTATTTTTATTGTTGGCCGCGTCCGGTGGCGTACTGTATCAGCCGTAGTGGCCGACCTGTTGTCTAGTAAAAGTCGCTGATTACTATTTCCACTGATCGACTAGTGAGACTCGATTGCTATCCGACTCGGATTGGATGCCGTCATCTGACCCGAGACTGATCGTACACTAGTGATCCCGCGTAGTCTCACTAGTCGGTCCCCCCTCGACCTGTCCGGGCTCGTTCCTCTATGGGCCCGGGAACTGAGCCCTCATCTGGACAGGCAAGGGGCCGTAACAATTGGTAGCAGAGCGTGGTTTCGCGCCTTTGGTTAAGCGGCTTTTACACGTTCGGCGCGTCGATATCGATATTTGTTGCGCGTATTTAATTCGTCGCGTATCTCTGTCGGTCACACGTTTGTAGGCGCGGTACGCCACGTGTCGGACCGATACGCCGCGTTAACGGCCACAGATTATTGTACCGCTACACCACGCGTTTTTGTAGCAACGCCGCGTTATTTACCGCGTGCCGCGCGTTTGTTAACCGCGACCTTGATTAGCGTTCTGCACGTGTTGGTGTTTGCATCTGTGCTTGTTCTACGTCCTTGTTGTTTTATTTTTCGGTTTCGTGCTTCCTTGTAATTATCTTCGCGCAGTCTCGCCATGCCTTCGCATAAGCCTCCGGTGCGCCGTATGCAGGATGAGCTGCGGTGGGCAGCTAGCGCGCATGCGCTTATTACTCGTCCAGACAGGACGGCTAGCTTGCTCCACCGCCTTGAGCAGCTCCCAGCCAGACGAGCCCATTTTGAAGAGGCCTATTCGGAATTCCTTGCTACAGTGGAGGACGACGAGGCGCGAGAATCGGCCCAGAAGGACTACGAGCAGTTCTTCGAGTTCACAGACGATGTGCTCGAGGCTGGGGCCAAAATGAATCGTGAGGCTCGAAAGAGCATTCTGTGCGAGTCGCCTCGCCCGCAGCAGCAGCCCGCCCTATTGGGTCGGCTGCCTACTTTGGACCTTCCACACTTTGGTGGGCGGCTTCAAGACTGGATGGGGTTCATCTCCATCTTCGACAGTCTAGTCCATACCCGCCGCGACCTATCCCCAGGCCAAAAAATGGCCTATTTGCGGACCTCCCTTCAAGGGGAGGCACTTGGGGTAGTCTGCCATTTGAAGTTGTCTGACGCCAGCTACTCCACGGCCAGAGAACTCCTCGAGAGGCGCTACGCCAATGTGCGCCGCCTTGCTGACGCGCACATGATGGAGTTAATATCCCTCCCGGTTTTGAAAGACCTAGCGCGTCTCCGGGAGGTGATCATTGACCCAGTCGTGGTTGCTTGCAACGCCCTTCGACAACTTGACTTACCGGTGGATCAGTGGTCCTTCTGGCTTCTTCACCTGGTTCTGTCCCGCCTGCCTCTCGATCTGCGGATCCGATTTGAAGAGAGGTACGGCGGGGACGGGGCTAATTATATACCCCCGTTCAGTGACCTCTTAAAGTTCCTTGAGGAACAGAGCCGCCAGGTAGAGAATGCCGTGGCCTCGGGAACACCGGCAAAGGAGCCGGCGCGACCGACGCCCGCTTCTAAACCCACGACTTCCACTAGGGGTTTCAAGCAGCCAGTAGTGGCGCAGCAGACTGGTCGCCGCACAATCCCCAACTTTAGTGGCCTTGCTGCGACCGAGGCAACCCCCTGCAACTATTGCCGCGCTTCCACGCACACAACGGCCGATTGCCCTAAATTTTTGGAGAGACCGCCCAAGTACCGTAGGGCCATCGCGAGGGAGCGCCGTTGGTGCTACTCTTGCTTAGGTCGGCACTTGCAACGCAATTGCCAGCACCAACGGCCTTGCACACACTGTCAGGGCAACCACCTTCCTATTCTTTGTCTCGACCGCAATGGTGCCGGCAGGCAGGAGGTGGTTGAACAGACACCCGGCAGGAGTGGAGGCTCCTCCTCGGTCACGTGCCCAGCCGATGGACGGCGTGGGGCGAACACTGTTCGTCCGGCCCCTGGTTTTGATAGGGCTTCACCCCCCCCTCGGGCGGGGGTGCAGCCCTCCAGGGGCGGGGGCGTTCCGCCCTCTGTCAACCCTGAGGGAGGTTTTGCCGTCGCTCAGTCTGAACCAAGGAGGTACTCCCCTCCTCTGGCTGAATACCCCAGGCTGGAGCGATACCCCCCTCGATGGTCTGGACACCCCCCTCCGCACTACGTCGTCCCGCGGCTGTCGTACTTGACCAGACCCCCTCAGCCCATGAGGGACGCTTGGGTGTACCCTGGGGGAACCCCACCTATTGGTGTGGTAGAAGTTCCGCAAGCTGGCCCCTACGAGCGCCCGAGGCTGGAGGAGTCGCCCGAAAGGGGCAACTCCCGTTGACTAGTTGCTGCCCTGGCTCCCACCACCGCCACCTCACCCGACAATTTGAGCGAGCATAAGACGGTCTGCCAGACCGTACTTTTGCCCACGGCTTTGGTCAGGGTGTTTAACCCGAACGGTGAGTGGCTAATGGTACGCGCGCTGCTAGATCTCGGTTCACAGCGCTGCATTGCATCGTCGTGGTTGGTGAGGACGCTGGGGCTCCCCTGGAGTCCGGACAATCGTCCAATGTTAGGAATAGGAGGATCGGTTCCTCCGACTCCCAGGGGTCGGGCAGAACTTATGTTTGGTCCAGCCGAAGGTCCCCTTCGTATCCTAGTCGATGTGAACGTTCTTGACAATATTGTGGGACACCTCCCGAACGTTCCTATCCATAACTCGGCGGTTCATTGCGCGTCGGGTTTAACCCCGGCGGACCCTTCATGGTCTGAACCTGGCCCCACTGATTTGCTCTTGGGCGCCGATGTGCTGGGCTTGATCATGTCAGGAGAGATTAGGACATTGCAGAAAAATGGTTTGTCGGCCATGCCCACTATCTTTGGGTTTAGTTTTTTCGGTCCGGTTTTATGGACCAACCTGCCTCCTGACGTGGACCATCTCCAAACTATTGGAGTGGCACTTTCCGATGTAGTCCAAAAATTTTGGGAAATTGAAGAGCCCCCTCAAGCGGCTCGGGTAGACCCCCTCCATCAGGAATGCGAGTTATTCTACCAGAATAACACAGGTCGTCGCGTCGATGGCAGGTTTGTAACTCGGCTACCCTTCCTTGCCTCACGCCCCCCCCTTGGTCATTCAAGGGCGTTAGCTGAAAAAAGACTTCTGTCCATGGAACGCCGCATGAAGCGAGACCCTGCATTTCGAGAGAAATATATTGAGTTCATGAGGGAGTACGAGGCGTTGGGGCACATGTCCCCTTCCTCATTTGACTGGCGCTCTCACGAGCACTATTTTCTCCCTCACCACGCGGTCTTGAAGTCTCCAGGCGGTAAAATTCGTGTGGTCTTCGACGGGTCAGCGGCCACGTCTAATGGGGTTTCCTTGAACCAGTGTCTCCACACTGGCCCCAAACTTCTTAAGGATCTATCTGACATCCTCACCAACTTCCGTAGGCACCAGGTGGTTTTTGTGGCCGACATACGAATGATGTTCAGGCAATCGGTAGTGCATCGCGATGATCGTCGTTACCAGCTGATTTTGTGGCGCGAGAATCCCAGTGATCCTGTGCGCGTGTTCGAGCTGAACACTACAACTTATGGCCTTAGGTCTAGTCCTTATATTGCAATGAGGACGCTCTTGGAGCTGGCCAACCGGGAACGACTGAATTATTCGCGAGCAGCGGATGTCCTAGAAACTTCTGTCTATATGGACGACATCTGCGCCGGAGCATCCAGTGTTGAGGAAGCTCGCATCCTGAGGGACGAGTTGATCGCCATCTTGAAATCCGGAGGGTACGAGTTACGTAAATGGCTATCCAACTCACCTCAGGTTTTGCAGGACTTACCTGGAGAGGATCAACAGGATCCTCACCTGTTTGAACACCCGGAGGATCCCAATTTGCTGACGGTGCTTGGTATCCAGTATCAGCCCGTTCAGGATTCTTTTACGTACCGGGTCAAGTTAGATGATCCTCCGAAGTCTTGGACCAAACGACTGGTCCTGTCCACTGTGGCGCGCACCTTTGATCCAAACGGTTGGATAACTCCGGTTGTTTTTCTGGCCAAGTGCTTTCTTCAAAAGCTTTGGGTGTCTGGGTTAGGCTGGGATGAGCCTCTTCTTGGTGCTCTCTTAAGAGAGTGGCTCTCTTTGGTGTCCTCCCTTCCCGACATCAACCAAATCTCTTTACCCAGATGCTTCTTGCCTCCGGGCAAATGTCGTGCAAGCTTACACGGGTTCTGCGATGCCTCTGAGAAGGGATATGCAGCTGTGGTATATCTGCGAACCGTGAGTGCTTCTGGGCAAGTCTCGTTGCACCTTGTCCTAGCTAAGAGCAAGGTTGCACCTATTAGGTCTCGTCTAACAATTCCTAAGTTAGAACTTTCGGGAGCCGCACTCTTGAACCGGTTATTAAACCACGTCCACGCTTCTTTGAAGTCCTTCGTAAACATTTTGGACGTTTTTGCATGGTCGGACAGCGAGATTGTCCTGTGTTGGCTTCGGGCTTCGGTCCATAATCTTGAAGTTTTCGTGGCGAATAGAGTGTCACAAATACAAAGTTCTGTCACACCCTTGAAATGGAGACATGTACCCGGGGAACTAAACCCAGCTGACTGCGCTTCTCGCGGTTGCGAGGCTTCTTTGCTAGTCTACCACCCACTCTGGTGGGGACCGGGCTGGCTATCTGGCCCAGAATCCTCCTGGCCCCCGGACAAATTTGAGGCTCCAGCCGAATTACCCGGCTTGCGATTGAGGGTTGGCGTGGTCAACGATAGGCCCATTTATGACCGCGCCCTCTTGGAGCGGTATAGCTCGTTTGACAAGCTGATCGGCGTAACCGCTTGGCTGCGTCGATTCATGCATAATGTCAGGGATCCCCTCAATAAAAACTTAGACTCGGCGCTCTCGCCCTTGGAACGGCGAGAGGCGTTGATGTACTGGATACGTGTGATCCAAGTGGAACACTTTGAGTCAGCGATTGAGTCCTTGAAACGAGGCTCGCCACTGAAGGGCCACCTTGCTCGCCTGAGTCTATTCTTGGACAGTTCCGGATTACTACGTGTTGGGGGACGCCTTAAAAACTCCAACCTCCCTTATGGAGCGCGACATCCTTTGCTGCTCCCAAAGGATGGCACCTTTGTCAATCTGTTGATAACTCATTATCATATTAAAAATGCTCATGCGGGTTGCAATACCCTCTCAGCCATTTTGCAGCGTGAGTTTTGGATTTTGGCAGGCCGACGAACCATTCGAAGCGTGATCTTCAAATGTATTCCTTGCTATCGTTTGAAGGCATCCATTGCACAGCCTGTGATGGGTGACCTGCCTGCGGACCGCGTAAGGGCTGCTCGACCTTTCGCCGGTGTTGGAACCGATTTTGCCGGTCCTTTTCTAGTTAAGAGCTCTAACCTTAAGAATGCTCGGTCTTTTAAGGCCTACTTGTGCGTCTTTGTTTGCCTCGCAACCAAGGCAGTTCACTTGGAGCTTGTCAGTGCCCTCAGCACGGAGGCGTTCGTGGCCACTCTGGGCCGCTTCGTGAGCCGTCGCGGCCTACCCGACTTGGTTCGGACAGACTGCGGGACCAATTATAAGGGAACCGATCGTTATTTGAAGGAGGTCGTTGACTTCCTTGTTAAGAACAGGCACTGTGTAGGCACCGCCATGTCTAGAATGGGAGTTACTTGGAAATTTGACCCTCCGGCGTGTCCTCACTGGGGCGGAATCTTCGAAGCTGTTGTTAAGGTCGCTAAAACGCATTTGCGTCGCGTTATTGGGGAAACCATCTTAACCTTCGAGGAACTGTCCACGGTATTTTGCAAGATTGAGGCGGTTCTTAACTCTCGGCCTCTCGGTCCCGTCTCCTCCGATCCAAATGATTTGGAGGCTTTAACGCCGGGTCACTTCTTGATTGGTCAGCCTCTTAACGCGCTGCCCGAGTATCCCTATCGGGAGGTCAAGACCTCACGGTTGTCTCGGTTTGAAATGTTGCAGCAAATGACTCAAAATTTTTGGCACCGTTGGTCTCTTGAGTATTTGCACTTGCTGCAGCAGCGCGTCAAGTGGACTGACAAAACTAACCCTCCCCAGGTGGGAGATCTTGTTCTGCTTAAAGAACCTAATCTACTCCCACTATTTTGGCGTCGTGGACGCATTGTTAAACTGCTATTTGGATCGGATGGCGTTCCCCGGGTGGCCGAGGTATTTGTGGGGGACTCAGTATTGCAACGTGCCGTGGCCACGTTGTCCCGACTGCCTATTGATTAGCGAATCTACATTCTTAGATTCGGAGCGGGGGATTGTTTACGCGAGAGTAGCTGGCGCGAGCGCCGAGCCTATTGTATTGTGTTGAATCGTGTTCTCTCTCTCTAACCCGCGGAAGCCCTCATCGGCGCGTCTCGCTCACGCTTTGGTTACGGCGAGTTTTTTGCTGCATGCGTTTTGTATCGAATCGTGCGCTCCCGCTCCAACTCGCGGAAACGCCAATCTTCCTATCCCGCTCGCGCATCGGTCGCCGAGATTTTTTTATGCCTGCAATGACGCGGCGACTTCGGTGCGCGCCAGTATTAAGCACCATTCAGTCTGCTGTCGACCGACGAACTTAGCGGTCCCCCGCGCGTGGCTGACGTAATTTTGATCACGTGTCGTCCTTGAAACGCGTAGTCGCGAGACGCAAATTACTACGTTTGAGTAGCCACGTTTCTATTTGCGCGGGTGTTTAGTCATCGAATAACATCGCAACGGGACGTCCGTTTTTTGATGCGCCTGACTTGTTTTTCGCACTGCGTTTTTTGTCTGTTGCCGCGCCCCCTCTCTCGCGCGCTGGGGCGCTGGTGCGGTCCCTTTCGCACTTCGAACCGGTAGCCGACGGAAAGTGGGTTCCTGCGCGTGTGGTCTTCGTGTTTGGAGGCTGATTTGAAGCGGAGGTCAGACGGCTCTGCCAGTCCCATACACACACGCACCCTTGTACATACCCTTAACACTTTCACGTCACACACTGTCACACATCTACTACAGAGGACTCCGTATCAAGGTCGACGCTTCGGGATCAAGGTCAGTCAATAAGCACCTACTAATTTTAAACTATTTTTATTGTTGGCCGCGTCCGGTGGCGTACTGTATCAGCCGTAGTGGCCGACCTGTTGTCTAGTAAAAGTCGCTGATTACTATTTCCACTGATCGACTAGTGAGACTCGATTGCTATCCGACTCGGATTGGATGCCGTCATCTGACCCGAGACTGATCGTACACTAGTGATCCCGCGTAGTCTCACTAGTCGGTCCCCCCTCGACCTGTCCGGGCTCGTTCCTCTATGGGCCCGGGAACTGAGCCCTCATCTGGACAGGCAAGGGGCCGTAACAATGTCACTGGTTATTTACTATTTTAATAATTTGTATATTTATTTTACTATAAATTTTTCTGTAATACCATAATCGACGCAAAATTGCGTCAGCGCCAAGGAATTCCTTTTTAGTATGGACCGAAGCGCGAGGCACACTGCGCTGCATGAACGCTCTTAAGTTTATCGAGTTGAAGAACATCATTGCACGCTCATCCGCCTTGCGTCTGCGCAGCAGTCATTCAATCTTGAACGGAGCAGCCATTAAACCGGCAATTAATTATCATTTATTTTTAAAATATGATTAAATGCAGCTTTAATGAATGAGACAATACTGCGTTGGAGCCCGGACACGTAGGTGGCGGTCGCCGGGTGCGGGTCGTTGCAAAAACAGCGAGCGCATTCCGGAATTAATTGCACATTCCGCCGCTTCCACGGTCCTCCGCCGAGCGGGGAACTGCCGAATGGGATCTAAGGACTAACCACAGTGATATCACGGCGACGACAAAACGGCGCTTTATAATAACTTTAAACAACCAGAATACTGTCGGCTGAAATCATGCCCCACTTGAACTTCTTTACACATTCATGCAAGACTGCCGTAACTTGACATGTTAGATGCTTATATAAATAATCCCATAACACAAGCTATTGCTTACTTTGGGGCTAGATTGCGATGTGTGTAATGTCCTCATATAATGTCCTCAGAGATGAAAGCTTTGACGCATCCTTTGTATGTAAGAAACTTGTGATAAAATATCAAATAGGGAAAAACAATGCATCATTACGTACCTACGCACTCGAAAAGGCTTCTACCTATTCTACCTCTACCTCTCTATTTTTGCTATTCTGCATACCTACCTATTGTGTTTATTTTTCTTTTATCTACTTTTCTTTCAGGCTCATCTATACCTTGCCTATGATGAGTAAGAAAGGTTACTTCCAAAAAATTTTCGGGCTGAAGTCTGTAATCCTACTCTAAATTATGTATCTTCGACAGTTCTAAATCAAAATCAAATAAAATAGCAGATAATATATTACCGCTCACGAATCGACCACGTCCAAGACATTGCCAGGTGGTGTGTATATCGTCCTAAGTTACAAAGTATGTTATATTACTTAATTTCGATATAAACATTAGCCATTAGCAACCTGACACTAACTGCATACTAATGCCAATTCTAATAGCTGTAGACAAACAACGTGTATTATGTGTATTAGAATTGCAGCGAGGGAACTTTTTGTTGCATCACTAATCGATATCTAATGTTATAATGTGTAATTCCTAAATTAAGACAATTGTTGTAATTCAAACTTGATAGCTATAAAAACTGACCGACTCCAATAATACTTGTATTTCAAACGAGTGATATAATTTCAATAGTTTTTAAATTATAAATACTCGTTTGTGGTATGCCGTATGCATGGCTAATACATAATATTACAAAACACCTTTGCGTTATTTATAAACTATTTTGCTCCATTTTAAACTAATAAAACCAATCGAAGACAACTTCTCTAACTCTAATTTTACTGGAGGTATGGAAGGTATGGAAATTATCACTCATTTATTATTTTTAACCTCAATAATTGAAAAGGCATATCCAATATATCTTAACTCTCTATACAACTCTTAACTCTCTATACATTGATACCTACAGGTGGTCAATTAGTAAAATACAACAATACTAAGACAAATAAACAAAAGGCAATTATTATTATTCCCGACACAATTTAAAAAAAAACGAAAAAATCACTGCAGTTTCCGACAAAAATTTAAAAAATTGAAAATATAGACGAGACCCAAAACATGTATGTCTGAAAGTAACTGTCTTTAATATAGTTAACCATATTTTCACTAAAAATACCATCAAAGTGCGCCGTTCTTGAATTTAGTAAATCTCTCTCCTAACCAAGAAGCAAAATTAGTTTTACCGTTACTCTGTAGGTATCAGTTATCACAACAATTTGCACGACAAAGTAGCAGTTGAGAGTAATTTAATTTCATTTGGCCGGAACAGGTTCCGCAGCACTCCTGCGCAGCTCGGGATTGCTCGTCAACTTCTGAATGACTCATTCATTATCTCATTCATTCAATGTCCGTACTTACTTACGAAGCTGCGGCATTTCCGCTCGGACAATTAAATATTTATTTTATGAACTAACTATACTTACTTATATTATAAAATAACTGCCTACCTAACAACATGTTTTAATGTTGTCGACCTCCTCGGCGCTGGCGCAGATTGTAGATATCGATGGATGGTAGGTATAATGGTTTGGTAATGTAGTTTGCTAAGTACAGTCGCGGAATGAAAAGGTTCGTCACCTTAGTGTCGATATTGGTTTGCACTAGTACTCTAGTACTGCAAGAGTCCATTATGCCAACATTCCAGTTCAAGAAACAGCGCTGCTAACATTTGAATAAATATGACGTTTGCTATCGAATAAGGTTTTGCTTGTTTTTTCTATCCCGTCAATGTGTTACCAAAATGTATTAAAACCTCACTAAAACCTTAGTTATTTAGGAGAAATTATGATATTTTGAAATTATGACATTGACTGATTGACAATAGTTTTAACCTCCAGAAATAATAATGTTAGGTTGAATTAACAAGAAAGTTGCAGTTTATCCATAATAATCTTGTTGACAAGATAAATAGTCAAACTACCTTGATCTGAACAATTTTGAACTTTACTAACGAACAGTTAAACTTTATTTTCTCTAACTCGAGTCTATTCTGTAACACAGTTTCAAAACGTAATATGTGCTCTTGATACGTTGAATGAATAAATTTGAAAATCGACAAACCTTTTCGTTCCGCGACTGTACCATTCATCACCCGCCCTGTACTATAATGCACACTATGATTATCACAGGTTTTTGTTAAAGAAGAATGACGAAAGATGTATTAATGGTATCAAGCGTCCGCACGAACCAAAAATAAAATATTCTAGGAAAATAAAATAGTGTTTTTTAAGAAAAATTGTCACTAGGAATGTTTTTCATATTCGGAATTTAAGTAATTTTGCATACAAAAAGTTACTTTCTTTTCAATGCACATTTCCTGTCATACAGATTTTATTGAGAAGATCAACTTGTTTATTCACTTATAACTTTGGAGTCCGGATTTTAATTAAAAAAATTGTAGGAATGAATGTGGAGATCGTATAGCACATTAAAAATAAAGTTTGGATTTGAATCAGCTTGCCATAACATTCCATACATCTATGGACATCCATGGATTTCTTTCGAGTAGACTCCCTTCGAATAAACGGAACGGATGTATGGAGAAATCCGTTCAGTTTATTCGAAGCGAATCGACTTGAAAGTTGTACAAATACTCGTACTTGTACTAACCCTTACAGCACAGTACTAGTGTTGCTGTAGTGATAGACCTCTGCTGTCATCGAGGGTTTGTGTTGTGGGTTCAAATTTCGGAAACGCTTTTGACACATCTGACTTTTTTGAATTATGTTCGGTTTATAAAACCAAATATCTCTTGCTTAGCGGTGAAGGAAAACATCGTGAGAAAACCTGCATGCCTGAGAGATCACCATAGTCCATAATAATCTCAAAGGTATGCGAAGCCCCCAAACCCGCACTTGGCCAACGTTGGCTACTATGGCCAACCCCTACAGTTTACTTGTAGTACAGGCGTTTACTTGTAAAATATTTTAACACAATTAATTAAGTATTTGTTTTCCTGTTTCTAATCCACTAATTGAATCAATGAGGGGAAAAAATGTAAACAAAGCAATTGAACAATAAACCATTCTCGGAAGCTAATGGGACTAAACGACCATCACATGCCGTCAGGTGGTCGTGCATGGGGGGCATTTGTACCAATTGACGCACAGTGGTCTACGCGACAGTTGCAGCTACTGATAGCATCTGATAAGCAGACTGGCGCGGACAGGGCTGGGGGCTTTTTTATGTTATATCGATATCAATTATACGATATTTTGTGCGGAATTAATAATGGTCAGTGTTTTGTAACCGGGTCATTGTTTAGGCTAAAGGATTTCAGTGATATAAGGAGTCCAGTTTCAAATTTCTGCTTTCTATAAGGAGGGTCCGGGTTCGAAACCCAGGTTTAATTGTCTTTACTCTATTTTTAACTGATCTTTGTGAAACACTAGTATTAAAAATACACAACTACTACTACTAAAAATGCATAATAGGTGTAGCATTTTGGTAATTCGTTATTCGTAGTTTCAAAATCACTCATCTAAAAAAAAACAGCATTATGTGTACATTTTGTAAATATTTTTAGTCTTAATTTATTTTTTAACATTTTAGTTTATTTAGTATAAATATGCAGCAAATGATTTATTATATTAAATTAAAAGCCTATGCATAAGGTACATATATTTAATTAAACGCTTGGTGAAATGGGGGCTCAATGTTTAATTCACATCAAAAATAACAATCAGCAAATCAACAAATTACTCGTAACTCACTCAAGTTCCCGCTCGCATATCGTGTGCGTATCGCTGCGCCATCGCCGCATTTGCGTATCGTCGAGATCACGGACAGGTGCGCGCGCGCGGCACCGCAAGTGGCACAATCAATTAGCGCCCTCGCGCGGCGTATCAAACGCAATCGTGTCATTATGCAACTCGTCCGTCCGTCCGTCACTGCGGGCCGTGAATACCATTTGCGTGTGGCATTTCATTATAGCTATACTTGCCTATTGATGAAATGAATCGCTTATTGAGCCTTTAAATAAGTGCAATAGCCATTTCCGTTCTTTCTTATGAAGTTGGCGTACTATAAATACCTATATTATGATACCTATTTAGGCACCTAAATGCTAAGTAAATGAGAAATCCCGGATTTGATTCACATCTAATTCTGGTGAGACGCTTCGGCCGCTGATGTTGGTTACTATCTTAATATATATAAATCACGTGTCACGTTGTTTGTCCGCGATGGACTCCTAAACTACTGAACCGATTTAGTTCAAACTTCGTGAATATCTGTCATTTGGTCCACCTTAAAAGAAAGAATAGTTTTTATCCCACGTGGACGAAGTCGCGGGCATCAGCTAGTACCCTATAAGTATGAAGCTTCAAGTATAGGTACTTCTGGGCAGACCAAGCGAAGTTTAGAGTTCCGGAGTCGAACGATAGTGAGTAAGTAAGTACCAATAACTTTAGCCCCTTCCATGTTCGACTGCGTCTTAACTATCATCTGCATCTGCAAACTTACCAAGCAGATAAAAAATATATTTTGTGAAATGAAATAATAGCCTCAGCGACGTACATAATATTGTATCTACCATTATTTGAATTATCGTATTTTTTGAAGGCTCTACAAGTAGTAGGTATTCGGAATGAAACAACATACCTACCTAATCATTCCCATAAATTTCTAATTAAAACACCTATAACTTACCTGTAATAGACTTAATAAGTACTTAAGTCTCGTTTTGTGAAATATTTGTCTTCCAGCTTTAAAAAGTGAAAGAGCTACTTCAAATTTCTAATATGTACCTGGTCTAGTAAAACTTACATCTATTCCTCAGACTTGTTAGGTATGTGAAATGAGCAAAAAAAAACACGTCGATGTTTATTTAATAGCGCATTCATCGATATAAAAATGAATGCTTTCCATCAGGCCGGCGCAGACGGAGTTAGTTGGTTTCACATCTATTACTCTGCCACATCCCCACCATAGTTCGCCATACTGCGCCACTCTACGCCATACCCCATGCCTTGTAAGGCTGCGGCGGCGCCTGGGCAGTCTTATTTGGCGAGGTGTGTCTGTACCAGTGCTGAGTAGTGGCAGAAACAAGCCCACTAGTTAGCGAGGAACGCAGCAAAGAAATGGCTCCTACTGTCCTATAAAGCTTTCTTGGATAATAATATTACGATGGTGAAAAAATATGTAACCGATACTTTAGCCGCCCTGTTTACGATAATATCATTGCAGTTTTTATAAGTATACCTATAGATGTCCTATACGTTTAGTGGTTAATAAACTTACAGGCACAGCCGAGTAGAGCACGCTGCACTTTTGAATTTATAAATGTACCTGTTTGAACATTTACTTAAGCATCACTTGATAAGTAGGTACGAGTATCTTTAACAATGATTAAAACATGGCGAAGAAATAAGTAACAGTCCTAGGAGTTCTCCATACCTAATAACAATAAGGTACGATGATACTTTACACGAACTTATAATAAGGTGGTTCTGCTAAACTAGCCCGCGAAGTTACCCATCCACCTTAAAAGTAGGTACTTATTAACACAATTTTACTATAAAACCTGGACTCCCAAACTAAAAGTAACCCGTGCCACAGAATACCTACCAAGATAATACCTTAAGTACCTCCCGGGTTCATGATTTCAAAAGTGTTCAAAGTCTGTTAATTAGTCTTCTAAAGTAATCCTGACAAAAAAATAATTTTGACCCTGACCCAGTGCCAGCACCAGTAGCATGTTTATGACTTACACTAAAATACAATCGTTATTTAGCTACTACAAATAAGAACTTATCTCGAACATCTCTGAACTTTTGCAGGCTAACAAACGAGCTCATTATTCTGACATCGCAACAGATTCAACAGACAACAAGCCCTGTTTAGCATACGCAGACTTGCGGGCTGACATCGTTGGTACAGTCATAGCTCGATCTAGTCGCTAGTTAGGGTCTAGTGCACCGCTGGGGGAGGGGGCGTGGCGCCGGCAGCACGCTCGCCATTGGTGCAGCAGGCACTGCTAGCTGAGCGCGCCGCACGCCCATTGGCCGCATCTCGCGCTCGTCTAGGCGGCGCGGGCGCAAGATTTTCATCGCTCATTGAATGCAAATGAGGCTCGGATGGCTTCCAAGTCTCAGCTCAGTGAGAATCATTTGCAACGATTACTATTCATAAGGCTATATTTTAAAGAGAGGTATTTCACTGCGCGATGAGACAATAATTTATTTATTTATAAGCTGCTGGAAATGGTACCACTTCGATATACATTATGCGCGTTTCATGGAAATTCGCGTCTGTGTGCTAAATTTTATGTTTTATTATATTAGTTAACACGACTGAATGTATGTAGGTACCATTATACTTGTAGAATAGTGATATTTCATTTTAGCATCTAACCTAACCTAACATTCATTATCAAACTTAACTTAAAAGGAATTAGGAGACACCGTCTAATTAGGTACCTACCTACCTTATTCTTTTAAAAATTCTTAAATACCTAGATATTAGGTAGGTAGTTAGGTAGGTACTAACCAGTAGTAAGCTCTATCTACTACTTTTAAAAAAATGTATGCATAGGTAGAGGTAGGTACATACCTAATTAATAATATAGGTTCTATCTGTGATATCACGACAGATTAGTGGGCTTAAAATAGATACCTACATAATATTATGTGATAAATTGTTTCCGTCTTAGTGAAAGGAGATTGATCATCGAAGTATGGGCTTTGGTTTCACATTGTAACACGATGTGCATTTATGAAACTTACATTATTTATAGGGTAAAATAATAGCAATATATCCTCAAAATATGGAATCTGTACTTCGCCGGATTTCCGAGAAACAGCTTACAAATGTTCACGAATTGAGGTTATATTTTAAACACGATAAAATTGAAATATTTTTGATTTATTGTAGGTAGGTACCTATTTTACTTACAAATAAACCCTATTTATTTTAATCACAAAATACCTTCTCAGGTCACCAATAAACCACATCTCATTCATTATTTAATAGGTATAATATTCAAATAAATACCATAATAAAGGTATTGATTCTCATAGGTAGGTACCTAAGTACTGTTTTTTTTGCAACACAAATACTAGTATATATATATAAATATAGGTAAAACTGTTATTAGAGACGGTGGTACGGCCCCAGGACATTATCATCGCAATCTAGCCCCAAAGTAAGCGATAAACTCTCTGACAGTCAAAGCATGGATAAGATCTAAAGTGTGGTGATAGTTTTCTGTTTGTCAGTATTTTAATGAAGGTTCGTTGATGCATGTCGATTAATGTATCGATTATTTACTCGTAATAATATTTCGAATCTGTATTTCCATACTGGCGACACTTTGAAACAATGCATATTTATTAAAAAATAAAGGAATAATAAAATCACTTTCTTTTTATTTTGCAACATTTTAATCCGGCGAAGTTGGAATTTAGTATTTTAACAGATTTTGTAAAAAAATAAATCTTAATTTTTGATACCAGTTTCAATCTAGTACAAATTGAAACCATGTTTGAGCAATCTCCTTTCTATTTACGGAAAATTACATAAGAAAGAAGATAACCAATGCTATGCTAATCATCATACTAACTAGGAGCATTCAAATATTCGTCACAGGATGGATTTTATTTTGTTAAATAAGTAAATTACTGACACCATATAATATTCCGTTATATGTCCGTAAGTATGAGCTATCAGCACTTATTCATTTTATAGGTTTACATAGCTAAGTAGGTACCTTATACCTATAGTTTCTAGGGTACCTAGGGTATCTTTTGACATAGATGATTTGCAACTCATTTATAGCCTACCCAGTAGGTACCTACTAATTACTATCTACTTACTGAGAAGACTAAGTAGTAGAGGTATTTAATCTCCTATTTGGTATTCACATTCAGGTAGGTACCTATAGTTTCTCCAATTATTATTATAAATCTATAGTTTCATACCTATACCTACCTAAAAGTATTAATTGTGGACATGAAGCAGGTAGGTAAGTAGGTAAATATGACAGGTCCTGTCTGTTAAAACACGGAGCGCTCCATGAGAAGTTATTCATATTTAATTTTATGACAATTTAAAACTCGTCATATTTGCACCAGTGTTTCGAATGACCCATATTATTCACGTTATCTTTACAAATAACATTCGCGTATCGCAAAAAAATATTAATTCTATGGAAATGTCGCGTCTCACCGGCCGCGGGCAGTAATACATTACTGTTATCTTGTTCAAACACGTCGATAAAGTCAGGTGGATGCGCTCGTATGTGGGTCACAGGCGCACCTGGCCGTCTTCGGCACAGGCGTCGGCCACACTGCAGACAAAAGTGTCTTCTGTCTTCCATTCCAACGTCAGAAATTTTTTCTACAGTCCCTTAAGAACTTTTATCTAGCCCCATATGTAAAGATGAATGTATTAAATACCTTGGCATTATGAATACTGGAAAAAAAATATTATTTTGTCTTATCTTCCATCTTCTTTCTCTGTGCAGAACAACAGGATTGCTTCATATTTCTTTCATTTCAAGTTTCAAAACTGCTTAGGGTTTAATTCTAAAATAATGTTTACAATAATTTTCCTCATAATGGTCGCATGTAACTCTATTAAAATCAAAATTCCTTTATTAAAAGAGATTGACTGGCGAGTGACTGGGTAGGAGCACAGACAGCACTTAGTAAAATTCATCGAGTTCTAAGTATTGTCATTTAAAAATAGACATACCTTAATACCCTGGACAGGGCGGACGAAAATGGAAAGCTAAGTAGGTATGCTCAAAATTCCTCAAAGGTAAAGGAATGAGGAAATTCTAATAGCCTTAAGGAAATTCCAGTAAACCTAATATGCACATCGGTATAACTGGATGTGAAGGAATTTTTGATGTCAACTTTAGCACAGCTTTTCTGTTTGCCCAAAAGATTAAAACGGATTGAAAAGAGGCATAGGTTTTTATTTGAAGAAATGACAGCTTTTATTACTCAATAAATAGTTAGGGCAAGCGACAGTCTTGTCGGCCGTGTAGCCAGCCCGTAGGTCAAACGTATGAAGCGTAGGTGAAACGTCTAATAACATCATTATGTCGGACGGGCCGCTCCCAGATCGTTCAACATGTTTTCTCATTAGAAACCTACACCTCTATACACTACACCGACACCCCCACACCTAGCTACTCAACAAATTACTTTATAATAACTACGTATCATTAGTTACCTACAAGTTAAATACCGATACACCTACGTGCGATTTCCTGGAAGCCCTTATAGGTTTTGCAACTATTTTAGAAACCTAAGCTTCTGGAGAATGAGACAAATGCATTTATAAAGAATATATTCTCAACTTCCTCCACACATCGTTTAGTTAAGTAGGTATAAGTACCTACCTACCCTGCACTAGTAGAGACAACTGATAAAAGTTTCTTTCACTTCAATATCAATATTCAAACATGACTCGCTTTCTATGTTACATTACCTATATCAATTTCTCTGATCTTATCAAAATTATGTAGGTTAACATAATGATTTTGGGTTCAGCACCTAAAAGCAAATTGAAAACAGAGCCCATGTAATTATCCGAAAATTCAAATGAGTTCGGCCGCGATTTAAACTTGCCATTAAATTAATGTCAGCAATAGCAGGCCAAAGTCTTTACCACCAGTATGCCATTTTAAAGATTCTAGGGTAGGTATGCTAAGTTAGTGGGGTATACTTATCACTGTTTAATAGTACCTACCTAATTGAGTCATCGGACTGCGCTTTACCCCAATGTCCATCAGCCAATTGGTACGTCAACTTCGCGATACTTTAAGCTATGTAGGTTACCCAAATTCTTTAGCGAATCTCCCCACCTTACAGGTCTATCTGATTCGATCGCGCAAAGATACCTAGATACCTACTCCAAGCATAGCTCTCTCCATCGCTCGCTGTGTGATGTTGAGCCTTTATAAAAGCCCCATAATCAACCAGCATAGGTCTATGCTCTATATTAACCTAAGTGTAGTGTTGGCTAGGTTAGTCTTGTCACAGATGGACATTAAAACTGAAATTCCTAGTAGGGATCACGTATGTAAACTTGTGCTCATTGGACCACCATGACTGATGATAATGGTGTATAGTTGTGCTTGGGGAAAGTGAGACCTCAGTCCAACAATAGACGTCTACTATTATAATATAGTAGGTACCTATGGGTGCAGACTGCAGGTGTATTGTCACAGTTTATGTATTATCAATAGAAGATACTCGAGTCATTTAAATGAGTTGTCGTGTGTTATCAGTTATCAGCAGGCGACTAATGAATATTCATTACTTTCAGTTCCAGGGAATTCACGATTCATTGGATTAGCTAATTCATCAAATATGTAACTGATAAATACAATGTTGTGATAAGTGCGGCCAAATATATTCATTGATATAGCTTAGACAACGTGATTTGGTATTTATTAATTGGTGCCAATTCTGTTAAGCAAAATCTCTAAACTAAACTAGTTTGACGCATCTCAAAATAGTGTTGTCTCTCTTAAAATACTTCCCTTGGAAAAGGGAATAAAACGAAGTTTAGTTTAGATAGTTGTACAACAGAATTGGCACCATTAATATTTTTGACGAATGCCTAACTTGCGAAAAGTTAAAATTTTACTGTGACTTATGAAACACAGTTTTGTATAAAAACATACGGGCTATAAACTCGACATTTGCTGCTACTTGACTATTGGTCATTTAAATTTAAAATGCATACAAAATAAAGTTAAAAAGTAATAAACTAAACTCACCTGACTAAGATCCATGGGGTTCAAAACAGCAAGAAGAAACTCTAGTAATATAAGCTTTGTAGATCACGCGGCACTAGAAAACAGATTACCGGCCTAATAATATAGCCTTTGAGATTTGTCTAATAACGATTTAGTGGTAATAAGTCAGAAGGTACACTTTTAAGTCATAACTCATAACACTGTTAATAAATCTTTTTATTTAAAACAAAAACTGAAAATAGTACCACACCGACAAACACTGTATAAAAATACAATAACCGGATAACTGAGTGATTACAAAAACCCGGCATACGGGCGATTTATGTACTGAAACTGTCCGTTATTGTAATACAATAAATCAATGGAAATTAGTAAGTCCATCAATTTTCCAACACCGTTAAATGTGCCAGAAAATGCAGAGTTGAGTTATTCGCGACGAGTTAGTTAGTTGCGAGGATTCGGGTTGTTTATCAATAATATAAATCGCGGCACATACGTTCAAATGTAGGCAAAACGATATGTACAACCGAGCACACAGATGCGCAGGCGACGCCTCCTGAAGTAGCTACAGCAGCTATCAAAGTAATACGCAGGAATACCTGTAGAGTTCAGAGTTAGATACTGGTCTCTGGTACCCGCAACTCTGCATTCTACAGGTACTATTAATACTGTAGGTGTTAGTTCAGGTGATCCCAGGAACGGCGATACTCCAAAGTTTTCCTAGCCAACCGGACATTTTCCTTGCTTTATTGAGATGAATTGTGTCCCAAAACTGCTCTACCTTTAGATGAGTCTGTAGGGACACATCGCCATTACATAAACATTTCAAAAACTTTATCATGTAGACATATTCGTTTCGGGCCTAAAAGCTTAGGACAAAAGTCCTATAAGGCCTAAGTCAAAAGACTTATTTTATAATCGGTTAAAGTTCGTTAGTCGATAATATTTTTTTTTTTCGTTGGTTAAAGCGAGCACCGGTTCGCTCGCCAGTACGCGAAGATAGTTAATGTTTACATTCCGATAAGTGCCCGATACGTGAAAGTTATCGTAATCAAATAACTTCACGACATTTGTATATTTTATGCTATCTATCGCGGCGTATCGGCGAATCATTTTCATGTGAAGTGAGCGTATCCGTTCAACTGAACTTTATTCACTAAACTCACTGTACCTAATCAGCTTTCAACGAGTTCTGTTTGTGTTTGTTTGTCACAACCCAAAGTTATAATAATATCAATATCGAAGCCCGAAGGCTATTACCATGACATTAAATAGGGAATACCTATATATAGCCTCGTCTCAACGCATTCTCATGTCCCAATGCTGGACATAGCTCTCCTCTGAGAGTGAGTGACAGAGGTTTGACCAAAGGCTAAGTTATGCTAGTCGTGTGTGCGTCGGGCTTCACACACCTTTCAGAACATTGTGCTGAACGCTCAGGCAAGCAGTTTTCCTTATGATGTTTTTCTGCACCGCCAAGTACCTAAGTGGTCCTAAAACGCACTTTTTTGTTACAAAGAATTTTGAGATGAGCATGATGTTCACCTGATATTAAGTGATACGCCATGCCCAATGCACATTCAGTGCGTCCCGTAATTTGTCACTTCAATATCATACGAGTCACTGCACTGCGCTCATCATCCTAAGACATCAGTATCCAGTAATCACGTCAGCGTGCAGTGCTCTTCAAACCGAAACAGCAATACATTAATGCTCCCCGGTAGAATAGCGGACACTGCAATGGTATACCTATCTACGGACGAATTCCGCAAGAAGATTTCTAAGTCCTACCACCAATGATTAGTGACCATTTTATATCTCCAAAAATAAGACGTATCTCAGGAACTACATAACCTTGTACAGTTCACCTTTCTACCATAGGACTGCAAGACGCCGAGAGCGGTGGCATCTAATGTGGTTGACATCCAACAAACTCGCACGAAACGTATTTCCTCCACGTTCTGATAGGAACCGCTAAGGTATGCCCTTCCAGCCTCCGTGTTTCCAGCCAAGTACAATCTAGGTGCCTTCAAGAGAAGAGTAAACAGGCATTTTCTAGGCAAGCGCACTCCATCCTAGACCTCATCATTGCTTTCCATCAGGCATGATTGTCTTCAAGCGCAAGCCTATCTTCAATAAAAAAAATATCTATGTGACCAAGCAGCCATATATTTCAAACAACGGAGTATATATTATGTCGCGGTGCTTTGTCTGGACAATTAATTCGATCGCAATAAGACCTCGATGGCCTGTAGTCATCAAGTGTGCCAATGAATTGACGAGTGGGGCTATTGTACGAACTACAGTCGCGCAAATATTTGCGCAAATACATCATTAGTCGTTTAACTACATAATGACTTTGTTATTACCTTATTATCGCTTATTATTCGTCTAGCCCTGTGCAAATAATTGGCTACTTTACTATGTATTTATCTACCTTATATTACATTTGACTATTGTATAGTAATGATAAAGAATATTAATAAGGTGTACTTGTAGTACTTAGTCAACATAGGTACCAATTGTATTTTTATTATAATTATAAAAATAGGTAAGTACATTAACTAACCAAAAGTCTATCTTTTAAAAAGCAAAACAAAATCATCATCATTTATCATTCAAAACTAAGTATGGCGAAATGTATATCTTAAACTTTAACTTGTATGTTATACACATAAGCTCTTGCAAGGTGTTTGTATTAATAATATAATATTATGATGATGATAGTTATCATCCCGCGTAAACTAAGTTTTAAGAAGTTAAAGTAGTTACTTTAACTTCTTAAAACTTAGTTTACGCGGGTTCTCATACGCCCAGCACTGAGAAGAAGTCACCTGTAGTTAAATAGTTAACATTAGTTGACAGTTATTCTTGATTACCCTGCAATAAAGTAAATCACTGTCAGCGGGCCGTTAAAGCTCTTTAAGAGTATTTTTATATTCATGAACATTGCTAGATACGATATTTGTTGTAGGTACAAATAAATGTGGGATCAAAATGCTGTTTTATTAACATAATTGCGTTTTCATGTTTGAAATCCATCGTTCAAAGGCGTGCATGCCAATCCGAAGGTCCTTTTGAATTATGTAAGCGGTAGATATGCAATACTTATTAATTAGCCGCTAAAGTGAGGTAATTATAGTTCGCGCTAATTTCCAGCTTCACTGAATAAAGAAATATTTAATTCGATCGTAAATATCGCGTATAATCGCGTCTGTCGAGTTGGGTAACTAATTAGCCACTCAAGGTGTATACTTACCACTGGATCAAAGGTAAAAAGGGTGGAATGACAGTTGAATGGTTGCAGGTTCGATCTCTACCAGTTCATCACTCATGTAAACTTTACGTTGGATGCACCGATAAGAAACCTCAGGATATGGGCATCCGAATGATTTTCGTACAAGCAAACAGTAGCGCCATCTGTTAAATTTCTATAGGTGGTTGCTGAGCGAAATAAAACGTGGCCTTATAGTTGGTGGCAAAATAAGCATTTTTTGCACCGATAAACTGGCAACATTTTTTCGCACCGTCTGCCCTTTCCAGGGTATAATATGTCTATGTTGGATGAGAAAAAAAACAAACATGCAGACCTATTTAAAATATAACCCACTAGGTGAGGCTATTTTATACATAAATCAATAGTAGATACGATTTCTACGGATAAATATTGTTAGTACCTACCCAATACCCAAGTAGGTAAAACTTTTTACAACGAAAGTATTTAATTGTTAATAAGTAACTCGTAAACAAAGCGCAAACGCACAACGGTACTATATAGAGCAAAAACAAAAATCCACACTATTTACCAGCGATTTAAAGAATCGTTTAGACTTTAGATGATCACCAGTGTTCCGTATCATAAAAACATCTCATAATAACACCCACAAAAACTGTAACACTGACGCGGAAAGAGTTAGCACTTCCATCACAGATCGATCAATTAAAGCTTGATCTAATGATGTGTAAATCGATCTTTTGTTTTTTATGAAACTGAAATATAAGTATCTATAGCGAACTATTATATATCAACAGGAGCAGCAATCATAAATCATAATTTCAAATTTCACTAATTAAAGTTTTTCTTAAAACTTACAAAGTCGTTAATAAAGGCACGGTTATTAAATCTCATGATATTTCTTAAAACAAAAGACACAATTCTTATTAGCTTTAGTAAGAAATTCTGACTGAAATTCGTAAATTTCAATAGTCTTATTCCCACTTATTACCTTTACGGAAACCGCGAACAGAGTCTCTGTCGTGGCCAGGTCTCAATTGATAATTTCATGAAATGGCCAGCAGTGAAAGGTGCAGCCTGAATTATTGTAGAACAAACAGATCCGATTACGAATAAAAATTGAATTTCTTTTCAATCGACTTTAAAAAACGAGGAGGTTCTCAATTCGATTGTATTTTTGTATGTAACCTCATAACTTTTGACTGGGTGAATCGATTTTGATGATTCCTTATTATAAGAAAGCTGACGCATGCCGTTTGGTCCCATTTTAATAATTTAGTCCAGTTCTGATAATAGTATCCATGAGAAAACCATATAAGTCTTAAATTTGTAATTGGAAAGGATGTATTCAACAGTAGTTTGATGAGAGATGAAGTCAGTTTTTTGACAATTAATTAACGTATATTATTGCTTTTTATCCCGTAAGGTTCAACATATTAAAATTCACTTTTGTGTCTAATAGGTATAAAATTCTTAATAGGTATAACCAGTGCCTGAAATGGACGGTCCCATCAAGAAATGATCGAGTCTACGGTCTGGCCTTGACATCTTTTGCTTCATTCAGTTATTATCTTTTCTTAAAAAACGGACTGTAGAGTTTCAGAAATCGCTAAGAAGTGATGTGCGAAGAAGTGATGAAGTAGTTATGATTTTTTGCAATGTCCGCTGTGACGGCGCGAGATCGGCTGCGACCGCGGCACTTTTCTCTTACCGGAACTTACAGGAATCGGAACTTACAGGAATCACTTATTTGTTCCCGAGCTTTTTATTACACAGTAAATGAATTCCTTAACGAGAACGAATTTTATAGATCAAGCAGTAATTGTGAACATTGCCCAGTTAAAAAAATTCCTAAATCGAGTCAGTAGTTCTGTTGAAGGTAAGTAGCTAATTTTATTGCAAGGTGTACCTACTTATAATATTTCTTTCAATGTAAAAATCGTACGATAATATCAATTAGCCACTCATAATCAAGCAATGAGATCTACTTACTCCTAAACAGAAGTATGGAAATGCGTGGCTCCAACCGCGATAGCTAATCAGGAGCCGACGGAACTTTACATTACTAACAAAAGCGTTTACAGGCATTCCAACATCAAAAGTCAACCCAACCAACCCAACTTTGTTCTGGTCCAAGACTTGTTGGATGTAACTGAATCTAACCAGACTTAAATCTGTTGTTACGAAATGAGAATTCTTGTAGCAATAGATATTGTCCGATGGGTGTGAACTCCAATGAAGGTGTTAAAATATATGTATCGATATTATTACATATTTATTTTTTTATACTATATAGGCTAGCGCTTGACTGTGATCACACCTGATGGAAAGTGATGATACAGTCTAAGGTGGAACGCGTTTGCCTAGAAGATGCCTATTCACTCTTGATCAAAAGATTGTAAAGGGAATGGCAAACTTTTCAAAAGACCGATGATCTAGCAGTAAATGTCAGTAGCTTGAATTTTTTGAACTATACCTCAGTGCGTGATCTGAGAGCTATGTACCTACATGGACAAAATCCGTCAAATTGGTACATCCATTACAAATATGGTAAATCCAGTGCAACTGACAAGATTGCACATCTTTTTCTGGGTGTGGTATGGTAAACTATACTTTAAGACATGAAATAGTTATCACTTTTAAATTCGTTAAATATTTAAGTGACTCTTTATCAGTGCCTATATAAGTTGGGCATAATATGAGACAAAGATGAATATGGTATGGTAGATACCTATTGTATTGAAGCGACAAAACACGCGTGATACCGACAGCCGACAAGTTGGGACGTCTGTAGCCACCTACGCGTGTGTTGGCTTGGTGCATACTGAACATTGGGAGCTGCGGTTGGCGGTCGGGAGGCAGGTCGGACGCGGCGGGGAGTCGTCGCCGCGCTGCCGCGGTTTTTGCACACACATTATGTCATCGCTGATCGGTCAATCCTGATTACAGAGCCCAAAGCGAAGCTGAACGTCCATCGTACAAACCGCCAAGAATTACACAGGTACTTTTAAGAAACTGAGTGGGTTCATATTTCAACCGAATAATATCAACAAATTCTAGATGATTTTAGGTGCTTTTTTCTGGGAGATACAAATAAATCCTTGATAGATTAGGATTTACCAAGAGAAAGGCTAGATCTTCTTTACTTAAATTTTACAATATTCTGTCAAGAAAAATTTTCACGACTTGTACAGACACACTTCAGCTGCTATACAACGAATCTCTTTAACATGTAGTATTTTTAAAGTTGGTGCGATCGAAAAAAATTAGACCGACTCTTTCGACTCTTAGATTTTACAAAAACATCCTAACAGAATAGCTAGACCATGTAGAAAGCCAGCATAAAGTTATAGCCTCGTAGACTGCATTGCTTATCCGACTTTACATTGTAGATAATTGTATATCAATCGAGCGGCGACAAAAACTGAGACGTGTGTGTACTGCTTAATATTGTGCTATGTTACACTGCCGTGTGACGCTCCGCCAATATCTATGCTGCAGGACCTACAGTTTTGATCTTTGTTATTATTACTGTCACTATTAGTACAGACCGACGGACGAACGGGCAGCGTTTGATTCGTCTTCATTATAGGTAGGCATTTGAAATGTTTACAGAATTTGTACAACGATACGAAAATAAAATAAAGTTTTAAAATTATTCAGGTTTTCCATGCTCCAGACAATACCTACCCAACTCTTGTTTTTGCTCGATGATACCAATTACCATTACGGAACCTATTGTGTGCGAGTCTGACTCACTCGTGTTTCCTAATTTTGAACCGACTTCAAAAAAAAAATTGGTTAAGTCGGTTTACGGACGATAGATTTACGTAATAACGTCATAATTGGCCTCTCTATCGTTTGTTTTATCGTGCCTCTCAATCGCTTGTTGCGCGCTCTCGCTTGCACAAGCTCAGGTGGAACGTTACGCGGAACGTTACTATTTTTCATGTGCGTTGCTGGTGTTCATCAATTTATTGAACGTTATCACGTCAAAAGGAAACCTTCAAGTAAGGAACCTAAGGTGTGGGAACACTCTTCCAGCTTCCGTGTTCCCAGCCAAGTATAATCTGGGTGCCTTCTTCTTCTTCTGGGAGAAGAGTGAATAGATATTTGCTAGGCCCTCCATCCTAGACCTCATCAATTCTGTCCATCAGGCATGATTGTAGTCAAGCGCAATCTTATCAAGTGTAAAAATAAAAAAAGTAGGAGATTTTTAATTCGACTCTATTTCTTTGTTTGTTACCTCAGAACTTTCGATTTTGATAATTCTTTTTTATTTAAAAGCTAAAGTACAGCTTTGTAGCATGTATCTAATGGTCCCATTTCAATTTTCAAAGTTCTGACTATGGCATTCATAAGAAAACCATGATCTTAAATTTGCATTAAACAATTGGACGAATAACTCAATAATAACACACCACAAAATTCCTATGATTTTTTTATTGGAAATTGGTGTACCACCTACCGAATTTTGGAAATTGTCCCTGGTTTCAAAAAATGCATTTTTATCCTACATTATTTTAGTTTTGAAACGTGAAACTTGATACAACCTCTGGTCTTTCTCCTTTATAAAAGTTTTTTTTAGGGAAAAAGCGTATTTTACGCCAGCGAATCCACGGGAAAACTCCTAGTAAATGTAATAAATTTCCCATTTCTTCTTATTAATGTATCACATTAAAACAAAATGTTTCCGATCAACTCATAAATTATATTGACAAAATAATAATTATTCAAACACATCATTGTAATTAATGTTGATTCATATCGATCGCGTACATCTTGTAATTAAAACAAAATAACGCCTTTTACTTAAGCCTTATCCTTAAAAATTCCGACAATTGTATTGCCAAACCGTGTAAAAATTATTTAAAATAATAATCAATCATGCAAAAATAGGTACAAAATTTAAGGACTGACCGCAGTTTAACAATCATACAGTTAGGAGAATAATGTACTTGTGTGAAGCAACATTGGAGAGACACGATGTCTTGCGCCTGGTCATCAGCTCGGCCATGTCTTCACTGACCTGCGTGACTCTCCGGCCTCTACCCCGAGCTCCTGAAACATTGGGAAGATAGGAATTAGGAAAGATTCTCTCAAAATCTCTAGAGCCAGTTACTTAATATAGTATTTCTAGAAATCGCACGTCGCGAATTTTTGGAAAAAACAAAGTAGTCTTATTTAAGAGCTCTGTTTATCTTTTGAGGTACGGATTCTTCTATAAATCTGTAACTTTTTCAGTCGTGTTGTGTCGTAAGTTCAATGGTTTTTTCCCATTTCAAAAATGCCTAACGCGTCCCGAGAAGTTTTCACTTCGAAACGGAGCATTTTTTATTGTATGCCCGTGCTTTTCTATTAAGAACTGTATCGATTATAATAATTCGTTTAGTTATACAAAGCTATAGATTATCCCTTTCTGAACACCAGTGATTAGAGAGTAGACTAACAACTTTGCTCCATTGCACGTTGGCAAGCTTCACACAGCTTACACTATACAAATTATGTATGCAGATTTGTTCAAGATGTCTTCTCACAGGTTATACAGGCTTATATAAAAAATACCAAATCGCTCTCGGCCTGAATTACATTAAAACTAACAAGTTTTGTTCTACGACTTTTTTTACTCTTTATTTTGAGAAATGAAATATTCAATTTTTACAGAAATACTCTACTTGTTCCTACTCTGTAATGTAACATCGGCAAGTGGCACGGCGTGGTGCGTGGCGCGCCGGCCGGTGCGCGAAACACGGCACGAAACCACCACACTTTACAGAAATAACATTTTTGTGTATGAAATAAATTAATACCAAATTTTGAAAAGTCGTAGAACAAAAGTTGTTAGTTTTAATGTAAACAAATACAGGCCGAAAGCGATTTGGTGTTTTTTATTAGGGTTCCGTAGCCGAATGGCAAAAAACGGAACCCTTATAAATTCGTCATATCTGTCTGTCCGTCTGTCCGTCTGTCCGTCCGTATGTCACAGCCACTTTTTTCCGAAACTATAAGAGCTATACTGTTGAAACTTGGTAAGTAGATGTATTCTGTGAACCGCATTAAGGTTTTTACACAAAATTAAAAAAAAAAAAAAAAATTTGGGGGTGCCCCATACTTAGAACTGAAACTCAAATTTTTTTTTTCATCTAACCCATATGTGTGGGGTATCTATGGATAGGTCTTCAAAAATGATACTTAGGTTTCTAATATCATTTTTTTCTAAAATGAATAGCTTGCGCGAGAGACACTTCCAAAATGGTAAAATGTGTGTCCCCCCCCCCTGTAACTTCTAAAATAAGAGTATGATAAAACAAAAAAAAATATATGATGTACATGACCATGCAAACTTCCACCGAAAATTGGTTTGATCGAGATCTAATAAGTAGTTTTTTTGATATTTACAATAAACCTCTAAAAACAAAGTTAGTTTTGCGGTTCGATAAGAAAAGTGGTTTTTATGGTTTTATTCCTCCGGTTGTAGTACGGAACCCTCAGTGCGCGAGTCCGACTCGCACTTGACAGGTTATATAACGCTGTATTGCTTTACTTTCCAAAGTTATTTTCCAGTGGTCAGTGTTATTCTGTTAGTGTAATCGCGCGGCCCTCGGCGGGGATGCATCGCCGGCCGCGATGACAAATTTATCGCGCGCAATACAACGCTCGTAAAAATATTACTACACCCCCTGCACCCCCACCACCCCCAAGCACACCCCTCGGACGGGGGTGCTCGGTGCGACCACCCCCCGCCCGCCGGGTCCCGCGAGAAATAACACACTTTGTCTTAGACGGAATCGCGTCCAATCGCGGCACATGCAGCCACGAAACATTAATGATACACGAAATGCATACTTAATTATTATTTTCTGCAAAAACGTAAAAATCACGCAACGAAAACCATGCTCAATAAAAAGCCAGCAAGAGAACAATGCAACCAACCAACTTCTTTCTAATCACGTTCCAAACACGTTCGGTTCGACGTTGGAGCATACTCAAGGAAAATCATTGATTTTACAATGCGAATTCACATTCCTAGTGTGTGTTTGTATTATTATATTATAAGGCCTATATCTACCTTTACGGTATAGGTACAAATATATATCATGACGTAGGTAAACGTAGGTAATCCATACGCTAAGAAACTGTTTTAGAAAATTCAACCACTTGGTTGGTTGGTTGGTTGGTGATTTTTTTTCTGTTACTAAAATTCTTGGGGCAAAGCCATATTATATTATATCGAGTAAGGTGTAGAGTTTGTGTAGTTAGGGCTTGTAGAGTTTAGGATGTGTAAAGTTAAAAGCTTGGTTCCACATGAAATCTGCAAATAACTTTTGAACATTACGAGCCATGTGGTCTTGTTTTGGCAACATTACGTAAAGAAACATGAAAATGTTTTGTTAGGATAAGTTAGCGCAAAATCTTCACCGCTTTCCGTAAATATTATCCATTAAAAATTTAAGGATCACTGAGACGCGGATGAAAAGCTGTGGAATCAGCTTCGTCAGGTACTAAGACTACAGAGATAGACTTACCTTTTCGCAATCGGAAAAGCTGCAACGGAAAAAAGCTACTTTTGCGGAGAGGAGGACACCCCAAGACACGCTATCTTTGAATGTCCCGCTTGTGCAGACCTGAGAACAGCGGCACAAGGAACAGATACAGACGTGGAGGCCCATAACTTGATAGCTCGCATGCTGTCGGGGGGAGAACCTTGGCAGCGATACAGCCAAATGTTGAGAAGGATAGGACGAGAAGAGAAGATAGGGAAAAAGAAGAAAAGGAGAAGAACGAGAACTAGGGGGGTCAACATGAAGTAATGCTTAGCGGTTCCGTGCTGACTCAGAAGACGGGGAGGTTGTTTTAGTCCGTGCGAGTCGGACATACCCTGCCGAGAGGCAGAAGTCCGTGAGGGATTTTTTCCTCCCCAAAAAAAAAATCCTTCGTCAGATACCACATCTGTGTCATCAGTGGTCAACGTTTGGGTCGGCTGCGAGATTGCCGGCTAAGCCGGGCTGTGCGGGCAGGTTGCGTTACGTTTACGATCACGACGCGGATATCGAGCGGCGTTTGACGACCCGATGACGGCGATATGGGGATTCCACATCCATCATAGCCCGATTGCTAATAGGACGTGTTTTTACATTGGACATAAATCCATTCTTATATTACCTTGTACAAAATACTGATACAAAAAGAAAGGACAAGGTTCAAAGTTACTATATAGATATCTTATCTATGACGCTATGGGGGGCTATGTTAGGAGTTTTCCTAAAGGATTAACTAAAAAAGAATGAGGAAGAATGGAGAACTGAAGTAACTGACATAGCGCAAAACATTAGAAGATGAAGTGACAGTGTGTAAGTCACGCTTGTCGTAGGGGCGATGGCCGTTGGAGTCGAAAAGTCCTGGAGAGCAGCCCACGACCTCCAGCTCGTTGGACTGACGATATAAAGCGGGATGGCGGGAAACGAATGGCTGAGGATAAGGTGTGGTGGCGTAAAACCTATTACCGACAGGGGAGTTTGTAGGCTAAGAAGATGCATTACCTAAAATACTTTCTACGCGTGAAATTGCGCGTTCTTGATTTGATTGCGATATGCTTGTCTTGTTCATCAGGTGACACCACAACACTGCGTTCTATTGTCGACGCCACATCGTGCTTCACGCCGCTAGTCTTGATGCCTGGAATGATGAAAACACAAATGTCTTCATTCAAGTAGCTATTATTTATCAACGATATACCAGAATATAGAAATGGCCACGTTAGAATCGGAAGCATTGCTTTTTTATTCAAATGGTTACTTTTAAGAAAAAAATGACAAAAATGTGTTGGTTTACAGCCTTGAGAACTAATTGGAGTTAGATAAGTTAGGAAAATCAGTCGACATTCAGGTGAAAATATGATGTTCTGGCTTCAAGTCGACCTAAATGTTTTGTAAATAACGTAGAAAAATGCCCAAGTAATGCCGTAGTTTTGTCATTAATTCAGTAATTTGTGACCATAATTCCTGTATATCCCTGGCCTTGAATCAAGCATCAAGCAAAACCATATGAAGCACAATAATTGTCGCACTGGAATATATCGCCATAATCCTAATCGATTTAGCCTATAGCCAGAAAACTCGTGCTTACTATAACATAGAAATTATAATTCCGAATGTCCGTATCTATCGATATAAAAATAACAATGATGATGCTCACAACAGGAGTAGGTACCAAAATAAACAATAACAAAACAAAAGCGACCCCTCCTCGAGCTTCGATGCAGGTCGTAAACTGGCGATGGCGAGCGCAAAAACAATAAATAGCGCGACGACGCTGAGCATGCAAAACTGTACCCAACTACGGTACTACCCACCCCTCGAACACACGGGGACATCGCGGGGTCCGCATCGACCCCATAGTCGTGAATGGTGAATTTTAACGACCCCAATGCTACCAATTAACGAGAAATATTTTAATGTGTTTTGACCATAGATTTATTGCTACCAGAGTAATTTGGCTAGTGCTATGTTATTTGGGTGACCTTTTATTATGTTTAACAAACAAAAGGCTGCGGGAAAATAGCGGAAACAAAAAGTTTTGGTTATCTTAAGACGACCTCTCCAGACTCTAGCGCAGTTGACGTACGGTAATTTCTAGATAGCGCGAATTCTCGATACCGGCCATATTTAGGAACATTTAGAAATTTATAATTTCTTCTGCGTCTGGTAAGTCAGCCGTGGCTGGTTTCTTACCACCCTACCGGCAAAGTCTAGCGTCTGAATGGCGTAGCGGTAGCGAACCTGCCGTCTGCGTCGGAGGTCGTGGATTCGATTCCTACTACTGGTAAATGTTTGTGTAATGAGCATGAATTTTTTCCAGTGTCTGGGTGTTTTTCAATATATTATATTTATGCTTATTAATACGTATGTATATTTATCAGTAAGCTAGGAGTAGCACCCATAAAACAACCTATCGCTTACTTTGGGGCTACATTGCGATGTGTGTAATGTCTAAAAAAATAATGTCACATCGTGAGAGATTTAGCGTTCCGGTGCGATACTGTGTAGCAATTGGTATGTTACTAACTAATTCAAGGTTAGTAATATGACATCTTCGGCTTCATCGTAACTTACCTACCATCAACTGAGATTGTAGTCAAGAACTTAAATAGTGGTTCTAAATACATTTTAAGCAATAACAATTTATATTATGCAGATAGGAACGTCTGTCTACTGGAGAAACTCCTTAAAACAGACGTGTATACTGTTTAATTTTTGCCTACAAAAAATTAGTCATGATGACTAATTTCTGATGTCTAGTGCGTCATGTTGGTGGTCATGACGAATCTTATGAATAATAAATATGAATATTAGCAGAGTCTAGTAAGACCCTTCTAAGATGGCTAACACAGCGAATGCCCGTACTATGGTACTATGGGAAGACGTCCTAAGTGGCGCATATTGTCTGTATGACGTCGAGAGTATTGATGTGTCGCAGCTGGCTGTTGCACTATAAGTTAATACGGTAGGCTGCGCCTTCAGGCCTCGATGTTTGCAGAATGTCTCTTGGTCTCTAGTATGCGTAACACCACGCTTAAGGTGCTGATCTCTTATCCTCATCGGGATAAGAATATAACACATATCTGGGGCGGTACAACCGTTAGGGGCGCTCTTGTAAGAGAGTGCTCCATCACATAATATATCACATAGGTGTAACCTCCACCTTAATGAGGCTAGTTATCTCATATCCTTATGGGGATGTGAACATAGGTGAAAACCGCCACCTTAATGCGGCCGGACTTACATCTCTTATGAGAGATGGGGGGGAGAGCTCACCCTTCGGGGCGCCTTTGGGTTCGGGGCGGATGCGGGAGCTCACCATCCTGAGCGAGTGAGGGGCTCTGGATCATCTTTTTCATAAAGATGCCACTATCGAACGCTTACCGAACGCAGTGCTAGGTGTATGGAGGCATATAGTCGAAGTACGCCGGGCTGTTAGTAGGGTCTTATCGAACGCTTACCGAACGCAGTGCTTGGAGTATGGAAGCTTATAATAGTTGAAGTACGCCGGGCTGCTAGTAGGGCCATACATCATAATAACCTTATTATGAAGCAAGAACCTGTTATAAGGATCAGACATTGCGTCTGGTCCTATTTTTATCACTTAATAAATTATGGTCTTGGGTTTGGCAGTAGCCGGGTCCAGGACCTATTTTTATCACTTGATAAATTATGATGGCTTTGGGACTAGTGGACTCATGACTTCTGACGCTCTAAAAGGATTTGGGATACTACTATTAACACAACGTATAAAAGGGTCCTAACGTTAGATAATCACGTGCCAACCTGAGAAAGATCGATATTTAGATGAATTAAGGAAGTATAGGGTATTTTATAAGTAGGACCTAGTCGAAACAGTTACACTGTCCAGGTGTTGCAGCTTACGCCTCCATAATGTTAATACCAATGTTGTCGGGGCTACTAATTGCCCTTAAATTATTTTAGGCGCACTTATACCATTTATGATGAATTAGTAGCCCCGACAACATTGGTATAAACATTTTGGAGGCGTAAGCTGCACATAGGATGCGCACTTATAAACGCAACGGCTACCGGCAGCCAGATGGCCCAGACTCTAACCGAAAGTGCAAGAAAGACGACATATCACAAAATCAGCTCTTCTAAAATTCTTTCTCGAAAACATTGCTAGCTCCTATACCATAATAGCAATTAAACTCCTATTGAATTTTAAAATCACTGCAGTACGGACACGGCACGAATTCGGCACGTCACGGATGCGGCGCGTCACGGCACGTCACGGGAGGGTTTACGAGCCATATTTACGGCTCGCTCGGACACTTGGCCGTTTTTTACGATAAGCATAAAAGCTGCCGTCAAAGATTTACGCGAAATGTATTATGCTGATTGGCCGCGCACCCCGACCCCAACCCGCGCCGGCCGCCGAGCTTCTCTATAATCACTGTTTTAAGGGAGGATAGAATACATTATTATCTTTTTAATAAATTTGCTCAAAAAGTTGACATTTCCATGTGTGTTTAGCGTGCGCAAAGGTATTCATTTCCGCACTAATAAAGCTTACATTAATAAAGCTTACTATAGTATTAAGGATTATTTACATGAATTAAATCCTTGGGAGTGAATGAACTGCTGTATTATAATTACTAGCTCAACTAGTTTTTAAGAGCATTTGTGAAGTGGTGATAACCGAAAACAAAACCCGGCTGAGTTTGTTGTGGGCTTCTTCTCAGTGCAGGGCGCGTTGGAACCCTCGTAAACTTAGTTTTAAGTCGACTTGTAGTTATCACCGTACATAATATTATGTAACAAATATTGTTGACGTTTTACAAGTGCCTTGTAAGTTAGGCCTATGTGAAATAAATATATTTTGACTTTGACTTTGACTTTGACTAGTACTTTTGTGTTTTCCTCCTGCGCGGCACCGGAGCGCATGAACACGGCATGCAAACACGGAGCAGGCAAACACGTAAAACCAATATATTTTTTCGCAAATGTATTAAAAAACCGAAAAACGTCGTTCAATGCACGTGCGGAATTGTCATTTTTACTCGTCCTTATAGTTGACCCTCGCCTTTGGCTTGGGTCAACAAACCGGGACTCGTAAAGAATTGACAAACTTTCCGCACTTATATTGAAATGTACTATTAAGCTGTGCTTTAAAATCACCGCTGTAAGCTATGTACGCAATATGTATGCATGTCTTAAGGCAACTCGGTTCATTACTGTTGCGGCGTAATTGATGGGGTAATCAATATTCAAACTAACAAATTTTCACATGTTTATTTTAAATGTAAACATTAAATTAAGACGTAATAGGAAAAATGATTATTAAATTACCTAAAAAGTATTAGCATTAAAAGAAAATGACATCGTTTAAGTAATTAATTTCATACGTGTCATTTTCTTTTAATTTTTGTTACGTATTTCTACCTAGAGCAAAATATAAATAACTTTATAACAGTATCGGGTTTTCTAGTTTGGGGGTCCAGGGTAATTTTAAGATAATCGTATTTATTTTCTGTTCACATAAAATAAACAATTTATTATCAAATAATTATGAATTTATAGTTTCAAAGGCCTCTTATGAAAGAAACCCTCAATTCAATAACGTCATAAGGTATCTGTCCTCAATTGACTCAAATGTAGCGAATGTAAATCGGCGACAGGCTAGGGTCGGTGGGGCCTGGTCGGGACAGTCGAGCAAACAGCCGCGGGGTGCAGTTTATGACCGTTCCTCCTCATGAATACATCTGACACACTGTTCACTTTTACGTCTGTACTCTCCCCCTTTCTACCCTCCTTTTTGATGGGTTTATAAATCCCTTACACATTTTTTTACAAGGTTACTTTAGGTGGCAGTGGTCCAACTTTTGGAGTTATGAGCGTTTTTGGCAAATAGTATCATCTACTCCATTATAAAGAAAACTATCGTGTAGGAACCTACCTGAGTAGTGAGTACATGACAAAGAGTTCGTCTTAGTGTTTTTAAAAGTCTGTGCAGTCGTTGTTATTGTGCGAGGACCAAATTATCCAAAAATGTATCAATTAGTAACATCATACTAATATTCACTGCATTGCAATTTGTAACTGCAATAAATTATTGCCTAGATGCGAAAAAAACATAAATTATTTTAGGAGTGGCAAATTTTTCACATAATTTCATTGGTTCGTTTCAAAAATGTCAAAAAATTCAAGAAATGCAAAGATACTCTGTAATTCAGGCGCGATAAACATTCTGCAGCAACCCCATGAAAAAAAGAAAATCAGAAAGTCCGCGCATGAAATATGACAACAGACCCTGAACAGTATTCTAAATCCCATTTAAAAAGCCGCGGGCGGAGTGACTCCCCTCGCCATGTTTTCGATTACGTTGTAAACAAGTGCGACATTCCAGCGCGAGTGTTTAAAATTGCGCCCCGGGCGCCGCGGGGGGCGAAAGGGCAAAGTAATTGGTCTCAAGAGCTGCGGCCCTCCGACATATCGCAAACATATTCTCCGCTTGAAATTTATTGTAAAACGCGCCGGGCGGGGATTTGAATGCGGGCGGGCCCCGGGCCCCTCGCGCCCCTGAATGTCAATAAACCGAATGGACTTTCGAATTTCGCTACATTCGCTCCGTGTTTGCGTTTGCTGCCTTGGCTTTTTCTTTTGCGAAAAAACCGTCCCCCGTCGCCCCCCTCGCCGCGCGGCCCCGGGCGCTTCCGATTTTATTTATCTAAGGTTTTCCATTCCGTCGTAATTGTGTGAGTTGGAGGTCGATTGTTGCTAAAGCGAATATTTATTTGGGTTCGAGTTTGCTTTTCATTTCGCCTCGTCTCGTCGTAGGTACGGGCTACGGAGGTACGGTTCGGCTGGGGCGGTACTACGGATGGTATAGGAGAGTCCGTCGCCGCCGGCCGCAGCATTTCGGCGGCATTGTGCCGCAAATTGAGTTTGCGGGCTCGGAATCAAATGTTGTCGGAAGAAATGACTTGTCTCCGCCGATTGACACTATCAAAAAATTGATCGTCTCCCTCATAATATGAGTATACTGGCATATTATAAAACTCTACTGGTCACATTCATTCTTACCCTGAAATCAGTCTTACTCAAGAGAACAAAATGTCATAGTCAGTCTGGGTGTCAAACCCCATGTGTCTCCGAATATCGCGGCTAAGATCTTAACCACTGCGCTTTCACATGCACCGTAAGCACGATATATTTTCTCAGCATTTAAATGGCATAAGTACCCTGAGTAGGTACTCCCAGGTGCAATAAATTCAATTAGCAAAATTCACTGTTGGCTTATCAATATCGTTATTTTTTTTATTTAAATACAAAATATGTTTATTTCTTGAATGAATTAGTAATATACCAAGAATCTTAGTTTCAAATAAATTTTTATGTTTTCAAAATTATTACTAATCTACTTATATTAAACTATTTTATTTTTATTGTTTACCATAACTTTCCATAATAGCGATTTTAAATGCCATAACATATACGCCTCCTTGGAAGGTGGGTGAATTATATAATGTCGCGGCGCTACCCCCTTGACAAGGGTCGTGGGGGGGTCGAGGGGGGTTGGAGGTGGGCCGGCCATTCGTCAGCGCTCCGCAGAAATGTTTTCATTTTTATTTCATAAATAAAGAGTGGAATCTCGGGTAATGAGGACTCCGCGGCGTCTGCAGTGTTTCACTGATCTGTTTATAGTGGGGGCGGTAATAACAATGTAGGTATGAAAGAATTTTGAAATTTATGTTGTATTTCTTCTCAATACTTTTAGTTTTGAGATAACCGCACAGTTTAAAGATATTCTGTCCTACCGTTGTTTCACTGCTTCGTCCTTATTTTTAACATAATTCACACTTATTATGAAGTTTTCTACATAATTTAGGACTAACGAGAATATAATTTGACGTAAAAACGTTTCTTTGTCCAGTATGAGAGACATTTATACAGAAAACTGATGATAACAAAATTGGGGGACACAGTTATGCATACAGAAAGAGGACCTATAGTTATTAATTCTTTTGAAACTTTAAATATGAGACAATAACTTTCAAAGAATACAATTCGCATTAAAGAAGGGGCGAACAGAACAGGGAAGGAGGCAGGGGGGGGGGGGGGGGTATTGTAAAGTAATATGTAGGATTGTAGCGAGTTTAATTCGAGGCGGGGCGACTCAAAGATTTTTCAATTACCAACTTTGTGCCGCGCTCCAATCTCGAAGCACAGAGCACCTCCGCTACAGAGACTGAGCAAATGGAAACTACAGGTTTTATTGGATTACTGTAAACCACTTTTGTTTTAGTTTTAGATTGACTTAATTATTTTGAACTCAATAGATAAAACCAATTACATCTTCTGTCGTTACGAGTGCAACTGCCATTTCAAAACTTCAAGTTGGAGTGTACCTGGTACCTACTGCAGAAAATATATTGGATCAGCACAATAATTTATTTTTTATTTATTCAATTTAGCTTTCCAAGCTGACTCAACTGGCAAAAATGCGTTCCGTTGTGATGCTATGTAGCAACCGATGGGAGTTACTTTCCTCTTCCTAGTTGATGCGATAATATGTTAGGCATAATATCGTCACTTACATCACATAAAATTTTATCACATGAAATTGATATTTAAAGAAATACCTACCTAGTACTCGTAGTCGGAAAATAATAACCTATTATCACAATTACTAATAACTTTCAATCGAAGCTACACTACATTCTGAGGAATTCTTAATATCAGTGCGCGCTAACTAGGAGCGTATAATATTGGCGGACGGAATGTAACCCCCCTCTACCCACCCTGTGGGAGGGTCGAGGGCTGGGACGCTCCAGCACATTCCTGATGCTGCAGGCTGCAATAACAGCGGCTGGCTTTGTCCACGACCCGAGCTTAACAAGCATCTTAGAAGCCACGATACTGACCCTTTAAGGACATTAGAATTTAGATGCAAATGCTTTTACTTACCTACGCATTTTACAGGCACATATTGCAGCAATTTCTATTAGTATAATCCGCATTATATCGGAACTACGTTCCTCAAGCCTTATACACTGGTAATCTTCGTGAGATGAAACGTTTGTCCTGTAACTACATGATCAACAACGCCTTCATGAGATAAAACTTTTGTCCCGTAACTACATCAACGCGTTTAATGTCCCACTGCTGGGCACGGGTCTCCTCTCACAATGAAAAGGGTCTGACCATAGACCGACACGCTGGCAAAGTACGGGTACGGGGCAGTCTTCTCACATTTTTGACAACATTTTTGTGAACTCTCAGGCTTCCTCAACATATTTTCCTTCGCCGCTAAGCAAGTGATGTATTAGCTTCTACAAACGCACATAACGAATGAGTCGGATATCCATGTTCGAACCCATGAGTTTGTATTCATGAATCCCTGTCGAGGGTAGCGGCAGTAGCCTTTGAACCAATGGGCTCACAAACATAGTGGGAGTAAAAAACATCGTTCACACACATACATTTGCAATTTTGCATCCCACGGGATGTTTCGAAATAAAGTGTGCTGTAACATCCTTCTATTGTGTTAGTTTGGGTGACGTCATTAACAATTATGTAACTACTACTATAGTAGTGTTATTATGTCGCTGCAAACTTGGTCATAAATCATTCGAGTGTTTCGCTTTTGTTGTTCTTTGCGAAACACTCGAATGATTTATGACCAAGTCTGCAGCGAGATAATACTAGGTACTATACAACCCCCGGCTGACACAAACCCCGGCTGAGTTTGTTGTGGGCTTCTTCTCAGTGCAGGGCGCGTTTGAACCCTCGTAAACTTAGTTTTAAGTCGTCTTGTAGTTATCACCATACATAATTTGTAAAATATATCATATTGACGGTTTACAAGTGCCTTGTAAGTTAGGCCTATGTGAAATAAATATATTTTGAGTTTTGAGTTGAGTTTTGAGTTTATAGACTAGTCTAGTCTAGTACTAGAGTAATATAGTAAGGTTGTAGGTATGTCTATGTATATAATATAAATACCAGTGGCGCTCCCAAAGGGTACCACAAGGCACGTAAAAACTGTGTAGTATCACTATAGCAGTATATACTTGTAAGTAGGTATCTACTTACTTAATTCTTAATCTCATGATAACAAAGTATCGTTTTAGTGGCCACTAACATAACGAAGTGTTCATTAAAAAGTTAATTTTATAATATCAGTGTAGAGTCGGTCGCGTCACCGCCATAACGCAGTAACTGCAATGATCGTAAATCTCGCTGCGACGCGGTACGCCGTTATGAGTTGTTCATTAGGTGTAGGACGTGATATCACGCTGCCATATTGCACCTTTTATGCGCTTTATGGATATATTTAATAAGTTTTATAGAACAGATGAACCAATTACATACGAGACCGATCTTTGAAATCCTATGCTGAGGGAAAATCTATTACCTATATCTACCTATTATAATAAATCTTTAAAAAATATATCTAAATTAGAAATCTGCACCTCATTGGGTATAAATTGAACATGATATAGGTTTAGAAAAACCATAGATGTGGAAGAAAAACTCACAATCGTCCTGACGGTTCGAACAAAGGACAAAGCGAATTCAATACGGTACCGTTCGCGCCGTGTCGACAAGGAACCCTAAAGTAACTTTAAAGTCAAGATTTGACAAAAGACTTTGATAAAATGGTAAGAAGTATAGTTTTATGTTTTATAAGTTTATTCTTCTTTAATGTATTAAACTCAATCGCACGTATATTCTTTAGATACAACCTCCTACTTAACATTAAAATGCATGCAGCATCGCCGGTCCAGCGCGCAAAACTAACACGATACTGCATTAGCAAGGGGAGCGACATTCATTATGCATGCCACGATCGATGCACCCTCCCGCACCTTCTGCACCCTGCAACACCCCAGCACCCTCGAGCACGCGGCGAATACGTTAGCGGTATTTGCATAAGCTGATGGGTTGCCCTTCATTAGGGGTGAGATAATTGAAGCTGCGTAGGTACAATACCCTACATGTACCTACTTGTACCGACATGGATTCTATGTGAGTTGCATTTTGTTCTAATTGTGATTATTTTGTTTTACAGAATTTGGTAGTTACCACATTATCCCCGAGTGCACGACATAAATTTAAAAATTTAGGTGCTACTTAAACTAATTTAATCGCGAGAAATGTCAAAATTTCATACATTTTTTGACATTGATTATGATTAAATAAATTAGTTTAAGTACCACTTAAATTTTTGACGTGACAACGTCTTATAAATCGATAGAGCCGGTTGCACGTATGAAAAAACATGACTCATCCGTCGTTACCTCGCTCATGCGGCGTTACCGGCGTTACCTCGCGAGCGCGGAAGGAGCGACAAAGAAGACGTTGTCACGTTCAACTATCGTCAGTAAACCGACTTTACAGACAACCAATCTTTTGACGTGACAACGTCTTATAAATCGATAGCGCCGGTTGCACGCACGAAAAAACATGACTCATCCGGCGTTACCTCGCTCATGCGGCGTTACCGGCGTTACCTCGCGAGCGCGGAACGAGTGACAAAGAAGACGTTGTCACGTTCAACTATCGTCAGTAAACCGACTTTACAGGCAACCAATTTTTGACGTGACAACGTCTTATAAATCGATAGAGCCGGTTGCACGAACGAAAAAACATGACTCATCCGGCGTTACCGGCGTTACCTCGCTCATGCGGCGTTACCTCGCGAGCGCGGAACGAGCGACAAAGAAGACGTTGTCACGTTCAACTATCGACAGTAAACCGACTTTACAGACAACCAATTTTTTTTTAATTTGTTTCGTGCAACTCGACATATTATGTCAGTCTAATAAGAACAATTTAGATCTAGTTGGATTTAAAATTTCGTTCACGAAAACTGTTGTTTTTTACATCTGAAAAATGTTTCATTTTTTTGCGGTCTTCTCAGAATTTACCCAATAAGATTTAAATCATAACAAGTACCGACTTACGAGTCTACTTGCACTGATCTAATTGGAAGCCGTAAAGATTCAAAATATGGAACAACTCCCACACAGGTTTTCTGACTTTATACCTTAAAATACTTAATCTACTGTAGAAAAAAAATAGCTTTTTTTCTCTTTTTCTCAATTCATAACAAAAGCGTATTCTTCATTTTTTTGTATTTTGTATCATAAAAATATTATATCAGAAAGGTGAAATTCTTGGTAGGTAATTATTCTTATGAAACGGAAAGAAGAGTTTTAGAAGAATATTTAATGTGTATAGATTTGTATCCTCGGACCTCAAAAAGAACACCTACAGCTAAACTAAGAAGGTAGTTTGTAGGTAGCAATACTTAAAATCCAAATGAAATCCCTTATTACCGACGAAACGTATCGAAGCTCTAACGAAACTAATCAAGGCCACACAAAAGAGTTACAGCAAACGTCTACGAGAGCGTAGCTGCATGCCTCCTTCGTTCCTCGCATCTCCCCCAGCCCCCATCTCCCCCGGCTGCCCTCGCCTTACCCCGGCTCCCCCCTCTCCTCCCCCTCCAGCTAGAGGGTAATTAAGCCGGCCGCGACACTTCGCTCCTCGTTACCGTAGGTCCGGACTTGCGGCCTTATCTGCAATAATCCTTATTAAACCTTTCTTACACACACTCCCTGTCACTATACATATAGTATCACAATATGCATAATACACATAATATTATCCACATACATATTATGAAAATTAATTATTATTATAGTTAGGTGTGTGCGCAGGGGTGAATCACTGCCAAGTTCCAAACTCTACGCTGGTATTAAGAGTTTCTTGACAGAAATATTCATTCTGTTGTTTACCGGCCTGACCCGAGGATCGAACCCGTGATCTGCAGTCGATTACCTAATACCAATGCTCACTACTGGACCAACGAGGCAGTTTGACAAAAATAAAATCATAGTAATACCGCCTTTGTACATACCGACTTTTACGTGAAAACAACAACTACTTAGTTCAAGAAAAGTTGAATAAAAACTGACGTTCTTTTACCATTTTCGTAAATTTTTGATTGATGTCCTTGGTACCTATAGTTGGTGTGAAGATTTAACCGGGAGGTCCCAAATTCGATTCCGGACACATCTAACAGACCAGTTTAAGATAATATAATAACATCTTCGGCTGCATCTTCACTTATTATTAACTATTTATTATTACAGCCAAGACTTAGATAAAAATACCAATTGAATAAAAGAAGTAGGTACTCGCCTCAGGCACATAAAATTTAAAAGCGTTAACTCCGAGAGGTAATCACGAAGCCGAACCTCGTTATACGGAATCAATTTACCCGAAAAGGGGGGCGGGGGTGGAAGGGGGTGCAATAATTAGGCGCGAGGATTAGCCGGCGAGCAAATTAACTTGCAGCTGAATGGGCTCCTGCCTCCTATTTCACCCGATAGGAGACAATTGGCTGTGATCCGAGGCACCAATCCCAATATTCCAGTTTCCACTTTTCCAGGTGTTGCCAGAAATGTGCTTTTTAACGATCACGCAATGGGGAAAGTTTATTGCTTTCGGAGCGAAGTCATAGACCTGTTTTTTATTACTGCGATGGCAACACTAACGACATTGTTTCTTTGCTTTTATCCTATTTTAATATTTTTTACCCTACATTAGTGTCATAATGTAATGGGCTACTTCATCCTATTTAAATGAGGTTTTTTTTACCCAGGGTACGGGTAATACCGCAGCCAAAACCGGTGAATATTACCACTCAAATGTACTCATACACTATGTAAAGAGTTATTATTTTAAGTCATTGTGTTGAATAAAATTTATACCTATTTAAACAAATTGAAAGTATAGTGTCTGTACATAAATAAAGTATAGTATGTGTACACGTCAAGAAAGATGCTGAGTCGATGGACATATAACATTAATTACTCATACAAACATAATGCAACTGTACATCTCATAAAGCATTGCAATACGGCCGTGGCTGCTGTAGTGTACGCTGTACAATGACTTGTGTCGACTGCCGAGAGGGGGACTACCAGGGGGGAGGGGGCAGTGCAGCCCGTCGCCATGGCAACCGCCCCCGCCTAATCAATTGCAGAAATATGTAAGATCCATTACCACCATTACAAGGTCCCCGTCGTCCCTCTGCAAACGAGCTACGAGGAACATCCCGGGGGAAGAAGATTGAGAAGCAGGGGCCTGGATACAGTGGTCGCTTTGTAAGAAAACTCTAGGCGACATCACATGCGAGGAAGCGAGGAAAAGATGTATAGTTGCATATCCGTGGAGCGATTCAAAACGCCGTTTTGAGGGTAATCTTAAACGGGTGAAGGAGATTTGTGTTATTGTCACTCCTTCACGCTACGAGTATAACCACAGCACCTATTGATTTGACTGAAGTCACAGCTACTACTTCTAAGGTAAAGTAACGTAAGGTTTGTAAGCAAACATTTTGAGATTGTAATAAATAATAAATACCTTTTTAATATTAAAATGGTAAGGAGATTTTCCAAAGATCTCGTAGGTTTAACGTTGTCCTCCGACCACGTTCTACCTTGATGTCTGCTTCTGGAAAATGCAAATGTATTCTTCTACATCATTTCCATCCAAATGCCAGTTTGCTATTTAATGTCAAGTTAGTTCTTGACTACGATCTCAATATATTGATGTTATGTGATGATGCAGTTAAAGATAAAAGCGGTTGCTGATACCGTTGTATCTAGTGAACGCTAAGTCCTATGTGTGACCGGTAACAAGCTAGGCCGGATTGGGCCGGAGACCCATAAAAGTTCTTTAGAAATTATAAATTGACTGTGTTGGGAATCAACCTGCTGAAATAGCATACTTTATGAACCACGTCCAAATGTGAAAGTGTTATTGTCAAATATGTGTCATTTATGTGTGCTGAGTGTGCATTTTACCAGCGACTATAAAATTCAAAATCTCAAAATGAAATGTCAAGTAGTTTGCTGTTTCTTCTCGGTATGGATGACGCTTCGTTGAGTTAGGTTCTAATTGTTTCGAATTTATGCTCAACGGTGACAAGGCATTGGCATGACTGGCGGGGTGGATTGACCTAATATTACTTACGGAAATATTCATAACGGATATTGTTTTAGTATAATCAGTTCTTGCAGCTCTTTTTTTGGCTCCTTCTTCTTCCAATCGCATAATTTGGGTGAACCGTAGAAGAATGTTCCCTCCACGCAGATTCTTGTTCATCTGATTACATGTAGAATTTGCCACCACCCACCTGTAATTAACAATATCGATGTTTAACAAACTACTCGAAATAGGTACATATGTCTACGCCTTCAAAACCGAAATCAAAATGCTAATTATTTCACACAGGCCCTAACCACATAAAGTTACATATTGGTCTGTGGGCCTAACTTACAGGCACTTGCGAAATCTCAAACTCTACCGCCACGTTTGGAAAGCAGTTTTGCACCGAAAAGAACGGGCAAGAAACTCGGCACTTGCTCTTTTTTAAATTATATGCCTTCAAAAAGGCTTCAGGCTTCTTAAACTACTTATTCCAAGCTTAAGCATTAGCAAAAGATATGCACCACACGATCGCGCCGACGCCCGCGCGGTGTGTCTTTGAAGGCAGCCATTAACATTGTTTATTGGTTATTGAATGTGCCGTGTGCCGCTAATACAATTATTAATCATAGCTAGAACTAATGGGCCGCGAAACTAATTACCGCGAGTAACCATAATCTGATTTCTACAAAAACCATGCCATACGGTTGGATTTTTAAATAATTTAACAAAAAGGAAATTTTCAATGTACTTTTTACTATTTACAAATATAAATTGTACCTATTAGTTCACTAACATTTAGCACTAAGTTTCATAATCTGTGCCAGTTTCATAAAATAATTAGAGACCTACCTATCATAAAAATATTTCTGTTCAAAATTTAATAATAATAGGATTATTATGATACGAGTAAAACGCCTGAACATATCAGATGCAGTGCGTCCCGCAGCTTTGGGTTGCAATAATGTACATGCGACATGCATACATAACGCACTACACTGCACTTATCATCCTGAGACATTAGTCTCATTTTGCCAGAAATTATTTATTATTTAGTCAATACAATAGAAGTTATTTCAATGATTCATGCGCCAAAATATGGGAAAATATTAAAAATTGGTTCGAAATTTGTATTCTCACAAATAAAAATAGGAGCATACAATGCCGTGTCGAATCGAAAACATCGCCCATTTCTAAAAAAAAACACAAAATAAAATTTCAGCATGCACATCCCGCAGCTGCACCCTCTCATAAACCTCGAACCCTCTAAAATAACTCTTAGAAGGCTCACACACTCCATTATGCGATTTAAAAATCATATTCAAAATCGCTTCCACAAGCAAACGAGCATGTCCGCCGTTCTATTACCGATATCTCGACCCTCGAATAAATTCCATCGAAGCGCAATAATAATAAAAAAATGTCGAGAGCTTGTCGCGTGCAAAAGACGTGCGGTCACGCGGACCTCCCGCTCCCCCTCCGCCGCACCCCCTCTCACCCTCAGACGACCCTCGGCCTCCCTCGCAGGAATATAATATGCATTATGCGAAATCCGTAACTCTTATGTTGGGTCTCGAGAATACCTTAAAGCGCCAACCGGCGACTGAATATCAACCTTATCCAGACCAAAATAGAGTGTAAATTGAGTTGAAGGCGGTATAATCTAAGATGTTTCAGCGTCGGAGGCTGGGCGGGCGGGCGGGCGGTGGCGGCGGGCTCGGCGTGCGCGGTGCAGATAACGCCGGGTATTAATCATAGTATTATCGGCCGATGCCGGTGCGGCGTCTTTGTTATGACACCGCGTTATTGCAGTTTTTTCTCTATCTACCCTCAATCGCTCGAGAGTGAATTTTCCGGGACAGATGTTTTAGTAATCCGGGACGATATCGGCGACGCCAATAAAACATTCCATATTATTATTATGCGAGCTCGTCCCGCGCGGGGTCGCTTTGTGTCTCTATCGAGACATAAAATGTAAAGTAGATCGTATATTTGTCGAATACCCGCAATTGCATTATATATTACATTCATGAGACAGATAAGTAAAGCTCGCCTAAAACCTTAGGATAAATTTAAATCGTTTTAGTTCATCAAAAGTTTTCAAAATACTTGTAGACTTCTAGAAAGACACTGTTTTAACTCGGTGTATAAAATATTTCAGTATAAAAAGCTCCCTGCAACATCATTCAAGTCGGACGCGGAGTATAAATCACGAAGTCGCGTCATATTTTAGCTGAAAGCGTTGAATGGAGTATTTTCCGGTGAATTTTCCAAAGGGCTGGCGTGACTGGCTCAATTGGAGCTTACATATCTGAGGACAGGCTGCGGAGGGGAGGGGGGACAATTTGTGTATGATTAATGGAGGAGAAGAGAGCCGGGAGAGTAACGGCCGGAAATCTCAGCGCCTCCCGAGACCGCTTAGACTATTAAAGAAGTGCCGCCGTTAGATAACGTGGCGACGGTTACATCGCTCACTATCACTTGGTGTAGTGCCAACACAGAACCCCTTTATTCGCTCTCGAGTAGGAACTTACACTTTGAATTCAGTTCGACGCACATGTGTAAGGAATATTGTAATTGATTTTATAGCCTGCCCCTTAGAGTATCATCTCTGGAAAGAGTTGCTATAGTCATATTTTTATGACTTAACGTTTCGAACGAAATTCAAAAAAATACAAATACACATGCAGCAAACGAATATCCAATTGCAAAATAAATCACGCAGACAACTGTAAATCTTATACATTTTCTGAACAACGCTCGAAATCGAGGAGAGGTTTTCTTATGATTTTTCCCTTTGTGGCAAAAAGTTGCGATAACATGATATTAGAGTTCGAGAACCGGACCCACTGTTAAGAGGCAGAATACCTGGACGTCGGGTCTAGTCAGTATTTTTGTGAACTATTTTGAAAGGGATTAGCAAAATCATGCATCTAACAATGCATGATAGTCGCTCCCTGGCACAATATAGCATCTAATTTCAAAATTGCTCTCTGCGCATAAGAATATGAGGCTGTGAGCATTCCAACTTCACAGCTCACTAACGACAATAAGTAGGCAAGAACGGAGCTCGTTCGAGGTCGTTTAAGGTCGTTTATTAACGATAGCTGGCTGCAACCCCCGTGCCGTGCGACAATGGAAACGGCTGCTTCCCAATCCAATCTCACACCCACACACGCTTGGAAATCGTCAACCGTCCTGTAAGAATGCTGTAAAAGGCCCTGCAGACTGCGGACGACTTGAAGTTTAGACGTATTGAAATGTAAACACGTTTAAGTAATATGTACTTAACATGACATAGAAAATGAATGATTGACATGCTTCCGATCCTTCTTAACGCGTGCTGTGGTATTAATTTTATAATGAAAGCTTTTCCGCCCTCGGAGAATTCGGTCAGTAGCCTTACAGGAGCCATGGATTTTATCGGGATAAAAAAACGTGAAGAATCTATCTCCATTTGACGGCGTTTAGGAGTAACAAACATACACTGTTACACAAACAAATTTTGGCCTTCATAATATTAGTAGATTTATCACACCCCTATCAGAAGACACTCCATAAATTGAGATGAGGACAGAAATCAAATTTCACAGAGCAACTGTACCAGAAAAAATACGATAGGTATGCGCGGAAGTCACGAGACCATTTCCATAATATTTTTGAATTTCGTTCCATTTCCATTCGGTATTCCATCTATCGTATTGCAATGGCTAAGCCGCAGAATTCCTATGTAATCATTATTATTATCTGATCGTCTTTATCACAGACCCATACGTTTTTAATTTCATTCCAAATCAATCGTAGGAACAGAATAGATAAGTGACATGACTACGGCTGCATGAGAACTTCAATGCAGCCAAATTATTATCAGCTCTTGAATGTGTGTGTGGGCCTTTAGCATCTCACTCTCTCGGGTGTGAAAGTGTGTGTGAGAGGATCATTTTTCACGTTTCATGAAGCGGCCGCGCGCGGGCCAGTGGATTAAAATACATTTCGCCAGTCGCCGGTGATGGATGGTCGGCCGCCCCTCTGCGCCCCGGGAGGGAAAGGGTTGCCAACCCCTCCAACCCCTCCCCGCCTCACACCCCGCACACACCCCGGAGTTACAACCGCAGTGGAAATATTATGAGACATCAATGTTTAATTTTAATATACTTTTGGCTTGTTCAAAATTTTGTTCAGTTTGTCATAAACTTGTTCAAACAAAGGAGCTGTGAGTTTTTTATGAGTTGGGCGAGCTGGAATGTTTTAGTTAGTTATGTATCTCAAATTATAATAGTAGATGTCGAAAAATTTCATAGAATTATGGCGTTGCTGAAATTCATAGTAGGTATATACACTAAGTACAAGACAATATTGTAATATAATATCTTGATTAGTAAAAATAAGTACTAAAAAACAGAATAAAGAATTCGATTATTTAAATAAGTTCTCCTTGCATAGATTTCATGTCGAAAGCCAATCGAGTTTCGAGTCGAAAATTCTAAGCAATTTGTACAACTAACACCTCCGTTCTCTGATTTCACGGTCTATAATCATAAAAAAAACTAAATCATCATTATCCTGTAGCTACTTAGGCACTCTTCCTATGTACTTACCTACTTCCGCATTCTAACATAGATATTATTGTAATGTCTAACTCACAATTTGTACCTAACTGGAATCTGATCAGAAAAACATTTGTACAGCGCTAAGTGAAAGTCAATATGACAAAAAACTTCCCGCTTTGACTATTTGCAATGGCGTGGCGTATGTGGTTACAAGTTACTAATGTATCAGATGTTTACTGACGAAAGAATGGCGACTTTTCTATATCTGATATAGGTAAGTACAATTCGTTGAGCCCTTTAAAACCTCACCATCGAAATCGGGAATCGAACCAACGACCACTCGGATGTCGTCAAATTACTCATTATTTTATCGTCTTTTTATACACTCACTAAACAAAGTGCATAGATAGATCTAAAATAATCTTATTAGGAGAACAAGCACCTATATGCACCGGGAATTGTATTTTTTTCGGTTGGTTAATTTTATGTTTGTTGAGTTTTGTCAGATTTTCCTGTAGAGACTTCGTTGTTTCCTGCTGCTACCACCAAGTAAAGGGAGAGATGGTCTCTACTTACGGTTTTTGAGAAAACTAACTTATCGATTTAGATATAGAATGTCAGGGTGCATCACGGCAAAGGCGATAACAAGTAAGTAGCAGTATAAAGTCTTGCGCGTCTCTCGCTCTATTGCAAGGCCAACAATATGGAAATTACTAAATATTTTTTTACCCGTGCTTGCATATTATGTATGTAGCCGACTTGCTTAATTGCCCCTGATGCAACGCAGGCTTGTCAGTTCCCTTTACATAGACTATTTCGCATTTATGCAGATAACACCTGAATTTCGCTTTATATCTTCACCTCTCCGTTGTAGATGTGTAACCCAGGTTGATTGCGGTAGAGGCGGTAATGTAAGAAGCTATAGCTGCCTATGTAAACGCTGACGGTTTCGTAGCTACAGTATGACAAAGAAACAAACAGAAGCACGCCTACAAAGTAAACAGCAGCCACCTCAACTTGTCATTTGACCTGCGAGACACCTATATGCAACACATTAGCAGATTGCGCAAACACATACACAGTGTTTGTCCACACCACACTCCGCCTCGCCCACCACGCCAACGGTGTAAGTTCCATTAAAAGTGATAGAACGCAATAATTCATCAAAGTAGACAAGTCATAAACTGAATCTATAAAATAAAATAAATTGGCGTGATCATCCTTATAGTCACTTTTAATGAATCGTTAATTCGTTCGTTTCAGCCGACGGACGTCCACGGCTGGACAAAGGCCTTCCTGTTCCTGCAATGATTTCCAGCCGCACGGTCTTGCGCCACTTGCAACCAGCGTCTTCCCGCGACTTTTTTGATGTCGTCAGTCCATCTGGTTGAAGGTCTGCCGATACTGTGCTTCCCCGTGCGGGGTCGCCATCTAGGACTTTGGGTCCCGAACGTCCGTCGGTTATTAGAGCTATGTGCTCCACCCTGTGGCTCCACCCACCGTCTCTTTAGCTTCGCGATATGATATAATTTGATGAATTAATTTTAATGAATCATTTTGGTACAATTAATTCTGTAAGTAAAGCTACAATAACCGATCACACCACTTTATTAACGTTTAAGCTGACGGTTTAATTACCTAAGTAAAACCTTTTTTCAACCGCTTCGAGTCGTTGAAGGAGATCAATCTGTACCTACCTATCCATAGTCATTACCCCTTTCCAATTTGCTATATCCATAGTCAGTCTCGGTGCACTATCTCGCTACCAGCAGTGCAATAAAATGAGGAAACAAAAAATATTAATAAATCCTTATATTCCCACAAACTATTATCAACTTAGGGCATTAACGTACGAAAAACGACAGTCATAATTATTTTATTAAGTTCTTTAGGTTTACGTTCGTTTTTTTTTATTACCAAAGCACTAATTGGTTTGTTTTACATAATTTTATTTATAAACATCCAAAATAATTTGCCATACATATTGTGTATACGTTAGTTGTATTTAAATTGATCTTGCTCACCATATTTTTTATCCACGCGTGTCACGTGCCACTTACTAATCTCCAAAACACGCGACTTCGTGAATCATTGTTACTCAATCACAACAGCATCTGTATAGCACCAGGTGTGACATACTGTTAATAAATTGATTGTTAAAAACATGCCCAAAAAAAGGAAGCCAAAACCTCACGTCGCGGTCGCGTGCCTCTTACTGACTCTAAAAAACCATCTGCCCTCAAAAAAGGGTTACGAAGGGTTGACGTACCCCTTTCCTATACAACCCTATTTTATTCGCCACGCGTTTATATTCAGAATGCTTATAAAAAGCCCTCGAATGCAAAGCGCCAATAAAAAACAGCGGCCCGTGCATGCGCGGTGTGATTTTAAACTGATTTGAATATAGAACATTTACATACGCATCGCAGAGGCCTGTGATTGGTAGCTGATTTGCGTACTCGGTGCGAGCTTGCGCAGTGCGGGACCGAGGAGGTTTTTTAAAGTGTCACTTTAAAACACGGACGTCTGATTCGTTGACGGCACGTGGCTGTTTGTACCTAAGTAAATATTATGATGTAGTGGTTTTTGCATATGTAAGAAAGTCCAATTGAAAAGAACTTAGACACATACAATTCCACATAACCGATATTACTTACTACTGCAAAACGTTTTGTTAGAGCCGACCTTTAAAAAAAATTGTCTAATGGAAAGCAAATGAGGTCTAGGTTTGAGGCTTTGAGCTTGTTTGACCTATTTATGTAGACATCAGCGGGGCTAGACAAAGTCACAGTCGTTTGGCGTTAACGCTAGTCAACAAAAATGTATGGGACAAAACAAATGACTGTAGAAAAACCATGATAATAATTACTAAACACGCTGTGTTTGATACTGTCGGCTGTCAATTGTCAAGCGAAGTACGCTAAAGTTATCTACAAGGTCTGCGAGAACGCCAGCGAGCTTTCAAGTTAGCGTAGTTAATTATCAAAAACAGCGTGTTTAGTACTATTATTATCGTGGTTTTTCTACAGTCATTTGTTTTGTCCATACATTTTTGTCGACTAGCGTTAACGCCAAACGACTGTGACTTTGTTTAGCCCCGCAGGTAATTTTTTGTTAGAAGAATATTATATGTATAATTGTATATCATTGGCCTCTTGATCACTGGCCGTGCCGTAGATATACAAGCGTTTTACCTAATATCACAATGTACTAAAGTTTGCAGACTATGTAAAGCGTAGCCGGCGGCAAACACGCGAAAACTCGAGAAAAGTTGCTTTATTTCAAAGATTGTAGAGGAAAACCTCATTAGGGGACCGACCGGCCCTTTGTGCTTGGTCTTTGCAATCAGTGTAGCGAGCCTTGCCCAGCCGGGGGGCCTCATTATCGAATTGTTTAAAATAACGAGGGAGCAACGTTTGTACATCGAGTTAGAAGGGATAGGTACGTAATACCTTCCTCATCAGATGAAAAAACTGGCCCTGCTGTCTTTAGTTTTTCACTATATATGCGATGTTTTAGAAATAACAATTTTTGAAAGAAAAACCGCAATAGGCATAAAATCTCAAACGAAAATCGTTTTTTTTTAATTGCTCCTGTGCTTGGTAAGCACTTGACAGTTATCTTCGGCAAGTAACGTTAATTTTTAAACGGCCCTTTAACTTGTTAACATTTAAGTTGTAAGGGTCTTCAATGTTAAACTCTCGAAACGGATACCTTAGCGATTTTTTAATTAGGAGTCTTTCAATTAAAAATACATTGTAAGCAATTTAACATTATAAAGTGAAACAATGAAATGGCATGCTCATTATGACTCGATTTTTACATAAATAATTTTTACCTATAGCCATAGGTAGGTACCTAGGTATACCTATCATTTTGGTTTTTTTTACACACTAAACATAAGTAGGTAGTTAGTAAGGTAAAACCACCAGTAATTGACACTGTACTAATAGTTGACACTTTGACGAAGAAAATAAAATATTAAGAAAACCACAGGTTGCCGAAGATCGAGATTGTGTCTGAGATATAGTAGAGACATCTAGCGGCACCGAAGCAAACTAACGTGGCGTTTTTAAACAACATCGCTAGCTACCCCGTTCGACTGATGACAACCGCACGCTTCGCGCCATATTTATTGTTATTTTCTTGTGCAGTTTGTTTAGAGCAAGCCGAAAGATTCCTAATGTTGGAAAGGTAAATATTATTTTACAATTTGAAATAAATATCAATTTCATTCATTAAATTAGAGTTTGAAGCGTGAATACATATTATTTTAAATCACATACAATAAAAAATTATATACATGGCGTCATGTCATTTACTGAAACTTGAAATTACATAAATTTGAGTAGTTGACATGTGGGTGTCAACTTATGGATTTTAATATAATTTGTTAATACTGTTTTATTTATTGTTACTTTGTTGCTTAGAAGTTAAATTACTCTATTTGACCTTCTAAAATAATTTTGAACCATTTTGTTCAGTAGTTGACAGGAGGTGTCAACTATTGGAGCTTTAAGTGTCAACTATTGAATTATTTTTTTCTTTCGTTTTTTAGATGCCACCGACAAAAGGAAATTTTAGAAACTATACACAAGAGGCTATGGAAGCGGCTGTAGAAGATGTGCGTTTACATAAAACTCCGTATAAAACTGCTGCAAAAAAGTTTAACGTACCCAGGGTTACTTTGAAGTACAAGGTTTTTTATTCCACTACAAGTTAGCCCTTGACTGCGATCTCACCTGATGGTAAGTGATGATGCGGTCTAAGATGGTAGCGGGCTAACCGAGAAGAGTGGTGAAGTACTCTTCGCTGTACCTACTTACTCCAGTGCTTTGTGTATTTACTTTCTTTTTGTAGGTATACCTATGTCAACTACTAAATATACCTTTTTTTTTTTTTTTTTTATACGTGGGGAAATCCGTTATGGATACCGGTGTACCACGGGGAGGCACTGCGGTTATGTCGGAGTCGCACCGACTAAAACCCCACGGTGTTCACCTCGTCGCCTGGTGGATGAGCAACGGGACCGGAAGCACTCGCGTTACCCAGCCAACGATGTCTGCCGAAGCAGACCCTCCGTCCTTCTTGATCTACGTCTAAATTCCCTGACAGAGGTGCATCGTGAACACAGAGATGCACCTCCCGGCTCGAGGGCCACTCTCCATCGGGCGACAAACTCCCCGTGTCTATCGCCCGGGGACCCTTCTTAGGGGGGCAGGCGGCGGTCATGGGCAGCACGCCTGCGCCCAGCCCTTCTGCGGCGGAGGGGATGAGAGGCCACGTCATCCTCTCTTATCCGCTCCGCAGCCTCCTTCTGCGTCATTACCTCCTCACAGAAGTATTCCATCGCCTTCCAAGACCTGTCACTCTCTACCATGGCCTTAACCACAGCTGACAGGGAGAGGTCTTGACCTACAATTGCCACCAGTGCCTCCCGGGGCAAGGTCCAGGCTGCGCACTCAGCCAGAGTGTGCTGCGCCGTGTCCACGGCGGCCCCACACTCATGGCACTCCTCGGTTGGCTCTCTGCCCGCAATCTTGCACAGGTACCTCCCGAAGCAACCGTGTCCTGAAAGGACCTGTGCAAGATGGAAGGTGAGTGTTCCATGTTCCCTCTCTACCCATTGCTGGAGAACGGGTTGTATAGCCGCCACGGTGGTATGACCTGCACTGGGCAGCGCGAGTCGCTCCCTCCATAAGCGGAAGAGCTCGGCCTGCGCAAGTCGCCGCCACCCAGCGATCTCCGCAGAGGTTGTGGGCTCTCCCCGTAACCCGGCATCCATCTTTCGCTGGTATATGTATGCCAGCATCTCCGCATCTAGGTCCCAGGGAGGAGTGCCGGCTAGGGCACACGCTGCCTCGCAGGAAATGGTGCGGTAGCCCCTGATCGACCTGATCGCCATTACCCGCTGTGGTCTCCGCAGCAATATCTGATTACGGGTGATCAAATCGTCCGCCCAGATGGGAGCTCCATAAAGGGCCATTGACCGCACCACTCCCGTGTATAATCGACGACAAGCAGTGCGCGGCCCTCCCACATTTGGAAGGAGACGACTTAGGGCCCCGGCAGCTCCAATGAGTTTTGGGGCTAGGCGCCTAAAATGTTCCTCGAATTTCCATCTACTGTCGAGGACCAGTCCTAGGTATTTCATGGTCGACTTGACAGCGATGGAAATTCCAGCCACCACAAGATTTTCTTCAGCTGGAGGTGCCCTTCTGGGGCCATGGAAACACAGAGCCTCAGATTTATCAAGGGCAACCTTAAGCCCCAACCGCCGTATTCTACTCACTACTTGGGCCACACCCGCCGTCGCCAGTACGCGCGTCTCTCTAAAGGTGCTGCCGCGGGCCAAAACGAGAGTGTCGTCCGCGTAACATATAACGCCGACATCCTGCATGTTAACCCCCCGCAGCACCCAGTCGTATCCAATGTTCCACAGAAGCGGCCCAAGAACCGATCCCTGTGGGACACCGCACGACACTCCGCGTTGTGTCCATGCCCCGCCATTTACTGGGTAGGTAACGCCTCGTTCCGAAAGGTAAGCCGCTACGATTCGCCTTAGGTATTGGGGAATTGCATGGAATCTCAGCGCCTCCCTGATGCTACTCCAGGGTAAGGTGTTAAATGCGTTGGCAATGTCAAGAGACACCGCCAGCACCATCTCACCCTGAGACACCGCTTCTTCCGTCAGGGCCCTCACCCGGGCAATAGCATCAATAGTGGACCTGCCCCGACGGAAGCCGAACTGATATTCGCTGAGATTCGGTCCTCTCTCTTCCAGATGGTGAACAACGCGATCTGCAACCACCCTTTCGAACAACTTGCCCACCTCATCCAGTAAAACGATAGGCCGGTATGCAGATGGCGACTCAACCGGACGTCCTTCTTTACGAATCAGGACCAGTTTTCCCGTCTTCCAAAGACGCGGAAACTGGCCCTGCTCGAAGTAAGCGCTAAATAGTCGTCTTAGCCAGGGCTCTAGTGGGCCCAAAGCAAGCGCTAATACTCGCCCGTGTATTCCATCGGGTCCGGGAGCAGTATTTTTGCTACGAAGTCGTAGCAAGGCCGCCCTCAATTCACCTTCGGTGAGTTCAGGTGCTCCTGGGACATACACATCCTCTTCGCCGGAGGGCAGACCCATTTGAGGTGGTACATGCTCGGCTCTATTTGGAAACAACGAATCCACCACCAAGTCCAGTAGCCGGGGCTCAAGACTCTGAGTGAGCGGTGGTGTCCAGGGGCGAACTACTAAATATACCTATGTCAACTACTAAATATTTTTGTTTTCACTGGGTGTCAACTACTAGCATAGTACCTTTACTTTATTAAAAAATAACATAAAAAATACACATTAGTTTTATTGCTACAATTCTTGTCACATTCTGAAAGGGGAATAATTTACGCAACTATTAACAATTAGGAGTTCCCTCTAAGATGATATCATACCAAACTATGCCAATAAACATACTAATAAATCATTAAGGTGTCATCTACTGGGTATTTTACCTTAATGCCGATAATGGATGGTATCGTTCTTATAAAAAAAATTAGTAGATGTTGCTAATGTTGTTATTTGTACATTACCTTATTAAGCTAGTGTTGCCCAAATGCAAGAACAAGACGAGACTCAGCCAGTCTTGGTCTTGGTCTTGCGCCAGTACATGTGGTCTTGGTCTTGGTCTTGGTCTTGCACTCCGAGTCTTGGTCTTGGTCTTGGTCTTGCAGCAAGAGTCTCGCAAGTCTCGCAATTACCTATTAGCCTATTGCTGGTCCCGAACTCCTACACTCTCCGAAACGACACTCAGTCTTAATTCTCTTAATAGCCACAACAACCTCCTATAGTAGTGTTATTATCTCGCTGCAGACTCGGTCATAAATCATTCGAGTGTTTCGCTTTTGTTGTTCTGCAGTAATGCACAACTCAACAAAGAACAACAAAAGCGAAACACTCGAATGATTTATGACCGAGTCTGCAGCGAGATAATAACACTACTATAGCGCAGTGACGCGCGCCCGGATTGAAATGGGAGGTCATGGGTTCGATTCCCGCCACGGGCCACTTTGGAATTTTCAATTTTATAATTTCTTATTTGGCTCAGGTCTGGTCTGGTGGGAGGCTTCGGCCGTGGCTAGTCACCACCCTACCAGCAAAGACGCACCGCCAAGCGATTTAGCGTTCCGGTGTGATGCTGTGTAGAAACCGTTAGGGGTTGCTTACCTCTTCCAAGGTAGTACGATAATTTCCGCGGCTGCATCGTCACTTACCATCGGATGAGATCACAGTCAAGTACTTACTTGTAGTGTGTAAAAAAAAACGGAGGTCGGCCCGCGAAATTCAAATTTTATTTGGTTTTTTTGTTGCAAAGGGTGCGATTTCACGTTAACTGCAAGACGCAAGAGTCTTGCAGGCTTAGTCTTGTTCTTGCTCAAATCTTGCACTGCCAGTCTTGTTCTTGGTCTTGCTAAAATTAGGCAGTCTTGGTCTTGGTCTTGGTCTTGCAAAAATGCAAGAACAAGACCAAGACTGCAAGACCAAGACTGATTTTGGGCAACACTATATTAAGCCTATTTTTCGGAAAAGCAAAATAGATTTATTTATTATTTAAACAACTTAATATACAACTTGACATGTTCTAGTAACAACAGCATATCTTTTTTTGATATTAATAAGTTTTTAAATTATGACCGTAAGTATAATTATTGTACTAGGCATACTTTCCATGTGCCTAAAAAATATATGCACAGTATTGCTGATTTAATAGCTTTTAACATTGTAAATCCCAATTCAAAGATTAAAAAAAAAAACTCAAATTGTACTGAAGTCTGATTGTGATAAAATTTGAGATTTTTCTTTATTTTGAAATTTTAATTTATTAATAAATTTTTAATTTATTTTTTCCACACTTTTGTCAAAATTTTGTACTTTAAAATGTTTTCAGTCATATCAATTTTCTATATGATAATTTGTAATTTTGTATGATTTAATATTGTATTTGTATGACTTTCAAAAAGAGTAGGTACTTGATATGTACCTACTTTGAAATAAATATTATTTCATTTGATTTGATTTGATTAAAATTTCAAAGTGACTCGTGCCAGGAATTGAACTCAAGACCTCCCGTTCAAAGACGTAGAAAGATCGTCGATTTGTGAATAACTGAATAGACAGGCATTGCGTTAATAAACGACCAGACATGAGAAAAATACTCATAATATTTGTATGCAAGGGAAGCTTACAAAAACGACTCCATTTGGTAATTAAATTGTGCCCCGGGCGAGTTTAGGGGGTCGTCCCGAGTGCCGGGGTATGCGGGGAGGAAAACGCAAACACAAATATTTACATTTACTTACTCTCTAAAATTGACAAATTCGATAAAAACCCTTATGGTCTAAGTTCCTACCAACAACGACCTTCACCAAGCTAGTATATAGCAAATGGGTTAACCAAAAATATTTCAGTCCAAAATATGAATAATTAGCACTTAAGTAGATATATAATTAACCCTTGTAACATGAAGTCCTATTTGTTAGAGTTTCCTTGACATCGTAGTTCAAAGCAGATGGGATATTACAGATTGTGCTTTTTGCCAGAATACTTTTCTGGTTAAGGAAAGTTTTAGGATCATAAAATCGTAGGTAAGCCCAGCGGGGCTAGACAAAGTAACAGTCGTTTGGCGTTAACGACAGCAGACAAAAATGTATGGACAAACCACGTGACTGTAGAAAAACCATGTGACCGAATAGAGCTAAACATACTGTGTTTGATAATCGACTACGACAACTTGAACGCTCCCTGGCGTTCTCACAGACGTTGTAGATAACTTTGGCATATTTTGACATGGCAATTAACAGTCGATAGTGAACAACGCTTAAGCATAAAGTGGATTCTGCTTTCATTTGTTTCATTCGTCACGTGGTTTGTCCATACATTTTTGTCCACTGTCGATAGCGCCAAACCGTTTGGCCCAAACGACTGTTACTTTGTCTTGCCTCGCAGTTGTGATTTCCGACCTAAATCCCTGAGGCCCTTGCCCGTATCTACATAGAGTTTTGGATGATAGTAATTAATTTTCGTCGACGCAGGTACTCGACAGTGGCATAGCAGCGCGTAGGACGTAGGTACAGCCGCCAGTTGCATAGACGAAGGACGAAGGGTCGTTATAGACAATGCGCGTTCCACGAGGGTGCCACCCCCTCAGCCCTTTGCCCCGGCGCGAGCGACTGCCTAACTTGGCTACAATTGATTCGTACTGGCTAGTGCCTATTGTGCTCACTGCAACACATTGAAAAACCTTTTCGCTTAATAATATATTTAAAGGTGCATGCGAGAGTTAATTGTGACGACCTTTGCATTAAATATGTGTTTTTTGCAAATTTTTAATTACGTGTGCTGGAGTCCATAAACTATTTTACCTGCCACAAAGAGCTGGCTAACTTTTGTGTTTTGATAAGTGCTATTGAGTTTACAATGATAACATTAGAGCATCAGACATAATATCATCAGGACCTACTGGCTACTTATAAGCTTTTCGCTGAGTTTGTTGTGCGCTTCTTCTTAGTGTGGTGTACGTTGGAACTATTTGAGTTTTTAAAAATATAGCCTGCAAGGTCCATTTATAGAAAAGCCAATAGGGTACAACTTTAATAAAGTTTATACCATTAACAGCCGATAGTTTCAAGTTTATTATTAAAAATGATTATTAAGTTCCAAGAATGGTAAATTAAACAAATTCATAAAAAAATCGTAGTATTAACTTCAAAAACTAACGCTTTGGTAAACAAACCGTATACATAGAGTTCATAATTAAGATATTATGAAAATGTTTTTAATTGAACTTTTTAAAAATATGCTTAACTTTTTAACGACGCGACGCGACGTATAAAATTATCATTAGCGAAGAGAAAGTCGTAGGTTCTAACAAAAAATGTAAGTAAAAGTCATCACTTTATTGGCACGTAAAGGGCAACGCTGTAAAGATGTTATTTAGGTACGGAGTACGAACTCGACGCGTCAGGTTATCATTTGCACATTTCAAAATAATATGCGAAAACAGCGATATACCTATGTTATTAAAAGGTTTCAATGAAATTTAAAACGCAAAACGATACGGACTTTAATTAAACTCACTAATGAACTGGAAAAACCAATTATGTATTATCTATGAGGTATTTTATAAATCAAAAAGAAAAGTTAAGACTCATAAATTTCCTAATCATCAACGTCCATCCCAAACGCTTGCACCTAGAAAATCGGATTTTTTGTCGGAGACGGGTCAACAAATATTTCTATATAAAAATTATGTTAATATTTAGAAACTGTTACGGCCCCTTGCCTGTCCAGATGAGGGCTCAGTTCCCGGGCCCATAGAGGAACGAGCCCGGACAGGTCGAGGGGGGACCGACTAGTGAGACTACGCGGGATCACTAGTGTACGATCAGTCTCGGGTCAGATGACGGCATCCAATCCGAGTCGGATAGCAATCGAGTCTCACTAGTCGATCAGTGGAAATAGTAATCAGCGACTTTTACTAGACAACAGGTCGGCCACTACGGCTGATACAGTACGCCACCGGACGCGGCCAACAATAAAAATAGTTTAAAATTAGTAGGTGCTTATTGACTGACCTTGATCCCGAAGCGTCGGCCTTGATACGGAGTCCTCTGTAGTAGATGTGTGACAGTGTGTGACGTGAAAGTGTTAAGGGTATGTACAAGGGGGCGTGTGTGTATGGGACTGGCAGAGCCGTCTGACCTCCGCTTCAAATCAGCCTCCAAACACGAAGACCACACGCGCAGGAACCCACTTTCCGTCGGCTACCGGTTCGAAGTGCGAAAGGGACCGCACCAGCGCCCCAGCGCGCGAGAGAGGGGGCGCGGCAACAGACAAAAAACGCAGTGCGAAAAACAAGTCAGGCGCATCAAAAAACGGACGTCCCGTTGCGATGTTATTCGATGACTAAACACCCGCGCAAATAGAAACGTGGCTACTCAAACGTAGTAATTTGCGTCTCGCGACTACGCGTTTCAAGGACGACACGCGATCAAAATTACGTCAGCCACGCGCGGGGGACCGCTAAGTTCGTCGGTCGACAGCAGACTGAATGGTGCTTAATACTGGCGCGCACCGAAGTCGCCGCGTCATTGCAGGCATAAAAAAATCTCGGCGACCGATGCGCGAGCGGGATAGGAAGATTGGCGTTTCCGCGAGTTGGAGCGGGAGCGCACGATTCGATACAAAACGCATGCAGCAAAAAACTCGCCGTAACCAAAGCGTGAGCGAGACGCGCCGATGAGGGCTTCCGCGGGTTAGAGAGAGAGAACACGATTCAACACAATACAATAGGCTCGGCGCTCGCGCCAGCTACTCTCGCGTAAACAATCCCCCGCTCCGAATCTAAGAATGTAGATTCGCTAATCAATAGGCAGTCGGGACAACGTGGCCACGGCACGTTGCAATACTGAGTCCCCCACAAATACCTCGGCCACCCGGGGAACGCCATCCGATCCAAATAGCAGTTTAACAATGCGTCCACGACGCCAAAATAGTGGGAGTAGATTAGGTTCTTTAAGCAGAACAAGATCTCCCACCTGGGGAGGGTTAGTTTTGTCAGTCCACTTGACGCGCTGCTGCAGCAAGTGCAAATACTCAAGAGACCAACGGTGCCAAAAATTTTGAGTCATTTGCTGCAACATTTCAAACCGAGACAACCGTGAGGTCTTGACCTCCCGATAGGGATACTCGGGCAGCGCGTTAAGAGGCTGACCAATCAAGAAGTGACCCGGCGTTAAAGCCTCCAAATCATTTGGATCGGAGGAGACGGGACCGAGAGGCCGAGAGTTAAGAACCGCCACAATCTTGCAAAATACCGTGGACAGTTCCTCGAAGGTTAAGATGGTTTCCCCAATAACGCGACGCAAATGCGTTTTAGCGACCTTAACAACAGCTTCGAAGATTCCGCCCCAGTGAGGACACGCCGGAGGGTCAAATTTCCAAGTAACTCCCATTCTAGACATGGCGGTGCCTACACAGTGCCTGTTCTTAACAAGGAAGTCAACGACCTCCTTCAAATAACGATCGGTTCCCTTATAATTGGTCCCGCAGTCTGTCCGAACCAAGTCGGGTAGGCCGCGACGGCTCACGAAGCGGCCCAGAGTGGCCACGAACGCCTCCGTGCTGAGGGCACTGACAAGCTCCAAGTGAACTGCCTTGGTTGCGAGGCAAACAAAGACGCACAAGTAGGCCTTAAAAGACCGAGCATTCTTAAGGTTAGAGCTCTTAACTAGAAAAGGACCGGCAAAATCGGTTCCAACACCGGCGAAAGGTCGAGCAGCCCTTACGCGGTCCGCAGGCAGGTCACCCATCACAGGCTGTGCAATGGATGCCTTCAAACGATAGCAAGGAATACATTTGAAGATCACGCTTCGAATGGTTCGTCGGCCTGCCAAAATCCAAAACTCACGCTGCAAAATGGCTGAGAGGGTATTGCAACCCGCATGAGCATTTTTAATATGATAATGAGTTATCAACAGATTGACAAAGGTGCCATCCTTTGGGAGCAGCAAAGGATGTCGCGCTCCATAAGGGAGGTTGGAGTTTTTAAGGCGTCCCCCAACACGTAGTAATCCGGAACTGTCCAAGAATAGACTCAGGCGAGCAAGGTGGCCCTTCAGTGGCGAGCCTCGTTTCAAAGACTCAATCGCTGACTCAAAGTGTTCCACTTGGATCACACGTATCCAGTACATCAACGCCTCTCGCCGTTCCAAGGGCGAGAGCGCCGAGTCTAAGTTTTTATTGAGGGGATCCCTGACATTATGCATGAATCGACGCAGCCAAGCGGTTACGCCGATCAGCTTGTCAAACGAGCTATACCGCTCCAAGAGGGCGCGGTCATAAATGGGCCTATCGTTGACCACGCCAACCCTCAATCGCAAGCCGGGTAATTCGGCTGGAGCCTCAAATTTGTCCGGGGGCCAGGAGGATTCTGGGCCAGATAGCCAGCCCGGTCCCCACCAGAGTGGGTGGTAGACTAGCAAAGAAGCCTCGCAACCGCGAGAAGCGCAGTCAGCTGGGTTTAGTTCCCCGGGTACATGTCTCCATTTCAAGGGTGTGACAGAACTTTGTATTTGTGACACTCTATTCGCCACGAAAACTTCAAGATTATGGACCGAAGCCCGAAGCCAACACAGGACAATCTCGCTGTCCGACCATGCAAAAACGTCCAAAATGTTTACGAAGGGCTTCAAAGAAGCGTGGACGTGGTTTAATAACCGGTTCAAGAGTGCGGCTCCCGAAAGTTCTAACTTAGGAATTGTTAGACGAGACCTAATAGGTGCAACCTTGCTCTTAGCTAGGACAAGGTGCAACGAGACTTGCCCAGAAGCACTCACGGTTCGCAGATATACCACAGCTGCATATCCCTTCTCAGAGGCATCGCAGAACCCGTGTAAGCTTGCACGACATTTGCCCGGAGGCAAGAAGCATCTGGGTAAAGAGATTTGGTTGATGTCGGGAAGGGAGGACACCAAAGAGAGCCACTCTCTTAAGAGAGCACCAAGAAGAGGCTCATCCCAGCCTAACCCAGACACCCAAAGCTTTTGAAGAAAGCACTTGGCCAGAAAAACAACCGGAGTTATCCAACCGTTTGGATCAAAGGTGCGCGCCACAGTGGACAGGACCAGTCGTTTGGTCCAAGACTTCGGAGGATCATCTAACTTGACCCGGTACGTAAAAGAATCCTGAACGGGCTGATACTGGATACCAAGCACCGTCAGCAAATTGGGATTCTCCGGGTGTTCAAACAGGTGAGGATCCTGTTGATCCTCTCCAGGTAAGTCCTGCAAAACCTGAGGTGAGTTGGATAGCCATTTACGTAACTCGTACCCTCCGGATTTCAAGATGGCGATCAACTCGTCCCTCAGGATGCGAGCTTCCTCAACACTGGATGCTCCGGCGCAGATGTCGTCCATATAGACAGAAGTTTCTAGGACATCCGCTGCTCGCGAATAATTCAGTCGTTCCCGGTTGGCCAGCTCCAAGAGCGTCCTCATTGCAATATAAGGACTAGACCTAAGGCCATAAGTTGTAGTGTTCAGCTCGAACACGCGCACAGGATCACTGGGATTCTCGCGCCACAAAATCAGCTGGTAACGACGATCATCGCGATGCACTACCGATTGCCTGAACATCATTCGTATGTCGGCCACAAAAACCACCTGGTGCCTACGGAAGTTGGTGAGGATGTCAGATAGATCCTTAAGAAGTTTGGGGCCAGTGTGGAGACACTGGTTCAAGGAAACCCCATTAGACGTGGCCGCTGACCCGTCGAAGACCACACGAATTTTACCGCCTGGAGACTTCAAGACCGCGTGGTGAGGGAGAAAATAGTGCTCGTGAGAGCGCCAGTCAAATGAGGAAGGGGACATGTGCCCCAACGCCTCGTACTCCCTCATGAACTCAATATATTTCTCTCGAAATGCAGGGTCTCGCTTCATGCGGCGTTCCATGGACAGAAGTCTTTTTTCAGCTAACGCCCTTGAATGACCAAGGGGGGGGCGTGAGGCAAGGAAGGGTAGCCGAGTTACAAACCTGCCATCGACGCGACGACCTGTGTTATTCTGGTAGAATAACTCGCATTCCTGATGGAGGGGGTCTACCCGAGCCGCTTGAGGGGGCTCTTCAATTTCCCAAAATTTTTGGACTACATCGGAAAGTGCCACTCCAATAGTTTGGAGATGGTCCACGTCAGGAGGCAGGTTGGTCCATAAAACCGGACCGAAAAAACTAAACCCAAAGATAGTGGGCATGGCCGACAAACCATTTTTCTGCAATGTCCTAATCTCTCCTGACATGATCAAGCCCAGCACATCGGCGCCCAAGAGCAAATCAGTGGGGCCAGGTTCAGACCATGAAGGGTCCGCCGGGGTTAAACCCGACGCGCAATGAACCGCCGAGTTATGGATAGGAACGTTCGGGAGGTGTCCCACAATATCGTCAAGAACGTTCACATCGACTAGGATACGAAGGGGACCTTCGGCTGGACCAAACATAAGTTCTGCCCGACCCCTGGGAGTCGGAGGAACCGATCCTCCTATTCCTAACATTGGACGATTGTCCGGACTCCAGGGGAGCCCCAGCGTCCTCACCAACCACGACGATGCAATGCAGCGCTGTGAACCGAGATCTAGCAGCGCGCGTACCATTAGCCACTCACCGTTCGGGTTAAACACCCTGACCAAAGCCGTGGGCAAAAGTACGGTCTGGCAGACCGTCTTATGCTCGCTCAAATTGTCGGGTGAGGTGGCGGTGGTGGGAGCCAGGGCAGCAACTAGTCAACGGGAGTTGCCCCTTTCGGGCGACTCCTCCAGCCTCGGGCGCTCGTAGGGGCCAGCTTGCGGAACTTCTACCACACCAATAGGTGGGGTTCCCCCAGGGTACACCCAAGCGTCCCTCATGGGCTGAGGGGGTCTGGTCACGTACGACAGCCGCGGGACGACGTAGTGCGGAGGGGGGTGTCCAGACCATCGAGGGGGGTATCGCTCCAGCCTGGGGTATTCAGCCAGAGGAGGGGAGTACCTCCTTGGTTCAGACTGAGCGACGGCAAAACCTCCCTCAGGGTTGACAGAGGGCGGAACGCCCCCGCCCCTGGAGGGCTGCACCCCCGCCCGAGGGGGGGGTGAAGCCCTATCAAAACCAGGGGCCGGACGAACAGTGTTCGCCCCACGCCGTCCATCGGCTGGGCACGTGACCGAGGAGGAGCCTCCACTCCTGCCGGGTGTCTGTTCAACCACCTCCTGCCTGCCGGCACCATTGCGGTCGAGACAAAGAATAGGAAGGTGGTTGCCCTGACAGTGTGTGCAAGGCCGTTGGTGCTGGCAATTGCGTTGCAAGTGCCGACCTAAGCAAGAGTAGCACCAACGGCGCTCCCTCGCGATGGCCCTACGGTACTTGGGCGGTCTCTCCAAAAATTTAGGGCAATCGGCCGTTGTGTGCGTGGAAGCACGGCAATAGTTGCAGGGGGTTGCCTCGGTCGCAGCAAGGCCACTAAAGTTGGGGATTGTGCGGCGACCAGTCTGCTGCGCCACTACTGGCTGCTTGAGACCCCTGGTGGAAGTCGTGGGTTTAGAAGCGGGCGTCGGTCGCGCCGGCTCCTTTGCCGGTGTTCCCGAGGCCACGGCATTCTCCACCTGGCGGCTCTGTTCCTCAAGGAACTTTAAGAGGTCACTGAACGGGGGTATATAATTAGCCCCGTCCCCGCCGTACCTCTCTTCAAATCGGATCCGCAGATCGAGAGGCAGGCGGGACAGAACCAGGTGAAGAAGCCAGAAGGACCACTGATCCACCGGTAAGTCAAGTTGTCGAAGGGCGTTGCAAGCAACCACGACTGGGTCAATGATCACCTCCCGGAGACGCGCTAGGTCTTTCAAAACCGGGAGGGATATTAACTCCATCATGTGCGCGTCAGCAAGGCGGCGCACATTGGCGTAGCGCCTCTCGAGGAGTTCTCTGGCCGTGGAGTAGCTGGCGTCAGACAACTTCAAATGGCAGACTACCCCAAGTGCCTCCCCTTGAAGGGAGGTCCGCAAATAGGCCATTTTTTGGCCTGGGGATAGGTCGCGGCGGGTATGGACTAGACTGTCGAAGATGGAGATGAACCCCATCCAGTCTTGAAGCCGCCCACCAAAGTGTGGAAGGTCCAAAGTAGGCAGCCGACCCAATAGGGCGGGCTGCTGCTGCGGGCGAGGCGACTCGCACAGAATGCTCTTTCGAGCCTCACGATTCATTTTGGCCCCAGCCTCGAGCACATCGTCTGTGAACTCGAAGAACTGCTCGTAGTCCTTCTGGGCCGATTCTCGCGCCTCGTCGTCCTCCACTGTAGCAAGGAATTCCGAATAGGCCTCTTCAAAATGGGCTCGTCTGGCTGGGAGCTGCTCAAGGCGGTGGAGCAAGCTAGCCGTCCTGTCTGGACGAGTAATAAGCGCATGCGCGCTAGCTGCCCACCGCAGCTCATCCTGCATACGGCGCACCGGAGGCTTATGCGAAGGCATGGCGAGACTGCGCGAAGATAATTACAAGGAAGCACGAAACCGAAAAATAAAACAACAAGGACGTAGAACAAGCACAGATGCAAACACCAACACGTGCAGAACGCTAATCAAGGTCGCGGTTAACAAACGCGCGGCACGCGGTAAATAACGCGGCGTTGCTACAAAAACGCGTGGTGTAGCGGTACAATAATCTGTGGCCGTTAACGCGGCGTATCGGTCCGACACGTGGCGTACCGCGCCTACAAACGTGTGACCGACAGAGATACGCGACGAATTAAATACGCGCAACAAATATCGATATCGACGCGCCGAACGTGTAAAAGCCGCTTAACCAAAAGGCGCGAAACCACGCTCTGCTACCAATTGTTACGGCCCCTTGCCTGTCCAGATGAGGGCTCAGTTCCCGGGCCCATAGAGGAACGAGCCCGGACAGGTCGAGGGGGGACCGACTAGTGAGACTACGCGGGATCACTAGTGTACGATCAGTCTCGGGTCAGATGACGGCATCCAATCCGAGTCGGATAGCAATCGAGTCTCACTAGTCGATCAGTGGAAATAGTAATCAGCGACTTTTACTAGACAACAGGTCGGCCACTACGGCTGATACAGTACGCCACCGGACGCGGCCAACAATAAAAATAGTTTAAAATTAGTAGGTGCTTATTGACTGACCTTGATCCCGAAGCGTCGGCCTTGATACGGAGTCCTCTGTAGTAGATGTGTGACAGTGTGTGACGTGAAAGTGTTAAGGGTATGTACAAGGGGGCGTGTGTGTATGGGACTGGCAGAGCCGTCTGACCTCCGCTTCAAATCAGCCTCCAAACACGAAGACCACACGCGCAGGAACCCACTTTCCGTCGGCTACCGGTTCGAAGTGCGAAAGGGACCGCACCAGCGCCCCAGCGCGCGAGAGAGGGGGCGCGGCAACAGACAAAAAACGCAGTGCGAAAAACAAGTCAGGCGCATCAAAAAACGGACGTCCCGTTGCGATGTTATTCGATGACTAAACACCCGCGCAAATAGAAACGTGGCTACTCAAACGTAGTAATTTGCGTCTCGCGACTACGCGTTTCAAGGACGACACGCGATCAAAATTACGTCAGCCACGCGCGGGGGACCGCTAAGTTCGTCGGTCGACAGCAGACTGAATGGTGCTTAATACTGGCGCGCACCGAAGTCGCCGCGTCATTGCAGGCATAAAAAAATCTCGGCGACCGATGCGCGAGCGGGATAGGAAGATTGGCGTTTCCGCGAGTTGGAGCGGGAGCGCACGATTCGATACAAAACGCATGCAGCAAAAAACTCGCCGTAACCAAAGCGTGAGCGAGACGCGCCGATGAGGGCTTCCGCGGGTTAGAGAGAGAGAACACGATTCAACACAATACAATAGGCTCGGCGCTCGCGCCAGCTACTCTCGCGTAAACAGAAACTTTCTTATGAAATTATTCGTTTAAAAATTTTATTTAAGTCAATTTCAAGATTTTATATGATCGAGTAAAGTAAGTCCTATCGTGTTACAAATTAGCACATTCTTTAGATGATATCTTCATGTGTATTAGCAGGACAGATTAATTTGTTTTGCTGTAATCCGCTACTTGAAAAGATTCTGTATGGTACAATATGCAGGAACACCGCCCACATGAAACACCACACACAATTTTCCAACACTTTCTTCGACGCACGTTTCGTCCCGAACCGGGACATCCTCAGGAGATGTTGACTTCACAATGCGAAATCGTAGAAATCTCCTGAGGATGTCCCGGTTCGGGACGAAACGTGCGTCGAAGAAAGTGTTGGAAAATTGTGTGTGGTGTTTCATGTGGGCGGTGTTCCTGCATATTGTACCATACAGAATCTTTTCAAGTAGCGGATTACAGCAAAACAAATTAATCTGTCCTGCTAATTATGGATTTCCGCAAAATAACGCCTGCTTCCATTCAATATTCATGTGTATTGTGTATTTTTTGTAAGATGGGGAATGACGACCTTAATTATTCGTTCAAAAAAACTGTTTTCCCCGCTTTATGCTCGATGACTCGCCTTAATGAATACTTCAGCTACAATAAATAGGTAATATTTTTTTTTATTCTATACAAGTTAGTACTTGACTGCGATCTCACCGGATGGTAAGTGATGATGCTGCAGTCTAAGATGTTATCGTACTAATTTGAAAGGGTAAGCAAATTTACCCCAACGGTTTCCTCAAGCACGCTAAATCGCTTGGCTGTGCGTCTTTGCTAGAAGAGTGGTAACTAGCCACGGCCAAAGCCTCCCACTAGACCAGACCTGAGCCAATTTAGAAATTATAAAATTCCAAAGTGGCCCGTGGCGGGAATCGAACCCGCGACCTCCAACTCGAATCCGAGCGCGCCGCCACTGCGCCATGGAGGTCGTCAAATTAAATAAATCAATTTGTAGTCAATTTAAATCGTTTTAAGTACTTGGAATTAAATTAAGGATTGTGACGCCTGGCATTAAACATAGAGTATGGTCTACTAATTATTTAATCTGTGGTATGGTACGCTCGATATCTGTGGGTACGCTCCATCTATCAGCAAGTAGGTACCTACTTACTTGGTAAGGATAAACACCGATAAGATCAAAGAAAAATGCCTGCACGCTTCAAACGCACCAATTCATTTCGTATTAAAACCAAATAGCTTCGTTTAATCAGGATAAAGTAATCTAGAATGGTAATAAATTTAATTCAGCGTAAAAGAAAATTACCATTTTAATTTCTTGTGATAGCCCTCGAAGCATTCTTTATATTTCATTGAAGTAAGATTTGCGTTTAATCTTCTTACAATTTTTTTAACCATCTGTTTCACTGAAATAATAAAATTAACCTCTGCAGTGACGACAGAAGTGAAAACTTGAACACTTACGCAAGGTGTCGTACGGTAACGGCATTTCGGGGTCAATGATTTTTTTCCGTCTCAGAAAATGTCTAACGAGCCTAAAGAAGTTTTCCTTAAAAAAAATTGTGTTTTGTATAATTAGTAAATTTACACGATGCAATTTATCATACAAACCATGTGTAATAAGACAGTATTTTTTAAACCATAACAACTGTCTTCTTTAGCATAATAAAGGTCAAAAAATGTTTCCAGAAAAGGTCAACCAATTATAAATATTGTACCTACATCTTTAAATTGTGTATCTTTAAACATACGGGTAAATCATTTCATTATTTAAGCAAAAAACATTATTTCTCAAATAAATCAACATAAGTAAGTAATAACATCAAAAATGTTAACAAGTTATCCGGTAAGTACCTACTTAGGAGATCAGGATTTGTACGATCAATCTTGTAACGTTTAACATCTCTTTTGTTATACCGAGATGAAAAGTTTCAATCAATTTGCGCTACTTAATTAGGAAGGGTCGAAACTTGAGTAGGTATTCGATGTGGATCTTTTGATCTATTTGCAATCTTGTTACAATGGAATTAAAATTATAACAAAGCGAATTCTTGCTTTTGGCAATTTCGTAACACTTTAAACAATAAAAGTAACATTGGAATTCTCAGGAGTACTTTAGTGAAAGCATAGTAGAATGAGGTAGCCTATAGCGCTTCTGAGTTAGTTATGGCTATTGATTTGAATATTAGGTTAGGCAATATGATAGCATCAATTTCCAATGTGAATCTATTCTCCCTCTGTTGTGTATATGTTGTCTAATTTAACAGGCTCGACTGTTTCCCCTAAGCGTAGCTTTTACATCCAAATGAGTTGATATTCGTATAACTCCTGCAGGATTCGATTGCAAAATCTTTCATTGTAAATATTGAATGGGCAGGCGTTATTTTGCGGAAATCCATAATCAGCAGGACAGATTTATTTATTTTGCTATAATCCACTACTTGAAAAGAATCTGCATGGTACAATATGCAGGAACACCGTCCGCATGAAACACCACACACAATTCTTCCAACACTTACTTCGTCGCACGTTTCGTTTCGACACCGTTACATCCTCATTCAGACTCTACGATTTCGCATTGTGAAGTCAACATCTTCTGAGGAAGAAAATGAAGTGTGCGAAGAAAGTGTTGGAAGAATTGCGTATAGTGTTTCATGTGGGCGGTGTTCCTGCATATTGGACCATACAGAATCTTTTCAAGTAGCGGATTATAGCAAAACAAATTAACCTGCCCTCCTTCATTGTAAATTTATGTCATTGAATGTAGGCTTCATACGCCTCAGAGGCAAGTAATATGCTGCATGAGATGCGCCCATAGCTTCTCAATTTACCCTGTTTGAGATTCGTCTCGTAGGAATCCGTACACTTTATTCTTCGAGCGTTAGCGAAGGTCAACAATTATAAAGGCAATAATCTCACATTCTATTCAAATGCGCTTCTTTGTCACTGCCGTCCGTCACAACTCAGCCTTGCAGCCTCTCGAGGAATGCAAATCCTTTTGTTGCATTCCCCGAGAGTACCGTTAAATTTGAATTTGTTTATACTCCGAGACACGTGAAGTGTAGAGCGGCTTTCGCGAAAAATGTTTTTTAATTTCTTATCTGTATAGAAGGGAAAGGTAACTATTACTGACTGATCTATCAATGCATCATCGGACGGACAAAGGCACACATATAACTACCTACCATAGTGGGCGTAACTGTGCTAAAAATTTAGGATTTTATCAACAGACACATTCAGGTTCATAGCGAGGATTTTATAAAAATTCAACCTTTAACGACAGATAATATAGATGATCACGAGAAAGAAGCAAGTTTTTCATTAAGACATAAGGTCCGTTAAAAAAACATTAAATACACAGATTATTTACTAATCTGTGATTAAATACGTAGTAGAGATCTATCAAACCTTTTTCACAGATTTAAGTTTAGACTGTGATGTAACTGGCATAGAATATGATAACAAACTCAGCTGGATACATTATTTTTTGGTTATCACTTATCTATCAATCAATCGAAAAATAGATTACCCGAGTTTGTAAAATCCCCTTCCACAAAATAAAATCTTGTTTCATAAAATTGACAATTGACCACTTTATCTCGTTACCTTACTTTTGATAAGTTACCCGATCTATAAAAACTATAATATTTAAACATCTCTGTTTATACTGTGTGTAGAGTTCGCGTGTGTTAGTGCTCGCGTGGCTGTGTTCCGTTAAATTTGAATTTATTTACAGTGTACCCATACGGCGCGCGTGTGTGAGTGTACGCGTGTGTGTGCGTGGTATTCGCATGCGCGTTGTCGCAGACTGATGGATGACAGGTGACGTCGGCGCCGCAAAGGAGCAGGGGCGCGCACGTCTACGGAGATTTTATTTTGTCCTTTGAATGAAATATTCAAAGTATTCTCTAAGTTTTTCTCTATGTGCTAATTGGAAAAAATGTTCGTTAGTAAATTAAATGGATTTGTAGAGTCGTATCTTAATATTATAATTATCTAATGGATTACATTTAAGATCTACGTCCAGTTGTCAGAGTAGTAAACATCAACCGACCTTTTAGGACATACAAACTGGGGTGTGATTCTAGAAAACAAAATTGTACATCGGCCAACCATCGCCGGTAATCATAGCAACCATCGTCAGTAAATTGGCGCCGTGGCTTCATAATCGATGCAAACATTAACCAATCACTTACGCGACTCGAAAGATGCAAGCATTAACCAATCACATGAATAGATATCAGCTCGCGATGCTATAAGCATTTTTGCAGAATTGCGTAGCTGATCCCAATTTAAAAAATGAAATCCAACGCTATGGAAAAATAGAAATGTTTGAAAAGAATTTTATATTTTGTTGACGTGATTCATTACGGAGAAAAAGTAAGACTTAATTAGTGCTATGAAAATGGGGGAAGCAGAAGAGAATGAACACCAAATTGGTAAAACTGCTAAACGCTTAATAGAACGCCAACTGATAGACTCAAAGTTACCAATACAAACACAAAAGTGGATATCAAAAAGCTGTATTTTTAATATTTTTCACCAAGAAAAAGTAATTTTGCTACCCCTGATCGTCTCACAGGCCACAGCTCATTAGGCATGCGTAGGTTTAAAGGCGGCCTGAATTTAGCCGCCACAAAGGGCGCCGCTAACTCTATTGAACCTAAACAAACACTGTACAAAAAATTGGTATTTAAATTAGGAGTCATGAATCTGATAACTGAAAGAATAACTGATTTTTAATTCTTTTGACTTATAACTGACGAAATCTGTAAATAAATAAGGGATTTAGCAGACGATATTGAAAAGTTCGATGAATATAATATTCACTGGGTATAATTTTAATATTTGATTTCACAAAATATTAATGAATTAAGTAACTGAATTCATACAGTTCGTTGAATATTTAAGAGCACTTCACTTTTTCTTTTACAAAAACGTACTTTACTTATGATTTACACTTGTTTTAATGTTCAAAAAGGTGGGACCATATTGTCCTTTGAGCTTCAAAGAAGGGGAGCAATTTACGAGCTAGAAGAGCCAATCTTAAGTCCAAAGTAACAAAGGCGAGAATAGAATGTTAAATACATTTGAACCGAATCGTTTCAAGGAGCTCTTTGCAAGGTGAGTGAGAGTCGATAATGAAATCAAGCGAAGGATATTTTCGACGATCACGTCCTTGATACTAAGTTAATATTAAGTATTAAATAGTTGAAGCATTTAGTTTTAGTATGCCTATTAAGTAGTATTAACAGATATGCAATCATTCTCTTTATATATATTTTTGAAACGTAGTGCTGCTTCTGTAAGTATTCCAAGATTATTAGAAGCTTTGACCAAAAATTATTATTAGAGCGTACCTATTCAACAGCATATTATATTAAATACTTTGAGCTTTTGAAGTAAAGTATGATGTTAGTGTTAGATGATCGATGTTAGTTTGTATATCACTAGAATCACTATTTCTGAGAGCCGATTTAATTCCCTTAGTTTGTTAATTTTTCTAATATGCTTACGAAAACGGTTCGGGAAATGCGCAGAAAGTTTTAAAATTACGCGGGTGGAACTGCGGGTGAAAACTAGTAGACAAATTACAGGAGGAATATACAATAGTGTTACTTATTAACTTATTTACAAGCTCAACCTGATGAAATTACAAAAAATTAAATGTTCATTAACATATTCAATTTTCAATTTGCAAAAATATTTTTATTGCAAGTGAATGGACAAACGGCAAGGCATATTAGAGTAGGTGCAGATATGAGTACCTACGCCGATGTATAGCCGCAATATGTTATTCAGGGCGGACATGCAGCACATAAAACTGCAGGAGAGACATAAAAGTGTCATTCATTATACGTAAACGGCGTTATTGCAGCGCACCCCACTGCCACCGCCCGGTGCAATATTATGAAGATGTCCACGAGAAATGACAAAGGCTGGTATCTCTTCATTCTAAATATTTTAAGTTCTAAACGAAAACCTTACGATATTTACATACATTTTTTTTTGTTTTCCGGCTCGAAGGACCACAACAAAGATCTGATGAAATTATGAACGTCAGCATGACGTCACGAGTTTAGTACTTAACCTATTTTAATATGTCGGGATGGCAGGTAATGATTGGATTATGTACTAAACAAACTTTAGAAAACCTTCCTTAAAACGTTATCGAATTCCTTTCTACGACATAAAAATTTAAGAAGGTATGATAACTTGATTACAATAAATGTTTCTGAGGACAAAAGTTGCGAGATTTTGAGAATCTGGTTTTGATAATTTCCTTAGTTTACCTAGCATAAAGAAAACTTTTTGCATGTCGACAGCCACACATCGATACAAGTATGAAGATGGGACTCGATGATGATGGTCTGAGCCTAATATAGGCACATTAATTTTTCAGTTACCATTTGTGTAACTCGAGTTATTACGTAAAATGTGAAAATAGAACGAGATCAATCAGCTGGTGGCAGCAGATAGAGGGTAATGGGCTTCGCGTAGTGGGTAGTTGTACAATGGTTCACAGTGGACATACATAAAACATCTCCGCAGCCCCGCGGCGGCCGCAAGATAAGTCGCATCAATTTTTTGGGACGCCACTCAAAATCCCCTGACAACGGCCGCGCCTAAAATATACCCCACTTTATGCGTGGAATAATAAACACATAATGGCAGGATCCTTTCAAAAGCACCTACATTTCCAACGTAACGAAACCCGAAGTTTATTATAGTCAAGTTTTTTTATCATTTTATATGACGTTTGTCGGATTTTACGCAAGCTGACAGGACGTCCTCCGATCATTCTTCCGAAGTATTTAAAGGGGTTAATAGCGCTAAAATCAAAGGCTACATCGAGCTCATAATGCGAACGTTATGAATTCAATATCGCATTGAAACGTTTTTTAACTATTGTTTTTAACTGTGGAAAAAGCAACAGCGCTTGTTTTCTCGGGGCTGCGACATGTTTTATATTTGTAAGTCAACTCTCGGAGTATAACGAGGACGCACAAAAAGCGCACTGAAGTCGTGTAAAAAATATACGTTCTTAGTGTCCCTCGCAAAAAGTGCGCGGATCTCCGCGAGATGTTTATTGCATGAGCCGGGAGCCGCGCGGCCCCGAGTGCTCCACCTTAATGGATTGTCGCTGGGGTTTAACTTTGGCCTACATAAAATACGTATAAAGTAATTCTTGCATTCCGAATAAATTGTCATGACACATTGTTCTTTGTTGTACTTTGATATTCCCTTGCAGCGTCCACAAATCACCACTTACCTACCTAATTACCTACATCTATAAGTAGAAATTACGTAAAATTTTAAAGAAAAAACATTAAAAATTCCTCGAGAGATAATCTAAGCCCCGGATTTCTTTTCATTACTTGCACATAGTTACGAGAAAAATAACTTTACAAGTCAAATTAACAGAAATGCCAGTAAATGTTCCATATCGGTCAGTTGGCTACGCAAGTCATGGCCGAAAAATTAATCATGCTGTCAATTTTTCCAACAGAACGAAGCATCTTTTACGCGGTTAGCGGATCTTTGTGATCTTATTTGAGAGTACCTATATTTATGATAATGTAGGTACATCAACAGAAACTATGACAAATGATTTAGGTATTCGCAAAGAATTATAACCAGAAGTCCTTAGATTTATGAATTGTGTTGGAAATTAAAGTGACGATAATACCATAATACCTATTACAAATTGTCATCCAGGTAGTTTTTAAAAAAGTAGTGTAATGATAGCAAAATGATAGTGTTGGTGGTAATAATGAATATTATAATAATGTAAACAAGGATGCTCCCGAAGGCGATGTCCATTAAGGGCGATACCGTAGACAAAGAGTCCATCCATCATTTACTGGTGCCACACCACGCACTACAACCCTTTCCATCGCCAGCTAACAGCCTGTCATCTGCTGCTATCTATCATTTACGTAAGGATGCGCGCTCCGATAAACATTACATACTACGAGTAGACTCACTTGTATATTGCGAAGTTACTGTATATTATAAATGTGTACTTCCTTGAATTTATAACTTCTTAATAAAGTAGGTGACTGCAAATAAATGATTTGATTTGGTAATCTTGACACATTAATTATTGCTTACTAAATAGTAAAAGCAAAGGTTTAAATGTTAAGTAAGTACATAGGCACATGGGCAATTCCCAAAGTTAAAGAAAATATGTAATTTTTCATCAAACTTTTTTTAAATTAAAGGTAAGGTATAATAATTTAAACCTCCTTTGACATTGTTAGATTTAGTTACTATTTAGGTATGTATTTTTAGTAAAATAATAGAGAGCTGAAAATTAAAAAGAAAATACAACATCTAGATATTCTCATTCATATTTCATTTGACTATTCTGACTGATGTTCACTACGTTTAAACAATTGTTATTTCAAAGTAAGTATATTCTAAAGAAGGCATTATAAGCTATAATAACCACAGAGGTGTTAGTTATATCTGTTTTATCTCATAATTCTCTTATCTACCTACTTGAATATTCCAGAAAAAAAACTTCCAATTCGATTACAGAATAAAAATGCCTTTACACTGATTTCAAATTAGGTACGTTAAGATAACAATAAGATCCAAGGGTAGAGTCGCCAAAGTTTCTTTAACGAGAACAATTTATCCCCGAAAATACCGACATTCCCTAGCTTAGTGTGCACTAAGAAAAATTATTACATAGCGATGTAAATGCCGTCGTGAAAACACAATAAAAGATTTAACTACGACACGCCTCGCGCACATTCCGCGTGTAATAACCGAGAACAATATCTCCCTTACGATTTATAATGTATCTCTTTTATTACCATAGCTATGGGATGACCACGGGGCGACCATCTTAATGATTCGACGCAAAGAGCTCGGTTTATAATTCGCTGTGAAAGCTCGCAGGGAATGCAGTCCTAGACTCCCCTGCAGTCTCCCATACTGCTAAACTCGCTTGTAGAATCTTTAAAGCATCTTGTACTTAGAAACATAAAAAACTCAACACACCGCTTGAAAACGGCAAGTGAATATTTATAAGTATCGCACTACAAAAAAATCAGTGCTAATTGAATTTGTAAAATAACTTGATAGTCATTAGAAATCAAACAAAGGGTTTCAATACCATAAAAATTTAAAAACCTGAAGGCGTATATTTAGAGTACCTCATAACAATTATTTATGCGTCTTCGATCCCAGAATGATTTTTTAATTGCTGTGGCTCGATACAGGGATGCCGTAATATGCTGAACGGAACATCGTAAAAAGTTTAGCACAATCAGGCACGCACCGACCAACGTAGCGTGGGATTATAAACAATATTAAAAATCAACCGACCATCAGTACCTTATATCAGCGAAGTTAGTTAGTATCCAGAGCTTTATTTTTGTCTATAAGATAGGCACGCAATCCATTTGTGAGTTTCTAGTTGAGAGAGCTGTTATGTTCTCATATTTCTACTCAATATTATAACTGCAGTAAAAAAATACCTAATAAGAAATAAATAGCAGCACGTATAGGTTAAGTGGCATTCGGCGTAGTCCTAATGTCCGGTCTCTCGTTACAAATAGTTTATTGTCTCACAGGATGTAGGCAGTCGTAACTCGTAATAGTAAAATGATCTTATTATCGCGTAAACCTGCTTTCTCTTTAGTGGGTGACATATGCGGATATGGGACAATAATCGGCTCTACAGGGAATTGCACTTTGTGGCTGCTACAAAAGAATCCGGCCAATGACCACAATAACTCAGTTATTACCTACTAGTGAGTACAACTTATAATACAAAAAGATTAAATAAGGTAATACTTAATAAAAGATATTGCGATGTAGGTATCTTTATCCAGATTAAAACGGCTTTGGACAAAGGCGCTCTAGCCTATTTGGTAGCCATAGGTATGGTAGGTAACTAACCTATGCAGTTTAAAAGTATGTACCTAATTTAAACAAAAAAACAAAGTTATTTAAAATTACGCAACCCTCGTGAATGGGGCTAAAAAATAAATCCTCCGATAGCTGACACTGCGTGGTGCATGTCGGACTCTATTATCGCACACAATGCAACATTTTAAATCCGCACAAAGAGCGAAATAGTCCCTATTCCAAGTACAACAGAGTAAAATCACCGTTCAGCAGAATTTTGCAGCAATTATTCGTTTTTGCTGGCTCCAAAGGGATTTGTGCTCACTCCGGCATCGGCCAAGTAATGGTCACTCCCAGTTTTCGATCGTTAGCGTAATAAAAGCATTTCCAACGTGTTTTTTCCTGAACTGGATTATCGTAGCGTGGGAGTGTACAATATTTAAGTTCCGCTATTAAAAGGCGTGATGCGAGCATAAGCACGTGGTATTTTTTTAGGGCTATTAAACATTGGATATAGAAGTATCATATTTCAGGTTACACATTACGTAAAACGATGTCATAATGTGGTAAACAGTTATAGCAGTGGTTAAGACTTCGGCCTCATATTCGGTAGTCCAGGATTTGAGCCCCTCTAACTTTGACACGGATATGTCAGTCACTTATGTAGGTCTACATAAGGACACGTGAAGAAACCTAGATTGGCTGACAGTTAAAACCATAATCTTCTCAAAGGTGTGTGTGAACACTGCCATCCAAAGTGGCAAATGCCTCCAAAAAGGAGCCTGTAAAACAGGAACTTGAGATGGAAATACAGAGACACACTGGGTTAGACAGTGCAAGTGTCACTAAAATGCTCACTCAAAAATGTCTCGGTAGGTACCAAATATTTTCCTAAAAAGTAAACAACAGCAATATTGGTTAGGGAACGTAATATCGTTGAGTAGGTATACACAAACAACCAGTAAGCACCTACTCTGCAACGCGATCCCTTATTTCCTATGGCTCAAATCGTAGCACCTCCGCAAATCGTAATCCTCTTAGAAAACATTTCCAATTTAAAAAGAATTCCACCTTTTATCCCTCAGAGGAGGGCACGCGTAAAAAATAAAAAGGAAAAACCGTGCGACACGCGTCCCACACTGTAGACACCGTATGTACGTATAGATAACCGAGTTTCTGGGTCCCTCCGCTCGATTCTTTACAGGTCGCTTCTTCCATCGAGAAAGCATCTATTGAAACTCCACTCAGGCCGTGTTAGCTGCCTATTTAGTATAAAAAGGGTCGGGAATTTCCTCGAGATCCTTTTTTATCCGGCGACGGCCCCACCCTCTTCACCCGTCACCCGCTGTACGCCGGAAGGTATACTCGTACGTATCGTATACATAGCACATCCAGCCTACAACTACATCCACCGTCGTCTAAAGCTTATTTTGCCTTAACTTTTATTGTAAACTATCGGACATCCATCGCGGAAGACTTCCCCTCTGTATAGTTTTAATTTCAAAAATTCATTTTACATGGTAACTTGTGATTACATGATAGATATCTGTATGCATTTTTGCATATCTGCAGTGTTGCCAATAGCAAGAGCATCTCATATACAGTATCTCTACACTCTATTTCTAAGGTCTAACTGAGGACAAAGCTTCATCGAGTAAAACAGTTAACTAAATCCCATCAAAACATAAAATATGTGAAAGGAGAGCCAAGTACATACCATAGAATATTATGATAATATGTATATGCCTTGGTTGTTGACTTCAACTACAAAAGAAGTGATATCTTAATGGGTGCCAAGTTCAATGGTCAATCCTGAAATTTATTTATAACAACATAAAATACCATGTCTTCTTATAAATTAGGCTAATATATTGAAGCCTCAGGTCTGACTTGGCTAGTTCTCATATACGAACTATTAAGTTCGATGGCTAGTTTCTACCAGCAGGCCAAATTTTCGGATTATTAAAATAAAAACCGACAAGTAACAGGTTTAAAACTTGTGAAGGCTATATATATATAATTCGTTTATTGGACTTGGATTGGTGATTTTTGGACGTTAATATCTAAATAACTGCTTGAGATGTGTTTATGAAATTTGGAGCATATATGTATCTTGCAAGTCTCAATATATGAGCCAAATTTGACACGTTAATGTCAAATAGTTTTTGAGATATGAGGGTGTCAAAAGTGGCTCCAAATGGTTCGTGTAAAATTACACACGGTGCGCTTGCCAGTACTGTATACTTTGTCCTTGGCTTGACACGCTGACCGCGTGTCTTGATATTCTAACTAAAAATATAAAAGTTGGAAAAGTTATTGCCTTCACGGGTATCCATTTACTGTATCCCCTGTAGTAACATCAGTTCAAATATTTAAAGAGGCCGAATTTGATCGGGGACCGCGGGTGCCCGCAATTGGATCACACGACCGGTTGCGACTTGCGAGCTCCTCCCGAGTCCCGAGTTATTCCGCTGAAATTAACTTATCCAAGCAAATTCGTTTTCAATAGCCTTAAGTAAACTTAAATTTGTATCAATTTGGAGCCCCGACCGAGCTAAAAGCCATTATAGCTCCCGGCAATTCCATCAATCGATCCTTTTTATATCCACTGAATACTTATTTTTCCTGCAGTCTCGTTGGATTCGAATTGAAAGTACCTACCTACAATATATTTATTTCTTTTCCAGTACCTTTTATCCGAAATGCTCTATTTAGGTAAGTACAGATGTGTAATGTACGAGTATGAGTAGGTATAGGTACCTATGTGTACCTTAATGTGCAGTTTACTCGAAAGTAGGTAGGTATAGAGGTAGATAAATACTATTTAGTATTTTAACTGGAAATATAAGGTTTTCAAAGAACAGTTATTTAAACATCTAATTCGACTCAAACAGCAGGCGAAAAACCCACTCAAAATAAGAATTGGAAAACAGTACAATCCGCATAAGTGCGTGCGCGAACCGCCAGGGATCGGTTAACCGCTAACCCACGTTACACGCCGCTCCCGCGTCCCTCAGGAGCGGAGGATTCCGACTTTCCACAAAGAAAATAGCAATCAAAATTTGATTTACCGCCACCCGCGGCCGTACATCACATCGCTCTAATCCGCGAACAGAGAGCCTGAATCTTAGGGGATCCGCGTCCGACTCCAATTGAAAATCCCGCAGACACGACCGACCTTTAATATTTATGAGGGCGTAAAAAATACAGAGCTCCTTCTACAACACCATTTTAGGTAAGAGGAAATAATTAAAATGGATTCATAAATGCCCCGGCATTAAAATTTTCATGTTAACTTTTCGATTTCTGTACAAGTGGCTCAGATTTGGTATGTCTATAGAGGATAGTTTTGGCCGCGGTTGGTTACCAATGGACAATGATGTATCTTCAGGCAGTTTTAGCACTTTGGTTCAATGGACTAACAATCGATAGAGAATGTACCGTATTCAAAGTACAATGCCTGATTGGAATTGCAGTCAAGTATAAACTATAGTTAGTCTAAGTACTTACCCCTATTTTTGTAAAAGCATTCCAATGTATAATGTTTTTTTAATATGCATCCCCGTAGTGACGGTATCCCTAGCTGCCTATATCTTTGCAAAATACAGCGGATTATGCGGTCGTCCGTCGTTCAATATTCAGTGGAATATAAAAACGAATTGGATTTCATTTGAGCCGACACCAAAATATTTATGCCGCGGCCTCTGATAGTCTATACATAACGAATGAATTTCGACCTTCCTATGTTACATTCAAATAAACAACATCAAAAGGATGGATTCTTTGAAATATTTATTTTGGCATTAATTTGTAGTTTTACTACCGCTACCTAGGTACCTACTCAGTATAAATTCTGTCACAAAATGAATTCATGTGAGACGGTACGAAATCATATAAGAATAGGTACCTATATCTACCTACCATAAGTTATCCTTAAGGGTTTCTAATGAAGGCAAGATGGTAATGGTAAGTGGGGGTCCAGCAGGCGATGTAATAACTTGGAAGGAACGCCGATCGTTTATAACCCCTTCACAACACCACACTAGAACACTAAATTGCCTTATCTACCAGTAAGGACAATGTAGCCGAAGCCAGATTATCAGCTGAAGCCAAAACCTCCCACTAAACCCGACCAAGGAAAACCTCCCAACAAACCAGACCAAGGCCTGAACCGATTTCAAATTATATTTCGAACGTGACCATGCCGGTAATTGAAGCAGTTTAATTCCCCAGCCCACTAATTGCAGGGAAACCATCATTTTCATTCAACTCGTCAAGATTTCAGTGGATACCTAACATAACTATTCAATTAGATTCATACATACTTACCTACTCAATGAAAATAATCCAATTAGCCTGAGTACCTACCTACTGTCAAGTTGTTAAATTATCGACGGGCACAATTTCAGAAACGCCGTTTATGACATCGTAACGTTAACGGTGGAAGAAACATGGATTTACTGCCGATATTTATTGCCACTAGGCTCAATAAACTAAAGCAAAAAAACGGCATGAATAAAGGCATAAAATAAAATTATTTGACGGGATTCGGAAACAAAGCAGGAGGTATCCCCATCGGCGACGGGGAGGGGCAGTCTCGGGTAATTTTGCATCGAGATCGATCGGAGGGTATCTGCGAGGGCCGGTGAGGAATGTCGCATTAGGGAGTTTGCATGGGGTCACCGTAAGCCGTTTCCGATAAGGCCCCCGGTCCCGCAGCGCGGACTTTCGGCATGTCTGCTCAGGACGCTCTTATCTGCCTGGCACAGCCTCACGGGCCACGGCCACACGCCTGCAGCGAGCGTGCTGTGAATAATACATTTCTATGCTCGCACCCCAAATTGAAATCATTTTTCTATAACGTCCGCAGTAATGATGGGTATTCTTATAAGATTCCGCCTGTACATACCTACCTATATGACTTTTGTAACCTAAAAAATTCGCAAGTTATCCAATTGTCCAAACTGTAAGTTCCAAAGAGTAACGAATAGGAGTCTACTAACTACTAATAAGTAGTAGGAGGAGAGTATGAACATAATATGCTTAAGTGACAACTAATAACAATGTGTTATGTATATGAATATGTGTGTGTTAGATATAGATATATTATATCAGGACTTTATATTTAACTTTATATTTAATCTAGATCCAAAGTAAGCGATAGCTTGTGTTATGTGTACTAGATAACTGATAAATATACATACATATTAATATACATAAATATAATATGTTGGAAAACACCCAGACACTGGAAAACATTCATGCATTTACCAGTAGTGGGATCGTCGGTTCGATTCTCCTCCTCCAATGCAACCGCTACGCCATCGGTCGTCGTTGGGAAGGTATTTAGTTTGCTAGTAGTAGATAGGCAAGTAGGTATTTCTAGTATCTGAATTTTGCAATCTGATGAATGATGTTTTTTGTTTATAAATCATACCAATAAATAGAGAGCATACTCAACCAGCTACTCGCGGGTACCACGGCACCACCTAGGCCCCAAGATATTGAAAAAAACCGGCCAAGAATATACACCCTTTCGTATGTACCTACTCCACTCAATATTGTTATTTCATCTTGAAATATCAACGCCCCGGTTTTCCCGCCCTTTTAAATAGAAATAAAAACGATTTTCAAATTTTTATGATTGCAACGACGTTGGGTCACTATTTCCTAAAACTGTTCCTTTCAAAATAATCGAGTGTGACAGACAGACGATCGGACGGACGGAGAAAAGGAGGAGAAAAGTCTCAACACATTTTCACCATTTTGGTATGGAACCCTAAAAACGTCAAAGTTGATAAACAACTACATGTTATATTATTACCCACAATCATCTTTATTATCAGCAAGCAATAAAGGTACCTATACGTAAATAGACCTTAGCTCGCCTCTGCTTGAAATGTGGCTCAACGGGCTACTTAGTTATAATTATACTTAAAGTTATGTATTTTTTTTATATATATTTTAGTTATACATTTTTGTTTCATTTTTTTCCCGATTACCTTCCCTTTTTCATTGCATTACGAACTTCATTAGTAAAGGTAAAACAAGGCGTATTATCAGACACTTAAAAAAGCGTTACAACGATTAGGTACAGATTAGGTCGCCTTGAGGGTGTAGCAAAAAGCTCACGCCACCGCAAGATTGAGATCTCGAGGGCATCAGCAGCGCAACGCGTCTCCACATGATAAATAGCGCTCTCCCGCTTTTTACGGAGGGGAGGGTGTCACGCAAAAAAATGAATAAGGAAATTTACCTAATGGCCGCGATTCTTTATACTCCATCGCCATTGTGAGAGGACAATGCTGTAATGGAGGGATGTCGTGAGTGAGCCCCGAGCGATCGCGTTTTTATTTTATAACATCCTTTTACGAGACTTTTTTCTCTTAACATTTTTTTCGTATTTGATGACCTAACATACTAGTCCACCAAAGATGTAATATTATGATGCTTTGCTATGTTTTGTGTCAAACGCATTCATTGGAAACGTTTGATTTTCATGGGCTATGAAATCAAAAGAAAATCAACAAATTCTGTTTGACATAAACATAGCAAAGTACAGTAGCACATCTCTTGGGGACAAGCTCTCCAGTGTTGTCGAAACAAGAAAACCCGTTCATGAACAGAATGGTACAGGTATAGGATTCAGTAGACAAGTTTTAGTTTGTTAATAACAAAATTCAAAATTATCCTGAGCAGTAAACACTTGAGATACTCATTTAATGAATAGAATTGACAAAGTACCATGAGCCCTACAGTAATTTTCTTTTAAATCTAGGTAACGGTAGGTCTATTATTATTTATCTTAATTTTTGTGCTAATTAGTTATTAATTTTAATAGCAGCCGAAATGTCTTTTACATAATGGCAAAACAAAACTTTACAACCCTCTTTACCCTTCCTGTTCTTCATCGCCTGTAAATTAAGTGTACCTACACAATAGTATGTATTGTGTCTACTTAAACTATCTTATGTGTTCAATAGTATGTATTTTATACTTACCTACTTAATTTTAATACTGTTCAGTTCATAATCTAGTCATAATGTATATGATAAAAAACATCAAGAGAAATCCAATAAGGTTTCAATAAAATATTGCCTATTACAAAAATCTAATTAGATGTAATTATAACTCAAAATTGATATGAATGCTCTACTTGCCCTTTAGTTTTTTCTAATGCCAAAGGTTGGCTCATGCCTAGAAGAGATTGGTTGCAGCAAAAAGGAAGACTTTGCATTCTATGTCTTCACTATACAATGTCTTTTCTGTGTCTATAAGTATCTCTTACTCAATTATAATTTTAGGGTGCAACATAGCTACTTCTTGATTTAATAAAAAAGTTCTAATTCTGATTACAGCCACCTTCACCAATAGTTTAAAAAGTTGTTGAACTTAAAAACATGCAACCTATGGATTATGAATAATAACAGATGACATAGGAATCTTGGTTGAAAGTAAAAATCTGTAATTATGCTCACCAAAATCAAAAAACATACGTACAATCCACAAAAATTGATATCACACCGAGGCATACTTCAAAATCATAAAGTATTATTAACACTATGGCACTTTCTTAAAATCTTCCAACATTAATTGATTGTAACCGTGAAGGGTAGTATGCAAATATATCAGACAGGTTTGTTCCCTGACATCCGAAGGGAGACTGCCGTAGAATAGTCAACCGAGCAGCCACCGATCAGGGCCCGAGTCTTTCCTCGGACAAATGAAATCTAAATTTCCTGATTCCTTCTCTGCTATTGGATAACAAGTCCCCAACCCCGTTGCGCGTGTGCTAAAAAATATAAAGGGTTAAAAAGTTACCCCTTTCAAAGGACCCTCTGTTTTTTATCTCTTTCTTGCTGTGGCACCCCTTTTTTATTCTGTATGCAGAGTCCAATTATTAAAACAACAAGGTATCTTAAAAGAAAGCATGCAAACCATATAGGTAACTTAAAGAACCTTATATTAACCAATAATAAAATTAATGAATAGTAATATTAAAAACTAAGTTCAGCCACAATTTCAAAAGCACATTGCATACAAAGCACAAATACTTGAGTCATATTGTATACAAGCGGAATTATTAAAATTATGTTGTTTCACTAAAAACAAGTTTGTTGTACCATGTTCTTGAACAAGTTTTACTTTTGAAGTTTTGCTTTTGATTTTGATTTTGGTGCCGCCGCGAAAACTTGTGAACGTTTCTTTCTCAACTTCTGACAAATGTCAATGCAATCAAATTGACACTTCACGTTCACGGTATCAATTTTAAAAATTATTTTAAAGCGGACCACTCATATTACGTCCAAATTCAAAAATAGTTATTGCCAAAAATTCTAATACAAATTCTAAAATTCTAGAGTTTGAATTTGGTCTCATTTGGTAAAGTAAAAGTTCACAAAAGACCGTCACACAGAGTAGGTACCTACTTTTAGTGATTATATCCTCTTTGCCTACTTTTTTTGGGCCGTCATGAGCACAGACGTATAACTTTATTCGTCTGTGGTCATGAGTGTCCACAGACTAGATAGTGTAGTGATGTGCCAACCTACTCTATGGTGATGAGTGCAGAACTATGGAGACGCCCGATTCATTAATTCTAGCCTAGCCTTGTGTTATATGCGAGCTTCGACGCCAAGATTTGTTGTCTAAACTTTATGTACCGAGTTCCTAGATGACGTCGTCTTGTATACCACCTAATTAAAACTAGTCATGCTTGTAGAGCCGGCCAGTGCATATTGTTTCTTAGGTCTTTGTTATCTGTCGACTGGTCGGTAGATTCAGTCGGTAGTATGTCAACTGTCAAGTGTCATCTCTGCTGTGTTGGTCTATGGTCAGTGTCAAATGTCAATAAAAAAAAATCTAAGTTGCTGTTGTGTGATGTGACCCAATTTATAAATTATAGAATTCATAAAATCCAATAAATTAAATAAAGATGACTCTCTATCACTTCGGAAATTGTTTAGCATTAGTTTACGCACCGTATCATATGGCTTATAAGTTTTCTGGGATGTAAGTTTTTTCTCTCACCTAACTATATAGGTTATTAAAGTTATTCACAGCAATAATTAAATATAGTAACAATATAATGCACTAATTATACAGGCTAAGTGCTGAACAATATTAATAGGAACTTAAAATTACTTGAAACTGTATGCAGCAATTTATATACCATTTCTGATAAAGACATGAAATTTAAAAATATTGAATTCCGTTTGCAAGGCAATCATCAATTCACGAATTTACTTCGTTCATAGTTCCTGCAAACCTTACCGGAGATATTAATTTGAGTAGTCTGTAATCTTCTGTACCCTGGTATATAACGTGATAAAAGCTAAGAAGAAGAGTGTAAACATAAGTATATTTCTGATTTCAGTACTGAATATGCAACCTTCTCAAAATGCGTGTATGCTGGTGGGCTGTATATTTTCACACAGCTGTGTAAAATGCTGTTGTTAGCAACATTCTTTCCTGATTCTGATAACATTCAGAGTGGAGGCGAATATGATGTGTTTTTAGTAAGTATTGAATAGATCCTTAGCATTAGTGCCAAAATTACTGCCAAGTACACGTCGGTCTCGCGCACAAAGACTTCAATATTATCATCTATATAAAATTCTCGTGCCAGTTTTTGTTACCAAACTCCGCAAAACAGCTCGACCTATTGTTATGAAATTTCCCGTGCATATTTCGAGTGCCTACCAATATTTATGTTTGTTATATAGAATGCCCTTTTTATATATTATATTTTAAACATATTTTTAGTATTTGTTGTTATGGTGAAAAAAGAAATACATTATCTGTGAAAAATTTCAACTGTCTAATTTTCATGGTTCAAGAGATACAGCCTGGCTACAGACTGTTGGACAGTGCAGAGTCTTAGTAATATTGACCCTAAGTGAATATTTTGTAAGTAAAATAAAGAGGGTGGTGGAATGAGGCTGGATGAGGAAGGCTGAAGACAGGGTGTGGAGGCGCATGCTTGGGAAGGCTTATGTCCAACAGTGGACGTCCACAGGCTGAGATGATGATGAAGCACATTTTTTAATTAGCATAAATCAGCAAGCAAAAGCTCTTATTGTAACTTTTATTTTGAATATATTAACCATTCATGATTTAATCTATTATTATTATGATATTTGCCTTATTTCCAGGAAATTCTTAAAGCTACAGTAGACTTGGCGGATCTCCTAGGAATTTACATTGCACTAAACTCAATCCCTGGGAAGGGGCATGCAAAGATTTTTACAGCAGCCATAGGATGGGCTAGTGCTGAGGTATGCTGTATCTTTAGTTATACAAATGTGACAAGTTTGATAGGTAAATTCATTTGTATCTTTGCCTGTAACTTTTAAACAGGCTGAAAAAAATTAACATTACACACCACACATATACATATTATAGAACATAAAATGGCAGGAAAGTTTGGTACATATTGAAGATATACAAGTTGGTTTTAAGGAAACATTCTAGGAGAAGTCTTTTTGTTAATATTATCCATGGGTGATGTTAATTCCACCTAGCGTGCTCCCATGGTCAGAGTGTGGATAAAAAAAACAGGGAAAAACGTTTTTTCCTCCTAGTATTTATACCTATTCTTGTTAAATGGTGATACTATAAAAGAATACACAGCTAAGTTTGTTGTGAACTTCTTTTCAGTGGCAGGATGTGAACCTTATACAAGGTGCACATTACTTGCCATAATTAGCTGAAAGTAGAGAATGGTGTATAGATGCATTAAAAAAATACCGGCACACTATACAAATTAACCCACACCTTGTAGTTTTAAGTTGTGAAATAGTACCATTAAAGAGACAGTTGTTAACCGAAATGACTGATCATAAACGCCTGTAAGCTATATTTTGAAACAAAGTATTTTCTGATTGTGAAATAGTACATTTCGATATAAGTGCGGAAAGTTACTCGTCCCTATAGTTGACCCGCGCCTTCGTCTTGGGTCAACAAACCGGGACTCATAAAGAAATGACAATTCCGCACGTGCATTGAACGTCGTTTTTTAATACATTTGCGAAAAAACATATTGGTTTTACATGTTTGCCTGCTCCGTGTCTGCATGCCGTGATTGTGTTTCTGCGCATCCTGGTGCGCTCGCTCCGGTGCCGCGTAGGAGGAAAACAAAAAGCAATAGTGCAGAAAAGAATAACTTTCCCCACGCACACACACATGGAAATGTCAACTTTTTGAGCAAATGTATTAAAATATTAATTGATGTGTCAGGTGCTAGTGACCCGCAGCGTGATGCTGTGGGTGGGCGCGCGCGGCTCGGAGTTCGACTGGCGCTACGTGCGCGCGTGCGCAGAGTCCAACGTGGCGCTGCTGCAGCACGCGGCCAGCGCGGCGCTGGTGTGGCTCGCCGCGAGGAGCGACCTGCCGCGCCGCCTGCTGCCCGCCACCGCCGGCCTGCTGCTGCTGGTGCCCTACAGGTACAGCCTCGGTTTGATGTGTCAGGTGCTAGTGACCCGCAGCGTGATGCTGTGGGTGGGCGCGCGCGGCTCGGAGTTCGACTGGCGCTACGTGCGCGCGTGCGCAGAGTCCAACGTGGCGCTGCTGCAGCACGCGGCCAGCGCGGCGCTGGTGTGGCTCGCCGCGAGGAGCGACCTGCCGCGCCGCCTGCTGCCCGCCACCGCCGGCCTGCTGCTGCTGGTGCCCTACAGGTACAGCCTCGGTTTGATGTGTCAGGTGCTAGTGACCCGCAGCGTGATGCTGTGGGTGGGCGCGCGCGGCTCGGAGTTCGACTGGCGCTACGTGCGCGCGTGCGCAGAGTCCAACGTGGCGCTGCTGCAGCACGCGGCCAGCGCGGCGCTGGTGTGGCTCGCCGCGAGGAGCGACCTGCCGCGCCGCCTGCTGCCCGCCACCGCCGGCCTGCTGCTGCTGGTGCCCTACAGGTACAGCCTCGGTTTGATGTGTCAGGTGCTAGTGACCCGCAGCGTGATGCTGTGGGTGGGCGCGCGCGGCTTGGAGTTCGACTGGCGCTACGTGCGCGCGTGCGCAGAGTCCAACGTGGCGCTGCTGCAGCACGCGGCCAGCGCGGCGCTGGTGTGGCTCGCCGCGAGGAGCGACCTGCCGCGCCGCCTGCTGCCCGCCACCGCCGGCCTGCTGCTGCTGGTGCCCTACAGGTACAGCCTCGGTTTGGTAGGATTCTGTTCTGACTGAGATCAATATAAAGTGACGGGCGCGTATTACGTGGTCCTTCTTCGGTTTCGGTACGTGTTTTGCTATGATAGAGAAACCGCTTAAGTCTTTTGTCTTGACCCGTTATAGCCTACGCTTTCTCTAAATCCTTTCCTGTATCAAATATCTGACTCTTTGGCTGTGCAGTTTTTCTTCGTGATGTCTTCGCTGCGTTCGTGAATTTCCCTGCCTTGTGTAAACTCCCGAAGACCACAGAGCTTCGCCTGAGAAGCCTGTGTTACCTGATACCTGAGCTGAGAGAGACAAAGTCTGTGGCAGCTTGTTAAACCACGATTGCTCTTTGTTCCAGGGCGCTGGTGGAGGACGCCATAGCGCATGCGCTGGGACTAAGTGCGTGGTGGCTGCTGGCTCTGCGCGCCTGCCACGCGTTGGCCGTGGGGTTGGCAGCGTTGGCCATGTACGCCACGCTCGTGCAGCAGATCGGCATGTGAGCTGAGAGTAGTCAGTGGTGAATCAGCCGGTTCACCCACATTCCTGTTAATAACCTGATTTTATGGACCAACTCGCTAGTTTGAATCATGGTTCAATACACGCATGGCTAGGTTTTGGTAGTGCCTCTTCATCCAAATATGGGTTTCAAACAATCTACAAGTTTCGTTAGTAAAAAAGAGTAAATTGTGTTCGGTATTTGAATTTACTTTTGTAATGAAGCTTACTGTAAAAAGTGTTTAGTATTCTTGCAATCATAATAACTTAATAATACTTATTAAGTTACTTAATAATTGGATAAAATATGCAAGAAGTCTACAAACAATATTGTCATCAGTGTGAAACAGTCTACATCTTATAATAAATTTTTTCAAAAACTATAATTTATCAATCAAGTTTAAATGTGGAGTGGTTTGAATATTGTATTGTACTTTGTAGTTTGTAGAAACTTGGTGATTATGACATATTATTATGATTATGAAGTAAAAACATTAATTTTCTATGGTCTTGTTTTATTTTTTAAAATCTGTGGTATTTGCAGAACCTACAATATAATTAATCTATTATCATAATTTTATTTTTGTATAATTTTCATACATTCCATGTGAAAGATTTAGCAAAGTAATAACCAGCGAATTCTATTTATAAAAAATTATCATAGAGTTAGAAAAAAGATGACTGGTCAATCCATATTTTTTATATTTATTGATGTAATTCCTCAACTTTATTAATGAAAAGTACTAATATTATTTAAATTCTCTTTGGTACTAATACAAGGTAACAAGGGGGTAAGGGGGTGCACTTCCATCTCGGCACCCCACTGCCAGCCTCACCTGCCCGTGGTGCCCCTGCTGATCGACGAACGAGGAAATGGCGAACCGATAAACGGCGGGATAACCGTTTTTTCAACTGGCTAGGCTGAAAAATGGAGCAGGTCGGTGTCGGGCAGCAGCGACACCGGCGCGACCAGTCTGGCCCTGCGGACGACCAACCCGTCTGCCCAGCGTGGTCGTCTATTGGGCATAAACCCTTAATGATTAGCCGAAATTGTCCACGGCCCCCAGTCCCTGGCAGCCCCGCTAGCCCCGGCTCTGGCAGCGGTACGGGTAACGGCGGGGCAGGGGGTGCTAAGAATCTCCAGCAGAGATTCCGCTGCCAACCCCGACGACTGGACCTGGCAACTTATAACGCACGCACTTTGAGGACCGACGAGAAGATAATCGAGCTGGAAGAAGCTGTGAGCAAGCTACGGTGGGATATCATAGGATTATCAGAGGTCCGAAGAGAGGGGGAGGACTCTGTTATTCTCCAATCCGGCAACTTGCTCTACTACCGGGAGGGCGACCAGCAATCCCAAGGTGGTGTCGGGATTATCGTCCACAAATCTCTCGTAAACAACATTGTCCAAATCGAAAGTGTGTCGAGTAGGGTAGCGTACCTGATACTCAGAATTTCCGAAAGGTATTCGTTGAAGGTCATACAGGTGTATGCACCGACGTCGGCACATCCCGATGAGGAGATCGAGGCTATGTATGAGGACATCTCAAGAGCCATGCATGCCTCGAATACCCACTACAGTGTTGTGATGGGGGATTTTAACGCAAAACTGGGCAAGCGAAGCGTTGGTGAAGTGAGAGTGGGTAATTTTGGGTATGGGCAGCGGAACCATCAGGGGCAGTTGTTGGCGGACTTCATGGAGAGGGAGGGCCTCTTCATGATGAACTCCTTCTTCAGGAAGGCGCCTCACCGGAAGTGGACATGGGTGAGTCCGGATGGTTCCACGAGGAATGAGATTGACTTCATCATGTCAACTAAGCGGCACATATTCAATGATGTCTCTGTGATCAATAGCGTTAAGACCGGGAGCGATCACCGAATGGTAAGGGGCACATTGAATATCAATATAAAGCTGGAAAGAGCTCGACTGGTGAAGTCAACGCTCCGCCCCACTGCTGTGCTTATCCAAAACCCCGAGGCTTTCCAACTCGAGCTTCAAAATCGCTTCGATTGCCTGGAGGATTGCGTATCTGTGGACGATTTAAATGACAGGCTGGTGGAAGCTGTCCGTACCGTTGGGTCTAAGTTTTATAAAACTTACTGCCCTAAGAGACCCAAAAAGTTTTCAGACCAGACCCTCAAACTCATGAACGAGAGGAACGAGATGAGACTCCAGTCTTCTGTAGACGTATCTGAATACCAGCGAATCAATAGACAGATCTCGAAATTACAAACGCGCGACCTACGTGCTCACAATACCGAGCGCATCAAAGACACCATAGAGCAGAACAGGGGCTCGAAAGTGTTCGCCAGAGATCTGTCTATCGGGAAGAGTCAGCTGACGCGTCTGAAGACCGATAACGGCAGTCTTATCTCCTCGAAACCTGAGATCTTGAGGGAGGTCGAAAATTTCTACGGAAGCTTATACACCTCAGTCCAGAAGCCTGTCCAAGATTTGGCTAGAGACCCTAGAGCCAAACTAACCCGGCACTATACCGAAGATATTCCGGACGTCAGCCTATACGAGATTAGAATGGCTCTCAAGCAGTTGAAGAACAACAAGGCGCCGGGAGATGACGGAATCACAGCTGAACTGCTGAAAGCGGGTGGAAAACCGATTTTGAAGGTCTTTCAGCGAATGTTCAATTCCGTCATTCACGAAGGAGTAACGCCCAAGGCGTGGAACAGGAGCGTGGTGGTTCTGTTCTTCAAAAAAGGTGACAACACTGCTGAAGAACTATAGACCCATCTCGCTGCTGAGCCATGTCTACTAACTGTTCTCGAGGGTCATTACGAATCGTCTCGCTAATAGGTTTGACGACTTCCAGCCTCCCGAACAAGCAGGATTCCGAAAAGGCTTTAGTACCATAGACCACATTCATACGCTGCGGCAGGTTATACAGAGGACTGAAGAGTATAACCAGCCACTTTGCTTAGCGTTTGTGGACTATGAGAAGGCCTTCGATTCGGTGGAGACATGGGCTGTGTTGAGATCTCTGCAGAGATGCCGAATCGACTACCGGTATATCCAAGTGTTGAAGTGTTTGTATGAAAACGCCACTATGTCAGTCCGTATCCAAGACCAAGCTACGAGACCAATCCAACTGCAGCGAGGAGTGCGACAGGGAGATGTCATCTCTCCAAAGTTGTTTACCGCGGCGTTGGAGGACGTCTTTAAGCTACTGGATTGGAACGGATGTGGCATCAACATCAACGGCGAGTACATCACTCACTTGCGATTTGCCGACGATATAGTCGTCATGGCAGAGACCCTGGGGGATCTCAACACAATGCTCAACGACCTCAGCAGGGTTTCTCAACAAGTTGGACTCAAAATGAACATGAGCAAGACAAAGATTATGTCAAATACTCATGTTTCGCTCCAACCAGTGGTTGTTGAAAACTCTGCACTCGAAATTGTTGACGAGTACATATACCTTGGACAAACAATACAATTAGGTAGGTCCAATTTCGAGAAAGAGGTGAACCGCCGAATCCAACTCGGCTGGGCAGCGTTCGGGAAACTCCGCGATGTCTTCTCGTCCAACATCCCTCAGTGCCTGAAGACCAAAGTCTTCGAACAGTGCGTGTTGCCAGTGATAACCTATGGATCAGAGACTTGGTCGCTAACTATGGGCCTCATAAGAAGGCTCAGGGTCACTCAGCGAGCGATGGAGAGAGCTATGCTCGGAGTATCTTTGCGCGATCGAATCAGAAATGAGGAGATCCGCAAAAGAACCAAAGTAACCGACATAGCTCAACGTGTCGCAAAGCTGAAGTGGCAATGGGCGAGGCACATAGCTCGCAGGACCGATGGACGTTGGGGACCCAAGGTGCTGGAATGGCGGCCACGCACCGGAAAGCGCAGTGTCGGTCGACCCCCCACCAGGTGGACGGACGACATTAAGAGGGTCGCGGGGAGTCGCTGGCGCCAGGCGGCGCAAGATCGTGGTGTTTGGCGGTCATTTCAGGAGGCCTATGTCCAGCAGTGGACGTCCATCGGCTGAAACGACGACGACGACTAATACAAGCCTTGGCGACAGCTCAGTATGGATCTCGGACGAAGGAGGTATTGATATTGATAAACTAACTTAGGGCTGAGAACAAGAGTAATTAGCTTTCATAGTTCGGATTTGTGTTCTGTGTAAGCACAGTGTGTAAGTCAAAACTTCTAGTATAAAATGTCCTTGGCAAAACGTAAGCCTGCGCTAATACATATATTCTCTTTGTTGTTGATATTATGTCACAAACATCATTAATCAAAGTTGGTTCGACAAAAGTAGAATTTTTTTCCGAACGATTATTTTCTGCAGTTTCCAGATTTTAAGTTATTGGAAACCACCAAAACCACAAACCAATTTATGGAGTAAATGAGTAGTTTCGAGCAAAGTTTCTACTAAAAACATGTAGGTAGATGCATATAACTGTTAAGCCATTGTTAAGCTCGGAAACTTATTGCCGTAAACCTCAGCCGTAAACATACGAAGTACAATGACCAAGATAAAATAACCCACTATTTGCGTAAAACTAAATACAAAGAATTTTCGCGCCTGGATCAAAGAGTACCTACCTATAAGTTGCGTTCCACCAGAGACAACATGCCTATGTTAATGTTCTGTGATGTCTCTACTCCTAAATGTCAGTGTCTTTGGATGTTGGTTTGAGCCATAGAGCTTTGAGCTTTGGTTTTATTGTCATCATTGATAGTCATAGACAAATACCACTAACCCTTGGATGACCACTTTGCTTTCCAATTTTTTGATTTTTATTATGTTTTTATTCTCTGCTGTGTATGGCTGTGTTGGTCTATGATTTTTATTATTTTATTTTTTTGCACCAATATTTTGTTCAGATTAAAACATTTATAAATTCTAATTAAAGTTCTGCCAATATGTCCTATTTATAACTAAACTATTAAAGTTACAATGAAAGCAGCGTGTGTGTTGTTGTGTTTGTGTGTCGTTACCAACGCAAATAATAGTTTCTACGATGTGATTTGCAACGACAACGAAGCTGGTGAAACGGGCCTACTTTTAAAGCCTCTCGAGGTTCGAGGCAGGTTTCTTCTGAAGTGGTGTACACCTGCGAATTATATCGTCAATAAGTGGAAGCTCTCGTTGACTTACTACAGCTCGTTATCAAACCCTGAACAATGCAACAGCAACCACTCCATGTATCATGCGCACCACATACATTCTACCTTGGAAGCACGTGTCTCATTCAACACTAGTTGTACAAATGTAAGTATTCGATAGTCCACCAATGACACCTTTACATTGAAACAAACATGTTAAGATTCAGAATGTTATTCAAGGAGCTAATTTTATTAGTTAAAAGGAAAAAGTTTTACAATTTATCAGCCTCTGCAATAAAAAACAATATATAAATCTAGAGCCATAAACGTAGATGCAGGCTCACAGAAAATGTACTTTTTTCTAGTCATACCAGTGTTGCGTTGATGTCAATCATTACCCTAGTTTGATACTATTGCTGTAGTTTATTTTTAACGAATTTCTATGCATACAAGATATTTAATGAAATATGGTACTTAATGGTATTTAATATCATTGTAAAGATGAGCCAGACATTTCAGCCAATGGACATCATAAGTGCTGGACATAGACCACGTAAAGAGATTGGCATTCCTCTACCACCCAAAATCAGTAAACAGTGGACGACCAAAGGTGCTAGAATGGCAACCACACACTTGTTTATAATAGTACATTAGTTTTATCTTCTTTTCAGTGCAGGGCGCGTTGGAACCCTCGTAAACTTAGTTTAAGTCCATTTGTAGTTATCACTGTACATAATATTATGTAACAAATATTGTTGATGTTTTACAAGTGCCTTGTAAGTTAGGCCTATGTGAAATAAATATATTTTGACTTTGACTATCTGTGCCATTAGTGATCTATTTCTGAATTCTGTAAATAACCCAAACGAATTTGCAATCAAACTAATAGCACACACTGAAAGCTAATAGCACAATGGAGGACACACTCGCCAAGTGAAGTGACGTAGAACACATCCACTTAAAGTTCCCGGAACTGGTTGCAGATATAACAAAAAAAAATTTGAGTCTATGCTACTGTTGTATTTCCTAGTACTTAAAAAGTTTGAACAGATATCATCAATAAATAAATGAATAAGCCTTTTATTTTTCCTCAATCTTACATTACATTATTATTTCCATGTTATAACTAGTATTATAATTAGATATCAATATCTAATGTTATTTCTCTCCATGTCCCTTTCATATTTTTTTTATAAAAATTCTATTTATGTACTTCTTTAAGGTCTGCTTCAATGCCACCCTGGATGCCATATTCAGTTCGACATGCTACCGCATCTTTACGCAACAAGTGAGGGAAACCGAGGTTGGGGGACTGCCCGCCTTTGAGTCTGTTCTCACAGCTGACACGTACCACTATGTGAGAGATAATGACACAAACACCAAGTTCACGATGGATGAAATTATTAATGGCAAGGCACTTCATAATTATCAGAATGATGGGTGAGTATCACTTTAGTCCAACTGGAGTACGAATGGTGGATGAACCACAAAGTTTTTTTTTTGGTGTAGTCTCAATATTGGATGAATGTTTCCCGGTTTGAGATTACAACAAAAGATGATGACGGCCACCATCTGAATTTCCCCTGGCTGCGCCTCCACCCGTTCAGGCCAATTTTTTGGTTGGGCATCAGTAATATACATATATTTTTTATTTATTTTTATTTTAAATATATCAGGACATAACACACATCGCAATCCAGCCCCAAAGTAAGAGATAGCTTGTGTTATGGTTACTAGATAACTGATAAATATACATACATACTAATTCACATAAATATAATATATTGAAAAATTGGTGTTTTTCAATATATTATATTATGATTAAAAATATGATATGAATTAATATGATATTGATATGATTAAAACACTGGAAAACATGCTCATCACAAAAAACATTTACCAGTAGTGGGAATCTAACCCACAACCTCCAACGCAGATGTTGTAGCAGTATCAAACCTACCTCTATGCCATTCGCTTGTCAAGCAATATTATAAGATGATATATTGTGATTTAGTTTGCTTGTGAGGTCAGCTTTGTAAGTTGATATGACCTTTGTTCTGATTTTGAGTTTTTTGACACGTTTTCTTATTAAATTGTGAAAAAGTGAATGTCGAGTGAATGTGTTGCAGTTACAATCCTACACAAATACAATTTCTCACAATTAAATAGACAAACTAATGTCACAAAGCTTGGGCTGTTTTCAGGAATGATGCAGTTGTGGATTGGTACCTCGTGATCCCTGCCTACATGTACTACGTCCACATCACTCCCAATGGCACCAATGAAAAGGTATGCACTGTGACATTTAGCTAGTCGTTAAATGTAATTCTCCAGAATCAGATCTGTTGTCGAATTCTATTGGAGATTTTCTCAATAAACACTAAAAAACTGAATCCTATATAAGAGGATAAGAATGAGCTATTCTAAATAATATTATAAGTATGAGTTTGTAAATCTCAGAAACTGCTGTAAAGATTTTGATGAAATTTGTTTTTGGATAAGGTTTTGATTTATAAGTTTCCTTTTGAGTTGCATTCCTCATAAAAACAATGCATTTATCTAAAAATAATGCATTTATCATGTGCTGTGTGACAATTTAAATAAATAAGAAATAATAAGTAAGTAAGTAATTAAGTATCTTCAAAAGGGTGACGTTTGTATGTTTACAAAGGTCACCCTTTACTTTATCAGTCAATCATAATTTTGATTGACTATATTTATAAACTTTTAAGCCAGCGACTAAACAACATAATATACACATTTTCCTTAAAACCCCCAAATGCTGTTTTTAACCGACTTCAAATAAAGGAGGAGGTTCTCAATTCGTCGGAATCTTTTTTTTTATGTATGTTCCCCGATTACTCGGAGATGCATGGACCAATTTAGATTTTTTTTTTGTTTGAAAGGGTATAATTCACAGATGGTCCCATAGTCACCAAGTCAGGATCTGATGATGGGATCCCGGAGAAATCGAGGGAACTCTTCAAATTTTATAAGCACACTTGAAGTGATTTGGGTATTGTTTGAAAGAGTAATTTTTTGCAAGTTGTCTTATGGTCATCAGGTCGGGATCTGATGATGGGATCTTGGTAAAATCGAGGGAACTCTTCAAATTTTGCTAGTATACTTGAAGCGATTTAGGTATTTTTTATAGTTACTATTGCATTTCCTTGCAGTCATCAAGTAATGACTGTATTCATCAAGTCAGAATCTGATGATGGGATCTTGCAGAAATTGAGGGAACTCTTCAGATTTTAGAAGCATACTTCCAGCGATTTGGGCATTTTTTTCCAATGCCTTGCGCATTTCTTGATTTCCACTAAAAAGTAAAAAATAAAATGGAAAATTCTTTCCAAAAAACCAACTTCAAATGCCACTACAAAGAGTGAAATAATTTTTAATGTACACCAATTCGAAGTCGAGCAATGTTTCGTTCATTCACTAATTGTCCTCCGTGTGATAATTTTGTCGTTTCTCCACACAGCAACACACAGCTCCTAGAGACCGAAAGGGCTGTCGCCAAACACCATGAGTTTTTGCTGCCAGAAGTCAGCGATTCCCCATTGATGCTATCCATGTTCTTGGTTGGGAGATTACCTATACAGCATTTCCTCTCTCGGTATATCTCTGTGACAATACTGCTTTGGAATTGCTTCACAGCGCAATATCTGCCACTGCGTTGGTACTCATCTCGACTCTGTAAAAAGAACCTCCAACTTGGTTAATTTTTTTAATAAAATAAAAAAATACATTACAGATATACATGAACTGCAGCACGGAGACGCCGGCGCATGTGAGGTGCCGCGCGCACGCCGCGCCGGGCGCGTACCGGGCCGAGCTCGCGTACGACGCGCCCTGGACCTCGCTCATCGTCAACGACAAAGACTTCTCCAAGATCATCTTCAACTTCAGTGAGTTCTCCACGCTTAACCGTCGTAACTCGAGCACGTAGTTGCCGCTGTCGGCACCACAGAGCAAGGAATGACTTTATATTGGCTAATAGAGTTAGCATGATGACGATCTTCTTAGGAAACCAGTGTCGCTAAACTCACGTATTTACAAGTCACGCACACCATAATCCTCCACATTAGATTGGTAAAAAAAATGACGTGATTTTCAAAATATATTTCCATTAAAGTCAACCTTATTAACACAGCTATACAATTTATATTGCAAAAATTTACTTCAAATATGTTGAGTTCCGCTATTGCCCGCATCGGCAGTAGTAGATACGTTTTATAAAGATTTTTTTGAGAAACTCTGTTTATATGACGTTAAGATTAAAATTTGAATGGCAAAGAACAAACTTCAATATTTGATAACTGTCAAAGTGTGGTGATGCATCTTAACCGTGAATCGTAAAATTATCGATAAAGTTGAAATAAAAAGCAATGTTATATTAATATGTACAGAAAAAAAACCAATTTAATTAATTTCCGTCTAGTCATAATAAATCACATAAAATAACACATTATGGTAAAAAAATAAATAATATTTAATAATATAATATTTAATGAATTCCGTCCTGTTAGCGTTCCGCCTTCTGACTGTACATTAGATGTTTCATTTTTGGAGACTTCAACCTAAGTACAGGAAGTAATAGCTTTATTAAGCAAATATAAAGGAGTAATCGTATTTAGAAAGAATCTACGTGACCATATCAAAGTGATTAACATAGCCCAATAGCTAGCTAAAATAGCAGTGGCCAATCTATAATTATCATAGAACTGAGGGCCGTATACCCCACACGTACTTATGTTTACTTTGAAGTAAAAACCGCGCAGGGCACAACAAGAACCACATCGAAGATAGTTGCTAGTGGCAAGAGATATCCCGTACGTGGAGGTGTAAGTTTAGAAAAGCCTTCAACTAGCTCCAGCAGTGGATGTCTAAAGGATTATCATGTTATGTCATACTTTCTATATATTTTTGCGAGTAAATTACTTAGTTATGACTGAATTTGTGACGTGTATAGACGTACCAGTGGACGATGAATTAAAAAAATTTTTTACGTGGTTTTGCTCCAGTTTTAATGTATTTATTACCACTTTTCTTAACAATAAAATCCTCTTCCAAAAAATGATCGGAGCAGATTGTACCTACTTGCTTTTGTAGGGAACCAATTAAACCTTTCAGTAGCTTTGATCCATTTTTCTTTTACAAATAGCTCCCTAGGGAAACTGAAATAGTAATATTTTTAATTCTTAATTTTCTTCTTACAGCCTATTATCGTAATGAAAACCCATTTTTGTCCTAATATGGATAAGCGTGCGAACAGTAGTGGTGAATTTCTTAACTCTTGAGATTGCACTGAACAGATACGGCAATACGCGGAACGTTTTAATAAAAGTCGATAATATTTTATCGATAGTTACATGATCAGTACTGGCTGAGTAGCGAAACTTGAATGACAACGTTCTAGAAGAAAATTATTAGTAAATGTGAAATCAACCGTAAAATTCTTATTTTAAGGATCATTTTAAAATGTCTTGAAGCCCTATAGGAATTTAACACAATTTTTCACGTATTTATACTTAAAACTAGTAAAATTCAAGTTACCGATGGTAAGTCATCCCTCCAAGTAAACGATTATAGGTCTTGCTACGATTTTTACACACTAATACAGCGCATTTAGCCATTTTAATATTTTTTTTATAGCACTTTATTGTATGCATTTTTGACAGCGACTGAGTGTGCATGTCGAGCAAGTAAGGTAAATTACCCTACTAGTGGCGACACGGGTAACACCCACATGCTACTTCTAAGTGTCTTTTGTTTTCTGTGGTCGGCACGGTACATTGTCAGCAATTGGGTCTGAGAGTTTATTTTAGTGTGATAAATAACATTGCTCTCCGGACCTTTTCCATACTTGACATCCTCTCCCTATGCGTATGGGGCTCCGATTTTGCTTTCTGTTGGATCATTCGAGCCAGCTCGGCTCACTCCAAAAGCCAAAGAGGTTGTCCAGGGTCTAAGGCTCGATCGCTTGTACTTTTTGTAGAAGTGCTTTTTGAGGAATTTGACCAATGTGCACACAACGACTCGTACATTTTGCGTAAGTTTAGCACAACAGCGTATTGTCGTGTGAGTAACGCAGAGTTACACATCCTACGTGGCTACTGAAAGGCTCGCTCTCAGTGTTAATTCGGCTCAGATCACACGGTGTCGTCGGCGCTCTCGACGGTGCCGGTGCCGGCGTCGTCGGCGGCGCTGTGGTGGGCGCTGGGCGGCGCGGGCGCGGCGCTGCTGCTGGCGCTGCTGCTGCTGCTGCTGCTGCTGCTGCGGCGCGGCGTGCACAGCGACAGGTTCAAGCAGAACACGCTGTTCCGATGGATCTTCGAGAACACACAGTACGTCGATATGAGATTACGTTATTGTCGTATTAGTTTAACATTCGCCGGCTGCCGGTAGTACGACCTCACTTCTAGCTATATGTTACTTTACGATACGTTCAAAACATGGAAAGGATAATGATCACGGATGTATGGAATCCCGTATCGAGCTGAATCAAATCCGACCTTAATTTTTTATAGACTGCGGTCGGACACTCGAAAACATTAACGCTCATCACATAAACATTTACCAGTAGTGGGAATCGAACCCTACCGCTACGCCATTCGGTCGTCAAACGATCAAACTATTGCACTGGTTGCAGACGTCTGTTGCGGCCCCGCGAGCCGCGCGCGGTGGACACGATCCTGCTGCTGTACGCGCGCGACTGCGAGGACTTCCGGCGCGCGGCACAGCTCTTAGCGCAACTGCTGCACCGCGTCACGGGCTGCACGGTGAGTTGCGCGCTGCTGCTCTTTAAACTCGCTTTGGACGTCGACTACTACACTCACTCAGCTGTCTCGCTGAAAGCTCCAGCTGGGTGACAAAACCGGATCCGGCGCTGATGACCGATTTTTAAATCTTTAAAACATAATATATCCAAAATGGCGGATTCAAGATAGCAGCCATATAAACTTCATCGGTGTCTATCTCTGGAAGTATAAAAGATGGATTCAAAGTGATTTTTTAGCTAATGATGATCAAGATCTAAAGGTCTCGATGAATGGGAAAATTCAAAATGGCGGAATTAATTTTGCCATGGAAAATTAACATTGCAAATATTTAAAGAGATTTTTTGAAGTTGCCGCCTCTGCAGAAGCCCGATGGATCACTGGCAATGTCTGCAACGGACAAAGCAAACCTATTGGCGTCTCTGTTTGCAGAAAACTCCCGTCTCGACGCTGGTAGTGCTACACCTCCTACCCTCACACCATGCGGCTCTGTTATGCCGGAGATCCGCATTCACCAGCACGAGGTCCTTAAAACTCTTCGTGACCTAGACGTGAGCAAGGCCAGTGGCCCAGACGGCATACCTGCAATTGTCCTGCGTAATTGTGCTCCCGAGTTGTCTCCTGTACTAACACGCTTGTTCCGCCTCTCTCTCTCCACCGCTCGAATCCCACTTTCTTGGAAGGTTGCCAACGTGCAGCCGGTGCCCAAGAAGGGTTGTCGTGCCGACCCGGCCAACTATAGACCGATTGCCATCACGTCCATCCTTTGTAAAAGTATGGAACGTGTACTCAATCACAAGCTCCTAGCATACCTTGAAGAAAATGACCTTTTGTCGGACCGTCAGTACGGCTTCCGTTCCAACCGGAGCACTGGCGATCTTCTTGTGTATGCCACGCATACATGGGGCGAAGCCATAGAGAAATACGGTGAGGCGCTCGCCGTCTCACTCGACATCTCTAAGGCTTTTGACCGAGTCTGGCACGGCAGCCTACTCAGCAAACTCCCAGCTTATGGAATACCCGCTGGCTTTTGTAACTGGATATCTGATTTCCTGAGAGAACGGTCTTTTCGAGTGGTCGTTGACGGTCACTCTTCAGACCTAATGGCTGTCAATGCCGGTGTACCTCAGGGATCTGTTCTATCCGCGACATTATTCCTGCTGCACATCAACGATTTGCTTAAACCAGGTTTATTTGGTTACGCTGATGACAGCACTGTTTCGGAGAGATACATGTCTAGTCCAAAAGCCAGCGGTGCTGAGATACTAGAGCTAAGAGAGGCATTGGTAGATCGCGTTAACTTGACTCTAAAAGAAGTGTCTGAGTGGGGTGACGCTAATCTAGTCAAGTTTAACGCTACCAAAACGCAAGCGTGCTTATTCACCGCAAAAAAGAGCCCCTTCACCTTGGCTCCCACTTTTCAAAATGTATCCGTTCCGATTAGCGATCATATCGACCTCCTGGGTATTAACATCTCACCCAATCTCAATTTTGGGAAATGCATCGAGGAAAAGGCAAAAACAGCGGCCAAAAAACTTGGCATCCTGAACAAGGTTAAGCGGTACTTCAAGCCCGAACAGCTTTTGACGCTATATGAAGCTCAAGTTCGCTCCGGCATGGAGTACTGCAGTCACCTATGGGATGGATCTGCCAAATACCAGCTCGATGCATTGGACTCGGTTGATCGCCGCGCACGCAGAATAATCGGCAAGGAATCGCTAACACGGGCGAAACTGCTCAGTTTAGAACACCGACGCAGTGTTGCCTGTTTAGCGGTTTTTTACAGGATATATTTTGGAGAGTGTGCTCAAGAACTCCACAACCTTGTGCCACCTTCACCTTTCTACCATAGAACCGCGAGACGTCGAGAGAATTGGCATCCTTATGTGGTTGATGTCCAGCGTACTCGGACGAAACGCTTTTCTTCTACGTTTCTGATTCGAACCGCTAAGGTGTGGAACACCCTTCCAGCTTCCGTGTTCCCAGCCAAATACAATCTGGGTGCCTTCAAGAGAAGAGTGAATAGGCATTTTCTAGGCAAGCGCGCTCCATCCTAGACCTCATCATTTCTGTACATCGGACTTGATTGTAGTCAAGCGCAAGCCTATCAATTTTAAAAAAAAAAAAAAAAAAAATTTAAAGAGATTACAATAAGTAGCGGGCATATTGTCATCGATCACGCGAAATGCTATGTGGATGTTGAGGCTCGGGCGCGTGTGCAGGTGGTGGACCTGTACAGCGCGGAGGCTGCGGCGGCGGCGGCGCCGGCGGGCGCGGCGTGGCTGCGCGCGCTGCTGCAGCGCCGCGCCACCAGCGTGCTGCTGCTGCAGAGCCCGGCGCTCGCGCTCTACTGCGCCACCGCCGCCCGCAGCCACGAGGGGCTCCCCACGCTCGAGGTATAGCATTCTCAGCCACGGCGGCGGGCGCGGCGTGGCTGCGCGCGCTGCTGCAGCGCCGCGCCACCAGCGTGCTGCTGCTGCAGAGCCCGGCGCTCGCGCTCTACTGCGCCACCGCCGCCCGCAGCCACGAGGGGCTCCCCACGCTCGAGGTATAGCATTCTCAGCCACGGCGGCGGGCGCGGCGTGGCTGCGCGCGCTGCTGCAGCGCCGCGCCACCAGCGTGCTGCTGCTGCAGAGCCCGGCGCTCGCGCTCTACTGCGCCACCGCCGCCCGCAGCCACGAGGGGCTCCCCACGCTCGAGGTATAGCATTCTCAGCCACGGCGGCGGGCGCGGCGTGGCTGCGCGCGCTGCTGCAGCGCCGCGCCACCAGCGTGCTGCTGCTGCAGAGCCCGGCGCTCGCGCTCTACTGCGCCACCGCCGCCCGCAGCCACGAGGGGCTCCCCACGCTCGAGGTATAGCATTCTCAGCCACGGCGGCGGGCGCGGCGTGGCTGCGCGCGCTGCTGCAGCGCCGCGCCACCAGCGTGCTGCTGCTGCAGAGCCCGGCGCTCGCGCTCTACTGCGCCACCGCCGCCCGCAGCCACGAGGGGCTGCCCACGCTCGAGGTATAGCATTCTCAGCCACGGCGGCGGGCGCGGCGTGGCTGCGCGCGCTGCTGCAGCGCCGCGCCACCAGCGTGCTGCTGCTGCAGAGCCCGGCGCTCGCGCTCTACTGCGCCACCGCCGCCCGCAGCCACGAGGGGCTGCCCACGCTCGAGGTATAGCATTCTCAGCCACGGCGGCGGGCGCGGCGTGGCTGCGCGCGCTGCTGCAGCGCCGCGCCACCAGCGTGCTGCTGCTGCAGAGCCCGGCGCTCGCGCTCTACTGCGCCACCGCCGCCCGCAGCCACGAGGGGCTGCCCACGCTCGAGGTATAGCATTCTCAGCCACGGCGGCGGGCGCGGCGTGGCTGCGCGCGCTGCTGCAGCGCCGCGCCACCAGCGTGCTGCTGCTGCAGAGCCCGGCGCTCGCGCTCTACTGCGCCACCGCAAAATGATTGAGGAGGCGCAGAGAGAGTATAACTTGCGCCAAGCTGAGTCGGGCAATGAGGATCCTTGGGGACAAGCGTATAGAGTTGCTAGTGGTAGATTCCGACCACCTGCGAACGTACTCAATGGCGTAAGGTATCTCGAGGGTCACGCGGAGTGCGTCGACGACGCTGCGGGCGGCCTGTTGTATGCCCTCTGTCCTGACGACGATCAGTCCAAGGACACGGCGTATCACATGCAAGTCCGGGTGGCGGCGGCGCTCATCCCGTCGACCCCCTCTGCGCCGCCTATAGGACTGGAGGATTTGCGAAGCATAGTCAGGCAACTGCCGAACACCGCGCCGGGACTCGACGGGATCACTGCACGGATGTTGAAGCAAGTGTGGATTGCGGCATCGGTGGAATTCCACGCGGTGTTCGCAAAGTGTGTGGTAGAGGGTGTGTTTCCGGATGTGTGGAAAGAGGGCCGACTCGCTATTCTGCCCAAGTCCAATGGCAAACCGCTCACGGATCCTAAGGCGTATCGACCGATTACGCTCCTCCCGATTCTGGGAAAGATTTTAGAACGAGTAGTATTAGCGTGCGCTCCCCAGATAACGAGGGAAATCTCAGTATGCCAGCACGGATTTACCCCAGGAAGGTCGACCGTATCGGCGCTGCAGACGATATTGAGCACCGCAGCCGAATCTTCATCAAAATACGTTCTAGCTATATTTTTAGACATCTCAGGCCCTTCGATAACGCCTGGTGGCCTATGATTTTGCTTAAAGTTAAACAGCGAGGCTGTCCCGAAAACCTATACCGCCTATTGTCGAGTTACTTCGTCAATAGGCGAGTCGGACTTTTCGTCGGTAACCGGGTGCGATGGAAGACGTCTACGATGGGGTGTCCGCAGGGGTCGGTGCTGGGTCCCACGTTGTGGAACGTCCTACTCGATGACTTGCTTCGGTTGCCGCTACCGGGTGGGGTTAGGGTTGTCGCGTACGCGGATGATGTCACGGTCTTGATCGAAGGGAACAGCCGGCGGGCCTTGGAGGACGCGGGGGCGGTCACCATGCGCCTGTTTGAGGACTGGGGTGGTCGGAATCGGCTGGAGTTTGCTCCTGCTAAGTCCCAAATGGTCTCACTCAGGGGCAAACTCGGGTCGCGGCCACCAGTGATCAAACTAGGTGGTAGCTCGATCAAGTTTGTGCATCAGGCTGTCGTTCTTGGCGTCACAATCGACGGAAGTCGCTCTTTCGCGCCGCATGCGAGGTCGATCGGTGAGCGAGGGGCCAAATGCTTCGGGAAGATGTCGCGCGTGTCGACCGCTTCCTGGGGCATTCGATATCCGGCCCTGCGCATTATATACCAGGGCACATTTGTGGCGACGATCACGTATGCGGCGGCGTGTTGGGCCGAGAGGGCGACGCTGCACGTCATTCGGTCGCAGCTTCTCAAGGCGCAGAGGGGCCCGTTGGTGCTGTTGACCAAGGCCTACCGCACCACGAGCAGCTCTGCGCTTGCGGTTCTCGCGGGCGTCCTGCCCGCGGACTTAGAGGTGGTCCGTGCTGGCAGACTGGATCAGGCACGGCAAACCGCGACCAGGCTGGAGTTGAGCAGTCGTAGGCGCGGCATATGGTCCGAAGTGGTAGACTTGTGGCAGGAGCGATGGGCGAGCGATGAAAGAGGCAGTCATCTCAGGAGATTCTTCCCGACGGTGCACGGGAGACTCGAGGCAACTTGGGTCGCCCCGGACTACGAAACGTCGCAGATCCTCACGGGTCACGGCTGCTTTCGGTGGCAACTGCATCGGTTCCGATTGTGTGAGAGCGCTGAGTGTGAGTGTGGTGATGGATTGGAGGACGCTCACCACGTCCTCTGGGAATGCAGTCTGTACGAGGACCTCCGGTGCAAGATGTTGGACGGGATAGTGCGCTCGGAGGCGGGTCCGGTGTACTACCGGGACCTCGTTTCGTCGGGGGCGAACTACCACGGACTACGGGAGTTCGCGCACGCGTGGCACAGGAGGCGGAGCGGCTCGGATGTGCGGCAACGAAGGAGGAGACGACGGGAGGCCGAGGAGGAGGAGGAGCTCTCGACGAGCAGCAGCGCATCGAACCGGAGCTCGTCGGGAGAAGACGAAGAGGCTGGGAGCGGCGGCGGAAGTGCGTCATAGTAGAGTCTGCCCCAGAAAGGGGAGAGTGACATAAGGGACAAGGAGACAGAGATAAATAACTTGTAGGGAGCTCAAGAAGGCACCCGAACTGGGAAAAGCGCCGAGAGCAAGTACCGCTCGGGTGTCCTCCCGCGTTTCGGCCCAAGAGTCCGAGAGGGCGGTGGGGCCATGGGAAGGTGGAGGGTTGCGCCACCGCCGCCCGCAGCCACGAGGGGCTACCCACGCTCGAGGTATAGCATTCTCAGCCACGGCGGCGGGCGCGGCGTGGCTGCGCGCGCTGCTGCAGCGCCGCGCCACCAGCGTGCTGCTGCTGCAGAGCCCGGCGCTCGCGCTCTACTGCGCCACCGCCGCCCGCAGCCACGAGGGGCTACCCACGCTCGAGGTATAGCATTCTCAGCCACGGCGGCGGGCGCGGCGTGGCTGCGCGCGCTGCTGCAGCGCCGCGCCACCAGCGTGCTGCTGCTGCAGAGCCCGGCGCTCGCGCTCTACTGCGCCACCGCCGCCCGCAGCCACGAGGGGCTACCCACGCTCGAGGTATAGCATTCTCAGCCACGGCGGCGGGCGCGGCGTGGCTGCGCGCGCTGCTGCAGCGCCGCGCCACCAGCGTGCTGCTGCTGCAGAGCCCGGCGCTCGCGCTCTACTGCGCCACCGCCAGCTATCTCGAGGGTCACGCGGAGTGCGTCGACGACGCTGCGGACGGCCTGTTGTATGCCCTCTGTCCTGACGACGATCAGTCCAAGGACACGGCGTATCACATGCAAGTCCGGGTGGCGGCGGCGCTCATCCCGTCGACCCCCTCTGCGCCGCCTATAGGACTGGAGGATTTGCGAAGCATAGTCAGGCAACTGCCGAACACCGCGCCGGGACTCGACGGGATCACTGCACGGATGTTGAAGCAAGTGTGGATTGCGGCATCGGTGGAATTCCACGCGGTGTTCGCAAAGTGTGTGGTAGAGGGTGTGTTTCCGGATGTGTGGAAAGAGGGCCGACTCGCTATTCTGCCCAAGTTCCAATGGCAAACCGCTCACGGATCCTAAGGCGTATCGACCGATTACGCTCCTCCCGATTCTGGGAAAGATTTTAGAACGAGTAGTATTAGCGTGCGCTCCCCAGATAACGAGGGAAATCTCAGTATGCCAGCACGGATTTACCCCAGGAAGGTCGACCGTATCGGCGCTGCAGACGATATTGAGCACCGCAGCCGAATCTTCATCAAAATACGTTCTAGCTATATTTTTAGACATCTCAGGCGCCTTCGATAACGCCTGGTGGCCTATGATTTTGCTTAAAGTTAAACAGCGAGGCTGTCCCGAAAACCTATACCGCCTATTGTCGAGTTACTTCGTCAATAGGCGAGTCGGACTTTTCGTCGGTAACCGGGTGCGATGGAAGACGTCTACGATGGGGTGTCCGCAGGGGTCGGTGCTGGGTCCCACGTTGTGGAACGTCCTACTCGATGACTTGCTTCGGTTGCCGCTACCGGGTGGGGTTAGGGTTGTCGCGTACGCGGATGATGTCACGGTCTTGATCGAAGGGAACAGCCGGCGGGCCTTGGAGGACGCGGGGGCGGTCACCATGCGCCTGTTTGAGGACTGGGGTGGTCGGAATCGGCTGGAGTTTGCTCCTGCTAAGTCCCAAATGGTCTCACTCAGGGGCAAACTCGGGTCGCGGCCACCAGTGATCAAACTAGGTGGTAGCTCGATCAAGTTCGTGCATCAGGCTGTCGTTCTTGGCGTCACAATCGACGGAAGTCGCTCATTCGCGCCGCATGCGAGGTCGATCGGTGAGCGAGGGGCCAAATGCTTCGGGAAGATGTCGCGCGTGTCGACCGCTTCCTGGGGCATTCGATATCCGGCCCTGCGCATTATATACCAGGGCACATTTGTGGCGACGATCACGTATGCGGCGGCGTGTTGGGCCGAGAGGGCGACGCTGCACGTCATTCGGTCGCAGCTTCTCAAGGCGCAGAGGGGCCCGTTGGTGCTGTTGACCAAGGCCTACCGCACCACGAGCAGCTCTGCGCTTGCGGTTCTCGCGGGCGTCCTGCCCGCGGACTTAGAGGTGGTCCGTGCTGGCAGACTGGATCAGGCACGGCAAACCGCGACCAGGCTGGAGTTGAGCAGTCGTAGGCGCGGCATATGGTCCGAAGTGGTAGACTTGTGGCAGGAGCGATGGGCGAGCGATGAAAGAGGCAGTCATCTCAGGAGATTCTTCCCGACGGTGCACGGGAGACTCGAGGCAACTTGGGTCGCCCCGGACTACGAAACGTCGCAGATCCTCACGGGTCACGGCTGCTTTCGGTGGCAACTGCATCGGTTCCGATTGTGTGAGAGCGCTGAGTGTGAGTGTGGTGATGGATTGGAGGACGCTCACCACGTCCTCTGGGAATGCAGTCTGTACGAGGACCTCCGGTGCAAGATGTTGGACGGGATAGTGCGCTCGGAGGCGGGTCCGGTGTACTACCGGGACCTCGTTTCTTCGGGGGCGAACTACCACGGACTACGGGAGTTCGCGCACGCGTGGCACAGGAGGCGGAGCAGCTCGGATGTGCGGCAACGAAGGAGGAGACGACGGGAGGCCGAGGAGGAGGAGGAGCTCTCGACGAGCAGCAGCGCATCGAACCGGAGCTCGTCGGGAGAAGACGAAGAGGCTGGGAGCGGCGGCGGAAGTGCGTCATAGTAGAGTCTGCCCCAGAAAGGGGAGAGTGACATAAGGGACAAGGAGACAGAGATAAATAACTTGTAGGGAGCTCAAGAAGGCACCCGAACTGGGAAAAGCGCCGAGAGCAAGTACCGCTCGGGTGTCCTCCCGCGTTTCGGCCCAAGAGTCCGAGAGGGCGGTGGGGCCATGGGAAGGTGGAGGGTTGCGCCACCGCCAGCCGCAGCCGCGAGGGGCTGCCCACGCTCGAGGTATAGCATTCTCAGCCACGGCGGCGGGCGCGGCGTGGCTGCGCGCGCTGCTGCAGCGCCGCGCCACCAGCGTGCTGCTGCTGCAGAGCCCGGCGCTCGCGCTCTACTGCGCCACCGCCAGCCGCAGCCGCGAGGGGCTCCCCACGCTCGAGGTATAGCATTCTCAGCCACGGCGGCGGGCGCGGCGTGGCTGCGCGCGCTGCTGCAGCGCCGCGCCACCAGCGTGCTGCTGCTGCAGAGCCCGGCGCTCGCGCTCTACTGCGCCACCGCCGCCCGCAGCCACGAGGGGCTGCCCACGCTCGAGGTATAGCATTCTCAGCCACGGCGGCGGGCGCGGCGTGGCTGCGCGCGCTGCTGCAGCGCCGCGCCACCAGCGTGCTGCTGCTGCAGAGCCCGGCGCTCGCGCTCTACTGCGCCACCGCCAGCCGCAGCCGCGAGGGGCTCCCCACGCTCGAGGTATAGCATTCTCAGCCACGGCGGCGGGCGCGGCGTGGCTGCGCGCGCTGCTGCAGCGCCGCGCCACCAGCGTGCTGCTGCTGCAGAGCCCGGCGCTCGCGCTCTACTGCGCCACCGCCGCCCGCAGCCACGAGGGGCTGCCCACGCTCGAGGTATAGCATTCTCAGCCACGGCGGCGGGCGCGGCGTGGCTGCGCGCGCTGCTGCAGCGCCGCGCCACCAGCGTGCTGCTGCTGCAGAGCCCGGCGCTCGCGCTCTACTGCGCCACCGCCGCCCGCAGCCACGAGGGGCTGCCCACGCTCGAGGTATAGCATTCTCAGCCACGGCGGCGGGCGCGGCGTGGCTGCGCGCGCTGCTGCAGCGCCGCGCCACCAGCGTGCTGCTGCTGCAGAGCCCGGCGCTCGCGCTCTACTGCGCCACCGCCGCCCGCAGCCACGAGGGGCTGCCCACGCTCGAGGTATAGCATTCTCAGCCACGGCGGCGGGCGCGGCGTGGCTGCGCGCGCTGCTGCAGCGCCGCGCCACCAGCGTGCTGCTGCTGCAGAGCCCGGCGCTCGCGCTCTACTGCGCCACCGCCAGCCGCAGCCGCGAGGGGCTGCCCACGCTCGAGGTATACCATTCTTTACAATTACGTTCAAGGCTCTTTTGCCGGTGTCGAAGGCGATAGGGAAATTTCCTTCCAGGCAGGTGTTACGCACGGGGACCGCTTGCGATCAGAGCGTGTGACGTCAGAATTTTATTTATATAACGCTCATCGTCAGCGTGTGCTATTGCGCTAGTTACGCCATCTATCGTCAGCTGTCGAAGACCGTTACATTGTTATATTATTTGAAGATGATATCGAAGATGACGTACTCAGTAATGAAATGTGCACGTAATCGCAGGCACCGCTGCTGTACCGGCGCGTGGCGTGGCGCGTGCCGCACGCGGCGGACGCGCAGCTGCTGCTGGCGCTGCGCCTGCTGGCCGACGCGGCGCTCGCCGACCCGCCGCCCTACAAGAAGTACTACATCGCGACGTGAGTACCACGCTGACCACCACTGCCACTCTCGTGCCGCACGCGGCGGACGCGCAGCTGCTGCTGGCGCTGCGCCTGCTGGCCGACGCGGCGCTCGCCGACCCGCCGCCCTACAAGAAGTACTACATCGCGACGTGAGTACCACGCTGACCACCACTGCCACTCTCGTGCCGCACGCGGCGGACGCGCAGCTGCTGCTGGCGCTGCGCCTGCTGGCCGACGCGGCGCTCGCCGACCCGCCGCCCTACAAGAAGTACTACATCGCGACGTGAGTACCACGCTGACCACCACTGCCACTCTCGTGCCGCACGCGGCGGACGCGCAGCTGCTGCTGGCGCTGCGCCTGCTGGCCGACGCGGCGCTCGCCGACCCGCCGCCCTACAAGAAGTACTACATCGCGACGTGAGTACCACGCTGACCACCACTGCCACTCTCGTGCCGCACGCGGCGGACGCGCAGCTGCTGCTGGCGCTGCGCCTGCTGGCCGACGCGGCGCTCGCCGACCCGCCGCCCTACAAGAAGTACTACATCGCGACGTGAGTACCACGCTGACCACCACTGCCACTCTCGTGCCGCACGCGGCGGACGCGCAGCTGCTGCTGGCGCTGCGCCTGCTGGCCGACGCGGCGCTCGCCGACCCGCCGCCCTACAAGAAGTACTACATCGCGACGTGAGTACCACGCTGACCACCACTGCCACTCTCGTGCCGCACGCGGCGGACGCGCAGCTGCTGCTGGCGCTGCGCCTGCTGGCCGACGCGGCGCTCGCCGACCCGCCGCCCTACAAGAAGTACTACATCGCGACGTGAGTACCACGCTGACCACCACTGCCACTCTCGTGCCGCACGCGGCGGACGCGCAGCTGCTGCTGGCGCTGCGCCTGCTGGCCGACGCGGCGCTCGCCGACCCGCCGCCCTACAAGAAGTACTACATCGCGACGTGAGTACCACGCTGACCACCACTGCCACTCTCGTGCCGCACGCGGCGGACGCGCAGCTGCTGCTGGCGCTGCGCCTGCTGGCCGACGCGGCGCTCGCCGACCCGCCGCCCTACAAGAAGTACTACATCGCGACGTGAGTACCACGCTGACCACCACTGCCACTCTCGTGCCGCACGCGGCGGACGCGCAGCTGCTGCTGGCGCTGCGCCTGCTGGCCGACGCGGCGCTCGCCGACCCGCCGCCCTACAAGAAGTACTACATCGCGACGTGAGTACCACGCTGACCACCACTGCCACTCTCGTGCCGCACGCGGCGGACGCGCAGCTGCTGCTGGCGCTGCGCCTGCTGGCCGACGCGGCGCTCGCCGACCCGCCGCCCTACAAGAAGTACTACATCGCGACGTGAGTACCACGCTGACCACCACTGCCACTCTCGTGCCGCACGCGGCGGACGCGCAGCTGCTGCTGGCGCTGCGCCTGCTGGCCGACGCGGCGCTCGCCGACCCGCCGCCCTACAAGAAGTACTACATCGCGACGTGAGTACCACGCTGACCACCACTGCCACTCTCGTGCCGCACGCGGCGGACGCGCAGCTGCTGCTGGCGCTGCGCCTGCTGGCCGACGCGGCGCTCGCCGACCCGCCGCCCTACAAGAAGTACTACATCGCGACGTGAGTACCACGCTGACCACCACTGCCACTCTCGTGCCGCACGCGGCGGACGCGCAGCTGCTGCTGGCGCTGCGCCTGCTGGCCGACGCGGCGCTCGCCGACCCGCCGCCCTACAAGAAGTACTACATCGCGACGTGAGTACCACGCTGACCACCACTGCCACTCTCGTGCCGCACGCGGCGGACGCGCAGCTGCTGCTGGCGCTGCGCCTGCTGGCCGACGCGGCGCTCGCCGACCCGCCGCCCTACAAGAAGTACTACATCGCGACGTGAGTACCACGCTGACCACCACTGCCACTCTCGTGCCGCACGCGGCGGACGCGCAGCTGCTGCTGGCGCTGCGCCTGCTGGCCGACGCGGCGCTCGCCGACCCGCCGCCCTACAAGAAGTACTACATCGCGACGTGAGTACCACGCTGACCACCACTGCCACTCTCGTGCCGCACGCGGCGGACGCGCAGCTGCTGCTGGCGCTGCGCCTGCTGGCCGACGCGGCGCTCGCCGACCCGCCGCCCTACAAGAAGTACTACATCGCGACGTGAGTACCACGCTGACCACCACTGCCACTCTCGTGCCGCACGCGGCGGACGCGCAGCTGCTGCTGGCGCTGCGCCTGCTGGCCGACGCGGCGCTCGCCGACCCGCCGCCCTACAAGAAGTACTACATCGCGACGTGAGTACCACGCTGACCACCACTGCCACTCTCGTGCCGCACGCGGCGGACGCGCAGCTGCTGCTGGCGCTGCGCCTGCTGGCCGACGCGGCGCTCGCCGACCCGCCGCCCTACAAGAAGTACTACATCGCGACGTGAGTACCACGCTGACCACCACTGCCACTCTCGTGCCGCACGCGGCGGACGCGCAGCTGCTGCTGGCGCTGCGCCTGCTGGCCGACGCGGCGCTCGCCGACCCGCCGCCCTACAAGAAGTACTACATCGCGACGTGAGTACCACGCTGACCACCACTGCCACTCTCGTGCCGCACGCGGCGGACGCGCAGCTGCTGCTGGCGCTGCGCCTGCTGGCCGACGCGGCGCTCGCCGACCCGCCGCCCTACAAGAAGTACTACATCGCGACGTGAGTACCACGCTGACCACCACTGCCACTCTCGTGCCGCACGCGGCGGACGCGCAGCTGCTGCTGGCGCTGCGCCTGCTGGCCGACGCGGCGCTCGCCGACCCGCCGCCCTACAAGAAGTACTACATCGCGACGTGAGTACCACGCTGACCACCACTGCCACTCTCGTGCCGCACGCGGCGGACGCGCAGCTGCTGCTGGCGCTGCGCCTGCTGGCCGACGCGGCGCTCGCCGACCCGCCGCCCTACAAGAAGTACTACATCGCGACGTGAGTACCACGCTGACCACCACTGCCACTCTCGTGCCGCACGCGGCGGACGCGCAGCTGCTGCTGGCGCTGCGCCTGCTGGCCGACGCGGCGCTCGCCGACCCGCCGCCCTACAAGAAGTACTACATCGCGACGTGAGTACCACGCTGACCACCACTGCCACTCTCGTGCCGCACGCGGCGGACGCGCAGCTGCTGCTGGCGCTGCGCCTGCTGGCCGACGCGGCGCTCGCCGACCCGCCGCCCTACAAGAAGTACTACATCGCGACGTGAGTACCACGCTGACCACCACTGCCACTCTCGTGCCGCACGCGGCGGACGCGCAGCTGCTGCTGGCGCTGCGCCTGCTGGCCGACGCGGCGCTCGCCGACCCGCCGCCCTACAAGAAGTACTACATCGCGACGTGAGTACCACGCTGACCACCACTGCCACTCTCGTGCCGCACGCGGCGGACGCGCAGCTGCTGCTGGCGCTGCGCCTGCTGGCCGACGCGGCGCTCGCCGACCCGCCGCCCTACAAGAAGTACTACATCGCGACGTGAGTACCACGCTGACCACCACTGCCACTCTCGTGCCGCACGCGGCGGACGCGCAGCTGCTGCTGGCGCTGCGCCTGCTGGCCGACGCGGCGCTCGCCGACCCGCCGCCCTACAAGAAGTACTACATCGCGACGTGAGTACCACGCTGACCACCACTGCCACTCTCGTGCCGCACGCGGCGGACGCGCAGCTGCTGCTGGCGCTGCGCCTGCTGGCCGACGCGGCGCTCGCCGACCCGCCGCCCTACAAGAAGTACTACATCGCGACGTGAGTACCACGCTGACCACCACTGCCACTCTCGTGCCGCACGCGGCGGACGCGCAGCTGCTGCTGGCGCTGCGCCTGCTGGCCGACGCGGCGCTCGCCGACCCGCCGCCCTACAAGAAGTACTACATCGCGACGTGAGTACCACGCTGACCACCACTGCCACTCTCGTGCCGCACGCGGCGGACGCGCAGCTGCTGCTGGCGCTGCGCCTGCTGGCCGACGCGGCGCTCGCCGACCCGCCGCCCTACAAGAAGTACTACATCGCGACGTGAGTACCACGCTGACCACCACTGCCACTCTCGTGCCGCACGCGGCGGACGCGCAGCTGCTGCTGGCGCTGCGCCTGCTGGCCGACGCGGCGCTCGCCGACCCGCCGCCCTACAAGAAGTACTACATCGCGACGTGAGTACCACGCTGACCACCACTGCCACTCTCGTGCCGCACGCGGCGGACGCGCAGCTGCTGCTGGCGCTGCGCCTGCTGGCCGACGCGGCGCTCGCCGACCCGCCGCCCTACAAGAAGTACTACATCGCGACGTGAGTACCACGCTGACCACCACTGCCACTCTCGTGCCGCACGCGGCGGACGCGCAGCTGCTGCTGGCGCTGCGCCTGCTGGCCGACGCGGCGCTCGCCGACCCGCCGCCCTACAAGAAGTACTACATCGCGACGTGAGTACCACGCTGACCACCACTGCCACTCTCGTGCCGCACGCGGCGGACGCGCAGCTGCTGCTGGCGCTGCGCCTGCTGGCCGACGCGGCGCTCGCCGACCCGCCGCCCTACAAGAAGTACTACATCGCGACGTGAGTACCACGCTGACCACCACTGCCACTCTCGTGCCGCACGCGGCGGACGCGCAGCTGCTGCTGGCGCTGCGCCTGCTGGCCGACGCGGCGCTCGCCGACCCGCCGCCCTACAAGAAGTACTACATCGCGACGTGAGTACCACGCTGACCACCACTGCCACTCTCGTGCCGCACGCGGCGGACGCGCAGCTGCTGCTGGCGCTGCGCCTGCTGGCCGACGCGGCGCTCGCCGACCCGCCGCCCTACAAGAAGTACTACATCGCGACGTGAGTACCACGCTGACCACCACTGCCACTCTCGTGCCGCACGCGGCGGACGCGCAGCTGCTGCTGGCGCTGCGCCTGCTGGCCGACGCGGCGCTCGCCGACCCGCCGCCCTACAAGAAGTACTACATCGCGACGTGAGTACCACGCTGACCACCACTGCCACTCTCGTGCCGCACGCGGCGGACGCGCAGCTGCTGCTGGCGCTGCGCCTGCTGGCCGACGCGGCGCTCGCCGACCCGCCGCCCTACAAGAAGTACTACATCGCGACGTGAGTACCACGCTGACCACCACTGCCACTCTCGTGCCGCACGCGGCGGACGCGCAGCTGCTGCTGGCGCTGCGCCTGCTGGCCGACGCGGCGCTCGCCGACCCGCCGCCCTACAAGAAGTACTACATCGCGACGTGAGTACCACGCTGACCACCACTGCCACTCTCGTGCCGCACGCGGCGGACGCGCAGCTGCTGCTGGCGCTGCGCCTGCTGGCCGACGCGGCGCTCGCCGACCCGCCGCCCTACAAGAAGTACTACATCGCGACGTGAGTACCACGCTGACCACCACTGCCACTCTCGTGCCGCACGCGGCGGACGCGCAGCTGCTGCTGGCGCTGCGCCTGCTGGCCGACGCGGCGCTCGCCGACCCGCCGCCCTACAAGAAGTACTACATCGCGACGTGAGTACCACGCTGACCACCACTGCCACTCTCGTGCCGCACGCGGCGGACGCGCAGCTGCTGCTGGCGCTGCGCCTGCTGGCCGACGCGGCGCTCGCCGACCCGCCGCCCTACAAGAAGTACTACATCGCGACGTGAGTACCACGCTGACCACCACTGCCACTCTCGTGCCGCACGCGGCGGACGCGCAGCTGCTGCTGGCGCTGCGCCTGCTGGCCGACGCGGCGCTCGCCGACCCGCCGCCCTACAAGAAGTACTACATCGCGACGTGAGTACCACGCTGACCACCACTGCCACTCTCGTGCCGCACGCGGCGGACGCGCAGCTGCTGCTGGCGCTGCGCCTGCTGGCCGACGCGGCGCTCGCCGACCCGCCGCCCTACAAGAAGTACTACATCGCGACGTGAGTACCACGCTGACCACCACTGCCACTCTCGTGCCGCACGCGGCGGACGCGCAGCTGCTGCTGGCGCTGCGCCTGCTGGCCGACGCGGCGCTCGCCGACCCGCCGCCCTACAAGAAGTACTACATCGCGACGTGAGTACCACGCTGACCACCACTGCCACTCTCGTGCCGCACGCGGCGGACGCGCAGCTGCTGCTGGCGCTGCGCCTGCTGGCCGACGCGGCGCTCGCCGACCCGCCGCCCTACAAGAAGTACTACATCGCGACGTGAGTACCACGCTGACCACCACTGCCACTCTCGTGCCGCACGCGGCGGACGCGCAGCTGCTGCTGGCGCTGCGCCTGCTGGCCGACGCGGCGCTCGCCGACCCGCCGCCCTACAAGAAGTACTACATCGCGACGTGAGTACCACGCTGACCACCACTGCCACTCTCGTGCCGCACGCGGCGGACGCGCAGCTGCTGCTGGCGCTGCGCCTGCTGGCCGACGCGGCGCTCGCCGACCCGCCGCCCTACAAGAAGTACTACATCGCGACGTGAGTACCACGCTGACCACCACTGCCACTCTCGTGCCGCACGCGGCGGACGCGCAGCTGCTGCTGGCGCTGCGCCTGCTGGCCGACGCGGCGCTCGCCGACCCGCCGCCCTACAAGAAGTACTACATCGCGACGTGAGTACCACGCTGACCACCACTGCCACTCTCGTGCCGCACGCGGCGGACGCGCAGCTGCTGCTGGCGCTGCGCCTGCTGGCCGACGCGGCGCTCGCCGACCCGCCGCCCTACAAGAAGTACTACATCGCGACGTGAGTACCACGCTGACCACCACTGCCACTCTCGTGCCGCACGCGGCGGACGCGCAGCTGCTGCTGGCGCTGCGCCTGCTGGCCGACGCGGCGCTCGCCGACCCGCCGCCCTACAAGAAGTACTACATCGCGACGTGAGTACCACGCTGACCACCACTGCCACTCTCGTGCCGCACGCGGCGGACGCGCAGCTGCTGCTGGCGCTGCGCCTGCTGGCCGACGCGGCGCTCGCCGACCCGCCGCCCTACAAGAAGTACTACATCGCGACGTGAGTACCACGCTGACCACCACTGCCACTCTCGTGCCGCACGCGGCGGACGCGCAGCTGCTGCTGGCGCTGCGCCTGCTGGCCGACGCGGCGCTCGCCGACCCGCCGCCCTACAAGAAGTACTACATCGCGACGTGAGTACCACGCTGACCACCACTGCCACTCTCGTGCCGCACGCGGCGGACGCGCAGCTGCTGCTGGCGCTGCGCCTGCTGGCCGACGCGGCGCTCGCCGACCCGCCGCCCTACAAGAAGTACTACATCGCGACGTGAGTACCACGCTGACCACCACTGCCACTCTCGTGCCGCACGCGGCGGACGCGCAGCTGCTGCTGGCGCTGCGCCTGCTGGCCGACGCGGCGCTCGCCGACCCGCCGCCCTACAAGAAGTACTACATCGCGACGTGAGTACCACGCTGACCACCACTGCCACTCTCGTGCCGCACGCGGCGGACGCGCAGCTGCTGCTGGCGCTGCGCCTGCTGGCCGACGCGGCGCTCGCCGACCCGCCGCCCTACAAGAAGTACTACATCGCGACGTGAGTACCACGCTGACCACCACTGCCACTCTCGTGCCGCACGCGGCGGACGCGCAGCTGCTGCTGGCGCTGCGCCTGCTGGCCGACGCGGCGCTCGCCGACCCGCCGCCCTACAAGAAGTACTACATCGCGACGTGAGTACCACGCTGACCACCACTGCCACTCTCGTGCCGCACGCGGCGGACGCGCAGCTGCTGCTGGCGCTGCGCCTGCTGGCCGACGCGGCGCTCGCCGACCCGCCGCCCTACAAGAAGTACTACATCGCGACGTGAGTACCACGCTGACCACCACTGCCACTCTCGTGCCGCACGCGGCGGACGCGCAGCTGCTGCTGGCGCTGCGCCTGCTGGCCGACGCGGCGCTCGCCGACCCGCCGCCCTACAAGAAGTACTACATCGCGACGTGAGTACCACGCTGACCACCACTGCCACTCTCGTGCCGCACGCGGCGGACGCGCAGCTGCTGCTGGCGCTGCGCCTGCTGGCCGACGCGGCGCTCGCCGACCCGCCGCCCTACAAGAAGTACTACATCGCGACGTGAGTACCACGCTGACCACCACTGCCACTCTCGTGCCGCACGCGGCGGACGCGCAGCTGCTGCTGGCGCTGCGCCTGCTGGCCGACGCGGCGCTCGCCGACCCGCCGCCCTACAAGAAGTACTACATCGCGACGTGAGTACCACGCTGACCACCACTGCCACTCTCGTGCCGCACGCGGCGGACGCGCAGCTGCTGCTGGCGCTGCGCCTGCTGGCCGACGCGGCGCTCGCCGACCCGCCGCCCTACAAGAAGTACTACATCGCGACGTGAGTACCACGCTGACCACCACTGCCACTCTCGTGCCGCACGCGGCGGACGCGCAGCTGCTGCTGGCGCTGCGCCTGCTGGCCGACGCGGCGCTCGCCGACCCGCCGCCCTACAAGAAGTACTACATCGCGACGTGAGTACCACGCTGACCACCACTGCCACTCTCGTGCCGCACGCGGCGGACGCGCAGCTGCTGCTGGCGCTGCGCCTGCTGGCCGACGCGGCGCTCGCCGACCCGCCGCCCTACAAGAAGTACTACATCGCGACGTGAGTACCACGCTGACCACCACTGCCACTCTCGTGCCGCACGCGGCGGACGCGCAGCTGCTGCTGGCGCTGCGCCTGCTGGCCGACGCGGCGCTCGCCGACCCGCCGCCCTACAAGAAGTACTACATCGCGACGTGAGTACCACGCTGACCACCACTGCCACTCTCGTGCCGCACGCGGCGGACGCGCAGCTGCTGCTGGCGCTGCGCCTGCTGGCCGACGCGGCGCTCGCCGACCCGCCGCCCTACAAGAAGTACTACATCGCGACGTGAGTACCACGCTGACCACCACTGCCACTCTCGTGCCGCACGCGGCGGACGCGCAGCTGCTGCTGGCGCTGCGCCTGCTGGCCGACGCGGCGCTCGCCGACCCGCCGCCCTACAAGAAGTACTACATCGCGACGTGAGTACCACGCTGACCACCACTGCCACTCTCGTGCCGCACGCGGCGGACGCGCAGTTGCCGTAGTTAGAGGCTTCTGTATAACATTATATTGGTAACAAATAACAATACCTTTCTGAGTTCGTTGTGGGCTTCAGGGTGCGTAGGAATGCTCGTGAACTTAGTCGTGAAATAGTTATCATAATAGTCACAGATAAAATAAACTGACTTCATGAGTCTAACCTAACTTTACAATGTGTACTTGAATATTTGTCAAATAAAACATCGAGCACTTGTCGCGTTGCAGGGTGGACGGGTTGCAGCACGCGGACCCGGTGCCCGCGCTGACGCCGCACCGGCGCTACGTGCTGCCCGGCGCGACGCACGCGCTGCTCACGGCGCTGGCGCCCGCGCTGCCGCCGCCCACGCTGGAGCAGCCGACCCCGCAGGCGCCGCTGGACGACGAGGCGCGGCTGCTGCTGGCGCAGTTCGCGAGCGCGCTGGACGACTTCCGCCAGTACGCGCGCGGCAACGACAAGTACTGGGACAACATCCTGGTGTTCGAGTGACCTGCGCGGCGAGCTCTCGCGGACGCTGCACGACGCGCTCTATGACCCGCAGCTTTAAACATATGACTAAAAAAATTGGTTTTCTATAAAACGGTTTACGGACTGTTCGGGCGGATGCATAGGTAAGGAAGGGCATCACACCAAAACACTTAATAAAGTTGAAATTTGTATTTGAATTGAATAGGTTACAGAAAGCAGTCTTTAAAGTCGAGAGCGCATTGTCTAGGCGCTGCCGTAATTCGCTATATTAGCATCACTACTATCGGGGTTCACACACTACACGAACAACGCACGGTATTGGCCCGTGATGCCTGTCTCTGTCACACGCACTGGGCACACCATACGTCAGAGCGTAGCGAACACGGACAAACATATTACGTTATAACGTCATAAGAAACGATGGAGTGGAAGAGAGATAGATGCGTGACAAGCCGAACGTTTAGGCTGATCGTGCCTCTCTATCACTTACCCGCGCTCTCAGTTGCACGCTTGGTTCAGACGGAACGTGACAATGGGTCATACTTCTTCGTGCATATAGCCAGAGTTCATCGGTTTATAAAATGTTGTCTAACAAGTTTTTTAACCAGTTCAAAAGAAATCGCATAGATGTGTCATAGAGCTGCCGGTCAGTTCGGCTGTTTCTCGTTCATGTCCACACTAATCAAGCACTGGTTGGACTTCACACATCTTTGAATTCTGCGGGTTCACCCGCAGGTATACAGTTTTCCTTATATTTTCCTTCACCGTTAAGCTAGTCATGTTTATGCTGCATAGACTGGCGGCTGGCAATAGGCGGATCAGTCACTTGACTTAATAAAAAAAACCGGCCAAGTGCGAGTCGGACTCGCGCACCGAGGGTTCCGTACTCAAGAAGTACTGAAGCAAAACAATCAGGCATACTAATGTAGATGTAACACGACCAAAACTGTAACGACCAAAGATGTAAAACGGTAATAATTACCTTTGTTAATGAACCGCAAAACTTACTTTGTTTGTAGAGGTTTATTGTTAATATCAAAAAAACTATGCTAGTTAGAGCATTGGCTATAGTTTTCCTGTAAAATATACGTTAATTCCTATTGACCATAATTATTTGAGATTTTTCGATTGGTAAACTCCGGAGATAAGGCCCCCCCTTATCTCCGGAGTTTACCAACGGTATTTTTTTGACATTTTCCCCGATAAATCAAAAACTGTCATGACTAAAAATAATTAAAAATCGGTTTTAGAATGTACAAAGTAAACCCTTTCATATGATACCTCACACACTACAGTTATCTCACTTTTAAATTTCAACCCTCCGATTTTCCCCCCTTTTTAAATAAGAACAAAAATAATTTCCATTTTTTTATTCCAGTGTCATTGGGCCACTAATATACACAACTATTCCAAATTTCATATCGATAGCTCCAGTAGTTACTGAAATAATCGAGTGTGACGGACAGACAGACGGACAGACGGAGAAAGTCGCACCATAAGGGTTCCATTTTACCATTTTGGTACGGAACCCTGAAAAACGGCCAAGTGCGAGTCGGACTCGCGCATCGAGGCTTCCATACTATAAAAGGTATAAGATAAAGAGAGGAACAATATTTAAAGATTTTTTTTAGAATATAAAAGCGCTCTTTTTTGGTTTTGGGGTATCATACCCCACTCAACATTGTTAGCTCATTTTGAAATTTCAACACGCTGATTTTCCCCCCTTTTTAAACAAATATAAATACGATTTTCAAATGTTTATTATGGTTTACAATGACGTTGGGTCACTATTTCCTATAACTACTACTTTACACAAACAATAGTTACTGAAATAGTCGAGTGTCCCCGTCCCGTCCTTCTGTCTGTCAGAAGGACGGGAAGTCCTAAGTCATTTTGCCGTCGGCAAATTACAAAATAGCGAGCGTTTCTAAACTTACATTTTGCCTTATAAACTGACGACGGCATATTGTAAACGGCGGAAATTTAAAAAATGCCTGCGACATATCGATGTAAAACCGTAAAATTGTGAAATGGCATGATGCCGGCGATTGATACGGTTCACGATCTTTCGACAGTTTACAATCTCGCGAAATAGGTTATAATCTAATTCGCGAGATTGGAAATAATTTTATGATGTCATATACATACTGGTAGGGACTCTCAATTATTTATACTCGGACCATAGATTTATATTAAGTCGTCGCTCGCACGCCGACTACAGCCCAACCCACAGACCAGGGAATAACTTTATATATTGACTAAAACGACAGCTCCGTGAGTGCGGCAACTTTTTCTTGTAGTGTGAGTGTGCGTGAAAAATTGTGTAGAGACCGCCCGGGTTTGTCAATTTGGGCAAAGTATTTTGTGCCACACTCTTGAAGTCCAGGGCTCCCACTTGGACTTTTATGACTCTAACTTTTAATTCAATGCAGTAAAATGACGTTTAAAAATCCTCGTATATTTCAAAATAAGAGAAGTGACTTTCAAACATCAAAGCAAAATAACTCTCTTATTTATGTTAAATACTTTTCATGTTGTTTATTTTATTTTAAACCAATTAGGCAGTTAAAATACTTTATTTTACTGCATCGAATTAAAAATCGGAGTATAGGCTAAAGAGAATACAAAAACCTAGATTCGATACCAATACAATATTATCTCTTTCTTTACATGGATAAAAAAATTAGTCAAATATATATTTTAGAAAACTTTATTTTGTAGTTTATTACATAAATTTTGTAAATAATTTACTTACTTTAAGTTTTATAATATGCAATTAATATAGTCTGTTAAATAAGTCAGTTTAGTTTGATAATTTTGAGGAAATTCAAAAATCGCAATCGGGCAACATCTTCCTTCCATCAACTTCCTGTTTCTGTAGAACATTGAACCTTGTTTGATACTTGATTATTACCTCATTTCTGTTTTAATCGGTACATATTTATAATATTATGAATAGTAAGTTAAAAGTTAGAATAATTGAATTGAATCTATATACATAAGTAAACAATAAAAATAAAACTAACATTGTGGTTTTATGAAATAACGAAACGAGAAACTTTGCGAGTTACGGGCGCCATAAATCTAATTTGGAGTTTTAAAAGAAAAGGAAAACTTGCAGAAAATAATATAAAGAGGGAAAAGTAAGAAATTAGAATGTTTGAATTTATTTTGTAAGAAAAATTAGCAAGTAAATTTTTTATGCAAAGTATCAAAATTATTCGATCCATCGATAATTATTTTACAGTGTTGCTCTATACATACCACTTTTCAACTACCTTTTAATTTACCCAGGTACACTGACTTACCTAACAGACTATAATAAAATCTACAAGAACTATTCTTATAAGTCAATGTTTTTACATCACAATTTCAAAGTGTAACAAAGTCATTGGTGTAACATATTTTTGTACAGTTATAACTTATAAGTAAAGTTGATTAATCTTAATATATATAAATCTCGTGTCACGATGTTTGTCCGGGATGGACTCCTAAACTACTGAACCGATTTATTTCAAACTTCGTGAATATCTGTCATTTGGTCCAACTTGAGAGATAGGATAGTTTAAATCTCAAATTATAGTCGCAATTTTAATTTGTTAATATAACAAAAACTTTAGCCACAGCAACGCGTGGCCGGGTCAGCTAGTAACAAATATATAGAGTCACTAGCTGACCCGGCCACGCGTTGCTGTGGCTAAAGTTTTTGTTATATTAATAAATTAAAATTGCGACTATAATTTGAGATTTAAACTATCCTATCTCTCAAGTTGGACCAAATGACAGATATTCACGAAGTTTGAACTAAATCGGTACAGTAGTTTAGGAGAACATCGCGGACAAACATCGTGACACGAGATTTATAATTATCAAACTTCGTGAATATCTGTCATTTGGTCCAACTTGAGAGATAGGATAGTTTAAATCTCAAATTATAGTCGCAATTTTAATTTATTAATATAACAAAAACTTTAGCCACAGCAACGCGTGGCCGGGTCAGCTAGTAGAGAAATATAAATTGTTGAAATAAACCATTTTACAAACGTTTTCGATCTCAAAAAAAGGAGATTAAGCCGGTTTTTGTACTATTTATTGATGAATTTTTCGTTGAATGTTGGACTTGTTTACTCTGTTTATGAAACTGACTATTCAGTGATTGTGCATAATGACAAAAATCTCTAAACCACCGATAAGAAACGACAGGATATGGGTGTTTACGCGAGAGTAGCTGGCGCGAGCGCAGAGCCTATTGTGTTGTATTGAATCGTGTTCTCTCTCTCTAACCCGCGGAAGCCCTCATCCGCGCGTCTCGCTCACGCTTTGGTTACGGCGAGTTTTTTGTATCGAATCGTGCGCTCCCGCTCCAACTCGCGGAAACGCCAATCTTCCTATCCCGCTCGCGCATCGGTCGCCGAGATTTTTTATGCCTGCAATGACGCGGCGACTTCGGTGCGCTCCAGTATTAAGCACGATACGAGTCAGCTAGCAACAGCCTTGCGTGCGGCTGGGTTTTTTGCGGCGCCCCCCTTTGCCCCGGCGGTTTGTACCCCAAGAAACGTACTTCTTGGACCGCGTCAATTCTTGTAGACAGTTTTATGTGGGGGCGCGACCTTTTGTGCGTATTCGTGAACTCATCTTGTGGAGCGAGTCTGCTGTCGACCGACAAACTTAGCGGTCCCCCGCGCGTGGCTGAAGTAATTTGATCACTTGTCGTCTTTGAAACGCGTAGTCGCGAGACGTAAATTACTACGTTTGAGTAGCCACGTTTATATTTGCGCGGGTGTTTAGTCATCGAATAACATCGCAACGGGACGTCCGTTTTTTGATGCGCCTGACTTGTTTTTCGCACTGCGTTTTTTGTCTGTTGCCGCGCCCCCTCTCTCGCGCGCTGGGGCGCTGGTGCGGTCCCTTTCGCACTTCGAACCGGTAGCCGACGGAAAGTGGGTTCCTGCGCGTGTGGTCTTCGTGTTTGGAGGCTGATTTGAAGCGGAGGTCAGACGGCTCTGCCAGTCCCATACACACACGCACCCTTGTACATACCCTTAACACTTTCACGTCACACACTGTCACACATCTACTACAGAGGACTCCGTATCAAGGCCGACGCTTCGGGATCAAGGTCAGTCAATAAGTACCTACTAATTTTAAACTATTTTTATTGTTGGCCGCGTCCGGTGGCGTACTGTATCAGCCGTAGTGGCCGACCTGTTGTCTAGTAAAAGTCGCTGATTACTATTTCCACTGATCGACTAGTGAGACTCGATTACTATCCGACTCGGATTGGATGCCGTCATCTGACCCGAGACTGATCGTACACTAGTGATCCCGTGTAGTCTCACTAGTCGGTCCCCCCTCGACCTGTCCGGGCTCGTTCCTCTATGGGCCCGGGAACTGAGCCCTCATCTGGACAGGCAAGGGGCCGTAACAGGTGGTAGCAGAGCGTGGTTTCGCGCCTTTTGGTTAAGCGGCTTTTACACGTTCGGCGCGTCGATATCGATATTTGTCGCGCGTATTTAATTCGTCGCGTATCTCTGTCGGTCACACGTTTGTAGGCGCGGTACGCCACGTGTCGGACCGATACGCCGCGTTAACGGCCACAGATTATTGTACCGCTACACCACGCGTTTTTGTAGCAACGCCGCGTTTATTTACCGCGTGCCGCGCGTTTGTTGACCGCGACCTTGATTAGCGTTCTGCACGTGTTGGTGTTTGCATCTGTGCTTGTTCTACTTCCTTGTTGTTTTATTTTTTGGTTTCGTGCTTCCTTGTAATTATTCTCGCGCAGTCTCGCCATGCCTTCGCATAGGCCTCCGGTGCGCCGTATGCAGGATGAGCTGCGGTGGGCAGCTAGCGCGCATGCGCTTATTACTCGTCCAGACAGGACGGCTAGCTTGCTCCACCGCCTTGAGCAGCTCCCTGCCAGACGAGCCCATTTTGAAGAGGCCTATTCGGAATTCCTTGCTACAGTGGAGGACGACGAGGCGCGAGAATCGGCCCAGAAGGACTACGAACAGTTCTTCGAGTTCACAGACGATGTGCTCGAGGCTGGGGCCAAAATGAATCGTGAGGCTCGAAAGAGCATTCTGTGCGAGTCGCCTCGCCCGCAGCAGCAGCCCGCCCTATTGGGTCGGCTGCCTACTTTGGACCTTCCACACTTTGGTGGGCGGCTTCAAGACTGGATGGGGTTCATCTCCATCTTCGACAGTCTAGTCCATACCCGCCGCGACCTATCCCCAGGCCAAAAAATGGCCTATTTGCGGACCTCCCTTCAAGGGGAGGCACTGGGGGTAGTCTGCCATTTGAAGTTGTCTGACGCCAGCTACTCCACGGCCAGAGAACTCCTCGAGAGGCGCTACGCTAATGTGCGCCGCCTTGCTGACGCGCACATGATGGAGTTAATATCCCTCCCGGTTTTGAAAGACCTAGCGCGTCTCCGGGAGGTGATCATTGACCCAGTCGTGGTTGCTTGCAACGCCCTTCGACAACTTGACTTACCGGTGGATCAGTGGTCCTTCTGGCTTCTTCACCTGGTTCTGTCCCGCCTGCCTCTCGATCTGCGGATCCGATTTGAAGAGAGGTACGGCGGGGACGGGGCTAACTATATACCCCCGTTCAGTGACCTCTTAAAGTTCCTTGAGGAACAGAGCCGCCAGGTGGAGAATGCCGTGGCCTCGGGAACACCGGCAAAGGAGCCGGCTCGACCGACGCCACCTTCTAAACCCACGACTTCCACCAGGGGTTCCAAGCAGCCAGAATTAGCGCAGGAGACTGGACGCCGCCCAATTCTAAACTTTAGTGGTCTTGCTGCGACCGAGGTGACCCCCTGTCACTATTGCCGTGCTTCTACGCACACGACGACCGACTGCCCTAAATTCTTGGAGAGACCGCCCAAGTCACGTAGGGCCATCGCAAGGGAGCGCCGTTGGTGCTACTCTTGCTTAGGTGGGCACTTGCAACGCAACTGCCAGCACCAACGGCCTTGCCCACATTGTCAGGGCAACCACCTTCCTATTCTTTGCCTCGACCGCAATGGCGTCGGTAGGCAGGAGGTGGTTGAGCAGACACCCGGCAGGAGTGGAGTCTCCTCACCGGTCACAGGCCCAGCCGATAGACGGCGTGGTGACACTTTCAGTTCGGCCCCTGGTTTTGATAGGGCTTCACCCCCCCCTCGGGCGGGGGTGCAGCCCTCCAGGGGCGGGGGCGTTCCGCCCTCTGTCAACCCTGAGGGAGGTTTTGCCGTCGCTCAGCCTGATCCAAGGAGGTCCTCCCCTCCTCTGGCTGAATACCCCAGGCTGGAGCGACACCTCCCTCGATGGTCTGGACACCCCCCTTCGCACTACGTCGTCCCGCGGCTGTCGTACCAGGCCAGACCCCCTCAGACCGGGAGGGACGCTTGGGTGTGCCCTGGGGGCACCACACCTCTTGATGTGATAGAAGTTCCCCAAGAAGGCCCTTACGAGCGCCCAAGGCTAGAGGAGTTGCCCGAAAGGGGCAACTCCCGTTGACTTACTGCTGCCTTGGCTCCCACCACCGCCACCTCACCTGACAATTTGAACGACCATAAGCCGGTCTGCCAGACTGTACTTTTACCAACGGCTTTGGTCAGGGTGTTTAACCCGAAGGGTGAGTGGCTAATGGTACGCGCGCTGCTAGATCTCGGATCACAGCGCTGGATTGCGTCGTCGTGGTGGGTGAGCGCTTCAGGGCAAGTCTCATTGCACCTTGTCCTAGCTAAGTGCAAGGTTGCATCTATCAGGTCTCGTCTAACAATCTCTAAGTTGAACTTGTGGAGCCAACTATTGACCCGGTTACTAAACCACGTCCACGCTTCTTGGAAGTCTCTGGTAAACATGGTGGACGTTTTTGCGTGGTCGGACAGTGAGATTGTCCTGTGTTGGCTCCGGACTTCGGTCCATAATCTTGGCATTTTTAAATACTCATGCGGGTTGCAATACCCACTCAGCCATTTGCAGCGTGAGTTTGGATTTGGCAGGCCGACGAACCATTCGAAGCGTGATCTTCAACTGTATTGCTTGCTATCGTTTGGAGGCATCCATTGCATAGCTTGTGCTGAGTGACCTGCCTGCGGACCGCGTAAAGGCTGCTCGACCTTTCGCTGGTGTTGGAACCAATTTGCCGGTCCTTTCTTAGTGAAGAGCTCTAACCTTAAGAATGCTCGGTCTTTTGAGGCCTACTTGTGCGTCCTTGGTTGCCTTGCAACCAAGGCAGTCCACTTGGGACTTGTCAGTGCCCTCAGCACGGAGGCGTTCGTGGCCACTCTGGGCCGCCTCGTGAGCCGTCGCGGCCTACCCGATTTGGTTCGGACAGACTGCTGGACTAATTATAAGGGAACCAATCGTTATTTGAAGGAGGTCGTCGACTTACTTGTTAAGAGCAAGCACTGTGTAGGCACCGCCATGTCTAGAATGGGAGATCTTGTTATGCTTAAAGAATCTAATCTACTCCCACTATTTTGCGTCGTGGACGCATTGTTAAACTGTTATTTGGATCGGATGGCGTTCCGCGGGTGGCCGAGGTATTTGTAGGGGACTCAGTATTGCAACGTGCCGTGGTCACGTTGTCCCAACGGCCTATTGATTAGCGAATCTACATTCTTAGATTCGGAGCGGGGGATTGTTTACGCGAGAGTAGCTGGCGCGAGCGCAGAGCCTATTGTGTTGTATTGAATCGTGTTCTCTCTCTCTAACCCGCGGAAGCCCTCATCCGCGCGTCTCGCTCACGCTTTGGTTACGGCGAGTTTTTTGTATCGAATCGTGCGCTCCCGCTCCAACTCGCGGAAACGCCAATCTTCCTATCCCGCTCGCGCATCGGTCGCCGAGATTTTTTATGCCTGCAATGACGCGGCGACTTCGGTGCGCTCCAGTATTAAGCACGATACGAGTCAGCTAGCAACAGCCTTGCGTGCGGCTGGGTTTTTTGCGGCGCCCCCTTTGCCCCGGCGGTTTGTACCCCAAGAAACGTACTTCTTGGACCGCGTCAATTCTTGTAGACAGTTTTATGTGGGGGCGCGACCTTTTGTGCGTATTCGTGAACTCATCTTGTGGAGCGAGTCTGCTGTCGACCGACAAACTTAGCGGTCCCCCGCGCGTGGCTGAAGTAATTTGATCACTTGTCGTCTTTGAAACGCGTAGTCGCGAGACGTAAATTACTACGTTTGAGTAGCCACGTTTATATTTGCGCGGGTGTTTAGTCATCGAATAACATCGCAACGGGACGTCCGTTTTTTGATGCGCCTGACTTGTTTTTCGCACTGCGTTTTTTGTCTGTTGCCGCGCCCCCTCTCTCGCGCGCTGGGGCGCTGGTGCGGTCCCTTTCGCACTTCGAACCGGTAGCCGACGGAAAGTGGGTTCCTGCGCGTGTGGTCTTCGTGTTTGGAGGCTGATTTGAAGCGGAGGTCAGACGGCTCTGCCAGTCCCATACACACACGCACCCTTGTACATACCCTTAACACTTTCACGTCACACACTGTCACACATCTACTACAGAGGACTCCGTATCAAGGCCGACGCTTCGGGATCAAGGTCAGTCAATAAGTACCTACTAATTTTAAACTATTTTTATTGTTGGCCGCGTCCGGTGGCGTACTGTATCAGCCGTAGTGGCCGACCTGTTGTCTAGTAAAAGTCGCTGATTACTATTTCCACTGATCGACTAGTGAGACTCGATTACTATCCGACTCGGATTGGATGCCGTCATCTGACCCGAGACTGATCGTACACTAGTGATCCCGTGTAGTCTCACTAGTCGGTCCCCCCTCGACCTGTCCGGGCTCGTTCCTCTATGGGCCCGGGAACTGAGCCCTCATCTGGACAGGCAAGGGGCCGTAACAATGGGTATGCGAATGATTTACGTAAACCTTTTTCGTTCAAGCAAACAGTAGAGCCGTGTGTCAAAATTCTGTAGGTGGATGCTGAGCGAACTACAGCGAGGCCTTACCGAGGCTGAGGGTGGACATTTTTTTGCGCCGTCCGCCCTGTCCAGGGTTCATGTCTATTCTCTAAACACTATTTGTAAGTGCATTCTTAAATAGTGAAAAAATCATAATATTTGTGATGTTTTGTTTAAAATATTTAAGTTAGGTTAGGTTATGTAGAAATGTCAGCTAGTAGTTATTGTTGCTGGTTTTAGTCCTTTGGTTGTAAACGTTAGTCGTTAAGTAATTGACTGTTCTCTTTTGGAGCTTAAATGGTTTTCGATTGTTAAAAACCTAATCCTACATAGCACAAAGTAGGAATTTGTGTTATATTAGTTATTTGAAATTTCTTACACAATCAAAAGGCAAAGAATATTGGTTTAGCTTTAGACAGTCTTATTAATAGTTTATCCGTTATATACTTGCTTGCTTTGACGTTTTCGCTATTGATATGGGACAGGACATCCAAACATTTCGTTCAATATCAATAGCAATGTTAAATAGTTTTTCTTGAAATGAGACAAACTAGGCACATCACAATCCTTAGATTTTAAGTGATAAGAAATATTTTAAGTGTAAAAGTATGAAACTTCAAATATATTTATCTTAATTTCACATAGGCCCTAACGTATAGGCTCTTGTCAATAGTCAATAAGATATTTGTGATATACATATTGTATTATGGTGATAGCTCCTAGTCGATTTAAAACTTTACGAGGGTTCTAAGGCGCCCTGCACTAAGAATCCCACAACAACTCAGCCGGGTTTTGGTTTTTGATATCGCCATTATACAATAGCTCTTAAAACTAATTGAATATCATATTTTGTGCCTTATATAAATGTGTGCATTATTTTTTAAGCGGAATAATCGTATAGGTATATTTCCCGGTACATGCAAAATCAGCATAATACCAATACTGTCTTCCAACACAACTATTGCTATCTGGGACTGATCACAAAATATGGTAATTTCTGCAAAATCAAACAGCGTATTTTATCACTATCTGTTGTACAAAGCAATTAACTTTGTTACTTATTTTTTTAATAAATGTTCTATAAATGAAGCCAAGTCGTCTGATTGGAGACCTACCACACTCTTTATCGTAACCAAAATTATGATGATTCCTCACAAAATAAGTGAATCCCGTAACGAAAACTGGTCTATACTGCCATGTCATCCACAAAATACACCTGAGGAATTTCTGTCGTGAAACGGACTGTAACTCTGTTGGCAGGATTGGCTTCAATGTGTTCTACTCTTCGCTTGATTGGAATGGAACGTATGTTGGGCTCAGGTTTTGAATCGGCCGCTCACGCCTCAACCCTTTGCCGCAGGCGCGAGTGAGCGCTCGGCGGCGCTCGTTGCCGGTCGGCAGCGTTCGGCGGCCGCACGCACGCAGGTACGGGCAGATATTATGGCCGCTATTCATTACGCCGAGTGTAGATGTATGAGCGATAACAACTATAGAAATATAGATGTGGCGATCGAATATCCTGTATTGTGATAAAGTAGTTTATGAAACGCACTTATCAAATGCAGATGGATGGTGTGGGAATGTTTTAAGATTTTATTAAAACAAAATAGGACAGCTTGAATTTTGAAACCAGGATAACTGAAAGTATCAGTAAAGCAAATCCATCTTTACTGATACTTTCAGTTAACCTGCCTCATGTTTTCGTGGTTCATGCTTCAGAGGCAGAATACTATGGATAGATTTTGATGAAGGAGTTACACGTCGAAGCGTATCCACGCTATCCTCGCGCACGCAAGTCGTTATCGGCGATGTATTATCGGCGGTGTTATGTAACGCGCCGGCATCGCCGTCCCTGTCTGCCGCGCCGACGCGAGGCGATCGTCGAGGCGAGCCTCCGGCGCGCTGCGGCCGCGAGCGGGACGCACGATGTTGCACTAAATTTCGATCCTATTCTGTAATGTTTTGTCCAATCGCGTCCGATCTCTGCGTGTTCCGGTTCTTTGTCATCAATGGGTCGCCGGGCGAGACCGTTTCGAGTGCCACTCGATAGCTATTTACACCGAATCTGAGCTGGTTTTCGGCTCATGAGGTGTTCCGGGAGCCCGACCGAGCCGAAGCCCGAAGCCCCGGCGCCGCGCGGGGCCGCGAGCGGTGGTACTCGGTGCGATCGCCGTTAGGCCCTTTCGACATTAATGAGGTGTACCCACTTCAGCTGACTGCGTCGTACGCGAGGCTACTCCGCCGACTAGTAGTAGTCCGGCGTTCGAGGGAGGCGGTCGGTGCTCGTCGCGCGTGCTGTGCGGATACGTTATGAGGTCGAGGATGGTGTCGGAGCGCTCGCCGTAGGCGTGCCGGCGTGCCAGTCGCGCGGAGTGCGGTCGTGCCGGGCGGGCCCGGGCGTGACGCGAGTGAGTGAGTGTGGACTCGGGACGAGCCGCGGCTCAATATGCTCAAGTTCCTGACGCATAAGCTCCGGACGCATTCGTTGAATGAGGAGAACGTTTCCGAGAAGGTGGGTGTCGGCCGGCTCCGCGCCGCGAAGGTCGCACCGCCACCAGAAAATGGCCGCCGCTCGCGAGAACAAAGGAGCGGAACGATCGCCAGTTTGACGGCGCGCGGCCCTCTCGCGCCTCGCGGTCCTCGGAGGCTCGACGCCTCCAGGCGACGCGACGTGCCGTCCGGAGACTCGCGAGCGGCTGCGGTGCGGGATGACGACCGGCGAACATCCGAGTCTGAGGAACCCTTTCTGTTGCAGGTGGAGGAGCGGGACTCCGGCACCGAGTCTGACGACGAGGCCGACCGCGCCGACACCGGTGAGTGCCCGGCCCGGGGCCGCGCCGGCTCCGCCACGACTCACGAGCGTACGCACGCTCACGACACATTCGCCGGCCGGTTTTGTGTTTAGTGCTCCGTTGTCGCTGCAGCTACTTGCGATGCGACTATAAGTACGAGTCAAAACACTAAACAACCTTTATCAAAACCGTATGTGACCCCCGCACTCGACCCGTCCGACTGGCTCGCCGGGTTCGGTAAATAAAATAGAATTATGCGAAATGGAAAAAACACAACAAAATAAAATAAATAATTAAAAAAATCAAAAAACCCGACTGCAAAAATGTCAACTGAAATGCAATAACTTAAAAGACTGAAACAAGGCGGACAACGAAAACAAAATTATAATAAACTTAAAACGATGCAATTTTGACTTCATTTTAAAAAACAACATTATGAGCTGATAGCTTTAGTTAAATTTTCGCATTCAATTTAAAAATATAGAAGGCGGGACCTATTTTTGCAAATTATAAAGAAAATTAATAGGTCCCGCCTGCTTTATTTTTAAATTGAATGCGAAAATTTAACTAAAGCTATCAGCTCATAATGTTGTTTGTTAAAATGAAGTCAAAATTGCATCGTTTTAAGTTTATTATAATTTTGTTTGCGTTGTCCGCCTTGTTTCAGTCTTTTAAGTTATTGCATTTCAGTTGACATTTTTGCAGTCGGGTTTTTTGATTTTTTTAATTATTTATTTTATTTCAGGCTTTTTAGTTGCCACACTTTACGAGCGAAACCTAAGCACTTTTATCTACACAATGTGAAAGACGTAAAGTGGGTATATTTAGTTATATATTATATTATGTCGGTTCAAGTCAGTCAGTCACTTGGAAGAAGTAAAAGTTGTAAACAGTGTCGTCAAACGCAAACCTGGATTTTATCCCGGAAATATATAAGCTGTAAGGTAATCTAAGTCTATGAATCTAAAACTTTTGAAAAATAAATTATTTTATTAATTCAATAAAAAAAAAATATTTAAAACTAATATTTAATTTTTTTTATCAATTAAATTCGATGATGGATGCCAGTGCCACTTTAATCTCGAACTACTCGTCAACGATATCTAGACAGTGTCTACTCCGCGCCGTTCAAAAATAAAATGCTAAAGATTAGAAAGCACATCCGGGTCGTCCACGCGGACCCTTGCGGGTCCCGGGGTAACTGTTCGGGGCGATGGCCCCCTTCAGTGGTGTCGGCGCCGCCTGCAACTACAGGCGGGGCACTGGGTGGGACCATTGCTGGTCCGTGGTGTCAATCCGGTGTCTCCGCCGCGCTGCGATTCGAGCCCGCGTGGGTTCGCGAGCGATCAGCGAGCGCGGCGGAGTGAGGGTACGTCCGATGGTAGCTTTCAACCCGCCGCTCAGCGAGGTCGTGCCCGCCAGTGATGTCTGAACGGGCGCCCGCCCGTCAGCCAGCGGCGAGGAAGCGGTGTACTCCTATGCCGACGTCAGGTCACGTGGCAAACCCCTGATATCCGGCGGCCGCCGATGGTATGGCGCGAAAAAAAAAAAAAAAAAGCCTACCTTGTTAGGGTCATTAGATTAAATCTGATCGACAAAGTGGAGCGCGTCTTAGAGAACACACAGCGCCATCTAGGGCGAGTAGCGAAAGTTTAGTACTTATATTAAATTATGTTTTCGATTTATGCTATGATATACCAAGTAAAAATGCACAATATAAAGTACGACACACACTTGGTCAATACAAGAATAACGCTATCAAAAACTACAAATGTTACCATTTTGAACGCATTGATCGACTGTTTATAATTCCAAATTAATTCAAAACATATGACTTATATATATTTTTGTAATCTCCTTGTAATTTCCTTCATTTTGATACCCTACTCGATAGGTTTGGTTAAAATTATTTTAAAAATGACTGACAATTTTAGGCCCAAAATCCGCCATTTTGTTTTTTATTTTCAAAAACCTATCTAAGAACACTTGGGTTAATGAGACGAATCTAACGATACCATTAACGTCAAAATCCATGCAGCCGTTTGGAAGATACGTGGTCATAAAGAAATTTACATACATACATACATACATACAAGATACGCGCGAAAAACATAACCCTTCTTGCAGTCGGGTAACAAGGCCGAATCGCTTACAATTGTTGCCGGCATTATTATTTGATTCCTATTAGCATACCGGTTTATCGAGCGAGCTAAATCGACGGGCGGCTTATAAGATTGGACTGTAATGGAAATGTGCCTACACTTGCCTTCCTGATATATCCGTACGTTGCCACTTATTAACCTTTAGAAAGGTTTATTTCTCTTTTGGGCCATAGATTATTCCCAAGTTAGGTTTTCGGATCCACTTCTTTGTTGGGCCGGTGTGACCTTGGCGTGCGACCTTGAACTTTGTTGTAGGTGGCCATAGGTGCTACTATAAAGCACGTCGTAGGTAAATGCGAAGTGATTACGAAATTAGTAATTACTATTATTCATACGCAAATATACAACAATAAGGCAATTTCTGACCCAACATTGAGACAGGCGTGTGGCAAGTTTGTGGCGAATTCGAGCATCGGCAATCGCCATTTTATGTAGCCTGTAGTTGTAGTGTAAGTACATGCTTAGGTTTATCTAGCTAAAGTAACAAAGAACGCTGAATGAATCGGAAACCTACGAGTACATCCTCACAGTTTACCTCCATTCCCTTAGATCCTCACCTACCTAAGCTTGTTACAAGTATATAATATATCCTCGACCATAATTCGAATTATTATAAATCTAATAAGATTACGTTTACTTCGGTATCAATGTTGAAAAATCCTTTAAAAATTATTTCGGAATCTCGTAACGAAGACGAATCTTACTTGAATTCTGGGGCCAACTATTTGACCCTACCTATTCTTCATTCAGTGGGCTGATTCTGTATCGTTCAGTTTGTTAGCTAGTAATCCTCACTGGGTTACTAAAGTTAGTTAACAATCTAGTGCAAAGGGTTGCTAACTTAGAAACTGAACGAAGTAGAATCAGCCTACTGAACCTTCTGTCCTTTCACAATCTTTACTTCAGGTAGCTTGGCTCTACAATTGATATGCAAAAAATGGCTGTAGTAGGTACATCAATTATTTTAAGACAATAATTGGAATTTGCTAATCTTATAAGATTGAATAAGATTTTTAAGGTTCGCAGCGTAGGTCTTGTGCTCCAGAGTGTAGATAGGTAGATATTGCTCAAATATGGAATTAAGAATTAGGAAAAACGGTGTGTCGTGTGCTGATTTCCTGAGGAGCGGTCTTTTGTTGAGATTCTTTTTTTGAAAGGCTGTCAATGCCGGCATAGATGCAAATATTCTTCTCTTTGCGACTATCGTCGGCGTCCAGATACTTGAAGCCTACAGGTGTTAGAACTCTTCCTTGACTCTATTGTTAGAGTCCGTTCGGTGTAGTATGTCTCAGGATGACATAACATTCCTGTGCAAAGCCTTGTGTGCATTTGGCATAGACAGGCGTATTAGTGACACCTTGCTCCTCTTGTCATTCTCAGCAAAAAAATAAGACACTTATGCCGGCGACATTACTGGACAGTTAAGACTACTTAAACTTCTCATGAAACAAAGAGGGGTAATGCTGGTGCTCTCATTGGTATGAAACCTTATTGGTATGAAGTAGGTACCTACCTGCTATAAAGAAGTAATATGTGTCTCTTATCTTATCCTTTTCGCCGAAACCGGTGATAAACTAGAGGAAATGATAAATACTCTAAGAGAAGAAAGCGAAAAAGTCGGGCTCATAATGAACCAAGATAAAACCAAGCTAATGACAAACGGCAAAACTAAAAACATCAGCTTATATGGCAAGCCATTAGAATACGTTAGCAGTAATATTTATCTTGGCAAACAAGTATCATCTAGTAACAAAAATGAAGAGGAAGAAATAGAACGACGAGTGAACATAGGGTGGAAAAGATACTGGAGCCTAAAAGAAATCCTAAAAGGCACTTTTCTATTACACCTGAAGAAGACTATAATGGACACATGCATTCTACCAACTCTCACCTATACGGCTGTCAAACATGGACATACAACACAAAACTAGCAAACTGTCAGAAAGCGATGGAAAGAAGTATATTGAAAATAAGAAGAATTCAAAAGATAAGAAGCAAAGACATAAGAGCAAAAACCAACCTAATAGATGTGCTTCACCATGCGCGTACACTAAAGTGGCGATGGGCAGGACATCTAGCAATATACAGAGACAATAGATGGACGATAGAAACAACTATCTGGGAAGGACCTATGGGAAAAAGAAAAAGAGGGCACCCAAGGAACAGATGGATTGACGAAATAATTTCAGTAGCAGGAACAAACTGGAGGAGAAAAGCACAAAACAGAAAAACATGGAGTAAGCTAGAGGAGGCCTATACCCTGAGTGGGGTTCCAATAATATAGTTAATGTAATCTTAATTACCTACTTAAATAGTTGTTAGATAAATTAATGTTATTTAAGAATTATTGGAAATAAAGAGGCTTATTATTATTATTATCTTACAAGCGATTTTCTTGCATCATCAAAATAGCCACAACAGCCCGCGGACGTCCACTGTTAGACAAAAGGCAAGCCCCACCTCAACCTGTCACCTGCCTTCCTCTTCCAGCTGCTTCCCGATTTCGGCTTTTGGCTTGGAGAGCGCTTGCTTGTACGCGGTCTCCACTCCGGGACTTTTAAGCTCTACCGGCCATCGCCCCTACAAGCGTGACCTAACCACTCGGACTATTAGCTTGCTAATGGTTTTGGATATATCAGTGAACTTTTTTCTTTGGATCGGATCTCCTTATTTCGGATTCAGGCACAACCATTGCCTTCATGATAAAAAAGTAAGCCTTTGGAAAGTTTTCCTAATTATCGTCTTTATATGTTTTTATCAGTTTACTTATCACCTCATTGCCTATCAGTCACTGAATTCGTTTGTTTTTAAGTTTGATATCGCATTGATAACTGCTATAAAATCTTAATTATATACCCACGCAAGCCGAGATTCTTATGTTTAGGTATTACTTGATGATTGGGTAATAGACCTGAAGTCTAGTATACCCGCGCCTTTTTTTTCAAATCAAATCATTTATTTTTGCAATATTTTCCGGAATGTCCAAATAAAAGTGTGTAAAACCTGCCAATTTCCTTCGGAGGCCAGGTCCATGCCCAGAAGTGGACCGTAACCCCCCAGATTCCAAGTCAAAGGAATAGGAAGTAGTTATGGGTGGTAGTATGGTTACGTCATTAGGCACGCGTGTCACTCACTTGTGACTATATTGGATTTATTTGCCTTTAATGTGATAACACTGCATTGATTTAGACCTTTGCATTACATCAACGGGTAGGGGTTCAAATCCTAGGTTCCCAGTACGTATCTACTGACTTTTCGGAATTTGATGCGTTAGGAAAACATCACGAGGCATCCTGCATGCTAGAGACACAGGCTAGAGATTTAATACAAGCTAGTAAGTGTGCGAAGTCCGCCAAACTGCATTTGGCCAGCGTGGTGGGCTAGTTCTATCTCATCCGGATAGACCTCTGTGCCCAGCCGTGGGATATAAAAGGGATTGAGCTTGAGTTGAAGTTTAGAGCCGAAACAATAAAACAAAATATTATTGGCTACATAACATACCGCCGCTGTGTCGTAATAATCTCGTTGCGAGTATTTTATCACCAAAGTCAAAGCAAAGTCAAGGTCGGAGCTTAATCATGCGAAGCCGCCACTATATTAGGTATACTTGCCGACTATGTTCACCTTTTATCACGTGTACCTGCATGTACAATGTACATTCATTAATGCACGGTGAATTGGTACCTACGTGATTCCCTGTTTTATCGTAACTCATATCCACATTTCAGTAGAAGCTAGGAGGAAAACTTCCAAGGATATTCTAGCACTTATGACTTACCTAGGTCCTAGGCACTTATAGCTAAGTTGTACCACTTATTTGTTTGTAATAAAATTCTAAAGAGCTTTTACAAAATCAATTTCTAACCGGTCAATCTATAAAAATCTGGATGCTTGATGATTCTGGGATGTAGACGCAAATGATTTTGTAATTGTAGGTGCAAAAATAAATAACAACCCTTACCGAGTTTCCTAATTAGTAATCACAGAAAACCCAAACCTAGATTCACCTACAAACACACACTCTGAAAGTAAGTAGTTTGTTCGGAATCGGTAACTAGGTTATTCTCATTAGGCATAACATCCACATACTTGCAGGTACGAGAGTTCACGCGTCGACAGACAGCTATCAGTGCTACCTGAAATGTCATGTAAATATCTACCTATTTATCAGGAGCCGCGCTGTCTGCGCACACGCAGCGAGCACGAGCGAACGGCAAAGCTAATCAACTGAAGCTACTCTGATTATATGATGATCGTATTAATTGTTTTTGATGTCCCACTGCTGGGCAGGGATCAGCTCAAGAATAAGGGGGATAGGCCGGGTGGGGCAGTATCCCACCAAGCTGGCCAAGTACGGGTTAATGGGATACCCTTTGACACTTTTGAGAACATTGTGGAGTTCACCACAATGTTCCCAAAAGGTGTGTAAAGTCATGCAGGTTTGGTCACGATATTTTATTTTTATAAGCTAGTAATATTTTAGTTCAATAAAACCTTTCTGACCCGATATTTTAACTGATAAGATACTAAAATATCTTCTATAATAATGTAAATTCTATCTGCAGTTTCAGATTACTAACGGACCATTATCATTATAACATCATCGATTCATAAATGCAGAAATTTTTCCATTCAGTAATCTTAAAATTTTCCATTGAATAAGTAGGTGCCTACAGATATTAATTTTCCTTATAGAATTCGATATTGTTAATAAAATGCATTTCTCATTTCGATGTCTGAATTTAGTTTTTTTTTCCTTTTAATTTATTGTTTGCAAAGAAATACATTACTCGCCAAACTAACTGTAAACTGTTTGTTGGGCGAAGTGGCGTTCTTTTCATTTTGTTATCGACTTATCGTGCGTCTAATTATAATTGTACGAACTGATACAACGATACTAGTAAGTATTGTTGTAACGATACTAATTGCAACTATACAACTGTAGAGATGGTGGTCTGACGTGGCGATATCGCGGGTATCATCATTTTTGTTCACACGTGAAGAATTTTTATTTAAAGTCTAAAACCGGATCGTATAAATATATACCTTTGCTAAAGCGATTTATTTACGGCTGGAAGGAAACGCCAGCCTAAGTAGAGCCTAAGGTTGTAATTTTCAAAAATGACTAAGAAAAAGATGCTGATTCTGGTTTGAACATGAAAATATCCCGCTTTTTGGCGCAATGTGCCTTAATTGGCCTTGACCAGTAGTGGAAATGAAATGAAAATCTTTATTTTCACAAAGGCCTAAAATAGCTCTTATGAAAAGTCAAAACTCTACCGCCAGGTTCGGAAGACAGGTTGCACCGAGAAGACAGTAATGGAAATGAAATGAAAATCTTTATTTTACATAGGCCTAAATTATAAGCTCTTATGAAAAGTCACAACTACCGCCAGGTTCGGAAGGCAGGTTTGCGACGAGAAGAACAGGCAAGAAACTCTGCACTTGCTCTTTTCAATAATGTCAAAGCATAGATAGCAGGCTGTATTTACTTAATGGGCTTGGGTCGGAGTAGAGTCAACCGCCAAGTAGAAGTAATAGACAGTATTGGGGCTAGGTACTGGTATCTCATAGTTACTCTTGTATAATGAAGACCACAAAAAGCTATTGTAAAGCCATCAGACGTGGCGTGTTGATTGTTGAGTGTTGTGGCGATGCGGGGGGTTTGTATGGAAGCGTCACGTGTATGAAAGCGCCATACAAACCAATGATCATATTCGACACGCTATAGTATAACTTGTGATTGTGAATAACGTACAAAGGCGCCGGTTCGTAGTGGTACCTCCCCTTCTGTCGTACGGCGTACCTTTTAGTACATATTATATTATACCAAGGAGCGTTATAATGCTGATAATATAAAAAACTTGGTCAAGTGCGAGTCGGGCTCGCGCACTGAGGGTTCCGTACCATCAAGACCAATTCTCAATAGTATTAAAGTAAACTTAAGGCGGTTCATGCGTTAGTATTATGCTTGAGTCAAAATTTACGATTTCCGAAGGAACATAAAATAGTTATGTGTTCAATTATAGATTAGATAATTGAATTCATATTATTTGGCATTTCATAATCTAGTTTTTGTCTCAAAAATATTTGAAAATATGTGTATAACTTTCTCACTAGAACAGTTTTTGTATAGGCTGTTTGCTAAAATAGCGGTCGACGCTCTACGCAGATGCAAGATATTTGCCATGTTTCTTAACAAAAACTTATAACAATGACATATATAGAAAATTAATAACATTTACTAAAAAGTGTCTCAAAAAAAACACGATTTTCCTAGATTTTCATTCAAAAACCATAAACCGAAAAGTGCCATTTTTAGCATTTTTCGATAAATTAAACGTATTATTTTAGGATTAAATCCAAGATATTTTGTTATTTCTGAATTATAGTAATTTAATTCAATTAATATTCAATGTCACTGGTTATTTACTATTTTAATAAGTTGTATATTTATTTTACTATAAATTTTTTTGTAATACCATTTTCCGCGCAAAATTGCGTCTGTGGGGACGAATTCCTGTTTTGTATGGACCGAAACGCTAGGTATGCCGCGCTGCATAAACCCTCTTAACACCCCTGCCCACCAAATTCAAAAATGAGCAAAAATCACGTTGATCGCATGGGATTTTTTTTTAATTTAACTATTTATTTTTAAAGTCAAGTGAATAAAATAACTAAATATTCTGTAAATAAATAAAGCGTCTACCTGTTGCCGTCATCAATATCGAACAAAATCAAACAGAAAAATCACGTTTGCTTTTATTTGAAAATCGCAAGATACAGCCTGGTGACGGACGGACGGACAGCGAAGTTTTAGTAATAGGGTCCCGTTTTTACCTTTTGGGTCCGGAACCCTAAAAAAAGGTACCATTTAGTATAGTTAGATAACATAGTACCATTTTCTTTTGTTGATAAATTCCGATACGCAACTGTGGAACCATTTGTTACCTTCGAATGGATGTAGTTGCAGTCATCCTCAAGCCCCTGCATTAATAGTTATTATCTTTATTTATTCAGCTGTTTGATACCTATGTTATGTACATTACCTACATGATAAATCCAAGTAGAAGCAGCTGACAGCTGTGTAATTTTTAGTCATTTTAGTATTTATTTGGAACATATCAACATACCAATACATATATTTTTTTGAATACATCTCTTTTGGAGTTGTACTAGGGGATTGCTCATTGGATATTAATTTATCGATTGTAGATCCAATCTAATAAGAAAGAGGAAATAAAAGATTGTGTTCACAGACCGTTTTTTTCTTCCAGTGCGGTACGAATTCAATTCATTTTTTGTAATACAGTGGGATGCTCAAAATAATTCTTTATTTACAAAATACAAACATTAGTACCAAAGAGTGAAATCATTATAGAGTTTCTAAACGGTTAACCGAACAATTCCATTTCCATCAAGCAGTAATTTTTGATGACAAGAATTTCAGAATTGACATAAGAATTTCAGTAAGCCATATTCGCCAGTCGTGAGCCGTGACTCCAATAATTGCGATGCGTTTCATTCACTCATTCATTAGATCCTTCTCGAGCGGCTGCTGCGAGACGTCGTCCCAGCAGCGGACCGAGATGGCATGAATTAAACATCGTGCATCGCTCCAAACCTGGAGACATTAATTACACCCGCTTCGGCGAACGCAGCCCAGCACGAGGGCTGGCCATCGTCTGCTGGACCTAAAGACAGACTCTTGGACAGATACCTACTCACGTACAATCGTGCCTGATAGAAAGCAACAATGCTTTGTGCGCGCACGCACTTGCCTAGAAAATTCTAATTCAGTTGCCACTCTTACCTTGAACTTAATAAATTGGAAATGACACAATAAATATGCCCATGCTTGAAGGGTGTTCGACAATTTTGTGTGTATGAAATTGTGATGAGTATATCCAGAATAAAAATACATGTAGGTATTTGAAAGTCCACTAACTACACCATAATATCTCAAATTGTGATTAACTTATTGGTACAGAGCCATAAGGCAGGGTACCATTGAGAAATTCAAATGCGCTATGGTTGACCAATCATAAGTCCTAGAGCTATCTTATGACTGCGCTTCTAACCAGGATATCGAGACATTTCTAGGTTAGCTTAGTACCCAAACTGCACAGGTATGAGCTGAATAAATTGGAGTCAAGTACTGGCATGTCAACTGTCAAGGCTGCTCAAAGAAAGTACAGCCCTAGAGATTGTGAATCGTTTTATACCATCAATTGGTAATTGCACAGTGAATGGGCCCCCTGCCCACATCCTAACATGGCGCGACGAGCGTCGGCCGCAAAAACCACTAGCCTGTACACCCTCACACACATGCCTGCCTCCACAGGAGAGAAAGAGCCGCGGTTATCAGGCAAAAACAATCGCAGTGCCATTCTGTAACAGCGACGTTAATGTGTTTCTGAAGAATCAAGAACTGCTTTTTTCCATCCACAATTCCCTCGTTTGTGATTCCGCTTACGAGTTGGCTGAATCACATTAAGAAGACGTAGGTACCTACGTGTTGTGATGGGTTCTTTGCGGTGAATGATTCTCGAAACCACATGTCAATTTCTTCTTTTACTTAGGTACAGACTACAGAAATGTCTTTATATTGATAGATAGATTCTTCTTTATATTGATATTATAGCCTTTATTTACTGAATTTTACATATTTCTTTAACTTATGCTAATATAAATAAAAGAAGACACAAAAACTATAACATGAAACCTAGGTATATCTAATATATTTTTTTTCTTCTTTACTAATTATTTCAGTATGTCCGCTGGACTAAGGCCTCCTCCAGACTATTATTTGGTTCTGTTAAACTTTCTGAATTTCTTTAATGTTTCTAACGAATATGAAACTCTTCATTGTTTGTAATTTTGTTTTTTGACTGCATCTGTTCATTATGTTCTTAATCTTTGTTTTTTTATTTTGTTTCTACTTTATTTCTTTGTATTTACTCTGTTGTATTCCTCTTGTATGTCGATTGACATATTACCTATTATGGGCTGGAGGGTTTTGGTCTAGCTCTCCCACGGTGACCAGCCGGCTTGGGAGGCTTGAATATGTTTTTGATTTAGTTTTTGCTTTTTTAATTTTGATTTAATGCCGCTGTTAAATTAATTGGGCACTGAAGGGGCCATGTTAATTGTCTGATTCCTCAGTCGTTGTAATTGCTTTTTGAATGACATCTCTCGGTTTTTGTAGGAATTTACTTATAGAGCCTTGATCATTATTTAATGGATGTGACTTATGTTTGTTCTTCTTTGCTACTTGTGAACGTTGAGTTGAAACAACAGAGCTGCTAAATTGAGTTGGTGGCGTGAGCTGCAATTCTCGCTTTCGAGAACTTTGAACATTTTTATTATAATTTGCATTTATATTGATGTCACAGTAAATATCATTTCTAATTATTTACAACATAAGTTACATCTCTAATAAAATATGTACTTAATCATTTTAGGCACACTCTAAAAAAAGCCAGAAAAGAAATTCACCATTTATTTTTCTGGACTCAAATTCAAGTTCAAAGTTCAAATAGGTATAATATCAGGAACTTCTTACCTCGTTACGTTACTAGAGTTCAAGCATATATGTATTCAGGTTTTGAGTTTTGATACATCTAAGTAATCACCGCTCAGTGGTCGATGCACAAATTCTACGGAGTTAGCCAACTTTTCACCTTTGAATGGATGGTCGATTAAAACCTTTAGTTGTACCTAATATCGAGTAAGTAATCCTGCTAGAGAGTTGGCAATGCCGGCAACCGGCTCAACAACTGGTAAAGTGGTAACCATAAAAGTGGCAACGTGGTGTTTAGTTTAACATTGGCCACGCATTCCACTAAATTACTAGTTTTACCGATCGACTCGATTCTGATTTCACAAGAGTGCACACTTAATCTTTTCTAGAAACTTTCCGTTCAGAACTTGTAGCTTAAAAAAGATATCATGTTGCATACTCCTTACATACCTATTTGTTCCTTTGTCGCAGTTTTTCACTTGTCTTTGCCACGTCTGGATTCCAAAAGTAGTTTTGCACCGAGAAGAACGGGCAAGATCCTACTTAGTATTTCTTTATGGTTGCTAACAACAATAAAAATTGCTATGTGAAACTGCTATGCCTTTGGTGCTTCGCTAAGTCTATATTGTTTCTTAGTTGACTGCGTTTTCCTATAAGAAACCTTGGAGCGTCCATAACTATTATCACAATTATTAAATGCAAATAAGAATCTCTGTAACATTACGAAGTTAAGATTCCTAGCGGGTTTAATACACACGAGAAATTAATTAGTTGAGAATACTTGTTGAGAATGATGTTGACAGTTGACACTGTTGAAAGATTCCGACAACAGACGCCTCAACTATCTGATTTGATGACAAACCACAAGATCATTTGCCGCATGCAAGAATTCGATGAACAAAAAGCGAACCTCACCTATGATAATATTAATAACGATAGATTGAGTCTTAAGATGCACTGGTCGCATGGGCAACCGCAGGCGTATCATTAAGGACTGAATCTATCACAACAAAACAAACCCCAATGTCAGAGTGGACAGAAGTATCGAGTTTCTTGCGCGTTCTTCTCTGTGAAAAAGCTGACATTTCAGACGCGCCTGTAAGTTGGTTGGGCCTATGTGGAACCGAAGCATATCCATTTTGAGTTTGATGTCTCTATATTGTTATAGCGATTGTTATAACAAGTTCTCGCCGGTGAAACCAAAATGTGGTATGTGTTAAAAAGTGGAAAATATCGAACCGTCTCACGCGCAGCGCATTTGTATGAGGAACGAGATTATAGCGAGTCCACCAATGGCGGCGATGCATCGTCCCCCCTGTATCGGGGTCCCTCCCCCCTCCGGCAATCAGCTGGCGCGTAATCAAACCTCTGATAATAACTTTATTGCGTGAAATTCAAACCGTTCTCGGTGAGTGATTTTTTTAGTTTCTTTCAATTGAAACAACTGACTGACGTATGTGTCTTACTTAGCGATTACGTTTTATTTTTTGTTATTCTAACTTTTTGTTTAATAGCAGCCCCATAAAATTTTCTTCTGCTTTATTGAATATCTTGTGAAAGTCCGTGGTCAGTAAGAAAAGACTACAATTATTTTGCTCATTTATCCGGCAAAGCAAGTAAATCTGTTATTATGTACAGGCAGAAAAGCTATCCTAAGAAGCGAGAAAGCCAAGTTAAGTACCAACTTAGGGACTAAATTTTGGTTTTATAGGGTTTCATGAATTGATGAAAATTCCTGCTTCACAGATTCAAACCGGTTTTCTTTTTTCAGATATTCTTACTTTCATCCATTAATTAACGTTTCACTTGCTTCTATTGTAACTACGTACATTTTGCTTGTTTTCTCTTCCACTCAAAGTAAATTATACAGGCATAGAATCTGTTCTTGAATTCCTCTACCTAATCTTATTTATATGTGGTGGAATATTATAAGCAGTTAACAGAAAAATATGCAAGAGGATTCTTGCACCGATAAGAAAAGAAGTTCATATTTAAAATAGGTATTCAACATAATTAAGGATTCAATATGTCCTCCGATCATTATTGTACTTTTCCATAGTATATAGGTAGAAACCCATATTGTATGGATAGGTACACGTTAATTCAGGTTGCTGGTTGAAGACATTTCATTTAATGCTGATTTATTAATAATTCATTGGAACGTTTATACACAAGAACGTTCACCCATTTAAGGTTGCCTTCATTAACAACGCTCATCTTCCGGGAACCAATCCCATTCACATGATGGGTGAAATACATTGAAGCGTTACTGGTTACTAGTTCCTGGCTGGTTGCTTGTGAAGCTTCACTTCTTGTGCCGTTGAATTAAAGAGATGTGTGTCATAATGTGGTAAAATAAAAAAGGAGCAAACGTGATTTCCGTCAACATCTCCACTTGTTATTATAACTTATGTCACGAGACGCGGCCGGTCGAGACCGGTCCTGAGCCGGTTTTTAGTTTTATAGCCTACAATTCTACAGATCTTCCAACTTCGTTTGAGGTTGTAAAATCTTTTCATATGCACAGTAGTGACATGATGACTAGATGTTGGTAACTCTAAAGCGACACGATTGTAATCGTCTGTCTCTGGAATTTTCCCAGGATCTGTCATGTGCATTTTTTACTTAACTGTACAATGTACGTACCCTTACATTACTATCCCAATTTTTCTCTTTATCTGTTTACAAATGCTTGTGCGTTCTATTTTTGAAATCATTTGCCGAATTGCCGACCACACGAAACACATTTAGACCAACTGCACCAAACAATGTTTGGATACCGAGGTAGATAATAATGGATTTTGTTTGGACGATTGTATATTCTAGGTTTTCTTTTGATCTTTTCTTTGAAAAAATTGCAAATGCCATAAAAAATTAAACCAACCCTTTCAATTATTTGGTGAGATATCTATTGTTAGAACTTGACGTAATTTGATTTAGAATTCTTGTCTGTCACTTGTTTGTCTGTCTTGGACACGAAAATTTCGGTAAGCCAAGTCACATTGAAAGTTGGATTGGCGACATCGGCAGTCGAGTGGTTGCCTGGTCTGTGCCGCTTTTACCGCAGAGTCGTTTTTACGATTGCCTGCCCCTTTCCCCCCTCGCCCTCCCCCACACGTCTCCGTCGTAAAGCTCGGTGTATCGTCTTCAGGGACATACAATCTGACGGCAATTTAGACGGACGCGATACCACTCTAAAACTCGATCCCAATCAACTCACTTTACCAATTTGAGATCGACGAGTTTGATGTGTTGAACACACCAACATACGAGAACCTGCTAGCCATATGAAGTATTGCGATACGATACAGAATGTAATTCAAAAAATGTATTAGGATTCGCGGAAGTCACTTGATCAATCTCAGACTATATTGATCAATTTAGCGATGATTTTCATTTAAATTTAGGAAATAATGGATTGTCAACTCATGAAGTAGGTATTTCACGTTAAAATATTGTGTCGTTATTAGCTGAACTTAAAAGTCTAGATATTTGTTACGTCGTTACAACACAACAGCTATTGAACCGGTTTAGCTGCAGTTTTGAATGGAGAGGTTTTTGAGCATCGCACGGTTAGAACATGGTCTATGGCAGCTGCAAATTGAGTTAAAGTAACTACCTAGCTAACCAAACGGCTAACAACATGTCGAAACATCTGCTGGTAGGGAGTTACTGCAAGACTGGGTTGTGAAAGGGACAGTTTTTAACTATAATAGGCTAGCGTTTGTTATCACACCTGATGGAAAGTTAAGTTGTTAGTCTTAAGGTGGAGCTGCGCTTGCCATGGAAATGCCCATGCACTGTTGATTTGAAAGTGCCCAAGTTGTTGTAGGTGGTGTGGAAAACGGAGGGCGAGAAGGTATATTTACACCACTTTTTATAATTTTCAAATTTAAAAAAATACTCAATATTGTTTTTTGTAACAAGGATTGAGGTAAATACGGAACTCAGAACCCTAAAAATGAATGTTCCAGAACTTTCAGATACTAAAATCTGTCCGATACTTATTTTTCGTAACATTTCCAAGATTGAAGAATCAAATATAGGTATCGACTTCGGGCAGAGATTAGTGTATCAGTGAGCAGTGAAGCCGGGAGTTATCTTGTTTTTTCGAACGGAGCCTATAATCCGCAGTGACAACTGACAAGTGACACAGTTTCACAGGCGACGGCAGCGCCACGCAGCGCGATACGCGGAGATAACACGTGAAGTGGGGTCAGACTAACTGGTGAACAGCTGATGAGCATGTGTTCCACTTTAATCGTTATTCGTGGTGATTGGTGAACCACATGTCAACCTGCCTAGTGAATTACGTATTGTTTTAACACACATCACCACAGACTCCATGTAGGTGTGACGTCTCCTGCGTGAGCGGGGGAGGGTTTATTTCACTTCACGTAATGCAGCCGACGCGATACGTGAATTGCTAGGCTTCGGTGAGAACGAATTATAACCTAGAGGCTTTTCTTCAGCTTATAATGTCTCTAACTTTTCGGAACCTACAAAATATTTAGTATTCGCTGCAGCGTGAAAGAGTGCAGTGAAAGATGGAACCTGCATGTCTGTAAGTTCACCAGAATATCCTACAATCCGCACTTGGCCAGAATTTTGGGCCAATTGTTTTTTAAATTAAAAAAAATATATGACACTGTAGGTATAGGGATTAAACAGTTTATTTTTTCAATAGCCAACAAATCCATGCCCTCCCTTCATTACCAACGTTTTTAATTAGGAAACTTCATATTATTGACTTCTACGACTATGTATGATCCATCTGTCATTGAACGCAGCGGCCACTAAGTAGGTACTACGATCATTACGTTCGTGGCTGGCAGGAGTGGAAGGAATTAGTCTTGCTAAGCCTGGTGAGGGAAGTTCCGACCATAGAGTAGGTTGGTAATTAGGTTCCGACTTTACCTATCCCAGGAAACAACACATAGGGAGTCAAGAAGGCGCCCCGGGAACACGCCAAGAGCAAGTACCGAACGGGCGCCCTCCCGCGTTTCGGTCCCCATAACCGCGAGGTTGATCGGGCCATGGGTGGTGGAGGGTTGTCCCTATCTTTACCTATCCCGTCTCAGAGCGATCTAGCGCCATCGAAATACAAGTCTAGCCGCTCTAGCAGCTCTAGCAGCTCTAGGAACTGTAGGCGCGGGTGACGGTGACGGGTCGGCGCGCGGTAACCTTCACGACCCGGTTTCAGCGGGTGAACGGCCTAGCCTTAGCCTGCACCGACCGCCGCCCAGCTACCGTACAGTGGGGACGCGCAAGCTTTACTACACCGAGAGCAAGAGTACGAACATCACCTCTAGCCATATGAAAATGATTGCTAAATTGGTCACGTGACCCCGCGTGTTACCTACTATATACATTTTTTGAATTTCATTTGGTGCAATATAGTAATTTTAAATTGATGAAGGGACTAGTATGGCTAGGGCTGCATAATATCATCTATCAATTCATACATTCGGAGAAGGCAGTTTGATTGCGATGACCGAAGAGATTTAGAGTCTAGAGCTTTAGCCATGTAACATTGTTATCCGATACATGGAATGGAAGTAGAACGAAATTCACCATACATATGCGACAAATATCATATTGACGTTTTACAAGAGCCTGTACGTTAGGCCTATGTGAAATAAAGATATTTTGAATTTCATAAAATGTATGAGAATTTACGTTAGTCACGTGATCAGTGTAGCGATTATTTTCATTTCTGCTGCTTATTCAATAAGTAACCTCTGATTTTAGAAGCATCTGCTTTTTTGAACGTCTTTGGTATGTGAGACATCTATGCAGGGCCATCATTTTCCGAACCGCGGAGCATAAAGGCGGCAGTCCAAACGTCTGCTTTCAGCTAATCTCAGATGTCTTCGTATCTTTTTATCGTTTTCTCCTACTTTCGCTTTTCCTGTGCCACGCCATACGAATAATATTTCTCAGCTATACTTATTATATTTCTAGTTGCCTTACTGTAAACTCGGTTAGCGGTGTGAGCGCGATCCAGCTCGCAGCGTATGTGCTGCTAAATGCTGGCTAATGAGCATTCCCCACACGTGGCGCTGACGGGTCGCCAACAATTCTACTCCATACCATAATTCCCCACTATATTATGTAATTGGGTATGAATGTACTTACTTACGAAGCGATCATGGCCCATTTACTCACACCTAGCTGTCTTTTGTAGTGATGAGATCAGGGTTTGAATCCCAGGTTGATTTTTGGAGGTAGGTGTGTTTGTGGAAAGAATTAATATCAACACTGGCTTAGCAGTGAAATTCGAATGCAGAGAAACCTGCATTCCGGTAAGTCCATCATAATGTGCTCAAGCTTGTGTTGGAAGCTAAACCCCTCTCAGACGGAAAGGGATAGTAGGCCATGCGCAATAGTGGGATATATCTACAGACAGGAGTTAAGAGATATGTGTCTATGCTCCTTGCAAGAAAAGGGAGCAAGAGCGCCGCCCGATGTAGATACACGATACATGGCTATTTTCGCAAAACAGCACTCACTCCTAAATAGAACGATCCTTAGTCGTGAGGCTTCAACTAAAAACAAAATACTTCAGCTCGTAGCTGTGAATGAATGATGTGGTTAATAAATACCTAGATACTTTCATATTATACCAATACCTATAGTAACTAAATAACCACTAAGGTGCTTTCAGTTACTCGACTTACGAACCAGTTTGCGGTGGTAATAAGTTTTGCATGTTAAACTACTATTTACATTCAAAAATCATAATATTGTCGTGACGGTAAAAAAGTGACGTGAGTTGTAACTTGTAGGTGCAGTTCGTAATGGCGGAATGAAATATCTCGGTGAACTTTAGCGCTCCAACTGTACTATTCAAAGGTTGTTGGCACTATATCGACGCGCCGCGCGGTCGGAACATGTTGGAACTTGGAGTGTATGTTGTGTTGTTTCCTACATCATACACATAACCGGGGTTTTTCATAAAATTTTTGGTCACAAAAATACATCACTTGCTACAAATTGGTTCCCGATAGCTCGAAATCTGGGAAACTGCAGAAAATGATCTTTCGGGAATTTTTGAGCAAAGTTTTTTTCATTAAAAAAACATGTTGAGATGGCTAATGCTATGATGTATAATTAGACCACTATTAGCGAAAAAGTAAATAGAATTTTCGCGCTCGCATTGTACCTACCTACTTAGTTCGTTTATCAATAAAATCATAGAGAAAATCTGTATAAAAATAATAATCAAAAAGTTGCGCAGTGATCCTCGTGCTAGACAAAATCCCTTACAGCTTCAGGCAGCATTTATCAGACAGGGTGCATGACCGGGTAAGCTGTAGATTGAAGTTTTTACAGCGCTCGCAGCAGCCGAGCTGTTATCTTGTTTCCATCATCGATCTGATGAGAGTCAGCGAGCTTCTGAGCAGGAGCTCCCCCCTCCCCTCCACCCCCAGGCCGCGGGCGTGCCAATTAGAATAATTCATTCAGCTGAAAGTAGGCCGACGCCCGCATCTCGCCCGGCGTTCTTGCAAGTTCTACTGGCTTACAAGTCTTTGCAAACACCACCAAAACTGTTACAGGTTTATTTGTTCGTCAGTCGAAGAATGTACGTTAATTTGGACACTATGAAGCAACAGTGCTGTTTGAGAACTAAAGATGATATAAACGGTGATGTACTGGTGGGCAGTTGTTAAGCGTCTGCTATGATAGCTCAAGGGGACATGGGTTCCCACCGAGTTCAACAAGTTTTTAAAAATTGGCAATGCTATACATATACCTACTTCACCAATCTGAGGGAGCTTGGAGCTAGTTGTCCGCGAAAATTTTAAAACTCGTCTGAAACTGAAAAAAAAAATTCCTTTTCCAAAATTTTTAGTCCAGCCACGTCCAGCCAGCAATCTTATATCTAACGCCAGCAATCTTATATCTAACGTTTTAAGATTAACTACAATACTGCCTTACCAGATCGAACAGGAAAACAGCGAGTGTTCTCTCGCAAAAGATTCTAGTCTCTCGGAAGACAGTTCAATAGAATATAATGATGATGCTCAATTAAAACGATCGGAGCATTGCTAGACTGCGTGTTCGCAGTTGCGTGCGCGCGGGCATGTGATTGTGTAGGTACAGCGGTTTTTCAATTCGCCGCAGACAACCCGCGTCGAAGGAGCCATTGTAATTATCACGCGTTTTCTCACACTCGGTAAAAACAACATTATGTGCTAATTCTTAATGGAAGAGTCATGTAGAAATTTTACGGGACTCCGGCGCCGATCGGTTCTCTTTAAATTTTCTCTTGAAATAATTATTGTTCTTGACTACAATAATGAGGAAGTCGAACTCGTAAAGTTTTTGCCGCAGTTCTCGTTACACTCTCGCATTGTCACAAATTAGAAGCATGGGTGCAATAAGATCATCATCATCTCTATCGTCATAATATCAGCCTGCGGATGTCCGCTACAAGATAATTAATTGCAGTCAAGTTTTTTACAACAAAAAAATCTTGCTCGTTTAAATTAAATAGAACGAAATAAAAGAATGTATGAGATTTAAAAGTGAAAAAAGATAAAGAATAGCCCTTTTACCTTGAAGAAAAACAATCCCTTCCGTTTCGGAAACTGAAAAAATGTATGAAAATGGCATAATAATATGTTAACGACGAGTCTCCACACGGATATTTAAATTCCATAACTACTTACCTACATTTTTTTGTTTTGGTAGGATAGATCGATGGCATGAATCACGTGACTTATCGAGAACGACGACTTAGAATTCTCATTTTTTTTTTAATTTTTACCCTAGAGCAATAGGTAAAATACAATAGATAAGGTAACATGGCTATACAGCCTAAAGTTGTACTACCCAGGGGGGCGTGCAATTGTTTACTTATCTTCAGACAAACTCGTATAAAAATAACTTATTAATCTAATCTGAGTGGTTAGATATAACTGATAAGCTGTATTTTCTGTTGATTTAACTATCAATATAATATTTTGATTATAGATTGTAATCTATATCGAGTGTAAGTTGTAACTGAAATATTATGAAACGTGATAACAATAAAATGAGATTGCAGTGGAAAATACCCACATTTTCTTTCACTGAAGTGAGAGGCGATTGGTATAGGCGATTCGCGTAACGCATTCATTCCGTGAAGTGAAATGTTTAGGTATATTATACATATAAACAGACGATATTGAAAACAATTTTTTTTAATTAAATAAAAAATGTTTAAGGTGATTTATTGAATTTATTTTTGTTTTTCTCACTCTCACGGATACGTTGGTAGGTGCGACATGCAGCGTCGCGGAAGAATGTAACAGAAAAACCACCTTTTACCTAATTACTGAAAAACTAAGCCAGTTATCAAAAATCGGTTTCTTAGCGTTTTTGGATATTGTTATTACCGAATACCGACACATTAAAACTAAAAATTAAAATTACATCCAATTTAGTTTCCGATAAAAAAATAGGAAAACTGAGATTTTGGAGCAACTTTTGGGAGAACTTTCTATCGAGAAAATTTTATCCAATCTTGTTTCTGCTTCTTAGCGAATTTAGATTAAAGACCCAAAATACATGACGTTCAAATTTTATTTGAAAGTAATTGTCTTTATAGTTTTTACGTAAAACTGCAAAATCACTTAAAAACGGCTTGTACGCCGTTAAGGGGGATCCCGTACAGCAAACGTGATTTTTTTGCGTTTTTATAGACAATGGTATGGAAACATTCGTGCGCGAGTCCGGTTCGTACTTGGCCCATTATTTTTATACGTTTGTATGAGTAATATAATAGCCGATTATATTTTTAAATATTTATAATGCGTTCTCTTTTCCAGGTGAATACTGCGCGGACGTCATCATGAAGTGGAATGACGTCGCCGACATCAGTAAGTTGACCCTCGCCTCGCCTCGCTTCGCTTGCGTGCCATGAAATACTTACTTTAGCCCCCGACTCCGCTTGCGTGAATTTCGTTTTTATTTAAATAATAGCATTTGTTAAATCAGGAAATTACACACATCTCAATCTAGTCATAATGTAAGCAATAGCTTGTGTTATGGGTACTAAATAACTTATGAATATATATAATACTTATAAATACAACATATTGAAAATCACATAGACACTGAAAACATGCATGCTCATCACTTAAACATTTTCCAGTTGTGGGAATCGAACCCACGACGTCTGACGCAGACGGCAGGTTAGCTACCGCTACGCCATACGGTGGTAAAATTCTTTCATTGAATCATTGCAAGCATTTCGCTTTTACGAATGCTGTGTATCTGTGCATAATTGGTACGGGAGCTAGCAACGTTTGAAAAGTAAGAATTTTAGAAGAGCTGATTTTGTGATATGTCGTCCTTCTTGCACTTTCGGTTAGAGTCGGGGCCATCTGGAAGCCGAAAGCCGTTGCGTTCATTAATGCGCATCCTTGGTCTGTCCAGGTGTTGCAGCTTACGCCTCCCAAATGCTTATACCAATGTTGTTGGGGCTACTAATTGCCCTTAAAATTATTACAGGCGTACTACCATTTATGATGTCTCTATCTATTCTTACAAGTCTATATCTATTTTTTACAAGTCTTCTCAACTTCTGGGATATGCGGATGACCTCGATATAATCGCGAGGAACTTCGGTGTACTACAAGACGAGTATACGCGAATTCACCCACTTTGACTTTATCATTCTGTTGCAGGTTCGATTTACTTGAAAGCATGTACATCGTCTTTTGCTGGTTTATGCTGAGACCCATTTTTTGGCGCTCTTTCTGATTCGCGTATACTCGTCTTGTAGTACACCGAAGTTCCTCGCGATTATATCGAGGTCATCCGCATATCCCAGAAGTTGAGAAGACTTGTAAAAAATAGATATAGACTTGTAAGAATAGATAGAGACATCATAAATGATAGTGCGCCTGTAGTTATTTTAAGGGCAATTAGTAGCCCCGACAACATTGGTATAAACATTGTGGACGCGTAAGCTGCAAATAGGATGCGCAGTAATAAACGCAACGGCTTCTGCCAGCCAGATAGCCCAGACTCTAACCGAAAGTGCAAGAAAGCCAACATATCACAAAACCAGCTCACCTAAAATTCTTTCTCGAAAACGTTGCTAGCTCCTATACCAAATGTACCTACACTATTTTTATAAACTGTAAGTAATGTCAACTTTACGCAAAATGGCACCGCGCGCGCTATTGGTCAAGTCAAAACGCGCGCTTTTCCGGTCTCCTGTAACACATTTCCGTCCCTTTTCTAAAAATTAAATAAAATAAATAATAAAATAAAAATAAAAAAATAAAAAAGCCTTTATTTCCGAAACAGCGACTACTTTACATGTCATGATATAACTTTGTCAAACTGTATGTCAAATAATTTCCACTAAATTAATCCCACTAAATTATCCAGCAAACGAGAGAAAAGATTATGGTTAATTTTTTTCTTCTTGGCAGGCGCCTATTACTCTGTGTTTAGTAAGTTTGAGTTCCCCCATCACTAATCTCCCCGCTCCCGGAATCCCACTCGATCGAAATAACGGCTTGCACACGGCGGGTGTTGATTTTGGCAACGCTCATTCTACTACAGCTTTACTACTACTACACTATACTATAAATGCTACAATAGAGTAGTATAACGCAGATGTGTCACGTAGTACGGCTACGGTACTAGTATAGTATTATATTATCTGTGGCTACGGTACCCGCGTGGGAGCCGTGTGGGCGGTAATCGTCCAGCCTGCGACTTATATTAGGTATTCTTGAGACCTCAGCAACTCGTATTTAATCCAATTGTTTTAAGTTATACAAGTGTCTACTATTTAAACTGCGATACTACCTGATAGTTAATAAAAGTATGGGTTGACAGGCTTTAATTATATTTCAAAATTCACATGCATGCAGGTTGCCTCACGATGTTTTCCTAACCTAGTTATTAATATCCACAAATGTACACAAGTTCGAAAAGGCACCAACGCATGTCAATAATTCGAATCCACGACTTGCTATGTATTTATAAACACGCTACGAGTTGCAAACTAACGATACAGATTCAGTCCACTGATGAAGCAGCCAAAGATGTTATCGTGGTAACTTGGAAGGGGAAAGACATCACCGACGGTTGCTAAACAACATCGTAGCGGAACGCTAAACTACTTGGCGTTGCTGGTATCGTGGTAACCTGCAGCTACGACCGAAGTCTTTCAAAGCAAGATCAGAAGCCCTACGCTGGGATTGTCTAATGAAGTCTTCCAAGGCAAGGTCTGAACCACAGCGTTGAGCGTTGTGATTCTCTAATAATAATGTTATTACACAGATAATATTACCTAATTGCATGTTGGCACGTCTGTCAGGATGTGTAGTGTACAGACGGTGTGTGTTGTTGGTGACGACGCCATTCATCTACAGAAATAGTAGCGACGGCAACGCGACTCTAGCCAAAACTTTCGACATTATAATTATTGCACTCTAAATCTTTATCAGATAAACATTACACACCAACTGCCATTAATTTTTTTTTTTATTATTAGCGTGGTATGGACATGTTATGCGGAGGGATGAAAGTCATGTCACTAAAAGAACGATGAGTATGCATGTGCAGGGACGAAAAAGTCGAGGAAGGCCGAAGAAGAGATGGATGGATTGCGTGAAAGAAGATATGCGTGTGAAAGGAGTGGATTGCGAGATGACGGCTGATAGGAGCGAATGGAAGGAGAAGACATGTTGTGCCGACCCCACATAACGTGGGAAAAGGCCAGGAAGAAAGAAAAGCCCAGTCGTAGTGTGAAATAACTACAACTCGTCCCAGTTTCGGGCAAAGACCTCCCCTAGTTACTTCCAGGTTTTGATGTTGTTGGTATTTCTGTGCCACGAAGGGCCTGCGAACTCTACAATGTAGTCTGGTCTTTCTCTCTTTCTGATATTATAGTTCGGGCACCTAGTGGTTGTTGTAAACCCACCTGGAAACTGGAAAATCAGAGGTGTCTCGTCTCAGGTTCAAACCCCACCTCCGATTAGGGAGTATAAACGCAGAGCGTGCAATGACACTGCAGTGTCAGTACCCTGATCGCTATTCGGATGTAATGGGTCATGTAATGTTTGTACTTTTTAGGGATGTGGTCTGCGGTTGCGCTCGGGCTTGCGCGGTTGTGGTGACTGGGTGACTCGATGACTCGGTGACTCGATGACTGCGAGAATCGGTGAAGCGAGTGGCTAACGGGGAAATGCTATCGTCCTCCTCTCCCCTCTATCGATTGTGTTGGTCAAGAGTCAAGACCAATTAATGTGCCTTTTTTGGAGTCAATACTCAAGATGTTAGCCAAGTTATAACTAGTGAAACTTTTATTGTATCGTCCGAAGAATGTCGAATATGGCATTACAGCTGTAGCTGAAAATCTGAAACGAAATAAGGTTTCTTTTTATACCGAAGACAGTGTAAATTCTTCTATCATAAGTCGTATTTAATCACAACAGAAAACCTACTTAATAAGGTACACATATACAAACGCATGCAATTTTAATCATCAAAAGAATACTTTTCAATCCATGTTAGTTAATATATATTGGTATGTACTAAGTAGGTACTTATAAATGTTATAATCATTAAGTAAGTAATTGAAATTCGCGGCACCAAGCCCACACTCCGCTCGATGTGGAATCGATAGAACTGGTTCTAGGTACATGTTGGAACAAGTCGTGCGTATAATGTGTGTTGACCAATAAACCGGTTTTGATAATAAAACCAATAAAACAGCGCGAGTTAAACTGCTGCCTCTACGCATACTTCTTGATATTCTCTGCCAATTAAATCCACTTGGCAAATATGAAGACAAATATCGTATCAATGATTGTTATTAACTGGCGAATGCAAATGTTAGGTAGGAACAGTTTAGACTGCAGATTAATTGGCTCAAGTCTGCTATAAAATTATTACTATATATATAGCTACTCGTGCTGATTCACTGACTCACTGATTGATCACCTCTCCTGAACAATTTTGTATGAAAAATTTTTTTTTCACTATGCGTTTCGTATAGAAGAGAAAAATTCATTCGGAGGAAAAATACGGAGAGAGCTGATGATTGAGGATTTCGAAGACGGGTGAAGAGCACGGCTAGGGTATCAAAGCTAGGTAGGGGGTGCTCGACCAAATGTCATTCGAAATGTCATCCAATTGGCAGTGAGCTGAATAAAATTTCAAAATGGCGGATTCAAAATGGCCGCCAAAAGAATTTCGCCAATAGCTCGAAGAGTATAAAAGATGGAAGAACGGTTTCTTGATAAGAGTTTATCAGGACCTTAAGGTCTACGCGATGAATAGAAAAAAAATCCAATATGGCGGAATTTTTTTTTACCATAGAAAATGTATGGCGAATATGAATTTGAGATGGCGGCGATTCTTTTATAGGCGGCAAGAGACAGCACGCGGGCCACATGTGGCCCGCGCCCCCACGCACCCTACTAGTTACTATATATATAGCTATTCGTGCTGATTCACTCACTGACTGATTGATCACCTCTCCTGAACAATTTTGTATGAAAAAATTTTTTTTCAATGACCGTTTCGTATATAAAGGAAAAATTCATTCGGAGGAAAAATACGGAGAGAGCTGATGATTGAGGATTTCGAAGACGGGTGAAGAGCACAGCCAAGGGTATTGCAGATAGGTGGGGGTTGTTCGACCAAATGTCATTTGAAACGTCATCCAATTGGCAGTGAGCTGAAAAAAATTTCAAAATGGCGGATTCAAAATGGCCGCCAAACGAATTTCGCCGATATCTCGGAAAGTATATAAGATGGAAAAACGGTTTCTTGACAATAAGTGATCAGGACTCGAAGGTCTATTCGATGGACAGAAAAAAAAATCAAAATGGCGGAATTTTTTTTTTTCATAGAAAATGTATGGGGAATTTTGAAGGGATTTTTTATGGGCGGGAAGACAGCACGCGGGCCACATGTGGCCCGCGCCCCCAAGCACCCTACTAGTACTTTATAAGACTTCTTTAAAGTCAAGGGATAAGATTGCTTTTCTGTGAAGAAGCCAGTAAACAAGTTTCTTAACTTGGCAGTTTATTCTTTCAATCGTTCTATTTCTTCATTCTATGAATAAAAAAATTAAAATTATTATCAGCTCAATGGTGTACATACGTATCAATGTAAAAGGGAGGAAAATGTGGGGTTTGAAATCAAAATATACCCAAGGCTCTGACCATAGAGTACCTAGGTTGGTAAGCTCTGATAGGGTCCAAATGAGTTCGAAACTAGTCGGAAGAGTCCTGACTCCTGCCTGACGTGATTAATGAAAAATGCAAATGACTATATGAGTTCAGCTTGTAGTTTATATTAATAATTAGCTTATAGGTTGTATTAACCTATAGCTTAAACTCTTGATCATTTGCAAAATCGAGGGCTGTTGTGAATCTTAGTCACAAGTCACAACAAATGACCACGGATCACTACAACCTTAATCTGTGGTCATCCAAATTATAAGTGGTGGCAACGCAACGACAATGACAAGTGACAACTGACATGACAGTGACATAAGACAAGAGACTCCTTCCATTCAAATTCGAAAATCATCGTCTAACGATAACGCGAAATACACAAATCTACACGAACTGCTCGCCAGCTGAAGAAAGGAGCGCAAATTGAAAATCCTCACAAGAACCAAGAGGTAACAAGGGCCGAGCCGTGGATCAAATCAGGAAGGCAGTACCTAGATGCTGCTGTTCCTAATTCGTACCTATTCAAGCAACTGCATACTACAGAGAAAAATACCGCAGCCTCATCAAAAGAGTCATGTGCCAGTTGCCACGCTCCTCAAAGTTGAGGTTGAGACTCATGAAGAAGATAAAGCTAACAAATGTATCTGAAAGGTGCACGACGCGGCGGCCATGTTGATTTGAGCGCGCCGAATTTTTGATTACATCACCGCGCAAAAAATCGCGTGCGCATGCAGTGCGCTCCACGTACGCTGCGAGCGCTGCGGGGCGGGGGAGGGGCGTGGTACGCTTGAACGACCTTGGCCTTGCTCGGCCAAGCCTTGGCTCTGCGTTACGGCATCGGCAGCGCAATTATACATGCGCCCACGAGTCTGCCCGAGCCGAGCACCGCCACCGGCACTCGATTATTGTTATTAACGTATGAGAACGATGTGCCGTGTGCCCGTAATGGAAAACTATAATGATGTTGTCCGTAAAACATAATTTGTGAAACACGAAACATTGTAGCCATACGATCCAGCGGTAATTGCGCTCGACTGTAGCGTTCTGCATATGAAACTGTGATTGCAGATCGGAGATTGGCAGCCATGAGCAAAAGGATTGTAGATTAATTGTGACACTTATGTATTTCAAGGCTTTAAAGTTTAAACTAAACTACATTTTGTTTGTGAGATTTTGAATTTTCTAGTTACTTAACTCTTGTACAGCCAGTTTCCTTTGGATTTGTTTGCTCTCTGGCATTCAGTTCTGACTTCAATGATAGAATATTGTTGTACTTAGGCTGTGTACTTAGGTATTTATTTCTAACTGATTTCAAAAAAGGAGGAGGTTCTCAATACGTCGGGTTTTTTTTGTGCAACTAGTTATGTTTTTCATCATTAGCCATTTTTCAGAACTGCTTTGACATGTATTTTGTGGACCATAATCTCTCAAATTATTCCTTAGGATTCATACCCAGTATTGCTAATTACGAACGCTTTCCCAGTTCTCTGCATTTAATTTAATTTTCTACGTTTTCTTTAACGTTACGTTACTACGTTTTAAAACTAAGTACAAATATTTATCAATATCATCTGAATTACATTCAAAGATCGATAATTGTTTAGCGACTTATATAAATTCAGAACATTCTGCGTTACATTCCAAGTAGGTACCTACCTACCTATTTGAATAAAATCATCTTTGACTTTGAAACTCCCGTTTCATAAGTATGAATAGAGTTACAATATGAATAAAATCTTTGCAGTTTAATAAAATAAAAGTTTAACAAAAATAAAAACCGACTTCAAATAAAAAATTCTTTGCAAAGAACCAACTTCAAATGCCACTACAAAGAATGAAATAATTTTTAATGTACACCAATTCGAAGTCGGGCAATGTTTCGTTCAATCACTAATAGTCCTTCGTTTAATATACAACTTGATGTGCGAAGACAATATTATCGACAATACGAAGAACAATTATTAGTGATTGAACGAAACATTGCCCGACTTCGAATTGGTGTACATTAAAAATTATTTCATTCTTTGTAGTGGCATTTGAAGTTGGTTCTTTGCAAAGAATTTTTTATTTGAAGTCGGTTTTTATTTTTGTTAAACTTTTATTTTATTTTTTGATTTTTAGTGGTCTGAAGTTCACGATTTTTTTTTAATAAGGGTAGACCTACTAAACGTGCTACTCATGTGAGACAGGGCCGTTTTAATGAAACGCACAAAGTCAGGGACAAACTCTACCTTCTTGCGTGGTAACTGGTATAAATCGCACCTACATATTGATGAGTAGCAATAGTAAGTTGATTTTAAAGTTGTAGAAGAATATTTTTTCTTAATTTTTTATTTTTATTTTAAGTGGTCTGAAGTTTACTATTTTTTCAATATGGGTAGACCTACTAAACGGACTGCTCTACCAAATCAACGCAGTGGATGAGTCTCGTGAAGTACTGGTGTCTTAAGGTAGAAAACCACCAGAGAACGTAATTCCCAAAGACGTCAATAGCTGTGGTGGTTTTCTGCAATCGATAAAAATTGGCGTCGAATCCCGCGTGTTTCACAAGGACTAGTGAATGGAGTTATGGGTATAATAAAAAAAATCAAATGGCCGGCTTTAAAGAGAGATCAATTAGAGGATGGAGAGCTACCACAAGCCGTGTATGTCAAATTTGATGATGAATCTATTGGGCTTAGGCTAAAAGTTAGTGATGGTTGCATACCCATACCTCCATCTAGTACTACTTACGTTTTAGGCATTAAGAGGCCGAATGCTGCCTCTAATATTAAGCTGGGCGGTTACAGTCCATAAACTACAAGGCACCACCCTTGAGAGGGCTGTAATCGACCTTGGCAAAAAAAACTTTGCTAAGGGCCAAATATATGTTGCCCTTAGTAAAGTTAAAAGTTTGGAAGGCATAGTCTTATCAGATTTGGACGCCAACAAATTATTAAATGGACCACATGACGAAAGATCATTTAACTAGACTTCGAAATCTGTCTTCCGACAATGAAGCCTACATGTAAGTACTAGCTGTTGCCCGCGGCTCCGCTCGCGTGAATTTAGGTTTTTCACTACTTCTGCGGGAACCATCGCTTTTTCCGGGATAAAAAGTACCATAATGTGTTAATCCAGGTAATAATCCACTAAATATTACAATATGGAGTTTACGTCGCTCCCAATATACAGTGATAATGCGTGTACACTTGATGAAGAGTGGTCACAGGAGTTTACGCCGCTCCCAATATACAGTGCTAACGCGTGTACACTTGATGGAGAGTGGTCACAGGAGAATACGCCGCTCCCAAAATAGGTTCAGTGCTAATACCGAGTTTCACGACTCTTTAAACTTCAAAAACACGGGACTTTCATACAAACTCCCAACACCTATTTCACCCCCTTAGGGAAGGATTTTCTCAAAACCGTTTCTTAACTGACAACTACCCATTAGAAAGAACCTACTTTCCAAATTTCAAGTCAACAGTACTTAACAATATTAAAATTTTCACATAAAAACTTTCATCCCCTATTTTACCACCCTTAAAGGGGAATTTTCCAAAACGACTTATACAAATTTTTAATATCTGAAGCTGATAACCTAAATGACGATTTTCACGTCTCTAACTTCAAAAACACGGGACTTTCATCTAAACTTCCAACCCCTATTTCACCCCCTTAGAGGGGTAGTTTCTCAAAATCGTTTCTTAGCTGACACCTACCCATTACAAAGAACCTACCTTTCAAATTTCAAGTCAACAGTAACAATAATAAAATTTTCACATAAAAACTTTCATCCCCTATTTTACCACCCTTAAAAGGGAATTTTCCAAAACGACTTATACAAATTTTTAATATCTGAAGCTGATAACCCAAATGACGATTTTCACGTCTCTAACTTCAAAAACACGGGACTTTCATATAAACTTCCAACCCCTATTTCACCCCCTTAGAGGGGTAGTTTCTCAAAATCGTTTCTTAGCTGACACCTACCCATTACAAAGAACCTACCTTTCAAATTTCAAGTCAACAGTAACAATAATAAAATTTTCACATAAAAACTTTCATCCCCTATTTTACCACCCTTAAAGGGGAATTTTCCAAAACGACTTATACAAATTTTTAATATCTGAAGCTGATAACCTAAATGACGATTTTCACGTCTCTAACTTCAAAAACACGGGATTTTCATATAAACTTCCAACCCCTATATCACCCCCTTAGAGGGGTAGTTTCTCAAAATCGTTTCTTAGCTGAGACCTACCCATTACAAAGAACCTACCTTTCAAATTTCAAGTTTGTAGGCTTTATACTTCCTGAGATATCGTGATTAGTCAGTGAGTGAGTGAGTGAGTGGTAACTCTCTTTTATATATATAATTAATTAAACATATAACGGATCAGCATTTAGTGACGTCACGTATGTTACACTCATGTTGCAATGCAACAACGAACATAAGCACATTGAAATTTGATTACAGATACCTAGTTAGAATAAATAAATTTCTGCCACAGGTCGCATCCTTACTGTAAGCCGTTAAGGAGGCCCGTTCCATTGATCATCATCATATTTGGTTACGGCTGTTACCACCACTTGACCATAACGACGTTATGGTAGGGAAATATCTGGATAGCCTATAAAAGATTCAGCTGAATATCGTTAATTTGCTCCTAAGAATTGAAGAGTTCCGTTATTTTGTCATAGATCCCATCATCAGAACCTAATCAAGTTTTCACCAAACCACCCTTGAAGTACATTCTTCCAAATAAAACAATAATCATCGAAATCGGTTGGCGTAATATAGTTATTCATCTATTTGTCGCGCAAGTACTTAATGTAAATTTAATACTTATATGGTTTTCTCATGGATACCATTATCAGAACTGAATAAAATTAAAATGGGACCACATGGGAAGCGTCAGTTTTCTAATAAAAAAAGAATCATCAAAATCGATTCGTCCAGTCAAAAGTTATGAGGTAACAAACATAAAAAAAAAAACATACGCGTCGAATTGAGAACCTCCTCCTTTTTTTTGAAGTCGGTTAAAAAAAATTACAAATATAAATCAGATGTATCCAATGTTAATATCCCTAAGAAGTATTCGTGAGTACATACTTGGGAATCGTTGTCAGCTCTTCACCAACCGGCAGAGCAAACAACGTCAGATTTTAACACCTTTCCAATGCTCTTAACTGTTACAACTTCACGGTAATCTCGAAAGCAGGTTCGTTCAATTAACAACGCGTATTTTTATGCCGTTAAACAGTTTTAGGCAAATGTCGACGTATTCAGATTTGGAAACTTTGTATGTTTATAAAAAAGCTATGGGCTTCGGAATTTGTGTAGGCTTGTTTGATTGTTTAATTCACCTGTAAGTTCCTTTCTTTCTTTACAAATTGTTAACGGTTGCGAGTGAGTTTCATTGTTTCATTTAAGTATTCATATCCTACGCTAACAATTCTGTTATTATAATGTCAAGATAAACGGATTACATAATTGTTAATTTGAGTTACTGTTGTCAGTTAATATTTCATCATTCTTTAGTGTTTCGTCTTCAATGTCAGGATTTTTATTAGAATTTTCAATAAAATTGTTACTTGTTGAACCTATTAGTGGATAGGTTGTTGAAATAAGCAGAGAGAACGTAAATATTAACTTGCTTTAATACTTTAACTAAAGATTACAATGGCGGTTATAAGTAACACTGAATGACACTAGCAACGGCTTATAAAGTAGCAAGACGGAACGCAGAGAAAAAAGGAACGAACAGTAATGTGACGCGTCTTTTATAGCCAGCTGATTTTGACAGTACAACATGGCGTCGGACACAGATTGATAATACAAACTTTATACAGATTAAACAGCGTTTATGGTTTATAAACGACATACTTTCCAACATTTGCCCTTAAACCAAAACGTTGTTTATTAAAAAAGGTTAATTTTACTTAAGTGATGCTTGCCAATATACATCTTTTATATTATTATGTACATTAAAGTCAATAATCAAATACAACAAAATATGACTTAACGCAAACATAGCTTAATACTTTAAAATCAATAAAAGTTATACAAGCCAATACTTATGTTATATAATTATTAATAACATAACTAAGCTCTTACCCTTTAACCTTTAAATTTAATTGAATTACAAAGTTATTAAACTTATCTTTAACCAAAGCTTTTGTGAGAATGTCAGCAGTCATTTGTTCTGTGTTGAGATATTTTATATTAATTAAATTTTTACAGACAATATCTCTAATGAAATGGTGTCTCATGTCGATATGTTTTGTTCGAGCATGAAACATTGAATTCTCACACAATCTTTGCGCAGATTGGTTATCATTATACAAAGTTATTACAGAATTTAACTTTAAACATTCCATGAAAAAATTTCTTATAAACAAAGCTTCCTTACAAGCATCAGAAAGTGCCATATATTCAGCTTCTGTACTAGACAATGCAACCGTTTTTTGTTTTCGGCTTTCCCAAGATACTACAGATTTTCCTATCTTAAACACGAAGCCTGTATATGACTTTCTATCTACATCACATGATCCCCAATCAGCATCTACAAATCCACTTACATTCAAATTGGATTTTTCGAAAAATAAGCAATAATTTAATGTACCCTTAAGGTATCTTAAAACGCGTTTTGCAGCTTTCCAATGAACTTCAGAATAGCAATCGTTGAACTGACTCAAGTAACTCACTGCGTGAGCTATGTCAGGTCTGGTGCATACAGCGAGATACATAAGATGACCAATGAGGTTTCTGTATTCACAGTTTTCAGATATTTTCTCTGCTTTATTAAGCTTAATTCCGACCTCCATTGGTGTGCCAATTGGCTTGCAATCTTCCATCTTAAATCTTTTCAAAATATTCTTTATGTACGTACATTGATCCAAAGTAATATTTCCGTTTTCCTTGCGGATTCGCATGCCTAAGAATTCATGAGCTGCTCCAAGGTCTGTGATCTCGAACTCTCTCATCAGTTGGTCCTTGATCTCCTTCTTGTCTCGAGCTGAGGATGTAAATAATAATATGTCATCCACATATACAGTAACTATAGCAAGCTTTCCATCTTTGGATCTAAAATATACACAAGGTTCAACAGAAGATTTCTGAAATGACATTTTCTTTGTCAATACTCCACTTATTGTATCATACCAACATTTTGCAGCTTGTTTCAGACCGTAGACGGATTTGTTTAACTTATATACTTTGTATTCCTTCCCCTTTATAACAAATCCTTCTGGTTGAGTCATAATAACATCATCATGCAAATCTCCTCTTAAAAATGCAGTTTTTACATCTAACTGATCAATATTCAGATTATATTCAACTGCCAAGGCTAATAACATTCTAATCGTTGAATAGCGAACTACAGGAGCAAATGTTTCTTGGTAATCTATGCCATACCTTTGTGTGAAACCTTTTGCAACAAGACGTGCTTTATATCTTAATATTTTTCCATTAAGATCTCGTTTTATCTTAAAAACCCACTTGTATTTTATAGGCCTTTGCCCTTCTTCTGGATCAACTAATTTCCAGCAGTTATTTTTATTAAATGAATCATACTCATCTTGCATTGCGGCACGCCATTTGTCTGCATCTTTGCTGTTCATCGCCTCTTGTACTGTCATCGGCTCATCGGTGCTGCAGCTCAGCATACAGCTCATGAAGCCGGACTCGCCGAGGTCGACCATGCTCTCGAAGCTCGGAGGGTTTGTGTCTTCAGAGCATAGGGATGAGGTGCCTGGAATGTAAGTTTCATCCAAGACGTTATCTGTACTTGGACCTGATGATTCGCCGTTGCCAGTGTCATTCAGTGGTTCGTGTATCTCAATTATTTCCTGCCGTCTTTGTCTCTTCCTTGACTTAGTTATTATGTCATCAGAAAAACATTCTAAAACTCAGCAGTACACTGACCATGGAGTGACTCTGACTCAGGCATGTGGTTGTCTGACTGTTGCATTGTATTGTCTGTGCTGTCATTTTTGACAGTATTTTGTGACAGTGGAATGCTTATAATATCATCATATGACATAATATTATTATTATTTAAACAATTTGAGTGAAATTTATTCTCAAAAAAGACAACATCTCTGCTTTTAATGCAAGTAGTTGGGTTTTCTGGGTCTACCAGCCTATAGCCCTTGCTTTCCTCACAGTATCCAACAAAAATATACCTACTGTTTACTTTTTGAATCTAATTTCTTTCTGTTATGTATTAAGGCATATGCTACACAGCCAAAAATTTTAAAATGACTTATGTCTACCTTTTTTCCAGTCCATTTTTCATGAGGTGTCGCCCCCATGACGGCTTTGGTAGGAGTTCTGTTCTTGATATACACGGCTGTATGCACTGCTTCTGCCCAGAAGCGGTCGTCCAGCCCAGCATCCTGCAGCATACATCTTACTTTCTCGATGATCGTGCGGTTCGCACGTTCACTGACCCCGTTTTGAGCTGGAGAGTAAGGCACTGTTGTCTCGTGCACAATGCCATGCTGCCTCAGGTATGCCTGTATTTCTCCATTTGCAACGTTGACATCAATCGGGTGTATTTCGGTATACTCCGAGAATAGTTGTCTATTATTGCTGAAGGAGTTCGTCGCACCGGAATCCAAGACCCATGCGTCCTGCTGCACGCCTGCGGAGAGAGCTGTGAAGAAGGTTCCGTGCTTACTTGTACCGGTGTCCTTGTTCTTGCTAGCTCCGGGTCCTTGGTTCTTGTTGTTGAAACACTCTTGCGACTGAGTCTTCTTATTATTATTAGCTCGCGGGCAATATTTTGAAGTATGTGCTAATTGCTTGCACCGGAAACAGCGAACAAACTTCTTTGTAGTCAAAGCTGTCTCACCTTCATTGCTGGTACGCCTTTGATCCTCTTGAAGTAATTTAGCCTTCACGATGTCACTTGATAGTTTGACATTATTGTTCTCAAGTGTCATTATTAAAGGATAATAGTCCCCGGGTAGGCCACTTAACATAATCACTGCGACAAAATCATCGTCGAGCGGTGATCCTATGTCACTGAGTTGTTGCGAAGTTTCTATAATTTTTGATAAGTAACTGTTCATATTCACACACTCAGAATATTTCAAAGAGAATAAAGTTCTAAGCAGTCCTAACCTGCGACTCAGGCCTCTGTCTTCATATGCTTTGCTCAGATTATCCCACGCTTCTCGCGCTGTCCTGGCTGTCCGCACATGTGGATACGCTGCTGTACTCACGCAAAGACAGATTTTTGCGAGCGCCTTTAAGTCTTGCTTCTCGTCCACGCTGCCCTCAGAAGTAACACAATTCCATAGGTCTTCGTGAATTAATAACATTTTTACCTGGAATTTCCAGTTGTGGTAATCTTGAACCCCCTTTAGTTTCTCTACGGGGCCGACGATTCCATGTGAGTTGCCGTTTGTAGACGCCGCCATGTTCCACGTGGTCACGTTTTAATTTTTAACGCGCCTAATTGCAAGAAAATTTTTACGTCGCGGTACATACGCGCGGGTGCACATAACCTGTTGAACCTATTAGTGGATAGGTTGTTGAAATAAGCAGAGAGAACGTAAATATTAACTTGCTTTAATACTTTAACTAAAGATTACAATGGCGGTTATAAGTAACACTGAATGACACTAGCAACGGCTTATAAAGTAGCAAGACGGAACGCAGAGAAAAAAGGAACGAACAGTAATGTGACGCGTCTTTTATAGCCAGCTGATTTTGACAGTACAACATGGCGTCGGACACAGATTGATAATACAAACTTTACACAGATTAAACAGCGTTTATGGTTTATAAACGACATACTTTCCAACATCTTAAAATTGCAAACCGATTTTGATTTACGCACCCCAGTAGCGTTAAATTCTTATTAATTAACCTCGAGGTATCTATTAATCTTAGCATGTACAAATAATCAAGTGGTTGGTTATATTTTCTTAAAACAATTTTATAACTACATAATATGTAGGTACTTAATTACAAATTGTATTACATGAAGAATGTTCTCGAAGGTAAATGAAACAGTGCAATCATGGCATTGTATGTGCAGAGTAAATCTACAATTATTATGAAATGGAATACCATCGACGGATCAGCATGTAGTCAGCATACTAATCGACCAATAGTCAAGCAACCTGTTTGTAAGAAATGGGGAGATAAAATATGTATCTTTTCAATGTTTGTACTTTGTGCCATTCTTATTTCTACCACTGTAGCACGCAGCAATTTTTGTAGAGATGTACCATGGGTCTTCTAATCTTCTTGTAAAGTGCCTTCATGAAGTAAGTATCTAAATTAAGCATGACACTAATTATCTTTTTTTTTTGTATTATAATTCCAATTTAATATTAAGTGTCACTAACTGGTATTCACTGAAAGAATAAAGCGGAGACCCTCACAGAGACCCATTTTTGAATTTCTCTGTCAAGTTATGAAATAATCTTTTGAAGAATAGATAGCTTTACAGAGCTCTTGCAATACACTTAGATACCGACCAACCAACATGCCAAAACCTATAGATAGTCAAGAATCTAATTTCATTACGTACTAATTTTAAAAAGCTTCCGCGGAGTTTTATTTTATTTCCATCTTGCGATAATTCTAGCTCGGAGCACGCCGCTCGGCACGGCTGGGAACATAAAATTTAATATTCCTGATATTCTCGCGAGCTGCCAACGTCACGTCACTTAGACTTAAAATGTAAGCCGGGATCGAATAATGCCGCGGGTGCAGAGTTAATGCGGGGAGCGGCACGTCTATGCTACAAGCTAAGAGTAGGTACGCTAGTGCTGCCTATGGGTAGACTGTAGTGTGATGTGCCACACGCCCACACCGCCGGCACTCTGTCGTGGCCTCAAGAAACCTCAAGTGTCCATGTAATACCATGTGTGACTTAGGTATCAAAATATGAGTGTTGATGGAAAAATATTTGGCCAGCAATACGATATCATACTGACTAAGATAACTGAAATATGATAATAAAGTAACGTGCAGTTTCGAAAGTATTTTCATGAAGTGTGTTTTTGAAGCACGGACTGCACAGATTTCACACGGGTGAATGGCGGGGCGGTGGGGTGCGCGGGGAGCTGGGCCGCTGACCTTGAGTATAAGCTGAATAATATGTAGAGGGACCAGGAATATAGTGTGGAAAACGGGATAGCCACTGCACTTCATTTTACGTCGACGGCAATCGAATTTTTTTTATTCAAGAAAGCACTTAGATTTTTTTGAATTTCCAAAGATTATTTTACTTATTCACAAATCCCGTGGGAACCATATATTTTTTCAGAGCATAAAACATCCAAATCCATGACTCCAAATTTCAGTGTCGAAATCGGCTCAGTGGTCCCAACTCCAACATTTATATTTATGAATACCATCATTGAGCTGCTTTTGTGGCTCAAGACACTGCTAAATATTTTTTTTACATTCCGCCAAAACAGAAATACGTCTAAAAAAAATCTCAAAAAAAAGTTTAAAGTGCGTAAAGAAGTTTTCACTTTTCACTTCAAGGTTACTCAACTCAACTCAACTTACAAGGTGTGTTTTGTTCTTCTTCTTTATGGTAGAGTATAATGAACTTGTAATGTAAATTCAGGTTTCTTTTATATTCTAAGTTTAAAACTATCAACATAGTTCAATAAAGAAAGGGCGTCGTCCAATAAATTTGTTCCTCGATACACTTATTCAAGTGCGACAGGTAGTTTTGAAATTTAAATCATCCGACTTGTGCCCATACATCTATGAGCGATGAGATGAGACAAGTACAAATGTAGACGAGGCTTGGCACGCTATTAAAATATTATTTATGAAGTGGATCTGTAGGAAAAGGACGCCAGCGCGTGTGCGGCCTGCGGGGCCCGGAAACACTATTCATACAGAAGTGGAAACATGTTCAGTGAAGTCTGTTTGTAGCAGCCACATTCTATATAATTCATTGAAATGTTACAATTTAAGGACCGAATATTGCATGTCTTAGAGGACGCAATTTTATTTTTGGGACATGTTTGGAGGATCAATAGAAGCTTAACTTCAAGTTTGTGGGGTCGTCTTGTCCCTTGTCTCCCTGCCGCCAGCTTGGAAAAAGGGGTGACAAAGGGGTTTTTTTTCGCGATACCTCGGAAACTATGCGTCTCACAAAATATTTGTAAAGACATTAGTTTTAGCAAATTGTTTTGTCTGTTTGGCCCTAAATTAAAAATTTAAGATGTTAATGAAATGATGGTAATGAAAAGATAAGCAAAAAAGAGGGATTTTTTTTATAAAATTTTTCTTTTTTTGCTCTATAACTTTTTTATACAATTTAAAAAAAAAATACCTCAGGCCAATCTTGTAGAACGTAGATGATGTTTTTCAGAAAATTTTTCCCTATAATTTTTTTTATTTATTTCATTCATTTAAAACGCTTTTTTCATGGGTTTAAAAATATTAAAAACAAAGTGTTCTAGGGTTCCGTTTTCACCATTTTGCTATGAAAAAAAAAATTGGTTGCCTGTAAAGTCGGTTTACTGACGATAGTTGAACGTGACAACGTCTTCTTTGTCGCTCGTTCCGCGCTCGCGAGGTAACGCCGGTAACGCCGCATGAGCGAGGTAACGCCGGATGAGTCATGTTTTTTCGTGCGTGCAACCGGCTCTATCGATTTATAAGACGTTGTCACGTCAAAATTGGTTGCCTGTAAAGTCGGTTTACTGACGATAGTTGAACGTGACAACGTCTTCTTTGTCACTCGTTCCGCGCTCGCGAGGTAACGCCGGTAACGCCGCATGAGCGAGGTAACGCCGGATTGAGTCATGTTTTTTCGTGCATGCAACCGGCTCTATCGATTTATAAGACGTTGTCACGTCAAAAAACATATAGATAACATTTGACTACGAGAACACAAATCGCAAGAGATATGGTTACCACCGCGCCGTTTCGTGACTCGCTCCCGTCAACGGCGCATTGAATCTTGATCTCCGCAGCACCAACGTAACTTTACGGTTCGAAAACCGCTCGCTGAACTAAACTGAACCCTATCACCATCGATTAAGGGCGCTTGGAGTTCAGTTAGACGGCAATCTATGATGACAAGATACGATCGGTGCGTCAAGCAAGGAGGCAGGTCTTTCAATTATTCACAACAGTGTTATGGGATCTTATGGGATACGTATGTTGCTCTGAGATGTACGCTGCAAAACCATGGTTTGACTTGTAGCTGTTGTATATCCAATGGACCACCAAATTATTCTGTATGACACCTCACAAAAATAGACTCCCATTCAACTAACGACATTTTTTGCCGTTTTCATAGATAAAGTTGGAACCCTTCGTGTGAAAGCCTAACTCGTACTTGATCGGTTGTTTTTGGTGATTATGTAAGTCAGCACATATTTCCAAAAGAAATGCCAACTCGGTCATCTGTGTAGTTGTTAGGAGTTAGCACGGAACGCGATGGAGACAAGACCAATGCGCTAAGTTGGACAGAAACCGACTGAAATAGAAATAGACCACCGCTAATAGAAACTTTTATAACCCACGATGTCGCCACTCGCCACCTCCGACAGCGCCATTGATATGCACACACTCTAGATATTGAATGTAATTCTCAACAGCATCGATATACCAATTAGAACGGTATATCGATGCTAAACAGACTTCAAAAAATTAGGAGGTGTGCTCAGGAACTGCATAACCTTGTGCCTCCTTCACCTTTCTACCATAGGACCGCAAGACGCCGAGAGCGGTGGCATCCTTATGTGGTTGACGTCCAACAAACTCGCACGAAAAATTTTTCTTCAACGTTTCTGATACGAACCGCTAAGGTGTGGAACGCCCTTCCAGCCTCCGTGTTTCAAGCCAAGTACAATCTGGGTGCCTTCAAGAGAAGAGTGAATAGGCATTTTCTAGGCAAGCGCGTTCCAACCTAGACCTCATCATTGCTTTCCAGCAGGCATGACTGTCGTCATGCGCAAGCCTATCGTCAATAAAAAAAAAGGTTCTCAACTGGATTTTTTTTATGTTTGTTACTTCAGCACTTTCAACGGGGTTGTCGAGTTTAATGTCTTTTTTTTATGGTGGTGATTCCCGTGTTTGACCGTTTCAATTTGGTTCAGTTCTGACAATGGCGTAGGTAGGTACATGAGAAAACCTTATGTCTTAAGTTTGCATTAAATAAATATGTGTGTCAAATGTACTAATAACTCAATATCAGGCCAACCAATTAGATTAGTTTTTTAGTAATTAGGTAAAACGTAGTTTTTCTGTGATATTTTCCCGCAACGCTGCTTGTCGCGACCACGAACGTTACAGCTAGTATAGTATTATATTATCTGTGGTTACAGGATTACAAAAATAAAACCGTTTTGGACCCTAATAGTTATTCATAATATTATGAAAGCATGTCTTCGGAATAAAATAAATATCATTGAAAACTTAAAATTGTCCATCCCGTCGGAGGCAGTAACATAAGCTAACGATTTTTACAGTTATTTTTAATGCTTGTTAGTTAGGACGCGACGTTAGGAGATATAGCGCGGGATGCGGTCATCTATTTTAATTTGTTTCACCAGACAACACACAGTATTTCTGATCTGATTACACAGTGTACCGTATACCTACTATAGTATAACTAGCTAACCGAATATGCACAGAAAATGTCATAATAATCAGTTGAGCCGTTTCGAAGGAGTTGATAACAAAAATTGGCACGAGAATTTTATATACTTAAGTAGTAGAAGATATTTGCAATCGAAGTAGCAAAAAACAATCAATAGTGTATGAGCATAAAATACATTTTTTTTATAAAATCTAACTGTACTGTACTCATTCACTTACGATGCACTTATTCACACTTTGACACTTCATACATAACCACTCGTGTTATCGGTCTGGTGGTCTGGCAACTATATATTCCAACTGCCCTACACAGTGCAGTGGCCATTTTTATATAGGTACTTGCTCATCCGCCTGTCAAAGACAATACACTACACTAACTATCATATATCGGTTCATGACATAGGTACAGCTCGGACAGACTCGCACTTGACCGGTTTTTTATTGAATATGCCATATAATAAGATTATAATCATAAACAAAAATTAAGCTCTTGGCACAAAGTTCTATCTTTAAACATCGTGACTTATAAAGTTAGTAAAGCTTTGAACGAACATTTTCAGCAACTGTATATAAAGATAAGTAATTGAGATAGGTGAAATAATTTAAATTAAAATTGGCTCCATGAAGTTAGGATATAGTCTCTCTTTTAATATGGTCACCCTTATATTTTAATCATAATAATACAACAATTTGACAAAATTAGTAAAATTATTAAGAAAAGCCACCTTTCGCCGCTAAATAAGCTTACGATCGTTTACCCAATTTAATGGTTACCCATCTCCGCTTTGGCTTGGATCTTCGTTGCTTAACCGATGTCTTCTTGACATTTTTAACAGTATCCAAACTTATTAAATTGTAATAAAGCATTTTGATTTCATAGAGCAAGAGCACACGCATATTAAATGAGCAGAGTAACGTTTGCCGGGTCACTTAGTATCATTATCAATTCAAGCCTTAGCTTTTAGATGTTTGTATTTAAATCTAAAACAGTATTTAGAGTAGGTATGTAGTAGAGCCTGCAACACATTGCAGTTCCTCTGATGGTGCAAATGTCCATGGGCGGCGGTGATCGCTTTCCATCAGGGGGCCTACCACCAACGCTTAAAGTAATATTATTGTAATACTGTTTTAAAATTTTCATACTGATATTGTATGAAAATGTCAAAACAATATTATAATAATACTGCTTTAGAGATACGTGACCCGCTCGCCCGTTTGCTCGCGTTACAAAAAAGACGTATGGAACTTGCATGATTTGGTGACCCCAAAACGTACCTACAGTCGACAAAAAAATAGTCCTACTTATGAAATTAGCAATGCAGCGTGCGAGCTGTGGGTGGTGCCTGGTGCCTGGTGTGGGTGCTACCCCCCTGGCGGTGGGGGTTGGGGGGGGGTTCTTGAACTTGGCGCTGCAGACTGCGCGGCGCCCGGCTCCTCGCAACAACTACATTCACTTCTACAGTAGTCATTACATCACATTACATCGCGTATGGGTAAACACTAAACAGACAGTACGGAATCGGCTTCGTCTGATAAAATTTAAGAGCTTAGGTATGCTCTCGACTTTACAGCTAGAACCACGTTTCTTTCCCTTTCATATGCAGATTTTTTTATCCTCCACATTATTAAAGCTTTTTTTTTGAGTTATAATCGTCTTGTAACCGTATCGAAACTATGGACGCGAATACTATCCAAACAGAAATATTAGTTTTTACGACATGTAACTAAAAAATAATTTTAGTTACCTGGATTCTGAATTATGTTACATCTATCTCAGTACTTTGTAACATACAATTAATAATACAGTATTATCTCAGTACCTACTTACAAATAAATGCAAAACAGCGCAATCTCGTAGTCATTTTCGTTTAACTTATAACTATAAATGGCGTTGCAATTGCTGTCATTTCTATATATCCGACCATCTATGTTTCTTTTCTGCGTTAGTAAGTAACATACGCACAACTTATCCGTCTGGTTTGTTTCAGGTATGGGCGGCGAGGCGTGCGCGTGCGCGCCGACTCCCGCGCGGCCGCTGGTGGCGCCCGAACCCGACCAGCTGTACGACCACCACTCCTCCGAAGAAGAGCTCGAGGTGACTGCCACTGTACACTCACTATCCTCTTGTCTTTGTCACTACTCTCACGTTGGGTTTCTTTTGTGTTACTACCGTATTATTTATTTAGCATACCATACCATACCATAGCAACGTATAGATGTAAGTAACCGTCCAATTAGAAATGGCGGACACAAGTTATATGTAGTACCACACCGTTTGCGTAAAGTACAGAAGTCCTTTGTGGGGTTGAGTGTACCTACGCTTCTACAATATGATCCCGAAGTCTGTTTTGGACTTACCTTTACACAGGTTTAAAGTCAAAAAACATCTAATAAATCGGGGTTACTAGGTAATGGTATACTATTGAAGAATTTTTCAATGACAAGAATTCTTTGAATGATAGGGATATATTTCCATCTCCTCACGAGATATCTTAAAAATTACCATTCATTTCATTCAGTCATTTTTTTTAAAAAGAGCAAGTGCCGAGTTTCTTGCCAGTTCTTCTCGGTGCAAACCTGCTTTCCGAACCTAGCGGTAGAGTTTTGACTTTTTATAAGAGCCTATTAATTGGGCCTATGTGAAAATAAAGATTTTTCATTTTCATATTATTTATTTATTTACCATATTGATAGGGCCATGTCTTCTTGCCTACTTCTAGCCAATTCACTTTATATTTTGACACACTGAGCTGAGTATGCTGACATTACACATGTCGTGTGCGTAAAGACGCGACTGCCGCGACGGTTTTAAACATTTCACTTCACGATATGTAGCCGACACGTTACGTGAATTGCTGAATCGCTGATGATTTATGGTTCGAACCAGCCAGGCTCATTGTATAAGATTATCAAGGTTCTAGGTATAGTTTTCTTGTCTTCTTGGAGCTAGGAACTTTAGAGTAATGCGATACTCCTCTGCTTCGTAATCACATACATGAACGTTTATGGACACGAAGGTGGAATACACACACATGCGAGTATCGCATATTACAGCAAAATTCCCGGAAGAATTGTAAAAAATCTAAGCTTTCCGATTTCTTACTTGCTAAAAATATACATAAGAAAAATTCCTGTGAAATCTGACGGATCACTAGTTAGGAGTAGCTCTCACAAGTTACAATACAAGTCGTGCCACTTGACTCCACGCGGGTGACGACTGACGAGTCCCCTATCCCGTACCCCAGCTGCTGATGATTATAATCGCAGCCCTCGTGTGAGCACCGGGAGAGTAATCGCGGGGGGTCTTTCACTTAACCCTTTTGTTTTTACCAGATTTATACATGCCTAGGAGCTTAGGTGTAAGGTGAAATCTTGCCAGGCTGATTTGGACCAACTCCTTGAGCGTATAGAAATTAGAATATTTGACATACTCGTCATTCGACAATTTGACATGACTCGGTCATTTTCGGGGTTTTATCTTCATTGCAAGTAACTAACTGTAATCTCACTTTATAGTAAGCGGAGATGCATCATGCAGCCCTCTTTTAAATCCGATTTGTGTATGAACCGTCTTTCAATAATGGCAATACACTAGTGTCGACTCAGGGGGCTGATTCTGTATCGTTCAGTTTGTTAGTTAGTACTTAACCCTTACTGGGTTATTAACTAAGAAAACGTAGGCAAAAATCCTATTTTTGCATACTTTTTGTACAAGTTAGCAACTAGCAGGGTATGTTGACATGATACCATACCAACCTAGGTTGGTAAAATGTGCAAAAAGAATGCAAAAATATGGTTTTTGCCTCCGTTTTTAGGGTTCCGTAGCCGAATGGCAAAAAACGGAACCCTTATAAATTCGTCATGTCTGTCTGTCCGTCTGTCCGTTCGTATGTCACAGCCACTTTTTTCCGAAACTATAAGAGCTATACTGTTGAAACTTGGTAAGTAGATGTATTCTGTGAACCGCATTAAGATTTTCACACAAAATTTAAAAAAAAGTAATAAATTTTGGGGGTAATGAATTTTTTTTTCATCAAACCCATATGTGTGGGGTATCTATGGATAGGTCTTCAAAAATGATTCTAAGGTTTCTAATATCATTTTTTTCTAAAATGAATAGCTTGCGCGAGAGACACTTCCAAAGTGGTTAAATGTGTGTCCCCCCCTGTAACTTCTAAAATAAGAGTATGATAAAACTAAAAAAAATACATGATGTACATTACCATGCAAACTTCCACCGAAAATTGGTTTGAACGAGATCTAATAAGTAGTTTTTTGATATTTACAATAAAACCTCTAAAAACAAAGTTAGTTTTGCGGTTCGATAAGAAAAGTGGTTTTTATGGTTTTATTCCTCCGGTTGTAGTACGGAACCCTCAGTGCGCGAGTCCGACTCGCACTTGACAGGTTTTTTAGTTAAAAACCCAGTGAGGGTTGCTAACTAACAAATTGAACGATACAGAATCGGCCTACTGGTCTCCTGATTTTCCAATTGGATATTTCCCACAGCGGCACAGCCGCTGCCCGCAGCGCAGGCGAGACATAGGGCTGTCATGTCACCCATATAAATGCAGTTATTCAACATCAATACAGGGTGGTGTCAATATTGACGGGAGGGCCGGGGCGGAGGGGGGCCGTGCATCGATAAGACAATTGCCGCCCGGGAATCGCTGATGCGGTAATTGGCCGCCATTTTTGCCGACCGTACCTGAATAAATTCACGATTGTGCCAGTAGGAGATGGGGGAAATTGGCGGAATTGCTTGCCTAATGAAGTTTGTGACATCGCCCGTTCGCCGGTGTAATTGGGCCCTTGTTGTCGGGGCGGACAAGATGCGGACTGAGCGGAAGCAGGAAATGGGAATATTTTATTTATTTGTGTTCATTTTTGCTATTTATGCAATGTAATAAAGGGAAAACTGGAGGTGATCCACGAGGAATCAAAATCGAAAAATAATATGAACTCTCTGGACGTAGCTAAAGATGTTTGGGATTTTGTTTCACTGACATTATTTTGCTATTAAGATGTGTACTAAATTTTTAATTGGGATTATTATAGACAAGTTCCTTCGGCAATTTGTAAACCCCGATTTTGTTATCATTAGTTTACTGTAGTGTCTCACACTATTGAACCAAAAAAGCTCAAATCGAGATATCGAATTTCATGTCGAAACTCTTGGCATTCCGAGTTACGACCCTATAGCCCAACAATATCTTCATATCCTCATCAAGGAAGTTGTACCGCGTTATCTATTTATTCAGTACATGTCCGGTCACGTTAAAAACGAGGTGTTGCGTCAGTGCACTGCAAGTGCAAACAAGTGCACTCATGTTCCGGAAATGCCGACGTGCATATTTACATTCGACTTAACCATGGCCATTGGTGACAATTCCAATAACCACAACGCTTTTATTTTTTACCTGTCTCGTCCAGTTGGAAGGTAATGTTATGTTTTTCGGGTATAGTATGTTCATAAAGACAAATTCCAAAGAGCACGATTTTTTCCAATTCTTCTTTTTCAAGAGCCTTCTTTTATCCTTTGTTGGATAAAGGTAGTCTATAGCGAGCTAATAGCTTATAGATACGCTATTAGCTTGCCATGTTTTGCGTTGTTAGACGATTCTCGTCCACGACTTTACCAACAGTTTGTAAAAAAATCACCAGAATTAAGTTTATTATATTTATTTATAAAAAAAAAGTTACCTATGTATAGGTAAGTACCTACCATTAGATAGATTAGTAGATTAGCTTGTCCCAGAAAACATGCTATATTAGGTGCAGGTTCGTAGGCATACCTACAGTTGGCAACCCGTTTTCCCTCACCCTTCCGAAGGGAGCTATTATGAGTGACTTGGCACCCGACTCACTTACTTCCTGAGCGCCGAGGAGTGAGGAGTGCGATCGCGGAGTGAGGAAGTCGGAGTGGCAATCGCAAGAGGCGGTGTAATCAACTCGCTGGCTACAAAGTTGCTTTGGCGGTCTTGTTTTTGAATTTTAAACACCCCCGCGCCTCGGTAAGTATTCCGGAGAGGTCTCGAGTCGCTTTTCAAACGTGTAGCAGTCTAGCAAGCAAGTTGTACAAGGGCAGCTAAACATGCAGAAATAGTCACTCGCTGAATAGGTGTACTTATATTAACATTAACTGCATCTCTACGTCTCCGTTACGATATAAATGAACTTTTCTCGAAATTAGTTGATGGAACGCAGATTACTAGATCAAGGAGCATCTACGTTTATAATATTTGGGCTTGCGTTGCAGAAGCGTACTGCTGATTATAATTTGGAAACCGGACAGTAAGACAATAATAGAGTCCTCGGGCAATTCCAAAAAACTTCACAATAGGAAAATAGTAATGGTAACACCAAGTTTTGCGAGACTTTTTTTGCCTGAGTCTGGAAACCAGACTACCACCATAGTGCCAGGAATTCTGCCATAAGAATGTGTTTCGGTACGGTATTATTAAGTACCAGAGCACGTAATAATACCACAGATAGTTTCGGGTTGTAGACCACTGTATTCTGAGAAATTACTGGACCTAACAAATCAAGACGACGTGCACATTGTAGAGCGTTAAATGACATTGCAATGCAAAATCTACAGACGCACTCCCTTTTAAATGGTCACGCGTACCTACATCTTCGTGATTGTCTTGCTCTTCTTGGTATTAACTTACTACCTAATGCACGTTTATGAAAGATCTCTTCAGATCTACACTGAACGACAAACGTCCGTCGGATTGTAAACGGCCAATCTAGAACTGATGAACGTGCGTAGTGCGTACTACACGACGCAGCCCTTCCGCATTAGCGTAGCGTGGAGTAATAATTACGTAAAGAGATTAAAATATCGCGGCGCGGTGAACGCCCTCGGCGCGGCCCACACTCGCCAGTGGAGAGGAGTGAGCGCAAACAAACAGACACCATCACACCACGCACTACGAGCTGTTTTCCACGTGGCCAACACCCACTCGGTTGTACTGTGAGTTCATACTATGAATGAAAAGACGAGCAAGATGTTGACCAGTGACCTGATGTTAAGAGAAACGTCCGCAGAAGAATTCCAAATTAAAATGCATTGCATCCCTAGACTTTACATTGGAATGACGTAGTAAACTAGTGGCCTCAGATTATTACATGTGGCACACCCCGAACATGACACACTTATAGGCGAAAAACAGCAAAAAAATATCCAAGGAAATCGCTGGCTTCAGCCGGTTTAACGATTTCTTCTAGAAGCGCCTGTCCTTCATCGGATGGTTGACGTTCATCAGCTGAAATGCTGATGATGGGATCAAAGGGAGTGCGGGCTAAATCTCATCCAATTAAGCCGGAGTTTCGCAAGGCTCGGATAATTTCGAGGCAACTAAAACTCGCAGCGGGATTAGTGTAGTCGGATGCTCTCTTTGTGATCCACTGGAGCGTGCTCTCGGCCGAGACGCCGCGGCCGCCGCGACGCTACGCTGTAGGCGAGCCCTTCTTTAGCTCTTGTAAATTGCAATATTCCTGTTGAAACTTGCTACTGAATTTTACAGCGGATATCCTCAACCGTATAAGATGAATTGCATTGCATAAGTTCACGTTTGGACGAAAATGCAAAGTTAGATCATTGACGTCATTCCAATCTGGCGGACGGTCCAAGATGACGGACAAGTTATGTTTTTAGCACTCCCATGACCTGACATGGCATAGACCGTATCATTAGCGATGTATTAGTCTTATAGCACCTAATCTATCTAATCCTGTGATCTAATCTAATCTAACCTAACCTAACACTATTTGTCTGTTTATGTGAGGATTGAAAAATCGGCCCTAAGTCGGATACGTCTGTATATTTAAGAATCTTAGGTAATATGTATTCTTGATTTGTTTGCGTACTATCTTGGCATTATAATCTCGTGTCTCCTCTAATGACTTGCCGAGCCCATGATACTCTATTAGAATATGTATCGGATAATTTACTCGGCGATGGTGGGACAATGGCTTATTAAATTTTATGGCTGTACATCCTAGTCCCCTAAGCGAGTATTTACGCCTTATGTAAGTATATCGTATATCTATATATATTGTACTGGAGTGGTTTTGGAAAGAAAACGCTTGGGTTTCCATAAAACGCTTATACGATCTCCGTAAAAGGGTGCGATAGGCACTAAATGTCATCATAACCGTTAACACACGTGATCGAGAAATGTTTTATCAGCTTTATCTGCAGTTAAGCGCGAGCGTAATCATCTGGTAATTTATGCGATTCCATTACCCCTCGAATACCAACCCTCGATTAGTGTGGATCCTGGAGAGGACCCAATGGATGAGGCGGTGTGTTTTTTTCTCGGACGATTCCGTTCTAGCATCCATAATAAATGAGCGGCCGGCCGCAACATTAGACTCGGTTCCATCGTTTCGTTTTCGCCAGCCACTCGTATTTCCAGCTGTTTTTTTCTTGGGGGGGATCCTGGGGGGGACAGCTCGGGCCATTAATTCAGCCGTGTAATGACGCGACGCTTTGATAGACGACAATTGCGAGTTCGCAATTACATGCTGAAATATTCAGCGAAGACGTTGCACGGGGCGGCCGCGTTTAACTACCGCTCTTTTCTTTCCTTTCTTCCTCTGTCTCCCGCTGTAGGTTCGCCCGATGCGGCCTTCTCGTTTCCTGGACGTTCCTGAACCTAAAACGGTGTTGAATTGAATAAGCTAGATTAAGAAGAATAGATTTTTATCTATATGAGTAAATGTGTTAGGGACAAGATAGGGGCAATTTCGTCTCACGCACTTATTACTTCTCACTACTAGGCACAAATTTAACCACCACACTGGTCAAGCACCTAAGGTGTAGACATTGAATACATATTAGTAGGAACGGTTTGGGTTTGATTCGCGCACTTTAGGGTACATTAAGGAGAACTCTAATGTATGTAAGTAGACTTAAGACTTAGTAGACTTAAGAATTAAGTAGACTTAAGAATTATGCGGCGGATATTACATATTATACATGATGCACAGATCCTACACTAAGTAAAAACTTGTGTTGCAGGAGTCTGTTAACCCTTCTGAGGAAACAGTATAGCCGGTAAGTAATAACTTTACTAAAATTGTTAAATTATAACATATTTAAAAAGCTAGATAACAGTTAAACTATTATTTACTTACATAAATTTATCTGTATGCCTGTATATGTGAGTATTGATATATATTTAGATATGAGCGAGTAATATGTGTGTGTGTGTGTGTGTGTGTGTGTGTGTGTGTGTGTGTGTGTGTGTGTGTGTGTGTGTGTGTGTGTGTGTGTGTGCGTGCGTGTGAGTGTGTGATCGAGTGCAATAGTGCATACCTAGTGTTTCATACAAGTAATTTCTCCGTATCTTCATAATTAAGACTTTTTAACCATTTAGTAACTTGAGCTTTGGCATCTCTGCAGTTAAGTGATTTTAGATCTTTGACATATTTGCTTGCTTTATTATACAGAAATGGACAAAGGTATCTTTGATGACGTTGGGCAAGCGTTGTATTTACTCTTGGCATAGTAAATACTTTATCTTTTCTACGTTTATGGCTACGTATTAACTTTTCTTGTGCAGATGTATTTTTGTGTTGGGCCATAATAAGGTCTAAAATAAATAACTGGCGTACCGTAAGCACATTACAATCATTAAATAGTTCAGAAGTTGGATATCGTATAGGCTTAGATGTAGCTACTTTTAAAACTGCCCTCTGAGCACGTTCCAATGGGAGCAGATGTGTTTTACTGGCACCAGCCCAGCTGGAGTTACAATAAGACAGGATGGACCTACAAAGTGCATTATACATATTAAATATTTTATGTTTGTCGGCGACCTCTCGGATGTTCTTAAAAATATAAATAAGTTTACGGACTCTGCTTGATAGGGTGTCAATATGGGGTTTCCATGAAAGTCTGTGATCTATGGTCACTCCGAGATATTTGATATTATGCACTTTATCTATAGAAGGGCACGAACAGTTTAAAGAATCACAATTGTAATGTGCAGTTATAGTTATATTGGGCATTCTAGTTCGTGTATTACAAAAGGTCATAAATTTAGTTTTCCCCACATTTAATGTCAGCAAATTCGTATATAGCCATTCTATAACTAATTTAAGACCTCTTTCAGCGTTATTCTTTGCCTCTTCCCAATTGTCGCCTACAAATATTAATGCCGTATCATCAGCATAAGAGATGATTTTGCCATTTTCCAAATTTAAATTGCATAGTTCATTGACATAAATTAGGAAGAGGGTAGGACCCAGTACACTACCTTGAGGTACTCCACAATCGATAGACTCCTCTACACTTGTCAGATTTCCGATTTTTGTCTTTTGGGTTCGACCTTTTAGGTAATCTTCTAAAAGACTAAGAGGTTTTCCACGAATTCCTACGCGTTCAAGCTTATTGAGAAGCATGGGTATAGAGACAGTGTCAAATGCTTTGGCAAGGTCAAGGAATATACCTATAACCTTCTTTTTTCTATCAAGCTGATCAACTACAAAATTAGTGAGGGTAGAAACTGCATGTTCTGTCGATCTGCCCCTCCGAAAACCATATTGTGCATCTGCAAGAAGGTCGTATTCCTCTAGGTAAGATATCAGCCTCTTATTTATAATTTTCTCAAGAATCTTTGAAATTACTGGTAAGATGGAGATTGGCCTATAGTTATTGACACTGTCTCTGGAACCACTCTTATGAACAGGTGTTATAATTGAAGTTTTAAAAATTTGAGGAAATTTACCCGTTGATAAACACAAGTTACAAATGTGATTTATAATAGGTGACAAAACTGGAGCAGATTGTTTGAGAAGTCTATTGGGAATTCCGTCCAGACCCACCGCGCAGTCATTTTTTAAGCCCTGAATAAGGACGAACACCTCATACTCATCAGTTTCCAGTAATCCAATAGAGTTAACTTGAGATGGAAGTTCTGCTCGAGGTCTATTAGGTGCAGCTTGTAGTGTATTTTTTAAATTTTCACACAACGATATCCCTACATTTGCAAAATAATTGTTGACATAATTAATGGATTCCAAAGAGTTTGCATGAGATTTAAGGAGGTCTTCATTATTAATCTTTACTTTGTCAGTGTGTGTAATTTGCCTAATAGTGTTCCATGTTTTCTTAATATTGCTTTTGTTTTTATTTAATTCAGCTCTGAAGTAATCATTTTTAAGTTTTTTCAATAAATTAGTACAGAAGTTTCTATATCTAGAGTATGTCAATTTTAGAAGTTCATTGTTTGGATTTTCCTTTAGACGTAAATGCATCCTGTCTCTGTTACGGATACATCGAAGAATACCTAATGTGATCCAGGGCTTAATGGTGCGCTGACTATTAGGAACTTTGAATATCCTGGAGTTAGTTTTCATAATCTCAATTAAGTTATTAGTGAGCAAGTTGGTGGCTACATTAGCATCACCTGTATTTAAAATGTCGGCAAAATTTAAAGACCTCAGACGATTAGCTATTTTATCATAGTCTAATTTAATAAAAGATTTTCCCTTGGTTATATTTTGATTATCCCTATTTTTATTTAGGATGTTTAGGAGAACAGGGGCATGATCGGTAACAAAGGTATTAATAACAATTGTATTGTTCCCAAGATTACTTTTTAACATTACATGGTCAAGGCAACGATCTCCTCTTGTTGGAATGTAGTGAGACGGCAGAAGTCCATGACTTGCAGTAAGTTCTAAATAATAGGGGGAGTTTCTATCCATATTGTCTGGGTGTATGTCAATGTTTAAGTCTCCCATAATAATAAGGTTTGGAACCCTTTCATATTTTGTCAATATTTGATCAAGAGATTGAAGAAACAAGTCAATATTTAAAAATGAAGGAGATCGGTAAATAGCTATAATTACAGTTTGGAGACCTAGTTTAATCAAGAGACAGTTTGCTTGGAGAAAATCGGGTTCTTCTATAGACAACTCTAGATTACCTTTTGAGTACACAATTATACCTCCATTTTTATTAATACAGTTTTTTGTGAAGGCTGAATTGTAGTTATTAAGTTTTGGAAATGGTTTATCATTTTCTATCCAACATTCGGTCAAAATTATAATGTCGCATTCAAAACCCAGTCGTAACAGAAGTATTTCAAAAGCTGGCAAGTTCATATTTACACTTCTTATGTTCATGGTCAGAATTTTGATACCGTTATTATAGGTCGATATTAAAGTGTGGCATAATTCCGGTACACATATTTTAGCCTTCGTAGTTGTTAGCCCGTCTATTAGCTGACATAATTCATTTTGTTTTACGTTATCCATAATTATTATTGTTATTATTAGATGCATCACTTATTACAGTGACTGTCAGAGCCTTGTAAGGAGGAGAATACTTAAACAAGTATGAAAGTTTATGTACAGGTGTATATGTTTGTATGGATGTCCATTTAAAGTATAGTATTTTGTGAATAAAAATGTGTATATATTTATATGATATGATTTTTGTGTATAGTGTGTAGCGTGTATTAAATATTTTAAGACTTAACAAACTAAATACCAATATAAAATTTAGATAAAGAAATATGACACTATTAAACATAACTAGTTTTTTTGTTTCAGGTCTTCAAGTTGCTGCTCGTTCGTAATAAGTATTGGAGGTTTACCTTCAGATTTTCTGAGGAACACTCTCCCATTTGCAGTCCAACAGAAGTCATACCTGGAGGTCTTCGCTATGTCACGTGCTAAATAAAAAAGTCTCTTTGCCTTCGGTGTCAAAAATTCTGACACATATACCGACGCCTTTTGTCCATCGATGCCCAGGGCGCTTGTATTTAATTTATCTGTTATATTACTTCTATTGTACTGCTTAACAGCAAGAAGGGTGTTGGACTTGAGGGTGGATGTGGCATATTCTATTATTAAAGGTCTTTCTCCATTTTGTTTTCCTTTCAGCCGATATATATCTTTAATTGCCAGCGGTTGTACTTCGGTCCGTAATTTGTTGTGCATTCTTTCAACTATGGTGTGTAAGTCCTGCTTAGTCTCTTTTTGTTTGGCAGGAATACCTCTTATTTCTAGACATGTACTTCTAGTATGCCTCTCGAATTCTTCAAGTCTGTTTTCTAAATTTTTGATTTTGAGGTCACGTTCCTGCTTATCATTTTCTAGAGATACGAGACGTCCACACAGGTCATCATGTTTTTTCATATAAAAATCCAAAGATTTTTGCATTTCGGTATTAGCTTTACGCAATTCAGTTACCTCAGATAGTACTTGCGTCATAATCGACATCATTTCGTTGTGTCCCCCCCTCTCTGTATCCCAATCATTAGGGGAAGAAGGAGAACTATTTCTAAGCTGACGCTTAGTAGGGTTTAACGAAGCAGTCAGCTGTCCAGTGGCTCCCTCTGTTAGGCCAGAGTTGGGTGGCGTGCGGTGCATCTCTTATTTTTATCAATATGTACTAGGAAAGCATATAACTCGATGTACTTACTATGATGGTGAAGCGTCCGCAAGCAGTAAGTATTATTGTCTGTGGTTTTCTGGTATGAAGTTAGTGTTACGTTCGTTAGGTTGGCACTAACAAATGGCTTGTTTTGATTTGAATTTGACGTTTTGATTTTAGGTTATCGATGTGATTTTGCACTTTTGGTCTCGATTTTCGGCACTTATTTCACTTTGGAAGGTTATATTGTTCTTTGAAACTGAAGTTTCGGATGAGTTCTTGGTGTTTGGATCGCGTTGTCGTGCACAAAACCACTTTTTCTTCCGTTTTCGAATAAAATTCACGGGAGTCGCAAATTGTACGTCTACACAGTTTTGTCGCCGGAACCGGACCTCCTTTTTACTGTCTGCTTTTTTTTGTTACTTATTACATCTCAATTGTGTAAGTAAGTAATAATAATTATATAAAATACCTCCTAAAAATAATCTAACCAATACCTTATCAGCGAATTTATTACCTACTTCGAAGTTCGAGATTATTTAGTCACAAGCACAGAACACATATAATCTCTAGTCATAAGTCGGTGTATGTAGGTTTCATCGCAATGTGTTCGTGTAATTAGTGGAACTGTTAAATCCTTCATTCGGGAGGTCCAAGCCGAGGATCGTAACCTTATCCCTTACTTTTCATATTTTATGTTTCATTTGTTTAAATCACAAAATATGTTATTATTTGCTCACCACAATGTTCTCAAAGGTGAGACCTGCATATATGCAGTTTGGTCAGCCTGGTGGATGAAAACCAGGACTATCCTGAATGTCCCAGACATCTGGTTACCCCCTGGTTCCCTCCAAGGAACAAGTCCTTCATTCACTAGCACGGCAGCATTGCATCGAGTCGGGAATATTTTTTTTTGTTATATCACTGCGTTCCAGTCTGTTAACAGCATTTCCGCGTAGCGCAGTCGGGAAGATTCCTACTGACATGAATAATTAAAATAAAAATACTTACTAACTCTTATTTCTAGAGGACATATCGCGTGAATTATTGTACTGATTATGAGGATACGAGAATGTACCTAATTCATAAGAAAGTCGATCAGAATGCTGGATATAATTTACTCGTAAAATACTCGAAGCAAAGTACCTAAACCATGTTATGCCTACATAGACTATTATCTGATCAAATCGTATGAAATATGAAAACGATTATGGAAAACTATAGGAAGACTAGCTGCAAAAATTGGTTCTATGCAGTTTTCTTTTGTTCGTAGTTGCGAGTTGCGACCAAGTCTCTATCTATACTTATAATAAATCTGTAACAGGTCAAATTCTGTACATTAAAGATATTTTGAAAATTTTTTTTCGAGGGCACTCTAAAATCGGTTCTGAACCCAAAACTGTATTTTTTTTCATTTTTGTCTGTCTGTCTGTCTGTCTGTCTGTCTGTCTTTCTGTATCACGGCCGCGCATCACGCCGAAACTACTGAATGAATTCCAATGAAACTTGGTATGACTTGAGTTCATACTACGAGGAAGGACATAGGATACTTTTTATCCCGAAATTCAGCATGGTTCCCTTAGGAGAGGGGATAAAAGTTAAAATGTATACTGAGTTGTAAATCATTAACGCGTGGTTCGATTTCATTCATTCTTTTTTTGTTAGAAAGGGGATACATTAAAGATTGTTCTGTAAATATATCAAAGTCATCGGTTTTGTAGTTCAGAAAAAATAGGCATAATAACCCTCAGTATTTGTCCAAATAGCTTGAAACACGGAATATGCAGAAAACTTTGATATAAACAAAATAAACAGAATCAAACGAATCGCACATAAAATGAAAGAGCGTAAAAAAATACTCGATCCGAGTCGACGACTTATATGTGGAGAATTATGATCGAGTATTTTCAAAATAAAAATAAAATCAATAAATTGATTTAACGGCGTTGCTAAGTAAACTTCATTGCTGTCAAATTTTTTCACTTTTTTTTTTAATAATTATTATACGTCAGGTTTTTCCATAGATTTACTGTAGTGTAAGGTCCGACCTCTTTGGTCTATTTAATTTATTAGCCCAAAGTTTATTTGATATGCAAATAACATAAGATGCGATCAGTCCGATTGTAGGTTTTGGAGAAAATCGAACATTATACGTCGATGTATTTGTTCAAGAAAGGGTCAACGCTGAAACAGATTAATAAAGTAGAATCTCTCATTGAAGCAATGCCATATGTTTAGCTTCTCTGATCTTCAGTGCGTCAATTCTTCTGACCATTTTTTAACAATTGTATACGATGGAGAGATTCCACTTTATTAATTTGTTTCATTGATACTGGGGGCCGTTAAGATAGCTGAAATCGTAGGTATATCATATCAAAAAACTCGAAATATTATTATATATAATTGTCACAATGAATTGGTTCTTCGCAGAAAGCTTAATAAGTGAGACATAATTAATAAGGCAAAACAACGTTTGCCGGGTCAGCTAGTTGATGAATAAATGAGAAGTGCAATTACGACCTGACACTGCAGACACGAAGTGGTTTAGGTCCTGTGTTTCTCTATGTATTAGTAATTCTCTCTAATGGCGGCCATACATAGTCAATCCATCGTCAAATCGGCATGATGTTACATGCTTGATTCAATCTGCAGAGCGTCCATGTATTCCACACACGATCATTAATCAATTAAAACTTTCCAATCGGCAGCGATGGTTAGTTAAAGCCAGGGCGTCACTAATGGCTAAATGCGCTTTGACGATTACCACCGACAAAAGTCTTGACTTTACCGTCACCATACACGTTCCCTTCGGTATGATCAAACCAAAAGAATTGAAATTCGATTGTGCCGTCAAACATACTTAGCTGTCATACCAACCGACGTTCACCCACGGTCAATTCTTAACTGATCTCGGATACTCGGTATGACACTTCACACTAATAATTGGACGACAGAACGGATGGTCTATTGTATATTGGCCAGTGCATAGCATCTAATGTCTGCTATGGCTATGAGAAAATTTGTTTCTTAATTGCCTTTCGCTGAAATAATGCTTTTTATTGATCTGTGATGCGTTTACTAAGAATGGTTGTGCATGTTCGGTGCAGGTGATCAACGGGAGCCCTGCGACGGCCGCGACGCCGGCGGCCCGGGGCGAAGGCCGGCGGCGCGGCGCCTCGTCCCCGGCGCGCGCGGCGCCCGAGAAGCGGCGCTGGCCGGCGGAGCCCTACGACGACGAGCTGGCGGCCCGGGCGCCCTCCTCGGACGATGATGACACTAAGGTGGGGCGATCTCGACCCGATTAGCAATGTGGAATTTATGAGAAACTCATGTTACTCTACTAGCTCGTACTCTACTAGCATGTGCGTAACCTTATAAACAGATTTTTTTTATGGATTTTATTGCCTGTAAAATATTGAGGTTAGGTAAGCTTAAGTTTTGTAGCATTAGCGAAGCGAGCGCGACAGTTTGGGATTCCATACGTGTCGAGTCTGTCTCAAGTCTCAAAAACAAACATTGTATTGCCACACGTTGTAGAAGTCTTGAAAATTGTGAACTGAAACCCCTTCGAGGTACAGGCTTCTTTAAACGGACGATGCTTCGCGGTGTCGTTCTTCTATCCCATAAAGAGTTAAGGCCTCGATGACCTAGCTTGGAGCTTGTTGGCTGGGTGTAGTCAGTCTGCGGTCACGTGACTATCCTGCGATGAGAGCGAAGCGAGCGCAGAAGTTTATTTTAATTTATCGTGAGCAGAATCTGTACCAACGTGTAAAAGGCCGCCCGCACGTTCCAGGTGGAGACACCGGTGCGGTTCCGCACGTCGCCGCCGCTGGAGGCGCTGAAGCCGCGGCGCGCGGGGGCGGGCGCGGGAGCGGGCGCGGGAGCGGGCGCGGGCGCGGGCGCGGAGTGCGGGTGCGGGCGCGCGCCGTGCTCGCCGCGCCGCCGCCGCCTGCCGCTGCCGCCGCCGCGCCGCCACCGCCCCGCGCTCGACTTCGACAAAATGCAGCAGGTACGGCTTATCTATGGATATATACTTGTACATGTTTTAATTTTTTTCCTGGTTAATCTGCGATCAGTTCTGGGGACTATAAGCGCATGTGTACGGGGCCTTTTTACTTGGCGAGAGTGTCGTCCATAGAAGGCATCTATCTACTCTTAAATGTCTTAAAATACGGTTTTCCTTTTGTATTTTTATTTGACCACCATTATCAGCAGGGCTAGAATGAGAGCGTAGAGATATTATGTATCTCTACTTTTGTCACTCTATTTTCTCTTTCTGATCCATATTGAAGAACAAAGAAAAGAGAGTAAAATAGAGAGACTCTCTTTTCTTTGTTAATAATAATATCTCAACGTCCGCATGCTGCCTAGGCAGGAAGCACTGTTTTTTGTAGATACCTACCACCGCAGTGCCAGATATGCTCTCGTGAACTGGTATTGCGAAACAATAATATTGTCTAAGCCGATTACACTCTAATCGGTTTAAATAGCACAGCAACCGAAAAATTCACATTCACAGCAACCGCAAAGTTCTGGGAGTCACTGCATCTGACACGTGTAGGCGTATCACATAACATCCAGAGGAACATCTCGCTCGTCTTGTCATTATTTGCTATAAAAAGGTATTTTACCTATAGGTAGGGCGGGTAGGATGTGGTAGGGCAAGGTAGGCTCGAAAAAAATCGAAACCTTAATTTACCCTTTATTCCGTTCCATGAATCCTGCGTGTTGTGCTGACACACCTAGGGCTGTCACTGCGCTAGCAAAACTTATTAACATCGACAATGATCATGACAAAGATCGTGACAGAATCAGTTACGGTTGCTATAAAGATATGAACACGTTTTTATCCTATCCCCTACAAATTCCCTACCAATCTCAAACATCGACAATGATCATGACAAAGATCGTGACAGAATCAGTTACGGTTGCTATAAAGATATGAACATGTTTTTATCCTATCCCCTACAAATTGCCTACCAATCTCACGCTTGGCTTAACCATATTATTATAATTAAAAAAGTGAAAAATTTGTTTCGTTCATACGTCTGTTCAACAAAACATGATTATAAAAATCCTTTCCATTGGTTAAAGAAGTTTTAAAGGGAGCTAACTCTATTTAAAATTACTTCTCTTTTTTATTTTCGTGGGGCGCGTACTAAGCAGAAAGCTCCTGCTGCATACGCGTCCCGTTACAATAGTTAGCAATAGTTTGCTGCCCGTGGGGCAATCGAATGGAGAAACTTGTCTCAAACTGTCGCACTTACGGGCTTTCCTTTTGCTTCCCCAATCCTCAATTCTGTCGTAAAGATCTTTATAATTATAAAAGAGCGAAGTATCAGAAGTGGCTATAGTAGTGTTGTTATCTCGCTGCAGACTCGGTCATAAATCGTTCGAGTGTTTCGCTTTTGTTGTTCTGCAGTAATGCACAACTCAACACACAGCACAACACTCGTATGATTTATGACCGAGTCTGCAGCGAGATAATAACACTATTAAAGGCAGTAGGCAGCCCTGCGCCAGGGCGTGGGAACCATGCGCATGTGAGCTCATTATGCTTCGCCATGCACCGCGCGCTGTCACTCGCGCCCCGCACGCCCCGTACGCCCCGCACGGAACCCTGTGAAGACCTGTATATTATATTATATCCTCATAATAATATTATATACACGGGTAGTGTTGCGTACCAACGAAATTAAATACGATGAAGTTGGAGAAAATCCAAGGATCTGTTTCCATACTCATACATAGAGCTCATGTGTACTCGTTGTTTGGAGTTTGGACCCTGCAGATATGACAAACAGATTTGTTGATTCTGTCCACTTTATTCAAACCTTTCTACGTAGGTATATGTTACGGGTAAAGTTGGAATAAACTTAGGTTTACCCGGGTTAACTCAGTATTACCACAGTTTAAAGATAAGTATTGGATCTTTTAACACTGTGGTATTACCCAAGGCGTTTGCGTCCAAATAATATAAATGAAAATAAGTTTTAATTCGGGTTTTACCCACTCATCCTATAGGTGTATCCAATGCTTACCGGATAATGTTAGATAAGGGAACAGTTCCGATCAGTAATGTTTCCGGCGTTGCGCCCAAGTTGTATAGCATAAACACGGACAGCCACCAATCATCCACGCTTACCTGCGCAGCCACACTTATCTCATTCACTCAGTGACGATCGCACAACCGAAAACAAAAGTTGAACTTGTACCTACGCCTGGATTCCCTTCATAATGTAGTGTAGACAATGGACAAGGAAAAATTTCTCGAAGTTCTCTCGGATTTCCCTTAGTGAGCCAGGGGTCAGCAGTTCACCTAGGAGCTAATAAAAGTTTTTTTTTATACTATATAGGCTAGCGCTTGACTGGAATCACACCTGATGGAAAGTGATGATACAGTCTAAGGTGGAACGCGCTTGCCTAGAAGATGCCTATTCACTCTTGATTTGAAGGCACCCGGGTTGTAAGTGGCAGGAAAGACACTGCCTGGGAGGAACCAAACCGCTTCCTACCCATAAAAATACCTACCTATAAAAGTACCTACCTATAAGATATACTCACAAAATTCTGGTTTCCCTCCGAATTGTTCTGGTCCTACTATATAGTCATCGTCTCCAACGAATAGAAATCGAACTTGTCATTGGCATTCTCCTTAACCGTTGGGCTATCGGAGCTATTGAAGTTCGCAAGCACGCTAGAGTCTGCGTGGACCCATCTTATCAGAGAGCTTATCTCGCCGTCTCTCGTCGGGTCACTGACCGACAGACGCGAGGGATTTCTGTGCGCGTGTCGATCGCCGTAAAAACCTGTAGAATCAGAATCAGAATACTTACCTACTTTATTTCATATAGGCCTAGCTTATAAGGCGCTTGTGATAACGGTGATAACTATTTCACTACTTAAAATTAACTTTACGAGGGTTCAAAAACGCGCTCGGCAACTGTAGATTACTCGAATTAATTAGAAGTTCTATCGGATCAAAACTGAAAAATGTAAGAATTAAATTGACAATATCATCGATAACTCACGTGATTTTCCAGATTTTTCTATGCAGTCCACATATTCTTTGGTAAATTGTTTGGAAAAATGTCCGAAAATTTTTATTTTTCGAGCACCGCGCCGTAAGCACAAAAAGATCGTTAGAGAAAGGAAAATTGAATGAAAACTTGGTGTTTTCTTAAAATAAAAAATAATATAGAAAAGGGCTAGGTAAAAGTAGTTATCTACAATTCTTCAGACACAAAAAAATTGTCAATAAGTATTGTCCAAAAAGTTGGTTCACGCGTCAAGTGACCAAAGAGCTTACTTCGCCCAACGGCTAACCCTAGCTAGCCTATACAGCGAGGCAATAGCGCCAGTGTTTTGGGCAGCATTTGGACGGTTTATACAATTTTTGTAAATATTTTTTTACCTTAGAGCTTAATAGTCTGTTAAGTAACTAGTTAAGTCAGTTTACTTGGAATTATTTTTCAGTACTCAGATGATGATATCGTCACTGGAAAGGCTATTTTACTTAACCGCCAAAACGGCATTTCGAGAAAAAGTAATTTAAAGTTTTTTTTTTAACAAAAAAATTCGTAACTTTTTAATTTGTCATCTGATTTTAATCAAAGAACTTGATACGTAAAACGTTTCCGTGGCTTTATTTTTATTCATATGTTGTAGATCACTATAACGACTAAAACATGAAATAAGTGGCGGTTAAGTAAAAAGTATCTCATTGCAAAGTAAGTTAAATTTACTGTAACGCGGTCAAGTTGAAATTTTTTGTAAATTAAACTTTCTGATAAGACATAACATAAAGCCATAGAAGCACGTCAAAATTTCTTTTAATATTACTATACTAGTATGCTGGTGAACTATAAGTACTCTTAGGACAGATTTCCACCTTCACATGTCTAGCATAAGGACTTCAGAGGAGATTAGATAATTTAGTAAGTTTACAAAAAATTCTTTAAAGTTAGTTTATTGTAATCATATTAGGGTTAAACTACGTAAAAGATTAATAACACTTTGAATAACTACATAAAAAAACCCGAATACCATAATTATTGATTCAAAAAGATGACTATCTATCATACTGAAGTCTCTAAAATAATCGAAATTAGGCAGTTAGAACCCAAACTTGAAATCTCTAGCATTAGTTAGAGTTTCAAATACCTAAGTGCTCTTTTTTTAAGCTTAAAGATCCCAACACAGGTTAAACGTACGCCTTGCACGCAAGTACGTAGCTACGTACCAACTTAAATACTACGTGGTTGTAGTTATTCAAATAAAATACAGGAATTATCAAAGTATTTTAATTCGAACGTTAATTATAATACGTCTAATAGAATTATAATTATAATAATTATTGTTTCTAATTATAAAAACTAATACTATAAATATCACTTACTAAAATAATTGAGAATCATTGTAGGTATTCGTAAACAACTTACTAAATGTTACTAACCGTCTACGGTGAAAACAATCAAAAATTTAACTGACTAAGTCGTAGTCCCAAAAAATCAAAAAATCAATTGAACATAATTTTTTTATTAATGTATTGTATTTAAAGTATTGGTGTACCTAATAAGTGTTCTCTGGGAGGAAGAGTAACCTCAAAAAAGGACTTTTGGGTAATAAAAACAGAGAACAATAAAGTGGATAGTGAATGTCATCCTATTATTGGGCAGATTCTTCGTCTTCTACATCTGTATCAATTAAAAAGTCTTGAATATTATTACCATAGGTCAATTTTTTGTACTCTTCATGATACACCACTGGTATGACTTTGTTGGTAAGTAAACAATTTGTTGAGATCGAGATATTTCTTTTTAGATACGGGCAGCGACGCTTTGTAACATGGTTTCAATTGGATGGTGTCATTTTTCTTCGTTATTTCAATTTTTTCAGTTTCTGCATCTGGATTCATTGAAAATTTCACATAAGCTATATTTTTGGTCGATTTTTTAAATGTAACAGTTCTAAGTTTGCTTATTTTACCCAACAAATTTCCCTTGAAGTATTTATCTGCAATTATATCCCATTTATTAAAATCAGTATACTTAAGAACTTCTACTTCATAGGGCTTTGGTGACTTCCTTGCCAGGGTGAAAACTGTACTCCACTGTGAAGGTGCCCAAATTATAACGCCATTTAAGCTTTTTTCAATGACAGAATGAACAGAATCTACGGGCATGTATGTGTGCCCAGGAAGCAAGTAGTTTATTTGAATCGATAATAGGTTGTTACAGTTTTGAAGAGTTACATTTATGCAAGTCAAAACTGTTTTATTTTTGTTTTGTCCTGGACACGAATCACAGTAAAGTAACAAATGTTTTACTGTACCCCTATGATCCACTTCGTTAATGTACTTCTGCAAAATTGAAGATACTTCATTCGCTCCTCTTTTTCCGTCAATTTCAGACCACGTATAACAGAAGCCATTTCTTGTGCCTGATTCGTAAAAAGTTAAATTGTACACCGCTAATTTGCGGCTGTAGTAAAGCATCATATTTTCGCCGTGAGGCGTATTCAAAACTTTTTGAAGGTCAAAAGTTGTACATAAAATAGTATCATCTTTGTTATGAATATCTTGATGTGCTTTGAACCTTTCAGTTGCTTCTTTTTTGTCTTTGAAATGCTTCAATTTTTCCTCTTCATTAATATCCTTGTCATTTTCAAATTGTGTACATTTCAAACACTTGTCTTTGCGAGGGACATGAAATCCTATGTTAAACTCAGTAGTGACAACTTTTTTAAACACCTTTTCTCCTGCGTACTGTAAGCCATTTTTTTCTTGATACTCTTTGTAAAGTCTATATAAGTTTGTCATATTCTTAAATTCTTGGGGCAAATAAGTTCTTTTACTGTTTTTCCTGCAGTAATGCGAGGGTAATGCTGGTAATTCTTGTATATATTTTCGTACATTTTCGATAACAATATCTGGGGTTTTGTTACTAGGCACATGTTTTCCTCTGAGATCTTCACTCGCAGAGCCTTGAAAAGCCTTTGCAACTGTATTATATAATGTTTTTTGTTTAATATCCAGTGTGCAAAGCAAAAATTGTTGACACACTTGTCGTTGTCTTTCACCTTCATTAATAAAATATTTAAAGGTATTTGTACGGCTACATTTATTTGATGACCGGTGTCGTTTTATGCTTTGTTTTTTTGAATGGCTTATCAGCCAATCTTTGCGTCTCATGCTGTCTAAACCCCAAAAATGCAAAAACAAATTTTTTCGTCTTTCATTAATTTCGTAGCATTTATTATTGCAATTGTTTGCAGAACATGAATTTGGTTTAATTTTTTTAGCTGGCACAATTTTTCCTCTCTTGGTTGTATACTCTTCCCCATTTTCTTTCTTTTTTCTGGTTTCCTTTCTAATATTCTTCCTTTTCTTTTTTTTTGCCACAGTACTTTCACCACAATCTGTCATACATATATTTTTCGTCCGCTCAGCCAGTTTATTTTTTCTTATTTTTTTCGTATTTTTTTTCTTCATGACTTCAGATTCGGAAGATTCTGCACTACTTGCCTCCCATGACGACGAACTCCAAACAAAGTCTTCATTGTCTGATGAAAAATCCACATACTTTTGCCTCTTTAGTTGTCTTAAATGTTTATTTTTTGAATATTCATCACGTTTTACTGTTTGAAGCATTTGCGTGTCATTTTTTGTATGGCTAGAATCCCCATTATTATAGTAACTAATTTTTTCACCGTGTTCCTGGTTTGAATCGAGTTCACTGTTTGAAGCTAAGTATTACAGAAAAATCTGGCCTATTTTTATTAATATCTATTTGATTTTCTACTTCTATTTCATTTTTGGTAAGATTTCGGTAATTTTCTAAAGAGTTGCATATTATTGCCTCGTCTTTAATGTTTTCTTGTAATTTAATTCTTTTTGAATCATTAAAAGAATAAGTTTGGTCACAATTGTCTGTTTGAGATATTTTACTGACTTCAAAATTTTCAAAAATAATATCGTCTTTTGCCATAAATGCTGTTTTTCTTTTGCTATCACTGATAACCGTCATATTTTCTATATCTTCAATTGCATGAAAGTCAATATTATTATCTATTTCCTTAAAATCTTCTATACATTTTAGGTCCATTGAACTTATATATACACAAATATTGTCATCCGTACTCTCTAAGTTAAAATTTATTTTTGTTTCTATTTCAAATTCGTTACTATCTATCACAGTTTGGCCATCATAACTAGAGTGTTCCTGTTGGATTTGATGAGAAGCCTCTTCAATCTCATGTAGCCTTGCGATTTTCTTAAAAATTTTTAATTCTTTTTCAACTATATTATCCTCTTCTTCTCTTTCTTCACTTTCATTCGGCAAATCACAAATTTCTTGAATATTGTTTTCCAAAGGTGCAATTTGTTCACCTGAATTACATAATATAACAGGTTCACTTAGTTCAAAATTTTGTTTTAACTTATTGTTATTATTCATCGTCTTAATTTTTTGAGTATTCCTTTTTTTAGGTGGAGTTTTAAATACCAGTTTTCTTACCACGTTTAAACTTGAATGGTTTATTTTCGAGGTTCCAGTTCGAGACACTTCATTATCGTTTGAATTTGAGCTTCTTATGTAGTTTTTGAAATAACTACTCCTCTTACTATTCATAATGACCTGGAATAAAAATTGAACTAATTTGAAATGGGCAATACGACCTAGGTATTTTAGTACCCTCAACGATGACACCATCTTGTTCCTACTTTAGGAGTTCTATCAGGGGTAGGCCAAGTCTGACTGACTAAAAGAAAATTGACATAAAAAGAAAATATTATGAAATTACTAGGTTTTGGCCGTAGCTTCACCCGCCTTAATTTCGGTTTTTCGCAAATCCAATTACATAGCCACCACCGGGTGGCTGCGGACGGTTTAATGGTTATAATCAATGAAATAAATAATAATAATAATATAATATTACTTACCTATTTAAAGCAACGGTTTTGCGTTTTCACACTAATATTCGCACGTAGTTAGTAGCAGCGGCTGCAAGAATATACGTCCTTTCTCTATAGCTCAGTCAAGCCGAGTGACTTAACCGCCTGCGGGCGCCTGCCTGGGCGCGTTCACTTACGATTTTGAACCTTCGCGTCGATACTTATTAGACAATAACTTCAATATTATTGTCAGTATATTTACTTATGAGATGTAGAATTATTTTGGACCAATAGGAAAAAATACTTTAGTGACTTTTGCAAAAATTTTACTGCAGGGCAAAGATGTTGATAGCCCGCAAACTGCTCAATAACAGTCAGGTAAAATTACTTAAACGCCATTCACCCCATAAAAATAATACGAAGTTTTTTCTTAAACGCCACACTTATTGCAATTTATTTAAATCAAAATTTCTTAAACCAAGTCATTCTTAAATCCCCAGAAAAGCATAGCTACTTATTGAAAATTGTTTTCTAAACAGCAGAAAGCCATACTTACTTTATTTGAAATTCTTATATTTTTATAATAAGTAAACATGACTTATGCGACTATCATATAAAAAAGACCGAAAAGTGTGTCGTTTCCGTAATCGAAACAAAAGAATTCCCCCCTTTTTACGGGTTACTGAAGCGCCACAAAAGTAATCCGATTGCAATGCTACCTAGATAGATCGATGCAGAAAAATTCGCTGATTCCGCATATGTATATAACTCAATATGCCCAATTTGGCGGTTAAGTAAAGTAGCCTTTCCAGTGACGATATGAATGTGAATCTACAATTCTTACATTCGAACCATACGTCTTGGTTACTTCTTTTCAAATAAGCCATTTAAACACCAAATGAACAAAAATATCACGTCCCAAGTTGTCGCTGGTCCCGCGGCCGGTACCAAGTCAATGGAGCGTACTGCCGCCTGCGTCATTAAAGCGGCGAGCGCTCGTCAATGGCGGCATTCCTTGCGCGCGCAGACCGGCCGCGCCGCCGCCCCCCCCGTACATGGCCCGACGTGGAATCAAAACGATTTTTTTGTCCACGCTCCGCTTATAGAGCGGGCTACATACGTGTTGGTTTTACGATGCGATAACCATTAGTCGAGCAATAATATCTTCTAACTTGAAAGCCTCTACGTGACGCCTCGCTAGATCTGTAATGTTACGTCTGCTCTGTGACGTTAATATTTCTAAAAAGCTTTAAAAAGCTTAGTTCTCTATGTAAGTTACCAAAAACCAAGATATACCTATCACTGAATAGGAGAAAAATTGCTTTGCCTAAGAAGCGATCATTCTCCATAAGGTTCTTAAAGCTTTAAAAGTGTGTGAAGCCTGCTAAGTGCTAACGCGTACTTAGCCAGCATACCGGACCTGAAGCAAGTCAGCGTTTATTGTGGTATGAGACAATCGAGCCCAAAATTAAGCTGTAAAAATTAGCTTAGACATAAAAAATTATAATATTCAGCTTGAAAATCGGAGCCTTCTAATCGGTAACTAGATGGATAATTTTTTTCTTATAAAAACTCTTTGATAAATCGCGCGGTGAAGCCCGCTCGTGTGTATTCAACTCAATACAATACTCTACCCATAGTTAGCACTCACGTATGTCCGTTTGTATGGCTTACGGGTAGGTAGTAGGTACGAACTATGGAGTTTAATGCATTATTGATATCGTTCAGTACCGTCTTGGAGTTTTTACTGTTTACTGCGCAATGCCACTTGACTCACGAGAAGCAAAGTATTGTCGCTTATATGAAACGAGTTAGCTACTTACAAGAGGAAACCAATTTGGCTATGATAGTTAACTAAATTCCAATTAAATTGAAAGTTCTGATACACATTTAAAAATGCTTACAATTTGCTGACGTAGACATCACTACATAGTATAAAACAAAGTCGCCTTTTCTGTCCCTATATCCCTATGTGCGCTTAAATCTTTAAAACTACGCAACGGATTTTGATGCGGTTTTTTCCAATAGATAGAGTGATTCAAGAGGAAGGTTTATATGTATAATACATGCATTATATACTAAGGCAACATTGCTAATTTTAGAGGTTTCTAACGTGATGTCGTAAATTAACCTATTTTTTTGGGCTTATTTAGCATCGACCTACCTACATCAAATTAATGTACCACCTACGAGTTACATCAAATTAATGTACTACAGTATTGTACACCATAAAAAGGTCTACAAAAAAGTCCGCGATGGTATATGTTTATATTTTAGGGATAACCCACATTAACCATTTTTATTGTTTACTTTTTACGTGAAAAAATGGCTTATTTACGAAGCTATTTTAAGCAATACGGCATTAATCCTTATCGAATTAAGTACCTTAAATACAGTGTGCAATTAATATAGATCAATATGGTTCCTTACAGCATGTAAATTAAACAAATATTTCCGGAGATATTACAAATTTAAAATTTGCGTTTGCGGCGGGCGGTACCGGTCGGACGGACGTTGCAGGCTTAGATTTGAGCGTTGACTGTTTTTCACATGGCCAACTGTATGTCGCTCTTTCAAGAGTAACCTCAAGAGAAAACATGTTTGTATTGTCTAATGACAAGAAAGCTGTGAACGTTGTGTATAAAGACATCCTGTAATATATTAATTGTTGTAAAAATAAAATAAATACCTAGGTAAAAATGTAAAAAGTAAATAAGTAAAAATGTGTAATGTAATAAAAATTGTATGAATTTAGATATTCCAAAGATAGCAGGAAATCGTCATAGTAAGTATAGGGAAAGAGGAATTGTTTTACTCCAAATTTAATGCGTGCAGGCCAAGGGCAGTAATGAATGAATCAAAAATACTGGATCGATTTTAATCATGTTTTCATTGAGTGACATAGGCATATATATTTTTCATCACTCATACACGGAAAGTAGGTCTGAAGTTGCCTGAGAAGCGGGTTGAAAGTAATACTTTGCAGCCCTAGGGAGAATCGTTTTCAACTGACAGCTGTCAAATAATTAAAAAAATCTAGTTGTCACATTTTTATTGGAGTTCAAATGAAACACGACATACCCGAGTGCATCCATAGACAAGAAGAAAGATAGACTTTATTCATAAAGTAAAGACAACTGATTCATAGACATTCATAGACAATCATAGACATTACTTGACTATTAAAAAGCTAAATGCATAGCCCGCCGGCTAGGCCAAAGAAAAAAAAAGGCGGGAAAGTGGCAAGCGGCAATCCGATCTTCATTTGTTTTTTGAGTTGTAGAGTTTTGTTTAGGCTTCTGTTTAACAGTGATTTTTATTGACACAATTATTCAATTTTCTTTAGCTAATTTCTATTTTTATTTTGACTTTCCTTATATTCGTAATGAAAAGCACAGTGTTTACCTCGGGATAAAGACTTATTTAGTCCCTCGAACTATAGGCCCCCTCGCTACGCTCGGGCGCCAAACCCCGTCTCGGGACTAAATAAGTGACTTTCATCCCTAGGGTAACAATGTACTATTATGCCCGTGCAAAGTCGGAGCGGGCCGCTATGTTTTTATATACAACGTTCATTATAGTTTTTCTGTAGTGTATTTAATTTAGTATCAGCATTGCACCCGTGCGAAGCCGGGGCGGGTCGCTAGTAATACTATAATTTTGTTAAGTAATTATAGTTTTAAAAGCAGACATGAGAGTATAGAAAAAAAATCTTTCTGCGAAGATGGAAAACAAAATACCCGCACAATTGCTACAATACTATAGGTATAATGTATTTCGTTTGATTTAAATTATTCAAATACATTAGTAGACACAGACATTAGAGATTACCTAATTAAATTAATGCCACCCTACCTCGCCTTACACGGACTTGCATCCGTAGGCGGCATTAACTTGAATGTCATATGACATGACTTAATTAGTACCTGTATAATAGAATTCTGGCCGTTATAGATACAAACTTACTGGCTAATACATCTTCTAATGGCTAATAATTCTTCACATCAAAGTTACAATTACCCCAAAACATTATAGCTAAAATGATCTTTACTGTTTAGTTTAACATTATGTTTAATTGCAGTTCTACTCAGTAAGAACATTACTTTAATAGCTACGAAGCATTTGTGGTTGTGTTCATTGCTAATCTAGGTGCAATGTTTGCAAATAGTGGTTTAATATTCTCGAAGTGAACTTAGGTACCTACCATAAAGACTTGGCATCTTGCGTCTTTCGCCATACGTGTAGTCGTGTACTCTATTTGGCATTGTTTGTAGGTATAGGAATAGGTGTTTGAATTTTGATTATATTTTGAATAGAGCTAGAACCTTGCCAATTATTGTTTCACTGCCAAGTACATATAGACCAGGGTCGATAATTTTTGAAACAAAAAAAATTACAGTATGATGAAACCCATTAGAAAAGGAGGGGAATATGATCAAAATTAAAGGAAAAATAAATTACGGTCGATCCGAGTTCGGGAACAGGGGGGTTTAAGTGTAAAAAATGGTTTTCCTTGATTTCCGGCAAAACTACAAGTCCTATGGAAAAAAGTCAAATGGCAAAGTTGTAGGGAATAAAAAGATTTACAACTTTTGTATTTGCAATTTTTTCACATAACCTCAAAATTTAGGTGAAAAATTCAAAAAACCAAGTTTTTGGTTTTTTATTTATCTTTTTCAAAAAAAAAAATTTTTCTACGAAATTTGGTGAAAACTTACCTTATTATGTCCCAAATACACTGTAATTTATTTGATTTAAAATATTGATTTTTTTCACCTTATTTTGAATTAATATCGAAAAAGCACCCTAATTTTCAATCGAAAATTCTGAATCAAAATATCAGCTTTTTTCAAAAAGTTGGTATGAAAATGTTGTTGGTATAAAAATTTTTTTTTTTGAAACAAATATAAATAAAAAACCAAAAACTTGGTTTTTTGAATTTTTCACCTAAATTTTGAGGTTATGTGAAAAAATTGCAAATACAAAAGTTGTAGATCGTTTTATTACCTACAACTTTGCTATTTAACTTTTTTCCATAGGACTTGTAGTTTTGCCGGAAATCAAGGAAAACCATTTTTTCCACTTAAACCCCCCCTCCCCCCCTGTTCCCGAACTCGGATCGACCGTAATTTATTTTCCTTTAATTTTGATCATATTCCCCTCCTTTTCTAATGGGTTTCATCCTACTGTAATTTTTTTTCGTTTTTTATTATTTTAAAGGGTCTTGGTTTTACCTTGGTCTAATAGTGCAACTTCAGTAGGAAATACTTTTTATTTTGCTCGATAACCTTTAGCGATATTAGATATTATTTTCTTGCGATAAATTCATTAACTTATGAATTTTCCATATTATATTAAAATATTAATTAAGGAATTCCGTTTTCGTTTGTTTTGGTAACCGTCAGGATGAATAAGAAGAAATTGAAAAAAGTACATTTTTTTGTATCAGTTAAGTAATTGTGATCACTCAATTTCGGAAAACATGTAGGTATAATTGCTTGTCTTGGGGGTAATCTCAAATACTTGTATTTATCTGAAATAAGCTGTTTGAGGTGATCCCACCTTCCACTTTCTCTTTGCGTACAATTCGGCGTTACATAAACAACTTCCATACTTACCGTACCAGGATGGCTGACAATCTACTTACGACCACCGGTATGCCTGATCTTACTTTCCCAGCCTGAGCAGACTAGCTACCAGCAGCAGTGTTCCGTCAAAGCTATAATAGCGTTCTTCAATGGGCGGGTAACAAACTTTAGATCCGACAACGGTCAACGCATTAACAATAATTCCTCCGGTGCTGCGAATGTCCATGGGCGGCGTTCATTGCTTAGCATCGGGTGACCCGACCCGCCTGCTCGTCTGCTCGCGGTCACTATAGAAAAAACAGTTCTGAATGTGTATACTAAAGCAGTCTGTGTGTCGGTTACAGCTGAAGGTGGGCGGCGGCGGCGTGCGGTCGTGGCGCGCGGTGGGCGGCGCGCACGGCGGGGAGCTGTCCGTGTTCTGCTGGTGATGAGCCGCCCCAGCCCGCCAGACCTGCCAGCACCCGCCAGCACCCGCCAGCTCCGCACAGGTACCTACTCGATGTATCTGATGTGCGGTCGTGGGGCGCGGTGGGCGGCGCGCACGGCGGGGAGCTGTCCGTGTTCTGCTGGTGATGAGCCGCCCCAGCCCGCCAGACCTGCCAGCACCCGCCAGCACCCGCCAGCTCCGCACAGGTACCTACTCGATGTATCTGATGTGCGGTCGTGGCGCGCGGTGGGCGGCGCGCACGGCGGGGAGCTGTCCGTGTTCTGCTGGTGATGAGCCGCCCCAGCCCGCCAGACCTGCCAGCACCCGCCAGCACCCGCCAGCTCCGCACAGGTACCTACTCGATGTATCTGATGTGCGGTCGTGGCGCGCGGTGGGCGGCGCGCACGGCGGGGAGCTGTCCGTGTTCTGCTGGTGATGAGCCGCCCCAGCCCGCCAGACCTGCCAGCACCCGCCAGCACCCGCCAGCTCCGCACAGGTACCTACTCGATGTATCTGATGTGCGGTCGTGGGGCGCGGTGGGCGGCGCGCACGGCGGGGAGCTGTCCGTGTTCTGCTGGTGATGAGCCGCCCCAGCCCGCCAGACCTGCCAGCACCCGCCAGCACCCGCCAGCTCCGCACAGGTACCTACTCGATGTATCTGATGTGCGGTCGTGGCGCGCGGTGGGCGGCGCGCACGGCGGGGAGCTGTCCGTGTTCTGCTGGTGATGAGCCGCCCCAGCCCGCCAGACCTGCCAGCACCCGCCAGCACCCGCCAGCTCCGCACAGGTACCTACTCGATGTATCTGATGTGCGGTCGTGGCGCGCGGTGGGCGGCGCGCACGGCGGGGAGCTGTCCGTGTTCTGCTGGTGATGAGCCGCCCCAGCCCGCCAGACCTGCCAGCACCCGCCAGCACCCGCCAGCTCCGCACAGGTACCTACTCGATGTATCTGATGTGCGGTCGTGGCGCGCGGTGGGCGGCGCGCACGGCGGGGAGCTGTCCGTGTTCTGCTGGTGATGAGCCGCCCCAGCCCGCCAGACCTGCCAGCACCCGCCAGCACCCGCCAGCTCCGCACAGGTACCTACTCGATGTATCTGATGTGCGGTCGTGGCGCGCGGTGGGCGGCGCGCACGGCGGGGAGCTGTCCGTGTTCTGCTGGTGATGAGCCGCCCCAGCCCGCCAGACCTGCCAGCACCCGCCAGCACCCGCCAGCTCCGCACAGGTACCTACTCGATGTATCTGATGTGCGGTCGTGGCGCGCGGTGGGCGGCGCGCACGGCGGGGAGCTGTCCGTGTTCTGCTGGTGATGAGCCGCCCCAGCCCGCCAGACCTGCCAGCACCCGCCAGCTCCGCACAGGTACCTACTCGATGTATCTGATGTGCGGTCGTGGCGCGCGGTGGGCGGCGCGCACGGCGGGGAGCTGTCCGTGTTCTGCTGGTGATGAGCCGCCCCAGCCCGCCAGACCTGCCAGCACCCGCCAGCACCCGCCAGCTCCGCACAGGTACCTACTCGATGTATCTGATGTGCGGTCGTGGCGCGCGGTGGGCGGCGCGCACGGCGGGGAGCTGTCCGTGTTCTGCTGGTGATGAGCCGCCCCAGCCCGCCAGACCTGCCAGCACCCGCCAGCACCCGCCAGCTCCGCACAGGTACCTACTCGATGTATCTGATCCGGCTGAAGGTGGGCGGTGGCGTGATGGGATGACTCACTCAACTTCACCACAGTCTTCACCCAGTAGGCGTGAGCGAGGGAGGGGGAGGGTTGTAAAGACGCTTTTTAAACATTTCACTTCACGAAATGCAGTCGGTCGACGAGTTACGTGAATGGCAATTAGGCTGATTCAAATTAGCTGCGTACCTACACTATAATAACAAATGACAATCAATGCTCGAATTTTATTTTGTCAACCGATACGACGACCTTACCTTCTTTTGGTACAGTTGGTACGTGCTTGGATTTGAGTGGGAGGTCCCAGGTTTGATTCCTTGCACGAGCTAGTTTCGAATTTTCTAATTCTTAAACTGCCTCTAGTTTGGTGAGAGATTTCCGCCGTGACTGGTATCACTATCACCTCTCCAGTAAAACCGTACCATGTGATGCTGTGTAGCAAACTTTATTGTGATTATTTTACCAATTTATGAACTCTATGTTATATACTCATTCCCAGATAGTTAATCTTATATACTGAAGAAATGGGAACAGTTCAGTAACGGGTCTGTCTGCGTGTTTCAGAGATGCGGCGCGGCCGGTGCTCGCCGCGCTATCGGCGACTCATATCAGGTTAAAGCGACTCGGTGCGCCCGTCCGAGTGTTCGAGTTCCTTTAATTGCACTCAAATAATGATCAAAGTACAAACTTACTATTACTATTATATCGATCGCGTTCGCCGCATTCGCCGACCGAATGTAGTTTTTGGAAATATTTACTCATTTTGAATACTGTGTTTAAATTATTGCCACTTGTAATCGGATTCGGATGTTTGTATCTGTAGCGGCGGGGGGCGGGTGATGGGGCTCCCGGCGCGCGACGACGCGGAGTGAAGTGAGCCGTGTTCACCGCACGGTTCACGTGGCCATCGTTAGTTACATAAACGAATTGTTTTAATTAGTCGTTGTGACGCGGGGTCGTACCTCTCCAGCGCTCGACGCGATGTCGACGCGACGGACTTTGGAGAAGAACTTCACGGGATGCGGGCTTCTTCTCCGAGACTTTTTACACGATTTTGACTCGAAAAAAAAAATACTTTTAAAAAAGTATACTTGTAGAATAAAGTTTAACTTACGTATAATATAGCTGTCCTACTAATAAATATGCATGTCGTTTTAGTTGTAATGTAACCGGTGACGGAACGAATGACGACCTCACGACTCGAGACAGGCGAAGCCCGCATCGCGTGAATTGGATTGTAGGAGGTGACGTATCAGTAGAATCGCCTCGGCTTTTGATCTCGAATTGCGACTGAGCGGTTCACGCCGGCGCGGGAACGAGCGGCGCAACAGTCGCTCGCACCTCCCCGCGCTGGCCGTCGAGTCGCGCGTGATTCCTTAATAGATTATCAAAATATTTTTATCTTTTTAAAATGTCAATTGATATTCATGAACGCGATGCGCTGCCTTTTGTGCAATATGGAAGGAATTTAATGGGATGATGATTGCCAGCGGGGAGCATGTTTGCGTTTTGTAGATAAGCGCGGGAAACGCAAAGATGTTCCTTCTGTCATTGTGACAGTTGACAGGTGATGGGAATGGCGCGCTCGTCGTTCGTACATTAAATCGGTTGTACCTAGTTGTAACTTTATGTTAGTAGTTTATTTAGCAGGGCTAATTCTGTTACTCTTGTTGTGTTATAAACGAAAATGGAAAATAATAATAATAATAAAAAATGTGGTGCGAGTGGATACAAGTGAATTTAACGATAAAGACATTTAACAAATTTTCAAATTAATACATACGATAAAAGTACTAAGACTTTTTTAAAAATCGCTTGGATAAAGATTGTATGTACATAGTCTTAAGTTACGTAGGGTTCAGAGATGTACTTCCGATTATAATTTATTTCATAAATGCATGTCAGTCCATTTGCAACATTTGTATAGCTATTCTGTAAGTTTTTGTAACTCGTCTGTGTGAGTCGCTGTCTCTTTGCTTGATGCGTCACGCCAGACAATGATTTTGAAACTCAGGTGCGCTACAGTACAGCTACAGTCTGGCTAGGCGTTTGAATACTGGCAAGACACGACAGACGATTATGTGAAACTCCACTATACTGAAGGTCCGGTAGAGTTACCGTAAAGTCTTTACAAAATAGGTAACCTAAATGAATGATGTAACACATGACCACGTCTGACGTCGTACGATATTGTACAATAGTGCAGCGAAATATTCGCGCGACTTATTGCAGCGAACTTTATATGGCCAGGCTGTAATTTGCAATAGGTATAGTTTGGCAAAAAAACAATAAATTTTGACGAAAATTGTTTTTGAGTTCTAATGTATTAAATAACGAAAACTAAGCGTAGAACCTGAACAGTTTAATGGAGAACATAAGTTTTGATATTGTGTTTGAAGAAGTATTCGCCAAGCTATACTTACAGTTTTAGCCGACTGAGCTTTACCGGTGATAATAATCGGAGGTACATCTCATGTGCATTCTTAGATGTAGTAGGTATAACAAATTGTATGGTGGAGGCGCTCGGCGCCTGTTCTTTTGTTAACATTTCTTTTGTGTTATTTTATTTGAGCTGAAGTTTTGTTAGTGACTCGTCCATGTTGTTTCCGACTTGTGAGCCATCCCTGCAGGCTGAGGGCTACAGCTCGCGTTACGGAAGTTGACAAAAATCTGTCGTTATTTCGCGAAGACAATCAAATTGTATGAAATGCTCAAGTAGGTACCTAACGGCAGGCGAGCGTTACTTAATGTAGTAACTACAATGAACTATTGCGTCACAAATGTTAGGATGCTTGCAATACCTAATATTGCTGACGGGTTTTATGAAGGATTACATAAATCGACTCCAGCGAATTTTCAGCTTTCGTGAAGCGGGCTAAGTATGTATCTACAATTGTACATTGCAATCATTTACTCGCAAGCATGGACGTGAAAAATTAAATAGGCACGTCTAATATATTATTTTGTATGAAACCTGTACAGCGCTCCTAGCGATTAGTTTCAGAACTAAATGTCACAGATATTTTAACTTATTTACGTCTATGTTTGCTGGTAAATTGCAAAGTAGCCCTCCTTATTTTTCTTTAAGGCTGTCAAATTAATTTTTATATAAAATGTTTATCACATCTTAAAATTATTATCTCTTGTTCACATTCATGCTGTAACCGTAAGCGAGATTATGTTAGTCTTAACGCAGGGCAATAATAATAAGGGCAGTAATATTAAAAAAAAAAGTACACTTATGTGTGAAGTGTATATTTTTACCTTTACAGTATCTTCATTAAATAAAATTTTAGTGCAGCTAATATTATTCGTACCTTCTGGGCATACTAACAAAGTTACAATCAACTCATACTCAAAAAAAAAATCAAGTGAAAACGTTTCAAAATGATATTCTCGCACCTGGAAAGCAATTCACATAATATGTTACTAGTCATTACGTGAGACTTCATTTCACTGAGTGGTCACTCCGTAGTCTGTTTAGTTTGCTCTTTGCGCTTTTTCGCTGCTTTATCTTAGAAAAATCAATCCAGTGTAATTATTTTAGTAGCGTATCAATGTAAAGTGTATGGCCAGCATAACTATAAGGTAGGTACTATGAGAATGAGTTGTTAGTTGAATGTTGATCTTCGCCCATGACACAGTACGCACACTTTCGCATTCGGTAACAGCATGAATACAGCGAGCTGATTGGCTAAAATCGACAGCACTGGCTTGCAGCGATGCCCTGCGACAACCATCGGTGATATTTTACAAATGATTTATATTATGTTTTATATACTGAATTAACAAGCGTAATAAAGAGTGAGCAATGGCACATCTTAATATTGTTGTTTTATTGTTTCCTTGAGTCGGGACGTTACAGAATAGCACACACTGTTCAATACAGTGTTCACTTCTATGACATGCTATGTCCTTTGAATAAAAGAAGCAATACATATCACTTGTTTTACAATTAATAAAAATATCTAAGGAAACTTGCATACTTACTTAGGCATTCTCCATATTATATTTTTCCAAATAAAATAAAAGCACTTGTTTTTACAATTAATGAAAACCGGCATGCTGCCTGTGCATGCTGCCTGAACATTATCCATAATGTTCTCCGAATAATAGACAAAGAGAGAGGCAATATTATGTTGTTTTACAATGGCTGAGGAAATATGCATACCTGAGCGTTCTCCATAGTTTTCCCTGAATCAGTGGCAATAAAAAAAGACGTGTGGCACTCGGACACTGCCGCGGTAAAGCTATTGCATAGCTGTTTTTATCAACCTATGCAATTATAATATACAACCAATGCCACCTAGAGACGAGTTGCTGAACTAAAGAGACAAGCGCGATATTTCAAAAAGTCATTAAAAGTTCTGCTATTCATCGATAATGATGGCAAATCAAAAAAGTATCACCGCTGTGCTGGTCGGAGTGGGGGGTGTTAGGTTATTTTCGTTACAGAATTTCTGGATTCGGTCTCCACGCTCAAGGCCCGCGATAGAAGCTATTCAATAGCTTAAAAACTTGTCTAACAATTTGATGAAAACGTTCTAAGGAAACATGCATGTTCCGTTCTCCATAATATTTTCCGAGATTTTGCTGCAGTCTAGAGCCAGAGTAAATCTAGGAATACGCATCCAACCTAGAAGTAAGACAGCCATCAAGCGTCAGCTTATTTATCTCATCTAAAAAAATTACATGAGTGATAATTTCTTGAAGATGCTCCGTCAAGTTGTCGGAGCAAAACGCGTGTTTTTGGAAGTTTTGTACGGTTTGTTCTGGGACTGTTCTATGTAGTGTTTTGAGATGTAGAATTAAAAGACTTGTGACACAAAATACTATCTTTATTGAAATTATTTCAGTCAAACATAAAACTTCTTACTTATACATTAGGACCTGAAGATATACTTACTTATGATATCAAAATGAGATAATTGTACTGTAACTGAATTACATCTAATCTTAATAACTAAGAATAATTGTTACATTAGCACAGGCACCTGACAGACAAATCTTGATCACTGAGTCACTGCAATTTCGTACAGAATATTTCGTTGACTAAAATCAAAAGTAGCGCAAAATAATACTTTAGTATGTGGTTTAGTATTCCTGTTATAAATCAGTCTTGGAATCAAAAAAGGAACTCATAAAACGCAGTTTTTAAATACTGGGTTCAAAGAGATGGAACTCGAGAAATGGAAAGGTATATAGTAGTAATCACAGAGCAAGGAATAATGGTAGTAATAGACCCGTTGTAGTCGTGTGTAGCTGTACACCGTTTTTTCCCAAAAATTTTCATAGAGTTAAAATTTACCAGCTCCCGTAAAGAGCACTAGTTTTCCCGAAAATTCAAAATAGGTACAATTTCTTTAAGACGACGAAATACAACTATACCTACATTTTATGAAATAGGAAGGTATATTATGCGATCACTGGCTCTTCTAGCTAATCTTGGTTAGTTCATGTTTTAATAGGAATACCTAGAACAGAGGTTTGGGTAATTCATTTAAAATTATTTTAAAGGTAATAAAAAAAATAACTGCTATTCTTACCCGACTGCAAAGAAAGGTATCCAAAAGAAGTATCCAAGTTAAAAATATAACAATTAAGTTTTTAAATGAAATGTTTTGTTGTAAGTTAACACTTATCAGTTCATATAAAGATTCAAGTCGGAGGCATTTTCTTTGCTACAACATTGAAATATTTGAGTAAAGGTTTAGATTTGGCCGCTGATTTGGGAGTTTTCTCGGTTGTGGAATTTCTCCTGGCGGGAATATTCGCCTTGGGACTGAGAGGCGCTTCGCTCTTTACCTGACTAACATTTTCAACAGTCTCGGGTTTTCCTTTCTTCTCGCGGACCATGCGCGTCAACCAGTCTGTGGTGTCTTGCTTTTTCTTGATCGGCGACATCAGTCTCAAATGTGGGGCCTCGCCGTCTAAAACGAAATTAGGTAAATTTTTTGTCGGGGTCGTGAATGAGACCACTCTAACTTTGGTAGGAGACACTTTGACGGGAGTTCGCTGGGGTATCGTACCGGAAGATATGGCTTTTGGACTTTTCGTTGAGAGAATTTTGCATGATCTCTTCTCGTAGCATTTAGTGGGCGACATGAAGGATGATCCTGCTTTAGGAGTGAAATACGTCCATTCAGGAGAGGTCGCGGAAGGGTGTAGGTCTAAATGCTTAGTTTTACAAGGCGTGGGGCAATCTTCGGAGTCTCCTAATGAAGGTCTCTGCCGCTTGATGCCAGCGGACAGAAGCGGCTCCTCGGGAATGCACGGCATTTCCAACTTTAGTTTTTTAACCGCGGTCTCCGCTTCGTCAACTTCTTTCGTCGCGTTCATTAGGTCTGCGAGGCAGCGTTTGGTTTTTCTCGCGCTGCTATTTTCTCGGGATCGGGCGCGCTTGGCGCTGTACGAACTCGGCGTGCTAATTTTGCGTTTCATCGAGCTGGGCGTTTTGTCCAGGCCGCCCCACTGCGGCAGGCCGGTGACTTCTGCGCGCGGAACTATTTCCGCTCTCCCCCGCAGCTCTTCGTCTATCTCCGGAAATTCCCTTCCTATTCTCCATATTTTGTGCCTCGCGTCGTCGCTGGCCGTGACGATTTTCGTGTCTCCGTTCTGGCACCACGCGGCGCAAGTGACTTCGGCCATGTGCCCCGTCAGTTTGACTACGGGTTGGGAATATTTGACGTTCCAAATGTAGGCGTTTTTGTCGCTGCTCCCGCTGACTAGATACAGGCCGTCGGGGCTGAGACTGGTCTTGATGTAGAAGCTGCTGTTCTCGTGGCCGACGTAGCGCTGCTCGGGCAGCGTGTTGTAGGTGGAGATGTTGAAGCAGTAGATGACGCTGTCCATGCAGCTGGCGTACAGCCGCACCCGCGCGTCGTCTATCACCAGGTTCGCGTATCCGTTTTTGGCGGAGCTCCCGCAGTAGGGGATCGAGTGCTTGGGCAGGGGTTCTTTCTTGTAAATGTTGTAGTTCTTCCTCAGATCCCAGACTTTAATGTTGCCGTCGCATTCCCCGCACGAGATGAGCGTCAGGTCGTTCTGGAACACGAGCCCGGTGACGCTGATGGCTCTGTGCGTGTCTATGCGCGGCCTCTTCCCGTGCGAGCCGGGAGTCTTGGGAGTGAAGCTGGAGTGGCAGCTCATGAGGCAATTGTCGGGCTTGAGGATGACGGCCGGCTGGCTGTTGGCCCTGATGTCCCAGATCAGGATGTGGCCGTCCCTGCCCCCCGTGGCGAACACTGACGGCTCGGTGGGTCGGAAGGCAGCGGTTTTAACTGACTTAGTGTGATGCGAAAAGGAGAGGACGCGCTTGGGGCTCGCATCTGAGACGTCCCAGAGGGCAGCCGTGTGATCACCTGAAAATAGATTTTTAAGAAAGAAAAGAAAGAAAGAAAGAAAAGAAACTTTATTCTGAAAAATGCCACACGTAACATAAACAATACGCCTTACGTACTAAAACGATGCCTGAAGCTTCCCTCACTCGGGCAACAAAAACCAATAATTGCCCAAGTGACGGAAGCACCAGACACCGCCTGTCACATGTGGCACATCCCGGAAAAAACAAACAAACTGGTGTGCGCTCCAAAATGCCAAGTGTGCTGAGTCTCCTTAAAGTTTGCTCCGCACTGTCCAGGGTTAAACCGCTTAACTTAAAAGTAGACTTGTAGCTAGGTGTTCATATGTCTGGGGGTCTGCTGAAGCTGCGCTTGCCGTATCAAGCTATCAGCATTTAAAGCTATCTTTAAATAATTAGGAGCTCATTACCTGAAGCGGTAACAAAGTTCATGTGGTGTGGCATCCAGGTGAGGTCAAACACTGCATTGTTGTGGCACTGGAAGCTTCCCATGCCTCCCGCACTCTTCACTGATGATGTATCCTACAAGGATTAACCATATTTATTTCAAAAGATATCTTGAATACTAAAGTTTTAACAGATCTTGCATAAGAGTTCAAAATTAAATTTTATTTAAATTTCACTGCGCAATGAGACCTGCCCTCATGAGCATAAACTTTTAATGTTTTATAATGCACTTTAATGTTGAACTATTGAACTGGGGTCTAATAGTGTAAGAAAAACTTATTCATTGTTATCGTAATTGTTTGCAGATTCTGCTTCCTTATTAGCTGACGTAAAATCAGGCAACCAATCAGCGGGCAGAACATGTAAATAATTACGATAGCAATGAATATGTTTTTCTTACAGAATCCAGGGGCTGATTGGGTTAAAATTTGGAATGGATATATGCAATTTATTTTATTATGTACAATAAATTACCTAATAGTATCAAAACAATAGATAAATTTAACATTTTTAAGAAAAAATTAAAAACTTTTGTAATTGATAACATTTGAGTCCGTCCCTGGCGAGCAGCTATTGTATGAACGAACACTGAACATATTTTGTTATGCCTACCCTGCTTTGCATTTTTTTACTATGTACCGCTAATTCCACTGACTATGTTGCTATCGCTGTCATTTAATATTACCACATTTGTATTTTTTGTTAATATTTCTCATTAAGTGAAATGTATATAATTTCTTTTGAGAATAATAAAGTTCTTTAACCACATATACCTAGTTAGAGATCCTAAGTGATAATTTGGGTAAAACCAGAAATTCATGAAGGCAAACTTGAGTAGGGCATAGATTTACTTATGAGTGTTACTGATAAGCTACTGATCAATGTTGGATTTGTGTGTAAGTTAAATCTAAAAATAATATAATCTCTAAAAATCTTTCATGTCTTAATGGTATGTGGATAACTATAGTCATTAAAAATAATGCTATCAATTTTCAACCATAACTTTGTGTTAGGGGTGTCAATTTTAAGACATGCTAAATTTAGAGACTCTTAAACAAGATCACTATCAATACCTAAAATTTATATTATAATAAATAATAGTATTTGTTCTAGACATTTGTTCTAGAACAAATGTTTAGAAAATTGGATTGGAAGCATCTAGGGCTAAACATAAACGGATCGCGACTAAGCCATCTAAGATTTGCTGATGACCTGGTCATATTGGAGGAGAACCCAAAATTGCTGGAATCCATGATACAAACGCTAGCAGAGAGAAGTCGTGAAGTAGGTTTGGAAATGAACTCGAGCAAAACAAAAATGATGACAAACGCAACAGCTGCAGACATAATTGTCAATGGTCAAAAACTTGAATATGTTGAGGAATATGTTTATCTGGGTCAGATCATTTCCACAAGCGACCAAATGACCAAAGAAATTGACAAAAGAATTGCTACGGGGTGGAAAAAGTTTTGGGCCCTGAAAGAAATAATGAAAAGCAAGGAACTCAGCATCAAGATCAAGAAGAAAACTTTTGATACATGTATTCTTCCTTGCATTACATACGGCTGTGAAACCTGGGCTTTGACAAAAAACCAAAGGGAAAAGCTTGCAAAATGTCAACGAGCCATGGAAAGGAGCATACTGGGACTAAGGTTAAAGGATAGAGTCCGGAATGTGGATATCAGACACAAAACTAAACTCACAGACATCCTTACACATATTGACCAATTAAAATGGAGATGGACAGGGCATATGCTCCGTTGTAAGCATGAAAAATGGAGCAAGCTTGTGACAGTCTGGTATCCAAGAGACGGGTCAAGAAGCCGAGGTCGCAAAGTGAGAAGATGGGAAGATGATTTGAAGTTGACTCTAGGTCCCCTTTGGTTAAGAATTGCAACTGACAGGAAACAGTGGAAGATGTTGGAGGAGGCCTATGCCGTAAGGCACACTGAAATTAGAGACATATTGTGATTAATGCACTAATGTTTATTTAGTAGAACGAAAAATTGTAAAAATTTCAGAATAAAAGGCTTATTATTATTATTATATTATTAAATAATAGTATGAGAAACATCAAGCCACATTAGAAGTGTAGTCATGGGTGTAAGCTCTAATCACTCCTTACGTGAGCACAGGTAATGAGCTGAAGATTAATAATATTCTATAATAAGGTAATTTCAAACCAGATTCATTGTAAGTAATCTATATAATTATAATTGGCCTCAACTAATGAGCAATCAGTGCTCCTTAATTGGGGTTAATTAAATAAGATTCAACAATTGTCACCACTAACATAAGAGGTTAAATGATCACAAAATTATTAAGTAATTAAGTAAAAATATGATTGTGAAAATACTCAATACTGGATTATGCACTATACTATTTATACTTGAGGTGTTATATTCATACAAAATGGTTTTGACATGACAAACCATTCTTCCCTCACTGACATGCAAATGTCGCCAGTCTTGTGTTGAATTGAATATTATTATAACGATATTATATTGTGGCCTAGTTATCACCAATCCAATCCCAGGCATATTGTGATTTTTCAGTTATTACTTAAAGAAAACCATGAGGAAACCTGCATGCCTGCATCATGTCTCCATGATGTCGAATATACCCACTACACCTAGCTGTGCCCGGGTGGAATATCATGAGGTAAAACGAATGAGGGAGCCATGCTTACCTGTATAGCAACACGGCCATCCTCGTTCGCAAGAGCGAGGATATGTTCAAAGCCAGGGGCTTCGGAGAAGCGACAAGCAAAGATCGGCGGGTCCTGCTCGAAGTTACCCGCCAGAGGACCATTCTGCAGCCCGTAATAAGACTCCTCGCTGTGTACCACCAGGCGTTTCAGGACGTTGTCGTAGTTCAACCGGGAATCTAGAAAATACCGCGCGAAAGTAAGCTCACATATTGCTGTTGTGAATTTGTAAATCAATATGAATGGCAAAACGCGTGTACTCACAAATTCCGAGCTGACGATCAATAATATTCTGTAAATCGTTCATTTTTCACAAAAAACAATCAACATTCCGTTTTAGATTTTAGCAAAATCGGAACAAGTAAACACTCAACCAATTTTACCCGCAAAATTTCTTGAAGTTTCTATTTTTGATATTGACATTTGCCAAGCCGCTGACAGTTTGAAAATAATTGATATCTATGGTTCTGTTCTGTTATTCCATTCGTCCCTTTCGGGGCAGGCAAAGGTCGGAGACCATTCGTGTGTATTTTCCTCGGACGAAGAATTTCTGTGTTATGTATTATAAAAACATCATAGCCTGTTCAATCGTTTAACAATAATAATTAATCATAAATATGATTCATCTGAATGATTTTAATCTTGTAGTTTTTTCTTTTTGACTCTTCTTTCTTTGAATTATCTTTCTAATCACAGATCAGAGAAGTGGGTTTTTGGTGTGGATTCGTATCGTACCTTTATTGTCTAAGAGAGTATATGTGTTCTGTGCTATAGATGGTCTATAGTGAAATTTGCCGTCTGTGGACTGTGACAACATAAGCCTTTCTCTGCTGTAGTTGTCTATGGTGTTAGTAATCTGTGCTTGCTTTGCTGCGAATTTATGCCGTAATTCGTTTCTTTTATTTTTTATTTATTCTCAAAGATTATAATAAATCCGGAATCCCCTACGGCTTATGTAGTTTGGAAAATTTTGTGTGTAAATTTTTTGCGAATTTTAAATGTGACGTACTAGTAAATTAGCTTTCATTCCTGTATTGACATTCGTCCCAAATCGTCACGTAAAATCTCGGCGGTTAATACCAAAAAAGTACGCCAATTTTCCTCAAAATAATATTGTTAGTGTGTGTATTCTTGCTAGAACATTGTAAGCAACAAGTTTCGGAACAGACACATTCTTAAAAGTAAGTAATTATATAGTTTTTTTCTTCGTATCCCCCTTGACGCAAAAGACGGCGTCACAGTAACAAATTTCGAGTTGTGGGGCTGTTGTTTAAGTTTTCTTCTTTTCCCAAATTATATTTTTAAAGGTAAAGGTATTGAAATCAGTTTTCCTGATTCGAAATTGGGATGACTGTAAACTACTACAGAAACAGATAGTCCAGATGGAACTACAGACTCTACACTATTTTTATTAACAGTAGAACCGATTCGTTACTAATAAGAAAGTGTTTCCAGGTGCATGGAATGTGATGACGATGGGCTCGAGCGTGCGTCTGGGGCGCGCGGGCGCAGTCTCAAACGGAAGCTCGGATCTGGTGGTGCGGGCGTCGTGCGCCTGGTTATCTCCGCTGCAGTGCCTCGCGCGGCTGCTGCGCGCGCAGTGTCGGGCGCTTGTCACGGGCATCGCGCCGCCGCCCTGTCAGTGCCAGCGCCGCCTGGCCACAAACCCTCTGACTCTCCCTTTATGAACAACATGGACGAGATCTCATACTGGGTCTACACCAAGCGGGCGCCCTGCCTCTTCAACTATGATAATGCCCTCAAGGAGCAGGCAGAGCAGGCACAGCCCTCCACCACTAAACCTCCCAGTGTAAAAAGCAAGCCAGAAGATGAACACTCCCAAAGAAAAAAGAGAAAGCTAAAACTAGATGGCAATTCAGCATCCACAGAAAAGCAGCAGAATGTCTACTTTAAGACTCCCCAGAACCAAAAGCCTCCACCCCGAAGCTGCCAATCAAGGGAGGATGGTTCAGATGCAGATTTCATAGTCAAACCTCCATCAACTCTGAAGAAATCTAAAAATATCAAGTCAAGAAATTGTCAATCAAGAGTGCCTAAGAAGACCAAAGTCTCAACTTCAACACCTAAAGCTGCAGTTTTAAGAAGAAGCAACCGAAAGGCCCCTCAGAATATCATTGACCTTGATAGTTCCTTTGAAAAATTTAATAGTTGTGTTGTAAACGGCAATCGAAATGAAGAGGGCCACCAACCTGACACAGCAGTCGCTGACAAAACCCCCAGCAAGGTAATACCCCCTGACAAAGGGACAAACAAAGTACCATGTGCTGGTCAGTTTGAGGACTTGAGCGATGTCTCAGGGCTCACAGCCAACTATATCCGGTCCACCAAAATTCACTCAGCAAAAAGACAAGGACAAAAGTTAAGGAACCCAAACAGTAGGGCTCCCTCCAAACATACCAAACCAGGAGACAAAATAATTATTTGCCAGACCAAAGCAGTCAACACCGTCTTACCAGATGCTTTGAATTGCAGCACTGATTCCTCACAAAATGCTCCCAATCTTTTGGTAACAGTGAGAAATAATGAAAAGGGTGCTAGGGTGAACAAAAGTACTTTATTATTAAAATTTACGGAAACAAAATTAGAGGACACTAATTCTAATAGGAAAGTCAAAAAACAAGAAAGTAAATGTAACTTAAATATTTCTTTCCAGTCTAGAAGCAGTGGGGCGTCGAGATACCCTCGGAGACACAAAAACAACACTGCCGACATCCCTGAACCAGATTGCTCGACTAACATCCACAACTCTAATTTAAACACTACCACTCGGAGATACAACATGCGTAAAGGGACTCTTAATTCAAATCGGAAAGAAAACTCACAAGAACGTATTGTTTCTCGGACTAGAAGTGGAAGGAGGAGAGGTATGAAATTGGAGGATGAGGAATCTGGCAGTCCAGTTCCATTGAACAGTTCTATTGAGCCGGTTAGCTCCACTCCTGCTGTGAACGTTGCTTGTCCTAATACTAGAAGTGTAAAGAAGAGTACTACCACATCCAGGTGTCTGCGCAGTCGGACGGTCAAAGACAAAGTGGGACAATCATACAAAGATTCTGCCAGTGAGGGGAGCGAAAGTAAACTCGATGACGGCATGCCCCATGCCTTAGAACAATCCACTCCCAAGTGTGTGAAAAAAGTTAAAAACACAACGGACAAATCTGGAAACTCGTTGCGTGACTCTCTGAGGGACAAGAGCGGATTTGCCGCGTGTTTCTCTGACAGTGGCAGTGACAGTGTTCCATTGAAGCAAAAAAAGTTCTTCTGTTAACATTGTAAATAGCATAGGAACAAAATGTAATCCAGTTAAAGATTCTGATTGCAATTCTGTTCAATCATCATACAAAATTCTCCAACAATTGCTTGTTACATGTTTATTTCAATTTTTATTAATTTGGCCAAATCAAAGAGTCATTGTGGTGAATTGCAGTCAGATTTTATTAGGATTACATTTGCCCATCTCTGGTAAATAGTTGTTTAGAAATTGAAGTATTGCATGTGGCAATATTCTGCATGCAATGTTATTTTGTTAGCATCTACTAAACTGTAGCTTGCGTACAATAACTGCTGAACCAAAAGCACTGTAAGCTTATCACACGTTCGCTTGACTATATAAACCCCCTTACATGAGCAGGGGAAAACACCTATCCTATTCAACATTTGACGACCAAATAGCGTAGCCGCAGCGATCCTGCAGTCTGCGTCGGAGGTCGTGGGTTTGATTCCCAACTCTGGAAAATATTTGTGTGATGAGTGTGTGACAAGTGTCTGGGTATTTTTAAATATATTGTTTTTACTTTTATCAAATACTATGTATATATATCAATTATCTAGTACCCATAACACAAGCTATTGCTTACTTTGGGGCTTGATTGCGCTGTGTGTAACATCCTGATATGTTCTTTTACTAAGTACTTTGTCATTTGAACTGATTTCAAAATGTTGTCACATGCGAAGGATTATTTAGCTGTGAGCATAATATACCTAAATCCTAATATTAATGAAACTTTCCTCTGGTAGTCATTTTTGCCGTGTCTTATACTCTTGTATAATATTGGACTGTTAGGAGCTAAGATTGTGCCTACATCACATGTAATATAAATATTATTTGCGATAAAGAAAAACTTATCAAATACATTAAGAGTGGTATGCCCCTGATTAAATCTTAGTTTATTATCCAATCCTATATTTATTCAAAGAAATAAAATGACAGATCTTTCTTGGATATTTTGCATTATAAATACTGGATGTATTTATTTTTATCAAAACACAGATTGGGTCAAGGAATATTTATCCATATTGTAATGGCAGTGGCATACCATATGGCATATACCACAACAATTGTCACAAAAAGGAATATCAATAAAATAATTAAATTAGCAGCTCCCAAGTGTTAAAACTGAAGATTTTTCTCCAGAAACTTCAGATTCTTTTCAGATTTTTATAATTTAATTTATTAAAATTACAGAAATACAAAATATAAATATAGAAATTATTATTTCTGATCTTTAGCACTTTGCTGCTAATTGGTTCTTGTCTATGGTAGGGCAGGCGCACACCACATTTTAGTGACGAAGCTACAAGCAGGAGATATTATGTATAACGTGGTACATCTATCTGGTCAGTCATAACCAAAACTCGCACGTTCCCAAGAGATAGTTACGTTAGAAATTAATTGCACTTTATTGTGTCCCTGTCCTTGTTTATTTAAATATAATATGTACATTTTTCGATTGTAAGGTTTGCACTGGCACCTACAGTATATATTTTGTGATGGTACATTCAGTGACCCAGGGAAATAAAAATTTTACTCTTGTTTCGCTACATTGGAAATATTATACTAGCTTTATGGTTTTCAAACTGTATTGAAATCACAGCAAATACCCCGCATTAAATAAGATTATATTAAAAGTGTATAGTTAGTCAACTTTACAATTTTTATGTAGGTTTCAATGGCAATAAAAAACTCCTCAGAAGTTTTGAAAACAAATTATGTTATGTAGACAAAAAACATATTGTGTTTAAATTAAAAGTGGATATGGTCAGGGAAGAACTTATACCTAAAATTTCAGGCAGGATATGTGAATATTTACTATAAAAAATAAAAAATTTATTATAATAAACACTAATACATATTATGTATTATAAATAAAAAAAATTGAAATATTTTTTTTATATATTTAAAAAAAATATTGTTATTTTATCTATTTACTGGTTTAGTATCTCATCTCATAAAATATAAGCAAATATTCGCAACGCCTGCGAAATTTTAATGAATATAATTGAACTATCACATTAGATGCAAAAAATTTAATGTCATTATTATCAAAGACACTTTAACGTGATACCTGTATATTGTATAATAAGGCTTGCTTTCGAAATGTGTAGGATTTTTAAAGCTGATAAATAAATAAAAAGGTGGTTCATATGACCAACATTACTTATATACAGGGTAATTTTTTTTTTAGTGCCCAAATTTTTTCTAGTAGTTCTGAATCGTTAATAGAACATAACTTCATAAGTAGTTTTTTTTTCTTTAAATTTTTTTTCCACCATAATTTTGTCCTTAAAAAAAGAAAATCAAATACACTATTACCACGGAATACCTAATCTATTACTAAAAAATCGCGCGCCAAACGACATCATCGCTAGGCACCTAGTACCTACGTTTGTATTTTGCCGACATAGACTCGCCGCGCTCGCGCCGCCTGTTTTGCCTTTGTTGTTTGCCGACAGACACGCGACACGCCGCGTGTTATTGTCGAATTCGAAACCGCCGTTGCGGGGACGCCCCGCGTACTCGCATGCCACCCGCACCATAGCAATAAGCAAATAGCCATTAGCCATTCCAGTCTTTTTGAGTTTGTCATTTGCGTAACATCGTCCGCAATACTTTTCGTTCACAATGCCCGAGGTCGTGGTGGACTGGTTCAATGGCCTGCTCGATCTCCAGATCTTACCCCCTGCAATTTTTATCTCTGGGGTGAGGTGAAACGCCGAGTGTACGTGTGAGAAGCCCAAAGCCTGGAGCCAAAAATACGCATTTCGCGATGTGAAAAGTGACACTCGAGTACTAGACAAATTAACTGACAATGTTATAAAATGTGCACGTTTCTGCCTTCGAAGAGATGGACTTCATTTTGAACAATTGTTAAAATACAGTGATTAGGTGTGCCGTGTGTGTCTGTCTAGCGGGATTTAAGCGATGAAATAACGTAAGTTATGCTAATAATGCTATTAAAGTTTTGTAGTTATGTGCGTTTTCAGCTAAGTACCTACCTAAATATCAATTGCTAAATGCTTCGTAAAAGGGTCCCATTGGCACCCTTCACGGAACCCTAAAAATTAGGTACCTACTACCTAGTTCTCCTACTCAGAGGTCAGCGAGCGCTGCCATGCGCGCCGTCAGGTATTGTATTGCCTAAACAGCTGATAGGCTTTAGTAGGGTGACCATAATTATCTGTGGAAAAGTAAATATCTATGAAAAACTATAACTTTGGTATTTTAAGGTAAAACTAAAAAATAAAAAATACGTGTTTATTAAATTTCAATAATCTATAACATATTAAAATTTGGGCACTAAAAAAAATTTTTTCCTGTATAATAATATAATAAAATGTGTTACTAGTTTATTAGCATAGACATAGTTAATAATTAACGTTAACTTATTGTATTTTAGATGTGCATTAAACAACATACTGGATGTGTGAACACGAATAAAATTTGTGTATGAGGTTTGTATTATAAGTGCCATTTCAAGCGACATTTTAAGTAATTAGTTTTATTGTATTTTATTTCATGTCTTAATTTAGAGTAATTAATAATATTCAATTTATGTTTTATTTTGTATTAAATTTTTGTGTAATAAATACCGATAATGTTTTTTTATCATTAGTTCATAGTTCAAGAGTTACCTAATTTTGAAATTTAAAAAAAGCCAGTTAAAACTGTTAAAACGCATTAAAAACTTTCGTAGTCAATTTCTTAGGTTGAGATAGTATGGGCCAAATAGTAACCTAACTACTCGTTCTTAGAGGAAAGATTGTAGAGTAGTTACTTAGCTTTCATTGAAGCACAAGCGGAACCTGCAATCTGCATAGGGTCAGAAGAATACGTAATTACCTATTTTATCGTGATAAGAACGAAACTGGAATTTTTTAGAAGTTGAACCGTGACCTCTCACCTCAAGAGTCAGTAGACAATTGCGATCTGATTCTGAAGGAATACCAAGTTTTTAAAATCTGATTTCACTCTACCTGCATTTCAAAAAAAAACAATTATTCCAGAATAAAAAAAATATTGTGAGGTTATAATAAATAACATCGACATCTACTGAAATGCACTGGAACCACGCATTCAAAAATATAACTATTCTATTTGATACTAGATGGCGTCATTACTGCTACTCGATAATAGATGGCGCTGCTATGCGCCTTTTAACGTAGTTTACCATAATATATTTTTTTTATTTCAAAGCATTTCCTTGAAAATATTGCAGGATCTATTGCTATATTTGCTATTGAGTTGAAAAATCTTAAATGAAATGAAATCGTGTGCTCTCTAGTCTCTGAAAATTTTATTTATATAGGTTCTTGTGGATTTCCAGCGGCATTGCAATTTGCAACTGATACGGACACCTGAACTCACATCATCCGGCACCTGTAGTGTCGTAGTGATTTGGGGTAGACGATAGACAATAGCGGTGTCGGAGCCAAAACAGTCAATTTGGCTCCGATAACTGGCGACCTCAGACTGGCGAAATCTTAGCGCGGTCCGCCCTGTCCAGGTAGGTAGGTAGGTACTAGGTAAGTAGGTATAGATGTCAATTCTTAAAACCAAAAAAGTAGGTACCTACTCCTACAGTTCGGAATTTTGCACCTGCGTAGGAAAGATGTAAAATCACAATGAAATTACATAATATTTAGGAATTCGCACAAAGGGTGCGAAGTGTCATCGAGTCAATCGCCTTAGCACGCTTCGCTGCTTCTGTGATAGGCGCGTCACAGATAATATAATACTATGGCGCGTGAAGCAGGTAGGTTACTTACCTACTTAGATATTTTATAATACACAGCCCTGGACCCTGAGCCGTGGGAACAGCAGCCGTACCTACCTTATCGATTTTATTTCTATTGCAGAAATTGAACGACTTCTGCTTTAAGAAATTTATTGTCTCGTAAAAACTTCGCTTCGAAACATAAAAAATATATAGGTAGGTAGGTACCCAGTCCTAATTATTATCATATCCGGATATCCTATGACATATCCGGATAGATTCATCGCGTGGTTTATCGATAATATAAATAAATACCTACCTACCTACCTATCAATCATTTTTTCAACTACCGAAGTGATATTATATGTATAAGATCATTCTATTTCTACAATTGATATTTTCGGTAACATGGTTAGGTACCTACCCAATAAATCTAAAACTATCAAGCATAAATAAAAACAAATAAAAATCCTTTAAAGAATGTGTAATTAAGTAATTAAAACTATTTCAAATAATACCCCACAATGGCTCAATATCTACTGTATTACGGCCTACGGGAATCTCCTAATAGCACAGATTACCTACTACCTGTGGGTACCGAGCATAGAGTCACAACAGTTTTATTGAGTGTAAGTAGGTATAACTCTTACTAGAAATACTTATAGTACGATTCACGAAAGATGACCACAAATGGCGGGCCTATTTTAGGTCTCTTTGGACTTATCTGACTAATATTATGGTCTTATTTATTTTGACTAATATATATTATGGTCTTATTTAACTAATATATGGTAATTATTTTGGCTTAAGTCTTTTCTTCATGAGTGTACATGAAGAAAAGACCTGCCATTTGTGGTCATTTTTCGTGAATCGTACTATACCTACCTTACCTACACTACTAAAAAAGTAAAAACTAAGTAGTTTCGTTTTAATACGATTTACATCCCCACGAATTTTTTTATTTGTTACTACACTATGCTACATGACTAATGAAATCGTGATGTTGTTAAAGCGTGTAATGTATACTTTGTAATAACGTGTGTTTTTTAATGTTTTTGTGTGGTTTCGACGCAGCCGGCAAGTATCGCGTCTGTCAGTATTTGGTAACGCGATACCCCCACTCTATTTGTTTAGCTGCAGCGTCGCTCGCTACTATCCTTGTTTGTTGCTCGTTAGTAAAAAGCTAAAGTGATACCTACTTGTGACGTCACACGTGACAGGCGAGCCTGAAACACGTAACACGCCCTCGGAAGTTTTCTATGTTTTGGTAATATTTATAGAAATTAAAAACGCGCAGTTTCTCGAGAAGCCACTAAACGTTTGACATCTGTTTCCTATTCCAATTTTTAAGGGATTTTTTTTTAAAAATCCTACAGCACTGAAGATGCTTTAGTATCAGCCCATCTCAGTCTGTTTTATATTTTTAAACTTTAGATTTATAATTAAATATTTAATAAAACACTATTGGTAAAATTCACATCTTATATTTTTCAAAGAGTGACACAGACTGCTGTAACTACTTCACATAGACAATAGACATAGACTAATCAACCATAGAACACAGTCCACTGCTGGACTAAGGCCCCTCCATTTGCACGCCATTCGCTTCTGATTTTAGTTTGCCGTAGGCACAGTCTTCCCGCTGCTCTAACGATGACATTATCATCTCGCCATCGTCTTTGTGAAGGTCGTGGTTGCTATTCTAGTACCTACATAATGCCCTGCTCCAATTTCCGTCTTCCCTACGACCCACGTGACCCGCTACTCTTTTCTCAATGTCAGTAACGCGTGTTATCTTCCTGATCTGGATGTTGGGGACTCTGTCTAGGAAACACAGGCCTAACATTGCTTTTTACATCGGGTGTTGTAAAAAGCTGCTGTTGCGAAACTTTTTTCGTGACCATAGTGCAAGAACTTGGACCCATCAAGGCATCGTGGGCAAGATTATTCTGGAGTACCTATACATAGGTAATAGGTACCTAACTCTTGTGATAGTCCAGGATTAAGGGTACCTATATCCTTGTTTGTTGCTCGTTAGTAAAAAGCTAAAGTGATACCTACTTGTGACGTCACACGTGACAGGCGAGCCTGAAACACGTAACACGCCCTCGGAAGTTTTCTATGTTTTGGTAATATTTATAGAAATTAAAAACGCGCAGTTTCTCGAGAAGCCACTAAACGTTTGACATCTGTTTCCTATTCCAATTTTTAAGGGATTTTTTTTTAAAAATCCTACAGCACTGAAGATGCTTTAGTATCAGCCCATCTCAGTCTGTTTTATATTTTTAAACTTTAGATTTATAATTAAATATTTAATAAAACACTTGGTAAAATTCACATCTTATATTTTTCAAAGAGTGACACAGACTGCTGTAACTACTTCACATAGACAATAGACATAGACTAATCAACCATAGAACACAGTCCACTGCTGGACTAAGGCCCCTCCATTTGCACGCCATTCGCTTCTGATTTTAGTTTGCCGTAGGCACAGTCTTCCCGCTGCTCTAACGATGACATTATCATCTCGCCATCGTCTTTGTGAAGGTCGTGGTTGCTATTCTAGTACCTACATAATGCCCTGCTCCAATTTCCGTCTTCCCTACGACCCACGTGACCCGCTACTCTTTTCTCAATGTCAGTAACGCGTGTTATCTTCCTGATCTGGATGTTGGGGACTCTGTCTAGGAAACACAGGCCTAACATTGCTTTTTACATCGGGTGTTGTAAAAAGCTGCTGTTGCGAAACTTTTTTCGTGACCATAGTGCAAGAACTTGGACCCATCAAGGCATCGTGGGCAAGATTATTCTGGAGTACCTATACATAGGTAATAGGTACCTAACTCTTGTGATAGTCCAGGATTAAGGGTACCTATAGGTTAAGTCTAAAATCTAAATGAAATGAAAGTTTATTCATAAAACGTGCCTATACCAACGTATGTAGCTGTTAGGTTAGGTTAGGTTAGGTTAGGTACTTACCTACAATTTGATATTAGATACAATATTAATTGAATAACCCGTTTAACTTTGATGATATACTCAAAGCCGTTTAAGTACCTAGGTATACCTACTTTGAATATTGAAGTCATAATTCTAAAATTAATCTATTCTATACCTAAAGGAATAGATCTAAAGTAGGTAGGTATAGTTGAGAGTCAGGCAGCGTCAAGCATGTGCGACCTCTATGTAGAGTCACCACGGGTCTATAATATGTGAAGCACCGAATTCACACTTGACCGGTTTGTTGGCATTGGCAGGTTTGACTGGCTATAGCTGGTGACAACTTGAGACGATGGTGTCGATAAATGGTATTTGGAATATTTATTGATACTCAGCAAGTAGGACCTACCATCCCATGTACCTACTTACACTATTAACAATTCCTCATAAAGTACCTACTACAGCTACTGGAGCTGTCAAAACGTTTCCTCTGGAGCGAGCGTTGGCGGCGCGGCGGCTCGCTTTGACAAAAACTGAATACGTCTTTATCCCGAGTCCCGACCTCTTGCCCGCAGTATCGAGTGTCCCACCTCGCCCTGTTCCCGCCTCCGCCTCCTGCACTGTGTATGCTACGTACTCCTACACTCCAGTCGTGTATTAGCGAAATACTGGACAGATAAACTCACGAAAGCCTATATAATTTATGTCAAGAACACCCGATTAGTAACCTCAGGATATGGGCATCTGAACGTAAACCTTTTTTTATCAAGCAAGCAGTAGCGCCAGTATCTAGCAAAATTCTATAGGTGGCCGCTGAGCGAACTACAGTGTGCCCTAGTACTTAGTTGTTGATATTATTGGCACTGATAAACTGGCGACATTTTTTCACGCAGTCCGCCCTGTCCAAGGTATATGTGTCTTGTCAAGAAATAATGATTTTATTCTTATTAAAATTAACTGATCATGGAAAGCAAAATAATTTTATGCGAAAATCCTATGAAGTATCTACCTAATATTATAAATGTGGAAGTTTGTATTTTTTTATTACTCTATTTGACTGAAAAATTAAAAAAAAATCTTAATTTTTCTCATAGACTCAGCTTGGAAGCTCTCATGAAAAGTCAAAACACAAACCGCCAAGTTCCATTCTATTTCTTTGAATTTCTGAAGAGATTCGCGTAGTTTCGTTTTGTAGGCTGTAGGTGGGTGTTGCGTATACGCAGCCGGGTCACCTGAGCCACTATTATCCCATTATTTGGGCAACACTAATTGTCTGCGGTTGTTTGTGTGGTGTTGTTTTCGTTAAAGGGCTGAATGAGGAATGCGAGGGAGGAATGCATCGGCTTTTGTGCCTTTCCAAGGCGGGATTTTCTTTAAGAGATCTTTTGGGGTAAGTAGGTACCTATAGGTACCTACTCAGAATATGTTTATTTACTCAGATTAAGTTTTAGTGTGGCAAAAAAAAAAAGAATACTCGTTAGAGTTTGTGGTGGACTTCTTCTCAGTACAGGGCGCAGTAAACCTTGTAAACTTATTTTTAATTTGTGAAATATTTTGTCGTAATACGTACCTATCTACCAAATTGCACTAAAAATTTAATTTGATCATCCTATTCTTGTATGACACTTATTTAATATTTTTATACTAAGTACAGCTTTTTATTTAAAGATTTTACCTACCATACCAGGTATCTACCTACTAATAGATACTATAAATTGAACGGTGTTAAGCAGAAAAGAAAACGACCAGCGCCAAAAATCAAGTTTTGAGATACGAGCTGTTTTAGGTTTTTTCATCACTGCTTTAAATGTATGACGAAATTTGTTAAAAAAATGATTGAAAGTGTTAGATTACTTTATTAGCAAATAGTAAAGTCTATTTTTGTTGCTTTAATACGATATTTTAGTACAGAAATATCGTATTTAAGTGTAGTCGTTTTTAACAAATCTGTAGATTTTCTGTCTGAAGTTTTTGCAGAATGCGACTATCGGCGTGGTCGTTTTCAGCTAATTGAGGCTTGGTTGTAAATAAAAAAAATGGTTAAGCCAACTCAATGGTTTTATTCTGCAAAATTTTAAAATTGAACAACACAATTTATCATGGTTTTTAATACCTACTATAATAATCAGACATTTAATTTGCATTGAAATTTTAAAGGAATTACTAAGCTGAAGCCAAAATACACATATCTAAACATTATTAAATTTTTATTATCTTATTCTTCGCCTCTTTCAAAGACTTTAAAAGACCACGAATGAGACCACTGACTTGTGGTCTCATTCTGCATTAATATTAAAAAAAGCCATTAGTTATTTTGCAGAACGCGACCATTGCAATGGTCGCGTTCTGCAAATCAATAAAGCATCCTATCTTACGATTTATAGGCAGCCAACGTCGATGGTCGCTTTGTGCTAAAATAAATTTTGTAAATTGTGAATTTTTGATAGACCAAAAGCTGAACTTGGTCGCTTTCAGCATAGAAAATGGGCAATAATAGTAATTGGTCTCATTTGACACATTTAAATCTCGAGTGTGAGCAATGCTAGGACTCTACTTGTCTTTGCATAACGTGAAGAATATAAAGCTTATGCCGTAGGCATCATAACTCATTTTCGCAAAAATGGCGATTGGTCGTTTTCTGCATAACTACGCTCAATTATAATACAAGTTAATAGATAGGTAGACACAGGCACCTACTTCTCTGTAACTCACGGGCTGATAGTAGGTACTTAAGTACCTAGATAACGATGCAGCCTAAGATTTTATCTTACCTTTAAAGAAGAAATAAGTGTAAACCTTAATGGTCGCTACACAGCATCACACCGAAACACTATAGTGGCGTAAGGTTTTAAATTTCGTATGGTGGAGCTCCCAATTCCAACATACGAAATTTAAAAACCTTCTACTAGTATAGTATTATATTATCTGTGTCCTAGGTGTTGGTGTGAAAGGTATAGGTAGGGTAGGTACCTAACTATCTAGTAGAACTCGTAGCCACCTAGGCATAAAGAAGAGGCCGAATGTTCCTTACTTTCTTCATTTGCTGCAACATTTCAATCGTCCCAGGCTCCCACCAAATATTTCTCATAAAAGTCTGATCTAAAAACAAAGCAAAAGCCAAGAGGTCAATTTATCCTTGTACTCAAACAATGCTATCAAAGCTGAGGCTCCTCGGAACAAAACCGTCCCGTAACGTAAATCTTTTCTGACACCGCCTAAATTAGCATGTTGGGATTGTGACGGTGTATTTTCTGACTATCATAAACTTAAAAAATGCCCAGTTATGTTTAAAAATAAACAGCGGGGCGGCGTGACAAGTAAATTAGCTCAGCACCTCTGTACGGGACCAAATAAGGGTTACCACAATATACTCTGGGGTTACCTGTCATGAAACGTTGGACGTTGGGTATTGTTGGGTTTGACGACCGAATGGCGTAGTGGTAGCGAACCTGCTGTCTGCGCCGGAGGTCGTGGGCTCGATTCCCACTACTGGCAAATGTTTGTGTGATGAGCATGAATGTTTTCCAGTGTCTGGGTGTTTTTCAATATATTATATTTATGTAGGTATATTAGTATGTATCTATGTATATTTATCAGTGATATAGTACCTACCTCGTCTCCAATGTAAAATATTCCTTCATGCCATTGGTTGCCTGGAAGAAATCGCTATGTAGCGATAAGGCCGCCAAGTTGTACTCCTAAGTTTGTGCTTTCATTATTTTTCTGTGGTGTGCAATAAAGTGTTTATTTATCTATCTATCTATCTATCTACCCATAACACAAGCTATCGCTTACTTTGGGGCTAGATTTATTTATTTATTTATTTATTGTGGAAATGCTTACATAGTTAGCAGTAAAGATTACCTTATGCTTTCCCCACCACTACTCTCTTTATAGTCCACACAACATCTCTTGAGAATGTCCCGGTGTCGGGACGAAACGTGCGTTAAATAGGGCAACACAATTTAATCTTATTGTGATTTTGAAACTAAAATTAAGCCTACTCTCCCACGAAATTACAAAAAACATAACAATTGTTAAATACTTAGGTATTATGAATTAAAAACCTATAGGTAGGTACTAGGTAGGTATAATAAAATTAATATAACCGAAAATCATGATATTAGGTATTCAAAAATAATTTTATTTTTGTCGGTTAACAGTTGGTTCCTGTCAACCATAGACTTATAGATCAAATAAAGGCGCTATTATAAGAAAAGTTAGCAACGTTTATTTAGACTTTATGACTTATGATTGCGAATAATTTTCTTTCAGAGAGATTTCATGTCCAGTTTAGACGGAGGAAACACCATGCTTTGTTATAACTGAAATTATTCAGATCGTTGGCTAACCCTGACCACATGGCGACTTATTTATTTGCGATGCAATCAGCGAGTTTGCACGCATTTTATACACTCACGGAATCCATCAACGCTTCCGAGCACAACGAAAACCGACTCTATCACACAAGAAATAAGTCATATAATTAAGCAATACATTTTCAATCATACATTTTGCTGGCGAATGAAAATATATCTTATACTAAGGAATATAAGAGTGTTATTAGTTTGCGATGACATCTGGATGAGGAAGGCAAGGCGTATCTTCAAATAAATTGTCTCCGATATATCCCCGCGCGTATTTTACTAAGCATTTACACCTTTTAAAGCGCAACGGACACTAAGCTTGCTTAGTTTTTGTTGGCAAGTTTGGCTGGTAGAGTAGCAAAATAATTTAATCTGTATGGCTAATTATGGATTTCTGCAAAGTTCCTGCTTCTATTCAATAATGACATATACAGGTGGAAAGAAAATACGATAGATTCCTTGCAAGGGCTTAAAGTAGTGCACATTTGCAGCAAATTAAGTCTTATAATGTCCTGTCCTGTATAAACTTAGTAATTTCTGAGTTATGGAGACTTTTTCGTATTTCCATTTTAGTAAATTGTGCTCAATTTTTTTCGTATTTCTTGAGCTGCTTAAGAATACCCTCGCAGAGCTCCTCTGTGTTTGAGGGATGAGTTTACACCAAATTTTTCCTCCTCCTCTCCGCTTCGTTGGAAATCAGGGCTCAGTGTGCGCCGCCGATCAAATCCTTAAGCGGCGTATCAAAAAGGCTTATTCCCGCGCTATAAATATGGCCGCCGAGATTATAATAATTTGAATAATAACATTAAAATAATAATAATAACGCGCCTCAGAGCCGCGCCGCGCGATGGAGATGTCAACCCCTAATAGATTTATCTGCGTCTATACATCAAAATTATTGTGCGCCGGCGTTGTCTCTTTAGCGGGATCCCCGATCATTATCGCTTCATTAGTCACCCGACGCGACGCCGATCTCATCGCCACAAAGAGCCGGAGATGGTTAATGCTCTGTCGATATAATACACTGCACGGCTTGGAAATTAACTATAATGCTGTAATAAATTAGGAAAATTAGTTTCAATACGCAATATCTACATAAGTAGTACCTATCGGCTAGTTTAATTTTTACCTAAGTAGTCAGTTGCAAGTTGAGCTATTCATTCAACTTTTATGACGTCCAATACGTCATCTTGAGAGGTTCCGGGCCAAGTAGCCCGCGAAATTCAAATTTTATTTATTTTTCCGTACAATGTTATGCTTACAAAATTTATTTCCATAAGCCTACGCTAGTCCACTTTTTGCGAAAAACTAAATAAAATTTGAATTTTCGCGTCCGGATGAAACCCATCTGTTACATGACTTTATGGGTCTTGGGAGTAACTGCTGAAAGACGAATAGTTTGTAGATTTATTATTGCCATTGGTTATAGTAAAAATCGTAATTTACGTCATAGTAGTTGAAAAAATAGCCCTTTCCAATTCTTTTGAAACAGACTATAAATAGATACTTAATAGACCTACTTACTTAGCTAACTATATTCTTGGCTACTTCTTCATATCTTTTTCCTTTACCTACACTTGAACTATAGTATCTACTTATCTTCTTGCTTTTACAGTTGTATTTAAAGTGAATCATAGACACAAAATGTAAAAGTGCCTTAAAATCACACTAAACATAAACTTCCACGTATGTCGTATGCGTCAGGAAGACAGATTGGTGCACTCTATCAACGCATCGGACAAAGGGCCTGAATTCCTCCCATTTGTACCGTCATTGTCCTTCACTGCCCGTCATTGTGTCCTGTAAAACTGACGCGAGAGAAGCGTGTAATGTCCCTCGTAAAACAATAAACCACCCACCGGCCGACTCCGTCAGTCGCCCATTGTTCGATACTGAACGCATCCATGCAGGACTACCAACGTAACAGAACAAAAGCGCGCGAAATTCTACGTCACTAAATTAAAATGGCGTTATTTTTTTCTTAAATAATGGCTTTATTTCAGCTCTATTAACGAAGTATTAATGCAATATTTATTGTCCTTGTTTGTTTATGTGCATAATTGATAGGACGGATTGACATGTTGATTTATTTAACTGCGCCAACTGAGATCACCCGCCCGTATACGGCGGATTTATTCGAGTTATTTAATTGCAACGGACGAATGTCAACGTGACAGCTGACAATCAGACGACGATAATGATGTCCTATTTAATAAAATTATCATCGTTTCAATCGAAGTACCTAAGCGTATCCAAGTAGCTAATAGCCTATTAATGTTCCTTCCTTGTTCTTGATCTTAAAATTGTGGGGAAAGCTTCTTCAGAGACTGGGAAAAATTTCAATTAGTCTTGCTGCTTATAATTGATGTTTGGTAAAGAGAAGACTCTTGCTATACCTACATAAGTAGGTACCTAAGTAGGTACAGCAATAGTTGTTAGTTGCATTTTAGACACCGTATTAGTTACATATATTTAAAATTTTTACTAAATTAAAGTTTGTTGAAGTTTATAGGTAAATTTGCCGTGTTCAAAGACGCACACAGTATCGAATAGTGTAGATTAAGTACCTACCTACCTACTACCAAAACATGCCAAAAACCACAAAGTAATGGTACAGTCTACATCTCACACCTACACTACAGTCTACATCTCTGTAAAATCTTTCAATATCCTTGATTCAAGCCAAGCAAGAAGACCAAGACGACCTAAACTGACTCGTATTCTTACACAAGAGATTTCAATACATTGCGCACACCATTTTCAGCCCAAGTAAACCATAGGCGCACCATTGCTCACCGTAGTGTGAATGCAACGAGCATGAGCAATGAGGCAACTTCCTTGAAACCTCACGCCCGCGGCGCGGCGCTGTGCCAGTTTTGTCACGTGCACGTTGTCTTACTTGGGATGTTTGTGACTTTTTTGGCACATTCCGTGGAAAAGGTCCGCGTTGAAGTAGTTGCGATGTCCGGGCGCGGCGGGAGTCAGGCTCGGGCGATCCATCACCGCGCCGGAGCTACTGCGCGGTCAGGCGACCTTGGATGCGTTCCGTTACACTCTTTGTAAATACCACTGTACAGGGTGAACTTTTGACGTGATAACGTTTAATAAATTGGTGAACACCAGCAACGCACATGAAAAATAGTAACGTTCCGCGTAACGTTCCACCTGAGCCTGTGCGTGCAAGCGAGAGCGCGCAACAAGCGGTAGAGAGGCACGATAAAACAAACGATAGAGAGGCCAATTATGACGTTATCACGTAAATCTATCGTCCGCAAACCGACTTTACAGACAACCAATTTTTTTTTAATATGAACAATGAGACGAGCTAGATATTGCTCAGATGGACTGCGTCTCGGGCTCAGGTACCAGGTTTTAACATTGCAATTTCAAACGACAAATTACGCTCATCACCCTGAGACATTTCTAACTCTCATTTTGTCCAGTTATCACGTCGGCTTACAATGCACTTCGTGTGCACTTCAAACCTAAGTAGCAAGGAGTGAGCGAAGTCAGCAAGGCATAGCCATTGACTTACCTAAACATTATATTTCCACAATCGCTACGCTTTATAAAAGTGACATTTGACAGCTGTTATCGATAAGTCACGAGATCAATTTGAGCGTCACTGATATGTTTTCAATACACAGTTACCAGTATACACAGTATACACAGTTACCAGTATACACAGTTAAAGCGTTACCGTTTGTAGAAACAAAATCTATAAGGTTCATAGACCTATCTCTTTTAAATTTAAAGAGGTAGGAATGCTTTTAATTCCTTCTTCTTATGCTGTTTCAATGCAGATTTGTGTTAAAATTCATATTCCTACAGTATGTACCTATAGGCAGTTGTTGTAACATATTAAACGGGGCAAATTGCGTCGCATACGCATTTAAGTAGCTATTTCAATGTCTAGGACAATCGGGGTCTCGACTGATGTAGAGTCTAGGCAGAGGTTAATTGAATCAATTCGTTGCGCTGTGCTCAGCAATAAATCAGTGCTGTGCTTTTAATTAGATTTATTGGCTTCAGGTTTTATTTATTGATCCTATCTGGGCAACGTTCTAAGCGTTTTTACGTCTTGTTAGGTTACTGATATACTAATATAGTACATACAGGAAAACAAGGTTTAACTTTTTCTTAATTTTAAGCCTTTCTCCAAAAATTATTTCTGCTTTTGTATTTTTCGTATTTTGTAACCGCTCGTGCAGTAATTACCCTAACCTTGGGGTTTGGAATGCCCTTGAGGTATCTGAATTTCCTGCCACTCAGGAGGTACCTACTTATCTACATATTTAAGTAGGCTGGATGACTCCAAAATAGTGAAGGAAAACTTTTCGTACTTCGCTCCAACCTTAACCCCTCAACATTGTTTTCCGTCGTAACGGTCCTTCCAGCTTTCGCATTTTCAGCGCTCGTTCCACCTTAGATCTCATCATTTTCAGGCTACCTATAAATAAAAAAAAATATTTTATTCAAGAATTGAACGAGGTAGATAAAACCATCGTGCAACTTTTCAGTGTTATGTCATATAACGTCTTGATTACAAGTTCCCGCTAACTGGCGAGCACCCTGTAGCTATAGTCACAAACTCTCATTATGTTAAGTCTGTACATTGTGATCATGCCCATTGTGCGCACAGTGGCGTGCTTGCGCGCTCAATGGGCCCATAACCTAATGCTTGTTTATCTTTGTCCAGCGTAGAACAACGCGCCCCGCCCGACCCACTGTGCGGCTCAATGGCGCAAGCAAGGTGCTCGTTCCTGGAATAAGAAAGTTTATTAGGCTGGATAAGAAAAGCATTATAATATGATTATTATTGATTACGAGAAAAAGTGCAGCTAAACTAGCGATCATACAAGTAAATACAGTCGATCCTGTGTAAGTGAGAACTGGGTAAGCAAGAAAACTTATTAAATGAGAGTAGGTAGGTGTTTGCCAGGTCCCGTCATTTTGCCCCTTTAACTCTAAAACTCGGGTTAGTAAAAAACCTCTACATTTGAAAAAAAAAGTGTCGATCCCTTGAGCTCTCGCTTAAGACTGCTCACGCGTTAGTATTATGCTTGAGTCAAAATTTACGATTTCCGAAGGAACATAAAATACATAGTTATGTGTTCAATTATGGATTAGATAATTCAATTCATATTATTTGGCATTTCATAATCTAGAACTTGGATCAAAAATATTTGAAAATATGTGTATAACTTTCTCACTAGAACAGTTTTTGTAAAGGCTGTTTGCTAAAATAGCGGTCGACGCTCTACGCAGATGCAAGATATTTGCCATGTTTATTAACACAAACTTATAATAATGACATATTTAGAAAATTAATAACATTTACTAAAAAGTGTCTCAAAAAAAAACACGATTTTCCTAGATTTTCATTCAAAAACCATAAACCGAAAAGTGACATTTTTAGCTTTTTTCGATTAATTAAACGTATTATTTTAGGATAAAATCCAAGTTATTTTGTTATTTCTGAATTATAGTAATTTAATTCAATTAATATTCAATGTCACTGGTTATTTACTATTTTAATAAGTTGTATATTTATTTTACTATAATTTTTTTTGTAATACGATTTTCCGCGCAAAATTGCGTCAGTGGGAACGAATTCCTTTTTAGTATGGAGCGAAACGCGATTCACACCGTGCCGCATGAACGCTCTTAACGGCCTACAAGCCGTATTTAGGTGATTTTGAAGGAAGTTTTATGCAAAAACTATAAAGACAATTACTTTCAAATTTACACGTCATGTATTTTGGGTCTTTAATCTAAAATCGCTTAGAAGCAGAAACACGATTGGATAAAATTTTCTCGATAGAAAGTTCTCCCAAAAGTTGCTCCAAAATCTCAGTTTTTCTATATTTTATCGGAAACTACAATGGATGTAATTGTAATTTTTGTTTTAATGTATCGGTAATAATAATATCCTAAAACGCTTAGAACAGATTTTTGATAACTGGCTTAGTTTTTGAGTAATTAGGTAAAACGTCGTTTTTCTGCTATATTCTTCCGCGACGCTGCATGTCGCACCTACTAAATCTCCGTGAGAGTGAGAAAGACAAAAATAAATTCAATAAATCCCCTTAACCAGGTGTAACTATAGCGTGTTTTCAGGTCTGTAGCTAAACTTTTTGAATATCTAGAAACACTTAAGGATTCAAACTCGGATAGAGCGCAAAAAACGGTACTTGTACGGGTCACGGGATTCAATGAAAATGTTTGACTATACAGGTAGCAAACAGTCGCTGTCCGCGGTGCAATAAAACGGGGAAACTGGATGGCGCTATTGCTAGGGAGTGCGACAGGTGTGGCGGAGTGGCTGGAAGTACTGCACTATTTGACGGAGGACCAGCGTTTAAAATTCGAACACTTGCCATGTCTTCGTCGACTCTAGTGAGCCCAGAATCTGGAATGTTCTGATGCAGACCTCGAAAGCGGCGCCACCATTTACCTATTTTATAACGTTTATTTACAATTATTTACCTATTGTTAATATTGTATAAGTACCTATTTAATTATAAGTTGATACAGAACACGCGGATTCTTCATTTATCTAGATAATGTGCGGCGCATCTCGCCTACACAAGGATTGGAAGAGGCGGTCCGATTCGCCATTTTATAGCTCCAGGCTTCAGGGCAGCTTTAGGGCTTCACGGGCGACTGTTGAACAGTATAGCTATAAACATATCTGAATGGTACACACGGGTGGATCACGTAAGTATTATGTCCAAAACGCGAGCGTTGTAAAGATAACGTCACTTACCCCATGGTCGCCATTAAATTTTTAACGTCCTGACAGATCGTAAAGTGAAATGATTCCGCCCATGAATCAAGCGGGGAATAATCTATCGTTTAAATTATTAAATTTTATCTTTATAGCTTTATTTGGGTACGCTCGTACCTGCTTGCGACCTACGCAATCTTTGTGGGCCCTACAGCCTATACCTACTCCATTTGTAAATAAGGAATGTTCTGAAAAAGTACTCTTTGGTGTATGCTTTTCTTGGGTGTAATTTAGGTATGGGGTTCAAATACATATGGTTTAACCATCCAAGCTGCCTAACTAGCTGTTTAGGTAATGTCAAATTCTGTTAGGTACATGCAATGCAATCACCTAACCTACTTAAGTGTTTTTAAAAAGTGCCAGCTGTAAAAGCTTGAAAAACACTTAAAATTAAGCTATAGGTACCTACCTATAGATACACATGTAAAGTGTAAGTACATATAGGTAGGTATTTGACCACTTTACCCATAATTACAAGTTCTTATTGTTTATATCAATGCACACATAGGTAATATTTGTCATCAATGCGTCATTTCTGTCCAAAAATCACTTGTTCCTATAACAGAAAAAATACAAATTTCTAATTCCATCCCCCGCGGACTCGAGACGAGCCGGAGTCAAAACAATAAATCTACAAACAATACAACAATTCAGAACAACCAAAACAAATTAAGCCCCATATTGTAGCAAGCGTCTTTTGTATAATGCTGACCATTCAGGGGCATCGTAAAACCATAGAGGCATAGAGCCAAGTTACAACCCATAATATATGGCAGTTGTAAACTTTGGGAACAGAAAAGCAAAAAAAATATTTATTGTACTTACGTATAGCGAACAGTGTTCATATTTTTAGTTGTTTCTTGTATCAGAAATTGGTAATTATTTAAAATTGTAGGCCAAGAGCAGGCGACAAGTTATGCATATGAGAGAGTCAACTGAAATAAGTGATCTGCAATTTTTTATACCTATCGTTAGTTCAAGTGTAAAGTTATACTTGTATGTCTACTTTGTACCTAAACCAGGCCAGTCTCACTTATCACGTGACCGTCCCGGCTACAAGTAGGGGTCCGGACCTCAATATTTCAGATGGTTGCCGCTCGCGGGCCGAGTTCCACGCGCTAGTTCTGTACGGTCTATTTTACGCGCCGTCTGACTACGGCAGCCTTAGTACGTCGTAAGAGATAAAGTTAGGCGATAGAAAGAGACCACAACATTGCGTTTGTTGCGTGTCGATTTTGAGGGCGGGGCCAGGTGCTATTGCGAACTGAATTGCACTTTTTGTGTCAGCGCTAGAGTCGCTATTTCTTAAAATTATCGTGCGGAGTAAGCCTTCTGATACTATTTAGTGTTCTGTGCCTAAACTAAATAATAAAAATCCTCGATAAAAAAAGAGTTCATTGTACTCGTATTATAATAATTATTCAAACTAAATTAATATAACGAATGTCACATCTCTCTAAGTCTTATTTTGGCGATTTTTAGCGATTTTTAGTTTAGAGATTGGCAACAGAATAAGCACCATTAGCGGCGTGATACTCATTTCATAATGTCGCTTAAATGCTTAAAAAGTTGCATTAATTTAAGTTAGTTATTTCAAGGAGGAAAAAAGAAGTGCAGCATAGAGGTCCAAGAGGCCGCACGCGACTCCAAAAGTGCGGCAATAAAATATACTCTGTCAAAGTTCGCATACCCGAGCCTTCGCTTCACAATTTTTGACGCACATTAGCATCCGCACACCATACAGATTTCATTATAAAGTGCAGAATATGACCGTGGGGCAAATCTAGGCTCCACGGGCGTAGCAAACGCTGAGTGGATTCCATCTTGGAATCACTCAATTTCACACAATATAATTAATATGTATTCTGGCGGACTATATAGTATGTGTTGTGATTCCGAATAAACGTTTTTTCTTTCTTTCTTTTTCTAGAATATTTGTACACTTCATTTGATTTTTCTAGAACGCCATTCAAATGGATAAAATTTAAAAAAATTATGTTATTGAGACAAAAGCAGTGTCCGTCTCTCGAACTACTTTACAGCCACTAAAGTCGGCCACAGAACGCGTTCGTTGTGGCACCTAGGGCGCTCTGTCGCCCTTTGTTGCTGTTAAACAGGAATATAAACAATTGTAAAATATAATTTACAGCTCGACAGCTCCTCAGCGACGCTCTCTAAAGAGTTGAATGACTTGCGAGTTGGGACGCTTTAATATTTGCTCCACTTGAAATGCGATCCAAACTTATTTATAGAAGTTATAAGTGTTCCTACAAATATGATAAAAAAACAATCAATACAAATTCCAGCTGCAATTGCTACAGGTGCCAGAGTTCTTGCATACAAAATTAACACTATAGGTAGGTATCCAAAAACAATCACAATTAACTATTAGTCTAAATAAACCAATTAAATAAAAATAAATTTTATTCGGGTTAATTTTATCCGTTAGATATACGTAAATTGAGAAATAAATATTTCTTTTGTTTTTGGATTTTAATCAATAGAGTTAGGTACCTAAATATGTTCTTAATTATACAATAAGTATAAAGCAATGTTTAAGTGTAGATAACTTAATTTAAACTTAAGACTTTAATTGGTCCAATGAAAGGTCGTTAAATGTAATCCTATGAGATCGAGATGATATTGATTATACTACCTACTATCTCGAAGAAATAACCCGTCTGATGAAACAGGCAAGAATCCAACGCATTCGGCATTAAATACCAGATTACTGTTATAACTTATACCTACCTAATTCTTACTCGAGAAGCTATTCTGTTACCTACTTCACACAGTTTTGATATCTTAATAATGTAGATAGATACTCGTATAAAGCAGTTTTATCTCAAAATATTTTAATACTTAGGAGCTTAAAATATTTTGGGTTTCGTACCAAACTGCAAAACAACTTTTTACAAACTACATGATGATAAATTATCGAGTAACAGCCTCAAAATTGTTTACCGCAGTGAACTTGTTAACCCGCTAATGGCGATGGGGTAAGTAATAACCCACGTCTCAATTTGTTGAGAAACGCGATCACGCTGTGAGCGGGCAATCACGATCCGCTGCCCCGGCCCCGGCCCCGCTGCCGCCCCCTGTCGCCCGCTACACGAATAAATCATATCGAAATGCGAATAATGATACGGTGATAGAAACTAATTATGTGTTTTGGGCATTGGGATCGTTTACAAGATCGAGATATCTGATCTTCTTTTATGTTTTGTTTTCCTTTTTAATAATTAATAATTTATAATTTTGTCATGTGTAAAAGGATTAAAGTTTTATGCGACATATTATTAATTGTTTACATTATTAGGTTAAGTTCTCTTTTATTACAATTAATTTAATGAATATTTAATTTTAGGCGTTACTGAACAAAATTATTGGCGTTATTATCTACCTGTATTTTTTAATCGACTTCAAAAATGGAGGAGGTTCTCAATTCGTCGGAATCTTTCTTTATTCAGTCAAATTAAATTAATTATTATCTTATTATTTATGAAATAAGGTAAGGTAGTAGGTATAACTTAACTCCATACCTCTATACTATCTTATCGACGGACACCTTGACTTTCCATTAGAATAATTTTCTTCGATATATTAACTTAATGTTCCCTAGTTGTAGAGGTTTGCGATGATCCCTGTTTTTACGAGCGGGTTCCTAAATTAAATTACATCTCCATCGGGCACCTGTTGACGTCTGCTATGACACCGCGAGAGGGCACCACCAGTCGGCGGGTAATTGATGAGCGGGCCTCACGGACCCCCGCCGGCAGCAACGGGTCACGGTTTTGAATGTCTGCAAGTTACAAGCTTACAGTGAATCTAGCGGAAACATAGGTACATAAAGAGAATCCAGCTTACAAAACTGCTTCGGCTTCGGATATTTTTCATTCATTATCCAAATAGTTATTTATTTCTGGTTCCTTATGTTACCTACATACCGTACCTATCAAAGCATCTCAATAATTTTAAACGCTATTTATAGAAAAGAAAACTAACTAAAAATAAAAAATTGTGTTCTGTAAAGTCGGTTTACGGATGATAGATTTACGTGATAACGTCATAATTGGCCCCCTCTATCGTTTGTTTTATCGTGCCTCTCTATCGCTTGTTGCGCGCTCTCGCTTGCATACACAGGCTCAGGTGGAACGTTACGCGGAACGTTACTATTTTTCATGTGCGTTGCTGGTGTAAGGTGTTCATCAATTTATTAAACTTTATCACGTCAAAAGAAAAAGGCATGAAACCTTTATCTGTATCAAGGCGGGTTTGTTTAAGGATATGGAATTTATTATTCATTGAGATAAGCTAAAAAGGTTCCGACGAATTGAGAACCTCCTCCTTTTTTAGAGTCGGTTAAAAATAGATAGCCACTTCGCCGCTACATCTCATCACTTACATTCGTTATCAAACAAAATATCCCGGTCTATGGTTGCCAAAATAAAACATTAATATTATAACATTTTAATACAATGCCACTCCACCTGCCCTTAATGAGAGTTGTGGGGCGTTCGCTGGTTTGTTATATGTTACGGGTATATTTATAACTTCAGAGAAACTCCCCAATTTAGAGTTAAAAAACTGTAGAAAGTTATTGATCGCCGTTACTTTTGTTATCAAAACTGTGTTCTTATTAAAATTTTAATTTTTATGTTTATTGTGAGGTTGTCAAGCAATATTTAGAGATATCATTGCTATGACAAGGCTGGCTAAGGTTTTTTGTTTCTGCATTTATAATTAATTGAAGTGATAGATAGATAGATAGTTTCAGATCTCCGTCTTTGATCAGGGGGTAGTTGTTAGGAAACTAAATATCACTCGCTTACAGTGTAGGAAAACATTGTGTGAAGCCCACCGACCCACATTTGGCCACTGTGGTGAATGAAGGTAGATTATACCCTGGATTAACACATAGGCTACTTTCTATCCCGGAAAAGTATTTTGTTTCTCCGGGATTTGTGTAAGCCCGAAATTCTGACGAGCATAGCCGCGGGCAACAGCTTGTAACAACTAAAACCTTGTAATATAAACGCTTGTTAACAGTTTTCTGACAAACTAACTTCACGGTGTGTAGGTAATGAGGTGTTACATCGCTGCTAGCGGTGGGGCGGCAGGGCTCTGGGCTCGGAGGGTCGCTCGGACCCCGCGCGGAATGAAATTACCCATACAAAAGACTCGCGGCCTCTCCGCGGGGCGCCTATTATCGCACTGTACAAGTAACGAGTAGTTCCGAGGGACACCGTGTCGATTGCTGGGTGTAAGTTATCGATATAATTTTCTCGAGACTTACAATACCACGGAACTCGTACTGTATCTTGTTAGTACCTAAGTACTGCTTTTTTTATTTTTCTTTCAAGAAATAGGTAGGTAGCTACCGAAATAGGTCGGTCTTTCAAGAATTTATTTATTTTTAACAGATTCTTGATTTTGCAGATAAGTATGAGTGTGTCAACAATGTGTGTGAATTTCTTTATTGTATCGTAACATCTAAATCTAAACAGATTTTGATAAATACAGTAGGTTCATACATGTAGGTAACTTATTCGATGTTACCATGAGAAAGTTATACAATTATAGGTACTTGATGGTAAATTTATAAAAATTTTCTATGATTCAAGTGAAGTTAGCAAAGATAACACTTAGTAACTTACACTAGATAGTACTTGGAAACTTAGAAAACTTAAGGGTGCTTCTATGATTCAAGTAACTTTATCGATATCGAAAAAACTCGATGTAAAACGTACTTACACTTCCCCATGTCCTTAATGAACATTAAAAAGGAACTTTTAAAATATATCTTAATACATTACAAATAAGAGCCGTCTCGTACGTTTAAATGATACGCTCGAAGATATCTTTATTAAACAAATAAAATGAAATACACTTTACAATTATTCACAATGAGATGTTTATCGGGGCAATGTTACCCCTGCCGCCGACGGAGGGTTAGTGAGAATAAGTACTAATAGGAGTAGAGAGCGTTATTTTACGTTTCCTCCTGTATGCAAATACTCGAAATATGTATGAGTAGACTAATTTATGGATGGTCAAAGCCTTCTTCATTGTGACGAAGATATATGTGCCTAAAATTCGGCTGGTTGTAGGTATACTTGAGAAGACGATGAGAAAAAATAATGCCTGCCTATCGTTGACTTTGAGTTTGACCAGACCAAGCATACTGAATTTTAGGTAAAGCTTCCTTCTGCCAAAATATGTAAGAGGGCTCCCATAGAATAAACGTAATTTTTTGCTTGTTTTTCTCGATGTTGATAACGGTAGGTAGACGCTTAAAATATTCACAACATATTTAGTTATTACGTATATTCAATTCACTAAAAAAAAATACCCCTAACAAACGTGATTTTTTGCTCGTTTTTGAATTTGGTGGCCAGAAGTGTGCGTGTTTTGGTTGGAAATTGGTCTTGACAGTACGGAACTCAAGCTTGACCAATTATTATGCCCTACAGCTGGACACGGTATTATTCCTCTCAGAAAAAAGGGGTTTTTAGCGCTTGCAGAGGGATTGCCGGGCTAATAAGTAGTAGATTGGAAAAGGTCGTCGTTATGGTTGCCATACTGACAACCATAACGACGCATCTATAATTTTGACTGCGACGCATTTCCCCAATTAAACAACGTAGCTACAAACGCATAAACTCCCAATGATTGTGGACCACATAAACGCGCGGCGACAAAATAACTAACTTACGGTGGGCTCGTAAAAGACAAATTAACGCGTGGTGGGCCACAATTAAACCCATCAAAGCTATCATATAGGCCATTCGATATTTTATAGTCTATAAACTAGGAATGTGTCCATTTCAGATAGTTGACTACTCTTCTCTATCAATTCCCCATTGGATATGTTGTTTTTAACACCTTTGTTGAAGAAAATTCTGCATTTTTTTCTGGAAAGTTCTGGAAAGATCTGCAATCTCACCTGATGGAAAGTGACGATATGGTCGAAGATGGAGCGCGTTTACCTAGAAGATATCTATTCACTCTCTTTTAAATCGCTCGTTCATATTCCCAACCTAAATGAGATGAATAAAAAAATATATGATAAAGCCCTATCTGAACCAACTGTCATTCTCATCGTTGGCAAGCTTCATCAAAGCTCAATAAACCTCGATTTAGGGCTTGACTTGCCTCAATAAACTTTTTTGTACCTACACTAGAAGTCGAAATTCATGAATTTTAGTTTTCTGCACAACTTTATGTTAAATGCTGCCATAGGTACTTAAATCTGATCCATTTGTGTTTCGAGAAAACTGAAAAAAAAAACTTCGGATTTGCCATGATTTTTATTATGAGCCGGAACACTCTCTATAATAATTTGGTTTTCATTTTTTTTATAACAATTTACAGTTATAGGTATCTCGCAAGCTCTTTGTAATAAAACACAGCCGGTATAGAAATATCTTGTGGGTAATATTTTACCAATGATAAACAACACAACATTTTTATTGCATTTTGGAAAACAATAAAACGTTACCAAAAAGTTGTATGGTAAATAAAAATATTGTGAAACAGTGGGAAAGCGTCTGCGGTCGTTAAAAATATTATGGCCACAATCAATTAAGAAAATGTCGCCGTGCTTTTATAAGCGGCTTTATTTTTGACATTTATTGCCAGGAATGTCAAATAAAGTGACCTTTGTATCCGGGCACCCAGGAAAACAGAGAACTCTAGTGTCCTCCCTGTTTATCAAGGAGTTACTTACTTTGGTATATAATAGTTTCCGTAACAACAAGAGAGTTTGGTGGAGCTTTAAATCGAGTCGCATTTATTCGAAGCTGAGCTTATAAGAGGGTCAAAGCGAAAAAGTGAACGCTAAAGAGTCACCACAATCTATCACAAGGCTGAAGGCCATAATATATCCGTTCGCAGAAGTTTATTGTCACAGATAACTTAGAAAACAAGAGCGAGCGAAGCAATTTCGGTACTTGAGGGCACTCCGAATCGAATAACGGATAAGTAGGTGACGAAGAGGTTTTGCTATAATCTGCTACTTGAAAAGGATCTGCATAGTCCAATATGTAGGAACACCGCCCACACGAAACTCCACACACAATTCTTCCAACAATTTCTTTGACGCACGTTTCGTCCTGACTCTGGGACATCCTCAGGAACTCTCTACGATTTAGCATTGTGTAGTCAACATATCCTGAGTAGGTACCGCTAAAACTCGTATTTTTTATAAATTATTTATTTAAGTTTACATTTGTGTGGCAAAATTGACTTTGACACACGTTTCGTCCTGACTCCGGGACATCCTCAAGAACTCTCTACGATTTAGCATTGTGAAGTCAACATATCCTGAGTACCGCTAAAACTCGTATTTTTTAAAAATTATTTGTTTTAGTTTGGATTCGTGTGGCAAAATTTATAAAACCTGTTTTCCTTATTATAAGACTGTGTCTTTCGACTGTTCATGGTACTAATTAAATAAATAATTAATTATCTTACATAATGAAGATGAAGTCTATGACAATATCTCCAGAGGATGTCCTGGGTTTAAGCAAATTGTGTGTAGACAAAATCTATCTTGGAGGTAAAATTCGGTTCCCTGCTTTTTATCTAAAAGCTTCCTTATTAGTAACAAAAACCATATCTCACACACTCTAGTTTAACGATTCCGTTGAGGGCGCGCGTCCACCACACTACTATATTACGCCTAAAACAAGCTGCGCGATAAGCTGAGCTATAAACTGCGCCTCTGGCACATAAAAGGCAATTAAACATTGTGTCGTTAATAATATAACAGGTGGTCGTAAAGTTTTATGCTCTCTGGACCTCGCTCCATAGACAGTACACACTTTGCGCCTGACTCTATATGGATCGGTTACAAATTCAATAAAAGAATTACATTATAATATTTCATATTACTCCATTCCTGCGAAATCGTAGTCATGTGCATTGTGAAGTCAACATCACGTGAGGATGTCCCGGTGTGTGTCGGGACAAAACGTGCGTCGCAAAAATTGTTGGACGAATTGTGTGTGGTGTTTCATGTGTGCGGTGTTCCTGCGTATTGGACCATACAGATTCTTTTCAAGTAGCGGATTATAGCAAAACAAATTAAGCTGTCCTGCTAATGATGGATTTCCACAAAATAACGCCTGCTTTCATTCAGTAGTATTGAGAACTTTCAGCCTCATAATGTTTTTCTTCTCCAAACAGATTTTTTAACAAGAACAGATTTTTTAATTCACCCGCTACCTCGAAATACAGTCGCCTGCAGAGATGTAGGTACTAAGGCCCTGATGAGTGATGACAGATGCACAATTAGAGGTCTGGCGCATTGTCGCATCGTGGAGATTGGTAATAAACTAATAAGTAGCGAGCAAGTAACGCAGCGCCGTGCAGTGCGCACGCGCCGGCCAGCTGCCAGCATCACTTCCTCTGATCTTTGACTCGCCAATCAGGCGCATCTGCCGTCTTGGGGCACTCGTCATTGCCTACCTCTCCAATTACCGCTGACCTCTCCGTGTAGGCGATGAGCTGGTGTCGTATAATATGATGTTTTGCAGTGAAAACTTCTTTATCTACTCATGCATTTACTCATGAATTTGACAGCTAAATCGTTATGATTCGCTTCTCATAACGATGCAGCTCGTTGTATCGTTTTTAGTATATGTATAAGTAGTATAGTGTAGTCCTCAGATCAGTCACTGTGGTGTAGTCTGACGATTCACAGATTACACACGGATTTTTTTTAGTGATTGCACATTTATAATGGATGGATTGTTCACGATTTCACTTCTGTCAGCATTCCCGGAGTGTAATTTTTTTTATTAACTTGTACCTACGAGTCTATATGTCAATCGAGGGCGCGAGTTTGCCCCCTTCACTTGCGTGAATATAGGTGTTCAACCCTTAAGGCAAGGGGGTAAAACACGTATTTAACAATCCATACTTAGCGGATGCCGACGTCACAAAAGCCTTTCAGCTCTGGTCTATCCAGTGGTTTGAGCTTTAACTGATGCAGGATCATAGTCCACACCAAACTCAGCCGGGTTAATTCCGTCACCGGGACTGTAATGGGGGTTGAATACAACTTAGATGTGCATTATTTTTGAAGCATCTTCTCAAAATTCCCCACTAACTCTCCAACCATCACTTGCCATAACACAGTACAACAATGGCTCATCTTACGCCGGTCAAGATGCATGATCAACAACGATACATTTGCTGCCACAACCATCCTTAACACCACTGCCATAATAACGAAAGTCGCAGTCGACGATAGTCAAGTTAAGTGTGTAAGGAAATATATTACTCAATCTGCTGTTGGCACGAGATTATGAATTGAAGTGGTTCGCGATCAACTAGGCGCTTCCGTCGCACCACATGTTTACATCCTCTGCGTTGTTGGCACAAGTTTGTGGAACTTGACAGTTTCGAGAGGTTCCGCACAAAGCCGCTGAATTGTCTGACGCTATAGTGTCATTGTCAGCCGTTAGTGTCACTGCAACTAAATGAAATTGAATAAATGAATTTGAAATCAGAAAGTCCTTTTTTATGGACAGAATTTTCATAACGCATACCCCTCCTTTAGGGAAACGAAGGGGTTATGACTTATCCCACATAAGTCCCCTTGCATCCACTTTAAACTGTCTGTTGAACCACGATGAATACGCTGGCGGGAGTAAAGGATTCACCGCTCTCCCGCATAGTATACCGCACCTGTGTTAGATCCCCAATAATCAAGGTAAAGCGTATTTTAAACACCAAATGTACGCAAAAGGAGATTTGTCCACTCTGTTACACTTGGTCTTCATTATTCTGAGCTGATTATACTGGTCTTTATGGAATTTCTAGTTTTTTGTCAACCTCTATGAAATAGAGCAAAATGTCAAAGAAAGTCATAGAAACATCAAGACAACACAAAATATAAACATGAAATCCAAAATTAAACACAAAAGAATAATTTAATTAAATAAGTAGTACTATGAACCAGGAACAGTCAAAAAACAGTACCAATGTGAATAACACGTTAGGCTTACCAAAGAATAATAGCAGTAACGATGAATATGAGAGGAGTTGTCGAAGAACGCTTATTCACAGTTCTAGTGATGTGGAAAGCATGGCTATGGCCAGCTCAAGAGCAAGGTTAATGCTGGATCTCGTCCGGAACCCTGATGAATCCTCAAGGGAATTTAGGTTTAATTTCCGTGGCAGAAAGAGCGATAATAATCCTGTTCACGTCACCTCATCAATACCTTTACCAAAGCGAGTCGTGCCAACTTATCCGTCTCTGGTACAAAATATACGCTGGAGTCCCTCTATCGAAATGTATTCCGACGAATCTGGACCAGAAGTGGAAGAGGATCGATTTCACTGTAGATGCCACAAATGCAAAATGGATCATTGCCAATCCAAAGACAACAGGAGTTTCACTTTTAAGGATAATATCATGACATTCACTGACAATAGTACTATGACATCGCAGTTAGTAGACTCAAGCTGCGAGGCATATACTCCTTTGAATAGAACACCTAGAACTTCAGAAGTTAACATATCCACCTCAGACATTGATATCACAGAAAGGGTACAAAAACAAAGCTCCCCAACTTATCCTACACCGATTTTGAAAAAACTTGATTACGATACATGTAGGTACCGAACCTATGCCAATGAAATGAGACCTCATGAGAACGTAAATTTACATGAAAAAGCTATTCGGGATTTCCACAAATATAACGTTTATGAAATTCTACCCAAAACCATATCAAAAGAAGAATGTATTGACGACCCAAATACTACTAGAGATAAAGCTAGAAATGATGGGAGCTTAAGAAGGTCAGTGTATAAAGATGACAGCGAAAGCTGTAGAAAGAATATTTATAACGAAGGAATTAGTGATTCCATAGTTGAAACAAATATTCCTCGATATCTAGGTTGTCCTGTACATCGGCAGGCTCCAATGAAACATCCTACTAGGAAAGACTTAAATCTATTTCACGGCACTAATAGGCAGTTACAAAGAAAAGATCACAGTCGGTTAAATGACAAATATTTTGGTGAAACACCTGATAAAGATCTCGGGATACCTTTCGCTTATCGGATTCAGTCTAAGTATCACAATGATTGCAGGGACTCGGTCAAAAAAGTAGATTTTCGCTACGATGATGATTTTCGCCGTGGGTTATTCGTGAGCGATGGAATACAAGGGACGATTCAATCGAATAGAGTATTGCTATGCGACAGACAAACAGCAAAGTACCCGAAGAAGGTGCTCACGTCTGAACGGGACATCGATGCGTTTGTTAGTAATAGACACATGAATATGAGTGTATCTAAATTTCAACCATTTCCTTCGTGTAAATAGGTTCTTTATAGGTATTGTTGTGAGGCTTGAGCAAAATGTTTTCTGTATACCTTTTGTGTTGAATCACGATAAAATGTTAATGTAACACTTATAAAACTCGTTTGTACCTAATAAAATATTTCATTAATTTAGTTTCAATTGTATTTGAGTTGTTTGGAAATGTGTGAGAAATATCCAAGTTTTCTTATGTACCTGAATTGATTTTAACCGGTGTCTTCATTTAACATTAATCCCATATAATATATTAAGGTTTAAAACCACAGAAATAGTAATTTAAAACATATGCCGAGGGTTGCTCAGGGCCTAATTGCGTTGAAATTGGTTCATTTAGGTATTAGGCTGGGCGCGAAAATATTGCAAACACACTTTCGAAAAATTAAAGTGATAAGAGATTTAATTGTCTCAAATAGCATTTGAAGTCATTTAGTATGTGACCAGTGTTCTATATCTTTTAGCAAAGGTTGGTTGGTTTTAACCAAAACAAAAAGCTGATGTGCTTAGTATTCACACATGGGCTGCATCATACACGTTTTACAAACAATTTTAATATGAAACTTTGACTCCAAATATGTCGATGGTAGAAGTTACGAGATTATAAATCTCCACCCAAACGTTAGCAAGTCACTGTAAGTAGGTATAGCTGCACGGTTAACGCAGTAACAGTTGAACCCGGGTCATGTCAATAAAAAAACAATGAGCGCGGTATAAATAACAAAGTTAACCGACTTGCAGATTGCAACGCAGACGCGTGCCAGCCCTCCGGTCAGAGGCGCCAAACATGCAAATTATGCTAATGCATTTCTTTGATTTGGCAAATTAGCAACATCCCTATCTCCAGTTATCTTCATTGGTGAAGATTGATGGTCCTAGGAGTCGTTAGTGATTTGCCACTTCTTGCGGATTAATTTCTTCCACTGAATTATATCGGAGGCCAGTGTTGCAATTGTGTGAGTGACCATGTGGTTGGTTGGATGGCTTCTCGATCTTTAAGCCTCGGTGTTTTCCGTCATAATAAGTGTTTCTAAGCTACCGTTTTTGGATTTTAGTTGCAACTCACACACTGCAACATAGAGACACTCAAATTCTGAGCAGCAATATCTTTACTTGTGGATTTTTCCTTCAACATTTATTTATCATTTTTCACCATTATCATTATTATGACAACTACGGATCTCCTCTAAGATGGAGAGGGATATGGCTATAGATAGGTTTACCCTAGTGACTACAGTCCATTAAGATTGTCAATTATTATAAGTGCGTACATTGTCATATTGTTTTCACTATGAATAAATTTTCTTACATTTTATGTCCTTCACCTTTTCCTAAGTTTTCATGTAATTTTAATTCTAGGTCATATCGATACCAAAAAAGCCATGGATTTTTTTGTAGGTTCTTGTGTGTCTTGTGAGTTGTGAGGTGCAGAAAGTCGTCTGAATTGCGCAGCTGTATATAAAAATGAAATATAAAATTATGAGAGCATTGAGAGTCCATGTTTAAAATGTTGCGCATCCCATCGGCGTCCGCGCAGCAATTGCATCCAGATTATCCAATCAAGGCGCTTTCTCCGCAGCTGTTGACCCCGCGCCCGAGCCGACCAGCGTGCAGCCCCGAGTGTGCTGCCTGCTATTCCGTGCCCGCTGCCTTGCACATGCTACTGCATTCATACAGACTGTCATACAGAGGTATTTATATACTACCAGTTAATATGATGTGTCGAAGGCCTAGAGAATAAGCAGTATAATAAAATATAAATTGTCTAGATTAAAAAAAAACTTTTTTTTTAATTTTAATTTCGTTAAGTAGTTTTTTTTAATTATTTTAAGTTTTTTGTTCAGTTTCCTGTGTTTGGTTAATAAGATGACGTAATTGAAAGTCTAATTAATCATATCTAGACTTTGGGATCGTCGGTCGTAGTGAAGCAGGGTAAAATGTAGGCCTGACTGAGAACTTACTAGATGGTCTGGCCCAGTGAAAACCCTTAGGAGATTATCCTTTACAATTATGGGAAAGGCAGGGGACCAATGGAAGGTGACAAAGGAAATAAAAAAATACACCTTAATTTTGACATTAGAACGATAAAACTATCTATAACACGTCCTTAGAATGAATGTATAATATTGAGGGCATAACACATCTGCTTGTTTTAATACAACTGATCACAAAAAACAAAAATGTTCCGGTTCCGAAACTAAATTACAACTGTATTAATATCTAGTAGTCTAACAAATGTCCGGGGACTAAATTAACCGAGGTGTAAATGAAGGAGATGCTATAAAGATAGGTGGCAGCCATCGCTCATAGACGCCGCCTATCGGTTTACCCGATCGCATGGTTTTTTGTGAAGCCGTTTCTTTTCGAATTCTATATTTTATGGGGTGCCCATGGGTTTATGGTCAAACTTTACGATTGTCAACTAATGCGGATGATGTTTTACGATGGTTTTAATTTATGTCTCCAGTGTTATTTGGGTATTAATGAATTTTATGAGAGAATGTTGGATTTTAATTGGTTTATACCTTTATAAGTTGAGAACCAAATCTTATTTCCCTTAATTGTTTGAAATTCAGCAATTCGCTTCAATCGTTATTTTGCGGTCGTCAAAAAAAATCTCAAAGTAATTTCAATCCAGCCTTGTTATTGGTACACTTTGCCGAGTTTCTTGCCCGTCTTTTTAGTACAAATAGGCTGTAAACTACTAAATACACACCTGCTCCAGTACTAGTAAGTATTGGGTCCCCTTAGGTCTCCACTGGAAATGGGAAACTTTTGAGCTTAACGTTAGTGCATTCTCGTTGTAGCAGAGTTTTTGCATTATCGTTGATTGCAGAGTTTTTGGTGATTTTTCGTCTTACGAGATTAGTCAGTACGAAACGACTGTTGATAAATTATAATAAAGCTTACACATGTAGCCATATTAGCGTCTCTATTAGATTTTGGTGTGACTGTGGAATGAAATTCAAAAATCTATGATAACATAGGATTATAAATATTTGTCTCTGATTTCCACATATTTTTTGAATATTGTTCTTACCGAAAGCAAAAGAAATAGAATTGATAAGTCGTGTAGCTTGGGCTGCTTGGTGTTTTAATGAGGCCTATATTTGCTCTGCCTATATAAGGCCTGCTTGTGCTCTTTTTATGGTATATCTTCCGAGGGAGAGGGCTGCCTATCCTTAACACAGATTCATAAAATCTAGCTAGGATAGTCAGTTCTTGATCTTACTTCATGATTTCAAGTTAGGTATACAATGAGCACCTACAAAATAATGTAAAAGATCAAGCGTATATTATTGTAAAAAATTGGTTGTCTGTAAAGTCGGTTTACTGACGATAGTTGAACCTGACAACTCTCGCTTGCACTTCAAGCCTTACATGGAACGCCTCAGAGCGAGGTAACGCGAGCGAGGTACGCGAGGTAACGCCGGATGAGTCATGTTTTTTGTGCGTGCAGCCGGCTCTATCGTTTTATAAGACGTTGTCACGTCAAAATTTGATGGAGAAAAATAAAGGATTTATTTATTTATATTTAAGTTTTGCAGGACATAAGGGTACATTTGTATATGCATCCTACTTGGTAGTGCCCGTGCGCTGTCGAGCGCGACCGCCCCCACCATCGATCACCCACTCTCCTCCACCAGACGACGTTGCTTTGATGAATTCGTTATTATGATGCACTCATAATTGACCCGATGTCTTCGTTATATTTTTATTTGAAAACAATATAATATATTTACTTTAGAATGGTCGAATATTTCCGGCAACCATATTATAATCACGAATAAAGTTTAAAGTGTGTGTGCGTGTGTTTGTTATGATTGTTACTCCTTTACACCGCATCTTGGTAGGTAAACTGATTTGTCTTAAATTTGATTAGATAGTTTAATCACCATCATGTTTTGTCTTTGTCACTGGACATAACAAAACTTTAAGCTATGGGACAATTTATCAGAATTGGCCTCTTACTATAGAGTACCTCATGTAACTTCGAATACAAACACCAAGATTTTGTATTATTCTTTAATAATATACGTACATTTCGTTTGATCGCTTATGGTCTAACCGGAAGCGTAGGCGTGAGCTTGTAGTTGTAAGCAGAAATTACAATAATTGTTATAATTAGTAATTACGGCGGTCACAGCGCCCGCAGCGCCATACATCATGATAACACCTCGCTTGTCCTCATCAACGTTGTGTTCGTGCATTTGTTATAGCTTCTACCACAGAAATTAACTACTTACTGGTTTTGACCGCAGCCCGTCGTCTCCATCTCTTTCTATCTGTGTTCTTACAATGAGAGATGTTTGCGGCCACTGCAAATCAAGTGTCACCATCTTACACTTGATTTGCCAATTGATTTACTCGGCACTAGTTTGATTAGCCAAACTAGTGCCGAGTTTCTTGTCATTTCTTCACGGTGCAAACACTTGGGGGTAGAGCAAAGACTTCTCATAAGAGTCAAGATTTTTATATTCTTCACGACTCGTAGTAGGTATAGCTGACTTGTGATCATCACTGCTGTCTTAAGGTACAGGTGTAGGAAGGCGTTGTCCTATAGTTTTCCGAATGTGACGTCCTCGAGAATCGAGAATCGAGATACTTGCTCCCTTTGTATCTGGGAGTATACATGGATGGTGCTACTAATTTATATACTACATACAGAGTGTTTTAACCTGTCCAAAGGGAGCAAACTACGAGTTAGGAACAATAAACAGGAACTCACGACCAGCTCGATCAAAATCCGACGTCCGCACCGCGGCGCATTCGCAGGAATTCACGAGGCACTGATAAGATTGCCTACCGTATCAGACGATCTTTGATGCCTCGATCTGTTACCGTTAGATCGATCAATGCGTTCGTAAATAGATAGTGATTCGCCCCGAACTAAGACCTCGCGACCTACCCGGTATGGGACGAAAATCTTTGGAAGCCTCCCAATCGCCAATTTTCAGTTTTTTTTTAATAAATGCTTTTTTTGTATTCTGCTTAAATATATTTTTCTCCCATGTGCTTCTGTGGGCGACCCCTGATAACCATTTTTGGAGAGGATGTCCCATAATATAGATATTTATGGCATTGTGATAACCTCGAATTTACTGACCCCTTTTTTTTCGAAAAATCCATGTTCCACACGGGTTTTTGAAAAAACATCTGCAATTTAGGGCGGCCAGAGATGTGGGAAAAACAATATACGGAAATTTAGTCAAAAATCAAGTAGTAAGTAAGTTATAGCCTCGTTATCATCGGGGGCAGGTCTAATGATTTTGTTATTATTTGTCGGCGATCATCAAACGATGTCAAACTTCTGACGGATCAAGCGGCTTTGAGGCTGAGCCGCGGCCAGGGGCGCGCAACCTGCGGACCCACCGTCGGACCGGCAAATCATTTACATATAAATAACTTTCCCGGTAAATGAGTGTTACTCGGTAATGATGATTAATGCACATTTAACGCAGTTAAGCACTCGCGTTAATTTATTTTATTCGGACCCTACTCTGTTCTGTGACAATTTAATTAGAATTTTTTGGTGTCCAGCAGATTGTATCTTTTATTTGTGTTATGCAAAGGTTCTTTCTGTATACTTACTTGGTAGCACGACTGAAATAACGTTTTATTAGATATGGCATCTAATAAAAAGTTATTTTCAGTTTTAGATAAAGCTTGATAGCGTGAGCTAAATTCTGTATCTCTGTTTGTTTTGTATTTCTGGTAAAAATATTTGTTTAAAGAAAAACGAGACAACTGGTGTGTTATCTTTTTAAGTGATACGCCTGGTCTAGTCAGACGCAGTGCGTCTAAGACTGCGTTGCATTGTTGTACCTACATTATTCTTCACAACAGATTCTTAAGTCTACAGCAGAATATCTGCCGCTGCGTTAATACTAGTAGATACGTATCTCGATGGAATCTTCAAAAAATCCTACCATCTATGACAGATGGCAATACTGTTTGCTTGTGCGAAAAAGGTTTTCGTTTATCGTTTGGATGCCCATATCCTGAGTTTTCTTACCTGATTTTTTTGCACTCAAGTGAAACTTGTGTTTGTGACTCCTGGCCAATACGTCAGCTCGTGCCTTGGTTGCGGCGCTACCATCAATCTGCTTGTCAGCGATATCGTTAGCGCGGTGTAGCGACCAGCAAACAGTACTTGCTCCAATATTTATTATTGTTATAATAAAATTAATCCCCATTTCAGGATTATCCACGTTTACCCTAAAACATTAATTTCTGGCATTTCTTTTCATTCTTAAATATTACCTTGGACACGTATGATTCGTTTAGCTTCCTCGTTTTAGGGTTCCGTACCAAAATGGTAAAATGGAACCCTTATGTTGCGACTTTCTCCGTCTGTCTGTCCGTCTGTCTGTCCGTCACACTCGATTATTTCAGTAACTACCGGAGCTATCGATATGAAATTTGGAATAGTTGTGTATATTAGTGGCCCAATGACACTGGAATAAAAAAAAAATGGAAATTACTTTTGTTCTTATTTAAAAAGGGGGGAAAATCGGAGGGTTAAAATTTAAAAGTGAGATAACTGTACTGTGTGGGGTATCATATGAAAGGGTTTACTTTGTACATTCTAAAACCGATTTTTAATTATTTTTAGTCATGATAGTTTTTGATTTATCGGGGAAAATGTCTAAAAAAATACCGTTCCCCCCCCCTTATCTCCGGAGTTTACCAATCGAAAAATCTCAAATAATTATGGTCAATAGGAATTTACGTATATTTTACAGGAAAACTATAGCCAATGCTCTAACTAGCATAGTTTTTTTGATATTAACAATAAACCTCTACAAACAAAGTTAGTTTTGCGGTTCATTAACAAAGGTAATTATTACCGTTTTACATCTTTGGTCGTTACAGTTTTGGTCGTCTCTTCAGTACTTCTTGAGTACGGAACCCTCGGTGCGCGAGTCCGACTCGCACTTGGCCGGTTTTTTTTATATATCTTCACTGCTAAAGTCCGGACTACTGAAGCGTAGATCTGTTTCAAACCGTCACTTACGAGTAGAAGGTACTCCACCTACTGATTACTATTTTCTATGGTGTGATAACAGCCAAGCGACAGTTCATTAACAGAAAATATGTCTATTACCAGAAAGCAATGATGAAGTCGCTCTTGTACCTTAGGTACTCTTCACTTGAAGACTAGAAGGCACCTAGATTATCCTCCACTGGAAAAATGCAAGCTGATTGGACGTATCAGAAACAAGGAAGAGAATTACGAATATGATGCAAGATGTTGATTCCTCAAAAGATTATGAAGACATTACAAATACTCTTTCTCAAGTTTTATAGACCTATCCGATACTGCTTAGATACCTACCATAATATTAATCCTGTACTTCATTGTTCAACTGATCACCATTTAATTAATAATCGAGCGGACATTATAAGTCTTGCAGCACATTGATTAAACCCCGGTACATGGTTTTGCAATTTCCAGCGCCTACCATCAACCCACCGGGTATCGGAGACCCTGGGGCCTTTACGACCCTGTCGCCGCGATCACACGTCTCCTTGCGTTAGTGTCGCATCTCTGAAAAACGCCTAAACATTTTGATGACTTTTTCATTTTGCCCCTAAACCCCCCCTCCCCTTCTCCTTTGCTGTCACACAATTGGTTTTGCCTCTACCCGTTCAAGACGCCGCTGCCTTTGATCTTACCGCCCTAAGGATTTTCACTCAAAGGAATTTCAGCTTTATTTTTCTGGTTCAAGGTGGATTTTGGATCAGTGATCGGATGTTGAAGGCATTTAATATCTTTATTAATGTGGCCAAGCTCCGATGATCGATGATAACTAATTATTAGAAACATTTCGTTGACCGTGCGATCCTTACACAGATTCGTATCGTTCCACTTTAAACTCTATCCCTTTGACATTAAGGTGGCTTAATAGTTACGGGAGATTAGCGAAAGATAATCTTCAGTTATTGTGTTTGGTTATCGTTGAAATGGTACCTGCAGAAGAGCTAACAAAGATTAGAGGTGGAGGTTTTTTAAAACCGCTTTTTTTAATATTTTGTGTTCAGTTTTCGTTTTTGTTTGTCTTTTGTTTGAGTGTTTAGATTTTAGAAGGCTTTACGGATAGTTGCGTTAATCTTAGGAGACAGTTTTAGCGAAATTGCTTGTTTGAATACATATTGACAAATAAACAAAATAAAAATATTTTCGATGTACTCAACATAGCTTGTTGTTTTGTAGTTTGAGATTTTAAGTTACTTTGGATAAGCTTTAAATCCTACTTACTCAGCTTTAGGTCCCTCTTATTAGTTAGAAGTAGAATTAAGTACTTTATTTTGAGAAGGAATCTATTTTCAGGTGACAGTAGGTACGAAGAGTCTTGGAAGTGCCCTGTTTGTAAATAGGATTTCTAAATTCCATTTTTATTATTTTCGTCCATATTTCACACTCGTTATGAGTCGACTCGAAAGACTAAGTAGTCTTTAATTGTTAATTATATGAGGAACTTATCAATAATTGCTTCTAACATGCTTCTAACGGTAAAAGAAAATATCACAAGGAAACATATTATGCATTTCTGAGAGTTCACCATAGGCACGGAACACTAAATAGTACAAGTAACATAGGTAATAGATTAGTCTGTAGGCAGTAGGTACTCAGCATTCTTTTTATAGTCTAAGTATAATCTAAGGATTTAAAATACGAATGATCATGACTGGGAAATAGGGTGTTGCATGACGAATGGAGGAGGTAATATTGCTTCACAAGCCCCAATGTACTCGTAATATGGAAATTAGGAGTAACTGAAAACGTACATTATGAGTTCACTGTTCCGTCTTGCAGATTCAGGTTATAAAACAAGGTCTAACCATCTGATTTCTGATTGAGATTGTCTAACATATCTGTCGCAGAACCGACGGCCGTTGGGGCAGACGATTTCTGGAGTGGAGACCGCGTATACCGGTAAGTGCAGCGTAGGACGACATCCTGCCCGCTGGACCGATGACCTAAAGAAGGTCGCTGGTAGCGGGTGGATGAGGAAGGCGGAGAACCGTGTGTGGTGGCGCGCTCTCGGAAAGGCCTATGTCCAGCAGTGGATGTCTATAGGCTGATTAAGTAAGTAAAGTAAGTAAGGAGAGATTCAAAGAACTATTTGCCAGTGCCTGTGTATCTGCAGAGTACGAGATGCACATGTATGTGTTCGGTACAAGATGTTATTTGTCTGTGGTGCACCCGGCATGCACTGCTCTCTGCTCAGTCGTATCTGTGGAGGATGCAAGTCTCTGTGCAGCTGATGAGCAGGTCGATAGCTGCGTCGCTCCGCGGCAATCTAATTGTAAAACAATGGCGCGATCTTAATGGACCGCATTTGTTTATTTTGTCCCGAGATCACTATCTCTGTAACCACAGTTAGAGCTCTTAGAACTACCGGTTAATGTTCCTATAGGTTCAGCATCCAGGCGAATTTGTTTCTTAACGATTGCCCATGAAATTGAATCTGTGTATTACGGATTTCTAAAAACTCCCTGAAAACTATTTCTGTGCGTAGGTAGGTATAATTAGCCCCATAAATTACTCTAGATCCACGTTAGCTATTTGAAGTCTTCGACTGTGGGCTTACATTACATTATTTTGTTTATGCGAATTTTTAATTTCTGGACTTAGGTTGTAGGTACCTAGTTACTTACGCTAGATGACAATAATTTCATTTACGGTAGAAATTGTGTTTAAGTATGTTGTTTAGAGCTTAGATCTCTGTACGAATAACAAGTAGAAGTGACATACCTACCTACCTAGACCTAGTTAAATACTTCGGGAATAGTAAAGCAGGAAACGTAATTTATAATGCATTCGAGAACGGAAGTGCGCTTGAAAATAAATTAGCTAATGTGAAGTCACAGTGTGAAGTATACGAAATCCGACATTCCACAATCAATTATCGAATTTGATGGGCTACTTAGCTATCTTCACGTCTTTCTCTTTCTGACACTGTATCCTGCAGTGGCACTGCAATGGTCTGAAAAAACCATGGGCATGAAAGCTACCAAATGAGATAGATACTTTATAAGAATCGTTAGCCTAAATAACCTTTGCATAAGTAGGTACTTACAGGTTGACTGTTTTAAAGATTTAGCTGGGAAGTTTGCTATGGACATCTAAGTTAAGAATCATTCAATTAACAAGTAAGAAAGCAAAGGAAAAGCTCCCATACGAAAGCCACTAAATCCCTCGCGACCTGTTTAAGGTCATCCTCCAATAACCCGGGATAGGGTTACCACTTGGCACCTCGTGAAACACTATCCCGGCGCGCGAAATCCGACGCGCGCACAACGGTCCTTTCAACTGAGCACCAGGCTTTGCGCATTTCGAGCCCGCAATTGAAAGACGGGGCTTAATTGAAGTTGTTGGGTAAATCCGTGCGTGTTGTCGAACAAGCGGCGCCGACCTCAAAAGTTTCCCCATTCATGAGGCTTGTTCTTTTAACTCTGACGCGATGAATAATTTTAATCGCGTAATTGGAGTGCATAAAGCGAGGCAGAGGAAGACCGTGGCTGGATGAATGGGATAGACATAATGGACGGATAAACAAGAAAATATTTGAGGGAAAAGCATAATGTATGTGAATAGGATTCTGGATTGCATCATCATTAATGACTTTGTGCTTCTGGTGCTATAGGTAGTATTGAGTGACTGAATCACCAACCACCTGAAAAGGCGGGTTCATACAAGTTGCAAATTATCTACGAATGGAGGCTTCTTATGGGTGAGCCCTATTTCACCCCCTTAGGGGTAGAATTTTTAGAAATATTTTCTTACCTTTTGTCTACGTCATAATAGCAATCAGAGGTGTGATTCTCGAAAATTTTAAATTGTACATCGGCCTACCATCGCCGGTAAGCACAGCCACGCAGCTAACCAGCGCCTTGGCTGCATATTTAATTGATGTAAACATTAAAACCAATCAGTCTTTGCTATAAGTATTTTTGCAGAATCAAGGGCCAGTACCTACCTATGTAAAATCAGCCCGACCCAACTGTCTGTGTGAGCTGTATGTTAAAACATCTGTCAGTTACATTTCCCCTTTATGTAAACTACTCGTCGGTCCGTACATAAATCTACGAGTATTCGTCATTTAACCGTAAATATGATATTTGGTATTCTTTTCTTTATTGGCTTTGTCATTAGGCTACGCGTAATGTATGTCTCTACTAATGTGCACTGCAGCTTAATGCAGCATGTGTATAGGCTTAATTTTCTCTCTTCAGTGAAAATTAAGCCTATACATAATCCCGATGTAAGCTTATGATATCTGATACGTACCTAGGTACTTACGAGAGTCAACAGACCGCAGTATTGCGTACGCTGTAGGGCTATTCTGTAAATGAACGTTTTACAACTTAAATCGTGTCCCAAATACTTACCTATATCTACCTCATTAATTTTCCATTTTTACAGCGAATTCTAAAGCCATGCCCCGGCAAACTTTATATCGCCTCAGAGATTCAGAATCAAAATATTTTACTAACATAAAATATCGAAACCGCAATGTATAATTGTATACCTAGAGACATCATTAAAATAGACATGTTATGAAAAATAGGACTAAATTAATTTTGTTAAATATTTTTAACGGATATTTTGTTAGGAGGAGGAAATTCGAGAAACCGTTGACCATAAAATTTGAATTGAATCTTATTAATAATGCACAAAAGTTATGATTTATCGTGCAAAATATCGACAAAAATCCTCCATGAGTGGTTCTTGTCGGTTTACCTCTTCCTTACAGAACCATCGGTGCGCTGGTCTTTCTCGCACTTGGCCGGTTTTTTTAACGAGATGACGTCACATCGAATTCCAATGGTCAACATTGCAGATCGTTTGTATCACGTTTTCGAGGTCAAAGAACGCCCTTACAAGAATAGCCAGTTCAGAGACAGGTAGATATAGTATAGGTATTGTGTGTGTGACAGGTATCGCCAACTCGTGGTTTACCACTATGACTGTCACCTAGTAACTAATCCGAGTAAAGGGCGCACGAAACAAATGGCTTCGTGTGGGAAACAGGATTACCTAGCTGTTTATTGATTGTAGATACATATTGCTTTACGTCTATAGGATTGGCCTCAGCGCTAAGGCATACTCGCCTCATAGATATCCTTGCAGATTTTATTGATAATTCCCTATAAGTAGGTAGCGATTGCCCTGAAAATATTGATAGCACATCGTCAGAAATCCCTTAGGAACCATGAATTTTCCCGGCATCTAATCAATGACTATGTATCCCATAAAATTCTATCCATTTCCCTATGTCATTCTCCGGGTCTTCAACTACCTTCCTTCCTTTTTTCCTTTGTTTTGTTCCTTTTTTAATTTGTTTGTTTTTTTTTGTTCGTCTTTAATTCGTGGCGTCACCCAGTCCAAGGCTCCGACTGAAAATCAGCGCTGTGTGCTCCCATGCTTATTTGGGCCACACAGCACCATGCTGAGTTGGGGCCTTTTTCCGGGTTGTGCCACATGTGACAGGCGGTGTCTGGTGTTGCCCGAGTGGGGGAATCTTCAGGCATCGTTTTAGTACGTAGGTGTATTGTTTTGTTACATGTGGCATAATTTTCTGCGAAATAAAGTTTTTTCTTTCTTTTCTTTTTCTTTCTTACCTACCTATTTCTGTGAAAAAAATCGCGCTGTGTCTTTACTCCATTTCGACGTGATTGAAGATACGTGTTGATATATTCCTGAGACCTCCAATCAGAAATCATAATCACTGGACTAATACAGCTTCAGCAATAAAACACAAATCCGTAGATCCGTACCTACTGGATCCTTAGATGGATCATGGATGGATGGTTTCCTTTTAGTACTGTCTTTTAGTTCGTTTCCTCCAGCCAACCTCTCTTAGATTTTTCACATTACCAGTCATGGTTATTGTTCTATGCAAAGCCTCGAAAGCGGGTGACCACCTTTGTGTTTGACACCCAATGATCCAATAAACTCGCACGAAACGATTCTTTCCACGTTATCTACTGATAAAAACCTTTTCAGATTTAGAACGTCCTTCCTAAAATTACGAAAATTCTGTCTATATATAAGACCACAAGTAGGTACAATCTGGGTGCCTTCAAGAGCATAGTAAATATAGGCATGTTCAAGGCGGTCCAATTCTTAAGATCTGATCGATGCTGTTTATAAAGCATGCATGGACAATCATGTCCATGCTGGCATGATTGTCGTCAAGTGTAAGCCTATCAACAATAAAAAAATGCAACATAAAATAGTCAAATGTTTTGGCGAGGAATAACATAACATTATAAAATGATGGTGTCTGAATAATGCTGCACAAAGATGCTAATGGAATTTGGATAACGATGGCATTAATCTCCTATGCTAGGTCATGTCTTGTCGGGTCCTATAAAGTAAGACACAGATTGGGGCTAATTCAGTTGTAAAATAATTCTAAACTAAAATTAGTTAAGTTCTAAACTAAAATAGTGCTATCCTTTTCAAGCTGCTACCTGTGGAAAAGGATGTCACTATTTTAAATTAGTTTAGTTTAGAGATTGTGCACTGCAGAATCGACCACAGAGTCTAAAACTCGAAACTAAACTGCGTGGCGGCGACGGCGGCGGCAGGCAAAGAGCAAAAAGCAAATCCCCGTGCGAGGCCTTTGTCTAAGTCTTCAGTGCCTATTCCCCATTGTGCACGTCGCGAAAAGATCGATATCGCGTTACACAGGTCTAAGGTGTCAAACAAGCCGAAACTCTTTACGTTTGCACTCACTTCACTTTACCACGCATCGCGAATCGATGGGAACACGTAAACAGGTGGGAACGGGTGAAGTAGACAGACTTTTTGCGTAAAAAAGCTACTTATTGCGTAAAGCTTTATTCGTTCAAAATAAATATATAATACGAAATGTTCGAAAGTTTGTCTGTTTTGCAGCCTCTGAGCTACCCAAATTTGACTGGTGTTTTCGCTTTTGAAGTAATTTCAAAAGACATTACAGTAAAGAAGTTTTACTTTATTCGCTAATCTATATTATTTTCTGCGTTCTTTTTAAGTATTTTGCATTTTATTCTTACAATTAAAGTAGAAAAAAATAAAGTATATCTTCTAACATTCATCGTTCATTTTTATAACACTTCGACAACTTTGTGCGGTCTCCCAGACCGAAAGTATGGAATATTTTCTCGATAAAAGAACTTTATAATATTTACTTATTTACTGCTTTAGAAATATTCAAAAATTGCGAAAGTTTTTTTTAAACTTTAACACGTTACGATGCACGATGCCATTGCTACGCGATCAGAATCGCGGGATTCAGCTAAAGTTATAAAATCCCGTTTCTATAAAAAACAAATGTTACAACGTGGTTCACTATACACAAAGGCTCTATTAGCCGTAATGCGGGCGACATATAGTGTTGCTCTCGCAAAAAACATCTATCAATCACCATTCTGTATCGCCAACAAGATAATCGAGTTTTGCCTCCATTAATCAAAAACGTATCGATTCCCATACGTCGGGGCTAGGGCTATTTATTTTTTAATAATATGACAGGTAAAATGCTCGGCATTTAGTGTTCGGCGTTATCTTTTTTCTAAACAATCTGGACGTTAGACTTCCTAAAACCGACTCACGTTTTTATACACCTCGATCTTAAGTTTCATAATCGAGTGATATAATCGATTTGGATGGTAAAATTAGTTTTGTGGTTGAATATCTTTTGTGGCGGCACGACTCAATTAGAGAGGCGGCATGTTCCGAAGCAACATCTCGATGTCTCGATTCGGGGCCCGATTTATTAATTAATCGATATACAAACAACGGCCGTCATCGTACCGATAATGTTTGAGATAGATCGAGATGTATGGCGTCGGTAGATATGGGACTTAAAACCTATTAAATCGTACAATGAGAGTTTTTTGCCTTAGATTAAGCTGTTGGGTAAGATTTAATAGCTGTTCATGCAGGTTGCGTAATGGAATATGTCAAATGCTGTCACAGAGTGCTTATGATATATTTATTATCAGCAGTAATTAAACGGGTGACGCCCACGCCGCTGGTAGCGATTTTGCAATCTCTGTACCTTACATATGTACCTGCCTATACCTAGTTTATTAAGGACCTATTTCAATAAATGCTCTCCTATAGAAACGTAGGTGTCTATCTTCATTGTTATCATGTTAGTAGATATTATGATGTAATATGTGATTTAGGTACAAAAAAATCGCAGCTGATACAATATAATACGAGTTCATTTATTTGTTGACAGAGAGAGCGAGACAGAGTCTCTCAGTAACATGTAGATTTCCAAAAATAATTCAACATTTAAATTACATCAAATAATAACTATTAAATATACAATTTATGATAAAATTGAATGAGTAAGATAACTTGTTAAATAGGAATCAATCATAATTTACAATATTTAATAAATAATATTTTATCTGTCTTACATGGTAAAAGCTTTTTTAAATAGTATCATCACTTAACCCTTCAAATGCCCACTGAGGCGAATGCGATCGAAGAGTATTAAATTTATTCTTTTTTGAAAGGATTATTAAAAAATATTAAGTCTTCTAACAAAAGAAATGTTCACAAAACATCGTTTAAGAAGGCACTTCGAGAACACTTTTTTAAAGTATTACACTTATGTTGCTTTCTGGTAACTTTTTTAATAAGATTATTTAGAAAGGTTGCTAAATAGCGCGGAAGTTGGGAACGATCTGTGGTTTCCTTTTTGGGCGTTGCAAAATGTGTTGGAGTATACCTAATGGTTTGCTGGCGCATATTGGTTTTATAAAAACTTGCTTTAGCGATAGGTAAATAAACATGTCACTTAGCTTATAATAATTATTAAAGTGTCTTAAAGTTTCGTTGTTGACATAATAAAATCACATCAAATGACGCTGAAGACCTATTAAATTATAAGGAGTTTTTCAAAAATTATCATATTATTTTCTTATTATTTTTAAATAATTCCTAGACACTTTTCTTAGTCTTCCTAGACACCTAGTAATTTCAAAATTCAATTTCTATATGAGTTTAAATCTAGCGCCTAAATGCCTACTCTCATACAGTGTGTACCTACTCTGCACGTAATTTTTTGTTAAGTTGTAAAGTGTAGATACAACTCGCGGTTCACATATTATTAAATATGAGAGATAGAGTGTAAATTTGACCAAATTCCTGGTCACCCTGGCAACACTGGAGCCTCGCCTGTCCGCGCGACTGCTTCCTTTGCATTCATTAAACATATCTTATGGCAATAATAAATCTGCTTATCGCAACTCTTTATAGCCTCTTAACCCTTTTGATTACGGTTCAAAGTTATCCCGCAAACCTTTACATTTAGGGATCAGTTCACTAAATATTCACGGTGGAAAAAAATCTAGGTAATTTTTTATTTCAAAGTTCATAATGATACTTATAAAAGATAGTTTATAATGATCCTTTACCCATTGAGAAAATAAATTAAAAACATAAAACAACGTTGGCAGGATTTGTATGAACTTTGGTCCCATCCTCCAATAGTTGGTTAAATGTAGGCATTGTCAAGCGGAGCAATAGTTACTAAGTCGTAAGTCCTAAATATTAGTCCATTTAGAGTTTTAGTTACTGCCAAATTAAAGCATTACTTGAAACTTGGTGCAAAACCTTTATTCGGCATGCAAATACGTATCTTACGATGCACAATCTGCATATAGCTGTTGAACGGAGGGACCAATTTGCATCCTCTTTTTTTCAAATAACACACAAAGGCTAGGGCATCTGGAAGAGATCCTCATTTGTAGCGATGAAATGTCCTTCTGCATATTGTCATCTTTATGTGCAGTTGTATTTTTCTGTGAACTAAATAAAAATAAATAAACTTTTGTTCATTGACGGAACCCAAAACTCGTATCGCAGAGTTTCCCTTGCCCAGATTTTTTTGCGGCTCGAGTCTGGATGCGCGAACGCAGATGTGTTACGTCTTTGTTGTATAATTTGCGTTTTCCGGTTTACTGAGCGCGTCGAGAGGGATTACGGGGCCTGAAGTGCCGGCGGTAGGAGAGGGTTAACTTTTATTAGATTACCGATAACCTGGCCTGGTACCTATTAAGTGCGCTGCGATTACTTGCATACTTTAACGTCTCATTGCGCCTAACGTGAGAGAAGTGACCTTAATTTCATGTTTTTTTTTTTTTGCTTACAATTTGTTTTAATTACGGGGCTCTTTTTTCATCAAAGACAGAACTGGTTTAAGTTTTTATGTGAGTAGTTAGTTTAACTTTTAGGTATACCGGCAAAGATGTAGGCTTGCGGCTAAGCTATTTAGCTTTCTGGTACGATGTCGTGTAGCAAGTTACGGAGTTATTCATCATCAAGTAACACAATAACATCTTCGGCTGCTAGTGACCACTTACCATCAGGTAAGATTGCAGTCAAGAACTAACTTGTAGCGAATATACAAAAGGTATAATTATTTTCCAGTTTTGTCTTTAAATCGTAGGTAATATTTAAGATCATAATATATCAGATCGTCCAAAAAATAATATTTAAAGTTGCAATATTGTTTATGTTTATACTTATTTATTTTAAAAGCTGTCGCACTGACACCCCTACATATAAATAAGATCATTTAAATACAACTCCAAAATCACAAAGGAAACTTCACATCCGTATTACCGACTATCAACTATTTATATAACACGAATTAAAAACGACATAAACTACAAAATATTTTAAAATCAAATTGTACTTTAAATCTCTGTACTTAGAGTGGTAATTCAAAAGTATTAAATGATTAGTGGAAGGGTACAATTATAGGGTACTTTGTCGTCACCACAGTGGTCGTCACCACGTATAACCCTATCAACGCTCATCCTTGATTTACGGCCGGCAATTATTCTCCGCGGTACAAACGACCGTGACTGAGGCACATGTGTTGTGTTGTGTGTTTAGACATGGCTCGGCCGCGGTGTGATTTTCTAATTTTTATAATCATGTGTGGAGAATTGGAAATATTTATATATAGGACGCCGACAACGATACCTTGACCTTTAAAATGAATTATAAATATTTTGTTTGAAATATTCTACCTACTATAGGTACTACTATTTTTCCATTTATACAACTACTTAAAGTTCAGTGATTAGTTTTATAAGTTAAGCTCGTTGATTATTTTGATTGAATAAAAATATAAGAATTTATACACAGGTAGGTCCAGTTCAATCTATCTTAATTAATTTAACGGTCTTTAAACGGTTTTTAAAACTTAATTATTTGACTTGGATAAACATTTTTCATAAATCATTACATTATGACCAAAAATTATGACTTATTTTTATTATGAATCATTTTTTGATAGCTATATCCATTTAAACATTATATCAATTCTAAAGAATATTTTTTGTGATCCGAGGTAATACCCCATAGAGAACCTACTTAATCCTTTTTGTAATAAGTACAGCGTACTCGAATCATATCTTTTTGAGCTCATTTATTAAGAAATATAATCGCCTTAATATGATATAGGTAGGGTTGATAAAAAAGTTCTATTGCAAAATGTTCAATAATGTCAATAAAAAGGCTCTGTCGAGCCGCGTGTGGGAGTGGCGGCGGCCGCGGCGGCGCAAAGCCTTTCCGATTGAGACATCCGAAACGGCTTCAAACGAGCCGCGTTCTATAGCCCTTCGCTCCGCGCAACTCGCGCATAGCTCACCTCCACACGTCGATAGCATACTTGACAACCCTAACGCACAAGAAATAGGGAATAAAACAGAATAAACGACAATTTTTAAAAAGGTTTCTAAGGTGTCGTCGGTAAGGTTGTCGAATTTTATCCGTTTAACCCTTATACCATTCAGTGGGGTATTGTTGTCCGAAAATTTGTCAGATGCGAGATGTATAGGGACATTGGAAATCTCCGGTTGTTTTTTTGGTAGGTTCTTGAATGTTGGTACATTAGGCGTTGTCGCCGGGTCGCAGCCGAGTGCTAATGTGTTTGAGAGCGTGTATTGTGGTGTGATGACTGTATTGTTGTGTGACCCCTTTGATGTGGTATCGTGACTCTTTATCTGTTTTGATCATTGGCTGTGAAACGGCTTATCGGACCCGGTGTGCATTGACGGGTTAAGAGTAATAAAATGCCTGAAATTTTATTTAAAATATCGTCAAAATTATTTTCATGTTTTTAGTTTTACATATAGGCTCTGTTTAAAACTTTTATAATATTAAGGGCAGATTTTTCAATCGCCAGATAAACGTTACCTAAGCAATAAATATGAAGTTTTGACAGATTTTGTATAGCATATGTTTCAAATTTATTTCTCAGATAGTCTATCTGGCGATTGAAAAATCGTAATTAATTCCTAGGCCTATAATTTATAGGCAATCTTCAACGGTAGGTACAGTGATCTTGATTTACTAGATCGTTTTTAGGCCCGACTATTTATGAAAGTTTCTTTAAGCGTGTGCAAAGGTAAGTCCAAAGTGATTAACTTCATGAAAGCTCTTTAAAAAAAAATGAAAAATCTTTATTTTCACATATGTACTTAGGCCCAATTAACAGGCTCTTATGAAAAGTCAAAACTCTACCGCCAGGTTCGGAAGCAGGTTTGCACCAAGAAGAACTGGCAAGAAACTCGGCACTTGCTCTTTAAAAAAAAATGTCATTATATACAATTTCTAAAATAATATCAAAAATTATTACATAATCTTTAAAATATCTCGTGAGGAGATGGAAATATATCCCTATCATTCCAAGAATTCTTGTCATTGTTTGTTTGTTGATTGACGCTACAGTCCACAGAATGCATAGTAGCCTTTAATTAACTCGCGCACGCGCGTGACCCTGCCCGCAAATGGTTTCATTTCATCTGAAAGCTACTTGATTATACGTTATTTATTTCATACACGACGCACAAGCAGACAGGGCCGTTGATTTGGCTACGACCACAATAAATCGTTTCATCAATATCATTCGTCATTTGAACGTAAATATTATAAAGACGTGTCCAGCAACTGTCACCATGTACACTAAGTATAGGCTATTGTATTTCACAAACTTTATATATGAATGACTTATCCGATCAACAATTAGTTCATCACGTGACTTATCGATGACAAATGTCAATCTCATACAACTGCAATCGTCGAAAATATAAAGCTCCAGGCCTTAGTTTCATGTTGCTGAAATGTCGATCATTTCAAGAAATACTATAGCTAGGGTAACTATGTCTAATTTTCCGAGAAAGTGATTACTATATCATAGAAATGCGATACATAGCTACCTAGGTACAACAAAAGATAGGACACTCGAGCCTGAACAGCATTCAGTACATAAAAATGCAGATAAGTTAATAAAAATATAGAGGCTGAATACTTGGTACAACAGTTACAATATGCAATAGCAACTCAATGTAGAATGTAACCATTCAACTAATACAATAGTAACTATAGTACCGGTAGCGACGGTAGTGACGCGGGCACCAGGCACCGGGCACGCAGTGGGCACTGGGCACTGGAAGACGGTTCTCAAGCAGCCATTACGCTGATAAGGATGTGTTCACTTGACTGACAATTGTTTGCCGCCAAGCTGCCGACTCCTGCGCATCCTTGCGCGTCTAGCGACACGCTCCTTCTCAAACTGTGCCTTGCCTTGCCTTCATTGTTTGGATTTTATTTTTAATTTGTAGGTAACTATTATTGTCTCTGTTGGCTAAAGCACGATAGCTCCATGCTGAGAGAGTGGACAATGCTGTAAAAAAGGAAACATTTTCTCGTTTCCCCGTGGATGAATTATTTTCAGCCACCATTCTAGCCATGTTTAAGCGTATGCGCGAAAAAAGACGGCAGTTGATGACTGTAGCCAGATTCCTGAAAACGGCGCGCAAGACTTCACAACCATGGCCCATGGTGGCCCGTTTTCCTATATTGACCTGAAAATCTTATAGGGATTGTATGGACCGACGGAAGGACGAAAAGAGTCTCACCATAAGGATTTATTTTTAACCATTTTGGTATGGAAAAACAGTGCCACTCCGAAAGTGCCGACGGAAGTGAAAACTTAACACAAACTTAGGATTGCTCCCATCTCGCCTGTTGCCTTGGCCTGGTACCGGGCCAGATGGGAAAACCCCATCCTGTCCGTTACTCCGTTATATACCGTACAATAATTGTTTGCTGGGCCGGATGGGAATGTTTATCACAATTTTTTCCCATATGCCCCGGTGGAAACCATTACACGTGTGTATTTTTATAGCGTCGTCCCTTATAGTTTGGGTATTTAAAATGTAGGTGTCTGACGTCGGTATTCGGTAACAGTGTCGCGAATTCTGGTTTTTCCCATCGAAAAATGCCAAACGCGGCTAAAGTTTCCAATTCAAAAATTATATGGGTGTTAGTATCACACTTTGGGCGGCTCAGCACGATAACACGAAAGAACGCCAACAATCGCCGCGGTTGTATGTGTAGTGTAGTGTGTACCTACACTTGTGATGTGTGGTGACGCAACGCGGGCTATTGTCGCAACAAACACTGCGCTCAATGGACTTGTGACCGCCCTGCCACGTCCGCTCCTGAGGGTAGTACAGGTTTTTGTACGAATTTCGAGTAGACTCGCATCGCACAAACGAATCGAAATCGAATTCCTGCATATATTTATAGCCAGCGCCATCTATGGACAGTCGGTGGCATGCTATCAATAGATGGCGCTGGCAGTAAATGTATGAAGGAATTCGATTCGTTTGTGCGATGCGAGTCGACTCGAAATTCGTACAAAAACCTGTATACTAACACTCCGGCGTCGACTCCGTGGGCGTTATGTAACTGTGTTGATAATGCGCAGTTGGGATCTAGATTGTAGACTAGATGCTTTACGACCACAGATTAGTAACTCTATGCGCATCAACATATTATTAATAGTTTAGCAGAAACGACTCAATCCACACTTTGGCCAAAAACGAGTTGTATTCACTAAAGAGGTCTCAAAGGTTGGTACATTAGTCTATTTAATACAACTTTAGTCATAAAAATGTTATAAATTTGCCCATAAATGACAGTATTTAAAAACTTTCTACATGCAACACAATTGCAGAAATTATCATGATAACTTTAAACCTCGATAACTTCAAAATGACTTTTTGTGGATTGAGTCCTTTCTGCTTAACTACGTCCAATTTGATGTTGATGCTCTCAGTTAACAGGTACCTTGACTATGGTAAGTGACGATGTAGCCGATGATTGTGTCTAGGAAGGGATAAAGCGTAGGAGATAGGGGTGCGTCTTTGCTCGTAGGGTAACTAGCCATGGCTGATCCCTCCAACCAAAAACTATAGTACCTAGTGTTATTATCTCGCTGCAGACTCGGTCCTAAATCATTCGAGTGTTTCGCTTTTGTTGTTCTGCAGTAACACACAACTCAACAAAGAACAACAAAAGCGAAACACTCGAATGATTTATGACCGAGTCTGCAGCGAGATAATAACACTACTATAGTGTATGATAACAAGTCACCACAATGTCTGCGCGGATCTCACGTGATCTAGGTATTTAAAAATCAATTTATTACATTTTTTGAATTTCGTTCGAAAACGTTGCAGCCAGGTTCGAAATTCCGGAAATTCCGAAGTGGGACATTTCAACTTTCAACTGAATTACGGACGTCGTCGTATTGTGACCTAGGAATTTAAACCAAAGGAGGCATCGCAGTGTTTACAAAATGTAAGCAATTAGGTAAGTAGGTATAGGGCGTTGTTCTAAAAAAAGCGAAAAGAAGAAGGAAAGAAAGAAAATAAAATTGATTTGGTTGCAATCATTTCCTTAAAATATCTAAGGTAGGTAAATCTTATATACTTACGAAAAAAATAAAGACTTTATTAGTTATACAAAAAAAAACCAAATACATTTCCAACTTATTCCCTATTCTACGATTACGAATTGTTACGAATCATTAAATATAAATATTAAATATACTTCTAGAATTATTATTTTTCCATTAACAATCAATTTCGCGGGGGACAAAGTTCGCTAAGCCGTGAAATGTACGTATCAGTATTATCACGGCTTAAATTTAATCTTATCGAAAAAACTACAAGTAAATAGTATTTTATGTTTTATTTAGCTACTCGAGTTAGATAAGATAAAGTGACTAATATTCCAAATATAAACATACTCGTGTAACCGCTAGATAAATAAATAATTGATTGTGTCAAAACTTAATTTTAGCAAGATCAATAAAATAATAAAAACAAATCATCTCGATACAAATGCGGAAAGTATGACATTTCTTCACAAACAATAGAGATGCTCGTGCACTGATGTGACTGAACGACGTTTTAATTTACACAAAAATAAAACAACGAAAGGAAATGATTAAAAACAAAATTCTTTTCAATTAACTCATTATAATGTAATAGGCACTTTTAAATAATTTCGTAGTAACAGTTTATACAGAAAACTTTTCGATTAGAAAGTTTTTCATGCAATTTGGATTTTACATGCAGGAGCTACAACAAAAAGCACTAGTGCGGAAATGAATAACTTTCTACACGCTAAACACAAATGAAGTTTTCTACTTTTTGAGCATAATTTTGAGCAAATTGTATTATTAAGAAACTAAACGTATACAGTACCTTACTACTTACTACTTCTTCTACCAACTGTACTTGTAGGTAATTGGTACTTTGTAGTTCGAGAGGAGGAGAAGAAACATCATAGGCTTTTTATACGAACACTAAAACCAAAATTCCGATACATTCACCATCCAGGGCTCTAAGATTACAGAGTGCTTATGTCCTAGGAATGCTATGTTTACGTTCGCGCTAGTGTGTGTGCAATTTTTATAACCTTGATGCGAAGGCCACTTTTTCCACGTGTAAGAGAGTCTGTTCAAATAATGTGCACAATATACGTATTGTAAAAGTATCTAAAATTTGCATTGCAAAGTAGGTAGTGTTGGTACATCAACAGAGTTACAAAGGACGGATAAGTATAATATTTAGTGTTCGAGTAAATACACGTGTGCAAACTCAGGCACAGTTTATATAGTTTCAATGCTATCAATAAAATTAACTTTAAAACTGGCGAGTAAAGACATAGACTAAAGGTTCCGTATTAAATGTTAATAGGATCCGTCTGGTAGCTCTTTAGTCATATTACTGTTTGCAAGATCTATTTAGTGTTCTGTGGCAAGATCAAAAACCCTATACCTACTTCTTTTTTATGAAGTCGCCTGAAACATTGTTTGTTTTGTTCACAGTCACAGATTAAAAAACGAGCTGTTGCTAAAATTTCCGGAATTTCGTGTTCAAAAATCCCGTGGAAAATTGGAAATCATGTATTTTTCCTGGATAAAAAGTAGCCTAGTAGTAAAGTTAAAGTTCTAATAATGATAGAGTACCTCCCTGGCGACCTCCCTTACGCAGTGGCGGCGCACTTGGATTCAAGTGGGAGGTCGCGGGTTCGATTCCCGCCACGGGCCACTTTGGAATTTTATAATTTCTAAATTGGCTCACGTCTGGTCTGGTGGGAGGCTTGGGCCGAGGCTAGTTACCACGCTATACCAGCAAAGACGCACCGCCAAGCAATTTAGCGTTCCGGTGCAATGCTTGTAGAAACCGTTGGGGTAAAATAATTACCCTTCCAATTTAGTACGATAACATCTTAGGCTGCATCATCACTTACCATCAGGTGAGTTTGCAGTCAAGTACTAACTTGTATAGAGTAAAAATACAATCTAGTTCAATTCGAATTTTCCGCCTTTTCAGTACCTACTCGGCCTAGTTTCGGCGTGGAAGGGTAGGTAACAAACGTACCTATATATACCTACTTACACATTTACAAACTTTATTTTCCGTTTTCAGTATTTTAAGAGAATAACGTTCATATCGTAGGAACCCAGGATTCAAATTGCTACAAAGAAAATGACAAACTACTTATATCATGTTTTGTATTTTTGTGTTGGCGAGGAACCCCAAAAACGAATGCTTACCTCTTTTGACACACTGATAAAATAAAGGAAACAAAACATTAACGATAAAATGGTTACATCATTAATCCAAACCAAGGTTATGGCCAAAATCTAAAATCAATTTCTTTTTAGGCCCGGTTTCCACCATAGCAGAGCAGAGAGCATCTGTGTTTGAGTAACCAATCAGATTTCAATCATTTCGACATCTCTTCCCTCAGTTTCGGAGATGTCAAAATGACGACATCTGATTGGTTACTCAAACACAGCTCCGCTCCGTTCCGCTTAGGTGGAAACTGGGCCTGAGTCCTTCAAAAATCAACCGCGAGAAACGAGATTCAATAGTCGCTTAGCGAGAAATACGGTAGGTACCTAGATTCGATTCCCGGTAGTGTAAATTTACCTAATTGTAAAGTGATTAGCTGCATTGTGTTTATTTTCCTCCTCGCCGCAATCGAATTTGTTTATTAATCAAAATATTTTTGATCATTTAATTTCAATTCAATCAGGCCATCGAGCAAATTGGAAACTACTTCTAATATCGCCACTACACACTTGCGACTATTTGTTGTACGAATTTGTCTAGATACCTTCGTGCACACCGTTGGTTTTTTAAAATGACCGTTGTGGGACCAAATTCTTGGTCAAGATTTTTTCAAAAACTGAAAAAATGTAAGCCTTATATGAAACTGCTGACGTCCTATTGCATATTAATACCTACTCATAATGATAGTAGCACATAGTAGGTACCTAAAGAGACAAGTACAGTAAAACAGTACCACCATTAAGGTGCCTAAAGCGATATATCCTTTGAAATGATCTTAAAAAAATATTTATTAATAAGTATTGTTAGTTTGAGCTTGCTATAAAAGATGATAATGGAGAACAGTGTAGTATTATTAAAAGCAAAAAAAGATGTGAATGTCGTGGAACACTCGGTAGAAACAAAGTTTGGAATAACATTAGGCCATCGCTCTTTATATAGATTGTCTCTCTGCAGTTCGTCAGACCAAATGTCTACAGGTACCTATCAACTTGATTGCGTGCGTGCCCATTCTATTGACTAATAAGAGAAACTTTCATTCTAGATTTTCGAAGATTTTCTTTGATTTTTTTCCGTAACGGGATTTTTATCACGCAAAAAATCCATTTTCTTGCGCCAAGCCCCCTATGCGATACTTACCGTCCAAAAAGAAACTGTTATTTTGTTTCTTATATTTTGTTTTAATTATAGTTTTGCCTGTTGACTGGAAAATTAGTCTCGTAAAGGTCGTGGTCTTAAAATTGGGTCATTTAAACTTCAAGTTGTGCTGTCGCGCGACATATTGTCTTAAGCCTGCGCGGACGCGTTAATTGCATCAAAACGGGCGCCATTAGTGGCAATCGTTTGTTTTGATTGCACCGCGCTGCATCGTGTTGGCAGTCACGTAGGTGCCCCCTAATGACTTCGATCGATCTGTTAATTGGGGATTAATTGCCCGCGCTCGTGGGCTGATGATGCTCGATTGCTTCGTCGTCTCAACCCCTTTTTATTGGTCACGGTATGACACTGAGCACGGGTCTCCTCTCAGACTGTGAGGGGTTTGACTGCTAGTGCGCTGATACTGAGCACGGGTCTCCTCTCAGACTACATGGGGTTTGACTGCTAGTGCGCTGATACTGAGCACGGGTCTCCTCTCAGACTGAGTGGGTTTTAACTGCTAGTGCGCTGATACTGAGCACGGGTCTCCTCTCAGACTGAGTGGGGTTTGACGGCTAGTGCGCTGATACTGAGCACGGGTCTCCTCTCAGACTGAGTGGGGTTTGACGGCTAGTGCGCTGATACTGAGCACGGGTCTCCTCTTAGACTGAGAGGGGGTTGACTGCTAGTGCGCTGATACTGAGCACGGGTCTCCTCTCAGACTGAGTGGGTTTTAACTGCTAGTGCGCTGATACTGAGCACGGGTCTCCTCTCAGACTGAGTGGGGTTTGACGGCTAGTGCGCTGATACTGAGCACGGGTCTCCTCTCAGACTGAGAGGGGGTTAACTGCTAGTGCGCTGATACTGAGCACGGGTCTCCTCTCAGACTGAGAGGGGTTTGACTGCTAGTGCGCTGATACTGAGCACGGGTCTCCTCTCAGACTGAGAGGGGTTTGACTGCTAGTGCGCTGATACTGAGCACGGGTCTCCTCTCAGACTGAGAGGGGTTTGACTGCTAGTGCGCTGATACTGAGCACGGGTCTCCTCTCAGACTGAGAGGGGTTTGACTGCTAGTGCGCTGATACTGAGCACGGGTCTCCTCTCAGACTGAGTGGGGTTTTACTGCTAGTGCGCTGATACAGAGCACGGGTCTCCTCTCAGACTGAGTGGGGTTTCACTGCTAGTGCGCTGATACTGAGCACGGGTCTCCTCTCAGACTGAGTGGGGTTTCACTGCTAGTGCGCTGATACTGAGCACGGGTCTCCTCTCAGACTGTGAGGGGTTTGACCGCTAGGATGTGGCCAACCCATAGCAAAGCTATGATAAACTCCGGGGCCATAGGTACAGTGTGTCCCACGGTGAAGTGCAACCCCGAAAGAAGGTGAAACTAGACCATTAATTATCGACAAAATAAAGAAAAAAAAATTATTCACGAATTAAAATTTTAAATACCTATGAAGTAAATAAGAATTGTTGAAAAAAGTTTTTATGGAAAACCATAGTTGCATAAATGTTATGCTCGCAAAACTCATTGCCATAAGCCTATACGATAGATAGATAGATAGATAGATGAATACTTTATTGCACACCACAGAATAAAAGTACGATGTATAATTTGTCCTCTATTTGCGAAAAATTAAATAAAATTTGAATTTTCGCACCCGGATAATTCTCATGCACCTTAAATTAATTATGTGAGAGCAAAATTGTCAACAAGTGACGTCAGAGATTTCACTAGAACGATCAAAACTTAACCTGCGTCAGAAACTGCAGTTACATTAGGACATAGGTACCTACCTAGAGGTAGGGTACCTACCTATACCGAATGTACTGGGTAGATTGTTAAGTGGATGACAGGTATTCCATATTGGTACCTACCAATATGGAATACCTGTCATCCATAGATGTTACTCTACATTCTTCTACTCCTCCACCCTTTCCCACTTTATGAGGGATCGGCACAACACGTCGTCTTCTTCAATTTTCTCCTATTGCTGTAACAATCCACGCACCTCTTTCAAGCAAGCCATTCGTCTTTTCTACGGTGGATAATATTTAGCACTCTACATTAATTTTATAAATAAAACTGGCTAAGTGCGAATCGTGCTCGCTTATGCAGAGTTAAAAAGACAATGACAGTGCGTCGCTTTTAACCTTTAGGATTATAGGGCGTTTAATAATATAATCAACTGAACTGGTCCATCAATTTAAATCTATCTGGTCTCAATATCTCAACATCTCGCTGCATGCTGGAATCAACTGGTCCATCAATTTATACCTTTACTGGTCTCAACATCTCAACATCTCGCTGCATGCTGGAATCAACTGGTCCATCAATTTATACCTTTACTGGTCTCAACATCTCAACATCTCGCTGCATGCTGGAATCAACTGGTCCATCAATTTATACCTTTACTGGTCTCAACATCTCAACATCTCGCTGCATGCTGGAATCAACTGGTCCATCAATTTATACCTTTACTGGTCTCAACTTCTCAACATCTCGCTGCATGCTGGAATCAACTGGTCCATCAATTTATACCTTTACTGGTCTCAACATCTCGCTGCATGCTGGACTACCAATAGTAAACAGTCGCTGTCCACAAGGAAATAAAATGGGGTACAAACGACTGTTTTACAATATTATTTGCCTAGGTACCTAGTTTATCCCTTTCACAACGCATCTGTGGAAAGGGACAGTTAATGGTAACAATACTTAGTGGTGTTTTAATTTTAATTAAAAGTAGATATAATAAAACTAACAACATCATAGGTACAATGCTCTACATTAACATTGTAAGTAAGTACTAAGTAGGTACCTATAATTTATTCAAAAGTTTTAGTCAAAAGGTTATTTTCCTAAATCAGAATTAAGTCTATCTTTGATCACGATAAACATAGTATAATTATTATCATAATATTATAATTATGACATGAGATTATACATATATGAAAAACAAAATAACAAATTTATCAGTGATAACAACAGGCTATATATAGCACAAAATAAATAGGTACCTACCTACTGTATAAGTATTTATTTATATAATCCTCTGATTAAAGTATTTATTTGTTGACGAGAGCTATGATGACAGATTTAGTGTATTTTTATTCTCAGAAAATTTACATTATAGGTACTTACTTAGTATGAAAACGTTGTAAATTGTAAAATCGATTTGTAAATGATTGAGCTGTATTTTCGTGGAACGGATATAGGTAATTATTTATTTGAAAAGGTAATTTATTCGTTTAAAAATAAATCGGTCACACGGAACACCACACAACCTTTTGGAAAATTTTTGTGTGTTTTTAGGTCTAGAAAATGTCCAACTGTTCTGCCACGTCAGAAAGCAGTTTTGTTCTGAGAAGAACGTGAATAAACCTGTACAAAAATTTTACTTGTCGGAGGGAAACGCAGGTTTAATTAATTTACCAAAGCATCATCAGAATAATAAATAAAAAATAAAGTTTATTTATACTTAAAATCATGAACTTCCACAAAATAACCTGCTTCAAATAATTCAACCCAATAGATAACAATATGTAAATGCAGTCGTTATGTATGTATTTAGAATTAAAGTACCTAAGTATTATGACACTTTTAAAGTCGAACGATATTGTTTTAATTTATTTACACAAAAACCTGCCCTGGAGGTCAACATGCATATTTATCACTATAGTAAAAAACTAGTTGATAAAAACACAAGTGAAATTATCACACAATCAAATTATTATGCATTCGTTGCGTATAAGCAAATTAGACAAAGTGCGTAGTATCAGTAAATAGTAGTAAACACATACGACGTGATTAGGTTAACTAGAAGTTACCAATGTAAAATTAAAACAAATTCAGTGCTGAAGCGATCTTAACGCAGCATTGAATATCCAATAAAAAAAAATTAATATTAATTTTCGAGAAATTCGTGACGTTTTATTTAGTTTTAACCCACACACATACACACACAAAAGCAATTTAAGCAATGTAACGGTAGGTTGTAGGTAGGTAACCTACTAATCCTATTGAAAAATTCAGTGGCTTGTATTATTACAGTGCCTGTAAGTTAGGCCTTTGGGCATGAAATAGAGCGTTTGAATCTTATAATGATTATGATTATTATAGAAATCGTTGTCGTAGAAGGCATGGGAAACGCGCATATCTTCACATAAGTGGACTTGAATAGAATAGCTCCACATGCAGGTCCTCCCATGGGAGAGATCAGTCAGCGTGGGATGCTGTGGGACGCTTCAGGGTGGCACACACACAATCGCGTTAGCCAAGCCTGTTCGCCGTGAGTGATTAATGGCAGTTTAATATTAAATACGTAACAATGACATATAACAAAAGTAAACGGTCCTGCAACTAAGACATACCTATACCCTGTAAACACCACACGGCTCACATATTTTGAGCTTATAGCTCTCCGATAAGGAACCAGAGGATATGGTCAGAGACGTGTGGTTGTGTGGATCTGCAGGGCTAGACAAAGTAACAGTCGTTTAGCGTTCACGACAGTGGACAAAATATATGGACAAACCACGTGACGAATGAAAACAAATGAAAGCAGAATCTACTTTATGCTTAGCGTTGCTCACTGTCAGCTGTCAATTGTCATGCAACGTGTACGCTAAAGTTATCTACAACGTCTGCGAGAACGCCAGGGAGCCAGGGAGCGATCAAACTGTCGTAGTAGATTTTCAAAAAAAGCGTGTTTTCCTCTATTCGGTCACGTGGTTTTTCTACAGTCACTTGATTTGTCCATATATTTTTATCTACTGTCGTGAACGCTAAGCGACTGTTACTTACTCAAGCCCCGCAGAACATTTTACGTAAACCTTCTCCATACAAGAAAATAATAGAGCCGTCTGTCAAAATTTCCCACCAACACGCTACAATACCCGAAACGGAACGGCGGAAACCGTCTCCGTAGACACGTACATGTAGACTATTGTCAAGGTCTATAGACAATAATGCGGTCGGCTTACTATACTAACGCTGTCGGTGTCAAAACAAAAATCTTTGGCACCGGTAAACTGGCGACACTTTTGCATGCAATCCGCCGCGTCCAGGGTATAGGTCTATTTTATAGCTATAGAGTAGTAGTTAAATTATGTTGCTATAGTCCGCTACCGGAAAAGAATCTGAACGGTCCAATATACAGTAACAAGCCAAGCACCCCCCGTCCTCCCACTCAAGCACGAAAGCCAAGCTCCCAAGCATGCAATGATGCTACACCACACGAAACTCTTAGGTAGGTATAGATATCACTCTCGTAATGCGAAACTCATAGAATATGAAAATAATACCCTCCAGCTGCTTATAACATGGGTATCAATTTCTTCATGGAAATGAATGAAATTTTAGTTCTCTCCTATGGCAAGATTTAGCCACTTTCCGAGGTCCAAGTGCATGAGCGACGGTATAGGACATAAAATGGAAAATTCTTTCCAAACCAACTCCACATTCCACTACAAAGAGTGAAATGACTTTTAAGACTGCACCGACGTTATTCCTTTGAAAATACTGTTATTCAACAGCTATCAGCTCCGTCAAATGACATCACAAAATACTGTTATTCAACAGCTATCAGCTCCGTCAAATGACATCACAAAATACTGTTATTCAACAGCTATCAGCTCCGTCAAATGACATCACAAAATACTGTTATTCAACAGCTATCAGCTCCGTCAAATGACATCACAAAATACTGTTATTCAACAGCTATCAGCTCCGTCAAATGACATCACAAAATACTGTTATTCAACAGCTATCAGCTCCGTCAAATGACATCACAAAATACTGTTATTCAACAGCTATCAGCTCCGTCAAATGACATCACAAAATACTGTTATTCAACAGCTATCAGCTCCGTCAAATGACATCACAAAATACTGTTATTCAACAGCTATCAGCTCCGTCAAATGACATCACAAAATACTGTTATTCAACAGCTATCAGCTCCGTCAAATGACATCACAAAATACTGTTATTCAACAGCTATCAGCTCCGTCAAATGACATCACAAAATACTGTTATTCAACAGCTATCAGCTCCGTCAAATGACATCACAAAATACTGTTATTCAACAGCTATCAGCTCCGTCAAATGACATCACAAAATACTGTTATTCAACAGCTATCAGCTCCGTCAAATGACATCACAAAATACTGTTATTCAACAGCTATCAGCTCCGTCAAATGACATCACAAAATACTGTTATTCAACAGCTATCAGCTCCGTCAAATGACATCACAAAATTTTCAAAAAATTCTATGATACACATTGATTCATGGTCTTTAATTCTGTAGTTTTAAAAAATAAAAAAAAAATTCGAAGTCGGCAATATTTCGTTCATTCACTAATAGTCCTTATAGTCGTTGTTTTGCTATTCACTAATGGCAAAACAACGTTTACCAAGTCAGCTAGTTTTAACATAACTAAGTAGTAATAATTATATACCTACCTACTATAAACAGAATTAAAATAGTCAAAAGATCGATCAGTTTATATAACGGAGAAATTCTTAAGAGAAATTGTTTTTTCATCGACATCTTCATGAAGTCAGCTCCAGCTGTCAGATCTGATGATGGATGATCAATGATGGGCTCCACTGACAGCCGCGTGATTGTCTGCTTGTTGGTCTGTTGTCGTGACTGCTTTGTGCTGTGAACTGTTACTAGCTGAGCGACCAAGTTGTGAGAAGAAGCGATGATAAATAAACCACTTTCATAATCCATCTCAAACAGTTATTATAAACTACGGAATACATAAGAGTATGTGTAAAGTAAGAAGCTATATACAGTAAGATACTTATGCCCAATCGCACGAAACAAATTAAAAAATTTAAGTTGTACGGAAACTAATTTAATCGTAATCAATGTCAAAAAATGTATGATTTTGACATTTCTCGCGATTAGATTAGTTTAAGTAGCACTTATATTTTTAAATTTATTTCGTGCAACTCGGGGTTAGTGCAATAAATACCACCTAATACAAATTATAACATATTTTATGTGGGTATCTACGTCTAAACTATTTTTTTAAATAAACCTATATTTGTTCTTTTTTAATTTCCTCATTTAAAAAAATATAAGAATCTTTAAAAGAAACGTTGGCAACGTCAAATGGTGATGGTGATGACAATACTGAAGAAAAAAAAGAAGAAGAGACACTTTCTTGTTGTCAATGACAAAGAAGAAATAAAATACGCAGAAACAAAGAAGAAAGAAATAGGCCCCGCCAACCTTTGGTTATATGAAAACGTAGTGGTAAAATAATACGATTAAAGATAATTAAATACGTATTTTCATGCTAAACACTATCAATTTATAAATTTATTTTAAAAAAAGCGTTATGACCCCGCCAAGAGCCTATGACTTGGGCCACTTGTTGCATGATAGATGGGTGTAGGATGAGTTTTAACACATTGCACTTTCCGTCGCGAATTAAATTGCTTTGTGCGGGATAGGGCACGGGTACTTCACGGTAGTTGATATATACCTACCTACGATATTACTTTTCTGTTAAAAATACAAGTGAATTAATATAAGATAGGTAAGTAGTAATTGTAGGTTTTTAACAAATAGGTAATAGCATTGCCAAGTTCAAAGGTAAAATAAATATTCAACTTTTAAATTTACGAGTTGGTAGGTAGGTACTTACTGAGGTTGGCAGCAATAGTTTTTGAGGAATACATAATATTGTAGGTACATAATATCAGGTACCTACCTACTTTCTTCTCACTGTACCCAGTGTGAGGGTTAAAACCAAAAGCTCTGATAAGTAGAATAAGTAGGCCTAATCAGAGCGGACTATTAAAATTACCGCTGGGACTTGATATTAATACTTCACGTAACAATATTACACACTTTATTAAACATCACCAATGAGAAAATATAATATTAAGTACACGGAGCAATATTACAAACTTTGATAAGACCTCTTAAAATTACACATCTCCAATCCCCGACTCGTTTATTTTTTCTTCTTCATAGCTGTCAAAAATCCCGCTTGACAGACATTGTCATTCTCACGCGTACAATGTCCACAGATAACCCACAGAGCATCCTTTAACAATGTTGCCAACAGTCGGCCATCCTGTTTACAGAAATGTCCCTATTTCTGGCAGCTCGGCCTTCCTTACGTGGGTAATGACCTCATACCCACAACAAAACACAAGCATTGAAAAAAAAAAAATCTTAATGAATCTATGTAGTTATTATATAAAACAGCACGTCATTTAAGTACAGCATAATAAACACAAGTTACAAACACAACCAGACCACTAGTTATCATAATATTTATAGTTGAATCAAAGCTTTAATAACACTGGGCACTAACAAAGTTAACAGTGAAATCATCAATTATTATACTTATCAAATGAACTTTACTTCAGTAAATAAATAAAGATAGATCTGACCAGTGAAATGATGAATGATACTACATGTCCAAAGTGCCATCTTATGATGCCTTTAGGGCTCCGATGGGGCTGCCCGGTTTCCGCAGCACATCAAAGATGTTTGCTTCCGCCAAAGGAACTATTATTATTAATACACCTGCGGGGAACCAACCAGCCTCAACGGAGTCCCAAATATGACAAGCAGTTGGCCTTAGTGCTGATTTATGTGAACTGCTGCTACTGGTATCAAAAATTATGCAGCAGTGGTTCCCATGTTTTACTTACTTATTTATTTTCCAAACTTACCCTAACATTACCGGATAAAATATCCTAATTCGTTAGGCAACACAATAATGTTCTATAAAACTATATTATAATCTTAAATCTACAAGTAAAATTCTAAAATAAAGTTAAGATTTAGTTATTATAACATATGTACATTGTTTAGTCATTAATGAATAAAAATTACAGTTAACAGTTATAAAAACAATTATATTAGATAAGTAATTATACAAAACACTTTTTACTAATTACTAATACTGGATACAAAACAAATAGTATTAATATACTAAAGTGTATGTTACTTTAGCTAACTTTCAATTTGATGTAACAATTGAGATTATTAGACTAATTATTACAAGTACATATTATAGATAGATACACAAAATTAATGATCGCTGTACTAATCTGACTGTCCCATTTAGAACTGATATATTAACATAAACATCAAAGTAATATTTCACTTGTTCGTTCCATTCTATATCTCCATCATGTTTAGTTAATATTACCATCTGCTGTCAGCTGCGTTCCATATTATACTCGTAGTTCATCTATTCGAAGTACCGTTCGTTGTACTTGTGACATTGTCTGCTACAATCGCCACGCTTGAAACATGGTTTGTCAATTTTGCACACTTGGGACAAAGTCAAGACATTCGTCATACTTGGGACAATTACATGTCACTTTTGTCACACTTGGGACATAATCTATTACATTTGTCACACTTGGGACATTACCTGTCACTTTTGTCACACTTGGGACATAATCTATTACATTTGTCACACTTGGGACATCACCTATTACATTTGTCACACTTGGGACATAATCTATTACATTTGTCACACTTGGGACATTACCTGTCACTTTTGTCACACTTGGGACATAATCTATTACATTTGTCGCACTTGGGACATTACCTGTCACATTTGTCACACTTGGGACATAATCTATTACATTTGTCACACTTGGGACATTACCTGTCACTTTTGTCACACTTGGGACATAATCTATTACATTTGTCACACTTGGGACATAACCTATTACATTTGTCACACTTGGGACATAATCTATTACATTTGTCACACTTGGGACATTACCTGTCATTTTTGTCACACTCGGACATAATCTATTACATTTGTCACACTTGGGACATTACCTGTTGTATTGATACTGTTGAGCCGTTAATTGTTATTAAATTTTGGGCACTACCATCAGTCAACCCAATCTCATTGTGAAAGCATACTTAATCTGAAACTGTAATGGTTTTAGGATAGGATAGGATAGGGTAGAAAATCATTATTTACTTGAAAACACTGTAGTCATACCGTCCCACGATAATATAAACCGTGTTTTACGTCAGTCTCCTTTAATGTAAATTTATCAATTTACTGTCCTTAACAGATCGTCTGTTATATTCGTATTGTCACTACTGTCATCACTGTTACTACTTTTATTCGCTCGTGGAGATAATTGAAAAGTAATCCAGGGTTTTTGGTGATCCGCCGGATATATTATATTTTGTACTTTTTTTTTATCAATGTTAGATACTTCATACCTATCCTGATCCAAAATATACGTTATTTCCATTTTCAGGGTTGTGATTTGGCATCATTACCAAATCCCCTACATCAAACAACTTGGTGCAAACTCGTGTTTTACCAAACACCTTTTTCATTTTCTTTTGTTTGTCTACGATATTATTACCGTTTCTCTTATCTCTGAGTGCTTATCTTCTTCTCGTTCTCTAATGCTGATTTTGTAATTTTTTTCTCACCGTTCATTAGTTACAAAACAACTTCTGCAGGAGATTTCCCTATTCCTTTATTCAGGGTATTGTTGAAGCTCCATTGAAGTTTTTGTAAATTCCACTTTTGCTCTTAACAAAAGGACCCAGATGGTCTATGTAAAGCGTGTAGAAGATTCCAAAATTCATTATGCAAGAGGTAACATTTTTTTTTTTAAAACCGTTTCATTTTGGAGAGCCAATAGTCAGCGCTTATGTTTTTCTTTTCTTTTCTGGCGTCTTCTCCAATGCAAAGTGACCTGCCTCGTCCTGATTAATTTGGCATATACATACCATCGAGCCCCATGGGGTAACAACAACTTTAATTTCCAACCCACACGGCTATATAATTTATCATCCCGAAGGACATAATCCTCTGAGATGTCTTTAAAATCAAGTTCACTTATCTCTAAAATAGTTTTGATGTGCTTTAATAGAGGATCTGTCATCTAAAACGTATGTAGCCAGTCCTTGGTTATAATCAGAAGATCATTCAGTTTTTCCTGCTCTTCTGTTGGTGATGGATTACGAATTAATGCATCTACGTGTTGCATACTATGACCAATTAACCAGGTCTATATTCATTGGTGAAATTGAATTCCTGCAATATAAGCCCCCATCTCGCTACTTTTGGTAAAAGATCTCTTTTTGTAAGCGTTGTTCCAAGATCAGCACAGTCGGTCCTCACCTTGAACTCTAACCCAAGTAAGTAGACGAAATTTCCTAAGCGAGAGTACTACCGCCATCGTTTCTAATTTCTAAGAGTGCCATACAGATTCTTCACGCGTAGTTTGTCGGCTGAAATAGGCAACCGGGCGAAGTTTGTTGTCTACTAGTTTGTCGTATGATGCCGTCTACTCCAATCTTACTATGTCCGGGTTATACAGTGCAAGTATGGGTCTACTGATCAGACTTTGATTTCCTGGAAAGCCGGTTCTTGTTCGGAACCCCAATTCAAAGCTACATCAGACTTGGTCAAATTTGTCAGAGGTTTAGTAAGTGTTACGAAATTATAAATAAAACGACAGAAGAAACTGGCTAAACCAACAAACTGACGGACTTGATTTACGTTACTCGGTGTCGGAAACTCAAAGACTGCTCGTATCTTTCTGTTACCAGGTCGAATTCCAGATTCTGAAATTTCGTATCCTAGATAATTTTCATTGAGGGCCTTATATTCTTCCCAAAGCCTATAACCGTTATCTTTTTTTTTTACGAACAAGAACTACAGGGTTTGCATAAGCAGACTGCGACTCTCTTATTTTGTTATTCGCAAGCAATTCTCCAACGATTTCTCACATAATCTTACGTTTACTATAAGAGACCCGGTACGGCTTGTAGTTGACTGGCGTTTCGTCATGTAAGCGGATAGACATTTCTGCAATTTGTGTTGTGCCAAGTTCTTGTATTTTGAACGCGAAACAGTTACGATAACGATTAAGAAGAGCAAGTAGTTTTTCTCTTTGCTCTTCGGAGACTTTGGAGCCGACATTGAACATGTCCATGGTAATTGGTGATTTAGTCTGGTCTGGCTTGGATGTTATGTTCAAATCAATTTTCGATATGGTATTAACATAAGTCTTCAGTGACTGGTCCTCAACGCATTCATTGTCAGGTAATATAATTTTATCTACCGGAATATGTAGGGGTTTTACCGAAACATTAACTAGTACATTACGTCCCTTGTTATTTTTGAACTCGCATGTCCCTTGTAGAATACAGTGTTCGTTACTTACTGTTCTGCAAACACACGTACTCAGATACAAATAGAAGACCCATGAAGTCACGCTCCTTTACGCAGACACACACCTTTCAAATCCCGAATAGTAATCTCTGCAGAATTAAACAGCGTTACCGATACCGATTTAGTTTCGTATTATCATAATATAAGGTTAACTGCGTACTCGTCTTAAAAACGTATTCTGTTAATGATTAACCACCTAAAATGTCCGAATTCAACAAATTGTCATCAACCACGTATGCCTCGACATCCGCACTAACTGTATAGACTTTTAAAGGTACCGTTACTTCCCCAAGGGGTATCACACTACCTAATCCAAATCCATTGATGACAGGTAGGCCTGTTTTATCTAAAATCATCTTGGTTACGTCAGCTACTTTATGCATTATTAATGTACACTGGCTACCAAAACCGAAAAAACCTGACCGCGGTGTACCGTTTAATAGAGTGTCCTCAAAATATTTTCCTTTTTCTGTTTCTCTGTTCTCCTGCCTTATACGGAGCACTTGTTTGCCTGTTAACTTGTCCGTGCTTTGAGCCTCCGTCTGCCCTGGTTGGCGATCCCAAATATTATTTTGGCGACACTGTCGAGCATCATATCCTACACCCGAACACTTGTCACGCCGGGTTATGGGCTTGGTACACGTATGCAAGGTATGACCAACCTCAGCGCAGTTGTAGCAACGGATATTGTTTTTGGGTCTAATTAGCAAAATTTAAATTTGATCTTGGCGCAGCGTTCATGTGGTTAACGTTGCTTTTTTTTTAGAATGTAACTACTACCTTAGATAGGCGTACTTGATTATTACTAAAAATGTATGTATATTATCTATGTTATTAATAATTATTTTACTAGGTTTACTTTATATAGTTATAAGCAAAGTTTATCATATATTACATGCAACACCACTTACTTTCCTACTTCCAAATTAACCAGTGTCTGAGGTTGTCTAGAAGAGATCGCTAGTTAGCGATCCGCCTCATTGTTACCTGTATCTTTTTTTTTTATTTCTACTTTAATTTTTGTTAATTGTTTCTTGGGTGCACAATAAAAGTATATACTGAATATACTGTCGCCTGAAATACAGGTACATACCTAGCTCAGGGGCAGTTGTATAAAATTTGCACTCTATTATAAAGCTATAATATACATACCTAACTAATTCTCAACGTTAAATTATTATTAACCAAAGTTGTGTTACTGTTACTTAGTATAACAAAATTTATCTATAGCTTTCATGTATCATAATTAATCTGTTAGTAGTTAAGGAAATTAATGTACATCACATTTTTGGAACAAATAAATAATAATAGTAATAATTATATACATACATACATACATACTACTTTTCTTCAAGATACGACGTAGAAAACTTAGTAGTCAAGACGGTCTTTTAAAAGACAACCCTTGTGCGTTTAGTCTGACGCTGTTAACAAAAATGCCGTTAATAACACAATCGACGGCATTCCTCCCCGTTACCCCGCACATTTTAACCAATCTTATTTTGTAATTAAAATACTCTTCTAACGACTCCTCTCTTTTCCTCAAAAGCATCTCGTATAATCAGTCCGCATAATTCCGGTCATCGGGAAGAGTTTTTAGTAGCTTGTGCTGCCATTGCTTCCATCTTAACTTCAAGGACCTCTGACCTTGGTACCACTTTTAGATAGTACCAGATAATTTTGGGATTATTTTATTTATTTTATTTTAAATATAACAATACATTTTCATTTTCTTATACTTAATACTCAACGATGTAACAAAACCCCAATTGGTAACAATTTGATATATTGTTTGCTTCTCATTCCAGCCGTAAATAGTGGCTGTGTAACTAACTTTGTGCAGTCAATCAGCAGCCGATTGCAAATTTGCGTCTGGACCGAATTCTGGGATTACATTTTGTGCAACTTCAAAAGTGTACCTTTACGGCTCATTAATTTGACCAATTCCATCAAAAGATAATTTTCAGACAAATGTTTTGTGTGTAGGTGCTTCTGTTTTCGACATTGCTCATTGCTGGTATTAGATTCGCCGGTAGTAGTATTATCATAACGCCGTTTTATTGCTCGGTGACGCATATCATCACGAGAAGAACTGCTGTCTGAGCTATCAGTCTCCATGCATTGAGAACCACTAAAGTGTCTCGTTTCCATTTATATCGTTCCGTAATGTACTTTTGTTACTGATCGCCTCCTCTTTTTAGTATGTCTACAGCAATCTAGCTGGCTAGAAGTTCTGATGCTTTTATTCGAACAGATGCTTCGCAATGGTGGAGTAATTATGCTCTTTCTGACATGATTCAATCTTTAGATATCTAGGTATTCGAATAGCGAATGTTACCAGGTCAGAACATCAGTAGGAAATAGGAAGTGGAGTAGGGAAGAAAAATAAACAAAAGAACATATATTAGTAACACATATCTACTTAGTTGATATCAAAACATCACATTAATTAATGCATCCTCGGGTTTCCTATCTCCCAACCGATAACCACTTCCCTAGTAATGAAGTCTAATGTATAACCCAGGCTATTATCCAATATAGTATCACTGTATGAGCTTGCCAATAAAATCCATCACCACCCGGACTCAAGCAGAAGCCTTGGTTTCAACGCTGTGGTTAAATTAACTCACTGGGTTTCATTATACATATAGGTGTGGAATACAAAATTACTGTTTAATAATATTAATTATTAATATAATATAAATGCTTCAAATTAAAGTTAATTAGTAAGTACTCTAATATTGGACAACATGTTTTATTTTGAGTACACACTCAAAAGTAACTCTCACACACCAGTTAATTGTTAATATTGGTAAAATCCAGTTTATTGAAGTACCACACAACTGACCGGTTGTAGTCAATATTTACACCCATTGAACTTTTATATAGTCAGATGCACAAATATGTCCACGACAGAGTTGAGCCCAATAAAATAATTTGCTTGTTTATTCAATATGTACCTACTTAGTAACTTTTATTAATTATTCAATTAAGTATATAATTACTCTATGTGATCACAAATTTACCAACAAAAAAAAAAACCTAAACTGTAGATACTTGTGCAGTTACCTCATCAGTAGTAGTTTTTACCTACTACAATATATTTTGTTTATAGATAGATATTTTATTCTCCTATTTAATTTTCAAACATAGGTACACACATAAGTCAAAATGGGTAAGTAAATGTAAATAGTTAGTTATGATTAACATCAAATGAAAGTATGTACTTAAAGCGTGTACTAGTTACCTACTGGGTAACTGGGTATCTTGACAGTAGGTATGATTTTAGCTCGCTTACTTACTTGCAAATATTTTGTGCAGTAGTCCTGGATATCCAGGCTGGATACTGTGTATTTATCTCTAATTGATACCTTACTTCACTTCTAGCCTTGTGCTTCCAGTGCAGTGGGCTATGGGCTGTTCCTAAAAATCTTCACTTCTGATATTAAAATTACCGCTGGGACTTGATATTAATACTTCACGTAACAATATTACACACTTTATTAAACATCACCAATGAGAAAATATAATATTAAGTACACGGAGCAATATTACAAACTTTGATAAGACCTCTTAAAATTACACATCTCCAATCCCCGACTCGTTTATTTTTTCTTCTTCATAGCTGTCAAAAATCCCGCTTGACAGACATTGTCATTCTCACGCGTACAATGTCCACAGATAACCCACAGAGCATCCTTTAACAATGTTGCCAACAGGACGGAATGATCGTTGTTTGGTACCACATTTTATAGACTTTATGTCAGAAACTTAGGTAGCTAATAGCTACCTATTTGAAAACTTGTATAAATTAGGTGTTTGGAAATTTGATTTTAGATATCTATTTACCGAAAATTACCAATTATCAAGTAATATAGATCCCAACAAAAACATTTTCATGTAAAATGTTGCCAGACGAGCATATGGCTCCCACTGTCAAAAAGTTATTAGATCTCATGTAGGGCAAGACTTCTGACTTTATACACCCTTAAATACAAGCTCTAACTTCACAAACTCTACACTTTAGTTACAATAATGTCTTGGCCGTTTCGCTACCGTCACATACACGTAAATTAAAAAAATGATCCCACCAAAAACGTTTTCCTGATTACAAATTTTGATTTAACAGAACTTACAGAGTACTGAAAAGTGAATAAGTTTTTGATTTTACGCCCAATGTAACGGTAGCCAAACGGTCAAGACATTATTGTAACTAAAGTGTAGAGTTTGTGAAGTTAGAGCTTGTATTTAAGGGTGTATAAAGTCAGAAGTCTTGCCCTACATGAGATCTAATAACTTTTTGACAGTGGGAGCCATATGCTCGTCTGGCAACATTTTACATGAAAATGTTTTTGTTGGGATTGCATTTCTTTTTGTAAGTTGTTTAAAACAATGTTCTTTATTTACTTAAGTTTTCTTTTTTTTGTGTTTTTCTTGCACTTCAGGTGCGCCTCTTTTCACAACCCACTCTCTAATATGTTTGTATTACGAGTACGTACTTTGCTTATAAGTATATTCTGAAAATTTTAAAACCTTATAGTGGATTTAAAGTTAGTAGTTTTGGCCTACCGAAAGTGAAACTAATTTTACATTTATCAAGATAAAATGATAATCAAACGTAACGTATACGTAATCAAAGTCAGATACAAATGAAAGTTTAGATGATGTACTCAATCACAACACAACCACTGAACTGATTTGGCTGAAATTTAAAATGTAGGCTGATTATATCTTGGACTAACACAGACTACTTGTTATCCGTTAAAAATCTACGAAAGGTATCGGTGAGATTTGTGTGTTTATTAGTTTTTTAACCTTTGTTTTATTTATAGTCTTTATTTTCGTTGGGCGCTGAGGCGCTCTTGAAATTCAAATTTGACGCTTGACACGCTTGCTCATTTTGGTCACAGAGCACTGGACTCTGGGCAATGAACACGCGGAGCTCGGTACGGAAATTCAGGCTTGCCGCGTGCACTATGGTACTGGGCACATTGACGTTGGGGCGCTGTTAAGTGTTAAAATCCATATAATTAACGCTTGGCATGCCCGACGGCTAACTATGGGTACTGGGCACTGGGCCTTGGGCACTCATCTCACCCTGGGCACTGGGAACTAAGAGCTGGGCTCGTTGGACGGGACCTGTATGTAACTTGGGCTTGACGCGTCCGTTTGGGCACTGAGCAGGTATTTAAGCGCTATAACGCACTTCAAAATCAGAGAGATTTGACGCTTGGCATGTTCGACAGCTCAAGCTGGGCACTGGGCACTCGGCTCAAGCTGGGCACTGGGCACTCGGCTCAATGTGGGTTCTTGTCACTGAGCGCTGGATCCTGGTCACTCGACATGCAGTGAAACTCGGCTTGTTAAACATGACATGCATGGAACTTGGGCTTGAAACGTGCGATATTACTGGACACGGGGCACTGGGCACTTGGGCGCTTGGCCACTTGGGCACTGGAATCGCGCTTATATTTACCAAAAAAAATTACGTGTTTTTCTGATGTTTACTAGCAGATATCTAATATGAAATTAAGTTTGTACCTATATACGTATGGGAAACCCCATATGAACTTCCAACCCCCTAATTTGATGGATGTGGGGTGATTTACTAAAAATCCTGAAACACGTATTTAATTGTTTATTACAAAGAGTCCCTATATCCATTTTGAGACCTCTAGCATCAATATTTGCCGTAGTTTCATACATACTTCCATCCCCCCATACGAAATTCCAACCCCCTAATTTGATGGATGTGGGGTGATTTACTAAAAATCCTGAAACACGTATTTAATTGTTTATTACAAAGAGTCCCTATATCAATTTTGAGACCTCTAGCATTGATATTTGCCGTAGTTTCATACAAACTTCCATCCCCTATTTTAAGGGGTTGGGGGGTTAAATTTCCAACTTTTGGAATTTTTTTGTTGGTTGTGTACTAATTCTAGCTTACATACCAAATTTCAGCTTTCTAGGACTTCAGGAAGTACCTAGGAATTTTGATGATCATCAGTGAGTCAGTGACGAAATCTGGGTTTTTCAGATGTCAATAAAATCTAAAGTATTAAACCTGTGATATTGAAACTTCATAAGTTTAATAAGTTCACCGGCGATATCATTTCCCGAGAATTTTGATTATCTGGAATAATTCTGGCCTAAGTTATAAGGGTTTAAAAATACGGCGAAACACTTCGAGAAAATATAGGTAGTGCCCTCGCGCTTCGCTTGACTCGTCTGGCGGGGACACTACCGTGTCCCCAGATAGCTAGGTGAACCTATAAATAGGTAGGCTAGGTGAAAATTGAAATGAATAATATGTTGTACTTACTTATTGTGTAAACTTTATGTGACTATTAATTAACTTTTTCCAATAACAAGGGAATTGTGAGATATTATCTACCTATCCATAGAGAGTATGCTCCTCTAAGTAATATAACACAATACCATAATAGCTGGTACCTAATACTTATTTAATATTTAGTAGCTGCTAGGTAGGTACCTACTCAGGTATTCCTCCTTTGAAATAAGAAGAGATAAAAGATTACTCGCTAGGTAGGTATTTGAAGTTTCATACATATGATTAAGTAATGGAGCTCAAGATGTACTTAACATTACCTAATTAATTTGTCTCGAATTACTTTAAGTTATTAGAGAAAGTAGTTATGAATCTCTAAATCCTGTACCTAACTAATAATGTGCCATTGAAACCAATTCATTAATAAAATGAAGCCAGTAAGTAGATAAATTATGCAATAAGTGCAAAATGGCGAGCTATTTTTAATTTTCCAAGAAAACCGGTGAAATCGAGATGCACATTCTCTACTAATAGTTTTTAGCAATTTAATCTTTTGTATTGTGGAGGCGCTTATAGTCGTTGCAATGTTTTAAATTTACAGCTAAGTACTATAATCCACATAAGTTACTTGAAAAGGATCATCCTAAAAGCGTTTAGCAGATTAAAAGATTTTAAAAGATCAGATTTAAAATTTTCTGATCCTAATTCTTTATTTCAACGGGTGTTAAAGAATGAAGAATTAAAAGAAATTTATAAAGGAGAAATAGTTTTTGTTTATTCGTTTACATCTCTTATCTTAATCCTAATCGTTCAATAAATATACAACTTTGGAGATATTTACAATAATATCTAGAATATTACATCAACAAACAACAGCGGAATGCTATAAGGGAACAACAATATCACTAAATACTAGGCATATTGCAAACTGTACAAGATAGTTAGAGATTACTTGAAACTACTTAAATCTTTAAAGCTGTATTTTCATAAAATATATGCCAAGAAGACTCAAACAATACAATCAAATTTCGGACCGAAATGTGATCCCAAAACCATCCTACTTATGATTTTCTTAGAATATACCTAGACACTTTTATAAATCTTCTTCACACATTCTTACAAATTGTTTATTATCATTCTCGACACTGGTATTACCTAAACTAAAACTTATGAAAACTAAATCACAGATTGAACTTCTACACTCCGAGGAGTGTCAGCCTCTTTGAGATTACTAACTCAAGTCTCAATGTCTTAAAATCTCACTTTCATATAGTCTCGTATTCACTGCCGCGTCAGAACTGTGATCGGCTTGTATATGTGCGGGGTCAGGGGGTGATGAGACGGCGTCGGCAGCTCGGGGCTCGAGGAACCTGACGTGGGTGGCGAATGCATCATCGGCGGCGAGGGCGGTAGCAACGGAGACGTCTGCGCGAGCATCGCCGATTGCCCTAACTGCTGTCCTAGTTGAGAATTCTGCAGGAGCGTTTGCCCGAAGAAAGGAGCGTTTTGCAGCCTCTCGGGGGAATATAGAGCCGGCGAATAAGGTAGAGAGTTGTAGCCCATTTCGGATCTGAACGCGGGATGGACGGCGCTCGGTGCTACGGGAGGCGTTTTCATCTGCATCGGCGCATACCTCTGGTATAACAACTGCGAGTACAAGCCGACTAGTTGGGAGTACGTGGCCGGGGGATACGGCCCGGTGAGGGGCGCTCCGGGGAACAAGGGGCGCTTGAAACACGCTAGCCTGGATCTGCCGTTGAGAGCTGACCTGCGACGCAGCTTCCCCGTCGTGCCGCCGATGAAGACGTCCTCGGCGGACGCGTCGAGCATCCAGTAGTTGCCCTTGCCGGGGTCGTCGTAGTGCCGCGGCACTTTCACGAAGCACTTGTTGAGGCTGAGGTTGTGGCGGATGGAGTTCTGCCAGCCCTGCCTGTTCTCGCGGTAGTAGGGGAAGTTGGTCATGATGTACTCGTAGATGCCGTTGAGCGTGAGGCGCTTCTCGGGGCTGTTCCGGATCGCCATCATTATGAGCGCGTTGTAGCTGTACGCCGGCTTCTCGTGTTTCTTGTCCTTCTTGTCGTCGTCCTCCTTGGGCTTGGTGCAGTCGACGGGTTCCGTGCCCGTGACGTCGAGCTCGGAGTCGCTGAGGTCCGCCTCGGACGGGGTGGCCGTGGAGGACGCGGTCGGCGAGGGCGGCGGTTTCGCCGCCGCGTGGTTCATCAGTATGGCGTTTATACTGAAATCTCCTTCGAACTTCACCATGTTGATATTGATACACTTGTGAACACTGATGCGATAACTGAACGCGCTGCGCGTGTGCACCGGGTGCGAGCGGCGAGCAGACTGGCGGGCGCGGAGGCGGGTGGGGCTATTTGTACTGCGCGGGCTTCTCTCCGCCTCGGGAGCTTTGGGCGCGCTCGTCGACCAATCGCAGCTCGAGCTTTTCTCTACATAGAGTCACGCCCTTCGCTCCTCGAACCCCCCCGCCCGCCTCACGTCCCCCTCCGTTCCCCTCCGAGCCTCACTCTACGCGCTGCATTCAATGATTCGACTCTACTTTTTATTTTGTTGCACTTTTGCTGTTTTTACTCTGAAGTGACTTCGTCTTTTCCTGTGATTCATTTACATTGCAGTATTTTTCATTTTTCCCGCGATTCATGTCATTACCTTATTAGTTAACTAATTATGTATTTAGTATTAATTAAGTTTTCAAAGTAACGAATTACTTACCTAGCGGCTTTTTAGAAATTGCGTAATTTGGTAAGTTAAACGGTTTGATAGCGTAACGATTTCGATAAGGAAAAATAACCAAACGCGTATTGTTATGACAGTAAGTAATCGTTAGCGTCGATTACCTACTGAACACAAACAGAAGTAATTTATGCGGCAAAATAAAACAATACAACGTTATCTACATCATTGTTAACAGAATTAGGTGACTTTATTGAAGTGTTATGTTTTGTTGTCTATGATAGCAAGTTTATGCAATAAGTAGGTACCTAGGTACCTATCAAATGTTTAGACCGACCAAATAGAGAGTGACCTATAGGTAAGTAGATAGGTATCTATACCTACCTAGGTAAGTAGGTACCTACCTAGGTAGGTACCTACTTACCTGTAATTTTCTCGGATGACAACATTATTATATAGGTAAATCTGCACTAGCCTGGGTATTGGTTATGGAGGTAGGTAGGTATACATACCTACTTAACTAGGTACATACTTACCTAGCCTACCTACAAATGTATGAATAGATCCTATAATAATTATTTAAAAAATCATGCAATTATTATCATAGTAAAAATAGTAGGTAGTTACTTAGGTAGGTATAAACCAAGTGCCGAGTTTCTTGCAAGTTCTTCTTGGTGCAAACCTGCTTTGAGAACTTGACGGTAGAGTTTTGACTTTTCATTAAAAGAGCGTGTTGGTACCTACTTAAGTCAGGCCTGTTTGAAAAACATTTTCATTTTTCATTATTTTGATTGCACCTACTGAGCTAAACTTTGGGTAGGTGAAGACTAGGTACTTAGTAATTATTTATTTATAGATTAGGGCCGGTAAAAATGAGAAATGGGATTGCTGCAATTTCGTTACATGTTCATAAGTAGATTAGATTACAAGTGCCGTATCTCCTCACCCGACCTCCGTGTAGGTTCCGTCATTGCGTGACTTGTAAACATGTTTATTGCAATTGTATAAGTACCTACCTAGTAGATATTTGGCCAGTTGCACGAAACAAATCCAAAATTTTAAGTGCTACTTAAACTAATTTAATCGCAATCAATGTCAAAAAATGTATGAAATTTTGACATTTCTCGCGATTAAATTAGTTTAAGTAGCACTTAAATTTCTAAATTTATTTCGTGCAACTCGGGGATAGATACTTATTTCTATCCACGACGTGCCCCACTCTGTCAAAATCGCTTAGGTTTCACTCGATTGGTATGGAGTTTAAGTACATATTATCTACCTATAGGTATCGTCTAAAGTTGGTGGACCCGCGACTAGGTTTTTTTTTACTCTATAGGTACAAGTTAGTACTTGACTGCGATCTCACCTGGTGGTAAGTGATAATGTAGCCTAAGATGTTATCGTAATAACCTGGAGGCTGGAAGGGTAAGTAAATTTACCCCAACGGTTTTTACAAGCATCGCACTGGAACGCTAAATCGCTTGGCGGTGCGTCTTTGCTGGTAGGGTGGTAACTAGCCGCGGCCGTAGCCTCCCACCAGACCAGACCTGAGCCAATTTAGAAATTATAAGATTCCAAACAGGCCCGTGGCGGGAATCGAACCCGCGACCTCCCACTCGAATCCGAGCGCGCCGCCACTGCGCCAGGGAGGTAGATACCTACAGTACGTCTGCAAGAATTGTCTTTTCCCGTAGGATTTCCAAAAAAATCCTTTCTATACGAACCCTTTTCTAAATTTTTAGGTATGTACTTACCTAGGTTAAAAACGCTAAAATAATAATTGGTCAAGTGCGAGTCGGGCTCGCGCACTGAGGGTTCCGTACTATCAAGACCAATTCTCAATAGTATCTAAAGTCTAAACACTCCTGTCCACCAAATTCAAAAACTAAAAATGATAGAAGGAATGCTAAATCACTTGGCAGTTTACTGGTCTCAGCTAATTAAGACATCTCCTCAAAGCACTCCCCATTGAACAACTCTCCGGTATCTTCTGTTCCTTTATATCATGTCTCATTAAACTTTTAAAGGGATCTACAAACCTTAACCATACGAAGCCACGGGGCACAACACAACTAGTGGAAAACGCAGTGAGTTATAAAGTGAGCGACGTGCGACAACAGATGAGTCAGTCAGTCAGTGTAATATGATAAATGTCGACTCGTTGTCCCACCTTCGATTCCCGAGCGATGTTTGTGACCCGCACCTTAAGTAAGGTTAACTAATTGAGTGGCCGCCTTAATGCTACTAGTGATGTGCCGTAACAGTATGGAATGGTACCAGAACCAAAAATACCTACTCAAATGCTGGTAAAAATACACTAACATTAAAGTAACAAGATGAACGAAATCTCACTCATCTCAGTACCTACTTACTCGGTAGGACTTATCTAGTAGATACCAAGAATTTTTAATTTGTGTTTCAATGTAAATACAATATTTTCATATTTTAAACTTCCAAAGAGGCTTTCCAGCATACTTAGGTATTCGTATTTAGTAAAGCTTATACCACAGATTAATTTAAAAGCTACATACTTAAACCTTTTTAAATCCGCAGTAAAGTGGCTTGTAAGTTAATCCAAAAACACGTCATTAAAATAAAAAGTACATACCTAAACACAAAATCGTCCAAAAATCTTGATTCAATGTTTGGTAAGTATTTGGAACAACATTTCTTTGTTAATAGTTAGCTCTTACGTATATCCATAAATGCATGAATGAGGAAGCGAGAAACCACCAATAATCAACGACAAAAGAGATTTAATATCTTATGGCACTTTGTAACACAGACCCTGTTCTTTGTAAAACTTGGTTAAAATTCATATAAGTAGATAAGTAGGTAGGTACACTTTCTTAGAGTTCTAAAGCTCTAACCTGTGGCTCTAACTGTTTGAAGAAATGGGTAAAGAGACGACAATTTTTTCATAAATAATAACAGACGTGAATTTGACATTTCACTTAAGGGGATTTATTGAATTTATCACTTTCACGGAGCTTTGGTAGGTGCGACATGCAGCGTCGCGGAAGAATATAATAGAAAAACGACTTTTGCTCAAAAATCTGTTTCTTAGCGTTTTTGGATATTATTATTACTGACACTTTAAAACAAAAATTACAATTACATCCAATGTAGTGTCCGATAAAAACTAGAAAAACTGAGATTTTGGAGCAACTTTTGGGACAACTTTCTATCGAGAAAATTTTCTGCTTCTTAGCGATTTTAGATTAAAGACCAAAAATACATGATGTGTAAATTTGAAAGTAATTGTTTTTATAGTTTTTGCATAAAACTTCACTCAAAATCGCTTAAATACGGCTTCTACACCGTTAAGTAAAAAAGTTTGACAAATAATAGTAGGTACGAAAACCAAGTACCTTCCTAAGTATGTACCTTGGAAGGTACTTGGTTTTCGTTTTCCACGAGTGCCCATCACTAAAGTGCTGTGACCAACAACCGACAAATTGAATTAGGGCTGCCAACGAGTCGCGCGTGGGCGTCGGGGCGACTCTGGACTATTCTGTTATATCGTTTTCGAAACTCGACTTTGTGACTTTAGAATTTGTCTCTCTCCAATTCAAAATTGTATTTTATTTTTTTACGACCTCCCTGGCCTGCGCCAGGGAGGTCGTAAAAAAATAAAATAATCTTCTAAATTGGCTCAGGTCTGGTCTGGTGGGAGGCTTCGGCCGTGGCTAGTTACCACCCTACCAGCAAAGACGCACCGCCAAGCGAATTAGCGTTCCGGTGCGATGCTTGTAGAAACCGTTGGGGTAAATTTTATAACCCTTCCAAGTTAGTACGATAACATCACTTACCATCAGGTGAGATCGCAGTCAAGTACTAACTTGTATAGAGTAAATTTAAAAAAAAATTGGTTGCCTGTAAAGTCGGTTTACTGACGACAGTTGAACGTGACAACGTTTTCTTTGTCGCTCGTTCCGCGCTCGCGAGGTAACGCCGGTAACGCCGCATGAGCGAGGTAACGCCGGATGAGTCATGTTTTTTCGTGCGTGCAACCGGCTCTATAGATTTATAAGACGTTGTCACGTCAAAATCTAGTTATTATCATTTAGGGGGGATGGTATCTTTATCAGCGGCAGGTGTTCCTATAGGTAACATTGCTAAAACTGCAAGGCATAGCTAAAAGCCATTGAACATCTATCACAAACACTTATTTTAAACTCTATTATCCATGTAAATAACACTCAATATTCTGCGTAAAACATTTCGTAATTAACAATTTTTAATGCAAACTACCATGTTACATTTGCAGTAAAATTATCTCTTATTGCATTGACATTGAAGTTCGTAATCGTGTGTTGAAGTGGGGTAATGAAGTTGTGCTGCAAGTATCGGCACTCGGCAGTCAGTCAGTTAGTCCGCAGGGAGCCTTGTAAAGCTTAGCGGTAGCCATTAAATTGTTACGAGCTTTGAATTAAAAAAAATGAAATGTGAGCAGTGATAGGTATCCTATAGTGGTTTAGATTTCTGCCACCTAATCAGGGATCGGGGTAGATTTTTTCCATTGCTAATTCCGAAAATTACTTATCTAATAGGTAGCTATTATACTGAAGGAAAACGTAATCAAACCTGTGGGTACGTTTTCTCATTCGAAGAACTCGCATCTAGGGTATAATTTTAATCTGTGGCATAGGGTATTTGGAAAGTATAGATTGAAACTGCAATTATTCCTACCTAAGGACTAGATGGCATCACAATTCTGTCTAAAGTCTTCTGTCTTTTCTACCTAGGCAGGTATTACACACTTTTTCATTTGGATTTTCTATGAAGTTTATAATACCGATAGCCAGATTTTATTAAGTAAGTACCTACTTAGGTCTTTATAGTCTCAGTAATGCTTCTATTTTCCACTGAGCTGTCACATTGGGACCTACTTACTTATAATTTTTTCAATAGGTATGGTATTAAAGTATGTTTTCCAACGAAATCTAATGGGATAAGTCTTCTATCGAATTTCTCTCGCGACCTACTGACGTGGATATTATAAGCACCTAGCTACCTACTTGTCTGTGCACTCAATACGCAATTACCTATTTATTTGCGTCGTAGCCGTGGACTCGAAGAAAGGGACCTCCCAGTGCTTCTTCTCCACTTCTCTACATTCCCCACCCTCTCCAACACGTGTGAACACATTCTCAAGTGTCTGTCTCAGTTGGAATTAAACGTGTAAAATACTTAATCGTGGGATTATGATTTAGTAAATCTTTTCTGCTTAAAGGTCCATATTTTTAAAAGCTGACCTCTATTTCTTCACTGGCATTCCGTGGGAATTTCCTTGCTTTTCCTTCGTCTACATCATGAAGGGAACCTCTGTATGGGAACCTCCTATACCTGTGTATAACAAAGGTGTATAATGAGAGTTTTCGATTTGAAAAGGATTGGAACCTGAAAGCGATGACTAAGAACTACCTACTTAAGCGTTTTTACTTAAAATCTAAGTGATTGTCACCATTGTATTGTAATTTACTTATTTAACATAGGTATTTAGTAAAACCTCATTCAGAGCAAAGTCGGAAGTAACCTAGAACCCTAAGATAATTGTTTTTATTAGGTCGTCCTTTTCAACTTTTACTTCAACGTCCATTTAGGTATGTAACTTTCTCATGATATTTTCTTTCAAGTTTAAAAAATCTCTTGAGAAACCAAACATTCCAAAACAAGACCATATACCTAAAGATTAATTAACCGCTGTATCTAAATAGTGTAATAGAATTAATACGCCATCAATGCCACTACAACACTATCCGTATCAAAGCTATTATAGAATGCATCGGAAGCCGGGCGCAGCAAGTAGTCTATTTGTATGTGAGTGATAACACTATGATAACCCACTCATGAGGTGGAACTTCGTTTTACGTGTTTGATAACGCATAAGTTCATTACATAGTTAAGTTTATCAGGGTAAGTATAACTGGTTGGATACAGTTTAAAATATCAAACAATTTTATAGCTCAAGAATCAAGTCGGAAAAAAAGAATAGGTACCTACTTGTGGTACCTACCTTATCTTTACTAAAAAATGAGACTAATCAAAAAGACAAAAGTCTAATCAAAACAGAAATATCCAAGTATCAAAATCGCCTTAGAATTAAAAAAGTTGTCGACGATCCAGGAATTATTTCGTCTATCTTCGAAGATTTTGTACTTATATATTATCCTCACTAAATTCTAACTACTATTGTAACAAAACAATCGCTGCCCGTGGGGCAGTAAATGGGAAACAGGCCGCCTATTTTGCTTTTTGTTGTATTTATAGGCCTTAAGACAAGCCGCGTAACGGGCGCTTTCCTCCTGATTTCCCATTTTATACAGACGTTTGCAAAGAAACAAAGAAATATGAATCATTAAAATTGGTGAGAGGTCTTGATAAAACCGCTGTGCGATCGGTGGTATTTAGATACTTGTAGCTTGTAGATTAGAGAATTAGTTTCAGTCATCTTTTTCCTTTATTAGTATGCAGTAAGGATCATAATTAATTCATACTCGTAAGTTAAAATGTTTGTATCCTATATTTTTATTGTATGCCTTCAGTTAAGTGTCTCTTAATACAGTATGCAGGAGCTCCAGGAAGGCGCGTTTTTTTTTCCTGCGCCCAGTCAGTACTCAGTAGCCAGTAGTGTACTCACAACACTCGCAGCGCCACCTGGCGGCTCTCACGGCCACTCCCGCGCCGCAACTCAATAATTCAGCGATTATTACCCGTGGCCGCATGTCGTAACTGCAGTTGCTTGTTTTACATCAATCGACGATATTATCATTTACTTTACATGTATATTTTATGCATTTCCAGCAGTGGTAGCTTAGTTGTTCAAACATATTCAAGGGTACGGGGTTCAAGACTGAGTTTTTGGAGCATTTATGGCATTTATCTGCCACTTGTTTAGAGATAAAGGCAAAGATCTTTGTAATGCCTTTAAATGTATATGAGAATCCACACTTGATCTCATTTTATTTACCACCTTCTTATAATACTTACCAGTTGTGATCGAAGGCATGTGAGTTACTGATTATTTTTGTACAAATACAAGCTTTAGCACAGAACACTAAATAGTATTTAGTAAATTGATAATAGCACCTATCTAAATGTATGGCAATGGCATCTTTGAGAGTCATTATTATCGATTATGTTGTTAAGTTTCCTCCACGGATGATATCGATTCATTATTATTACTTCGTTTTCTAAAACGTAAGCAAATCTAGTGATTTCATCGATAAATCACATGGAAAGCCTGTAGCTGAGGTTTATACTAAATCTACCTATGAATTAGTCAGAATTAAGTACATAATAAAACCAAATAGGTACTGTTTCCAATCCTTCTGTGAATCAAATAGGTCGTGATTGAAAGAAGAAAAGAAAGTTTCCAGACACTGTTATTTGTCCACCAGCATGTTTGTTGCCCGCACACCGCTAACAGCGGCCGGGCTCCACTAAAACCGACTAAAATATTAACAACCGCGTCGGAAACGAGACCACGCCGTAAATTACAGTTTTGTTGGCCCCCGTCAAATTACGGAACGCTCGCGAAATGATCGCTTGTACACGTTTAATCGCTTGCATGTTTGAGTGGATCGTTTTATTATAGGCTAGCGTCTATCGATGTTGACAAGTGATTTTTACATTTGTTTCGAGTCCATTGCTGGGTTTACGGGACCTATTTTTATACGTTACATTTTTGTTTTGTACGGTTGGTCATCTCTTTCCCCGCTGCTGTTTGATTTTAAGCATTTTTGAGGATCATTTAGTCAATAGTCTCGAATCCATTTCAAAGCTACAACGGAGTTATTATTCAAGGTATGGCTAAACAGTGTTTAAGAGCCGGTAACGCATCGGCAATTTTTCTTGTGCGCAAATAAATCACCATTTTCTTTTTTTCGCGATTAAGTAGGTACCTACTAGAAATCAACAATGATGTGTGCCCATGGAAAGTGACCATGCATCTATAAGTGGTCAGCTACCAGCCCGTAGGTAGGTAATCCAATTTCAAAAGATCATTGGCATTAGGTACGGAAATCTTTGATATCCAGCTTCTTTCTTTAGCATTGTAGAAAAACCACAAAATATAAACTGCTACAGTTTATAACCAAGTACCAGGGTAGAAGGCGCTGTGAGAAGCTCGCCAGGTGCGTGGAGACGCCCGCCCGCCCACCGAACGGAAAAATGTTTCAATGTTGTGGTCACGCAGTTTACTTCATTAGCCTGCTCACTTATGCACGCCTGGTACTGGCCGTGTAATTGTCGGTAATTACCGGGCTAAATCATATTTTAAGTGGATTATTTTAGTGGTTATTTATTAGTTAGTGGGTATAGTTGATTTGTTTACTTGTAAAGTTAACAAACTGTAAATAGCAAAAATAAAATTAAAAACATGAGTAATAACATCCTTCCAACCCGGGTGGTCGCCGTGGAAGAGATAGACCCCTACCCTCCAGTCATTAATACTAAAAACATTATAAATACGAACAATGTAAAAAATAAAAATACTACCAAAAACAAATTTTACATTTTGAGTATGAATGTAAGGACATTAAAAAGCGATGAAAGATTATTGGAATTAGAACTAGCACTACAGGAAATGAAGTGGGATATACTTGGAATATGTGAAATCCGCAGAATAGGAGAAAAAATTGAAGAAAAGGAAAACTTTATATTTTATCATATAGGGGAAACGAAGGGACATTACGGTGTAGGTTTTATAGTTAAAAAATATCTCGCAAAAAACATAATAGAATTTATAGGCATATCAGATCGTATAGCTGCAATTAAAATAGATCTTCCCACTTTGGGTATCACAACAATCATTCAAGTGCATGCGCCAACTGAAGAGTCAGACGGACAGAAAAAAGAAGACTTCTATGCTAAATTGCAGGAAACAATAAATGACAACTCAGAAAAGAATATTGTTGTCATGGGCGATTTTAATGCACAAATCGGCGGACTTACAAAAGCAGATGCAATAATAGGCCCCTATATTTCCAGTAAATCAACCAATGACAATGGCGAAAAACTTATTCAGCTTGCGAGAAGTAACAACCTGACTATAATAAATACCTTTTATAACAAAAAGTCAAACCGTAAATGGACTTGGATATCACCCGATGGAAAAACAACTAACGAAATAGACTTCTTCTTGAGCAATAATACGAGGAACATTAAGAACTTTAAAGTAATAAATAGCTTTAACTTTTATTCAGATCATAGACTAATACGAGCGGAATTAAATCTAATAAAACAAAAAAAGGCCAGACGAAATTATTTGAGAAAGACAAAAATATTTGGGTTAGAAGAAAAAATACTAATAAACCAAGAGCTGGAGCAATGGAAAATAAAAGAATATTTGAATAAAACACAGTATGAGATTATCGAAGTTCAAAACAGCTACGATAAATTAGAAGAAAAACTAAAATTAATAATTAATAATTTTACTACTAAATCATGTCGGAAAGGGAACGAACATAAAGAAATTTTGGACTTAAGAGAACAACGCAAAAAATTATTACAAAATAGAAAGAAAAATAGAAAGAAAATAACTACAATTAGTAAGCAAATAAACAAACTATCCAGACAAAAAAAGCGAGAACATAGATCGACAGTAATACAAAGACATTTAGATTCTTCTGCTGCTATTAAAAAAGCCTATAGAAAATTGGATAACACCAAACAATGGATGCCCAGCATCCAAAATAAGGCAAAGGAAATAATTGGCAACAGAAAGGAGATGATATCAGTAGCCACTGAGTTCTATGAAAATTTATATAAATCTACGCAACAGAATTCTGATGAGGTAGACCTGAACAGGATAGAGGATCCGATACCTTTGATCATTCCTAAAGAAGTGTCAAAGGCTTTATCAACACAAAAGAATAATAAATCACCAGGTGAGGATGGTTTTTCTAACGAATTTCTAAAGTCAGCAGAGCCAGAAATTAGTAACATCCTGTGCATAATATTTAATGCTATATTACACCAAGAAATAATACCTAATCAATGGACACGATCTGTAATAAAATTACTATATAAAAAAGGTGATGCTAGTGATATAAACAACTACCGCCCCATCAGCCTTTCTTCAAATATATATAAAATATTCTCAAAAATAATCCTCAAAAGAATAGAAGGCATACTTGACGAAAATCAAACTCTTGAACAAGCGGGTTTTCGCGCTACATTCTCGACTATTGACCACATTCATACACTTAACCAAATAATTCAAAAATATAATGAGTATAATAAGACTATTTACATCATATTCATAGACTACTCCAAAGCATTTGATAGCTTAGAATTCAACGCAATATGGAAGGCACTTTTGGAGCAAGGAATATCTCCAAAATATATTCGCTTAATAAAGAATATATATATAAATAGTACAGCAAAAATTAAAATGGAACAGGAAGGAAAATGGTTTCAGCTATCAAAAGGAGTAAAACAAGGTGATCCTTTATCACCAAAAATATTTAATGCAGTGCTTGAAAACGTGTTTCGCTCGTTAAATTGGGAAGAGAAAGGAATAAAAATAAATGGTAAATATTTAAGTAATCTAAGGTTTGCAGATGATCTAGTACTGTTCTCCGAGGATCCTATCATACTTCAATCAATGCTAAATGAGCTATTATACGAGAGCAGAAAAGTTGGCCTTAATATGAACATACAAAAAACAAAGGCAATGACCAATGGTGTTCAGAAAAGCATTAAAGCAAACAATAAAGAGATAGAATATGTTAAGGATTATGTTTACCTTGGGGAAATTGTATCAACAGAAGACGCAACAAACAAAAAGATAGAACGTCGAACTACAAACGCATGGAAAAGGTACTGGATGTTCAAAGAAGTGATGAAATCGAAAACGATGCCCATTAAGAGTAAACAAATACTATTCGATACCTGCATATTACCTATATTAACATATGGATGTCAGACATGGTCTTTGACGCAAAAACAAGAGGAAAAATTAGCAATTTGCCAACGCTCAATGGAACGTAGTATGTTACATGTTAAAAGATCACATAAAATAAGAAAGGAAACACTGAGGAAGGAAACTAAGATATTATTCTCCACGCGGCGAACCATGATCCTTATGACAGTTCGTTTAGTGATGGGTCGTGTCTTTGGTCGTGTCGATAATTTTTTTTTAGACAAAGGCGTGGCCTTAAGCCACGTTGGTAAACATGTTTTAAAAAATATTACAATGTGCATTTTTAATGTCCATTTTGTTGTTTTTGCATTAATTTAAGATTTTTGGCATAGATTAAGTAGGTAAGTAAAACGAAAGTTTCCAACCTTGTTATTTTCCAATAATGCTTAACCCGATAAACACGTTTTTGCTATATAAGTATGTATATATTTTATCATGAAAATGAATGCTCCCCATTTATTTATTTTGTCTGAAAAATTTTGCACTCGTTTTCATTACCGACATTTTTTTATCGATACTTGCCGCCCTAGTCGATAAACGTCACACGACTTAAGTTTTGCAGGACGTAAACATAAATTCAGATTGACATAACTTCTTGTAAATGTTAAGAATTGTTAAAAATATCAACGGAATATCATTACTAATGGTATAAAGCTACGTAAAATTTATAAATGGCATTTTTAGACGCCCCCAACATGATCCCGATTTAATGGTGACGCCACTACAATGTTATATGGTGACATTAGCTGTCAGTGTCATAGGGATCACGGTTCGCTGCGTCGAGTATAGATGTCACCGTAAAAGTTAGGAAACTGAAGTGGAAATGGGCAGGACACTTATGCAGACACAGGCAAGACAGATGGGCTAAAATTGTGAACGAATGGTACCCAAGAGATGGAAAGAGGTCACGAGGAAGACAAAGAATGAGATGGAGTGACGAGTTTGTCAAAATGCTAGGCACAACCTGGCAAAGAATGGCACGTGACAGAGAAGTGTGGAAAAGACTGGAGGAGGCCTTCGTCCAAAGGGCGTACTGAGGAACAAAAAAGGCTCTAAAAATAAAACTAATATAATATTTATTTGTAAAAATTAGTAATCTTAGCATAAGTAATTATTTTTGTTAATGTATCTTCTTTTCTTCAGTAATAAAGGCTTTATTTATTTTTATTTATTATTTTTAAAGTTAACAAAGTATCTTTTTTTGTATGCGAAAATGATGAGACGGGCAAGATGCTTAGCTGATGTTACTACGTAATAGGTACATCGCCGCAGTGGTATACCTACCCGCAACGACTCTACAAAAAGAATTCTAATAAGTACTACCACTAAATTTTTTCTACGAATATGGTTGATTATACCTGTATGTTATTAAAGTAAATGTAAGTATATCTTTGGTATGTATGTATAAAAAAACTCTCAGGCATCGCAGGCAGCATACTTTTGTCGCAATGTTTTCTTTCACCGGCAAGCAAGCTTTTTACAAATAGGCAGAGATGCAGGACTCCTGAAGATAAATGACTCTGAAGTCTTATTTGCCAAAATAGTTATAACACAGGTTACAGTTTAATATACGAAACTAGCGCAATTAGGTTTTTCACAAATATTGCGCTAAACATGTATTTTTCCGGAATAAAAAGTAGTATTTGTGTAAATCCAGTAGTTGTGGCGTGAAGGAGTACTTATCAATTTTTCATAACTTTGAATTCAGTTTCACGTACTTAGGGGGGCGTAGTTTGGAAAAAAAAATTCTACCAAAGGAGTTTCTAGACCTAGCGGTTGAGCTGTGCACAGTGCATTGACTTTATGTTAGTCGGTCCCTAATCAGGCAGTCAGTCAAAGTACGTAAGCGCTGTAATAAATTCGAGTTTTTTTCCAAGTTTATACAATAAGCGATAAGTAGGTAGGTGCTCGTGTGTGTGTGTGTGTTATCAAATCCTATAAAAATCAGTAATAATGTTATGATTTTATCAACAGAGTTATATCAGCGGGCCCCGATGCAATACACCGAGTCCGGTAGGGTGACTGTAAAACTGGATGTTGTAGAGCATTGTGCAATAGACTATTGTAAAAACTTTCGTTTTCAAAACCGAAATATGAGCCGGCCTGTGTTTGGTAGCTAAGATAGCATCTACAAACATATCGTTTTTCACTCCACAACTAAAGTGAACTAGCCTGTTTTGCGTTGCGATGGTTATCTCCTATTGCCGTGAGATAAGCGCTTTACAAGTAAATGGCTTTATTAATGCTAAACGGTTTTCTAATGGTGTTTTTTTAATGCACGCTCGATGGAGTCCTTTTTAGCTTCCGCTTTCTTTGTTGCAAAGTTTTGATTTTATTGAGAAAACTTAATAATTTATGTAATAGTTGAAGTAACTAGACATCTTTTTAAAATTGGTTTCTAGATCTTGGATTAGAATGTTTGATCGATCTCGCTTATAAGTTACTGAACAAATTCGGAACTTTGGGCTTTTTAATTAGTTGGAAGTGGAACCAAGGAATTTTCAGGGGATTTGTTAATCCAAGGTATACCTAATCTACGTACTTATTAAGGTATAATCTACGTATTATTAATTACCCTCTACTTAGATATCTCCATTCGAAAATTCAGCAGATTTCAGCAGAAATTCAGAAGAAGTAACAAGTCAGCTACTTATCTAGAAAATTTAATTTCTTCTCATTCTCATCCATTTTTGAAGGTTGGCTATAATTTTTCCAGTGGATATGTAAACTCTGAAGTTTTTTTTTTTCGTCTATTTTTAAACCACGACTTCCTTCTTGTGTCCGTCTAGGTAGAGATGGTCTAACAGAAAAAAAAGGTCCTTTAAAAGCTTTGATTTGGATTTAGATGATAAAAGAGTCGATATCTCCTATTTCCTGCACAAAATCATCAAACAAATCCTTACATTCATAAAACCGATAAACAGTAACTATTATTTCGAATACATCCAAATATAACTAATAGAGTTTTTTTATACTGTCATCCGAAACTTCCAAAGTAACAACAGATTTGCACCGGACAACCGCAAATAGGAAGGAATATTGTCATTCGAGACTCAACAAAAGCGAAATTATCATTTCCCAAACACTGAATAGGATTATGCGTTGTTATCTATTATTTGGTCACCCCAGCGATGCGATCGCAGAAATATGATCGGTTATATTTAGTTTATTATAACGATATTTGCTATTTCGGCGCTCGCTATTGTTGGCCGATGCATTGATTGGCTGATAAGACGCTTTGTGCTCACTCTTCGACCTAATGTGCTATACATAGTACACTTAATACTGTAATTGTTTGTAACGGATAGAATTGTACATAATTTTTAAAAAAATTGGTTGTCTGTAAAGTCGGTTTACTGACGATAGTTGAACGTGAAAACTCTCGCTTGCACTTCAAGCCTTACATGGAACGCCTCAGAGCGAGGAAGAGCGAGGTAACGCGAGCGAGGTACGCGAGGTAACGCCGGATGAGTCATGTTTTTTGTGCGTGCAGCCGGCTCTATCGAATTATAGGACGTTGTCACGTCAAAAAATACCATACTTACATCACACTTAGGTTATAAATGTGAGGCTAAACCTGACCTTTGTACCGAAAGCTTGGAAGCTGTACCTACCTACATATACTTAGATACTTTAGTTTGGCTGTAATGAGCAATCCGGACGATTTAGCTCTAACTTTTTAAATAGTGAGTTAGTGACGGGCTTTCATTGCCGTAGCCATAATATGTCATATTATCTGCTATCGTCACAGAAAGCTGTCGTCAAAAATGTATGAGAATGTTTTAGAAAATGCTTAAGTTGTTCAAAATTCAGAATCTTGTCTATTGGAGAGCAATGATGAGGTATTTTGGTTACGTATAATATTATGATATTATTACATATGTTATGTATATTATTATTTTTTCCTCGAAATATAATAAATGAGCGGTGGACTAAAACCGTTATTACTATACCCTTATTGTAGTTAAGGACAAAAGTCCCATTATTATTTTTCTCCCGCCATAGTCTACCTAACTATTTCATTAAATTATACAAATATTCGAACGTTAGATAAGTCTGTCACTATTTTTATAAAATCTATTACACACGGCTGAAGGCACAGCCGGCGGGAATGTTCCAATATTGTAATAATAAGATGTATACGAGTTACGAGTATAACATTAGACACCGCTAGTTGCTCGGCTGGTACGAGGCGTGCATACTGTGACGTGTCAGATGCTATCGGTGCTATGTTCTGACACTTGACCCGGGGTTGCCACACGCTCCCCGAGCTTAGGATGAGTCCAAGTTTTAAAATCTGTGGGTAACTCTGATAAACAGGAACGAGCCTAACACTAGTTGTATATGATGTCTAACCAGAGGGGCTAGACCTGTGGGCTAGACAAAGTAACAGACGTTTAGCGTTCACGACAGTAGATAAAAATGTATGGGCAAACCACGTGACGAATGAAAACAAATGAAAGCAGAATCTACTTTATGCTTCTGAAAGCAGAATCTACGTTGTTCACTGTCGGCTGTCAATTGTCATGCGAAGTACGGTAAAGTTATCTACAAGGTCTGCGAGAACGCCATGGAGCGTTCAAATCGTCGTAGTCGATTATCAAACACAGTGTGTTTCTCTCTATTCGGTCACGTGGTTTTTCTACAGTCACTTGTTTTGTCCATACATTTTTGTCTACGCCAAACGCCAAACGACTGTTACTTTGTCTAAGCACGCAGGTATGTATACAAATAGACATATACCTACCCTAGACGCAGACGCGACTGAAAAAGTCTCGCGAGTTTCTCGATGCCAAACTTGCTTGTTATGACACCAACAGTAAGGCCACGCTGTAGTTTGCTCAGCAGCCACCTATGACAGACATGGAATTTTGACAGATGGCGCTACTGCTTGCTTGTACGCAAATGGCTTGCGTAAATCGTTCGGGAAATGGCATTACGTCGCGTTATTCCATTTTGCGAAAGGTTGGTACCAGACGACAATATAATGTGTAGGTAAGGAATGTAAATCGCGTAAATGACGCGAGCTGTCACTGGTCAAATTAAATAGCATGCGCTTTCTCGGCTTCCTATTACATATTTCCGTCCTTGCTCCAAAATAACTCCAAAAAAATTGGTTGTCTGTAAAGTCGGTTTACTGACGATAGTTGAACGTGACAACTCTCGCTTGCACTTCAAGCCTTACATGGAACGCCTCAGAGCGAGGTAATGCGAGCGAGGTAACGCCGATAACGCCGGATGAGTCATGTTTTTTGTGCGTGCAGCCGGCTCTATCGATTTATAAGACGTTGTCACGTCAAAAAAATAAACAGCAAACTAGAGGAAAGACAACATCAAAACGCAATAATAAGTCAATATGGCTAGAGCTGCTGAAATGGTTTAAAAGTAGGAACATGCTTTTTTTTGTGTCGTGGCGATAATTGCAAGTCTAGACCACTCCCACCAACTGCCCACGGTCACAGTAGGCCCTGTTCCAAAATTTCCGGACGCATGCTGACCCTACATCGACCTCCTACCGCTAGCGGCGTGAAGCAAAGCCGCGTTTGACCGCAAATAAACAAACAAACAGGCGAACATACGCCGTCCGTGATCCACCATCGCACCACCATCGCCTTGTCACTTACACCGCGCTCTGACAACTCACGCGCGCCGCTACTGAAACAAAAAACAGACAAGAGTGACGCATTACTCAGTTAATGTGTTCCGTAAGTATTCATTACAAGTAACTACTTGACTGCAGTCGATGTTGTCGTATTGATTTGGAGGCGCTATTTACCCCTACGGCACTAGTATTTAATTTCTAACGGTTGTTGCAGAGCGTCGCGTCGGGACGTGCATGAGATAATAGAAAAAAGAAAACAACGTAAGTATTGGTTTTTCAATTATTTTTAATTATTAATTTTTATTATTAATTCATCAATATAGTATCCCAAAAATTGGTCCAAGCGTCTGGTGACCCGAGAGCTGGCGCTTATTTAGCTCAACGGCTAAGTTTAGCCATACAAAGAGGAAATAGCGCCAGCGTCTTGGGCACTATGCCCATAAATGATCAGTTGAATGGTGTATATATTTTGTAAATATTATAATTTATTATTTTTTAATCACGTATATTAAGTTTAGATTTATTTTGAGTCCCTGTAATAAATATACAACGTATCCTTCCTTATGGCTTGGCCACCTACATGTAGCGTGTTTGAGGTCGGGTCGGGTCAGCAGTTTAGAAGAGTATTGATTAAAACCATTTATCTCGACCGTAAATAGACGTTATGGACAACTCTCAATGTTCACGCAGTTACCCTTGCCGAGAAACTATCGGACGACGTTCGCTCCATGTTCGTTGCACTCCAAAAGTATGGACAAAAGTAAAAACTCAAAGAGGTGTCGCGAGTTCAATGTTTTCTTTCTCAAATCTCATCCCAATCAGAGGAGTCGGTTACGGTAACCAGTTCAACAGATTTTTTCCATCTCAAAAAGGACACGCATATGGAACTTCAACAAGTCTCCTAGCGCGCGGATCTCTAAAAACCACAACAAATAAGCCATGTTCCCTCGCGTTAGACAGTTGGAAGTGTTACGTTTACGTATTTTCGAGTAGCTAGTCAAAGTTAGCCGTGCCTGCCAATCACGGGCGGTGTGTGTAACCCGATACATCGGTACATTCCGTACCGCTTTGTGGTACCCGGTACCTACTCCGCGCGGTGCGCCCGCGCCGGTACGGTATCGAATTAGGCGCGTATTGTACTGATTGTGACGACTTTTGTTCACTTTTTACCAAAACCAGACTCGGTTATCAAACTTTTTCTATCGAACCTCATTTTTTCTCACGGACAAGTTGAACTCTTTTTTTTCTTATAATAAGTACATAATATGTAGGTACTATTGATTCAACGTGTCCTGAGCCAGGAAACAAATCAACTTTAATGTTAAATAAATTTTTATCAATTAAAATGTTTTTTCATGTCTTGTCCTTATTTTTGTTAGCACCAGACCCTGGTTACCATGTATCACCAAAGTACTCATCAAGACTGATCAAACAAGCCAATTTCGACGGGGTTGTGACGTTTAACTATCGAGTTCCTATAGCCATCTTCCGACTCCATCATTACATCAGCTCCATGTAACATCATTTCTTTCTTCTTTCTTCTTCTTGTTTCTGGGATTTTTCCGCGATTAGGCGATACTTCGCCCGCTGCGCGTGACGTCGCTGATTCGGGTCCCCGCCGGATCACTCCAGCCAGCCGAGCTCACTCCAGAATCCGAAGAGGCCTCCCAGGTCGCACAGGATATTTTGGAGTGTTGCTGAGGATCCCAAGTAGATCTCGCGTTGGTCCGACACTCCAGTGCATCTTAGTAGCACGTGTGCCGGTGTTTCGTCCTCCTCCATGCAGGCTCTGCACAGAGGGCTGTCCGTGATTCCTAGGGTGGAAAAATGTTTGTTTAGTGAGCAGTGCCCTGTAATCATGCCTACGACTAGTCTTAGTTTGTCTTTACTAAGCCGTAGAAGTTTATCTGTTAGGTGTTTATCTAAGTGTGTTAAAGCTGTTCTTGCTTGTCTACAGTCTGTAGTGCGTTCCCATATTTGTGCGTGTATCTGTGCGGTGTTTTTGTGTAACCATGATTTGTACTCGCTGAACGGTATTGGGACAATGGGTTCTGGTCCCGCTACCGTCATCGTTGTGGCCTTTCGTGCTAGATCGTCCGCCGTCTCGTTACCTACATTACCACTGTGACCGCGAATCCAGCGTAATGTTACTTTGTTTGTCTTTGATATATATTTGAGTCTTTTATGGCACCCCAATAAGAGCTTCGAGGTTGCGGTGTTTTTGGCCAGAGCTTTAAGGATTGCTTGGCTGTCGCTGTGAATGTTTATGTTGAAATTTGTTACCTTTCTGTTTGCTATAGCAGTTGCTGCGGTTTCGATGCCAACACATTCCGCTTGGAAGACCGAGTTGTTCTTACCGAGTGGGTGGGCTATGTTTATGTTCAGCTCTGGACAGTACACACCAGCTCCTGTACCGTTGCTTGTTTTGGATCCGTCTGTGTATACGTCTATCGTATTGGTGGTCGGTTTGTAGTTCTGCTCTTCTTCTATGACGATTTTATATTGTTTGTCCATTACATGTTCCTTCCGTGTTTTGTCACAGATCCAGTCCGTGTAAGGGCAGTTTCGCATTGCGTGTAGTATTTTGGTATGGCCTGTTTGGTTCTCTTTCCACAAACCATATGTTTTCAGTCTGAGCGCTGCGAGTGCTGCTTCTTCCCTTATATAGAGGTGAAGCGGAGGTATGCTTAGTATCGCTTCTAGTGCTGCGGTTGGTGTGGTGCACATGCTTCCGGTGATCGCTAGGCATGCTTGCCTTTGGAATTTTTGGAGCTCTTGTTGTGCCGTCGTTAGGAGTGTTCTGGGCCACCAGACTAGTGATGCGTATGTCAGTGCACTTCTAACGACTGCAAAGTAGAGCCAGTGTATTATCTTTGGTTTTAAGCCCCATGTCTTTCCTATCATGCGTTTGCATTGATTCAGAACGACTGTCATCTTCTGTATCTTGTTTTCCAGGTGCGCTTTCCAATTCAGCTTTCCGTCTAATATTACGCCGAGGTATTTTACCTCCGTCGATAACGTTAGACTTGTGCCAAAGAGTGTTGGTGTTTTTGATAACGTAGGTTTCCTTTTGTTGGTGAACAGTATTAGATCCGTCTTTTTGGGGTTCACAGTTAGTTCATTTTCTTTGCACCACCTCTCTATGAGTTTTAAAGCATTTTGCATTATTGTACTCAGTGTGTTTTCTTGTTTCCCACTGATGAGGACTGTAAGATCGTCCGCATATCCCACTGTGAAGAAACCGTTGTCGTTCAGTTTTGTTATAAGGTCATCTACGACGAGGTTCCACAGTAGCGGTGATAGGACACCGCCCTGTGGACATCCCCTCGCCACTATGCCTTTGGTTAGACCATTGATTTCTAGCTGGATCACTCTCTTTTCAAGTAGTGATCCTATCCATGTTCGTAGGGTATCTGGTACCTTGTATCTCGCCAGTGCTGCGTCTATACTCTTGAAAGTCGTTTTATCAAAGGCACCTTCGATGTCGACAAACGCTCCCAGTGTTGATATTTTGTTTCCAAGATTGTGTTCTATTTTGCCCACCACAGAGTGCAAAGCTGTTTCAGTCGATTTGCCTGTACTATAGGCATGTTGGTTTCGAAGTATCGGTATGTGATGCATTGCTCCGTCACGTAGATATCTGTCGCCTAGCCTTTCCAGCGTTTTCAGTAGAAACGAGGTAAGGCTAATTGGTCTAAAAGATTTAGGTTGGGTGTAGTCCGTTTTTCCAGGTTTTGGGAGGAAAATCACTTTTACCTCTCTCCATGTTTTCGGTATGTATTTATAGGCTATGCAGGCTTTATAGATGTCCGCGAGCCGTGGTGTTAGTTTCCCGCTCGCCCATTGTAGCAGTGCCGGGAATATGTTATCTGTTCCTGCAGCTTTGAAGGGGTGGAAGCTGTCGATAGCCCATCTCACCCTGTCTTGTGTGACTGTTTTGTTTGCTATTTCCCAGTCTTCTTCTGACGGGGTATTGTTCTGTTCATTGGTCCAATCTGGCTCATTTACGATTCTACATCCTGGGAAATGTGTCTCTATCAGAGTTTCACATACTTCCTTTTGGTTTATAGTATAGCTCCCATCAGATTTCTTAAGAGAGCCTAGGGTACTATTGTTATCGTTGGATAGGATTTTCCTGATCCTGTTTGCATTGTCATTTGATTCTATGTTTGTACAGAACCTTTTCCATGATTTGTATTCTGTTTGTCTAACCAACTTTTTATATTGGTTTTGCATCACTTTAAAGTTATCCCAGTCCTTATCTTGTCTGGTGTTCATGGCTCTGCTAAAGAGGTGTCTTAGCCTCTGCCGTTTCCTCTCTAGATCCAGATTCCACCAACTGTGTTTTGGTGCTTGTTTAGTTCTCTGTGTATAGATGGGACATGCTTGTTCATAGCATGTTTGTATATGTTCGGTAATTCTTTTGACATTTTCTTCTATTTTCAGAACGTCTGCTGTGTTGGTTTTTGTGTCGTTTATTTTTGTATTTATAAGTGCTTTATATAGCTTCCTATTTGTTTTTCTGGGATTTCTCCTAGGTATTTCTGGAATTCGTTCCAGGTTTAATTCATAGCTAATGCGTCTGTGGTCTGATAGTGACGGTTCGTCGCATACATGCCAGTTTCCTACTTGTCCTGATATGTTGTGTGATGCCAGGGTTATGTCTATGATTGTCTGAAAACGGCTCGAGACGAATGTTGGTTCTGAACCTCTGTTTAGAATGTTAAGGTTAGTAGTGAGTAAATAGGAAACTAATTGCTCACCTCTTTTGTTATTCGTTCGGCTTCCCCATAATGTATGGTGTGCGTTGCTGTCCACTGAGATGATGAGATCTAAGTCCTCATTTTCGCAGTGACGTATTAGATCCGATACCTCCTTTGTTGGTATTTGTCCTTCAATCGGGAGATATAGAGACGCCATGACCAGAGGTTTCGGTGTTGCGCCTACTCCTTGTTGTATTCCATTTTGTATTTTTACTGCTGTTAGATCTCTGTAACAGTATTGCGTTAGTAGTGACGCTGTTATACAGCGTGGTACATATATACATGTTCTAGGCGGTTCTTGCAAACTGTTATAGTAAAGCTTACCGTTGCAGTTTCCGAGGCCGCATATACTCTTGGCCCTGACCCACGGCTCCTGGATCAAGGCGATGGTCTCGGGTTCAACCTCCAGCAGTCTTCTGAGGTTGGCCGTCGCGAGGTGTTTGTGCTGGAGGTTGGTCTGTATGACTTTGATACGGTTGAATGGTACGTTAGTGATCGGCCTTAGGGGCCCATCGTTTTAGCAGTTCCCCTAGATTGGGTACTGCAGTCGATCCTACCATAGCCGTCCCCGACGATGGTCCGGTAGATGTTCCTGTGGATGTTCCTGCCGCCCTCTCCCATGCGGTTGTGGTTGATGGGGGCGTGGAAGTAGAGGGCTCGTCTGCCAACAGCTCGTCTGCCAACAGCTCGTCTTCAGACTCACTCTTTTCAGACGGTCCCTCCGTGATACTAACCGGTTCAGTGGGTTTTGGTAAGGGAGGCAGGTCTTCCATTGTCTCGATGTCCATCGGCTGGAGGTCCGGTTTTGGGAGTTCTTTAGGTGGAGTCTCTCCTAGTTCATCTCCGTTGATGAAACGGAGGTAAATGGTGCCGGTCGAGTATGACACCCTTCTACCCCTGGCCATTATGCCGTCTATTTGATCTACAGGTATCCCTAGGATAAGGTTGATTCCCCGTTGTCGGTTTTCCACACGTTGATATGAGTACAAGGTCCACGTCGATACTTTGTAGTGCGGGTTCTGGAAAGTAAGGACCTGGTGCAGGAGCTCCATGTCCTTGTCATAGCCTGGCACATACAGCACCGACTTCACCTTTGCAGGTATGTCGGCCTGGTTTATCAGCGTGTACCTTGTACCCGCCTTAGGTGCCTTCAGCCGCGGTACGGCTTCACGCAACCAGGTCAGGTCCTTGTCCGTGCTACACCACACCTTCAGCACTCCGTCGCTAAAGTACGCTTTACCGACGAACTGCGGAACGTGCGGTCCTACCCCTACCCCAGAATTCTTCATCCAGTTGGCGTGCTCTCTAACGGTGTTAAAGATCTCCTCCTGAATGAGAATCTGGAGGTTGTCGGCTTGTTCTTGTGTCAAGTCGGTCTTTGGGTCGGTTGTTATCGCCACACTCAGGTGAGGTTGGCTCGCCTGAGCATAGGAAGTCGTCGGTCGTGTGCGTTTGTCAGGTTTGAGTCGCTTGTTCTCTCCCCTGGGTGATATTGTGTCGTCAAGCCTTTCCCGCTTTAAGCCGGTCTGGCCTGTCGACGTGTCGGTGCTCCTCCTCCTTTCGTCAGCCTTGCCGGTGTGGCTGGGCCGACGTGGTGGTGGGGCGTTGGTGCTTGGTGCGTTCGGTACATCATTTCTTTAGAGAAGAAAAGTAAAGAAACATCATTTCTTTAAAAAACAACGTGAATTTTGATTTCGTTTACAAAATCATTCAATTCATCATAGTTCGACGAATATTGTTATTTCCTTATTTTTCACCAATAAAGAAAAGGGTGTTCGGCTATTAGACCACCTTTAGCGCATTCCTATTTTTTTACTTTTTTTGTGTTTTTTACTTTTGTGCAATAAAGTCTATCTACTTATATATGTATGTTTGTCTGTCTTGTCTGTTTCTTGGACCTACTAGGGTTGTTATCTGTGCCAACTGTATCACCTAAGTGAAACTTTGTTATCACAGTAAGCTGATAGGGTTTCAGACTGAATTGGCATTTTGGTGGAATTTATATCATAGAATCACTATAATTATTGTGCAATTTTTATCGTTACTTCGTAGTAATCTGTGACTGAGTGACAGTGGCTTAAAGGTAATCTTATTGATGTTTTGTTTAACCGAATTCAAGTATCAACATCTGATATATTGTTAGAGTTGACGACTGACGTATTGACATTGAACCCGGCTGAGTTTGTTGTGGGCTTCTTCTCAGTGCAGGGCGCGTTCGAACACTCGTAAACTTAGTTTTTAGTCGACTTGTAGTTATACATATGTGACAAATATCATATTGACGTTTTACAAGAGCCTGTACGTTAGGCCTATGTGAAATAAAGATATTTTGACTTTGACTTTGACTAGGCACAAGAGCTGCAAAAGCTCCGAGGGGTTGTTTTCTATGTAAATCATGAAATACACTTGATTCATGTGAAATTTATCTTAATTTATAACATATCCAATCACCCTTTATTATAAAGGCGAAAGTTTATGTGGGTTACTCCTTTACGAAAAAAAATGTAAATGAATTTGGAATCACCAAAGGAGAATGCCATTTCTTGTATGAAAAATGGGCTATACTTGCGTCTTAACGAAATCATCGGTAAAACATTAGAAATATTCCCAATATTATGTTAAAAAAAAATTTGGAATACTTCAAAATATCTTGCATTCATACACATACATACACACACATCATACATACACATCTTATCTCAAGAAAATTCAGTTTCCGTAGAATTTGTAAAAATGCACTTTGGCACGAACTTCTGAGTTCTAAAATTTCAATTTTACATTATTTTACATATACTGTACCGTAGGCTGTATTACACAATTGTCGTAGGTATATTATTACAATTGTCGTCAAATGACAATGTCTCCACAATAACATGTCCTTGTCTGTCATTAGGAGATAAATATTTAAGTGTCTGATCGTTCGCTCACGTAATAAATAGCATAGGCGCACGATATTGTAATACAATAATATTTTCCATGTCTACACACTACATACGGTTACATACAGGGGGTGTTTTTTTTCTTTTATTTGGCTTGCGCTTGACGATAATCATGCCTGATGAAAAGCAATGATGAGGTCTTGGTTGGAGCGCGCTTGCCTAAAAAATGCCTCTCTAAGGCACCCAGATTGTACTTAGCTGGAAACACGGGGACTGGAAGGGCGTTCCACACCTTAGCGGTGCGTGTCAGAAACGTTTCGTGCGAGTTTGTTGGACGTCAACCACATACGGATGCCACCGCTCTCGGCGTCTTGCGGTCCTATGGTAGAAAGGTGAAGAAGGTACAAGGTTATATGTATTTTCTGAGCACACTCACCAAAGTATATCCTGGAAAAACCGCTAAACAGGCAACATTGCTATTAGTTAGTGTGTTAACTCTGAGTTAACAAAGAACCCAGGTTGGCGCAAGTGGGCCTTTAGGGGTAGCATTTCCAAAACTCGTCATAATGCCTAATTTTAGCCCTAACCCGATGGTTTGAGCTTTCCGTATCAGTCAATTACATACCTATGCGGTCTTTTTTAGGGTTTTAAGATCACTTTGTTGTCAATTTGGAATGGTTGTCGATAATTGCCCGACGTTATTGCAATCATAAAAAATTGGAAATCGTTATTATTAAGTTTTCGGTTCGGTAAGAAAAGTTATTTTTATGGTTTTACATTTCTATAATAGTACGGAACCCTCGGTGCACGAGTCCGACTCGCACTTGACCGGACCTATTGTTGAGTGTAACATGAATATAAACCTAATTGTACGACGGTAGCAATTAAGCAATGTATGGAACATTAAATCGAACATTTCCTTACATTACATCCGGTTGATAGCGATGAATATTTCAGCAACGCCGCCCGCCCTTCGTGTTGGGCAGTTTTACATATCAATATTACATCGGAACCAAACACTGGCTAGGGCAGTCACCGTGGTAGCTCTCTACTAAGGGTGTTTTCATGGGACAAATGCGGAAAAACGGCCATGGGTATTTTCAAAAGTTGATCGAAATACCTAAGTCGGTAAATTAAAAACTGTTGGTGATTCATTCTCTACTATAGTCGATATATAACTACCTAAAATGATTTTTGCACTAAGAAAAGCCCATACATATATAGTCATAGCTAGCGTAGTTATACGTGTTCTGGTTTTGAAGGGGCGATCAATGGTCTGATAACTGGCCTGGGCTTTTTAAAATTTTGTAATTTCTAAATAGACGTTTCGAAGTCATAAAACTTCAACGTCTGAGAGAGACTTCGGCCACAATTGGTAACCAACCTACCTAAACGCTGTACCGCCAAGCATTTAGCGTTTCGATGCGATACATAATATATTTACCTCCTCCAAGTTAGTAAGATGACATCTTCGGCTTGATGTTCACTTACCATCAGGAAAGAAACTCATTGCTGATCATTTATATGTATATCTATTTATCAGCCAGTACTCATACCTACATGCGTATTTTGTAGTAATATTTGAACACAATTTTATAAGTAAGTATAATGTCTAGTTATCAAATAGATTATAATTAGATAGAAACCAAAATTATAAAATAGCACCTAATCCTATAATCCGTGTTGACAGAATTGGTACAAAACAAACGTTATCTTGAATTCAAATTCATGTAAGAAAAAATTCCGCATGACATTGGTACATAGGTATTAGGTAGGTAGGTACCCTTTCTATCTATCTGAAGACTTTAAAATTTTCTCTCGTAAATTATATTTTCGAATTAAGTAGTCATTCTAGTGGATTATCGCATATCTGTACCGATAAGAAATGCATAAAGAATAGATTATAAAAACATCGTACGATTTGGCTTACTCCTAAATCCTATAGTGATAGGCACTTAGCAACGCACCTACTCAATAATTTGTTATCACTTATTATTTAAGGTGTTTATCATCAGAATCCGCGTTGGATTTAATCGCTCAAAATATGTCAAATTTAATTAAGATAACTAAATTAAAATATACGACTTCGTTGTGGGAATTATAGAGCTACATACATAAGAGACAAGGTATACGAACCGAAATTACAAAACAGTAGGAAAAAAGCACTGGCGAGGAAAATAATACTTTTGCGTGATAAATGATAATAATTGCGTACTAATAATAATATAGCGTGCGCTAAACACATATGAAAAATCTAAATTCACATATGAAAAATCTGCTCGTAGATTCGCCAGGTGCACTGCAGAGTGCAGACGTAATAGTAGCTTTATTTAAAGCGTTCTGTCAGTTTTTTATACCGGTGGACTGTGGGTAACATATTATACGCGCCGGGCCTACAACGCAACGCCCTGCGTGGTCAGTATAGATGTTGTTGGGGCTGTCGTGGCGCTGTAGCGCATCTAAAATGTTTGCTGACGCGCATACGAGTGACTTTTTTGCTATAATGCGCAAAAAAGCAGTGTCAGCAGCGCGCTTACGTAACAGCGACAACGGCATCCTAAGGGTACTTGCTGCCAGATACGACTGCCCCATACTATGTCACTGTACTGGCATAGCTATTGGGAGATTAAGATAAAATTACAGCTATACGTATTTTCTTACCTTATATAAATTAACAATACTAACCTAGGAATTAAGAAAAAGATGTTACTAACATACCTACTAAAACATGGATGAAATCGTCTGAATTAAACGTTTATTTATATTTATTTATTATTTAAACTACCACTGCACAATAAGAATGCAAGTTCGCTCCATGTCGAACAGGCTAGAAAATCGTAAAGAATTCATTTATCGTACGAATCTATTTATCTAATCGTCAAAAAATTACATTACAGGTACTCGTTGGTAATGAGTATGTGGCATTCGATTTTTTTCATTGTTATTTCAGTTGATGTTTCTCCCAGCAAAGAAATATGGAAAGCTGTCAAAAATAATTTGGTTGATTAAGAAAACGGGCGTGTAACGGCGTCGGGTTGATATGCTAATGCTATTGTTGCTGCGGCCTCCTCCCTCGCCTTTGAGGCCTTTGTGCGATCGCCGCCGCCGCAATTATTGTAATTATATTTGTTCTTCCCGCTACGCCGCCGGCAGCGCGCACACCTTGCTACGAAGCGTAGACACCTGACGTAGCACTTCCTGAAAACAAATTTTTACTTCTTACAAGTAAAAACTTTGATGACTCGACCTTTTGTATATTTGTAGCTTCATTTGAATTCAATTTATATAAGGTACAAATATGTACCTACAGGGAAATATAAAAATACCGTAGCACTCTCGGCCTGGTAGCTGTTTACATTCATGAGTTGTTAGTTTTAATGTAAAACAACTACAGGCCGAGAGCGATTTAGTATTTTTTATAATATGACCCAGTATAGAAGCTGTTTGGCTCTGTGAAGATTTGCATCAACATTAATTTAAACAACTCAGTCTCTAAAGTTAAATTAAAACATACCTACAAAAAATGATAAGTACGTGGAAAATAATTTGACGAATATGGCACCCGAAAATATATTCTGCGTAGGATTCAACTTAGGTTCTACAGACCAATCTGTATTTGTTCTACTTACGAGTAGGTACATATTTGAAGCCCCAGTAGTTATAATATTATTATATCATTCAAACGAATGATTATCGAATTGATAATAACCTCAATTTTTGATGTCAGTTGAAAATAAGTGATCATATTTATTGATGTATTTCCTCTTTTTACATTGAAATTGTATTGATAAATTGTCGATAGTGTGTGGGCGATGCTTATACGTCGTAGGTGCATGACTGTTGAATCTTTTGTGTCAAGTGCGGGCAGTGGAAATGTAACAAACAGCAAGCACCTCGCTTTATTCCTGTTAATTACATTTGTTTAGTAATATCAGTAATAAGTGTGCTTCTGTTATTAGAAAACGTATCTTTTCCGCTATGCATGAGAACGATTGTTATTTCTTATCCATTTGTATTTTGCGTTTCTATTGAACGTAACTTACATTGTTATAGCTATTGTACTTACTTATCTAACTAAATACCTATATGATTTAAAATAAAAATAACATATTTTCTTGTATAATAATAGTTGTCGAGAACTGGAGACTATTGTTGGAAGTTTGATTTTAATTTACAATTTATTTTATGTCACTGCATTCCTTCTCCATTCAAACTTTCATCAAAACTTTTTATAAGTTTCGAAGCATATAACTACTTCAAAATTCCGAAAAGTTTAGGTGCATGCCTGCAGTCTGGGATTTATTTTATCCCGGAAAAGTCGACAGATATCGTGGGATTTTGAAAAAAGTGAAATTTTCTGTAGGTACCTAATAATCTAATAGCTACAGCTGTTTGGTAGATTGCTATAGCAAACTTCATTGAAAGTAAGTACAAGGCATGGGAGGGAGCGGAATCTCCGAATTTATCCGAAGTCTCCGAATTTATCCGAAATCTCCGAATTTATGAAAAAAAAAAAACAATTTGTGCGGGCGAAACCGAGAACAAAACTTAGCTGTCAGTCGTGTAGTTCAGTTGCGATTATTACAATCAGATAGCGCATCAATCAGTATCGTGTTTTGATGTGTTTGCGTAAACACTGCGCTGCGATACGACGCGATACGACGCGATAGCGTATCGCGATCCCACGTGATACGCGACACAAAGTCCAAAGCGTTGCCAGCGCAGCGCCCTTAGCCAAACGACTTATCGTCGTCATAGAATCCTGTCGACTGCTCATTACATATCTATAAATGGAAAAAAAAATATTGGGAATGAGTGAAATGGTGGTCATGTCGCCACTCTGAGTCGATCTGTAATTAGCAAAGGATCGGAATAGGCATTGTCTCAACCCTGTTGTTTTTATATTACACAACTGGCCAAATCCGAGCTACACACAACTTTGAGGACATTTTGATGAACTCTCTGACAAGCAATTTTCCTCACGTTTCCTTTCAGGCTTAAACAAGTGATATTTACTGTCCTTAAACATTGAATATATCAATTAAGACATACCTTATATTTTGGTTCTTGATTTTGATTAAGGCGATGATAGCCCTTTGGTTCAGGTACTTTACCTCTCATGAGGTTAGGGGTTTTAATTCCGTGCATCTCTCACTTAACGGAGCTATTTGTATTGTAGGTACCAAATGGCATACTTAACATTTTTTTAACTATATGGCTAGCGCTTGACTGTGATCACTCCTGATGGGAAGTGAAGATACAGTCTGAGGAGATGCCTATTCACTCTTGATTTGAAAGCGCCCAGGTTGTAAGTGACTGCGTATCAGGAACGAGGAATCAAACCGCTACGTACGCGTCTTTGGCACGTCGACTATGTATGGGAAGCCTTTTCGATGCCTTGCCGTTCTACGGTAAAAACGTGACGGGGGAACCAAAAATAGTTCCTGAGCAAACTCTCCGAAATATATTGTATAGAATATCAACAGACAGGAAACCTTACGACAATATTCGTGGCTTTGGAGTTCTTTGTGGACCAGTGTCTGGTCGCCGTTGGTGAAGAAAAATATTATACTGAGCAACTGAATCTCGCATGCCTGAGAGGTTAACACAACACAATCTTCATCAACACTGTGTCCCCGTTAAGCGAATATTATATTAGTTAATATATTATACTCGATTAATTTTAAATGACCTTCCACTGACTCAGTAGGTACTAAGTACAGATTTGATACAAAGTAGATACCAATTGCAACAGTCACAATGATCAGTAAACTGTAAATCATTACTTAAGCCCAAAAATATTTTATCACAAACAAACAAGCAAGAGCATATTTATTGATTCGATAGTGGAAAAACGTTTTTCCATGAATCACTCAAGTCCGTGTAGCAACCGTACATTTTGCGCAAGCACATGTTGATAAAATCTTTTCGTGCGTAACACCAGTGTACTTTTGTTTGTTTGCGATATATTTTGGCTGCATGCAGATATATTATGACGTTAATAAAGGATTATCGATTACAATTGTGAATTCTGAAAGTACTTATATCTTTTTGTTGTTATGCAAAAATGCTAAATCTAACTCATCGTTTTATTGACTCATCGTTTTAGAGTGGGCCTCAAATGAAAATGGCACCTACCTGTAGATACAATTACTTCATTGTTCGTGTGTCTATGTTGTGTAAAGATTGTGTGTATTTATTGTAAGATAGTTGAGAAGCAATTAAGATATCCATGGAAGTTATGAATAAATAAATAAACGCTTAATTCAGATGTTTCCATCCAAATGTTGTTAGTAGGTATGTTAGTTACAATTTTCTCTTAATTCCTACGCTAGTATTGTTAATTTAGTTAAGGCAAGAAGATAAGTAAAACAGGAATTAATTTTATCTTAAACTCCCAATGGCTATGCCAATACAGTGACATACCTACTCGAAGTATAGGACAGTCGCATGTCTGGCAGCAAGTACCTACCCTTAGGATGCCATAGTTATGGCTCATACTTCTTGCTTTGGCATGTTTTTGAAATTAGAATCTCAGCCTGTAGAAGCCGTTTAGTTTACCTTGATAAAAGTAACTAAAGTGGCATATTAAATGGTTCAGTAGTTTTAGCGCGAAGGAGCAGCATACAAACTTTCGGCTTTATAATATCAGACAGTGTATCTCGCTCCTACCACAGACAATGGACATGACACTCAGTCTCACAGTGCGCACTGCAGTGCACAGTAGACATTAGACGTAATTGGGGCGCGAATGACTTGCGGGAGCATTGTAAGCGCTACTAAATTATAAGGCGCGAAAACACAGAGCCGAGCCGCCTGGGTACGGGTCGAATGTGTTCCGCTTTGTAATTTTGTTGACAGTGATATTCGTTTCTATACCTAAGTTTGAAATAATATTAATATATTTGTATAAAAGTGTTCATATCCGGCGGGATTTGAACCCGTGTCTATTCATCTAACGCAACCTGCCATCATGATACGAGTTTTTTCCATTTTTAGATCAGTTTACCTAAAATGCAAACTACAAGTACTGCAGTCTGGGTGCCTTCAAGGGAAGAGTGAATAGGCACTTTATAGGCAAGCGCGCTCCACACTGAGAAAAATTTCCTCTGCCGCACTACGTAAAATAAGGACAAAAATCGACCACAATGACGTGTGTAACCCGCTCCATTACGCGTACGTAGTCAGTCGTACGTAGTCGGCATACTGACGCTCATCATGGAGCGGGTTACGTATTTACTCGTGGTCGATTTTTGTACGTACGTACGTAACCCGACATCCGGCTACGTATACGTAGTGCGCAAGTCGCACTGAATACTCCCGAAACTACGACTGCAACACCCGTATGCTATTGTTGCGGGCACAGTAGAACCCGGTGAACCATACGTGTGTACCACGGCGCCTTACGTACGATACTGTAGCGGGCACAGTAAATAATGGTGAGAAAAGGTTCAAAGCCATGAAAACATGGTGCATCCAACCATAGGTTTTGTCACAAGAGTACCATAATAGCTCGGGTCGAGTAAACCATGGTGTGATCTATGTATGTAGATATGTTGCACAGGTACTTTATGGGCTCGGGTCTATTGACAGCATGGTGCTTCCTACGTATATAGATATGTAGCAACAGTACTTGTTTAGGCGTCAGCGAGCTGGAGGTGGGTCCGAAGAAAAAAAACTGTACTTGATACTCGATATTCATGCAAAAATGTATTAACAATTTAAAAGTTACAAAGTTCAGCCGTTCTTTACTATTTTAAAATTCAAAAGCCACAGCCACCCAAAGAGTCTATAATCTACGTCGACACTTGTCAAATGTCACAGAGAACAACACCGAGCGTTCGTTCCTTGATCCCAGACTATCGCATCATTTTGGCCGCAACATGCCCGCGCGCGTTGAAAGCCTGCTTTCAACTAGACTCTTCCCGCAGCGGACAAATTCTGCTGAAGGATCTGCGCAGCACTCCGCCAGCTGTCCGGATGTCTGCTACCCTCGTTACTCCATCTGCACCAGGATGAATGGCAACAACTCGTCCCAGCTTCCACTTCAGTGGGGGAAGACCTTCTTCCTTCACCACCACAAGCTCATCGACTTTTAACGGAGATTGGGATGTTCGCCACTTGGATCTACTTTGCAGTTCGCTGATGTACTCTTTATTCCATCTAGTTCAAAAGTGCTGCCGCAGTCGCTCTATGCGCTGGAATTTGGTTAGCCTGTATTCGGCACTGTTTTCATAGTTGGGCACTGGAAGGGAGGTCAACGGTCGACCAATTAAAAAATGTCCCGGCGTCAGCGCGTGAAGGTCAGCCGGATCCGATGATAGCGGTGTTAGCGGTCGAGAGTTTAATATTCCTTCAATTTGCACGAGCGCGGTATACAACTGTTCATACGTCAGATTACAATTTCCCAATACTCGCCGCAAATGATGCTTTACAGACTTTACTCCTGCCTCCCAAAGACCGCCCACATGAGGAGAATACGGTGGTATAAAATGAAACGCTATTCCCTCACTGGCTGCAGCTTCAGCAACCGAGCTCCCGCTACGCTCCAGAAACTTGCCAATCTCTTTATATGCACCAACAAACGTCGTACTATTGTCACAATATAAATTTCTTGGCTTACCTCTCCGAGAAATGAAACGGCGTAGAGCCGACAAGAAATTATCACTCGTTAGGTCCCCTACAAGTTCGATGTGTATCGCCTTAGTCGTGAAACACACAAAAATAGCAATATAAACTTTAAGAAGGCGACACCCACGACCTTGTCTACTCGCACTCATAATAGGACCCGCGTAATCCACTCCTACGGACTCGAACGGGTAACCGCCAGGCATGACTCGAGTGGCAGGTAAGTTACCCATAAGGGGCGCAACCACTTTCCCTTTCATACGCTTACATAACATGCATTTATGGTAACATGATCTGGCCAAATTACGTCCGCCAATAGGCCAATAAGTTTCCCGAATAGACGCGAGAAGCAACTGCGGTCCTGCATGAAATAATCTCCTGTGCTCATAATCAAACAAAAGCTTCGTAAATCTATGTGTGGACTGTATTAAAATGGGATGTTTTTTATCATAAGCAAACAGGGAATTCTCTAACCGCCCGCCTACGCGCATGATATTCTCATCGTCCAAGAAAACATTAAACTTTAAAAGTTGACTTTTGGGAGATAATTTTCGCTTCCTGACCAACATGTCATATTCAGGGAATGACTCCCGTTGAGATATTCTAATAATCACATTCAATGCATGTCGCAGCTCATCCTCTGATATAAATTGAGTATTAATACTTTGTTTTCTGCATGCCTTAATAAATCTTAACACGTAAACCATGCAACGCCTTAACCTAAGGAAATTCGAAAATCTATCGAAATCAATAATATTCCCACTATGATTATTAGTATTAATAGATCCATGCAAAGAAACCTCTGCCCGAAGATCTGGCAGAGCTTCAGCAACAATATTATTAGATGGCCATTGTGACACATCTTTTGTCAAAAAACTTGGCCCTGACCACCACAACTCAAGAGTCGGGATAGAAGCTATGTCAACCCCTCGCGACAAATGATCAGCTGGATTATGTTCAGTCGGAACGTGCCTCCAAGAGCAATCCTTCCCTGTCCTTTCCAGAATATCTCCTACTCTATTACGAACAAAGGTAGTGAGTCTGTTAGGTACCATTTTAAGCCAGCCTAGAACAATTGTCGAATCTGTCCAGAATGTGGTGTGCCTAATTATTTTAACTCTCAAAGACGACTTAACTTTCTCATAAAGCCGAACTCCCACTACAGCACCACAGAGTTCGAGTTGTGGAATAGTCTTCGGTTTCAAAGGAGCTACCTTGCTCTTAGCAACTAATAATCTGACAAAGACATTATTTGCCTCATCAACACTTCTGACATACAGACAAGCACCATACGCACCCTCCGAGGCGTCTGAACATACATGCAAATCTACAGTAGTATAAAGGTCACCCAGAACACGACGAGGGATACGTAGGTTTTTCAAAGACGGCAGATTTTTCAACACTGAACTCCAAGTTCCAACAATGTCCAATGGCAAGGGATCGTCCCACGCCAACTTAGGCAACCAAAGTTTCTGCAACAACATTTTCATTGTGATAATACAAGGAGACAATAGCCCTTGTTGAACTTGGCTAGGATCACACTCAGACATGTGACCTAGTGTGGTGTACTCGGACACAAAGTCAACATATCTCTTTCTAAACAACGGCTGCGTTTTAAATCGACGCTCTATTGTAAAGAGACACCGTTTAGCACGTTCAAATGAATCACCCAGCATGTCACGTGACTTCTTTAACTGAAGTCTGACGCAAAATCGCCCGTCCTCCAAACGTGACATGTTGTTAACAAAGTGCTCCTCGGCCGCCTTCTCCTCCGCAGAGTATGATGACTGGACGCTCACCTCCTCTAACTGCCAAAATCTGCATAGGAGTGCTTGAATGTCCTCATTGAGAATAGCTGGAACCTCAGAATCACCTGTAGACAAATAGCTAACCTGAGATACTTGATTAGTTGACTTATGCCTATTTAACAATTGTCCACCTACTAACCAACCTAGTCTGGATTCCCACAAGACAGGTTTATTATAGCCTTGTCTAAAACTCCGCGTGCCTAACAAACCCCAAAAAATATCTGACCCCAAACATAGGTCAACCTCATCAAGTATATGAAATTGGGGATCTGCTAGAACCACATCATTCGGAATAAACAAATTAGAGATATCAATCTCACGACAAGGCACAACATCAGTAATAGTAGGCAGAACATAACACACTAAATCAGTAGAATAACGTTCATTAATAGACTTCATAGATGCACGACACAGCTTGGATGCCAGGGAACAAGAATTATTTATACCAAAGATAGGCTCATGTACATTCAAGAAAGGCAAATCAAGACAATTACACACTCTCTCTGTAATATAAGATGATGTACTACCCGGGTCAAGCAGACCTCGCACTATCTTCTCACGACCCTGGCTATCATAAATTTTCACAAGAGCTGTTGATAAAAAAACATCTTTCCCATATTTATACTCTTTACTCAACTCTTGATCACGTGATGTCAATAGTCATAAGGTAGGACTCGACTGCACCTGCACTTGGGGTGCAGCTCGGGTGACAACCCTATCATTATCAACTGGTACCTGCACATCCGTTGGAGTTGCTGAACGTTCACCTGTACATAACAGACCGTGATGCTTGCCCCGGCACCTTCTGCACCTTGGTCCCCGGCACTGGGGTACCCGGTGCCCAGGTCGGAAGCACAAAAAACAGATCTTGTACTGTGGTATTATCCTGCGACGTTCCTGAACACTCATGGCTCGAAACTGCTCACAATTCTGAAGAAAATGATCACGGTGACAGGCTGGACAAGACTTTGACTTAGAATCATTACTACGGTTCATATTTACATTACTATTTTCAACTACAGGTTCTGACTTTGACAGCAAAGCTCTATGTTTGACAGTGGACTTGGAGACTTCAATAGTTTGCAGCAAATCTGCTCGATTGCGCAAGAATTTCATGAACAAATCTAAATTAATATCTTGATCTGATTTACCCCTAAACTCTTCCCACTCACGGAAAGTTTTTGAATCAAGCCTCTTGCTAAGAATATGAATAAGTAGAGTATCCCAATGTGAAGTGGGTTCCCCTAGTGACTCTAAAGCCCGCAGATTTTTATTCACTGCATCTATCATACCTTTTATATTATCTGAAGATTCCCTATGTAAAGGCTCAATTTCTAATAACGCAGTAACATGGTTTTGAATCAGCATTCTTTTATTATCGAATCTTTCACACAGTAGACCCCAAGCTATAGAATAATTCTTCGCACTCAATTCAATTGACTGAATAACAATAGCTGCCGTGCCCTCTAAGGATGCCCGGAGGTAATGGAATTTATTTATGTCACTAAGATCCACATTCGAGTCCACAAGAGAAGAAAACGTGTCACGGTAAGCCAGCCAATCCTTCCACGAACCCGAAAACTTAGGCAGAGAAATAGTTGGAAGCTTAACGGATTGGCTGCCATGTCTTGACGAGCATCGCTCACTACATAAGCCCTCATTTTGTTTCTCAGAATTCTGAGCGATAATATCTTGTGTCCTCGCGAGAACTTTAAAATATACAGATTCAAAATCATTTCTCTCGGAGAGTGCCACATTAATATCATCTACAAGGCACTCAATTCTTAATTGGACCTCGTCGAATTGTTGGTACAGATGGTCAAGCTTACCAGTACGCAATTGAAGCTCAGTCACCTGCACTGGAGTCAGCGAGTCTCCCAATCCATTCAGGTAGTTGGAGAATGCTGTTAGACGCCCCTTGAAGCTGGCACGGGTCTTAATAAGCTCTTTTTCTGTTTTCTCACTCATGTTGGCTGTCCTGGGGATGCACGAGCAGGCCTGGAATTGATACAATATTCTATGTTACTACGATATAATTACAATGACAATTACAATTATTGGGTCTGCTAAATCAAGATAAATGTTGCTTTAATATCATGAACTATCAATTTACAATGTCTGGGTCATCCAAGTCACTTTACTTTATGATTTAAGACAAAATAATGTCAAATAAATCACTAAATACTGGTGGCCTATAACTACAAATCACTGACCTCTATGAAAGACCTTTTTGTTATTAATATGTTTTTTTTGTGTTAAATACAACCAAATTTACTTTGCAAATACGTTCAATAGCTAGTAGTTTAATCGAGTAATGGGTAAAAATAAGTAAAAACACATACAGTCTTTATCCAGGATCACAATTTCTTCATCAAACCCTCACAACCGCTAACCGCTTTTTTCAGTATTCCGCCGGTTTTGTCTTTCCAATTTCTGCGTAGAATCCGTCGAGGAGGACCATGTTTAGGCGTCAGCGAGCTGGAGGTGGGTCCGAAGAAAAAAAAACTGTACTTGATACTCGATATTCATGCAAAAATGTATTAACAATTTAAAAGTTACAAAGTTCAGCCGTTCTTTACTATTTTAAAATTCAAAAGCCACAGCCACCCAAAGAGTCTATAATCTACGTCGACACTTGTCAAATGTCACAGAGAACAACACCGAGCGTTCGTTCCTTGATCCCAGACTATCGCATCATTTTGGCCGCAACAGTACTACATATATACAAACGTAGGAAACACCATTTTGTACTAGATCCGAGTCATTATGGTACTTCAGCTGCATATCTACATACGTAGGAAACACCATGTTGTACTAGATCCGAGTCATTATGGTACTTGAGTTACTTATCTACATACATAGGAAGCACCATGTTGCACTAGATCTCACCCATTATGGTACTTGAGCTACACATCTACGTATGTAGGAAGCACCATGTTGTACTAGATCTCACCCATTATGGTACTTGAGCTACTTATCTACATACGTAGGAAGCACCATGCTGTACTAGATCCGAGTCATTATGGTACTTGAGCTGCATATGTACTTACGTAGGAAGCACCATGCTGTACAAGATCCCAGCCATTATAGTACTTGAGCTACTTATCTACATACGTAGGAAACACCGTGTTGTACTAGATCCGAGTCACTCGAACCACTGAGCCAATCGTACATTATGTGTAACGGTGAAAAATTTGTATCGTATGCACCATTTGTATGTGGGTTCGAATCCTGGTTGGGTTATTGATTTTTTCCTTTTTTTTAATTTATTATATTGTTTTATTTTTGTTTTTTTTCTTTGCTTCGTCAGTTAAAAACTTCTTTTATAACAAGCAATGTGTGTATTTTGTTCGGGTCAGCATCTGTAATTTTTGTAAGTTTTTTTTTCAGTGTATGCTTCCGTAATCGGAATGCGTGTGAAATGATGTGTAATTATGTGGCAACATGACTAGTTTAGTGTTCCGAAGGATGACCAATCCGATTACTTAAATTAAGTATACAGTGGCCAGGTATGTCCGGAAGGATAGTCAATAAGTACGTAAAATGACCCAGGATACGTATAGCTGATGAAGTAGGCGGAGACATTATTAATTAGCCAGTGTGCGTACGTAATGTATCGGCATATCCCCGACCCTGCTTGTACGTATGTACGTAACCGGGTACATTATTTAATGAGACGGAGTCAGTACGATGATTTGGCAAGCAAGCCTGGCTGGCTTGGCTGGTTACTATTATAAATGTTAAGAATGCGCCACAGTAATTTAATGATGTGGCTGACGTCGTAAAAATGCTATGTACCGAACACAGTCTGTAAGTAAGCCGATTTCGTCTAATGTCCGAGGATACGTAAATGATTATGTAGGCGGAGACATTATTAACTATCCAGTGTCCGTAAAATGTTTCGGCATATCCCCGACCCTGTTCGTACATTATGTACGTAACCGGGTACATTCTTTAATGAGACGGAGTCAGTACGATGATTTGGCAACTATTTACTGTTACTAGTAGGCCGCGTGGGGGCGCGGGCCACATGTGGCCCGCGTGCTGTCTTCCCGTCCATAAAAAATCCCTTCAAAATTCCCCATACATTTTGTATGGCAAAAAAAAAAATTTCGCCATTTTGAATTTTTTTTCTATCCATCCAATAGACCTTTGGGTCCTGATCACATCATGTCAAGAAACCACTCTTCCATCTTTTATACTTTCCGAGATATTGACGAATTTCGAATGGCGGCCATTTTGAATCCGCCATTTTGAAATTTTTTTTAGCTCACTGCCAATTGGATGACGTTTCAAATGACATTTGGTCGAGCACCCCCCACCTATCTGAGATACCCTTGCCTGTGCTCTTCACCCGTCTTCGAAATCCTCAATCATCAGCTCTCTCCATATTTTTGTTCTTAATGATTTTTTCCCTTCTATAAGAAATGGTCATTGAAAAACAAATTTTTCATACAAAATTGTTCAGGAGAGGTGATCAATGAGTCAGTGAGTGAATCAGCACAAAGAGCTATATATTATACTAGCTGACCCGGCCACGTGTTGCTGTGGCTAAAGTATTTGTTATATTAATAAATTAAAATTGCGACTATAATTTGAGATTTAAACTATCCTATCTCTCAAGTTGGATCGAACTGCACATGGTGTGCGAATTTTATTATAATCGGTTCAGTAGTTTAGGAGTCCATCGCGGACAAACATCGTGACACGAGATTTATATATATTAAGATTTACTGTTATAAAGAGCCTAGATACTGAAATAATGCGGCTGTATAACTTCGTACGTATAGCGCATACATATTTCATGTTACGGGTTAAATAAATTACGTAGCCTGCTCTGTTAATACATAAGCGGGATCATTAAACCGGATACGAAAATGTTACCAGTGCGGGCACAGTAATTTCTTGACGCGCTATACGTATTAAGGATCCAGCCTCATTACAAGTAACTCGTTGACATTGTCTTTACAGAGCATTATGCTGCATACTTACCTAACATGGTGTCGTTCCATTAAAAGGATGGCTCTTATAATTTACGTGTGAAAAGCACGTGATACGTATCTGGCTGCCAGATCATTACAAATTTGCCCATCGGAAGTAGCCCGTTTTTCTCAGTGCATCTTAGGCCTTGTCATTTCTGTCCATCGGACATGATTTTAGTGCAAACCTAAAAAAAATATTTATGCAAAATGAAGTACGGTAACACTAACATACAAAGTACCTATATCGTACACTTTGTAAGTTACGCAACTAAACATACAGAAGAGCCCACAGCAAACTCAGCCGGTAAGTGTCGGTAGCAACTTGTTTCCCAACAGCAAATATTTACGGTTCACTCTCTTAATGAGCTGTTAATATGTAATTCATGCAAATCGATACGTTTGTTGTCCTCCTAAAGGCGCCGCTGTGCTGCGTCGTGCAAGTGTCCAAGTTATAAGCGGACAGCTTAATTAAAACTTACAGTCTTGATTATTTTTTAAAGACCTATCTCTTGGTTAGCTAATTACTTACGTAGAGTACGTCTGGTGAGAGTATTCTTTCCTATAGCAGTTCAAATAATAATTTCCAAAGGTATAAAACGCGTTTATTAAATAGTCATAGGTATAGGAACTTACTCTACAAAATCCAAAAACATATTTTTCAACACTCTAGCTCCAACACCTGAGAATCATCAAGTTGTTTCGGCAAAGTGTATTTGTACCTATTCGCTGCAAATTTTTCATGACACTTTATAAATTATAGTTTCTAAAAGAAAGTCTTCGGTCTATACATGTAGGCTATAGGCGACCTTGCGACATATCAACTTAGTAAATAGTTTTTATGATATGATTTAAAAACTACGATTTTTTTTGGAATCAAAACCATCTCCTCGTTCGAGTCATTATAATTTAGGGTATATTCGATCGGCCAAACGGTTCAGTTGTTTTGTTATAAAAGAGTAACACACTCACACAAATTAGCCTTTACACGATTTTCAAAGTACTCGTAAAAGTGTGTCTTTTTATTTGAAAATTTATGGATTACGTGAAATAGGAAAGAAGTGGATTGCACGTTGACAGCAGATAGAAGAGAATAGAAGAAGACATGTTGTGCTGACCACATATTAGGTATAATGTGGGAAAAGAGCGGGAAGAAGAGACGAATATGAATCTTTATATGTATGAAATTCGCTTGCTCCCTTGCCTTGTGTTACCCAAGACATTTAAAGCCAACACTTGGTCTTAGGCGTGATATCGGTAATCGAGTCGATTAAAATGCCGCTGGGAAGTGGTGTTTCCCGCACTCCGAGTGTTCCCCTGATAAGAGAGCGGGAGATAAGACGGCGGCAACAGGGCCCAAGCCGGTGCCTCCAATATTTAGATGCATTTAGATAGCCCTGACCAAGCGACGATGAACTAAAACGATTCGTCCGTAATTGAAAACATTCAATGTTTTGATCCAATTAACAGTTGACTTCGACTTCGAACTCATTGGTTATAGTTTTCTGCGCTCCTTCTCCATATAAACTTCCTTCGATGCGAAGGTCTGTTCCTGAATTTAGATAAAATGCAGAACGACGTTGAAGTAAAATGACTTTTAAGCACTGCTCGTCAATCGTCATCTTGAGAAAATGGATATTGATGGCATTGTACTATAACATACCGACCGGCGAGCATTTTAGCGTTCCGGTGCGATGTTGTGTAGCAACCGCCGAAGGGCTTTGTACCCTTTCCGAGCCTATTTCGATATAATATTCGGCGGCATCATCCCTTACCATCTGCAGCAGTAAGATTGCCGTCAATATACGTAAGTAAGTATTTAAAAAACTTACCTTATTGCAGACGTTTAGGTACTTTAATTTGTTCAGTTTTTTACATTTTGATTTATGGTGATGTCCCTTCCTAATAAATAAAAATATAACCGCATAAAGCGATACGCATTACGTCTAAGCTAAGGGCGCGGCGATTTGAGGAAACTAGGGAGACCACGAATTTTGTAGTGGTATAATCCAAAATTCGTGGTACATATTATCAATTTAAGATTTTGAAGCTTATCTAATTTGAAATATAGAACGAAAAAATGCATGAACAACTAATGGAAAAAAGGTAAAAATTACGGTATGTGCCGAAGGCCGTACACGGGGCCATTGAGCTAGCTAACATTTTTATAGCCATTCTATGGATTTGGTGCAATAGGAAAATTTCCTTCCAATCAGGTGTTATACCTGGGGACTACTGGTGGTCCGAGCTTATGACGTCAGAAGTTGTCTAAGCCCTGAGGTCTGGTCTGGTGGAAGGCTATGGCTGTAGTTGGTTACCGACAAAACAAGTAGGCCCTGGTTTAATATAGGTATGTATTCTTTCATAAATTTACTTAATTCCGGCTTTACATCCACCCTACAGTACTCCGGAAATGCGTATGGGGTACCAGACAATAACGGCAAATTGAGACATCGGATTCTCCACGCATTACCAGTGGGAACACGCATTATCTGTGCACCGCGCTATGCATGCATGCGCCCATGCAAACTGTGCACATGCAATAAATCTCGACGTTTGTCTCCATGGTTAATGGTTTATGACTCCATTGAAACCCCTGAAGCCCCATGTCATGATGGTTACCCAGCTATTTGGTGTCATTATTTGTTTAAATGTATTGATTTATGTATAGCTTTTTTATTTATTTATTGACAAGGTCGTTTTTTTGTCAAAATTTATACGAATAGCTTACTGTAAATCATGCGTTCTGTTATAACGGAAGTTGGTGTTAACTATATAGGTAGCTACAATAATATATTATAAATAATATTGTGTGATTGTAATTGATCAAAGCAGTTGTTACCTACTTGTGAGGTACCTCGCGAAGTTAAATTAAAATCATGGAATCTATTTTTCTGTAATCCCTAATTTCGTGAATCTGTATGATACTTCACAAAATCTCCACGTAAGTTTCGCCCTGACACTGGTGCATCCACGAAATGTTGAAAGGAGTGTACTTGCGGAGGCACTACAAGTAAACTGAGGAAGTAATGTATTGAAATTATGAAAGTTGGTTTGTTAATCAAGGGTATTTTAAGCAACATTAATTTTTTTACAAACAGGGAACAAAATGAATGTGTTCAAATTACAAAATGTACAAACACGACGCCATTTTGTATGTTGTACCACGATGCACGTGGTAGTTAGTCACGCTGGCAATGTTATTCAACATGGCCACCAAACAATGAACCCTATATTCGATAGGGTGGAAGGACACCCTTAGTTACATTTTGAATTATTTTCATTTCATTAATAACAATACATTTCACCCGTTTTCAACCGTGATTTGTCGGCCGCCATCTTGATTTTTTAAAGTCCCCATGCGCGAGCGCAACTAAAAATATCAAAATACAAAAGAACGCTTTTTACGGACCGTTATAAAAAAAATAACAAAAAGCATTCCGTGGTTTTTATTTTATGGCGAGAATGAAATTTGTATCGCCGTGTCCAATGAATAAAATAATAACGGGTTATATGATTCGATATGGTGTGTTGTTTTGACAATTTTTAATTTCCGTTATTTAGGACGGTCTATGAATTCTCTAACAATTGAGAAAAAAACCTCATCCGACATCGATAATTTGACTCTAGGTCTCAATGTGTCTATTATAGGTTTGACTTTAATTGGAGTTTTCTCATTGTTACTCATTTACGCTAAAGCTTCTGAACTGCTTTGGATTAAATATTGGTATGAAAAGCGGCCACGCACCGGGGAGCGCAGTGTCGGTCGACCCCCCACCAGGTGGACGGACGACATTAAGAGGGTCGCGGAGAGTCGCTGGCGCCAGGCGGCGCAAGATCGTGGTGTTTGGCGGTCATTTCAGGAGGCCTATGTCCAGCATTGGACGTCCATCGGCTGAAACGACGACGACGACGACGATGAAAAGCTACATGACCTGGATTAACACATGTGTTACTCGTACTTTTATTCCGGAAACTTCCATGGCTTCAACGAAAATTGTGAAAAACGAAAAATAGAGCCACGGGCAACCAGTACCTACGTACTTACTGTCGTCTTACACGGGCCACTCGCCACAGCTATAAACGCCGCCACTATACGCTAAAAGCGGCCATAAAGGTAGCTGACCATAATAAGGCCAATAATGGACTCTGACAAAGAAGGTTAAAATACTAATTTCGAGAATCGCGCGGGCCACAAGATGTGAGCAGCGGCGATTTGTCCATGGATGCGACTCGGCGGACATCGTGAGTCGATCCGACTCGTGATCATGAGTGGTCAGTCCTACGATGTATGGAAACTACAGGAAATATGCCAGGTAGCGGCATTTTATGGTTGTAGGTAGTGGCTCTTGTGCAACCTATGCTCGTTTTCACCGAAAACCCCTATAGCTTAAGGACACCTAAGCCCTTATAAGTGACAGCTGTTGTTAAGTAAAAGTCACTTAAAATTTAGCGATTGTTGGATGAAGACGAGTATTGGCTTGCTAGATATTGTCAAGAATATATTTACCCTGAACGGCCTGCAGTCTGATTCTTTTATGGATGCTGCTCAGACCAGCTCCTGTTTCATGACTTTGTTATTGTAATTAACTGTAACAAAGTTCACGGTGTACGCAACGTGGCGTACCCCCGGCGCCCCGGGCTGGCCAAAATAACATGTTGCAGCTATTGTGTTGCGAAATTATAATATTATGTTTAGAAATATTCTGACACAGCTTGAGATTTGTTTAGGTACACTTTGATTATGCGATGCATAATGTTTTGCCCCAGCGCAGTTTCTACCGTGGATTTAAACGGGATAACCGTGCTCCAAATAGGCATACCTACTCGTTCAAATTAGTATAGCAGCCGTATATCCCAAAGCTCAAATGGAATGAAAATTAAAATAAATTATGAGATTGACAATTGTGTGCGCAGAAGTCACGTGATCAATGTAGCGATAGGATATGTCATTCTCATACCTTTCGTCGGTAAGTCCTATGGCTCAGGTTGCAGGTGTATCTTCGACTGCATCGTCAGCGTCACTAACCGTCAGGTGAGATTTCAGTCAAAATTTACTTTACCATACCATGACAACTTGCTCCATTGCAGGTTCGCACGTTTCAAGTTCAATCGAATAAAATCAGTCTTCCAAATAAATTCCAAATAAACATATAAAAAATGTCGCGAAAAAATGTCGCCAGTTTATCGGTGCCAAAAATGCTTGTTTTGTCACCAGTAGTATGGCCATGAAGTTCGCTCAGCAGTCATAGATAAAATTTTGACAGATGGCCTTACTGTTTGCTTGTATGAAAAAGGTTTACTTAAATCGTTCGGATGCCCATATCCTCAGGTGGTGAGGATCGGTGGTGGTACTTATCTCGCGATATAATTATCTACCTACTCTTTTAACACGAGTACCTATGTATTAGGTACTCCTAGGGACGAGGCCACTCTACCACGGCCACCACGCGGCGACTACTAACACAAAAGGAAGCTCCTGTTTATCTGTATGTCATGTCGCTTGTTGAGATCTCGGCGACATCACAAGAACCGATCACTCATGTTTGACGTATGGCCAAAATATCAGATTTAGATAAGCTGATAGGATACTTGTCTGATTTAAGTCTTGTCACGTAGAATAGAAAGAGCGCTGATGTTTGTAGTTGTTAAGTTGTATACCGCCCTGATATGAAAGAATACAGTTGAGTGCATGTTGCCAAAATACGAGAAGATACGAGAGGTAGTATATTTTCTACTATTTATAATGCAGACACAGCAACATCCGTACAGGATTTCAATCAACTTAAGTACGCAAGTTGATTATTTAAAATTTCCGCACGCTTATTACAAATTCTAATTTTCCAGGTAAAACTACCATACCTAATATAACTGGACTACATAAGCCTATGTTTCGTATTGTTTGCCATAAGTCTCCCTATGAAACATACCCATATCGTATCGGATAAGATGATCGAAATGGTTCAAACTAATTTTACTTAGGTACATATATGTTTAACATATAATTTATGTACCAAATTAGTAAATTAGTAAATGTTAAACATGTACGAACAATATTTAGAGAAAAACACATATTACATAAATTTTATTTCAGGTAGGTACTAAATCTGGAATGACAACGTATTTAAAATAAAAATACCCTTTAAACCCCAACATAGGTCCTAGTTCCTACTTATATTATGTACAATAGAAAATAGAAAACCTTAATGTTAACGCTATAAAGACACAATAGATTTACAAATGTAGGGCACGTTTTCCCACCTCATTTCGCCGCTAAGAGCGGGTGCGTACCGGTACGCAGTAAGCACGTCACACCCGACGCTAACCGTGCTGCGTAGTGTATACTGTCGCAGAATAATACCACCAAATATTTATAAATGTTTTATTCGATCGGCGCGGGAGCAGCCGACCTAGATCTCTGTTGGTGCGAGGCATGAGCGAACGCGGGAGCGGTTTGAGTGTTAAATGTTTATTTCAATGTTCAATTTCAAATCGGTCGAAGCTTTTCCTTGTAGGGCTGATTTTTCAATCGCCAGATAAACTGTCTGAGGAATAAATTTGAAACATATGCCATACAAAATCTATCAGAACGTCATATTTATTCCTTGGTTAACGTTTATCTGGCGATTGAAAAATTGGACCTTAATCAAATAATTTTTAAGGCGATTTCTCTAGTACCTACATCACTAAAAAGTGATGATAACAAAAGCCCTACAATTCTGTGTTGAATTTATCAATTTACATATTCTACATTATTACACCATTTGAAAGACTGTGACATCAATTGTCTCTATCATTCCCAAACCGAAACACAGTATTACTTTTTTATTACTGCTACAGAAGAGAATTTCTGGCACTGCGATGTTAAATGTTTTTCCTCTCAATTCTCTGGTAGGATGTATCATGTAGGCTTGAGGAAAATTTACATCTCTTGTTCCAGTGGCGCCAATGGTGGTAGGTAAGTAGCGTTTTCTAGTTACACCCGTTTGTCTAGCCGCTGCCGCGTATGACTCGCGCCGCCGCAATTAGCCCTATTGTGTGATTACCCTTCTCTAGCAGACGCAGATTGAATTATGTTTGCACACATGTTTAGGGGTTAGAGCAGAGAGCCGACGCGGTGGATTAGCGGGATCAGCGCCGAGATGGGACCGACGTGTCAAAACGTAAGTATTTCATGAAATAGGTCTCTTAGTTCGCGCGGGTGGTCGTAAGCTTCTGACGTGAACACGTCTTCAAAGCTTCCACAGCGCTATGGCAGGCAATTTAGCTTTATGCTACAGCTAAGATACTACAATCTGCACCCATTGAACGATTTAAATCTTTGCATGAAACTATAATATTATCTTCTAGACGAATCTGACTGTATTAAAGTCCACTTTTATTGTTGTGTGGTTGGTCGATCCGCGTTGCTGGCACACTGGCCATTTCAGCTGGAAATTAGCCGCCATCTTGTTTTTATCAAAATGTCATATTATACACTCCTTACTCCCATCCTGCGCCCGAACACATCTCCGATATATCATTGTATCGTTTTCAGTCGTTATCTAGGAGAACATAGATATATATCAATGATTGAGTCATTGAGGCACTGAATGCCGAAAGGTGGTGATTTTGAGACGCAGGAAAATATCATTTCAGAAAGACATGACAAAACGACAGTTTCCTTGCTCTAGCATTTCGATGACTACGACACTCGATACCAAAATCATCATTCATCACAAAGGCAAGTTATGTAAAACTCAAAACCGTTTCGACGATACGACCTGCCGATTTACTATTTTAATGTGGAGAAAGGGAGATGGTAAGATTTTTCCAAATTAGGCATGCCCATAATAATTACCCAACTCTTACACAGATAGGTATTGAAAACTGAAAGACTCGTAAGTTAAGAATAAAATTTATCTTGCTTGAATAGTTTAACAAAAATAAAATAAAAATGTTTAAATTAAATTTATCATTTTCAATTTACGCGACACGTAACTCATTCAATCAAATAAAATTAGCATGAGAACAGAATAAAAAAATATTATTTCTAAATAAACATTCACAAATAAGTGTCAAACGAGCACAATGCGATCGTTTTTAGTGAGTGTTTCCGCGGGAGTTTAGGAGATGTGTGCAGTGATATAGACACACCCATCCGGACAAAGCGACCCGTCAATGTCACCTAATTTCTTACGCTCTACGCGCCTATTCAATGCATTGTGACAATAACTATGAAATAAACATGTATACAATATTGAATTTTAAGTAATTTGAAATAGCGTTGAGTTTTGGTGTGAAGTTGAATTTATTGACTTCTTTGCGGACAAATATTGTAAAGAAAATTAAAATACAATATTAAACTTTAGTAGCTTAAACATAGAGTTGAATTTAGTGGGACGTGTACTTTTCGGCTTCCTTGCGGACGATGTTACCCACACATTAGTGGTACAATGAATAAATCGTGCGCCTGCGACGAGATAACTTCATTAAACTCGTTGGGTTGAGGGCACACTGGGGATTTATACTTATGTACTTTTATCCTGAAGCAGTGAAAGTCTCGTGCACGTACATCTGCGTCCTAATCGGGAGAAACATATTTTTTCTTCACTGTATTTATTTCGCGTTGGTTCAGAGATACTCCAGGAAACAGTTATATAGCAGTTGGATTTACAAGGCTATTTAATTCCACACTTGATGACTTTGTTTGCATTTGGCCACGAATATTGTGGACAACTTGACAGAAAAATGTAGAAAACTCTTTTTTCAGCCAATGTGCGTAAGCACTCAGAAAACAGAGTTTTCAACACGTTTCATGTTTTTGTTTCTTCAGTAAATATTAAATCCCAACAAAAACATTTATAGGCATGTAAAATGTTGCCAGACGAGCATTTGGCTCACACTGTCAAAAAGTTACCAGATCTCATGTAGAGCAAGATTTCTAACCCTATACACCCTTAAATACAAGCTCTAACTTCACAAACTCTACACTTTAGTTACAATAATGTCTTGGCCGTTTCGCTATCGTCACATGGGCGTAAAGTGAAAAAAATATCCCACCAAAAACATTTTCCTGATTTTAAATTTTGATTTTAAAGAACTTCGTGTCTAATATTGAAAATTATTACGAGTTTTTTTTTCAGGCCTGCTGTCTTAAAAGTATCTCCAAAGAAACATTTTTTTAAAGTATTTGATACCAATCTTAATAGGTATACTGGCCGTTTCGTTACTATAAGAACTATTGTATAGTAGAAGAGTAGTGAAAAGTGAATAAATTTTTGATTTTTGTGTGTTAATCCATTGGGTACATTCTATCTCTATGCCAAATAAGTTAGTTGCGGCGTGTAGGAGTAACACTTACACATTTACGCACAATTTTCGCTTTTATAATATTAGATAATTTCCCCGGTGTATCCAACACGGGGAACGATTGGCCGGCTCGCTGGTACAGTTGATAAGGGTCGGCCTCGCATTAACATAAAGCATTTTAAATGTTCATAAGAGGATACAAGCGGCTCGTTTTATTACTCTTTTAAACGTTGTCACCCGCCGCCGCACATATCTCGTGGACCATGGTTAATAAAGATGATTTGATAATGCTGATTGCATTCACTCAGATAAGGAAAAAATCTGTTACAGTGCACGGTTTTTTTCTCAGTTTGGTTTGCGCATCACTGGAGGTGCATTTCGGAGTACCTAACGTGCATTCAAGAACAGAAACGTAAGAATTTAGCGACTGCAATTCTATCATAGATATAATAGGCTTTTATGCCACCAGATGCAATACAACTATTGTATAAGAGTTGGCGAACTGTTCAGCGTCCGTACCGGAATGATGCCAAGAATACTGGCTTCATTTTCACGCGGGCAAGGCTTATACAGTAATTAGAAGTTAGAGATAAGTTTCACTGTAACAATTTCAATAAAAGAAAATGTCATGAAATGATTGGGGACATGGCGATGATCGATTCAAATATCTATATTCACGACAAAAATTTTGCTATAGATACGGTCTTTCGGTTGTAACGCGCTGTGAGCTTATTTTAGCTCAGCGAACTTTTTCAGCCTTACATTTATAGTTTCATTATTCCAATTCTCAGACGTATGATATCAAACAAATCATACGTTATCTATCTCAGAATGACAACAGAATGATATACTTTTTTTTTTGTACTTAGTGGGAAAATCTGTTATTGGCCATAACTTTAAGGTATTATATAAGGTATAAATTATTACTTTCTGTAACGCTGTAGATTTTCTGTAAGAATAATAAAATAAAATAAAATAAAAAAAATATGTGCGTCCACAAAATCGGTTAAACTCATCTGATTCCACACTTACGCACTCACTAACTCACTTTCACCTAATTATTATATTTATAACACAACCCGCCGTTATATTAAATGTCTCAAAACACGGGTCGGCGTGTTACAAATTTAAAACACGAGGAGCCTTCTGAGGGAGTTTAAAATCTATAAATCGGTTGGAATGGGCCGTATTACGGCCGCATTATGGCTGCATTAGCCGAATGGGTCATAACGCGGGCCGCTCACACCGCCCGACCGGCCCTAAAGCGATCTACAACTTCATTTCAATCTCGGATACAGTAATAATCGGCCAAGTGCGATTTAGACGGGCGCAGCAAGAGTTCCACACGTCTACATTACAAAACGAGCCTAAAATGCACTTACGAGTAAAAATAAATAAATAAAAATAAATAAAGCCTTTATTACTGAAGAAAAGAAAATACATTAACAAAATAATTACTTATTCTAAGATTACTAATTTTTACAAATAAATATTATAGTTAGTTTTATTTTTAGAGCCTTTTTTTTCCTCAGTACGCCCTTTGGACGAAGGCCTCCTCCAGTCTTTTCCACACTTCTCTGTCACGTGCCATTCTTTGCCAGGTTGTGCCTAGCATTTTGACAAATTCGTCACCTCTTTCCATCTCTTGGGTACCATTCGTTAACAATTTTAGCCCATCTGTCCTGCCTGTGTCTGCATAAGTGCCCCGCCCATTTCCACTTCAGTATCCTAACTTTTACGGTGACATCTAATATCTTTGTTTCTTTCCTCAGTGTTTCCTTTCTTATTTTATGTGATCTTTTAACATGTAACATACTACGTTCCATTGAGCGTGGCAAATTGCTAGTTTTTCCTCTTGTTTTTGCGTCAAAGACCATGTCTGACATACGAGTACCTACCTCGCCTGAAATGCACTTACCTCACTGATTATCTTATAGAGTTTACACTCATTAATCAAAGGAATCTTTTTCCTTGAAGATTTTCTGTGAATGCCTATTTCCTTGCATGTGTAAGTTATAAAACGATACCAGTTACCACCAGTGCTAAACTTTTATTTAATGTTATTCAGTTCAGATAAATAAGCATTTTAAAAGCCTGCATCGCTCGCTTTGGTGCTGCTTAAATGTCAGTTAACTCACATTTTCTTTAAAAACCGCTGCTTTGAAACGAATAAAGTAGTAGGTATTGTCGTTTACGATCCTTTTGCAGGGAACTCTAAAATCTAATATCTCTCTTATATGAGAAACTATCTAGGCCTTTACCCAGCTGATGTGAACGTTCATAAGCTGCGAAGGAGTCATAGAAAACGATTAAAGATTACAATAATTAAGACACTTCAATCGTACCGTAAATAGCAATCCGGTAGATGCATCAAACAGCGTATAACGTCGTATCATCACAAGAGGCCATAACGACATCGTTTTCAATACCATCGGTTACCATAATCATAATGTCCATTTCTCTTTGACGAACCGCCGGCTCCTCACTCTTAATTTGGAATGCTGTGTAGATATGATTTAAGGTGGACTCCATTTTTTGACGTGACAACGTCTTATAATTCGATAGAGCCGGTTGCACACACGAAAAAACATGACTCATCCGGCGTTACCTCGCTCATGCGGCGTAACCTCGCGAGCGCGGAACGAGCGATAAAGAAGACGTTGTCACGTTCAACTATCGTCAGTAAACCGACTTTACAGACAACCAATTTTTTTTAATAATAAAAACCTATACAGATTTTAATTTTATTTTTATCTGTTTGGGGTCAAAATTATTAATAGGATACATTGTTATCATTTTAATAAGGTGTAGTTGTGTTTCAAAACACAGTTTAACATTTTAAAAAACACAAAAAAAAACTAAAGAAATACATGAAATTGTTTTTTTGATTCCCTAAAATATTTTCAATATAATTTAAAGAGCAACCTAAAAACATATTAAGTACTACAGTTTTATAAATTTGAAGAAGAAATTCAGTAGCTATACGTAGTGCTCTTAGATTAGATACTTCATCATTAGTATAGTAGTAGTAGTAGTAATAGTACCTACCTAATACTTTTTTTAAAGTTTGAACTGCTGACATAGTTGATATTATTATGTATTTATTGGGTGGCGAGAGTACCTACCTTGTATTTCAAACTCAATCTTCAAACTTTACCGCTAATAATAGAGAAAAGTGCAAGAGAATGCAATGTTCGAAAAGGCAGTAAAAACTACGAGGGCATTTTTGTTCATATGTGGACAATAAGACTTCAATACCAACATTTTGTATTACAAACTCTTCTAAATCGCCCATTAGCTGAAACGTGATCGCTTTCCATGGTGGTCCATATTCTGGAGTGCTATTTACAATAATATCCATTGAGCGCTCAAAGCGACTCACTCGGCGTCGGTAATTGGCGGAGATTTACCGAGCAACAATAGCAGAGCATCACCAAAACCAGATCAGCCGTGAACGGCGCAAAGAACACAGCCTGCAAAGTAACGTGCGCCTGCGCCGGCGGCATATAAGCAAAATATTTTCCTAATAAGTTGTATGGATGAAATTTTTAAGGTAGGTCTATCTTTGTACAAAGGAATCAGGGATTTTACGCAACTTACATTCACAGTTTTCGAAAGATCGATCTAGTTCCTTAACATTCGTTATAATTTTTAGAAACTAGTTTACGGGGAACGAATTTTCGAGATGGCAATAAAATGATAACCATAAGGCCATCTTTGATTTTATATAACTGCCTGTTCACCCAAAAACTCGGTCCCACTTTTGCACCCAAAATCCGCATTTTTCTCCTAACGTTTTAGATTTTATAGATGTAGTTACCTAATTTACAGTTTTTAACCGATCAGAGTTTGCGTTCTAAATGTTTATTGTCTAAACTCTAATTTTATACAGTCTTTTCTTGCAAATCATCAATCACTAAGTGCGCCTGCTTCTATCTAAAGTTTTTTTTTTCTTTTTTCTCTTTATTTGGGTTACAAATTACGTTCTAAATTATATTTGTAGATTTCGCTAATACGCAGCTCGGGCTTCAAAATAACATGATTAGCGCGCCGGGCGGCTGTGTTTGCGCACGATGTCCTTTTGGCGGATCCAAATAAATAAATCTCTGGGATAATCCGCCATGAATAAATAAGACGACTCTTTGTCACCGCTGTCGTATTGTCGATTGATGTATTAGCAAACTTAGCTTTTAAACCCGAATATTCCTTTACATTTTATATTCGTCTGTACGTCTTTTGTGGCTACGTTATTTAATATTTTAATGTTATTGGGAAATGCAAAACTAAGTTTGCCGTAAAACGTCGTATCTGCAAAGAAAATTCGACTGTATGAAGTAACTGTTAGAGATTATGTTAAATTGAAAGAGAATTGTCATCACTGGTGATGACATAATCCGTCGGCGCTAGTTTTGATGTTGTATCTTGTATTTTTTCGCGTTCACTTTCTTTCGCCATCTGTCTTTAGGATAATTAGCTGAGTGTGTGTGGTCCGCCTGTTTGTTCGACGCACTCGTCTGTTATTGTGCTTTTAATAAGTCCCTTTGTGGTCGTTGTTTCGCTGTTTTCACTTTCTCGGTAAATCCTTTTGCTTGTACACGTAAGCCGTAAACAGTAATGGATACTGTCAATGTTTGTGATGAACCACGTCGAAACTGTTCAAAGAACTCTCAATTTGAATTAGGTATGCACGTTCAGATATCATATTTTTAATAGAATAAGTTACTTACGACACTTTATTAACTAAAATATAGCATGGAAATCGAAGAAAATGTTGGATAAAATAATGCAAATGAAACTCAAATCATTTATTTATTTCATACAGGTCTTAATAATTTCATTATATTTCACCAAAAAGAAAAAGTCATCTGGAAGTGATTGCCTATGACAACAATATTGTATACCTACTAGAAGTCTAGAATTGTGAATGTCTATTATTACTTTGTTGTTGTTATTTTATCTTTAAAATATCTAATAAGTAGGTACAACAAAGTAGGTAGGTACAAGTAAATCATCTACTCCTTATATTTTTTACTAATACTTAGAGTAGAGAAATTACAACGTAACCTATCTAAAACGGGCCTGAGACTTCCTTATTCTCATTATAGTATACGCCATTGGTAGCTTTCCATTATTATTTTTGCAGCTTTTTTAACTGGGAAAAGTGACAAATTTATCAAACAAGTATAAAAATCAATAAAAGTGTGAAATTTATTTGTAAAATCATTTATTTTAAATGAACCTACTATTTCATTTTGTATAGATACCGGGTCAAGCTCTCGATGACTTGCTCTGGGTGCTACTGGGGCTTCCTATAACAAATTGAACATAATAAGTGCACATTATCACCGTCAAGCGTCAATAGTGACGTGAATACAGGCGGCGGAAGACCGATAAAGAGAGACGTTATATCCACTTTTGTTGCCGAAAAGTAATGGGAGGCTCCCCTCAAAGGCTCTACGAAAGCCGTTGATACGCAAACTCTAGATACGTACCTCGTGTGACAAAGTGACTACAACAGCCGGCCTGATGGACTTGAGAATTATGATGTTAGCTGTGATATAAGATATTAGGAAGGTGTTAGGTTTTCTTATAAAAGGACTAAAGATGTAATCAATTGAGAAGGACTTGAGAAAGCGGTTATCAATTTGACACGACGTGTACGTATATCATATTATGTGATATTATTAATGCAAAATATTTACATTGGTAATACCTTAATATGTTGTGCAAAGTAGCATTGTATGAATAAGGTGATGTCACACCTGATAACGTTTTTTTGACGTGATAACGTCTTATAATTCGATAGAGCCGGCTGTACGCACGAAAAAACATGACTCATGCGGCGTTACCTCGCTCTGAGGCGTTCCATGTAAGGCTTGAAGTGCAAGCGAGAGCGCGGAACGAGCGACAAAGAAGCAAAATCGTGACGTTGTCACGTTCAACTATCGTCAGTAAACCGACTTTACAGACAACCAATTTTTTTCCTTTAAAAGTGTGATTAAATAAATCTTACTCTTTTTGCAGCAAAATTTTAAGCAAACATTAATATAAATCGCACATAATATCTCTAGCATTATTTCCCACATATCAACGTCGTGGAGCGATCAAACGGCAGCCGATAATTTGGTCTTTATTAGTGCACGACAGGCTTTGTTTTGTCCGCCATTGTGCGCGGCCGGCGCGGGAAGGTGGTGTGAAGTTGATATGTTTATTGCGCGGCGGGCGGGGCGCTGCTAATGACGGGGCGCTGCGCCGGCGCAGGCTCGGCCCAACAATACAGCCAGCCACCGGGCGGCGCGGCGCGGAGGAATTCAATTCGATACAGATGCGACATCGGCTTCCTTTGCTGCAATTTAAATAAAAATTGGTTGTCTGTAAAGTCGGTTTACTGACGATAGAACGTGACAACTCTCGCTTGCACTTCAAGCCTTACATGGAACGCCTCAGAGCGAGGTAACGCCACGGTAACGGTAAATGAGTCATGTTTTTTTGTGCGTGCAGCTGGCTCTATCGAATTATAAGACGTTGTCACGTCAAAAACTTAGGTATACTTCATTCACTCTTAGATGCAGATACGACAGTTTACGTCGGAACATTTTACGAGCACAGTAATAACTTATTTCATTTACTTAGTTATCCGCTACCTTTTACTGTAGATCGTGACACATCATAAAATCTGCATCTAGCCTAAAACTCTTACCAACCAAGTTTATGATATACGCCATGAAAGTGTGGAATCGCGAAGTCTTGACCTCCTTCTCTACCAAACCCTCAAATCAAGACTATTTTCTAGCCAGCTATTTCTCCCAGGCTGTTTTTCCTTATAATATTAAAAATAAAAAGTCAGAATAGGCACGAAACATGTAAGAAACAGCGATGGAGCGTTTGTTATACTGTGTAATCTTTGCCCTGGAGCGGGAACACCGCGTCATCGGCACTAATAAGCCTCAGATTCGGCAAATAATTGAGTAATCTCCATAATTGCAGACTCCGCCAGTTTCACAACGCTTCAGTTTCCACTCCGCGGCCTTTGTTGTACTCACCTGCAATGCGTGACTCAATGATGTGATAATGTATACCTTTCTGTTGGTAATATTATGTTCTTTGCTCGGGTAATTACGGAATAGGCGCATAAAAATATTTTTGACTTAATTAAATTTGGTGAACGTTATTTTCTCTATAATTTAAATAGGATTTTTATATTTCGTTTTAAATAATCGTTTGAAATAGCTAGTTGGTACTAGGTAGTAAGTACCTTCTATCATGGGAACTCAACGGAGACATTCTGAATAATTATAGGTAGGAGAAAATTCTATAGGAGAAAAATAGCAGATGGTATTATATTATCATGCCAAAAAAGAATGATGCTTTTAAAGTCAACATATTTTTAAATGAAACATTTTTAAAGTATCGAAATAATAAACATTATATTAATTTAAAATCAAGACCAATAAGATCAAGAAGTAAATTAAATGAAGAAATATAAATCCCCGATAAAGTGCTTTAGTACTCGATGCAACGAGAAAATAGAAAAAAAACTTAAAATATAAAGATGTCAGCGGAACCATGAAAGGGTTAGGCGCTCTGCCCACTGCACCGCGCCCCGTCGCGTAGCGCGGGATGGCAGATTTTACTTTGTATGAAAGTATGTCAATTTGTATAGAAATCACGCCTAGCACAACACACTGGTGACGCGAAACCGCGCGGGAAGGCGGCCGCTCGCAGTTTCTGCCAATCTGCGCGGGAGCGCGGGGCGTGCCGCGGGGTATGACACACAAGCTCCGCAGTCCCGGGCGTGATTTGATACTGTCCAAAATCTTCTATGGACGCAGTGTCTTTTAATTCTTGTATACAAAATCCTTAAAATGACAATATAACTGCAACATCTTGAAATTGAATAAATTCGTCCATTCTCCACGTCGATCGACAACACAGTGAACATACGAGTTTATTTAGCGCGAGGCCGTCGCAATCAGCATCACCGCGCGGGGGAGCAGATTACACCGCTAAGTAAGGCAGATCTGCGCCTCCGTCACCGCGCGCGTTATCTGTCGCTCCGCGCACCGCGGCGGGACGCGTCTCCAGTGGGCAGAGCGCCTAAGGCTGTAATTAAGCCCCGTCCACACTCCGCGTGAGTGGCTTGGCGAATCAAGCGGCTAATCCTATAAACAGATAAAGAATATCTGGAGACTTTATACAGGTATCTATACCTACGCAAGACATAAAATCAGATGGACACGTCGTTATTTTAGCAAAAAAGTAGAATATTTAAAAATGTCCAAGAATTTTGAATTGGAAAACAGGGTTTACGTAGAAACAAAAACTAAATGTAATCTTAAGTAATTTAAACGTTTGAAGTATCGATGGAAGAACTAGTCTATAAAATTGTACTTAACCTATATAGTACGCCAGTGTGTTAAAATAAAAGGCATTGTTTTTCTAGAAACTCTTGTTTTCACAGATGCTCTTTGTGTCGGTCTGAGAACTCTTGACCTAACTCCAGTCGAGGAGGTCTGTCGTAACTCGTATGCCAACATACGTATTACATGATATCGCTTTCTTTGCAAATTCATCGTAGAAAAAAGTATTATACAACAATAGTAGTTACAATAATTTTCGAGGGAAAAAGTTTTGAACCATTTAGACACACAACTCTAAAAGCTTTAACTGTTTCTTGGGTGACGGAAAACGACGTGAAGACAAACTTATTCTCAAAGGTATTTGAAGCATAGAAATCTCCACCAGTGCGGTTAGCTACTACTACACGCAATACTTCCATTTTTTTTTGTGATAGAACGACGAGACAAGCAAAATGGTCACCTGATTTTCAGCGATACGCCTTTCCATTTCAGGTGTATTCTAGTGCGTGACAGGAAGTTGCATAGTGTTACGAATGAACCCTATGATAATCAAGATCAAGAGCGAAGAGGAAGCGAACTTTTTTTTTATTGAAGATAGGCTTGCGCTTGACGACAATCATGCCTGATGGAAAGCAATGATGAGGTCTAGGTTGGAGCGCGCTTGCCTAGAAAATGCCTATTCACTCTTATCTTGAAGGCACTTAGATTGTATTTGGCTGGAAACACGGAGGCTGGAAGAGCCACACCTTAGCGGTTCGTATCAGAAACGTGAAGCGAACTTCTTGGAAGACCAGGGATATTGGATACTGGAAGTACCGAATCCAGGGTCAGCGGGTGTTTTACCCCAAATCGTCGAACCCAGCACATAACAATAGCTATGTCGTAATTGCACTGTGAACTTTGTCATTGTTAACCATCAAATCTCTCTATGCCTAGAAAAGTGCCGCATTATAATATGCACCTCAAAATCGAAACATAAGTAGGTTGTATCGCAATTATTTAGTACCTAGGATATTTGACTCTACGGCGGTGCCTGTCAACATACCTAGGTAAACGTATTCTCTGAAAATAGATGTTGCAATAATTCTAAGAACCAAACATGTTTCGTCTAATGACATCCGAATATAATCTGTCAGCGTATTTAAACCACTAGAAAAATTGATACAAAAAAAGAAGATGCCAAAAATGTGCAGTTACAGCAATAATCCATTCTGACCTTGCAAAAGGATTCTACCACGTTAGGACAAGCCAGGGAGGAAAACTTATACCCAGTATAGTGGGCTTTTAAATTGGGACGATAAAGGTGTTGTTTCAAACTACTTATTTAACGATCTCTTCCTAAACTTTGCCAGTAATATTTTTTTCTGTTTGTATAGGAAACTCCAAAACAGGTTTACGCATGGACGGCATGGAAGTGTTACCACGTGTGACAGACGGACGGACGGACACGTGGTTTGTATTAGTTGTGACAGATATGAGCTTATTGTCACATATTTCAGTTGATTTGTTTTACTGCTTCCTTTGTCGGCGTGTCAAATGATATTCTAGTTTGTCCCTAATTATATTTTATCTGATTTCAGAAATAAATGATATCTACCGTCTATGCCAAACAGTTTTTATTAAATTGAAAAAGATATTACACTAGTTAAGGTCCCATACCGTCATTGTGTTGAATCCAAAAATATTCCATAACTCAAAAACAACGCTACATATATTTGTTGAAAGCGATTTTGAATGGGTACTGTATCAATGTTTTACATATCGAAACGTATTACATCTAGATTAGTAAGTACCAATATCACTTTTTTCAGCATTACTCGTAACTGAACACTTTATAGGTACGCTCTACACAAAAATATGTATGAGTTTCCAAATTGTTGTCATTCAATGTGCCTATTGAATAAAATATTTTTAGACGCGCCAACCTGAGCCCTTTGAAAGGTATTTCAAAATATCGTATGAGATATTTGCTACAAAGAAATTCCGCGTCGAGAAAAACATTTTCTTGAAGGCACGGGGTAGCGGTACCGTCGAGGGTGGTAACATTCACACAACAAATCTTAATGATACTCCGTAGGTACAGCTGGGCCCCAACAGCTACCTCACCAATTATGCGATCCGAGGTAAGGCCCTCTTCCATTGCCTGAGATATAATATATCATACTATTATTATAGCGCTAGAAAGTTCGGACAATGTCACAAAACCAAGTAAGCTAACTAAATAGTGGAGATTCTTCGCATTTCAGGTTCTACTAAATGTCTGAAAAATAACCGGACAAGTGCGAGTCGGACTCGCGCACTGAGGGTTCCGTACCTACTACTACCGGAGGAATAAAACAATAAAAACCACTTTTCTTGAACCGCATAACCAACTTATTCAACATTAAACAAGAGTTAAATACGTGCAACGCCATCTGTCGTCATGAAAGTTAAACAAAATATTAGACTTGTTGAATATCTATTCAACACGTATTAAAAAAAAACTACTCACTAGATCTCGTTCAAACCAATTTTCGGTGGAAGTTTGCATGGTAATGTACATCATATATTTTTTTTAGTTTTATCATACTCTTATTTTAGAAGTTACAGGGGGGGGGGGGGACACACATTTTACCACTTTGGAAGTGTCTCTCGCGCAAGCTATTAATTTTAGAAAAAAATGATATTAGAAACCTTAGTATCTTTGAAGACCTATCCATAGATACCCCACACATATGGGTTTGATGAAAAAAAAATTTTTGAGTTTCAGTTCTAAGTATAGGGCACCCCCAAAATTTATTACTTTTTTTAAAATTTTGTGTGAAAACCTTAATGCGGTTCACAGAATACATCTACTTACCAAGTTTCAACAGTATAGCTCTTATAGTTTCGGAAAAAAGTGGCTGTGACATACGGACGGACAGACGGACAGACGGACAGACGGACAGACAGACATGACGAATTTATAAGGGTTCCGTTTTTTGCCATTCGGCTACGGAACCCTAAAAAGAGGCCTTTGAGGCAACAAAACATTTAAAATAATATTACATGTCCATTTCAGAAAATCACAGTACCCGGTGCTGTGTTACTGTTTAATTAAAGAATGAACAAGCAAGTGTTGGAAGTATAGCAACTGGAGATATTTTAGAGATTCAGTAAAATTCATCATCATCAAACTTCTTGCAGCTAGACATAGGCCTATTCTTTCACAGATGTGAGGCATTTATGATACAAAGTCTATGATCCTCTAGTAAACTGCTGAAGCCCTAGGGCTTCAGATAAATATCGTTAACAGTCCATTGGCACACACAAAGCTTTCCACAAGCTTTCAATTTCAATAAAACTTCTTCCCTATATAATTTCTCTATAAAGTACCCTCTCTAGTACCGGAAAACTACAAATAAAAAACGCGGTTGGTTTTAATCGCGCCTTACTCTCGCTATAATACAGCCCTTAGGTTTCACACCTACCCTCCATTTGAGATTCAAACACTTCACAAGGGATTGAAATAAACTCCTACACTTGACTTGATTTGCAAGAATAAGTTACGACCCTTAGATGAATTAAATAGGTTTACGATCTTTGTATAGCTACAATAAGTATCAAATAAACTAATACCTAAACTAATTTAAACACCTAACTTTTTTAAAAACGAAAATGAAATTACGGGCTACCATAATAAAATTTAAAAGCAGTGTCTAAGGACGAATGCATCTGACGTGACCAGGCTTAGGTATCACTTAACATCATATGAACGTCCAGCTTGTTTAGACGTACTTTGACTTTAAAAAATACTGTTAAGTACCATATCTTTTATGTTAAATAACAGTCGGTTATGTATGAAATAAAGGATAACAAAAAAGATAAAAGTAGGTATCTATTACTTCCAAAAAACATAAAGTAAACCCCTGAGAGAATTAAAAATAACATAAAAAATACGTAAAGAAGAGAAAGCCGTCTGAAAACAACAAGAAATAAAATGCAATGTAGCGTGTTTCACCTTTGTTTGAAATAAGTGCTTGTTTTGCACGGACGGACGGACGGAAGAACGGAGACTAGAGTAACTATGCTGGTGTCCATTTTCACTCTCCATTGCCCGCGAAAGAGATTGTTGGCTAAACCGTCTTGTCCTAATGTTGTGTGGTCCAAGCCATAAAAACACGTAGGCTATACGATAACAAAACAAGAATTGAATGTAATGTTCAACTAATGCAAGTTAATAGTTGAAAAGTGAACCTCAAGTGTACTTTTATCGGCTTGTTGCAAGATTCTCAATTGAAATTCCAATGAATTAAGTGTAAAGTAGTTTCGGAATTTTAATTTTTCTAATAAAAAACCAGTTCTGTTTGAAATGTCTATCCTGAATGACTTCGAGAAAAAAAATATTGAGTGTTCAAGGTAACATTGATATAATTTGTTTAAAACGATGAGAAGAAACATCGTAAGGAAGCCTGCATGAGAATGCTTTTTACTATGTCTGTGAGTGAATCATAAAATCATTATCCTTATTCGCTAGATTGGCGAGCTATAGGCAAACCATACATCATCAACACGACAGGACACGTGTCCAATAGTTAGCCATTAAAGGGATTGAATGGACGAGCGAAGGTTTTTTTTTCTATACAAGTTAGCTCTTGACTGCGATCTCACCTGATGGTAAGTGATGATGCAGCCTAAGATCTTATCGTACTAACTTGGAAGGGTAAGTAAATTTACCCCAACGGTTTCTACAAGCATCGCACCGGAACGCTAAATAGCTTGGCGGTGCGTCTTTGCTCGTAGGGTGGTAACTAGCCATGGCCGAAGCCTCCCACCAGACAAAGAAAAATTCTAGTTTCAAAGAAAATTTAACCCGCAAATCGCTGTAACTTGTGCCACAGTTTCCCGGGCCCTCCGTAATCCCTATTGCTCAAGTCGCGTCTAATTGCTGTAAACCGTCCCGGCCTCTCCCGGCCCTTCCCCGGTCTGTCCCAGGTCTGTCCCCGGGACAGACGGAACACCCACGCGTTGGGTCCCGACTCCCGACACGCTTAATTACATCATCTCTTGTCATCTCTGAGCTCGCAACTTGTCAACGAATGCCAATTGTCGATGCTTGAAAAGCTTTATTGCCATTTATGTAAACTGGCCTAATGAGAGACTCCTTTTCGAGTTGCTTTCCATTCTTTCTTAAGTTGCTTCTATGTATTTAGAAACAGCAAATTATAATGGACTGAGTTACGACTTATGAGGGAGACATATATAGACAATTAAGGTTTGATATGTTTTTGTCGTGCTTTTTTATTGTAGTGACAACTTCTTTAATCTTGTTGGCCATTTTTAAGATGGGGAAAAACCATTGATCTCGCGATACTATAACCGCTATCATTACCGCCACCGGCGTTAGTATATGCATATAAAAGTTTCACGTATGTCACTACACCCGGAGTGCCGCTTCTTCCGTCTTCATGGCAGTAGTTCCATTAGTTCCTAAACAGCAGAATTTTCAGTGAAGATCAGGGGCCGTACCACCATGTCTTATAGCAGTATTATTGTAATATTGTTTTTTACATTTTCATACAACGTCAGTATGAAAATGTCAAAACAGTATTACAATAATACTGCTATAAGACATGGTGGTGCGGCCCCTGGAGTTTCAAGTGATTCGGCGGTTCTAGGTCCAGAAGTTGACATACATCGACTGAGGCGATAACTTCAATCATTCAAAGAGCAATTTGTTTAATCAAAATGACCAAGCAACGCACCACTTCCTTGTTCGTCGATTCCGAAATAACAAAAGTACCAAAAAGTTTTCCTCCCAAAGGAAACCACACACACTGACAAAACTATGTCATAGACCCATCAGCGGCACTTTTCATGTCTAATATTTATTAATCGCAAGCATCTAAACCACGCGCGCCACGCTAGCGACCGCGACTTCTTGCGATCTACCGCGCGACGATCATACGGAAGCTGCTTTTTTCATTTACGCTCGACAATTTGAGACTCTATCCTACTACAGTAAGACTGAAAATACAATTAACTCCTGTATGTTTCAAACAATAACTTTGCTCAAAGATTAAGAACTGTATGTGGTCGTGATAAGAGTCAAAATGATACACCTAATGTAAAACAGATGCTGGAAGCTAATGAGTCGGTTAGCGCTCCGTCAGCGTTGAGGTATGGAAGCGGAGATTCTCGCTAAATACTTTTCGAATGACGGCTTTTGACAGCATTGTTGGGTAAGGCCGGTGTTCCACTAATCGGTTTGGCGATACGTTGCCGTGGACATATTATGTGAATCGACCCACAATACGTATTTGAGTTTCGGAATTTAAAATCAACTTTCAGTACCTAACGTCCTCGTCATAAAAGCTTAGATATAAATTATGTTACCAATCGTTAGCAAATAGCACCCAATGGAAACGACTGTAAAATTGTTTTCTATCGATGCTCCCATTAATGCTCGATAATGGACTACTCATCCGCTTATACAGCGGGGTAATTGCCTCAAATATCGCCGGTAGCCGGTGCTTTGGTTGCACAACCGATGCAAGCATTAACCAATCAGTGCTCCGATGCAACTTCGTCGACACTATTAATATTTTAGCAGCAACACAACTACGTAAGGTAACAAATTAATGGAGTCGTCTATTTCTTGTCACCAGCAAGGAATGTTCAGAGCGGTAATTGGTGTGCACGCATGCATGATGCATCATGCGCGACGGAACAAATGGCTGTCAAGGGCTCGCCACCGGGTTTGTCGCGATGAAAAATGGCCGCGAGGAATGTTGATGGACTCTTCGCTCTAGGTGTGAACGCGCGCCCGCCCAGGATACGGAAGTAACGGAGTCCTCTCCTTCTGAAAAAGAGGTATAGGTAGGTCCATAAGGATTTTTTTTTTCGTCGCTGATCTTGTAAAAGCATACGTAAGAACGAACTAAGAAGTAAGGATACTGGATTCAATTGTCTCGTGTATATTCAACTGCAGATTACAAGGTCCAAGGTGTCCGGTTCAGTCCAATAGGTGGTACCTAGGTATTTCTTTCAGGAAATTCTTAGTACTTAGTACTTAGTATACTAGCCCGGAGAATGTTTGGAAATCGACAGTGATTTTCTTATTGTCTTCGAAAACACGTTAGGCTTTTGAAAGAAAAGGAAAGTCATATTTATATGGATACTTAGTACTTATCAGCGGTGTTCCAGGTGCTTCACAGGTTCAGATTGCAGCGATTGAGATCATATAACTCACAAAAATCGTAAATGCTTTACATTCTTCTATCCATCACGAGTTAATCACGGACACTAAGTATTCCTATTTAATCAGATTTAGGGCCATATCACATAGTTCAAAATAGCGCATTTTGTTGCTCCATTTTCGGCTACAGTGCTCTTTAAACCAAAGTCTAAAACATAGCAATACCTTACTGTTTCACGGTAGAAGTAGAGGGGGTATTCAATTAAGTTACGTAAGTTACGTACGTTGTATTATGTTAAGTTAAAATAAATTACATTTAAAGTCCTAATCTTAGGTAGGTATTAAGTTATTGTATTCATTATCTCTTATTATTGAGTGAAATTAAAAGTATTTTATAGAAGACCATAATATAGAGATATACAGAATTAATAATCTGTAGAACGAAAATGAACACTTTTGAAGTGTAAAATTATAATATTTCGTGAGAGAAAACTTAACCTTTGATCATAATAATTAAGTAGGTAGGTACCAAAGTATACTTTCGGATTCCTCAAAAGAAAATTATAATAATAATGTGGAAGACAAATATTTCTGAATGGGAGGTCTTAGTTCAAAGCGTTAGCGCATCTATTAAAAGTGACAAATTATCACAAAATAAGCACGTGTTAGCACGACAAGCTATTTAACGTTATGGTGCGGGAACACAGGGAAAGCATGTGAGAGTTTTAGATAACTAGAGTGCTTATTACTGTAGAAAAAGCTGACAAAAGACTATTTTTAGATTATTATTAGAATTTGCTTACGTTTAAGTCCAATTCGACAGCAATCAAATGCAGGTTATTTTTTAACCCCCCATCGGTTGTTACACAGCATCATTGGAACGCTATATATTATTTTGAAGTACGATTTTGCCCATTCGCTTAAATATGGATCAAAACTTTAAAGAAGACAATACGCGTTCTTTAAAATAATTTCAGCAATATTGTTATTAGTTCTTTTAGCGCGCTTTAAAATAATTTCAGCAATATTGTTATTAGTTATGACTAAGAAGATTTCTTATTTTCTCTTTATAATTAAGCTAATTGTGCTATATGACAGGTATGGGAGTGCTCCGACTTGTGGAGAATAACCCCACGACTCTTCAGTATAAAATTAGCTCAACCACATTCATATTTAAAAGCGTTGTAAACTTTTTTGGCTCGATGAGCTTTTTCGTTCCTTTGCCAACATATTCGCGCTAACAAGGCTCAGACAGGGTCAGAGTAGAGATGTTGACAGTTTGGCCATGTCACACGTGTGTCGCTCGTGTGTACGACTGTTGCGTGTGTTATCTGTGCGATTAGCTGTGATTTACGGCGACAGCGCTCGCAGCCACCCAGCGCGCGCGGCGCCTTTGACAGGTCAGCCATTTTGCTAAGTGTCGCGACTCGCGAGCTTTTTACGAGAGATTGAGCTTAGGAGATCCTCGGTGAAATTTGCGAATGCATATCTTTAAGAATGAAAAATACAACGAATAAAGCGTAGGTACACAAGAAAACTGACTGCAGTTATTTTTGACAACCAGACGTGTGTGTCACGCTTACCTATTGTAATAAGATGAGTGATGATTTAAGGTGGATTTCATTAAGTGAGTGAAGTTTTTGCAGAGTATTACTAAAGACAACATTTAACATGCTCGCAATGCCGATCCAAGTGTTCTTGTAGTAATTTTCCTCGCTGTGGTGAGATAAAAAATTTTGTGTTATGTACGGCCGCAATTTTTTTTGGGTCTCGTGTCCTTTGACACTCGGCCCATTTTGCGGCCTTGCATAACAAATAACTATTTCATATTAATAGTAATCCGATCGGGTTTGTCTGTACAGGTTTAGGTTCTGGTTTCGGCTCTGAGAGGCTTTGTCCGCCACGGTGGTTGCGGTTACTAGCGGTAAAGACACGCACAAAGCGATATGGCGTACGGCGGTAACGGCACGGTGCTGTTTGACAAACGTTAGAATCCGTTAGAGGTTCTCTCCGAGTTAGTAGGATAGGTAATATTTTCGTCTCCATCTTCATTTACTTACAGATGAGATGGACGATGAAAATGAAAATGAAAAATCTTTATTTTCACATAGGCCCAATTGATAGGCTCTTATGAAAAGTCAAAACTCTACCGCCAGGTTCGGAAAGCAGGTTTGCACCGAGAAGAACTGGCAAGAAACTCGGCACTTGCTCTTTTCAAAAAAAAAGTCATTATATACAATTTTTTAAATAATAAGTATCAAAAATTATTATAGGTACATAATTTTTAAGATATCTCGTGAAGAGATGGAAATATGTCCCTATCATTCCAAGAATTCTCGTGATTGAAAAAATCTTCAATAGTATAGTAACCCCGACTTATTAGATGTTTTTTGACAGTGACTTTAAACCTGTGTAAAGGTAAGTCCAAAACAGACTTCGGGATCTAGTGCACTTGATACAAAAAAATCACTGTAACAAACAATGGAGCATAGAATAATATTGTGTGAAGATCCCATTTGAAAGATTTGGCTGAGACATTGTAGCAATGTATACTGAACCCAACCAAGAAATAATCCAAGCCGCTCTTGGCATGCCGTGGGTGGCGTCTCATTTTTTAGCGATGGCCACTCGAAGCGCGCTCCGTCTCGGCGCCAATAGCTGCCTCATGCCTGATCCGTGTTTATACCTTAGTTATCTGCGCCACATAATTGCTGTTTTACCCACTTTTTGTACGATTCATCCATTGTGGGATAATTGGGGGGTTTAGCTTAAGGCTGCCTATACCACAAATATGGGAACGTACTACAGACTGTAGACAAGCAAGAACAGCTTTAACACACTTAGATAAACACCTAACAGATAAACTTCTACGGCTTAGTAAAGACAAACCAAGACTAGTTGTAGGCATGATTACAGGGCATTGCTCACTAAACAAACATCTTTCCACCCTAGGAATCACGGACAGCCCTCTGTCAGAGCCTGCATGGAGGAGGACGAAACACCGGCACACGTGCTACTAAGATGCACTGGAGTGTCGGACCAACGCGAGACCTACTTGGGATCCTCAGCAACACTCCAAGATATTCTGTGCGACCTGGGAGGCCTCTTCGGATTCTGGAGTGAGCTCGGCTGGCTGGAGTGATCCGGCGAGGACCCGCATCAACGACTTCACGCGCAGCGGGCGAATTATCGCCTAATCGCGGAAAAGTCCCAGGAACAAGAAGAAGAAGAAGAAGAAGAAGGCTGCCTATACAAAGTCTGGTGATAAAATCAGTATTCGAGACACGAATAGTGACCTTACACGAACATATTATGACAACCCGCCACAGAAAGCTGTCAATCGCTCAAATGGAATGGATTCAAAAATGTGTGAGAATGACAGATCCCTTCGCTAAAATGAGCACGTGACTTCCGCACAGACAATATGTGATTAAATATGTCATAATATTATAGATTTAGCTGCTGGGCACTCTATCTTTCTCCTATCACTCTATCTCTATCTATCTCTCTCTTATAAATATAGCAGAAATAATCCCGAACCAGTTATGTTGGGGATTGAAACTTTCTGGCATAGCGACCTGGCCGCCATTTTGATTTTTTTTCGAAATCTCGGCGCACGATTTAGTAGTATGTATGGGTAGAGGACACATAGACGAACAAATAATGTCATGTAACATAGTACCCTAAAGTGTCACGTTACCGAGATATTTGAAGGTAAAGATAGACATATGAGGACAACGACAATCATTAAAAATAGACTTATCCTCATATGTCTGTTTTACCTTCAAATATCTCGGTAACGTGACACTTTGGGGTACTATGTTACTTGACATTATTTGTTTGTCTATGTGTCCTCTATCCATACATACTACATTCATCGTGCGCCGCGATTTCGAAAAAAAATCAAAATGGCGGCCAGGTCGCTATGCCAGCTTCCATACAAAAAAGTTCAAACCCCAAATCAAACAATAACAGTAGTGTATAAGAGGCCTAATTTATTTCTTGTTTGTAGGTTAAGGGCAGCTGCACAAGTTTCGCGTAAGATGGTAGCTGTCCCCACAAGTGGTTGAAAAGTTAGCGTTCGAAATTCAAAATGTTTGTATCACTAGAAAAAGATTTGCTCCAAATTTAACACATTTTATGATATTGGGAACACAATTTCTTATAACTTTAAAATAATGTTTTATAAACAGCTCTTTTAATTTTCCTAAAGCAAACGATTGTTTTTTCAACAAACATTTCCAGTTTCCACCGATTTGCACATGCGCAGAAATGCAAACTTTGAAAGCTTTTGATTCGCCGAATGTTTTGAGAACCATCTCTCGTACTAATCCGGTGTTTTGCTAAAGATTAACAAACGCCTCCGGGGTGGGCTTGACTCTATGGATAGGTACCTACTTGGCAGATTGTACTAAAATAATAACACCATAGATTCACCTTTGTGCAGTTTCGCCGGCTATTGTGTGGTGTATTTGGTTAAATGATTGCTAAAATGTGTGCCGAATTACTATATCCAGCGATCATTGGAGGAGACGCGAAAATAACTTTATGCATTTTATATTTTTTATTTATATTAATAAAGTGGGAATATTTAACATCAACTTACCTACCAAACGTACGTCTACTTACCGAAATTTTTGTTATAACTTTGCCGCAACTTGGCACACTTTTTCAGTTTTCACGCATTTAATACGCACGTTCCATATTTCAATTCTATATTGTGATCAAATTAATTCTTCAATATTCGGACTCCTTTCTAAGAATGGACTGTTTAAAGCAAAGATTTTTTACATATTGCTATAAACAGAATATTCCGCAGCAGGACTGTTTATTATAGATGGCCCTAACTATAATTTTGCCTGTACTTAACTGCTATAATTAATATTTCAATCCACGAAGACGAGCCCCACTCCATCAAAATCACTTTTGTTTTATTTGATTCGTATGGAGTTTGACAGATTGAAATATCTAGATATCGATAGTGTGTTTCAAACCGAAACACAGTGATATCACGACATGACATCTAACACAGTGGTGGTAACTTAGCAGAAAAATCCTCCACATATAGTATAATAATATGCACCAAGAACATGTTTAAAATCCTCATGTTTAAAATCAATAAAATATGGTAAGTATACATCGAATTTTACATTTTCAGTGCCATCAATAAATTGTATAGTAGGTATAAAGTGCAGATGCTCGCTTGTGGGCTAATAAACAGTATTGTAGTGTTATTGTAGCGAACAACAATACTTATTATCTATCAATATTAGTCGCCGCGTACGCTCTTTGAGGGTGCGCCTTTTTGTTGGCTTCATTGTTTACGACTAACTTAACATCTACATGAACACATTCGAAATACACTCCTATTATTATAACTATAAAGTTCTAAAAAAACGCATTATTAAATTTGGATTAAACCTTTAAAGCTCATGTTCCTGTGTTCGTTAAAGCTTTGATTCAAAGGATTTTCAACTTTATGCTCCTGAAAATAAAAGTTTAGGAAGTGCATTTAGATGTCGGCACACATGTTTACAATTCACAGGACATGTGGGAATTTGAGATTTACATTTGATCGAGATTTCAATCGACGGTATCATATTTCACTAATTGTTATTGTATCACTTTTGTAACATAGTTACGATAAATAACTTGCTAGTTTTGTAATAAATTAGGTATTTTTGGATTGGCAGAAGATAAACTTTTAAAATTTTCTGTACCTAATCAAGAATCTAAGGCCTGTGACTTTCCAGAACAAACGATTTAAAAAAAATACTACCTACTCAGTGCAGTGGTTAAAAACTTAAAAAAGTTTTGCTCTAGATTTTGCCCAGAAACAGAATTTTGCTATGAGGACGATTCGATGGACTAACAGAAGAAAGAACAACTATAGTAGGTCGATTGAACGGAAGTTTTTTGTTGTTGTTTTAAATTTTAATAAATGAGATTAGAAGAAATAATGTAACTGGGCTGTTTTTAAAATAATTATGTTTAAAAATAAGTACGTAAGTAAGTAATATTTAATAAGTACTTAAAATAATTATGTTTAAAAATAAGTACGTAAGTAGTAAGTAATATTTTTTGGAAGTTGCTAAAAATGCGCATCTAGAAAAAAAAGGTTTTGTATTTTTTTTTAAATTATCTTTAAAACCGTAAAAACTTAAATCTCTACAAAATAACCTAACTAATGCATTCCATTTAACACAAAACCTGCAACGTACACTCGAGTAACTTTTAAAAAGCCGCCTATACACGATCGCACAGTGAGTCCTGACGCCGTTCTGTGTGGACAAAAAAAACGAATGACTGCACCGAATATCGACAATTTGCTACGTGCGATTGAACGATATCAATGCATTCTGTACCCCACGTACAAATTCATAACGGCTGCCAAACTATAACAAAGAAATGAACACCTTATACACAAAATTATAAAGATAAAATTCGTTTGTCGTAAAGAAAACAATGTTTGCAAAAATTGAGACATAAGCGTCATGTATCGAGGGCGATTGCCATAAAATATTATCATTTATCATGGAGACGTGTTTGTTATTGCAATAGCGGTTATTGTGGTAAACGTCGGCGTTACCATTATTAATAATGGACGCTGACATCTGCGCGTTACATTTTATTGTCCGTGAATCGTGTAAATCTTGAAGAAATGTGCGGAAAATGTAACGCGAAAGAATCAAACATGCCGCGTGATCCCAGAACCATTTATAATTTATTGACACTTTTCAAATGAGTAAACTAAATACATAGCTAGGTTAACAGTGACAACACAAAATATACCTTTAGATATTTTCTTCATTTAAAATCTTTATTTTTAATTATTCAAAGGCACAATAACGACTAATACACAAAACATTCACCAAAAAAGAAAGAAATATACAATAGCATCTGTCAGTGTGCAAAGTCTTTTAAAATTGCGCACAGCGTTCACAGATTAGAGTCGTACCTACTATTACCTATTTTTCACATATGCCTAGATATAAGCTCTTATGAAAATTCCTTTTAGATCGTCCAAGGAAAATTCATAAGTACTTATTTTAAATATTACAATTCTATAATGTATTAGTAAATGGTAATTGTGCATGTCGTCTAGTTAATCAAAGTTAAATAGTCAGAAATCAATAGAAGTTTAGACACATATACTTACCTACAAAATTACTATTTTAAAAAGAAATAGCTATTGGAGCAAATATTTACACACGACTGTAAGATAAATCATGATTTTCCAATAATACATAGAAACGTTTTGGATTATTTCGATTGAGCGTATACCTAGGCCCATCGATCAGCGTCATCGCAACAAATAAGTTTGTCAAACATTAGTTTAATCCGTGACGTTGTACAATCGTGAATTGAATCGGAGATCCGCAGAAATGGCCGCGCTAATGTTGCGAAACATTTTATTTAAATAGGGGACCGACCGGTGTGGTGTGTGGTGTTTATCGTTATTATTAAGTTGTATGCGACTCCGAGCTGACTTCCGCGCATTCATCACGCTGTATAAATGGTAAACCTACAGGCTGTTTTCTAAACTAATGCCCCATTCAAATTCTGCTCTAGAATTTCATTTCTAAAGATAGCTATTTGGGTAATTACTTAAAGCTACATAATTACACAAGTGCATGTTAATACGTATTTACATATCCCAATTTTTTCTCGAGATCTAACGTGTATCTTCAGATGATTCGGAGTTTCCCGTAAAATGATTGTTATCATTTTTAGCGACAAAATGGCTTTCAGAATTATTCAACAAGGAAGAAAATCACTTATAATGTTTATTTGTAAATTAATACTATATCGCATGATTACATGATATAATAATTTTAATAAACAATTACATTCCTACAAAGGAATGATTAATAATAGAGGAATTTTAAGATTTTACTCTTTAGATGCAAAATAGCTTAAAATTTACAGTACACTCTTTCTGAAGATATCATAAACACCCTGTATACGATATAATAAAGTCCGCTGTATAAAAAGATAGACCGCTGCGGACAGAGCGTGCCAAATCTTTTAAACGCACATTGCGCTTTTTTGTCCATCTATTTATTCTTTTAACCCACTGTCCGGGCCGGGTCCATGATGGTTTTATTGTGGGCGCATTCTCGAAATTATTGGCTCCATTCAAAATGGTGACGATGGTATATAGCTGCTGTAAAGATGCTGCAAAGAGGCTGTAAAACAATAAATAAGTCGATTGTTTTGGTGGTTTGGACCCCATGCGATGTATTCGTCACGCTGCGGTCATAATGTGGTATCTTGTAGCACTACAAGACATTTAAAGCTACATGATGAAACATTAGCAGCCATACAAATTGGTGAGATGCGATGACTAGCAATAATGAGGCCTTAGAAACTCTTCTCAGATACTGTTCAGGACATTATGAACCGCTTGGTGTAATTTTGTAAAGAACCGCAGGGGATTTGGTCTCTATCGAGGCTAACTATAGTAAAATAATTATGGAAGTCGTTATTTGGTGTAAAATGGAATTTGTTATGGTTTATTTATCATTGAGACAAAGGGAGACTAACAAATGTCACCAACGTCTAAGATAACAATTATTTCTTGAATAGACAACACATTGATCTTGTACTCGAATTTGTTTCAAATGAGGGCAGAACTAGGCTATATTTAACAGAAAAAAATTATAATAAAGGTACATCAAGTAAAAATAACTACGACATTTGTGATGCGTCATACATATTTATCACATAATTATATGGAGTAAAGCTAAATAACTTTGTGCATATTGTTTACCGTGGATTTCCACAAAATAACAAGCAATCCACTATTTAAAAGTCAGGCCCTTAGTCAATAATAGTATATCTTGTCCAAAATGATCGTTAGCTTTTAATAATTCTTGTTAACGGCCCATTATCCCGGTTTTTAGCGACTACGCCACTTTTCAAACCAATTCAAAGTCATGAAAAAATAGTTTTTTTTCACTGTTAAAAATAAATATTAAAGATACATGCCTTATCTCTTTAATGTACTCATGAAAACACGATAAGTTAAACTTGCCTCGATCATAAAAATTTTTCAGGTCGTTTTTGTTCATTTTTCTAATGGCATTTCCAAAGCTTTAGACTAAATTTCATAAAAATTATACGTAAAGTAAGCTCATTGTATTACCTATTTATTGGAAAGACAGATTTTAAATAAAAAAATTGCTGCAAAATTTCGCCTAACAGAAGTCATAAAATGATCTAACGCATCGAATAAGCGATGTACTTCAGTGGCTCACGATACGAGAAGGACCTGCGCAAGTTTTCACGACTCACGCTCCTTTCGCGCTAAAAATATTTATTTTTTAATTATTTGTAAATAAATTTTCTTGCTACATTTAGTAATAAAATTAAAATATGGTAAGTGTTTCTTGAGTTTTTCAAAATACCTAGTCCTCAAAAGCTCCAAAGAAAATCTGATACGAACTAAGAAAATTAGGTAGGTAAAGTAAATTCCACCACGTGCAAATACCATCACGCGTAACCACAGTTTAGACCTATATACAGTCAGTAAGGGAGACGAGATTTTTTTTTGTTTGGCTATACTGAGTTTCTCATGAATACATAATATAATAATATCCTCTCGACTTTATTTTGGCCATGGCGGTCAATAGAAATTTACCAACTGCGCGGGAGATATTTCTGAACTTCCAACCCCTATATTGGTTCCTACTAAATAGAAATACCTCACCTACCTACTAATTACTTTTTAGAAAAATACAAATATAATAATATTACGGAGCACAAACCCGGGGAACCCGGCCGAGACCTGCAGTCGAAGATAGTAGTTACCATAAAACCAACGAGACTCTGTAACCGATTTTGTACTATCAAAATAATAATTAAAAACGTAATAATAAAAAAAAAATTAAAAAACGTTCATCTAGTACACCCTCTGATTTGCAACCAGATTTGCAGCAACCAGGTCCAAGCTCAAGCGTCTTTTTTTACGATGAATTTTGATTGTTTTGTAATATATTTTTTCCATAGAAAATGTGTGGCGAATATTGAAGAGACTAAAAGTTGGAAGGCAAATAGGGGGGAAGACAGCACGCGAGCCACATGTGGCCTGCGCCTTCACGCGCCCTACTAGTTAATATATAATAGCTGCTTGTGCTGATTCACTGACTGACTGACTCATTGATCACCTCTCCTGAACAATTTTGAATGAAAAAACCTTTTTTCACGGATGGGGTCGTATATAAGAAAAAATTCATTCGGAGGAAAAATACGTAGAGAGCTGATGATTGAGGATGCTCGACCAAATATCATTCGAAACGTCATCCAATTGGCAGTCAGCTGAAAAAAATTTCAAAATGGGGGATTCAAAATGGCCGCCAAACGAATTTCGTCGGTATCTCAGAAAGTATAAAAGATGGAAGAACGGTTTCTTGACAAGAGGTGATCAAGACCCGAAAGTCTATTCGATGGATAGAAAAAAAATTAAAAATGGCGGAATTTGTTTGGCCACATGTGGCCCGCGCATCCACGCGACCTACTAGTACATTTATATATAGCTGGTCGTGGTGATTCACTGACTCATTGATCACCTCTCCTGAACAATTTTGTATGAAACAAAATTTTTTGATGTATACCTACTGTCATATACAAGCCAAATGTCATTTGAAACGTCATCCAATTGGCAGTGAGCTGAAAAATTTTCAAAATTGCGGATTCGAAATGGCCAATCTCGACGAACTCAATGAATCTCGCCAATATCTCGAAGAGTATAAAAGACGGAAGAACGGTTTCTTGACAAGAAGTGATCAGGACCCAAAGGTCTATTCAAAGGACAGAAAAAAATTCAAAATGGCGGTATTTATTTTTTTCATAAAAATATATGGGGAATGTTGAGACTTAAGTTTTAAGGCAAATAGGGGGGAAGACAACACGCGGGCCACATGTGGCCCGCGCCACCACGCGCCCTACTAGTCAATATATATATAGCTGCTTGTGTTGATTCACTGACTGACTGATTGATCACCTCGACAGACTTCAGAACCCTGAATCATCATCTCATTCCATATTTTTCTCTGAGAATCCTCCAAAAAACCGCATCAAAGTACTACATGTTTCACAACTTTTCAATAGTCTCTTCAATATCCATACATTTTCTATGGAAAAATAAATTCCGAAATTTTTAATTTTTTTTCTATCCATGGAATAGACCTTCGAGTCCTGATCACTTCTTGTCAAGAAACCGTTCTTCCATCTTTAAATACGCAACTTCCAACATATATTTCGTGAAGTGAATTATAATGTAAATAGTCCAACTGTAACAATTAACTGTGACGCAAATATTTATGATATAGGGTCACGGAGTTCATTTGAACTGCGCGACTCACGGCGATGTTCGCTAGGTATCGTAGCGTAGGTCTGAGTGAGCGATAAATGCCTAAAGTGCTGGGATATAGTCGCCTTAACTAAATACTTATTCCCAAGGCATTCATAACTTTCGGCACCTTTAAACGAAGCAAAATTCTGCAAACTCCTTTATCATTTTATTTTTAGCGACAAGTAGCAAGTGATAATAGTCTCAAACTTTGCTGATGTGACAAAACAGAAAATCCCAAAGGAAAACATGGCGTTAAGACTATGTTACTCTAAACAAAAATAAATGATATGAAAATAAAAAGTGGTTACATTGTTAGTAATATTATGTATTCGATGGTTTTGCAGTTTATACAACTCTACAATTTCTTGGAATACCGATCTTTGTGTCTAAGTTCATGTAAAACTACAATTTTGATTCATTTCTGCGGGATTTTGTTTCTAATCTTTATCTCAGTGCAATATATTCAATTCAAACAATATACTAAGACTTAAAAGGCTCTTGTGACCAAACATAACTGAAATGTAAAAACCCCGAAGGCATTTCACGTAATCTCTGTACGTCCGAAGATTTATTTAACGTAAATCAAAAGTCAACAGCCATTCCGCCGGCTTGCACAAAACCGCCGGATCACTAACTAACACTCTAATGCCTTTGTCGTCAACACACATCTACTAAACACGTCAACACACGGCTCAATCCTAAAAGACACATATCGACTCGCTCTAAACCTTTCAAAATACATGTAGTTTTAAGGAGATAAGGTTTAAAATCCTGTTGGTGTCGAACAAGGCGGTATCCTTTATCCTAAAGGGATAAATAGAGATGTCGAAGCCACACGGGGTAGCAAAGCGGCCGACACAAAAAATGGACAATAGCACCAAGTTTTGGACACAAAGCGACATCGGGAAATAAATTATTTCATCTGTTCATTCCTTTCACGATAATATTGGCAAATGTTTCCATTCGAGACGAGCCACGCCCCGAACGAATCGAACGTGAAGAAATTTTACTGAGTTACTCCATTTTACTATTAAGTTGTTCAGATTTAGAGTTTAAAGTTTGTAACTCACCCGGGGATCGGACAGTGGGTTTCGGCGCGTCACAAAGTCGACAGAAAGTCATCGTTTCTTTTACAATTTTTTCATTTGAGCAACATATATTTTGACTGTGATGTTTTTATTATTTTTGTCCGTGATTCGCTTTAGGATCAATAGCCAAGTATCGGCCGTGCTCTTTTTTGTGAAAGGCGGCACGTATGCATATCGAATGGCCACCTATTCACGCGGGTCCATGCGAAGCTGTTCGAGGAAAGGCCGACAAAGATGAAAAGTGATTATCTAATGGGGTACAATGTTGATTCTCGTCAGTATTTTGGCTTCCGTTCATGACTGGCCATTAATCAACGGCAACCAGATAACGAAGCCTTACAAAACAATAACGAGCTTTTCTTCACATTTTTGAGTTTACAAATGTATTTCTGTTACTAATTTTAGTTACAAAAGAAATTTGATCGATGATTATTTTAGGTATAGGGTTAGCCAAGTGAGTGCTGTAACATCTTATCCTCAACCACTTTGTTGGCAACCAGCCAAAAGAACTTCTTCATAAATCATAATGCACCTAGACCCAACATTCTAAAGGTCAGGGGATGCCCTTCCCTACGTTGATACGTATTACATGGTCCGTATTTTAGTTTACATCAGACTTCGGTTCTGCTACAATATATATTATTATTGTTATCAATATATTGCTTTGCTATGTCAGTTACCTCAGATCTCTAGCGCATCTCCTTATTTTGAATCTTTATCTTCGCGTAATATACACCTTTAGCATAAGACCATATTAACTATTTGATTTTATTTATGATCCTAGGTTTAGCATTTCAAAATAATTGTTATGGAAATATTAGAAGCTTTTAATTTTGTACTTCCATCAGTTCATCGCTTTCACATGAATATTCGGAAATGGAACAGACAGCAACGAACGAATAATATTTTGTTTACGAATCAAGTCATCTGCCCACTGTGCAGTGCACACAGATCCTCACAACTCACAACCAATCAGCAGACATCTGCTACTCAAAGTTCAAACAACAACAACGCCAAACTTACTTCAAACTCGAGCCCAATTACACCGGGCCCTTTGTCCCTCTGATTTATTACGCCCCCCGCAACTGCACTCATAACGTCACAGCTTCGTGCGACGCAACTTGTTTGTGATTCTGTTGCTGACGGCAGCTTGAGCCCTCACTACCGTGCGGTTTCCGGGCCCTCTTTTATTGTCTTCGAGGAAAGCTGCTGGACGCAGTTGGGCATGCTCCTTTACTAAAACTATTGAACTTGAAACTTGCTTTGTTACTGGAAAGCTGAAAGTACTGTTTGTTGGAAGTAAACGTTTGCATAATTTAAAAGGTTTTCAAATGTTTGCTGTAAGTGATTAATTGCTGGGGTAGTGAAAGGGTGTAATAAATGTTGTTTAAGTATAACATAAAGTACTACTTATAAGAAACTCAGAATAGTTTTCACTATTGTGAAAGACCAAAATAACTTACAGACTTTTTCTAAAAGCCTTGAACTTAGGCCTATGAGAAATAAATAAATATGATATATAAACAACGCTGTTTAACCAAAGTTTGCCTGCCAAATTAAAAATTATTCTTAAACATACCTATGGGCAAATTGATTATCTCTTGAAGATCTGAAAAACGTATCTCATGGACATTAGAAATTCGACTTGACAATCTACCAGATACATTAATTTCATTATTAATAATCGGTAAAATCCAGTAATTTGACATACAGTTAGACAAAGTTTTATCATGACATGTAAAGTAATCGCTGTTTCGGAAATAAAGACTTTTTTATTTTTATTTTATTTTATTATAAAACCCAGTAAACAAACAGGCCATGACTTTTAAAAAATATTTTCCTTTTACCAATCCTCTGAAACAAAATCTGCCACCCGAATGTCAAACAATAGTCCAACATCATGACTTTACATCCGTGTCACATTAGCCATTCAACTAGATGAATACGAGAAACAGTAGTAAACTGTAGAACACACAGAAGCCTGCACAGTGGGCGATGCACGCGCGCCTGGACAAAAAGCTGGACGAAAATTAACAAAACAAGTGCTATAAAAGTGTATTAGCCCGTGAAATGCAGCAAAACGTGCAGTGTTTAGGCGTAGACACCCAAGTAGCGTATCTACAACGGTGTGTCTAATTCGGAATGTGTTTTGTTTCTTACAGCAAAAACTTACTGTTTGTGTGTGTGTAGAGTGTTCGATATTTTAAACTTCATATCAGATAAAGATAATTAATAAGTACAAGATTATATTTTTATTTTAATAAAGATTTTTAATTACCTTAAATATAGCCTTATTAGTCAAACTCAGTAATGAACGGGTATTTGAAATCCTGAACTATACTTATTGAAGATTTTTATTTTTGCTGACACCAGCGCCATACAGTAAATTTAAGTTGAATAATACTTTTACGTATAAAATAATTATGAGAGTGCAAAAACTATCCTGTTAGACAAATAGTACAATTAAAAAATCAAAAAATGGTTATTGTGTTATAAAAAATTGCAAATGTAATGTAAATAAGGGCAATACTACACTTGTAGCAATAAAAATAAATAATTAAAAATAAATATTATGGCAGTCGGGGGACCTCTTAGAATAGAAGGTGTTCCTCAGAACGGTCCCCCGACTGCCATAATATGAGTTTATCTGTTTTAATTAATGAGAAATTTGACCACTTTTCCCTTTGTCAATATGCAGATGAACTAAAATAACTTGTTTTTTACTTTTTAGTTCGTTTTAAAACAGGGCAGTCGTGTTTTTTAATTTTTTAATTATTTATTTTTATTTTATACTTTTTAGTTTAAATATATATACTACTCTCAAATACCTTCATTTTGATACCCATATTGTGATAATTGGAGAAAAAATTTTGATTTCCACTTTTGAAATTGACGCCTCACGGTCGCCATATTAACTTTTTCCAAAAAAAATATAGCCTATGTTACCCGGAATAATGTAAGGATTCTAACGATACCCCATTTGTCCAAATCGGTTCAGCCATTCAAAAGTTATGGCGGAATAAAGAAACTCACATACATACATACATACATACATACATGAACCCTAAAAACATTACACTCTTTTTTTTGGGCAGTCGTGTAAAAAGTGATCAATTTTTTCTTTTGGATTCGCAACAGAAACAGTTGTTCTTTCTATTGCAAATTGGAGTCAAGGATTGTTATTGTTATCCAAAGATCTCTCTGATGCAGTTGCTGTATGGCGAATTTAAGTGGAAGGGTAGTGGAGGGTAAAAGATTTGACCCCCGACACATTTGTGTTCATTGTTTTGCGGGATTTTTAATCCAGCGGATTTCCGCCCTTTTGCGTTCCAGAGCGATGCTGTGTACAAAGAGTTAGATGCCCCTTCTAAGTTATAATATGTACTAGTTTATAATTAGTAAAAAGTCTGGTGGAAGCTGGTGCTAAGTGTGTATACCGTATTGTGATAAGGGTTCGTGAGAGTGGGTTACAAATCGCCTCGCTGTAAATAAAGCGGCGGTCACACGCAGCGACTCATTACAACTTGATAAACGACTCGCGTCGTGCGAAACTGACCCTACTCTGAGAGACGGTGGCTTTAAAATATGTAAAATGAAAACTTTAATTCAGGTATATTAATCTCTATCTACCTAAATCTACATCACACGATAGAAAATAGTTAACGGTGTAGAAGCCGTATTTAACACTAGAAAGACGGAAAAATAAACTGACCAAGAAAGACGGCGAGCGGTCATTTGACCCCTTGCTTTATAAATAATTTTAAATGGTAAAATATCCCAAAAACAACAACAACTAAGCAAATCAAATATTAAAACTACAATTTGACTCATGTTAATTATGTTTTTATGCACTCCAACCCATACCTTTACTCACAAATATGACAAATTAAAGTTTTTTTGGTTTGAATGATTGCACTGTCTGCCCAAAGGTTTTTTACATAGGTATGTCGCAATCTTTGTTTGATTTATCGTTGCTACCATAAGGGAAGCACTGGCTCCTTTCTTGATGTCGTCCGTCCACTTGGCACCGACAGTAGACGACTCCATTGGCGTCTGTACTGGTGCTGCCGAGGCATCATCTTTGCTTTCCTTCCTTCCTTCTACGTACCTCTTTTTGTGACTTCTTGATATAAAACCGATGCATTTATAGCAGCTAAGTCTAATATTGTGTAATAAAAATGAGTCAAGGGCGAATCGGACCCAAGCACAAAGGATTCCGTACCAGTATCTACCTAAACGGCAAAAAAATACGTTTGTTGTATGGAAGCCCCCCTCAAGTATTTATTTTATTCTGTTTTTGGTATTTGTTATTATAGCAGCAATAGAAATACATGATTTGTGAAAATTTCAACTGTCTAAACATCATGCTTCAAAACATACAGCCTGGTGACGGATGGCCGGCGGAGTCTTAGTGATAGGGTTCCGTTTTTTGGGTCCCTTTGGGTACGGATTGCGGAACCCTAAAGACTTGCAATGACCATCTTTGGGATTCTGTTTTGACACTATATTTTGGCCCATTGGTCATCGACATCAACCCAACATTGAAGAGACTCTAGAATTTGACTATCAGCAAGTCGAGGCATAGTATCGAATCTGAATAACACTGATAATTTGACAAAAGATGCCTAAACAAGAAACAAAGTACCTACAATATAATATTATCATGGTGTTCATTAGGTACATCTCACAATAAATTTAATTTATTATTACAACTAATAAAAATATTATGATCCGTCCGCTTTGGATATAGGTTTACTCTAACAAATGCCGCATGGGTCAAATGACCGCTGCCGTCTTTGTAGGTAGATGTATGATTTATTTATGATGTGATGATCACATAACAATGTAAACATTTTTAAAAGTAAATTTGAACTATTTTAATAAAAGTCACGAGAGGATATGTCAAAATAACCAATAGTTTTGGAGTAATGGAACTCTGTATTCCAAAAACGGTCATATGACCCCCGCCCGTCTTTCTAGTGTGCGATTTTGAATTAAAATTTTCTCGATAGAAAGTTCTCCCAAAAGTTGCTCCAAAATCTCAATTTTTCTAGTTTTTATCAGACACTACATTGGATGTAATTGTAATTTTTGTTTTAAAGTGTCGGTAATAATAATATCCAAAAACGCTAAGAAACAGATTTTTGATAACTAGCTTAGTTTTTGAGTAATTAGGTAAAAGGTCGTTTTTCTGCGACACTGCATGTCGCACCCATCGTATCCGTGAGAGTGAGAAAGACAAAAATAAATTCAATCAATCCCCTTCAGGACTTGCAGGGAAAATCTTTTGATAAAAAAATAAAGCGACTATTATACACTGAATCACTAATTAATTACACGTTCAAGAATGTGCCCTCTGCCTAATTTGTTACAAAGTAGAAGGAGTATTGGAACAAGAGTGAATAGAAGTTTTGTAAGTAAGGTTTCAAGATTTTTTGTCAAGCGAGGCGGACAAATATGATGATTTTATAAGAAAATCTTACAGCTTCCTCCTGCTCTAAAATCGTTGCACCCAATGTGTAAAGGTGTAGTCAAATGACAGGGCTACAGATTATAAATTAACAACTTTGCAATAAGGATTTTTAATCAACACCTAATAACAAAATCGTTGGTGTACCTTCTCATACGAACTCGTTATTATATTACTATCTAGCTTTTTCACGAAGCTTCGTCAACGATTTTATGTCTTGGGAACTCTTAGTTTTCTTGAGAGAAAAAAATCCTAGATACCGATAGATATCCTAGAAAGTGTCGTAGATATCCTACATAGATAGGTAGATATTGCGAATTATCCTTTCCCTTTGGTCTGAAAGTGCTGTCAAAATCGGTTTGGGCATTTATACTGACATATGGACAATTTATGAGAATTTGAGATTATAGTGAAACAAAAATTGAATAACCTGTGTATTTTTTATACAAATGATAATAATTATGACCTCAATTACAGGCACTTTTTTGTGTAGATAACATGGTAGGAATTCTTAAGTCAAGAAAATTTATGAACTACACTTGTTACACGAGTATTTTCACTAAATAAGTGTAACACATTTAAAATATTTGAATAATAAATAAAAATTTCGTTTAAAAGCAATAACAATGACGGACAATAATAATTGTAGAGGCACAGATCACACAAAGGATAGAAACATTTGTCGCCGATCGAAGACAATCGGAAATTGATGGACTTGGCTTTGTTAAACGATAATCTATGAAAAAAGTTTACTTGGCATTCACTTTTATGTGCTACCGTTGAGAATGGTGATTTATAAGTCGTGTGTTGTTTTTTGGCCGTCGGCGCTGGCTTCGTGCCCCACTGTGCGTCGCTCGGATGATTGTTACGTATTGATATACTGCCTCGGATGTGCAAATGATGGCGTGTTTTTAGGTAATTTGTGTGTTTGCGAATTTTACGTTTTCCCCTTTTTAACATTAAAAATATAGTCGAAGAGTGAAATGAAACCCTATAGGTTTTTTCCGTAACTTCATACACGCGAATTTTTGGTTTTTATAATATGTGCATTGTGCATAGCTTGCAGGTAGAACGATCAATTTTTTTTTATTCTACTGCCAAGGGAGGGGTATGTTTTAGCGTGTATCTTGTATGTTTGTATGTTTGTTTGTTTATTTGTAAATCAAAATTATATTTAAACCGTGGATTTTCAGGAGTAACTAGCTTATGTCCAGGTTGTAACATGTAATACCTAGTCAAAGGCATAAGCTGTCTTCATTCTAAATTGCTGCCAAATTAATTCAGTGGTTTTGGTGTTAAGGAGCAATAAACATCCTAGATAGAGGTATACTTTGCAATTTTCATTGAATTTTGCAATAAGTAAAGTTAGATCGCATTTTGTCTATTCTGAATTCTGATGTAACCAAGATGCATTTTGGAATAGGCACGCATCGTGGGCCGTTGTTTTTTGGTAATTTTTAAACCGAAATACAATAAGAGAAATATGGAAATAAGAAATGCATTTTTACTATTATTAGGTAGGTATAATACACTAACGCTGCATGTTTTTTGAAGCGTTGAACTTTAAAACTCTTCATTTTAATTCCATGCACGTAGCACACGGTCACTTAAATTTGGGCAGAAACAAACATACCATCGTAACCGTATTAGTCAGGAATTGACATTCAAATCAGTAGCTGCACTCATTTATTTTGAATTTCGAACGCGGCCCCAACAATGGCCGCACAAAGGCGCGGTTGGAGCAACAGTAAATCTTGGCAACAGTGGCGCCGTGCAGCTAAAGCACGCATCTGTCAACATTACCCGCCATATTAGTTTGTGTGTCATGTTAGACAAGGTATTGTTTTAGAGATTTTTGAAGCGCTTTTTGTGTGCTATTGCTACATTTTATTTGCATACGGCATACCTGACCACACAACTCTCGGTTTTCACCGTGTAGAAAGTTGAATAGAATACAATTAATTACAAACACATTACTGCATTAAAAAAGCAAAAAAAAAAATACAACGCTCGCTACTCTTTCGATTGTGTATAAGCACCTACGCCTAAAAAGAGTTTTCTATATCGATGGTTATAGCAGCCGGCGCAGGCTCAAATTCGAGCGGGAGGTCGCGGGTTTGATTCTGGCTATGGGCCATTTTGGAATTTTATAATTTCTAAATTGACTTAAGTGTGATCTGGTAGGAGGTTTTGACTGCGACTAGTAAACATTGTACCAGCATAGATGCACCACCAAGCGATTTGACGTTCCGACACAATGCTGTGTAGAAACCGTTAAGGGACACACGGCCAAAGTAGCGTAGGTACTTTTCCTCATTCTCGGTGCGATGTTGACCGCTGCGGTGGATAAACAGCCTTATACTAACCTAAACTAACCTAGGGTTCCGTACTCAAAGGGTAAAAACAGGACCCGCTTTACCGGGCTGCATCACTTGAACCATAATAGCTACACACTGTGGCTTCACACTTGAAAGATTAATTAATTATTTCTGTGGCCGCTATAGCAGCAAATACTAAAAAATTGGCTGTCTGTTAAGTCGGTTTACGGACGATAGATTTACGTGATAACGTCATAATTGGCCTCTCTATCGTTTTTTTTATCGTGCCTCTCTATCGCTTGTTGCGCGCTCTCGCTTGCACGCACAGGCTCAGGTGGAACGTTACGCGGAACGTTACTATTTTTCATGTGTGTTGCTGGTGTTCATCAATTTATTAAACGTTATCACGTCAAAAATTGAATAAAATAAATGTTTAAGGGGGCTCCCATACAACAAAACGTTATTTGTTGCTCGTTTTGAACGTGAAGTGTTTGAATTGGTCTTACTCTTGATATTACGGAACCCTCGGTGCGCGAGTCCGACTCGCACTTGGCCGGTTTTGTTGAGGATCATCAAACCAAATTTTCCCATAAAAGTCTCGTTTATTGACGTATCGATAAACAAAAGTGTAAAGATTATAGATATAAAAAAAACTAGAACTTCGACCAAACAAAGCACCCGTCCCCGTTGTCTCAAGGAGTCGTCTATTCGTCATGATAGTGATCGATGACGTCACGACCGGTGCGTGGATCCATTCCTCACGGACGGCTCGGCCATGATGTATTAATTCGAAATATAATTTATTGAGCATTTTTAAAGAAATGGGACTAATTTTGAAGCAAATTATATCAAACGGCTAAAAAGCCATAATGAATGTTTAAGATCAGATTTTACTTCGGGTCACTAAGCTGGCAAGGACTTTCCTTTACAGGTTAGAAGTTAGTTATGGAATAAAATATACGATAAAATGCATAAAGGCAGTTGTTTTTTGGGGCACAGGCAAGTTCAACTTTCATCTTTAGACAAAAGTTAGAGTACTTCCTATATTATACCTAAAAATAACTTTGTTTTTCGTATATCCACCTCTGAGCAAATGGGCTGGATTTATCCTAAGGTAGTTTTGAAAATAAAAATGAAAATCTTTATTTTTTACGTAGGCTCATATATTATGAGCTCATATGAAAAGTCAGCCTCTACCGCCAAATTCGGAAGGCAGGTTTGCACCGAGAACAACTGGTAAGCAACTCGGTACTAGGTACTCATTTCAATTCCAATTCTTTTTATCAATGGAAATCAGTGGCCTGATTCTGTATCGTCCAGTTCGTTAGTTAACAAAACCCTAACTGGGTTGTTAACTAACAAAACGTACACAAAAAATCCAATTTTTTTGTATTCTTTTTGCACACGTTGCCAATCTAGGTTAGTATTTATGTCAACAAGCCATCCTAGATGCTGACTTGTACGAAAAAAAACAAAAATAGGATTTTTGACTCTGTTTTTTCAAACTGAACGATACAGAATCACCCCACATAGCTGAGCTAAAAACCTAAGAAGTAAGGTTTTATCTGTGATTAACAGCTACAAATAACAGATAACACCTTACTTCTGTAAGATAATGTCTAATTTCTTTCATTCGGGATCAGAACTTTCTCAGAACTTCGGAAACCGTCACGAAAAAGGAGAAACTGCACCGCCTGGACTAAGGAAAATCGTTGCACAAAAACGCTGCGACTGTCTGTGGTCAGGCGGTCAAGTCTGTAATCTTGCGCATTGGCAGGATTTGTCGAATTAATCGATTCCCATTTCCCGTGTCCATTCTGCGCTGTTATCTGCGTTCTGTTCGCCGGATGTCTGCGTCATTCTTGAACTACTGCCCTATCACACTGACTGAATATCAATAAAGGGTTAGGAGAACCACTTTTCAAATTGCTTATTGAGGACAACATATGAAACTGAGCATCTCACGCAAGCGCTTGCTGAACTTGAAACTTGATAAGTAATTGCTATTTTCTCAATAAGTAGCCCGATTTTTTGAAGCGATTTCTGATGGATAAAGACGTTCGCAAAGTTGCTAGTCCTGTCCGCTACCAAAGCCTAATTACCCAAACGTAATTATAGGATGTCCAAAATCTTGTAAACACGCTTTTGATATTTAGAGCAAGTATACGGAAATACTAATATTTCAAATATTTTAACATTTTGGTTTGACCACACCAAATTTACTGCTCCTAAAATTACTCAGACTCTGAAAGCGCGTATGTATAAACACACTTAAAGCGATACTATAGCTATAATATACAAGCAGATAGACACTATTGGGTATTATATACACTAAACCCCGCATAATGATAAATGGAATAAGGAAGTCTTTGAGGTATCTTCGTTACTCTACAATCTACACTCTACAGTTCTTATACTTAGCACTTCTGTTAAATCGAGGACTTATCCTAAGATTTCCAAAGACGTGGTATCTTTGTACTTGATCAGTCACTTCGATAATAATTTAATTGAACATAAGCTTAATGTTTTCGAATACTTAAAGTTAAAACGTTTTCGTAGTTCTACTTTTTTCCGCCAAACAAAAATTGCAACTAATCTCCAGCTGTAAATCCGCCTTGTCTTATACCTACCTGTATGCAGCTGGATAAAACCTGGCGATATTATCTATTTTTCTAATAAAGAAACACAAAAAAAACGTTTTTTCCGCTGCAAAACTGCTTGGATGGTACAGTTTTGACTTTTCCTACTTACTTACCTATAAAAAGGTGCATTTTACAGAGGCACTTATATGAAGGCTTTTGAACATTTTGCAGCAATAACGCTTGGTAGATCCTGGGGCAATTTACACGGTGAAACGTCCCGGGTTCAATTCCGGCACGGGCCAGAATTTTATAATTTCTTCATTGGTTTTTCGCCCAACTGAGGCTTCAGATCGGCCCTAGCTATATTATAGTTATACCATCGCTAGCCGTACATACCTACCGTAGCGATTTAGCATTTTGCCTGCAACCTACGACTATGGAAAACCTTTACATTTATTTTTTGTCACTCCTTTACACCACAACTAGGTACTGTATCGATGAAGTGAAGCTTATTGATACCAGGGAAAACAAATAACCTACTTTATATCCGCCGACTGTCAGTAGACTAGGCAGCTAACTGTACTGTAAGTTCTAAGCTGAAGGCAACGTATGTTACTATAGGTATGTACTTTATTCCGTTGTAAAATTAAGTCCAAACGGGCGATGTCGTCAGCAAAACCTATCAAAAGTAGTCCCACAAAATGCTGTAGTGATCGCATTTTTTGACTATGACTGCATAAGTTTAGAAATGATCTATAACACGATCCGTTGTGCAAGATCAATATTTGATTAAAGCTATTTGATCGCGCGTCCGGCGCGCGCCGCTTTGATCCTCGGAAACATTCATCATTTCACCGAAATTCGCCCTGTATTGACAGCTTTACGGTGTTTATCACGCGCACGCGCACAGCACAACACAACTACAACAACACCGCGCGTCGGTTAAGCGGTAAAAACATAACATATTAAACTTACGTAAACATTGACTCATTTTGATCGGCACAGCGTTTTACGCGAATGTCTGAAATAATATTTTATGGGAAAGAAGCATGGACAAACAAGTCTTTCGGCTATATGGGATTCAGTGCATCCCAAGATTTTGCATTGCAATATCATACGCTGTCGTTTGCATTGCACTACGCAGCCGTAACCATATTAAGGCTATCGTCTAGTGACTATAAAACGCGAAACCAATAGGTGTTTTCAAAACTGCTATCTATGCTCGTATAGAGAGTCCAGAGCTAAGCCTTCATTTTATTTTTGAAATATTGCTTTGGATGATAAAGTTTTTACCCCCCCAAACGTTTATCAAATAGGACAATCTTGGTCTCATTAGATTCAGTACCACTTTGATTTAGACTCATACGTTTTATTTCTTTACTATTTTAGCTTATTTAAATTTAAAAAAAAAGTAAGGTCAGGGCGGCTTATTCCGTCTACGGGGCATAACCGTCTGTTCGTAACTACGCACGGTACGATTGACCTGCGCATTTGATTCTTGTATCGGTAAAACAGCGTCACCTTTTAGTTCATATTATGTTAACGAGATGGCGTTAAAAGTATACAAAAAGATAAAACAGTGCTAAGAAGTTCAGTTGTGTTTCGAAAGTGAAAACTGAGTAGCCTGTACTGCCATTTTATCGAAGGTAAATATAAAATTATATATCTTACAGTGTTGAAAGACTGCAATACATACAGTCCAAAGTCTGCTTGAACGTATTTTGGTATCAGTTTGCCTTAAAAAACAAAAAATAGTTAATTTATTCCACGGGAAATATTTGTAACCTCAAAATTGTTAGGTGTTTAAATCCGTCCATTTTGAATGCGGCTAATCCGTCATATGCCGGTTTTGCCCTACTTCAGATATCGTAAACCTTTCAGTATGCACACCAAATCTCGACCAATTTTCTAATTGTATTTATCGATATAGGAAGTTTGTTCTATGAAATTGTGCTGCTTATGAATAAATAAATAAATATCAGTATTTCAATAAAAAATAATCAATTTGTTGCTTTATTTAATCTATCAGTGAAGAAGTATAATAAAGTAATATGTAAATTTAATTTGTTTCAGTTATACTAGTCCTCACTTACCATAATGGTAAGAAATTACAAGAGAAAAACAAAAAAAGGTTCTTATGATAAAGATCAACTGCGCGAAGCCGTATTAGCTGTACAAAATGGGACTCTAAGTGGGTATAAAGCTTCACAAGTATATAAAATCCCGAGAATGACTATAATGGACCACGTTCATAAAAAAAGAATTTCAAATAATATTGGCAGGAAAACGACTTTGTCTTCAGATGTTGAAAAAAACCTTGCTCTATGTCTACATACTATGGAGAAACATGGATTCGGTTTGACAAGGGCGGAAGTTATAGAGATGGTGGGTAAATATATACATCAAAATAATATATCCACATCATTCAAAAGTGGCATACCAGGGAAAGATTGGTTTGTTTCATTTGCTAAACGTCATTGTTTATCCATCAAAAAGCCCCAAGGTGTCGAATATGCTCGAAAAACTGCCATAGATCCGTATGTGGTTTTCCCTTATTTTGATTTACTAGAAAAAACCATAGATGAATTAGGTTTAAGGGAAAAACCGCATGCCATCTGGAACCTGGACGAAACAAGTTTTTCAAAGGACCCTTCAAAAACTAAGATCGTCGGAGTCAAAGGCTACGCTGCAACTAGGGTCATTGCTACGCCTGGGAAGGATAATACGACGGTCCTTCTTGGTGCTAGTGCGGCTGGGCAAAAAACGCCCCCATTAATCATTTTTAAGGGAAAAAGTGTGTGGGATGAGTGGACGTCTCCAGACGCTTATCCAGGTACAACTTATGCCGCTACTAAAAATGGTTGGATGGAATCTGAAATCTTCGAAGCTTTTTTTAAAAAATCATTTTTGCCCACAGTTGGCGATCAACGTCCAGTCCTATTAATTTATGACGGCCACTCCACACATGTTGGGCTTAATATAATTGAAGCAGCACGCAAAGCTAATGTTACTATACTTAAAATACCAGCCCATACCAGTCATGTATTGCAACCTCTGGATGTTTCAGTTATGAAATCCTTTAAAGATCAGTGGGACCAAAAGTTAGTACAGTGGCAAAGACTTCATGTAGGCACTCCACTGCCAAAAAAGGAGTTTGCTAGATTAATTGGATCTATATGGACAGAAATAAATCCCCAAGTATTGCGCAATGGGTTTAGAAAAGCAGGGATTTATCCAATTAATCGCAATGAAATCCACCATGGCATATTTGATCCTCTGCAATTAAAACGTTGGCAACAGAGTATTTCAAGCCCATCTGCACAGCCAAAAAAGGAACCACTAACGTTGTGTGTTATTACTCTAAACTGCATTAATAAGAATTTAATTTCTTTATGCAGTGACAATGAAAAAATTATATCGACAGATATAGTTAATAAAAATACTACTAATAACTTGGAGCAGACTTTAGCCAAAGACGAACAAATTTCATTTGAGGAATTACTTTTACAAAAAGTTAAACGCAGTGATATTTCTTCAAAAACAAAAAGGCGAAAAATAGCACCAGGTGCTGAAGTTATTACACACGATGACGTGATCAAGTTTAAAAGGGATGAAGAAGGCAAAAAAAATAAAAACAAACAATCTAAATCGTCACTGAAACACAAAGATAATGTTGTTATGTTAAATGATTTATCAAAGAATGACTCTCAGTTGATGCCTTTTTCCACTCGAAAATACAAAGATTTACCTAGTTGCTTACGAAACGATAAACCCAAGACTTCACAAATTGAAATACTGTCCAATGTTGTTTTAAAAAACCTAACAAAGCCCAATAAGGAAAATTCACAACCAGAACCAGGACCTTCGGGATTTACTCTTGAACCTCCCGGACCCGGTTGTTCGAGAACAATGAAAAAAACTATCAACCGCAGCGCTACCTCCATTAAGATTTTTGCTAAAAGAAAAGGAAAAGGAAATGGCAAGAAAATTATCGGAAAAGAAAACAAAGGAACTGACCAAAATAAAATTTACGATATCATCGAAGATTGTAACTATGCTAAATTGCAAAACCAAAAAAAACAAGACATATCCCGATCTAGTTCAACAACCAGTGTGTCTGGAACATGTAGTGATCATAGTGACTCTGACATAGTAAATGTTAGTTCTGATTATGAGAATCATAATGATGATGACTGTTCGGATACGTTAAATCAAAATGCAATGAATGTACCTGATATAGATTATGTTACGACTGAAATGAAACAAGAGATTGAAGAAAGTAGTAGCTTAAGATTAAATTTATATAATAAGCCTGAAAGTCATGACTATGAAGCTAACCTGATTGGAACGGAAAATGAATATTGTATCAATGACCATGTTTTAGTAAGATACTATAACAGAAATAAGTGGACTTACTATGTTGGCATTATAGAAAATATAAGTTTTCGAAATGGAGAATTTTATTACAATGTCAGATTCTACAAAACTATTAAAAAACCAAAACTTATTTTTAAGATGTCTAAAAAAGTCGATCGGGATGACGTTCCTAATATATCAATCGTTAAAAAGATCGACTTATCCAACAATAAACAAATATTCAACAGCTTTGTTTTATCGTGTGAAGATGATGAGGTTTATTTCAACTAATACATCTGCACACACTAACAATGTTTTGAAACTGTTCAATTTCATTATAGTCCGTACAAAATAAGTTATCATGCGCCATTTTACCTTTGTGTCAACTGTGATGACTAAAGTGCGGTTCATCTTTAAAATAAGGACTAAAATTGTACTTTTGACATGAAAGTTGACAAATAAAGTAAAAATGGCGCGTGAGAACTCATTTTGTACGCATTATAGTTTTCTCGTTTTATGTTTAATTTTGGCAGATTGTTTTTAAGTAGTGGCATGTTGTAAATGTATAATTTAAGATCACAAAATGTAAGCACCTAATCATTTTCGTTTGTATTTGACGGTGTTTTTTGTAACAATTGTGGTTCCCGTTTCCTATTACTATTTTATTTTTTAAGTATTTGACTGATTCCTGGAAAAGAGGTTATAATTTGAGTTTTTGTATTTTTAAACTTCTTGTGTTATAAAAATTTAATATAAAGATTTACTTAAATAAAAAACATGTTTTCTGTATGAGTGCTTATATTTATAGACAGGCCAGAGACCTTGTCTGTAAACATACGTACTGATCATTATCCTAATATGCTCATTTCAGTATAAGTTTTACCTCGATACTAACCCTGGCTTAGGTGCTAACTAAAATAAAAAATCAATATATAGTTGATATTAGTTACTTGCAATTCTTAACTAAAAATATTTAAAGAATTAAATTGTAAGTTTAATGATGTTGATACATTTTTTTTAAATAAAGATCGAGGCAAAATCGCTGAAAATATGTTTACCACCCCTGCTTTCTTCAATATGCCGGAATAGCCCCCAAAAAAGTTTTTTACGAGTAACTTATAATCAATACTTTATTTTTACAACAATAAAGCATAAAATTGACTGCCATCCATCTATGCATTGGAATTTCATTGCGTTTCTTGGAAAAACTACCAATATCTATAAAAACTTGGTATATGACGGATTTGCCCCATTTAGTGGGAAAATCCGTCTAGTGGCCATGTTTTAAAAAAAGAACTGTTTATCTCAATACTGATGATAGATACATGTAATCTTATAAATGTTTTAAAAACTACAATAATGTCTTATTTGCACTATACATTAATATGTGTAATAAAGTAAAAACTTGATTGAATATGATCAACCTAATTTAAGTTCCAAAAATTTTATGACGGAATTACCCACCCTGACCTTACTCGAGCAGATTTTTAGATAAAAAATATGCATATTTTGACTCTAACTTACTTAACTTAACTTTTAACATAAGCAATATTTCTTAAGCTTGACGATCCTCTCAATGTTGCGATTACACGCGATGGTGTATATTACAAAAACGTATGAGAAAATTAATCGCAAAACTATAGATACGTCACGTGGCATCCAACAGGGCAACATGGCGCGACATCTTCCAGGAGAAAGTCGTCGGTGGAAGGGGTGACAACCCTCAGTAATGAGGAATACGACACAGAGAGAGATCGATACGTCACGTGATCAATTTAGCGTAGCTCTCATAGATTTTTTTCAATTTCGTTCCATTATTTACCATGCATGGAATCGAACGAATCGAAAGATCAAATTCGCGAGTTTACCTTCCCTGCACTAATTTTTAATGCGCAAGTTTAGTTTGTGAATCAAAATACGTGTTATTTAATGAAACATATTTCCGGAAGCGAGTGTTTACAGGCGCGGGCAGTAAAGTACAGGTGTAATTAAATTGTTAAAGGAAGTGCCGGCCGCGGTGTTTACGCGACGCGCCTTTGATCCGCCATTTGATTCTGTTTTCAAACGAATCAAACGGTTTCAAGCGCTTTTTTAAAGACTGAATAGAGTGCAGCTTCAGGTGGGAGGTATTTCGGATTTTTTCTTAGTTTAATTTTTCTAAGTAAAATTTTACGATTAGTAAAAATACAATAACCATAATTCCATTAAAATAATTCCTTTAAACCAGAGACCAGTCAGAGTTACTATACATATAGTTATTAGAGTTCCGTACTCAAAAGCTAAAACGAGACTCTAATACTAAGCTCCGCTGTTCGCCCGTCTGTCACCAGGCTGAATTAATAACTCATGAACAGTGATAGTTACACAGTTGAAATTTTCATAGATGTACTTAAGTACCTATTTCTGTTGTCACTATAACAACAAATATTAAAAAAAAAAGATTCCGACTAATTGAGAACCTCCTCCTTTTTTTGAAGTCGGTTAAAAAAGGATAAAAAAGTTATTTAAGGGGGCTTTCATACAAGTCGCAACAAACGTTATTTTTTTTAGGTCATTTTGAATTTTCCCGTTTATTATTGAGTCTCGATAGTCGGTATGGAACCGAACTCGCACTTGACTCATTTTTATTATCACACGACGATGGAGATCGATTAAAATATCTGACTACCCTCGTCATATTTTTATCTGTACTCTTTTTGTATTTTTTTCGGCGCACACCGTACATAGCTGCGCGCGCACCGACGCGGAAGTGAGCGGAGTGACAGACGGACGCGATGGACCCTCAACTGTTGTGATGGAATATTCCAGATCAAAATAATAATAAATACGAGATACCGTGTCACTCCAAGCCCAGTCACTGAGTGCTATGTGCGTAGTCATAAAAAATGCATTTTTTTGGTTATTTTGTCCTGTATCGAATTTGATGAACAATTACGAGCACCTATCCCATTTTTTCATGCCTGACTCATTTACTTTTTATTCTTTATAGGCTAGCGCTTGACTGTGATCACACCTGATGGAAAGTGATGATACAGTCTAAGGTGGAACGCGCTTGCGTAGAAGATGCCTATTCACTCTTGATTTGAAGGCACCCGGGTTGTAAGTGGCAGGAAAGACACTGCCTGGGAGAGTATTCCAGGCCTTTGCAGTACGTATCAGGAACGAGGAATCAAACCGCTTCGTACGCGTCTTTGGTACGTCGACTATGTATGGGTGGAAGCCTTTTCGATGTCTTGCCGTTCTATGGTAGAAAGGTGACGGGGGAACCAAATTAAAAAGTTCCCGAGCATACTCTTCACACATGTGATAAGCACTCTGCCCTCTATACCTACTACAAGTATCTACTTACGCTGGACTTCAGACCGCCGCGTCAACTTATGAAGACATTTTATTTTCGCCATTTTGGCGCTGATTTTGCGTTTCCATTCCATTTCTCGTATTGCTAAGTCATACCTGTAGCTAAAACCCTAGTTCTTGAATGGAGTGCGCTAGTGGCAGGATAAACATTCATGATAATATCGTGATAAATATGGTACCATGTGTTAGGTGGTAGGACTATTGGGTAACACGTTAGGTTGGACACGTTAGGTGAAGCAGTCATTGCGAAGCATTACTGTGTTTCCGTTAAAAATACAATAAAAAGCTATACAAATTACTGGGCACGATAAGAGTTGATGTATCAGAATAACGAACGCAGTGCAGTGCGTCGTACGGCATAACCTCTGACATCTAAGTACCTACCTCGTATTTATCATTCAACATCTGGTACTCGTCTCGTCATTATAGTAGTGTTATTATCTCGCTGCAGACTCGGTCATAAATCATTCGAGTGTTTCGCTTTTGTTGTTCTTTATTGAGTTGTGCTAAACTGCAGAACAACAAAAGCGAAACGCTCGAATGATTTATGACCGAGTCTGCAGCGAGATAATAACACTACTATTAAGTCATTAGGCCTACTATTGAAAACTTACACCCGTATTCACAAACATTACTTCCTTGGGTATAGCAGCTACACTATGCTAAGTACGATGTTTTGCAGTGCGTCCGGTATGTCAAGCCTTTCATTTCATAAACAATACTTAAAGAACTTTTTGCTGTGAGGACGCATAGGGTTAAATGGAGCGCTGTGATTGGTTGCCGTTGCGTTTCGACTTCACTCGAGTCGACTGACAGGATAGATGACTTGGATCGAGGCTCAAAAGCATATATGATAGTGTGATGATTCACACATTTAATACATAATTTGTAAGAGAAAATCTTTTAGGTCCCTATATTAATAAATCATTCGTCTTTACTACCACCATTTAACAAATAGATGTTTTACTTTTTTATACGTCTATAATCTTTCTGTAATACTTTTAAAATATTTCTATTTCAAATTTTTAATTCTACACCTGTATTTGTGTTTTGGTTTGTTTGTTTTGTGTATGTATGAAGTCGGGCGAGCATACTAAAAGGAACTCGCCTGACTTCAAACTACAAACAAACAAATAAACCAACACAAATAGATAATAATGAAATTAAGATTATTTTTTACTTTTTAGTGTTTTTGGCAGTCGGTTTTTTAATATTTTACAAGTAATATTTATTAAAGGCAAAATAACATTTATAACTATATCTTTGGGAAATCTATATCGTCTTTTGAATTCCTCGGCACTGTAATATTCAAAAGGATTTTGGAAATCCCGTATCACTTTTCTAGTGGTTATAGATCTTCGGAAGTACAATCTCTCACGAATATAATTATCAAAATCTTCTTCGTCATTGTAATCCATTGTATTAAAAGCAATAAAATACGAAAAATCACTGGAAAGTTGCAATCGACAGGCTAACACAACCTAAAAATGTAAACATGCCATAGATAACAAACTATAAACCAGCACTATGCGTCGCGAAAAGTACCTCGCGAGCTACTTTACCTGTGCGTTTGTTTTGGTGAACGCATAGTGTCGCTCGACCCTCAATTGTTGTTTATGAATAGGTTTTCTGTACGCTGTGCGTTCGAGCTCACTATGAGACCTCATAGTAACGTTTGTGAATACGGGTGTTAAACTCCATAAATTCCTGAAGGGGACGGTGCTGCATTGTAAATGGGTAGTAAAAGTAATTAGATATTCAAATAGTAGCGTAATATTACGTTGTTCTCGACCTAAATATTTCCAAATAATTATTCGTAACAATAGTTTATTAGAGAAGTATGCAGATACCGCGATACTGCGCGGGAAGTTTCCGAATATCCAACAAACGACAACACCGTGTAGCAATTTTGTAGATGGGAAGTCTGTATAGGCCACTTGACAGACAGCCTATATATTGGCACAGAACACTAAATAGGTACAGAAGGTCCACTCCGCACGATGATTTAAAGAAATAGCGACTCTAGCGCTGACACAAAAAGTGCAATTCAGTTCGCAATAGCGCCTGGCCCCACCCTCAAAATCGACACGCAACAAACGCAATGTTGTGGTCTCTTTCTATTGCCTAACTTTATCTCTTACGACGTACTAGGGCTGCCGTAGTCAGACGGCGCGTAAAAAAACTAGCGCGTGCAACTCGGCCCGCGAGCGGCAACCATCTGAAATATTGAGGTCCGGACCCCTACTTGTAGCCGGGATGGTCACGTGATAAGCAAGACTGGCCTGATATTGGTCAGATATGGTGCTTCATGCTTTTTAAACCCACTTCAAAAAAAAGAGGAAGTTCTCAAATCGCCGGAATCTTTATTATTTTTATGTATCCTTACGAGTCAAAAAATCCGATCGCCGACATCTGATATAACGACCCTACACTCTGAATGTGTCTGAATTCGTCTACACTCTACATCAATCGACATCAGTTGTAGAGTCAAAGCTTCTGCCGACATGGCTGACCACAGATAACTAACTAGTTTTAAAAATGAATTAAAAATATGTTATTACAATAACATGAAACGTTCATAAAATGTTCATAAAACTCTCAGTTCCAACATAACAACGCTTTTATAGTTGGAGTTTTGTCGTAAGTTTACCGTCCAAGAAAGTAAGTTATTTAAAATTTCTCTACTGTATGGTGTCTGAACTGGGACAATATTCTGTGGACATGATGGATCGGGCAGTGTTTCTTTCCATCGTCGTAATCGTTTTAATCGGTATTCAGCGCTATTTGATGCTAATACATATTATTATACTATTCAAGTATCTACGTACGAATAGACCTCGCCCTCGTATAGCTTATTTACTCTTCGAATCTTTATTGTTGTTTATTTACCAGGACTACGTTTTCATGAGAAAGAAAAACGTCGCTTTATATTACTTTGGTGCATTCGAGATTTTCGGCTCCTTACTCGGTTACTTACAAAATTTGATCACTTACAGATAAGTTGAAGGAGGTAGGTATATCATTATTCATTAGTCATAATATAAGCCTTCTACATTACTAAGGATTCAATGATACGAAACCGTATAAAATTTATTATCATAATCGAGGATCTCTGTATAAACAGTAGGTATACGTAGCTGTAAACATAGCAATTAGTCATTGAAGTTTTGAAACATTATTTTTAATACATTTGCTCAAAAAGTTGACATTTTCATGTGTGTTTAGCGTGCGCAAAGTTATTCTTTTCCGCACTAGTGCTTTTGTGTTTTCCTCCTACGCGGCACCGGAGCGGGCGCACCAGGAGCGCGCATGAACACGAACACGGCATGCAGGCAAACACGTAAAACCAATATTTTTTTCGCAAATGTATTAAAAAACGTCGTTCAATGCACGTGCGGAAATGTCATTTTTACTCGTCCTTATAGTTGACCCTCGCCTTCGGCTTGGGTCAACAAACCGGGACTCGTAAAGAAATGACAAACTTTCCGCACTTATAATATATTGAAATGTACTGAAAATGAAAATTAAAATATTTATTTTTCACATAGGCCTAAATAACAGGCTCTTATGAAAAGTCAAAACTCTACCGCCAGGTTCGGAAAGCAGGTTTGCACCGAGAAGAACTGGCAAGAAACTCGGCACTTGCTCTTTTACTACTAATACTCAGACAAAAGAGTTCGTTTCTTTCAGCCGACGAACGTCAACTGCTGGGCAAAGGCCTCCTGCAATGATTTTCAACCCACACGGCTCGCGCTACTTAATGTCGTCAGTCCATCTGGTCGGAGGTCTGCCAACACTGCGCTTTTCTGTACAGGATCGACATTCCAGCACTTTGGGTCCTCAACTTCCGTCGGTCGTCGTCAGTGATTTTAGTTCGTCTACGTATCTCCTCATTTCTGATTTGATCACATAGATATCAAAAGAGATATACGTAGGTATATGTGCCTACTTATGATACTGTCCAAAAGATGGAATATAATGAAACGTAATTCAAAAAATGTATAGGAGAACGTGCGGAAGTCAATTGATCAATTTAGCGATTATTTTTATGAAATATTTTTTTAATTTTGTTTCATTGCCATTCCATCTATCGTATCGCAATTCGAATTGTAATGCTATGTGGCTAGAGCGTAGCATACAGATACATATGTATATATTTTGAAAATCACAAAAACTCGTAGATATCTTTTCACCTTTACGATTTAGACAATAAATTCTCCGAGTTTGCTTCGTTTTTAATGTAAAAAGTGAATTTTAAAATTATTATGAACTTTGTAAAAAATCTGAAGAACGTTAAATGTAGTCGTGAATGTATTACTTATTTAATGTAGGTACCTACCTAATACCTTAGATTTAGGAAGTATTAAATTAAACGCAGATAATCTTGCATCGATTACCGTGACCTCTGAGAGAGGCTGAAGGTCAGGAGAGCAGGAGAGAGAAGATCACAGCCGATCGGTTGCTGCCCTGGTATAGTGGAGTGAGCTACGAAGTGGCCGCGCGTCATGTTCTCGGAAAAGCAACAAACCGCGTGAATTATAAAGTGGGAGTGCTGCCAGTGTATAGCGCGGGGCCACCGCAAATATGAAAATAAACAAACACTACCTAAATACCCCGATAGCACTTCAAAGTGGAGTACGCCGACGCGCCGTTGCCGCAAGCTATAAGCGACAGCTTTCCGCAGCGTACAACTGCTGCGGAAAGTCTGAACACTGCAGTCAAAAATTTAGGACAATGTCCCTTCTGCTCTGTTGTCGTGTCCCCAAGTAGTCAATTGGATAACCCGTTTGTTCCTGAATTAAACTGAACTTGAATGTTGGGATTCACGGGATTTCTCTTCCCTTTGGGATTGGTCGCCATTTGGGAACAGATGAGAAGCACTCAAAATTTGATGTATAGTCTGTCAAGAAAGTCATGAAATAAATTCACGGAAACAATGATTTTTCTCTGCCGCATATGACTGATTAAAAAATATGTAAATACAGAATATTAAAAAGAATCAGGTATAGTTTTTAATTATTTGATTATCCACTAAAAATGTATTTTACTCTGGCTTTTATAAATAATTTTCAACTCTTTTTTGTTTCATGACTTTCTTGACAGACTGTAGCTGTGTCATCACATGTAAACGGCCTCGTGTTTTATGAGCATTTTTTGAAATAAATTAGTAGTAATATAGCTAGAAGTAGCAATGGATTAGTGTTTTTTTTTTATAATTGATAGGCTTGCGCTTGACTACAATCAAGTCTGGTGAACAGAAATGATGAGGTCTAGGATGGAGCGCGCTTGCCTAGAAAATGCCTATTCACTCTTCTCTTGAAGGCACCCAGATTGTATTTGGCTGGGAACACGGAAGCTGCAAGGGTGTTCCACACCTTAGCGGTTCGTATCAGAAACGTAGAAGAAAAGCGTTTCGTCCGAGTACGCTGGATATCAACCACATAAGGATGCCACTTCTCTCGACGTCTCGCGGTTCTATGGTAGAAAGGTTGAGTGTTCATAAGTTGTGAAAAGTCAGCATTCCAAAATGTACAATATTTTGTTACTAACAGATGGGCAGATTCTGTATTGTTCAGTTTGTTAGTTAACAACCCTCACTCGGACTTATTTTAGTATTGAATGAAATGAAAATGAAAAAATATTTATTTCAGAATCAGAGTTACATAAACATATTAAATAGTGGTTTGGGGCCAACCCAATAAGTATCTAGTTAAAACTAGAACTATTTACTTAGCACGTTACCAACGTTAGATTGGTATGGTTTCATCAGCTCTCCGAATCTTTCAAGAGTTGGTCTCATATCGCTCTTGCTCGCTGTTTGGACCACTCACGAACGTAAAAACCAAAGCATCATGTTTACACACAATATCGCTCATTGGGCCACACTGAGCCATGCAGTAACAACAAACATTTGCGCCATGCTCCACCAACGTTCCAATGTTGGACTACAGTGCATGATCAATTTCCCCGAAGTTATTACCAAGCGGATAAGTACTCACTGATCAATCATGATCATCATGGTCGAATTCGAGTCACGAAGTTTGAATCCTGAGTCCTGTTTGACTCTGTCTGAGTTTGACTCAACACTCAAGGGTTTGGCAAATCTAGTTACTTAGTTTTACGAATTATGGACCTAATAAGGCAATATCTGTGGTGATCAAGTAGGTATAGCTAAAACTACATCTTCGGAATACACTATTTTTATTATTATACCTACCTAATCCTATAGTAACCTACCTAATGGGTCAGGTACCTATTGTTTTTTAAAGAAATTAAATATTTCACCCTCAGAAAGCACGTTAAACCACGCCCCCATGATTCACACTAAGTACTATTTTATCACTAAGTAATCGATATTTAAAAATAAAACCCTCCAACAATCAACACAGTAGCAGAGTCGTGGGCCCAAATGGTAGTGGACGTGTAGGTACTGACCACTCTTCTTTAGCAGCCTTTCTAGATTATGATAATATAATAATAGAAAGATTAAAAAGAATCCTCCCTCCCAGGCAGTGTCTTTCCTGCCACTTACAACCCGGGTGCCTTCAAATCAAGAGTGAATAGGCATCTGCTAGGCAAGCGCGTTCCACCTTAGACTGTATCATCACTTTCCATCGGGTGTGATCACAGTCGAGCGCTAGCCTGTATAATATAAAATTTGTTGTCTGTAAAGTCGGTTTACGGACGATAGATTTACGTGATAACGTCATAATTGGCCTCTCTTTCGTTTGTTTTATCGTGCCTCTCTATCGTTTGTTGCGCGCTCTCGCTTGCACGCACAGGCTCAGGTGGAACGTTACGCGGAACGTTACTATTTTTTTCATGTGCGTTGCTGGTGTTCATCAATTTATTAAACGTAATCACGTCAAAAAATCCAACTCTTTTGCTCCATGTGGTGCGATATTGGTCCAACGTTGGTGCCAGCGGCCAGCGAGTGGACGTGTGGGATAGACAACACAGGCGCTCAAGCTTGTAAACAGCGGCCACATCAAAGGGAGCTGTAGATGCGCGCGCGAAGCTTCTTGATGCTTTAGCGTTTATTGACCGACTCGGAAAAAAGGGGGCCAATCAATTTCTCATTAAAATTTTACAATGTAAGAAATTATAAAATTTTGTCGAAAACAAACTATGTATTTGCATCCGAAAGTATTTATCTATCAAAATAACACTTTCAATTATGTATACCTACTTATATAAAAATCTTTCGAATGCGTTATAAAAGAAGAAATTCCATAGGTTTACAACTTCACACATAATATAAACGTACTGATTTCTTGTTTATGTTATCTGTTCGAAAGTTAATTAAAAGGAAGATATGTGATTATGCACTGTTCAAGCAAGAATAAAGCTAATAGGAAGACGCTTTTTAAGGGTTGGTCGTCAACGCAAGCCATCTCGATTTATTAAGAAAAAATATCCTTACTAATATTATAAATGGGAAAGTAAGTTTGTTTGTATGTTTGTTCCGCTTTCCCGCCGCTACTACTGAACCGATTTGGCTGAAATTTGGAACATAGATAGCTTATAACCCGGATTAACACATAGGCTACTTTTTATTCCGGGAAATTCCATAGTTCCCGTGGGAAATTTTTACAGCAATCTATAGCTACATCTACAGGTACGTAGCTAAAGCAAACATCTTTGAAAGTAGGTATAAGGTTGTAATATTGAATGCGAACGGGAAATTTATGTTTCCCTCAGGATTTGTTAAAAAGCGAATTTGACACAGGCGGGGCGGTGGGCAAAAGCTAATGATACTACAGATCTGATACTACTACTACTGATCACTACAGCTGTGATAATGGGCACCATATAGGTTCTGAACTTAGCACTGTACGCTTTTAACAATGTGTGTTTAGCAATGGGTTATGGGTTAAGAGCGGGTAGTAAGTGAAGATGTCAGTTCAAGATTCGATTTTTACAGTAGTAAATCAAGTCTCAACTTCCTGAAATAAAACACACGGATATTACATCATATTGCCGAGAAACTGTAAAATTGAAAACATAAACGGATAATTTTTTGTCGATAAAAAAAAATCCCGAAGTTGCGTCCAATTTTTTACAATTTTCAATTTATCATCAATGTTATACGTACTAGAGAGCCAAGGTTTAGGATTATAATTCCAATAAATATTACGAAGTGCGTATCTTATCGTTTTCTTTCTAAATCATGTATTTTAAAAGTTATTACAGTAAACTATAAATGGCGCTTATTACATTCTTATTTCGCGTAATACGCCATGCTCTTTTGTACCAGAACGATGTTTTGCGCATGCCAATCAGTCGCAATCGCTCCATTGAGACGAGAAGACTGTATTTCTGTGCTCCAGGCCAAAAAAATAGTTCTTTGTATCCTTAATATATAAATTATGAATTATAAATTATTGTGTGTGTATTTATAAATGATTTGGTGGTGTTAATAATATAATTGTAAATATGGGGAGCAAAAACTGCGAAATAAAAGTATATTAAAGCAAAAGCCTTTCTGTCAAATATCGACCTTCACTCTTTACTTTTAAAGCACACAATTCGAGCACTGAATTCCCTCAAGCAATGACATGTCAATGTCGGTGGGAGTAGTATATGTAAAAAAGGACGATCCCAATCAATTTTGAGAGAGAGGAATAAAGAGTGCTCCTGTATGTGCGCAATTTGTGCAACATGTTCACTATTTTGACACTTCAGTATGCAAATATTAGATATAACATGCTAACATTCACAAAACTACTAAATGTTAGTATGTTAATTAGTTCCTACGTAAATATAGTTCAAGAGATAATGTGCAATAATAAATTAAATAATATTTCAAATTTATTGCGATACAATACACATACAATATAAATAAATAAATAAAATAAATAAATAAGCCTTTTATTTACCCATTTCCTTATTACATCTAGTATCATAATTTAATATCTCAATGTCATAATTTAACTATCATAATTTAATTTAATAATTCTATTAATTTGTCATGCATTGATTATGTCAAAAAAAAAAAAGTCCACAACACAACACATCAGCGATTTGTCACGATTGTCCGCGTCACTTTATTGTCCGTGAAATACTCTAACAGTCTAATGGGTTACCCATGAGCGGGCAAAGGCCTCCTCCATCCTGCGCCACTGCTGTCGGTCGTGCGCCAGACGCGTCCAGGTCGCGCCCGCCAGGCGCACCAGGTCGTCGCTCCAGCGGCGCCGCGGGCGGCCGCGCGGGCGCCGCGCGTCCCGCGGCCACCAGTGCAGCACCAGCTCGCTCCAGCGCGCATCGCGGGCACGAGCCACGTGTCCGGCCCAGCGCCACTTTAGTTTGCACGCCAACTCGGCTGCATCCTCCAATCTCGTGATGTCTCTGATTCGTAAATTTTGTATCCTATCCCTCAGTTTAATCCCTAAAATGCTCCTCTCAGTTGCTCTTTGAAATATTTGTAGTTTTTTAATTATTAATTTTGTAAAGGGCCAACACTGGCAGCCATACAAGAGTGCTGGTAGAATAATACTTTCATATGCCTTCTTTTTTAGGGCCATAGGTAATTTTGACTTGAATATTTGTTTGTTTGCCCAATATTTCTTCCAACATATTTTAATTCTTCTTTCCACCTCTTTCAATGACTGGTCTTCAAAAGATATAATCCGACCCAAATAAATGTATTCTTCCACATATAACAGTTCTTTTCCTTCTATGAGTGTTGGTATTTTCAATGCATTTGTCATGAGGCATGTTTTTTCCATGTTCATAGTGAGACCACATTTTTTACTTTCCTGGTTAAGTGATTGCAGCATGTATTGTATGTCAGTATGGCTTTCACTCACAATGACAATGTCGTCTGCAAATCGCAAGTGGTTTAAATGTCTTCCATTGATATTTATTCCTTTGTTGCTCCAGTCTAAGTGTTTAAATATTTCTTCCAGGAGTGCAGTGAATAGGTTGGGCGACATTGGATCTCCCTGCCTCACTCCTCGCTCAACAAAGAAAATTCGTCCTTTGTGTTCAAGTTTTACCTTTGCAGAACTTTTCCTATAGATTGCTTGTAGTAGGTTTATGTATTTATGGTGTACCCCCTGATTATACAAAGCTCTCCATAGGGCTTCTTGTGATATTGAGTCGAAGGCTTTTGTATAATCTACAAAGGCTATATACAGATCTTTTTTGAACTCTAAGCATCTCTCAACCACTTGGGTGAGGGTAAGTATGTGGTCTAGTGTGGAAAACCCAGCTCTAAAACCAGCCTGTTCTACGGGTTGGTTGAAGTCTAAGATTGGTTTGATTCTCCGTAAAACCACTTGGGAGAAGAGCTTGTAAGTTGTTTGTAATAAGCTGATAGGTCTGTAGTTACTAATATCCCGTGGGTTTCCTTTTTTGTATATTAATGTTATAACAGCAGTCTCCCAATCTTTGGGTATTTCTTCTTGCATTAGTATGGTGTTAAAAAGCTTGGTTAGTATGGGAATCAGAGGCTGGCTTAAAGCTTTTAGCATGTCATTTGTGACTCCATCCTCCCCGGGGCTTTTTGATGATTTCAAATATTTCATAGAATCAGCTATTTCTTCTTCCAGAAAAAGAGGGACTCCCTCATCTACGGCTTGCATTTGCCTGTTACGGATGTAATTATCATTTTCCATGCTAGTTTTTGAATAAAGGTTTTCATAATATGCAGATGCAATCTCAATAATTTCTTTCCTATTAGTACAGGACTTTCCTCTTTCATTGAGAAGCGATGGGACCCAATCTTTGGTATGGTTAAGCCGTTTTTGTGCCCTTTTGATCGAATTCCGCTTTGACAACTCCTCTTCATAAATTTTTATCTTCTGGTTGTGAATTCTTAGTTTCAATTTTTTCTTAATTTTTTGGTAAAGTTTAGACAGGGTTATCTTTTCCTTTTTTGTTTTATGCTTTTTATGTTTAAGTTTATTTCTTTTTTCAATAAGATCTCTGATTTTTTTGGTTATCATACATTTATGGTCACTTGTTTGGTTGGTCGGGGGTAAGTTCTGTGTTGACTTTCTAATGTTATTTATCAGAGTATTATATGTTTCTTGGATTTTATTTACTTGTAAGTTACTTAATGATTCAGTAAATTGCTTTTTCATATGTTCTTTTTCTGTCACTGAGAATTCGGATTTTTTTGTCTTGAAAGATTTCCTTGTCTTAGGTATATTTTCCTGTATAAGGAATGTCCCACGAACAAGTCTGTGGTCTGTGGGGTAATGTACATTGATTACTTCAACATTGTTGATGGCAGTTTTGTTCTTAGATATAATATAGTCTATTTCGTTTAAGGTTTTATCGTCTGGAGACTGCCAAGTCCACTTCTATCTGGCCTTCTTTTTGAAGTGTGAGTTCATAATATATAATCTATGTTCCATACAAAATTCCAACAATGTTTCTCCACGTTCATTTCTTTGTCCATATCCCCACATACCCATAATTTCACGATCTTGCAATTCTGGTATACCTATCTTGGCATTGAAATCTCCCATCAGGATAGTGTTTTTTCCTGTTAGATCTAATGCTGTTCTTAAGTCATCGTAGAAAAGGTGTAAATCTTCTTCAGTATATTTAGATGTGGGGGCATATACTTGGATTATGTTTATTATTTTATCATTTATCTTTAGGTCTAGTCTTGCTATTCTGTCAGAGATTGGAGTAAATTGCAAGATGTATTTCTTTAGTGATTTCTTAACAATGAAGCCAACACCATTGTGTCCACTTTTTTCTCCCTTGTACATCCAGATATAATTTTCAGTTTCTTCAATTTTTTCTCCAGGTTTTTTAACTTCTGATATTCCTAGAATGTCCCAACGTATTTTGCTTAAAGTATGTTCAAGTTCTAATTTTCTGGTTGGACATACTAAGGAGCGGACATTTAGAGTGCATATGTATAGTGTTGACAAATTTTCTTTATAATTATTGCAGGTGGAAGGTTTTGGTCTATTACTCCCACAGGGACCAGCTGTCTTGGGAGAAGTATGTTTGTATAATTTCTTGCTTCTAGCTTTTCCTTGTTTTTGAGGAGGGGCCATAAGGTGCGATTGCTATAATGCATTTCCTGTGTTTAGGTTTATTCTACTTAAAGAACTATCTAGAGGTATCTCTTCATCTCTATTTAGGTATTGATGGAGCGTGTTCTTTGATTGTTTATTTTGAGTTTCGCATTGCTTTTTTGTTCTGCGGAATGAGGTGTGTGGAGAGACGGATCGGTTTCTTTTATTTTTATAGTTGGTTCTTTGTCCATCCGAAGTATTGCTTAGAATTATCAATTTATCATATTTGATCACAACTCTATTACCTTTTTCTCTTTCCAACTTAGCCTGTTCATTCAGCTGTTTCCTCTTGTTAAGGACTGATGCCGGATAGTCTTCAGTGACATAACAGTTCTTGTTTTTGATGTTCTTTTTGTTTTTCAATATCTCAAGCTTTTTGTGGAATGTGCTGAATACTACTCGTATGGGCCGGACCTTTTTATCTTTCTTTCCTATTCTTTGTACACTCTCTATATCTCGGATCTCACATACTATGTTCAATTCATCCGATAGGAACTTAATCACTATTTCCTCTAGTTCAAAGTAGGATTTTTCACTCTCAGGTATGCCGAAGATTATAAGATTTCTGTGTCTGATCTGTTTTTCAATAAAGTACAACCGCTTCTCTTGATTGTCTAGTCTACTTTCTACATTTTTGAATTTCTCGTCAATATATTTGAACTTCATATCAATATGTGATTTTATATCAGAAGATTCAGCGGATAGCTGGGTTCGCATTTCTGTCATATCATTTTGCATTTTTTGTAACATTATTCTGAGTTCCTCCATTTTAGGTATCTACGATTTTTAGGTATGTATGGATGTACTTATGAATATGTATGTAAATTAATTTATTTTAGGTATGTATTATTTTAGCTAAAAAGGTTATTCTTTTAGGAAAGTTCCAGTCAAATTAACATAGAGGTGGTGAAGTTATTAATATTATTAGTTGTCAAGTCAAGTCAAGTTGTCAATTTCATTGAGTAATTTGATATCAGTAGAAATAGTTATCTGCCTTTTTCATTTTCATGATGTCAAATACAATATGAATGTTTGTGCAGTTATATTATTAATTATACATGTCAATTTATGGAAGGCAAATAGAATAATAGCAATGTCATCTATTTATTTAGTATATTCTATTATGTTTGAGAGGTCCAAATACCTTTAGCTGCCAGGGTTTCAGTTCGAAGTTTGCTTCCGTTCGTTTTCACATTTATCCACTGGCACTGTCAAATTTTTGGTTATGAGGGATTTTTGTGTTAAGTATTTGTGTCTAATAATACAATATAAATAGGTAATATTTATAAGTAATGAATTCTGTAAGAGGGTGAAATGAATTTGTACACAGCTAATGAAAAAGACTCCACTTAAATAATTTTTTTGGCTTATTTTTAGAGTTCCGTACCCAAAGTGTAAAAACCGGGACCTATTACGAAGACTCCGCTGGTAGTCTTTCCGTCCATCCGTCCGTCCGTCCATCCGTCCGTCTGTCGCCAGGCTGTATTTCTTGAACCATGATAATTAGACACTTAAAATCACAGACAGTGTACTTAAAAAACAACCCCCAGCTTATTATGCCATTAAGCGAGCATTTGGACGCTGTGTACATTTTGTAAATATTTTTAGTCTTAATTTATTTTTTAACATTTTAGTTTATTTAGTATAAATATGTAGTTTTTATAATAAACCCCTAGCTTTAACTAATCATCTTTTGATTAGTGTTTTACACACTTATAGGATATAATTCCTATAAGCAGGACAGATTAATTTGTTTTGCTATAATCCGCTATTTGAAAAGATTCTATATGGTAAAATAAGCAGGAACACTGCCCACTTGAAACACCACACACAATTTTCCATCACTTTCTTCGACGCACGTTTCGACCCGACACCGGGACATCCTCAGGATGTTGACTTCACGATGCGAAATCGTAGGCTCTACGACAGAATCTTTTCAAGTAGCGGATTATACTCCATCCATCTATTTTAACCATGTTTTTAAGCAAATAAAGAACTTACTTACTTACTATAGCAAAACAAATTAATCTGTCCTACTAATTATGGATTTTCGCAAAATAACTCCTAGTTCCATTCAATAATAATTCCTATTAATTTAAATACGAATCACAATTTCACTTGCAGCGAGTTTTTCCCGGGCCAAAAGTGCCCATCAGACTAGCCTAATAGCCCACGTCAAAATAAATGCCTGAAAACCTTATATTGCACAATATCAATTGGTTTATCATTATAGCAAATATGTCTTGTGTTTGTGTGGTCTTCTTTTAATTTCTGGTTAAGCATGCATTTCTTTTATTTTACATTTACATGTAGATTGTCATGTCGTATTTAAAATTTTCATCCATTTTTTCCATTATAACAAAGCCTTAGACTCCTTGGAACATGAATATATCTGGGAAGCAATGCGTGTTTAGGGTGTTCATGGTGACCCTAACCCAACCTCTCCAACAAGGTGACCCAAGTTGTTTTCAGCAGCCCTTAAAATGACCTTCAGGAACCTGGGATGGGACGATTATGAACTTAATGTAAAATCCTCATTCCTGTCTGATTTACGCTTCGCAGATGATCTCAGCCTATTTTCAGTGTCCCCAAAAACTATATGAAATGCAACAGCAACTATCAGACCACAGAGCGACAGCGCGCAGGGCTTCAATGACACAATTAAAACAAAAATTATGAGAAATGCATCACACACATATAACATCAAAGTAAATAATGAGAAAATCGATTATGTGGAAGCGTATGTTTACCTTGGACAATTGATAGTTACAAGTGATACAATGCAGAAAGAAATAGAAAGAAGGATGACTAATAAGATTGACAGATATAAAAAGTATAACATCTGTCCAATATTTTTTATGGTTAACAAGATCAACCGCCTTAGACATGTCAAGAAATAGAACAGTTATAGAGTTTCCATTATTTAGCTTTTCTAAAATAATGTTCAAGTTCAAACATGGCATTTGAGTTAGACTTATTTTTCCCAAATCCATATTGACCTTTTGTTAGTGGCGATTTTTCAATCGGCAGATGAATAAACTGAGGAATAAACTTGAAATATTTATATTATGGCAGACAAAATCTGTCAAAACGTCATATTATTATGTTTATTCCCCAATTAACGTTTATCTGACGATTGAAAAATCATATAAGATTAATTAAATATTCCGAAAAGTTGTTTATTCTGTTGAATAACGTCATCTTACGATATCATCAAAAATTTGTGGTAAATTTTAAAATTCCAAAAAATGCCCTTACAATTTTCAAATAAAATTTCAAGAAATCTTTTGCCTACAACTAGGTGGTCCGAAATGCACTTAGCCGAATTTATCTGATTATCTTACCTAGTGTTCGCGGTTTTGTTGACATTACATGGCAGTCTACGTTGCGACGTGTGACACCTCTGTGACACAATCTGATTTTTTTCTAGCTTTCAGCCCGCTCTTAATAACATTATAACTGAGAAAACGGGTACCAATACAGACCCTAAACTTACAACTTTTTCGCTATTAACAATGTGTGTTTTAGTTGAAAAATGGGATATGGGATTATAATGCTATAAATGTGAAAATGGGTACCTAAATAGGTCTCTATTTACATTGTGTGTTTTAGTTGAGCAATGGGATTTTGGGTTAGTAATATTGTAACTGTAATATTAAATACCTATATAAATTCTGACTTACCATTGTTTCAGTATAAGTTTTTTGTTTTAGTTGAGATAGATGAGTTTAGATGAGTCAATGAGATACAGGTTAAAAATATTATATTTGTGAAAACGGGTACCCATATAACATAGGTTTTAAACTAATAACTGTTTTTCTACTGAAAATTTTTGTTTTAGTTGACAAGGGATATGGGAAAGTAATACGATAAATGTGAAAATGGGTACACACAGCTGCTGAAATTGCAAGAACTCCAGGTTAGCTTAGGTAAGAATAGGTTGGTATGCAGCGTTGCGGAAAAATATATCAGTAAAACGACGTTTTACCTCATTACTAAAAAACTAAGCCAGTTATCAAAAATACTTATACTTATACTTTACTTACTTTATATTATAAATGGGAAAGTAAGTTTGTTTGTATGTTTGTTCCGCTTTCCCGCCGCTACTACTGAACCGATTTGGCTGAAATTTGGAACATAGATAGCTTATAACCCGGATTAACACATAGGCTACTTTTTATTCCGGGAAATTCCATAGTTCCCGTGGGAAATTTTTACAGCAATCTATAGCTACATCTATAGGTACGTAGCTAAAGCAAACATCTTTGAAAGTAGGTATAAGGTTGTAATATTGAATGGGAACGGGAAATTTATGTTTCCCTCAGGATTTGTTAAAAAGCGAATTTGACACAGGCAGGGCGGTGGGCAAAATCTAATGATACTACAGATCTGATACTACTACTACTGATCACTACAGCTGTGATAATGGGCACCATATAGGTTCTGAACTTAGCACTGTACGCTTTTAACAATGTGTGTTTAGCAATGGGTTAAATCAAATCAAATCATTTATTTGCATGAATATGGTAGGTACATTAGGTCTTAAATATAATATAAGTTCACATATCCTTATGGGTTAATAACATTATAACTGAGAAAACGGGTACCAATACAGACCCCAAACTTACAACTTTTTCGCTATTAACAATGTGTGTTTTATTTAGTTGAAAAATGGGATATGGGATTATAATGCTATAAATGTGAAAATGGGTACCTAAATAGGTCTCTATTTACATTGTGTGTTTTAGTTGAGCAATGGGATTTTGGGTTAGTAATATTGCAACTGTAATATTAAATACCTATATAAATTCTGACTTACCATTGTTTCAGTATAAGTTTTTTTTGTTTTAGTTGAGATAGATGAGTTTAGATGAGTCAATGAGATACAGGTTAAAAATATTATATTTGTGAAAACGGGTACCCGTATAACATAGGTTTTAAAGTAATAACTGTTTTGCTACTGAAAATTTTTGTTTTAGTTGACAAGGGATATGGGAAAGTAATACGATAAATGTGAAAATGGGTACACACAGCTGCTGAAATTGCAAGAACTCCAGGTTAGCTTAGGTAAGAATAGGTTGGTATGCAGCGTTGCGGAAGAATATATCAGTAAAACGACGTTTTACCTCATTACTAAAAAACTAAGCCAGTTATCAAAAATTCGTTATGAATATATTATGTTTTAGATAAGCAATGTGATATGGGATAGTAATGCTGTAAATGTGAAAATGGGTAGATACATTGAGCCCCGTAGTTGAACCTATATTGATTAAGGACGGAAGCGGGAAGAGCAGTAAAACAACTAAGCCGATGTTTCTTTTAGTTGTTGTAGTAGTTGACTGTTTGTCTATCCCGTATGCTACTTTTTATCCCAGAAAATCGTTGACTCCCACGGTATTTGTAACAGCCCGAAATTCACGCGGGCGAAGCCGCGGGCAAAAGCTAGTATATATATACGGGACATTTTACACGTCGCAATCTAGCCCCAAAGTAAGCGATAGCTTGTGTTATGGGTGCTAGATGACTGATAAATATACATACATACAATATTAATATACATAGGTACTTACATGAATATAATAAATATATTGAAAAACACACAGACACTGGAAAACTTTCATGCTCATCACACAAACATTTACCAGTAGTGGGAATCGAACCCACGACCTCCGGCGCAGACGGCAGGTTCGCTACCACTACGCCGTTCGGTCGTCAAAAAAACTACCTCTAATATCATGAATAAAGGCACATTCTAATTCCATACCATCAAAAACATTCGAAATCGTTATCCAAAAAGTTAATTAACGATCAAAACGATTCGTTTTCGCTCGGCAGCACATCGGATTGATCTAAACCGCTTTGATCTTCGGATCACGCGCTCCTTACTTATATTGCCAATCTTGTATTCAGAGAGACCTATCTAACGTCTGCTGTCAACTAAAAATAAACCTTAAAAAGATGAACCGTAACGTGCAACATTAACTATTACGTATCTAAAGTTGTTTCATTACTCTACGTTTGAGACCCTATACGTTCTCACTTCAAAACGGCGTAAGTGCATTTCAATTAATAACAAAATTTTATCAGTATTTTGTTATTAATAAGGTATGTTTTTCATTGATAGATAGAATGGTCATATTACGGTTAACGTGTATGTTTGTTCGTGTGACCTGTCAAAACGCTGAGTGGTAGCAGGCGCGAGGCGTAAACATTAACACGCGGTCAGCAACTACAGTACCGCTAGCGGTGCTGAGCCTCAACCGGGAATCAAACGAGTCAATTCTGGTTCAATGCGAATGGTCGCTCTAACGGTTGTGATGGTAGGAAGATGTAGATTGTGTTGCGATTGTTGTGTGATAACTGATAAGTATGAATTCTTAATGCACTTGGGTGGTAATGCCAAAAGTGAAGTGTAGGTCCAGTTGGACAAAATGTCATTCATATAAACATAGATAACTGTCCTTTTATCTGTACCTATCTGTTACGATTAAAGATAATGTGTGAATATAAACTAAAGATTAGCCGGGTTAAGATTTGACCGTTACTTACCTACCTTTTTATTAACTTAATATAATATCTGACGTATAAAATCTGTAGTAATACCTACTATTTAAACTTATAAGAAGTTTTTTTTTATTTTATACAAGTTAGTACTTGACTGCGCGATATCACCTGATGGTAAGTGATGATGCAGCCTAAAATGTTATCGTACTAACTTGGAAGGGTAAGTAAATTTACCCCAACGATTTCTACAAGCATCGCACCGAAACGCTACATCGCTTGGTGATGCGTCTTTGCTGGTAGGGTGGTAACTAGCCACGGCCAAAGCCTCCCAGTAGACCAGACCTGAGCCAATTTAGAAATTATAAAATTCCAAAGTGGCTCGTGGCGGGGATCGAACCCGCGACCTCCCACTAGAATCCAAGCGCACTGCCACTGCGCCAGAGGGGTCGTCAAAATGGGTGATTCTAACTACTTACACAATTGAATTGCTTATAAATGAACTAAGAAATTGAGTATAGATACCTTGAATCTATAGGCTTAGTTAGGTATAGGTATTCACAACAGCTATCTTCAGATGTAGCTTAGGTCATAGGTGTACCCTACTTCTATGGCTCATATTAATTTTGTCCACTGATTTGCCTAGATGTGCGTTAAGTAACAACAAACGCACTAGTGCAGTAATGAGTTTATTACGTAACTTCCCATTGAGCTCAGCGGCGGTGGTCCACGTCTTCCGGTGTCGTCTTACGTCGGGAGCTTCCTACTTAATGCAATTAGCCCAATTACTGGTGACGACCAATTTCGTGCAATTACAAGTTACAACGTTACTACTTACAAGCGTATGTAGGCACCTATTTTTCTTGTAATACATTTATTTTTCTTGTAATCTACTGTTATTGAATTATGAGATAGCGCAGAGATCATTAACAACTCGGCTAATATTATTCTTGTATTCTATTTATACCTCCCATACAACAATTATATGACCCGTCTAAACATAATGCTATCCTTTTCAAAATGCTCCCCATGGGAAAGGATAGCACTAATTTACAAGTAGTTATTAGAAGAGTCAAATTATTTGAGAAATTTCGCACGACATAATTGGCATCAATAACGGTGTAGAAGCCGTATTTAAGCGATTTTGAATGAAGTTTTATGCAAAAACTATAAAGAAAATTACTTTCAAATTTACACTTCATGTATTTTGGGTCTTTAATCTAAAATCGCTAAGAAGCAGAAACACGATTGGATAAAATTTTCTCGATAAAAAGTTCTCCCAAAAGTTGCTCCAAAATCTCAGTTTTTCGAGTTTTTATCGGACACTACATTGGATGTAATTGGAATTTTTGTTATAAAGTGTCGGTAATAATAATATCCAAAAACGCTAAGAAACAGATTTTTGATAACCAGCTTAGTTTTTGAGTACATAATTAGGTAAAAGGTTGTTTTTCTGTTATATTCTTCCGCGACGCTGCATGTCGCACCTACCAAATCACCGTGAGAGTGAGAAAGACAAAAATAAATTCAATAAATCCCCTTAACTAGGTAGACACATATTTTAATAGAACTGATTTTTAAAGTTGATTGTAGAACTACCTAATACCGACTCCTGGGTTTGGAATATATTTTTCATCTCAAATTACTCACGAAGGAGAACTCAAAACAAATGAATAAAAAGAGGAATTCTATGTACTTATTTAGTTTGAACCTTTCTATTAAGTTAATAAGTATCATATTATTATTCCTTTACACGTAAGTATACCCATTCTTCAATAATATATCTAACAAACGTCAATACAAATATAATCAGTTAACAATAACAGACAGCGTTTCTTAATGTACCAAAATGATCACAAATGAGGTAAACTGAGCACAAACATCCCGCATCGGGTGTAAAGTGTCGGCCGGTAATTGTTACAATGTCGCTGCGCGGGAATCAAACCCGCGTCCATTTGTCCCAATAACTACAATCCCTGAGCTTTGGCCCGTGACAATTATATAGATTTTATCCAGTAAAGCCGTGTGCATAACGGCTACTTAAAAAACTTATTGAAAAATAAAACAAAATAAAGAGACACATGATGCCTGCGTAGTGTATTATTTAATGGGGCATCGTAAAGTATGTACATAATTTTATTTTTATTTATTTTTTAATTAATTATATTGATATTGTATAAATTCAAAAAATCCGTATTAATCCTTTCGGAATCCCTATCATGAATAAATATCGTACCTCTGTAGAAAATTTCAGCAATCTACGTTTTTGCAGAGCAGAAAATGTTGCTGTTTTCCATGCATATCCAGACCCAGATATGGTTTACTTAAAAAAAAAAGAACAATAATTGGTCGTTATTTTACAATGTTTTTGGGATCCTAAAGTAAGTTTATGATTGTATCCCGTGATGGCCAAGCTATATGCATATGGCATATTGGCAGGAATATGTAGGTATATATACATCTTCCTGCCATTTCCATCAAAAAGGCAAAAGGAAGTGAGGTTTCATAATTTGAACATTTCTTAAAATTTAGCTTTAAGACAAAATATAGGTCTATGAGCTGGAGGGGACGAGGTTTATGCAGATATAGTATAGGTACGTATTAACTTGATTGATTGAATTTGAAAAAATATTTTATGATTTAGGTGTATTGTATTTATTGCTGTTAATATTGTGTATGTGTGTGTATTGTGTAATTATTGCTGTTAGGATGTGAACACATCCTAACAGCAATAATTACAAACAATAAAAGCTGTTTCCACAGATTGCCGTAATGGCGTAAACAGAGGAATGCGGGACTCTGTGGAGATCGGAGAGAGGACGAGGGACGCAGAGGGCAACTATAAATACAAATTATTCTATTACTCTCATAATATAGGAGCGCGAGCGCCCGCACCCTCTCTGATTGACGACAATATAATAACATCTTGAATTTGTTCATATCAAGATGAACAGCTAACATTAATCGTTTCCTTATATTATTGTTGACCTTCTATTGAAAGAAAGAAAGAAGCAAATTACATAAACTCAAATTCCTTTGAAATTACAGACTATACAAAATATAGCCACGAGAGAATTTAAAGAATCTACTAGTTAGGTAGGTGACAGCTGAAGATGTTCTCAAAGAGTAACTTAGAAGAGAAGTAAACTCATCCCTAAGCTTCTTAAGCTTCTACACAGCATCACGCCTAAATGCTTAAACGCTTGGCGATGCGTCTTTACTGGTAGGCTGGTAAATAGCCACGTTAATAGACTCCCACTAGTTCAGACTTGGGCCAATTTAGAATATTTCTGGTGGTCCTTGGAGGGAATTGAACCCGCAACCTTCCAATCGAATCATCGTCACCTTTGTCAGCGTGCAGGCGTGGCCAAACCCTTATGTTAGGGAAATACCTATACTTCAAAAATAGTGTTCAAAACACAGCCATAATACAACGATCTACTTCATAAGCAATTTGCCTATTGTATACCAGAGTTTCAATAAGTTCACAAAGGAATAGCAGTCAGTTCTCATGCAGTCAAAGCTTAATGCAATTAGGTTGAGAGCAGGCGATATTGTCCGCGGCTCAATTTGCTCAATTGCGCCACAATGGAGGTATTGTGTTTGCGGCCGTCTCGGAGGACATGCCAGCCAATGCACCCGTATCTACACTCTACATGTAGCTAATAGATCGTAGGTAAATACAATATTTGCTATAGCCACTCCAAATAAAGACGTTCCATTTCTTCAATGTTTGGCTTTGTCTCGATAAAATTATAATATTTGGTAAAGTAAAAGACTGAACCATTGGGCCATCATTGCTTCTATAATGTCTTTTTTAACTTTTCTTATATTCTAAAAAGCCAACTTAGAAATTATAAAATTGTAAAGTAGTCCGTGGCGGGAGTCGAACCCGCGACCTCCCACTCGAATTCTAGCGCGCGGCACTGATAGTAAAAGTATAGTAGTAGTAGTAAAGCTTAGTTTTAAGTCGTCTTGTAGTTATCACCGTACATAATATTATGTAACAAATATTGTTGACGTTTTACAAGTGCCTTGTAAGTTAGGCCTATGTGAAATAAATATATTTTGACTTTGACTTTGAAAGTAGTATTTTTGCTATGTGCCCTCAGACCTATCCCAGTTTTCTCTTCACCTTACTCACACTGAGATAAGCTATCCAATGCATTTATGTTTCTTTGTCTGTTTTCTTATATGTTGTTGGTGCATATATAATAAAAATAAATAAAAGTTTTAGTGCTACTGCCAGGGAGGGAGGTCCTGAATTTCCACTACTTATTATGGACGTCATCTTACGAGTAGTTAGAACATACGCATTCACTATAAAAGATCATTCGTCACGCCCGCTGTCCAGTTTCCATGCTCAACTACTTACTAAGGTATAGAACGAGGGTACAAGCTACCATCATGTCCAATGTCCACGGCTGGCTCAGCTCGTCAGTGAAACACCCGGAACGGATTGCTTTACCCCGCTTGAGTCCCGACCTATAAAGGGTCGCTGAAAAGATGGCTCATGTTATGAGCTTAGGCCTTATAACCAAATCATAATAGTACGTTTCTTTCAGCCAAATCAGCTTCAAGATGTTTTTACGTTTGCATTCGAACCCTACTTAGTTGGTGTGCAGTCAGCGGATAGAATAATTACTATACACAAACGCAAATAGCTCGATTAAACGCACTGGTAAGGCTTATAACTTATGAGCCATATTTGTTATTTCTGAGATCATTCATTACAATTTTCAGTTAAATCGGTCAGTAGATGTGCCTTAATCGAGTATCAAACATCCCAATTTACCAACATAAAATCTAGTCTTTTTTTTTTTTTTTTTTTTTTTATTGTGGATAGGCTTGCGCTTGACGACAATCATGCCTGATGGAAAGCAATGATGAGGTCTAGGATGGAGCGCGCTTGCCTAGAAAATGCCTATTCACTCTTCTCTTGAAGGCACCTAGATTGTACTTGGCTGGAAACACGGAGGCTGGAAGGGCGTTCCACACCTTAGCGGTTCGTATCAGAAACGTGGAGGAAAAACGTTTCGTGCGAGTTTGTTGGACGTCAACCACATAAGGATGCCACCGCTCTCGGCGTCTTGCAGTCCTATGGTAGAAAGGTGAAGGAGGTACAAGGTTATGTAGTTCCTGAGCACACTCACCAAAGTATATCCTGTAAAAAACCGCTAAACAGGCAACGTTGCGCCGATGTTGTAAGCTGAGCAGTTTTGCCCGCGTTAGCGATTCCTTGCCGATTATTCTGCGAGCGCGGCGATCAACTGAGTCCAATGCATCGAGCTGATACTTGGCAGAACCATCCCAAAGGTGACTACAGTACTCCATGCCGGAACGCACCTGAGCCTCATATAGCGTCAGAAGCTGTTCGGGCGTGAAGTACCGCTTAACCTTGTTGAGGATTCCTAGTTTTTTAGCAGCTGTTTTTGCTTTAGCTTCGATGCATTTCCCAAAATTGAGATTGGGTGAGATGGTGATACCCAGAAGCTCGATGTAATCGCCAATCGGAACGGATATACTTTGGAAAGTGGGAGCCAAGGTGAAGGGGGGGTAGTCTGCAGAAAAACTTTTGACTCATTACTAGCACAAGCGAGTTCAAAAAAAGACAGAGCCCGCCTTCTCGCTGTCTCTGCTAAAGAGTCCGGCTACTGGCTCCATGCTCTCCCTGCTGCCAACCTGGGAACATTAATAGACCATACCACTTTAACAGTTTTAATCGGTCTAAGGCTAGGCGCAAGCATCATTCAACCTCATCGATGCCATTGCGGCGAGAGCGTTGATTCCTACGGTCACCATGGTCTCTCCTGTCCCAAAAGTGCCGGTCGCTTCCACCGCCATAGTGCCCTTAACGACATCATCCGGAGGTCTCTTGCTACCGCCCACGTGCCAGCTGTATTAGAACCAACTGGTCTGGCGCGTGGTGATGGCAAGAGACCCGATGGGATGACGCTTGTTCCCTGGCGTTTAGGGAGGTCGCTTGTTTGGGACGCAACTTGTGCTGACACCCTGGCTGCGTCCCACATTGAGGCGACCTCCTCTATGGCGGGGGCTGCGGCTACTAGTGCCGAACGGGCCAAGGGACGCAAATATGAATCTCATGACAAGATTTTCATATTTGCGCCTTTTGGTGTGGAGACTCTGGGGCCGTGGGGCCCGGGGGCTCGAGCTCTTTTTGAAGAAATTTCAAAGAGAGTTATCGAGTCTACTGGGGATCCAAGAGCTGGCAGCTACCTTGGCCAACGTATTAGTTTGGCCATCCAAAGAGACAATGCTGCCAGTATCTTGGGAACCATGCCTCGTTGCGATGGATTCGATGAGGTTTTAAATTTATAACCTAGTTTATAGTTTATAAATTATTTATTTTTTAGTTTAAATGTTAATTAAGTTTTATATAAAAAGTATTTCTTCAATCGCACATTTTATCAATACTGAGTGTTGCTAGAATAAATTTTATTCCACACAATAAATAGTAAAACTTTAAAAATCTAGTCGTTTACCGAATACTTATATAATTTTACTGGACCAAGGAATGTGATACTCGTATTTGTCAGAGTTTAATTTAAATCTTAGAACTTAATCCAAGAGCAAAGAAAATAACCGATCGAATTTCGACCAATAAATAATTTGTAGTATGATACTTGCATTTTATCGCTTCGCCCTTTTATATCCCATAGGTCTTCTCTCAGAATGAGATGGGTTGCGTCATATCCCACCACGCTCGCTAAGCGTCAAAACCGCTACCTCTTTTAAATTGTAGCCATTAATAACATTACCCCTTTCGAGTTCAGCAGGTCGCGAGGCTCATCGCAGCTGATCTACGAGACAGCAATTAATAACAATCACTTTAACTCGCGTTTAACGTCACATGAATCAACGTTAAAAATTAAAACTGCTCTCAAAAGATTTATTTTTATTGGCATTGAACATGTCGAGATTGATGCCGTCTGCCACTTCTCTAGCTTGTCGGTTTCACATGGCCTTAAAAGAGCAGAACAGTTTTACTTCTTTTTATTTACGTTCGATTTTTTTTAATTAATTTTACAATTCGCAAAAATATCTAGCTGGTACTTGTACTAGGCAACCTGAGTAAGGCAATCATTCTGACAGCACGCGACTATACCTAACATATGAGTAAGTAATTAACCCTCGACTATATAGTCCTCTCTAGTCAGCTAGTCGATTCTTAAAGCTGATTATAACAAAGTTGGAGGATGCAGTTACGAGTAGATTTTCCTGTTACATCCTAATTACACTACTGTATGGCTAAGACAAAGACTTCTATGCAGGTAAAAGAATGCATATATCTGTAGATATGATAGACAAAATGCATGGACGATGATTTAGTGGTTTTGTGATGATTTAGCGTGTCTGGCGCGAGTGAGCTGAAGTGCGGACAGTAATGGCGGCGTGTTGGGGACAACTTGTAATAATTGTTATGCCCGAACATGCGGGCTCGTGCCGGCCACAACAGGGTTGCAGAACATTTTCTCTAGGAACCAAATATTAGATACTTTACACCACAAGCAAGAGGTACACGGATGCCAACATTTTTTGACGTGATAACGTTTAATAAATTGATGAACACCAGCAACGCACATGAAAAGCCTGAGCCTGTGCTCGCAACAAGCGATAGAGAGGCACGATAAAACAAACGATAAAGAGGCCAATTATGACGTTATCACGTAAATCTATCGTCCGTAAACCGACTTTACAGACAACCAATTTTTTTTAGACATTACACACATCGCAATCTAGCCCCAAAGTAAGTGATAGCTTGTGTTATGGGTACTAGATAATTGATAAATATATATATACATACTAATATACTTGAATATTATATATTGAAAAACACCCAGACACTCATGATCATCACACAAACATTTACCAATAGTGGGAATCGAACCCACGACCTCCGACGCAGACGGCAGGTTTCCTGCCCAAGGCTACGCCATTCGGTCGTCAAACATTACCTCATTAACATTACCTCATATTGTTACCGTTGGGGTAAATTTACTTACCCTTCCAAGTTAGTACGACAACATCTTAGGCTGCATCATCACTTAACATCAGGTGAGATCGCAGTCAAGTACTAACTTGTATAGAATAAAAAAAAAAAATTTTCACGGCACAGATTGATGACTATACGATCGCGCCTGATTGTCGTCCGAAGATACTGTGGTCAATTCTATTGTGCAAAATCTCTAAACTAAACTAATTTATAATAGTGCTATCCTTTTCCATAGGGAGCAGTTTGAAAAGGATTGCACTACTGTAAATTAGTTTAGTTTAGAGATTTTGCATAACAGAATCGACCACATGTCGTACTAACTTGGAAGTAAGCAACCCTCAACGGTTTCTACACAGGTGGAACGCTAAATCACTTGTTGGGGTGTCTAGTGGTACCTACTTTACTGCGGCCGAAGCCTTCAAACTAGGGCATGCACCCGGGATTTCCCGGTTCTTAAAATCCCGGGAAATCCCGGGATTTTTAAGGTATTAAAAGAACCGGTTCTAAATATGACTTCCCGGTTCTCCCGGTTCTTCAAAAAAATCCAATTTTTACGTATTTTATCGAAAATTATTTTTTTGTTTGAAAGAGTATACTTTCCAGATGGTTTCATAGTCATCAAGTCAGGATCTGATGTTGGGATCCTGGAGAAATCGAGGGAACTCTTCAAATTTTATAAGAACACTTGAATGTTTCGTAAAATCATAGCCCTTCTTAGAAGAAGAAGAAGATTTCTAGAAGAAGAAGATTATAAACATTTTTAGATTAGGTACTGTAACGAAACGTTACAATGTATGTAAGTTTATTAATATTTTTTCTTAATATTTATAATATTATCTTAATACATATATTATTATTTAGTCCGTAAATATTATATAATAGTATTTATCATATTAATTTATTATATTATGTATTTATTTTTCGATATGGCCTCCCCATTGGCTAAAAAACCTTCCGCGCGTAGCGTCGCCGACTCCACAGAGACAGTGGCAACTAGCAACACAGCGCGGGCCGCGACGCCATTCACATTACTGAAGTGGCGCGGCGGTTCGCGCATTAGCGGATCGCCGCGCTAATTTTTTTTCGCACCGGCCGCATTAGGTTAGGCTCAAATATTTTTAATATATTTTTTATTATGCACCCTTCAAATAAATATAATTACGTGAAAATGGATATCCCGCGTTAGGGGATCTACGCCGGGCTTCCGATCCACGCTCGGCCTTCATCAACGTTCGGCTTCCAACTACATCGGGATTCAAATTACGCCGGGGCTCCTTCGACGCCGGCAGTCAACCCCCCTGGACGTCCAGACTTCTGGCTGACACGCGGCTTCCCGTGCCAGCGCCCGCCTCACCGCCGTCGCCGAGCGATCTTTCACTCCCGCCTTCGAACTAAGAGAAGTGCTAACCAGTGCGACTTAAGTGAAATACAGAAAGGCTTCCCCCACGCCCTACAAATTGTGTGCTCCCCGAGCTAGTGCGGTGATCGTGTGAGTCAGGCACTTACGGCAAATAAATATTTTTAGTTTATTTGTGCCGTTTCATTTTACCACCACTTCACACCACCACACTTTCACCCGCTTTTCCATCTTAAAAGCTTTTATAACGGGACACTGGCGCCCTGTCACGTGGTTTATTTCTGTTTATTTCACTTTTGTCGCATAGTAGTTGATTTTGTACGGTGATGGTTTTTTTTTTGTTAAACGCTTACTTTATTTTTGGTTTGCCGTAGCTAAGGTGAACGCAGGTAGTTTAATATAAAGTTTCTGTTCACACAAACGTTTCTGTTTTTGTTGATTTATATTAGGAAACTTGTTTTGTATTTCGCTGGGTACAGTCAGTGACAAAAATCATTAATATTAAAATATATTTTCATTCCATTTTGAAATTATTATTTTTTGTTTTAGTTCGTGTGCCTTTAGCACGTACTTAGTTTATAAAGCCGCGTTCACATTAGCTGCAAAAAATTTTTTACTTTCAAATTTTTTTCATTCATATTTCATGCTCATTGAAGTCAAACCAAAGCGTTCTGTTCATTGATTATGTAACAGAACGGAGATTTTTTTTATTTTTTCTTTATTGTGCCAATACACAACATACCTATACCCGGTTTACATAGTTTGTTGCGTTTTAGTGACACTTTGTTACCGCTTAGGGTTTTCCCATTTTTTTTGTTTTAAATATTCGTAATCGTCACAAATATTTTACTAATTAAACAGTTATGGTTATGGTTACAATTAACAATTAATTATGTTATTTTGTCTATATATATTATTACTTATTATTCAAATATTACATGTGTGTATATTTTATATATACATATTGATTTTTATTTTATCTATTCTAATATTTATTTTTATGGTTTAGTAATGGTTTCGTCACATTACCCTCCCAATAAAATCATTATTGTAACAATTCTTGTAATAAGTTCTAGGTTGCTTTAGACGTAGGATTTTCTTTTGAAACGACGCGTCTCATAACGCCTTAGTTATGGGACGTCAGATTGAACGGTGATTGATAAAAGGATGTATGGAAGGGTGTATAGAAGGATGTATGAAAGTATGTAAGAAAATGCTTATGTTGCATTAGATATAGGGTTTTCTTCATGAATGAACGCGTTTCATAGCGCATTAGTTATGGGACGTCACTTTGATAGTTGATGGATGAAAGGATGTATGAGATTGAATGCAAGTAATTAGTTATAATTTTTACGGATTTTATTTTAAATAAAATCCTTGGTGGAAAAGGGGGTACTGTAACGAAACGTTACAATGTATGTAAGTTTATTAATATTTTTTCTTAATATTTATAATATTATCTTAATACATATATTATTATTTAGTCCGTAAATATTATATAATAGTATTTATCATATTAATTTATTATATTATGTATTTATTTTTCGATATGGCCTCCCCATTGGCTAAAAAACCTTCCGCGCGTAGCGTCGCCGACTCCACAGAGACAGTGGCAACTAGCAACACAGCGCGGGCCGCGACGCCATTCACATTACTGAAGTGGCGCGGCGGTTCGCGCATTAGCGGATCGCCGCGCTAATTTTTTTTCGCACCGGCCGCATTAGGTTAGGCTCAAATATTTTTAATATATTTTTTATTATGCACCCTTCAAATAAATATAATTACGTGAAAATGGATATCCCGCGTTAGGGGATCTACGCCGGGCTTCCGATCCACGCTCGGCCTTCATCAACGTTCGGCTTCCAACTACATCGGGATTCAAATTACGCCGGGGCTCCTTCGACGCCGGCAGTCAACCCCCCTGGACGTCCAGACTTCTGGCTGACACGCGGCTTCCCGTGCCAGCGCCCGCCTCACCGCCGTCGCCGAGCGATCTTTCACTCCCGCCTTCGAACTAAGAGAAGTGCTAACCAGTGCGACTTAAGTGAAATACAGAAAGGCTTCCCCCACGCCCTACAAATTGTGTGCTCCCCGAGCTAGTGCGGTGATCGTGTGAGTCAGGCACTTACGGCAAATAAATATTTTTAGTTTATTTGTGCCGTTTCATTTTACCACCACTTCACACCACCACACTTTCACCCGCTTTTCCATCTTAAAAGCTTTTATAACGGGACAGTACATTTTAGATATCACAGCCCATTAGAGGAGAACAAGATGAGAATTATTTTCTATATACATAGAAATGTTGTTAATACCTGACACAAAAACCATAGAGGGTGCGATGGTGCGAACTAATCACTCTGAGTGGTTTAAAATCATTCAATTACTGACCGCTCCACTAAACACTAAGTTAGTAAACCTCATCCGTGACGAACTTCCTGATGTAGGAGTCGTGCTGAATTGCGAGTAAGTGTATTGTAAGCGGGAAATCCCGGGTTCGATTACCAGCATATGGAAACGCTAAATCGCTTGTCGGTACGTCTTTACCGGTAGGGCCATGCGACGTAACTGAAGCCCTAATTTAATAACCTACCTATCGCAAATCAAACTTAGGACATCTTACTTAAATTCCACAACAAGGGAGGTTAGATCAAGTCCACTGGCCGACAACTCTGGCTGACCATAGTAGTGTTATTATCTCGCTGCAGACTCGGTCATAAATCATTCGAGTGTTTCGCTTTTGTTGTTCTTTGTTTATGCACAACTCAACAAAGAACAACAAAAGCGAAACACTCGAATGATTTATGACCGAGTCTGCAGCGAGATAATAACACTACTATAACTTGGACGTCACCGTCAACGCACTAAAATCAACAATAATAAAATATGGACAACATGTTAAATGAAAACGGAGGGGTGCGATGCTAATTCATTAGTGCAGACGAGTTAAAAATTAATGATTTTAAAACATTTTCATTTATACTTTTTAGGACTACGAAATGCTACTAAAAGTTCGATATTCGTTGATGTCAAAGGTTAGGTTACGAACTCTACAAAAAGGTGTACCTACCTATACGCAGATTTTTGATATCTAGGAGTGAATCCAAATATTATTGTAATAGTCTCCAATTAAAATCGATCCAGCGAGGAATAGCTGTACAGCACACTTCCTTACTTATTACAGAAAAAATGGTTGTCTGTAAAGTCGGTTTACGGACGATAGATTTACGTGATAACGTCATAATTGGCCTCTCTATCGTTTGTTTTATCGTGCCTCTCTATCGCTTGCTGCGCGCTCTCGCTTGCACGCACAGGCTCAGGTGGAACGTTACGCGGAACGTTACTATTTTTCATGTGCGTTGCTGGTGTTCATCAATTTAGTAAACGTTATCACGTCAAAAACTGTCAGAAATCTCTAACAATACTCAAGCATTGAGGTCATCTTACGCCGCGACGTGTCGTGTAAGTAAGTAGGTACGGTTCGTCTCGAATAGTAAATTGCTGCCCTTATTGTCCACACAGCGATCACCGCTCCAGCCGGCTAGAGGCCCAATTACGAGAGTTAACCTCCGCGCAGGGGTCACAATCTAATTTAATAACCACTCAATGAGACCAACATTACTTGCCCTGCCTACTTGAGCTCCGGCTTGCCTCACCCACGCGCCCGGAGACGGCTCCGCTGGGGAATTATAATGTTTTGTAGACGGACTTCCAAGGAAACCTATACGACATACACATTTAAATTTACAGTCAAACATGGTTAAGTGAGAGCTCAAGGGAGCTAGCTAAGCTTTTTCTCTTATTGAGGTTTCATACAGATACTTACCCCAGTTTCAGACTTAGAAGAGCAAAAAGACGGGAAAGTAGAGGTAGTCTAGACTCTAGTACATCAGTAGTCTAGTAAGTTAGTAGTAGTACATCAAGATTTTAGTTATCAGTATAGCCTCAACAGAGCTACATATTATCACCTAAGTTTTTTCGGCCCAAGTAGCCTGGGAAATTCCAATTTAATTTAGTTTTCGCAAATAGGAGGCTAATATGTAATAATAAGTCCACTATTGTCGAAAAAGTAAATAAAATTTGAATTTTCGCTCCCGGAGTTAAGTTTAAAATGAGAATAATATTTAAAAAAATCTTTCAAGGAAATCTACACGAAATTCAAATTTAAATTTATCTACCACATCAATTGCTTCTCACAAAATAGTTTACCTATAGGTAATAGTAATACCAATCCTTTACCTATATAATCCTATTCCCACAGCTACTGAATATCACAACAAACTTCGTAACAATCGGTCTTTAGCTGTTTCGGAGTTTTTTTAAGTAGAGGAGCTATTTAAATTTGAAATGTTCAATAAAATAGAGCGGACCTTAGCCATACCTTCGTCCCTCACGACCTGTACAAAAAAGTCTGCAATTTCTCTATTTTCCTCAAATTACAATCTCGTTGCGTCATTACCTGCTATCGTCCAAAATATCGTGTTACAGCCCATTTGTTCTCGTTCCAAATATTTGTAAAACACGCGAAACCCGATACTCCAACAATGAGGCAATACTATAATTACCGCAAACAATGTCATTTTATCTTAATTCCATCTCAAATCCACTCTAGCGTGAGGTGCTTCTCTGCGCTCGAGGAATTTTGCAAATAAATCAGTAAATACTTGTTTTTGCAATGTAATCGAGACTTTGACTAGGGGAAAATGAAAACAAAAGCACTTCTCTCGGGCCCGAATATCGAGCAGGTAAGATTTAATGCAAACTGGTGGACCCTGATTTTCTTTCTTTCTAAAGGAAATATTCAGCTAATATAACTACGCCTAAACACATAAAACGTTGCGAAACAACGAAAATTAAGGTTTTATTATTTCATCTCCGTACCGATAATTTATTTTACTGTTGATTCCATCTCTTTCCCGATTTTTAATAGTTTTCATTGCCCTATAGGTTTAGAAGAATGTGCTCACCAAACACTAATTTCAACATTTAGCTAAATTATTTCCTTAATCATGTAGATTGTCTCACTAAAATTATCATCTTTGAGCGCCTACAAAACACCAGAAGTTTCGTTATAAGTAGAAAATATTTTAATCGGTCAGGATCAGTATCTCTATTTCGTCTGATCTACGATCTTTAACAGAATAATGGTTGTATGATTCATCGTCTATATCTATACAAATGAATAAAATTCCAGTGTCTGTTCATACTTATAGACTAAGAGTAATGAAATTAATTTGTATTTTTAATATCTTAAAGTGGCATAAGTAAGAAAAATAAGTCGTTGGCAGTCTGAGGTTCAAATCCTGTGTTTCATCGATAGAAAAACTTGATAATTTTGAAAAACGCATAAACTCAATCACTTAAAGACATAGGTACCTACTTGGCATGAATTTCCTGTCAGAAAGAGAATGATTCATACGCAGGTACCTAATTATGTAGGCTATGGCTTAAATTCTTCTTATTCTTAGTGGAGATCCGTAGTAAGTATTAGAAAGAAAGAAAGAAAATAAAGGGGTTTGAACTTTTTTGTATGGAAGCTGGCATAGAGACCTGGCCGCCATTTTGATTTTTTTTCGAAATCGCGGCGCACGATGAATGTAGTATGTATGGATAGAGGACACATAGACAAACAAATAATGTCAAGTAACATAGTACCCCAAAGTGTCACGTTACCGAGATATTTGAAGGTAAAGACAGACATATGAGGATAAGTCTATTTTTAATGATTGTCGTTGTCCTCATATGTCTATCTTTACCTTCAAATATCTCGGTAACGTGACACTTTAGGGTACTATGTTACATGACATTATTTGTTCGTCTATGTGTCCTCTACCCATACATACCACTTAAATCGTGCGCCGAGATTTCGAAAAAAAATCAAAATGGCGGCCAGGTCGCTATGCCAGAAAGTTTCAATCCCCTTTATTAAAAAAAATAGAAATAGGTACATAATTATTATGATGTAAAAAACAAAGAAAAAACTAAAAGATCTAAAATAAAAAATAAACTAAAACAAAAAGAAAAAAATTAAACAAACAAAATAAACAGAAAACCCTATATTCTTATCAATTTGAAATGGTGGCGTCTCAGCATGAAGGCTCAGGCTATAGGCCTGAGCGCTGGTTTTCAGACTAGTTTTCAGATTAGGTAGGCCGTAAGCCAACACGAGCGATAGAATGAAACGATGTTGATGATCACCAAGAATTCCAACTTTCCATTAAATCCACGCGGACAAAGTCGCGATCAACGTCTAGTCAATAAAATAGGACAACCCGTTTACATCTCGGAACCGCAGCAACAGAGCAACAAAGACTAGATGCTGGCCATTAGATAATATTATTACAAATTATTTTGAAGAAAGTCAACCGATCGATAAACGTTGTCGGCGAGCTTTGATTCGGCGCTCTTTGATGTGCCGCGGCCGCGCCGGTTCTCGTTAGCGGCACCGAGCTCCGCCGCGCCTTCCGACGAACCGCGATGAAACGCTGAAGCTTTCAGGGGAACAGCGAAAATAGGTGGAGTGGAGGTGCGTACAGAGTAGAGCATCCGCTACCAATACTTACAGCTTACGTTCTGCCTATTCTGTACCTTGCAATTTGTAAGTTAATTCCTGACCCCCTTACAAGTAACCTCTGAATAGAGGTGGAATAGTTATACTCTGTTTTGTCTTCATCAGTAATTTGACTTTCGAAAGAAAAAGACAAAAAACAGAGTATAAGTATTCCACCTCGAATCTATTCCGCGTTTATTTGTAAGGGGGTTAGTGTCTAGGTAACAAAAATGGGGCAAAAGTCTCAATGTCGTATTCACTATGCACAAGTTACCAACTGGATTGGTAATGGTATGGATTTACTCCCTGCAACCTCAGATAGTCTACTCTTAGGGCCGGGGCTTGCATTTTTCCTTCTGCAATTTTGTTTCAGACGAAAATCTTCCTCGAATAACTGTCAAGCTTTTGTTAGGAGCAGGAGGAATCGAATCAACCGATAGCCCTATCAGTTTCAGTATAAGTACCAAAAGGCTTCAAAAAAATTGGAAGTTGTTTAAAAAATATTGGCAATATTCTTGAATAAGTTCCGTGCGTACCTAGTTGCACTTTGGTCATTGATGGTGCGCGGGAGTTCTCGGGTTCCTTTTTCTGTCATGAGCCAGTTTAGAGTCTATGGGTCTTGTTGCTAGAAATTAGCTCAAATACTTCTATTTGACTTCGACTTGAGTTGGTTACCGAAATACTGGCAAAGCTAGTCTGGTGGACAGTTCTTCCTTTTCTGTACGTGAAATTTAGCGATCAATATGATGCGAATAAAGACAATTTAAGGAGTAGGGTTTGTGATCAACGTCCCAATGCAGTCTGGGTTAGAATACAACTTTCGACAAAACTTCCTGCAGCGATAACATAAAAATGAACTCTTTAACAAGTCCCTCCGCGATGTAATGTTCTCATGTAAACATTTTTAAAACAATCGTTAGCGAGGCAGTGCACCGCTCGCCGTTCTGAGAACAGCTCAAATGTTATGAAACTTCACAAAGCCGCGAAGAGTTCATAACCGGAGACTGTGTTTACTAAACAACTGAAACATCTCTCATAAAGTTACGTTAAAAATTGGATGAAAATAAATATTGAATATCCGGTAAAAATTGCTTTCTTGAAATAAGTTTTTAAGCAGATGCATATTGAATACGTCTTTTCTGTTTGAACATTGGATGGGTATACCAAAAGTATGGGAGGCCCCCCTCTAACCCTATATCACTCCGAGAGGAGACCCGTGCCTAGCAATGGGACACACAAAGGGGTTGATAAAGATGAATTATTTAGAAAACAAATTATAATAAAATCGGGTGGTGGAGTTTGTTGTTGTAGCTATATTCTATCATCTAGAATCTAGATACGTCCATTTAATTACACCTTACACCTCACTATAACTAAGGATCAAAGAATTTATTACACGACAGTATAACAGTTCCATTGTGTTTTGTTTAATGAACGCACACTTACATCCTATGTAGGTTTACTAATTACGGCTCTACGGACTAGAAATTAATTTAATACGTTATTTTGCTTTGGATTGATTAGGATGTAAGAATATAATTAGCGTTCATGTGACACTTCAAACGACTAACACTTCTGCATGAGTTCATTGCCATTCAGCAAATGATTTTATTCATTATCACATCCACCAGGTGTATTTGTAAATTAAATTTTCTCAGGTTACAGTTTGATGCCAACAGACTTACATCTATGAAAGGAGTACCTACTTATTGAAGGTGCAACAAGGTAGACCTACAAACTTACATATGCTTCGTGTCAAACCATAATATTTTGCATATAAATGCTCTTAGCAAATAGCAACAAATGGTTTTCAGGTAAGTTTATTACTTGTATAAATAAAGTGTACCTATTTGGATTTCTTAACAAGAAAAAAAACTTGGGGAAAACTGATCCAGAAATATGAATGAATATTTGATTCATACTTCATTTCATGCTGTCGATGACAATGATTGCGAATCAAAATTTAATCCTTTCGGACGTCGACGGCCGACGCTAATCTCGCAAAAAAAAAGGATTATTGTGACGGTCACAAAACGGTCACAATCCGAAATATTTATACTTAATACCATTCAGGGGCCTTTGTGACTTGTTTGTCCACATTACTTTATTATATTACTGCGTATTTATTTGCACACATTTGCTAGTTTCAATGAGACTTCAATAATATTTTTCTACCCTTTAAAGCGGATGTTTTTCTTGCAAATTGTATGGAATTATCGAATTATGGAAAGGGAAGAAAGAGCAGTCTAATTATAGTAGAAATTGTAAGAAATCCATTCATAAGTTTATTTTTCCATCGATGAATGAAATATTTTAAAGATTGACAATAATGGTACATCTTTATGACGGTTATTGTGTATACAGTAGTAAGTATAGAAGGATGTTTTAGCTTATATCCACCGCCATAGATATAAATTATTATAATGACTGACTGACTGATCTGTCAATGTGCCGGAATGGTGATCCCCGCATAATAATTTTATTACTTGCAGTCCTTGCAGGTGCATTCCGGCATGGAGTACTGTAGTCACCTTTGGGATGGTTCTGCCAAGTATCAGCTCGATGCATTGGATTCGGTTGATCGCCGCGCTCGCAGAATCGGCAAGGAATCGCTAACGCGGGCAAAACTGCTCAGCTTACAACATCGACGCAACGTTGCCTGTTTAGAGGTTTTTTACAGGATATACTTTGGTGAGTGTGCTCAGGAACTACATAACCTTGTACCTCCTTCACCTTTGTACCATAGGACTGCAAGACGCCGAGAGCGGTGGCATCCTTATGTGGTTGACGTCCAACAAAATCGCACGAAACGTTTTTCCTCCACGTTTCTGATACGAACTGCTAAGGTGTGGATCGCCCTTCCAGCCTCCGTGTTTCCAGCCAAGTACAATCTAGCCAGGTGCCTTCAAGAGAAGAGTGAATAAGCATTTTCTAGGCAAGCGCGCTCCATCCTAGACCTCATCATTGCTTTCCATCAGGCGTGATTGTCGTCAAGCGCAAGCCTATCTTCAATAAAAAAAACGGTCCTCCGACCAGATGAACTGACGACGGCAGTCGGCTGCAATCTGTGGCTGCAACGAACGAACATCTGACTTATCTAACAATTCACAGCTCTACTACTCTGTCTTCTTCTACTCTACTGTACCAATCGGGCTAAAAGGTACCTATACACATTTCTATTATGATGTACCTAGTGATTATATATACACTTCATAATATAGAAAATTCTATCATCAATTGGCATCCGCCAAGGAAATTTTTTTGAAAATTCAAACCCGGGAATAAAGATCAGGAAATCCACGAGTGCCCGCTAGTACCTAAGTAATATGTATTATGAAATCCTTAATATACCTAAAGGAAAAGTGAATTTATTTCTTGGTTTATTTTTCCTTCGATCACGAGTAATTAATGCATTATCATCAGTTATGACAACGTTTAATAGAATTTATATTTTTTTTTTATTTATATTTTTTTTAGGATTCCGCTGCGATAGAAATTTTGATTGTATTTAAATTTATAAGAATTACATCCTATAAGTGTGTAAAACACTAATCAAAAAGATAATTAGTTAAAACTGCATTTTTTTTACTCTCTACAAGTTAGTACTTGACTGCGATCTCACCTGATGGTAAGTGATGATGCAGCCTAAGATGTTATCGTATTAACTTGGAAGAGTAAATAAATTTACCCCAACGGTTTCTATACAAGCATCGCACCGCAACGCCAAATCGCTTGGCGGTGCGAATCTGAATTTCATCGCGGAGGGATATGGCTCGTATAACATAGCGGAAGAGCACCCAGCCGCGATAGCTGGAGGGACGTGAGTTCAAATCCCGCTGTTAATGCATGATTCGTATTTAAATTTATAGGAATTACAGCCTAAGTGTGTAAAACACTAATCAAAAAGATAATTAGTTACGTTTAATAGGAGTTCTTCTCAGCGAATAAAAAAAATGTCGAGCATGAAAAAAAATGTGGTGTGTTTTCCGAGTGGAGACAATTAGGCGACGCTTGCGCATCGTAAAGCATCGCGGCTTAGGGCGGCTTAGCGCGAGGCGGCGCAGGCGGCGTTTGGCGGACTCGCTGTAAATAATTGTAAATCTACGTCGAAACTCAACGACAAATACATATGTTTGGGGATTACGGGCGATTAACCCGTTTCACACTGTTTTATGTGGCGCGCGAGATGACTTCGTGCTAGACCCGACTGAAGACTTTATGTCGCATGTCGCACGGAATATGAAAGAGAAAAGAAAGTGCACGATTTGAACTTTATATTCCTTTCCACTGTAAAAGAGGAGGCCTCTGTACAGAAGTAAGAAGCAGGTATCTTATAATACTTATAGGCATGCAAATAGACTCGCGCTAGAAGTCTACCTTTGTTTTACTTCCACTTTTGAAGCTCATCTACTTATTGTGCAAATCCTATTAAGCAAAAAAGTTCATTTTGTTTATTCCCTAAAATCCCTTAGATCATTTTCACTATTTATGATAAAGCACAAAACATATGGCATCAAAAAACCAAAACTATACAAACCCTCTAAACCTAAACCTAGTGAGTTTTTTTATCACGGAGGTGGTCTGTGTTCAGTGTCGAGGCATTTTTGGTTTGAGCATCATGATAACGACGTTATCAAGTGAAATTTTAAATTATTTCATGGTGGGACTATAATTTTTTGTCGCACGACAAATCGATCGCATGACCTATGGCGGCGGGATAATCTCCGTTTAAATATGGGCGCGTTGATATCGGGAATCGCCTCCTAAATATGGATCTGTCTTTGTTTTTGTTGGGCTCATCTCTGTTACCTTGGGAGCTCGTTCCGCTGCTTTCCAGGAATATCCGCGTGACACCACATACCTACTTTTCTACTTAAGTGGCTAAAAACTTACTTCAAGTAATCCTATATTTCGTTCCGACCAAGTGGCAAATCTTAATAGAGATATAAGGTAACCTAACTGCACTATGATGGTATTATAATTAATGCACCTACTCATATTTCCTCATTCTTTGATGACCTTTCATAATATGGGTTGGCAATACAGCGACACCCTCGGTGAAAAATCAACTCTTTTAGGCATCTCTACACTGGCATAGTAACTGTCTTGATTCTTAGCGAAGGCACTCTGGAATTAATCTACACAACGTATAAAGGACCCAGACAGGTGTAGAACTGTAGACTTATATACGAGGCGACAAAAACGCCGATGCACATAATTTGATCCTATCCAGCATTAATGCATAAACCTAGCTTCCTTCTGGTGAAATTCATATATTAAAACCTAAAGAACGCTTTTTCAGCCAAGAAACTGCTGCTGTTTATGGCGTCACAGTACATCGGGTTTGGTCAACATAACTCCAATTACTTCAGCAACCTAGAGCTGTAATCAGCAGAAGAATGTCTTGAGGTATTGCGCCTATATACCCTCAAACAATAACCCGGAGTATCTTTTGGTCCATAATCCTAAATTGGAGCAGTTTATGATCTAACGTCTCTTATACATTTCGAATAAAAAGATATCCTGAAAAAGTATCTGCTCGTATATAAGGAACACCCAAACATACATTCCTAAACATCCTAAATTAAATGTGTCCATATTAATAGAATATATTAAGCATAGTATGTAGTACTATAAGTATTAGCTGCATATAATAACTTTATTAATTGTTAATTACATATTAATTAGACGCACAATAACCATGTCAAAAGATCATCTCGTCGCCAACAAACTGGTAGCCCAGTTTGGCGAGATTTTGTTAATCTGATTTGTGTTTTCTTTGTCTTGAATAAATTAAAAAAAGAAACTCAAAACTCCCTTCCAATATTGTCGCAGTCGGGTAACTGACGGTAGTGATTTACCGCAGGGGCGTCGGCCGCAGCTTTTCACAATATTGGCTCACGCAAGATGTTTAGTGTCTGCGAGGCTTAGGGATTAACGTGTCGGGTTACGTTACAGTTACACCCACGACATGTACATCTCTTGGCGAAAGATTGGTTTTGTCGCGGAACCTACGAGCACCTAGTGCCGTCATTCAAATATCTTTATACTCTGTTTTTGTAGTGCCAACGATCAAACTGGCATGTTTTATTGTAATAGAGATATTATGTTTTCGTATTTTTTTTTATTGAAGATAGGCTTGCGCTTGACGACAATCATGGCCTGATGGAAAGCAATGATGAGGTCTTGGTTGGAGCGTGCTTGCCTAGAAAATGCCTATTCACTCATCTCATGAAGCCACCCAGATTGTATTTGGCTGGAAACACGGAGGCTGGAAGGGCGTTCCACACCTTATAGCGGTTCGTATCAGAAACGTGGAAGAAAAACGTTTCGTGCGAGTTTGTTGGACGTCAACCACATAAGGATGCCACCGCTCTCGGCGTCTTGCGGTCCTATGGTAGAAAGGTGAAGGAGGCACAAGGTTATGCAGTTCCTGAGCACACTCGTATGTGACGTATGGCCGTTTGTCCGCACCGCAACCGTGAACGGGACGTCACTTAGAAGTAGCTGACGGTGCTGAAAATAGTGCTGACCACTACTGACCATACTTGGGTCTGTGCTAGTATCAACTTACCAACTCTATGGCCAGTATGGGCCGTGTGTCCACCGCACGCTAGTTAGGTAGATACTTACTTCATATCCATCTCAGCCAGAAATAATCTCGTTCTCGGTGTTCTTGTGACGGCTGCAGTGGACAAACGTCCTACTGAGGCTGACGGCCAGCAACGAATTGTTTCGCCACTATTTACCAACACGCGTTGGGGACACTGCCAAGTTTACCTCACTTTGATTTACGCTTACAGAATGTTTTACCACAAACACGTGTAAAAATGTTGACATCTTCAATACGAGTGAATAGGTACAAGTAATCTGTGATAATTAGTACAGCAATTCATTTAAGGCACAATTATACTCAAGCTTCGTCCTCGAGATTAGCATAGACACAATGTAGTAACACGTACGGTGTTGCCTTCACGCACTGAAAGTTGAAAGCCCTAAACTAAAAATAAGATTTTTTTTTTTTTTTTTTGTTAGATGAGGGTACCTCGGTAATAGGTAGCTCCCCTCTCTTTGGCGTTGCGTTCGATTGCTCATTCACAGTTCAGTGCTCTGCCGGAGCGCACGCATTTTAAAATATTTTTAGTTTTTATCAAAAGTTATTAAATTTTAAATTACAATAAGTGTTTAGTGTCATGGGGAAATGAAAACGTAATCATGATTACGATTATATTGCAAAGAAGTTGCGGAAATTGGAAAGGAAACTTCACAGAGATCGATCAACGTCGAGTTCCAGAGGTTAGTCCAGTGTTACATAATATATTATAAAACGTAAATTAACTTACCTAATAAAGATTTGTTGCGGTTAACTTTTGGGGTTAACACTTCAAACACAAGTAGGTAATCGAGTTAATTTTCACGTGCAAGGCTAATACTGCGAGCAGTTACAAGGACTGTTACTTTATTAGCATACGTGAGGCCATGATTGATGCGGGCAATCTTTGGGATTGTCACTTCAATGTAATTGTACACGCTGTGTTCCCATATTGGATAACTGGTACATCAGTTCATAAGCATTGATTTTTCTTGTAGCCACAATAGTAGCCTTAGTGAACGACCCGTCAGTAGAAAATCTATATGGCAACGAAATTCAATCAGACCTTGCCATTCGTTTACAACATGTGGCTACAAAAGGCTTAACAAGTGAACTGCGTAAGGAGCTAACGGAAAAATACCTACCTCCTAGTAATTGCACGCTAACTGATGCGCCAGAACTAAATTTGGAAATAAAATCCGCTATTTCGGAGATCGTCTTAAAACGGGACAAAGACATCGAAATAAAACAAAAACAACTGGGCCGTGCTATTTCCTGTCTAGGAAGTGCTTTCACTCTAATGATCGCTAAAGAGGACAAGGACACAGAGATAGTCAAAATGTTGATGGATTCAATTCGCCTCATGTGTGACAATCAACATTCCGATTCAATACTTCGCCGAAACTTTATTCTAAGCAATTTAAAGAAAGAGATGAAAGAACAATTGCAAAAAACGATAATTGATAAACATCTATTTGGGTCAGACTTAGCAGAAACACTAAAAATTGCGAAAACAATATCACGACCGGAGCAGAATTAAAGTCAACAGTATCTAAACCACCTACCACCAGAGAAAAAACTGCGCCTCTTCAGTCGCAGTTGACACTCCAACAAAGGAACACGCCCGCGAGCAACTCACGTGGGTCATATCGAGCTCGGCAGTCGACAGCGCCCGCGCCGCGGACCAGCCACCGCAGTCGTCGATAGGCGGCATGGTAAGCAACAACGCTGGTAGACTAGCATTCTTTTATGATACCTGGACAGTACTCACCTCTGATCCTACTATCTCGTCGCGGATTTCCGGCTATAAAATACCCTTTTCTACACGCGTTGTACAGGACACAATCCCTAATAAGAAAATGTACTCGTCATCTGAGAAATATAATTTCCAAAAATGTATTGACGAATTGCTATGCTCCGGAGCTATCTCTCAGTGTGATCCGCGTGACGAGCAGTTTATATCGAGTATATTCTTGATACCGAAGCCTAACGGTAAACATAGATTCATACTCAACTTGAAAAATCTTAATAAATTCATAAAAACTGAACATTTCAAACTTAAGGATTCACGTACTGCAATTAAACTCGTTTCAGAGAATAATTTCTTGGGAACAATAGATTTAAAAGACGCCTACTTTTTAATAAAAATTTATGATAACTACAAAAAATATTTAAGATTCGAATTCGATAGTAACTTGTATGAATTTAATGTTTTACCGTTCGGCTTAAACACGGCACCATTTGTTTTCACAAAAATAATGAAATCTGTAGTCAGGCTGCTTAGATCCTGTGGCTATGTGTCTAGCATATACTTAGATGATATATTACTTATTGGCGATACTTACGATAGTTGCTTAGAAAATATAGAAGTAACACAACAACTTTTACTAGCCTTAGGTTTTATCATTAATAAAGATAAATGCAACTTGATACCTCACAAATCTTGTTTCATAATTGATACTATAAAATTTCAAATCAGTCTTCCTACAGAAAAAGCATTAAAAATTAAAAGTAAATTACAAAGCTTTCGAAATAAGTCACGGCGTAAAATTAGAGATTTTGCTAGTTTGGTAGGTTATTATGTTCCGCCTGTCCAGCCATTGAATATGGTTGGCTTTATACGAAAGAATTCGAAAGATGTAAATTTTTAAATTTAAAAAATAACCCAGAAAATTATGAAAATTTTATGAATATACCATCTTATTTATCACCCGATTTCAACTGGTGGATTAATGCATTAGACAATCCTATTTGTAAAATTAAATATGACGAATACTGTTTGGAAATTTTTAGCGATAGTTCGACTACGGGGTGGGGCGCGGCTTGCGGAGAGGAAACTGCTAGCGGAGCTTGGACAGTAGAGGAACGCTCTTATCATATCAATTATTTAGAGCTCGTTGCAGCATTCTTTGGTCTAAAAGTTTTCGCTGCAACAAAGAAAAACTGTCAAATACTTCTCCGCATTGATAACACTACCGCCATATCTTACATAAATCGGATGGGGGGCATACAGTATCCCCATCTAACACGCATAACAAAAGAATTATGGGAATGGTGGCAATCCAGAAATATTATTGTGTATGCGTCATACAGACGCTCGGCGGACAATGCAGTAGCTGACGCGGAATCACATAAAATTCATCCAGACGTAGAATGGGGATTGAGTGATTCTGTTTTCAACCACATTATAAGCACGTTTGGTTCTCCTGATGTAGATATGTTCGCAAGTCGTGTTAACAAAAAATGTTCTCACTATATATCCTGGTTTAGAGTCCCTGACGCCTCGGCTATGAATGCTTTTACCATATCATGGTCAAGAACGTTTTTTTTATGCATTCCCTCCTTTTTCTATAATCCTAAAAACGCTACGGAAGATTGTAAAGGATAGGGCCACAGGTATTGTCCTCTATGGCCCTCCCAACCTTGGTACCCCTTATTTAGAAAGTTTCTTATATCAAAAGTTTTGTACTTTGATCCAAATAAACAAACAATTTTATCCCCTTAGAGCAACAACCAGGCACGCCTTCGGTTTACCCTGGCTGCAGGTCTCTTATCCGGGAATCGATGCTGCGAAAAAATGTCCCTTCAGCAGCCCTTGACATTATGATGGCTTCACTCTCCGAATCATCGATAAAACAATAAGATACCTGCCTAAAGAAATTGTATAATTTTTGTATATTTATTGATATGTTTAGGGCTTCAGCCAGTGAAGTGGTACTATTTCTAACAACTTTGTTTGAATCAGGTGCTCAATATGGCACCTTAAATAGCTATCGATCAGCCTTAGCCTTGATTCTGTACGAAAAAATTGGCGATAGTGAAGTTGTAAAACGGTTTTTTAAAGGTGTATTTAGACTTCGTCCACCCTTACCAAAGTATAACATAACTTGGGATACGTCCGTAGTTTTAAACAGGTTAGCCTCTTGGTATCCTAACGATAGTTTATGGTTAGACAAGCTTTCACGAAAGTTAGTCACTTTATTATCACTGGTTACAGCACACAGAATGCAAATTTTGGAAAAATTTAACATTAATAAATAATATTCAAAATTTTCCAGACAAAATTACCATTAAAACTCTAAATTAATTTTAAAACTCTAAATTAAATAAAAACTTGATGTTTTTATTATTTCATATTTAGATTGGTACTTGCCAACCAAATCTCATCTTACCTTACTACCGCGAAAAACCAGAAATTTGCCCAGTCTTGGCCCTCCTGGCTTATCTAGAACGGACTAGTTCACTTCGGCGCAACGTCGAAAACCTATTTATAAGTTTAAGGAAACCCCATAAATTAGTCTCGGCACAGACATTGGCCCGCTGGGTAAAGCTCACGCTGGGTGAGTGTGGAGTAGACATATCAATATTTACAGCTCACAGCACCAGACATGCCTCCACCTCTAAGGCGCATAAATTAGGGATAAATTTAGAAATTATTAGAAAAACCGCTGGCTGGAGCGGTCCCTCGCAAGTATTTGGCAAATTCTATAATAGAAAAATACAAATCGATAAAAACGATTCATTTGGTAGATCAATTCTGAATAATAATAATGTCAATAGCTAATATAATATTATAGCTACATATTGTATCGTAATTAAATACCAATTAGATATTTATCATAAACCAGTTCACATAATTATTCCTACTGTAAGACGAGCTGATTTAAATGGGTAATTCTTAGTAATTACAAATCAATATTTACTTATTGAATAATGTAATATTATATTGTCCAGTTCATAACAACAATGATTATTCATTTTGATTAATTTTGATTAATTAAATCTAATTCTATCCTTACACATGTGTGTTTTGATATTTCAGTGGCTCTCAAAGTCTACATTGTGTCTATGCTAATCTCGAGGACGAAGCTTGAGTATAATTAATGATTAAACGAACTTACCTGTACGTGAAGTTCGATCATAATTATACGAGAGCTTCGTCCGAAGAGATTAGCAACCCACCCTCCCATATTTTTGTTTCCCCCGAAAAATAATCCCTTGTCTATTTCCTGAAATATCAAAAACCAGGACTGGAGAATCGAGGCTCTAAACTAAATGAGCAATCGAACGCAACGCCAAAGAGAGGGGAGCTACCTATTACCGAGGTACCCTCATCTAACAAAAAAAAAAAAAAAAAAATCTTATTTTTAGTTTAGGGCTTTCAACTTTCAGTGCGTGAAGGCAACACCGTACGTGTTACTACATTGTGTCTATGCTAATCTCTTCGGACGAAGCTCTCGTATAATTATGATCGAACTTCACGTACAGGTAAGTTCGTTTAATCATTAAATATCCTCAGTCTTAAATGGCTCACAAGTCACAATTAGCGTTAGGTTGGCTGATGTCCGGCTCTTATTAAATTTTAGTGACTGCAATTTATTGAACAAAAAACAAAAATTTAATATTAAGCCCTGTTGACTCGTAAGATTAATAATCTCGGAAAGGATCTCGTATCGTACCGAAAACTCAAAAAATGAATTTCCATGCAATTAGAGTCAAGGTCTTTGAGTTAATTACTTTACCCAGTAGAATCTTGATTGAGCTGCAAAGTCTATGATTTATGCACGTGTACAGAATATACCTAGTTTTATGTGACAGTAGGAGGTCATAGTATACCTGCCCTTAGGACGTGCTGCCCTTCCTAGTGACAACCGGATTTCGAGGGGATATCTGACAGCGGCGAGCATAATATATCGGAGAAAAGCCCTGCATACTGCATAGGCGCGTCATCAAGAAGATAAAGACAAATGATGAACCAAAATCAAATTCAAGAACAAATGATGAACCAAAATCAAATTCAAGAACAAATGATGACCAAAAATGTAATTTTTAACAATTTCACCCGGGGTATCTTATTTGCCAGATTAAAATTAAATTTTCAATTTATTATATATTTGATTAATTATTAACATAGTTAATGAGACCTTTACTCTGCTATAACTATGTAAATCTGAAAATAAATATGCGAGCCATCTCGATGAGAAATGGCTATCTCAATAAATCACAATTAGGCGTAAGATGAAAGCGCCGCAGACCATGTATCATCAGCCACGTCATAAAATATACTGTAACTACGTGTTAATATTAGGAAACTAATACAAAACATTTATTATTATATTTACGTAGGATTTTTGTAAAGCTTTACATACACTACACGCGTATAGTAAAGCACGGTCGCGGAGCACAAAGAATTTCGTACATTATCCATTGCATCTGTACAACGTACAGATGCAATGACCCCGTCATGTGCGAGCGTGACCGCATTATTTTGACGCGGGAGTGACAGAGACAGGTAGTAACAGGTTAATGTACGAAATTCTTCGTGCTCCGCGACCGTGCTATAGTAACAATCTCCCCGGGGTAATGTGACAGAAGGGCTGGCTCATTTTTTTGCAAGATGAATCAACTGCAGCCAATAGGTATTCTTGGCACATTTCCGTGTGAGCAAGACTTTAACAGTATCAAAAATAAGGTAATGATAAGTTTTCAATTACAAAGAAAATCTATTTTTATTCGGTATACCTAACCTATACCTATGTAGACTAGACGCTTACCATAATAATTATCTAGAGACATGTTACAGCTTACACATACCTGAGTAGGTACTCGTAGCTTTTAAGTCTTTTAGAAAATTAATCGTTGCTTGGAAGTTGGACTGCGTCAAAAAGCATCTAAGATACATTTAGTTAAAAAAGTTAAAATGCATAAAACAAAGTTAATTTTACTAAAGTTTTAGGGGTAAAATTTTAAGAAACACAAAAAAGATAGATAATAACTATAGATTTATATAATTAACACAGAGTACTAACTATAAGAGTTATGTTCTAGGTCTATACTTATTTAGCATCAATTTATGAGAAAAATACAGCGAAATTAAATTTTGCATACCTACGTACCTACGTATCCAGAGTAGGTACATTTTGTTTAAATGAAAAAAGTTTAAATATTTTCAATTTCAACACCTCTCATTTAACAACATGTAGTAACATAATACCTACTTATTAGTTGAAGATAGAGATATTCAATTCGCCATGCCTGACTGGTGTTACGACATTCGTTTATACCAAAACCCAACCAAATAGTTAATTAAAAATAACGGTTGAATATCGGTAAACATTCTCTCCATTTAAATAATTGTAAATAGGTACCTACCTACATATCTTAGTCAATAAAAACATTTTAAAAGTTTTATATGCAATCGCTAAAGGACTATAGGAATCGCACCGACAAAGATAATGGATAGCAAAAGTTGCATTTCGAAATTTTATCGAAAACCACAATGGATATACTTACCTACCTATGTGAGTATTTTTTTATTTTTATCAGTAATAATAAGTTTCAGAAACGCTCAGATTTTTATTCTCAAAAATGCTTGGATATTTGAGCATTATTTTGGCAACCTTCTTCAAGATAAATTGAAATTCTTCGGTTTCTACATAGCATCGCGTTTTGGCGGTGCTTCTTTGCTGGTAGAGTGGTAACTAGCCATGGCCGAAGCCTCCTTCCAGGCTAGAGCTGAGCCAAATTAGAAAATAATATAAAATTCTAAAGTGGCCCTTGAATCGAACTGCGACTCGAATCCGAGTGAACGCCACCGCGTCAGGGAGATCGACAAAAAATTACTGAGCATTACTGATGTCTTAGATGCCCTCAGGCTCGGTACGCAGAGCAGTGCGTCGTATATAGTAAAAAATATCAAATCAATGTCCTGGGGCGGACTTCAGGACATGCTCCAGCGTGTCACATAGCTGATAGCACCAAGTTAATGATTTGCTTGTCTCATCATTCATAAAAAATTTTAATTGATTAGAAGATTTGCATCTGAACCCTCATAAAAAGAAAATTATAAATAACTGTAAGCTGTTATTCTAACGAGCTAGTTTATCGCACAACCTACTTACCGGTCCGCAAACGAAGTCATAGCAATAACTTCAATTGGACGCGCCCAATCAAATGGTAAATAAGGCTCTATTCCAACCTCTAGCTTTTGATTGAGTTGTTTTGATTTGATCGCTTTTCGGAATCTTCGGAAGCAACTCCACTGCTAGATAATTAAAGAATAATTTGCTAAGTTCGAGGCAGGCATTCGCACTGAGGTTCAGTAGTCCATAGGTACAACAGACCACTATAACACTGTTATGAATCCGAAAACTACTCAAACTGATACAGTTTTTGACATTTTCCGTAGGTAGTTAGACTATAAATTAATTAATAATACTGTATCTAGTACTTAGGTATTAATGTTTGAAATAAGTTATTCGATAGATTCCTGAATACATACTTAATTAATAAGTATCTTTTTATAATGGAGTACCTACACTCTTTTTTTGCAGCTTTGTTTTTATTATAATTTACCCACTATATCTACGCCTAAAAGGAGAATCAAACTGAACCTAGATTGATGATCTACAGTCAAGAAATCAAATTTATTTTGGCCTCAATAAAAGGGATAGATTTTAAAGGGCTCCGTTGTTTCCTTTTGATACGGACCCCTAAAACACCAGTGATTATGATGAAGCCTCTACAAATGTGAGAGTAGTTTGACTTGTGGTTGTTTAAAAAGTGAGCGTGACTGATTTTGATGAGTTTTAGTGCAAATTGATGAGAAATTATTTGCTTGGAATCTGTTCTTGAAACGTTACCGGTCGGTATCTACTCCGTAAACACTTGATACTTCCATAGTCCAATTAGAGATAATTCACGTTAAATTTTTCAATGATTTTATTTTATCCGGCTAACTAACTGATCTAACCTAAACTGACCTCGTACCTATACCTACTCTGTGCTGAACATAAAATATTGAATGTTTATTAAAAGGTAGATTCATAGAGTTGTATACGTTCACAACGATGATATTACAAACTAGATAGGTGCAACTGAAGTAGAAAAATTCGAACACAAAATTGTTTTTTTAGAGACATTTTATTTCATCCAATATAACTTTCTAGCCTCTTAACATTAAATTAATTTTCATTAAATAGAATCTTACGTCAATAAATAAATAGAAGTAGGTACCACTTTTTACAATTAATACAAACGATTGTAATATAATATAACTATTTTACACACGCTAGAGTCGGTCCTATCACAGTCACTTTAAACTCTCCACATTGTTCAACATCACGTGTACCAAACTTTCCTTTTACCACAATCCTATTTTCCTTTATCGAATGTTCGTACGAGTAACATGGATTTAGCATGAAAACCTTCGTAACCTAACATAGGTAATGTCGGTTTGGTGCAAGATGATACTTGATCTTCAGGGCAAAATATCGCAAGAATACCTATTTGCTGAAGACGCTTCCATCAGTTCCATCAGCTGTGCTTCACCATATGTGAATCGGGCTCGTGGTCCGGCGGGCTCACCGGCGGAGACAGGCCGTGTATCCTTCTGTACAGCTGCTGGTAGGGGTTGGGAGGAGGCGGCGGCAGCCTCAGCAACGGACTCGGCAAGGCGTACCTCCCGTACACCGACAGCAGAGGAGGGTACAACCCCACCAACGAAGCGTAAGGATTCCCGAACATCGGATGCAGAATCGCGCCTCGTTTGAAAGCGGCCAAACGCGACCTGGACGCGGCCGTCGACCGTCGCCTCAGCTTCCCGGTCGTTCCTCCGATGAAAACGTCATCCGAGGACGGGTCGAGCATCCAGTAGTTGCCTTTCCCCGGGTCGTCGTAGTGCCTGGGGACTTTAACGAAGCACTTGTTCAGACTCAGGTTGTGCCGGATCGAGTTCTGCCAGCCCTGCTTGTTCTCCTTGTAGTAGGGGAAGTTCTTCATGATGTACTCGTAGATGCCGTTGAGGGTGAGGCGCTTCTCGGGGCTGCTGCGGATGGCCATCATGATGAGCGCGTTGTAGCTGTAGGCGGGCTTCTCGGTCTTCTTGTCGTGCGGGGCGGCGGAGGAGCCCGGCGGCGGCGTCTCCGTGCCGGTCACGTCGAGCTCGGTGTCGGACGGGGACGGGGATCGCGACGAGGCCTCGGGCAGCAGGTCTCGGATCGCGAAACTCGGAGGACTCATAGCTGTGCGGCATCGCGAGCCGCTCGCTCCCAACTAAGGTGCCTCCGCGACTGGCGCCGAGGCCCCGCCTCTGGCGACGCCCAGCCGACGGCCCCACCTATTCCGAATCCACGGACGCACGCATTCACCGCTAATTTATTCCTGCCGTCGATTTCCACCTTATCGTGTACAAAATAGAAATTACTTTCCAATGTTCTGGTTTGTTGGAAGCATTTTGCAAGCTTTTTACCACGTAGGGTAACAGTTTTGATAGGGCTGCGTTAGGGTTACAGTTACTTGTGATTTAACTCGATTCATGGTGAGCTGTAAACATATTTTTGTCTTTTGTCAGCAGCTTATGGCCTTCATGCTACGTAGGCGAACGTATCTCATTTTGTACTGTATGCTGTTCGGAATTGATACTATTATAGCTTTATTCATCTGAAAGTCCGGTTTTATCCACTTAATTTTTTTCTTATACACTGGATAGGAATAAGTCCAATGGATTGAAACAATTTGTTCTGAAACACCTTACTTGCCACTAGGTAGGTTTAAAACTACAGGATCAGTAAATATAACTACGCAAGTACGAATAAATAGTTATCTACGATTTTACACTCTGTAGCAATGTCTACGAAAAATCTGTAGCAACTATTCTACGAAAGGGTTACAGAGTGATGTAATAGGGTTGTTTTTTAGGGTTGCTAACGTTATAAAAGAACTCAATTTATCACGGGCGGTAAACAAATGTTATTTTTCATTATTATTTTAATGTATAAAACACGCGTAGTTATGAGTTTATTTAGTGCGACCGGTTTCGATGCAAGTACGCATGGGCATTGCACATGCGATGAAAACATGAATAATTATGACTAAAATTTGTCACTTCTTGCCCTAATAAATTATTTAGATAATTAATCATAATGACTTATGGTGTAACTGAATAGGTATAGGTATTTATAGGTGTAACCTTCCTACTTAAAGAATTGTCTTTTTTATTAATGTTATACGACACTGTGTAGAAATTTAATTCAATTCAATTCAATTCAAAATTCTTTATTGCGAACTTGGTTCAAAAGGTCATACAAATTATAGGCAGGTGCATTCAAGTTCCACCGCATGGCATGCAAAATAACTTACAGAATAATAATTTTTATTGAAAAAAGACAATAAAAATAAAATAAACCTCAGGCAACGACATTTTATTGGTCCTTTCAAAATTTCCCAATGACGCGTTTTCGTCATAAAATAAAAATTAAATTAGGGGTAAAGTTTACTTAGGTAGGTACTTCTTCCAAGCAGGTAATCACGATAATATTTTCGGCTATATCATCACTTACTATGAAGTGAAATCGCAGTCAACTATTAACTTTTAGAGTGTAAACAAAAAAAAAAGATAGGTATTACTGTATTACATAAAAATGACCAAAAAATCCCTTTGCCGACACGTTTCCTAGCTTTGGTTCAGGAACCTGTGATGTAGGTAGCTGTCAATATAAAGTCATTCCTTGCTCTGTAGTAGCTATTCCTAAAAATAGAGCAGAAACCAAACCTCAATAGCTTTACAGCTGAAAAACCTACCTCACCTGCGGAAGCTTTTGTCTCTCAACACGAGTACCTAGACGTACCTATAGTAGAGGTAGCTATGGGTAGCTATAGACAATGCTCGTCTAAATATGGCCGACCCGCCCACTGCGAGACACGCCCCGCTACGTGCCTGCGCCGTGCCGTGCACCGTTGTTTTATATTGTTTGCAGACAAACAACCCGCGCGTATACTATACATTACTAGATGCCAGATAACTAACACTGTAATGGGCTGAAGCCAGCAAAAGTTTAATCAAAGCAGTGTGTAGGTAACTAACTGCATCTTTCAATGTTTCTTCAAAGTTTCTCTACCGAAAGATACCCAAAAAAACACAGATAATATTATATCGTAAACACTATAAATATCGTTCACATACTCGTTAAAGTATTACTACCATTTTCTAATAGGCAGATATAGGTAGGTAAGTAAACGAATAAACGGTAGAAAACAAAACTTGCAATATGTCCTAACAATACCCATGTCTACGCAGTCTACGAGGCCTACGAAGCTACGTCAGTCTACGGCTCCTGAAATTAGCAAAATATTATACTTATAATAGTAGAAGCTACCTAGGTATTACACGGATGAACCCACATCTTTGATAAGAGAACAAAGAAGTTATCTATGATGAAATCTCGTATCTGCTATAGGTATGAGTAATGATCCCTGTAGTACCTACTTCCATTCCTAATAAGTACTTACGTAGATTAAATAGTTCTGCAGCTTCATAAAGATATTTCAATCCAGGAAGACGAGCCCCACTATGTCAAAATCGCTTATGTTTCATACGATTCGTATGGAGTTTGACAGAGTGGGGGCGCGTCATCGTGGAATGAAGTATCTATACCTACCTAACATTGTAGATCTAGAAATTGTTTAAAAATGTTGATAACAAGTGTAGAGCACAGACGTATTAACTTTTACTAAGTAAATAAAAAAGGGTAGGTTTACTGATAGGAGCAGCAGTAGGTATAGCGCTGTCAGCAGGCGGGTGAAGCGGGGTGACCGCGCGCGTGTTTCACTACGATTTGGCCAATCTCAGGCGAGCTGCGAGGAACACCATCCATTGCGCTCTATGTGGACATTTTCCAGTCCGCGGAGTACCGCGATTGAACTTCAGAAACCAAAAAACCGCCCACAGTGCGCAAAACCACGCTGATTGATATGCCAGTCTGACGAATCATTTGTTCTAGGTATCATTAATTATTGTACACGTATAGAACAATGAATTGCCTAGAAGATACTCGACTGTGATTTTTAAAAATATCTTGTCAGCTATAGCAAAAATATATTTATTAAATCGTAAATAATGTCTCAGGAATTTGCAGCACCGAGCTCACATATTTATCGTATGACATTTCGTATACTTTTGGGTATTTCTTACTTATTGGTAGTTTTACAAATCTTCTACACAGCACCGTACTGTAGTCTGTAACGTTAAATCGCTCAATGTAAAGCGAGAAAGTGCCTGAGCTGAATAACTAATAATCCCATCACACAAGATCTGAGTCAGTTAAGAAATTTTAAATACCCAAACTGACCCATGTTGATAAATATGGAATTAATGAAAGACGGTACCTCGGGTTAATATAAGCAATATTATGTCGCGCTAAATGCTAATATAAGCGATACTATGTGAGCATTGCAATGCGTAAGGAAAAACTTTAATCACCATTTCTTATTAATTTCTAAAGTATCCTCAAAGCCATGGTCACCGCAGCTCAGCCACAGTCGACGGTATGTTTAGTCGCCTCAGACAAATATCGTAGGTAGTACTGCTGATGTCGGCGAATATACGCTGCCACCGCGGGTTTGCCTGCTACGAATGTGTGCTGATTTTGACAGTTGCATTAATGGTAATTTAAAAAAGCAGAAGCAATAAAGAATATCACAATAGACAATCTTTTTTTTACCGACTTGAAAAACATTCTCGACGTTTCTCGATTCAAACTGTATTATTATTTACAAAAGTTAAGTAACTATAAAGCAATTCTGCGCAGCATGCATGTGCTCGTATGTATATGATAATTTTGTCTACTTTTGTCCGATTAGAAAGAGATCGACAAAAGTAGACATTAGGTCTACATTAGTAAAGATTAAGTCTACGCGCACATCCTAGTCTATCACTAGGAAAACTGGAAAGGATAGCTTATCACTTGTGTTATATCGGGCAAGGCTGAATATCTATTTAAATTCCAACTGTTTTTGGGACTTGATGGCGATTTTAATGATCTCAAACTAAAAAATATGACGTTAGATCTTTTAAACTAGTGCAGATTTATAGTGTATATTTGCAGATTTTTATTGTATTGGTTGATAAACTAGTTCAGGATATAGCAACTATAGTGTCGTACACTAAGCTCCACATTGTGTCCTTCGCTACACTCGGAAAATCGAATCATTATACAACAAACAAGCTCCGACGAAAACCGACAAAAAAACTACAAAACTGTCGTCCATTCCACTTCCCCAGAGTCGTTCGCGAATGTTGCAGTAAATACAAAGTAAATAAATAAATACGAGCGAACGCGCGTGTTTTCGCTCAGATTGGAGCAATTATAGGTGCCAGCGAGCGCGCCGAAATGTGCGTTATAAGGAGCTCGGTCGTGATGTAGGTGCCTATAACTAGGTGACTGTAGGCTGCCTCGTCTCCACCTCTTTTTGTATCCCACTGTTGGGAACGGGTCTTTGGGACTGCAAGGAGTTTAGCCTGCAGTTAAGTTGTCAGGCTTCGCACGTCTTTGAAAACAATGTAATGAACTTTCACAAAGTTTTCCAAAACGAAAATGTTTATTTTCACATAGGACTAAATAATAGACTCTTATAAAAAGTCAAAACTCTATCGTCAGGTTTGTAGGTACCAAATAGGTTTGTAACAAAGGCCTGCTTTGCCTAAAGCTCATCTGTTCTCAATTATTCATCTTAGTTGATTATAACGTGAATTGCAATACAAACTTGGTGGCAAATGACAATACAGCCAGCAGTTTAGGTCATCACATTTACGCTTTATCTATAGATACTGTATCATACCGGAAAACTTGTATGGCGGTTAATCGTCATCACTACCGAACAAACCGCTTTGGACAAGCCAAATTTGGAATTGATTACAAAATCCCAAAATCGGGCATCGAACTCAGGGCCTGTTGCTTAAATAAATATATCAAAAAAATTTTAATAAAAAAATATTTTAGGTACTTAGGTAATGTAGGTACCTACCTAATTAATTTAAATCAGTGTTGTTTTAATTTGTGGAGCGTTGTTTGTTCGCAGTGTTGTTGCTTCTGTGATTGGGGACAGTCCGGGCTTCATCTTGTTTGTGTCACTCATTTATGGGGCTTCGAGTGATAATAAGTACCTACTAATGTTATTTATAGATAGAGGGGAGTGATTTGTTTAGATCCTGGAACTATTAAACTGATGCACTTAAATCTCAGAACTACAGATGATTTCATTTCTACTTTTTCGAACATTGTACTTTTATGTATATCTACGGTTGTTTAACACTTAAGTATCATGCTTCCGGCAGACACCCGATTTGGTATTCTGGTGCAATGCTGTGTTTCAAACGATAAGGGTCATTTTCCTCTTCCAAGTTAGTTAACGATAACATCTTCTTTTATTTTATAATTGACAGGCTTGCGCTTGACTACAATCAAGTCTGATGAACAAAAATGATGAGTTCTAGGATGGAGCGCGCTTGCCTAGAAAATGCCTATTCACTCTTCTCTTGAAGGCACCTAGATTGTATTTGGCTGGGAACACGGAAGCTGGAAGGGTCGACTGCATCTTAACCTGCCAAAGGTAAAATTGCAATCTCGTTATGTATACTCCAAGCTACAGTTTTCCATTTCTATAGTAGTGTTATTATCTCGCTGCAGACTCGATCATAAATCATTCGAGTGTTTCGCTTTTGTTGACCGAGTCTTATGCACAACTCAACAAAGAACAACAAAAGCGAAACACTCGAATGATTTATGACCGAGTCTGCAGCGAGATAATAACACTACTATAGGTTATATTATAATTAAAGTCATGCGTAATAATAAGTCAACTGCGTGTAACGAGACGCCCCGCAGCGCGCGCGCATCGCTGCTCCGCAGTGCGCAGTGTGTTAGCGCAGTATATTATAGCGCTGGGCGATACGGAGGAGGGCTTATAACGCCTCGTATCACTGGGGGGTTTGTTTGTATGGTTGTAGGGTCAGAAATGAAAACGGAAAGTCCTAATTGTCTTTTGTCTATGAAATAATATTATCTTGGTACTACAGATACGTACGTACCTACTAATAAGTATAGGCAACCCATAGTTTGAAGGTGTTAGGTAGGTATAGTGACGTTAGCGACGACAAGATATTTTTTTACGTAAAACTTAGAATTGGGTCTGAATTTCAAAGTAGGTAGGTACTTTGACGATACAATCAATGGTCAAAGTTACTTTCTGGTTTCTGGTTTAAGAAATTTCATTTACTTTGAAATTCAGAACCAATTCTAAGATCATAGTTCAGAGTAGTTATATTTTGCTTTAACGAATGTTCGCGATGTGCTAAAATCATGTTCACTTAGGTATACTTACGAGTAACTATAGAACATTTACCAACGATGGTTTTTCAGTTCAGTTTGGAAAACATAGCCCCATAGAGCAGTATATAAAAGAGCAGAATCCTCCATGCAAAGTTTGCCAAGTTAGTAATTTATTTCCGTACCTATTGTGTAGGTAACTCCACTGCGTTAAAATTCGCAAGCACTCGAAAAATCGGGGCGAGTAAGCTCGAACCAAGTAGCTGCCTCGTCTTAAGTAGCCGTGTACCTATTGTTGTTGAAATATTGATTAATATTGTCGCCATCTTGGATTGGTCCTCGAATACGCCGGAAGTAGCCCGCCAGCGCCCTCTATATCACTTCCCGGTTTAGATACTCTGTGCAGTCTTTGTTGTTTGGAGTGATCCGAGACGAGAGCTCTCGAGTTGTAAAACCTTATGTATTTTTTATATGGTACAAATTTTATTAATCGCGGTATTATGGGGATATTGTTACCTGAGAGTTTGAGGGGCCTATGTTTAGAATCGCTAAGTAGGATAGCTGAAATATTGAATCGTTTTTTGTAGAAATGGTTTTAAGATGTTTTATCATTTCCTTTTATTTCATGGTTACAATGAAACTTGAATGTGATGTTTTAATTCGTATACCATGTTTATTTTATTTTCACTAGCTAGCGCAGTAATAGACGTAAGTATTTCTGCTTCTTTCTAATCAGCTTGACCAATGACCACAGCATTTTCTGTGGCGACTTTTTTATACTCAGGGAAAACACCACTTTCATGATTCATCGGTACAAGTAGGTCAGTTGGAATAAAAATCACTTAAATTATAAATATCCTGAGTTGGTTGTGCACTCTTCTCAGTACTGTGGGAGTACGAGACACTTGTTTTAAGACGACAAATATTTTCTCAGTATCATTTAAGTATATCCTTTGAGTTCTAATGCACCTAGGTACCTGCATACTAAATTGGAAAAGTATAAGCGAATCAAATTATGTACCTATATGAATTTGAGTTTTCATCATTATAGGTGATTTCTGTTAAATATAAATTCACAACCAATTCAAAAGCTATTTTTTCAAAAGTGCGTGCTATATTCAAACAATAGAAAATATTTAAAAGCACACAGAGTTCTCGTGAACGCTCAATTGAGCAACGTTTCAGAGCGCGGGCAACAATGGCGCCCTCCGCCGGAGAGCGGAGGCAGCTTTGAAATAAACAATAAATTCATTTGTGGGTGCGAACCACTGGCCCTTTCGCTAATTGAGGGCCCTTGCGTCGCACAAATAACCTCTTACTTTATTTGGTTCCTATTTATATAAAAATAATATGACCAAGTTCCAGTCGTCGTACCCGCACTGAGGGTTTCGTACCTACCTAGGTTCCAACTTCCGACCTAATAAATATTCCAAGATACCCGATAATAAGGTACCCCAAGTTCCCTAGTACCTAGTGGTCTTCCAAGTTCTAGTTGAGCTTTTTTCACATTATGCTTGAGAGTGCACTAAGAGTAGGTAGGTGTTGGACTAACGGATGGTACCTAGGCAATGATAATAAATATTTTAAAAAGTACCAAGGTAGGGTAGGTAATTTCAGCGGGATGATGCTGAAAAGTAAATTTTATTTTAAAAATTGTAAAATTAGAAATTAATCTTGTCCTAACAATGCAGATAATAAGGATGTTGAATATGAGTATAAAAATTGTGATGTAGAGATAGGGGATCAAAATTTGTATTGCTGTGCCCTGACAGGGTTTCATGTGCTCGCTGTTGCATGTATACATGATGCAATGTAAGTATAAATAAATGAAATGAAATGAAAATGAAACTATTTGACATCGGCTGAACATGGCATTTTACCATAGCAACATCGCCTACTTCCTAAGAAACATCCGATGTAGCTATAATGATTTATGGTTCATGAATCATGATCGATTTAAATAAATAATTAAACTAAGTGACTCTTTCATACACTCACGAGTCATGAAACTTTGTAGAATTTCGGGGTTATTTTTAAAATGTAAAGAATTTTGAGAAAGTTCCACGGAATCATCCTATCAATTTAGTTCTACATAATGTAACCCACTACCTAGTAAACGTAACAGTTTTTCATTGTTAAAAAGCAAGCTGTCTTACAGCGTACACAATACGTGCCAAAATATTTTTAACGAAAAGCCTTATATTGTTGAATCTGTAGTGGCTCTTGACAAGTGAAGAGTCTGTGGCGAACACCTGGTTACCGGAACCATCCATAGATTGTAGAGTTACTAATATTAGGTACATTGGGTACATTACATATACCTATGTATTATAATTAGGTAAAATTGAAGTGGAGGGTTCAAGGGTGCTTATGGTGAGGTTTTATAATAATCACTCAGTAATATAGTATAATTTTATCGAATATGAAAACGAATGTACTGGATTATTATAATAATTGGTCATTGGTCATAAAAAATACAATGAAGATGATTAAAATTGACAACATTATGGTGACTATCAACCTTCTATGTAGATACCTCTCATTGAAGCAAGAAATATTTATTTAGAGTTTAAGGCTGGCTCTTTGCTCTAATCAGTTAGATATATGGTATCTAGTTGATAACTTCTATCTTTCTATTCTATGAAATCTTTTTTCCCTACTATAAACAAAAACCTGACAAACTTTGCTTCAATATTTTAATTTATCGGTATATTTTATATTATAGAGGTATTCGATATACCAGTACCATTTTCTTTGAAAAATATACTATAAAACCATCCATGTAAAGGTCATTTTCGTCTGAGTATAAATAAATACGAAAAGCAATAAGATATCACTGTTACAAAACTCGTACAGTTTTTAATTGCATTCGTTTGTACGAAACACGAATTTGCTTTTTGATGAAACTCACGTTCTGTTGAACAATAAATAATAATACAAAGGAATCTTTTCAAGATTCGTTTTAAAAATGTTTTAAATCGTTTAATAAAAAATGTAAAAAAATATCAATTGTTTTTGTGGTGTCCGAATGTGATCAATGAAATGTGTAAGCCATTCTTTACAAAATTTCAGTAGTGACACGGAACACTTGGTAGTGTGGTGAGGAGTAAGAATTGAGTGAATGAATGTGACGACATTAAAAGAGTCGCGGGAAGGCGCTGGATACAGATGGCGCAGGACCGTGCGGGCTGGAAAGCATTGCAGGAGGCCTTTGTCCAGCAGTGGACGTCCGTCGGCTGAAACGAACGAACGAACGAACGAATGAATGTGGAATGAATGTATGTAAGAGTGAATAGAAAACACTCGGTAGATAGAAACAATATCGTTAATTTATGAACACGTTTGCAAGATCGAATAAGTATTTGAATTGTAAGACATTTAAACCTATAGATATAATATATTGTGAAAGCAATATTTTAATACAGTGTTGTGTTCAGTTGCGTATTTTAAAAGAAATATGACCACATCTATGTTCATCCTTGGTATCCTTATACCTAAGTCATCGCTAAAAACTCGAATATCAATATTTATATATCAATTATATAATATTTTATAACTTTTTAATTAACTTTTATTATATATTTACAATAAAACTTATCACTAGCTTATTCTAATTACTATACAAGTCTTGCCCGCGTGGAATGGTGGCAAGAATACTGGCTGCATTTCCGCGTTGAACAGCTAGGCTGATACGTTGCGCAAAAAATGAGCCAGCCCTTCTGTCACCAGTTGAGGTTATTAAACGCGGGGAAAGCTCTCGAATGAATTTTTTTTTCAATTATTATTTAAAATCAAAATCAAGCAAAAATTATCACACAGGTGTCATTTGTTTCTGCGTTATTTCACACCTAGGGCTATATTATGTTAATTTTTGCAAGAGCGCAATCAAACCCCGCCCAAACCACTTCAATACTGCAAATGTAACAATCATTATCTTATCAAGTGACTTTTCGTGAAACCACTATACAAAATCCTCCAGATACCTGATTTAACCACTTTTTGCTATCATGTTTTGGCACAGTTGGTTATCAGTCGTTTACAAAGTTTGACAGAACTAAGTACACCTCTAAAACTACTCACCTATATACAGTTCAGAATTATTCTTGGAGGAATGAGGGGTTACAAATTAACCCATAAATAAACATTAATTGGTATAAGCCACCGCACCCTTTCGTTGCTGGTCGATTTCTCCCAATTTACAAAACAATTTAACCTATTCAAACCCCCACAAATCGCGCCATAATGAGATTTTTGAGCGCAACTTTTTTCCGTCGCATCTGTCGTTGCCTCGTGTCCATTCTGCTGTTTTTTTTTATATTATTTTTTCGTGAACTCCTTTTGCAGTTACAAGTCGATCCGATTTGTCTCCGGGGGGTCGGGATTGTGCGCTGGTAACGATTGCTCGTGAGTTTTGTTATTTGTTACGTTCGTTGCACGTCCTTTGATTCCCCGAATGTGACGGATTTGCGATTTGAATGCTATTCTGTCGAGTGTGGACCATTTGGAATGGCAAAGCGGATTAGAGAAAGCATTTTGAATCTTTCGCCGTGTGCCATTTGTTGAGGTTACCATATTTCTTATTTAGAGGATTTAAGAACTAGGTAAATGTGTAAAATCCCGCCGCTGTAAGATCGCAGACATTGTTTTTGAAGATTTTTTATTAATCAAAAGTCAAAATGTCAGAATATTTTTATTTCGCATAGGTCTAACGTACATGCTTTTATGAAAGGTCTATATGATGTTTGTGATATATATACTAGAATCTAGACTATGTAAGTACATACCTGCTTATCTATTTTATTAATGCAGTGAAACTAATTTTGTACCTATAGGTAGGTACCTACTTACTTACTTTTTCTTTGAAGTTTGTTTTATTAAAATTAATTACGTTTTCAAAAATCTTTTCAAGGAAAAGAAAAATGTTTGTATAATATTATTTGGTTTCACGGGGTTTTCCAAATCGTTGTTATTGGTATCTGTTGGTAGTTACTCTACTATGGCAATAACAATAGAAAAGAAAGCGGACAGTATTTATTTTCTAAACAAATGTGGGTTCTAGAAATTCAGATTACAAACAGAATGCCAAACGGTTTGCACTCCCACGGATCTTTGGAATGGCGGCTGCATATATTGCTCTATCAAGCTAACGAGGCTCGTGAGAGTTACATCTCAATCGCTGAATAAATCATCTGCCTACATTTCAGACACGGCGATTTAATTAAGTCCTTACGGGACCCGTGAGGCTGAATGGAGCCCTGCCTTTGCGACAACTAGTGTCGCATTGTTGACAAGCAGTGGGAGGTTAGCCCGCTTTCCGAGCGCACCTGTCAATGCCGCGCCATAGACAATATTCACTTTTAACCCCGCGCTCTAAGGTCGAGAATGAGTGAACGAATGACGCGTGGGTCTTTTGTATAGCGAAGAAATAAACGAATGTCTCAATATGGTGCGACGACGTGTTAAGATCGTATTGTCGGTTTCTGACAATGGCGATAATTGATCGAGTCTACATCATGCAGATGTCGGCGCACCCTTTATTTGGAGCTTGTTACATAGATACAAAATTTATTTCGTTTGTTTAGATGTCTTTATGTAGATCGCTATGGCTTTTGACGTGTGGAGTGGTGGCGTCTGTTGCGGGTATTTTTTTCTATTTATTGCCACCGCGAGACTTCTGACATTTTAATTTTGTTTTCTCAGAAGGAAGACAGCTCACAGCTTGTGATTTAAATTAAAAATATTTACTTGTAATGGATTCGCTCGAGAGTAAAGTACCTACCTACACAAGTACCTAATTGCCATTTCATTACAGTTCTTCATCGATAGGTACTTCCATTTAAAACAATCCTATACTCACATACTTAGGTAGGTATACGTATTCTTTAAATGTTACTAAAAGTTTTTTGGTGTTTAACTGAAAATGCACCAAACATTGTTTCTGATCGATATCCACGGTGCTGTACATATATCGTATTCAAAAGACTTCCTCTAATAAGCATCCATTAAAGTTACTTAATTTTAAATTAACTTATTAAGTATATTTTCACTTTTTTTTGAGTAGGTATGAGGCGATGAATCATAATATCAGAGAAGCCATGAATGTTCGTCGGACACGCGGTAGGTAGGTAAATTGTTATTCATGAGCTTTCAATATTCAAGACGCGTGTTGGTGGCAATAGGAAAATTCCCTCTAGGCAGGTGTTATGCCTGGGGACGGCTTGTGATCCAAGCGTGTGACGTCAGGACTTCTAATAATATAGCACGCTCGTCGAAAGCTCCGTCAGCGTGTGCTAAGGTACTGGTTACGCCATCAATCGTCAGCTATCGAAGACCGCTACAATCTCAGTAAACTCTTCACAAGATACAATTAAAAAATTAAAAAACTTACCTTATATTTCCATAAACATGCCCACCAACTCAAAATATCTTAGCTTACTATTTGTACTATTTACGTAATTCGTAAGAATATCTATCAATAAATATTTATAAGAATAATATAAGAATTTATATATAAGAATTTCAATCTACTTTAAATTTAATATAACCTCATTTTAGCTATAGAAAACCTCCAAAGTCTGTAAAGGTAGGTGCCTATTATCTACTATGTATTACCTACTACCACCATCTACCAAAAAGCCTGTTACTCAAATACCCTATCATTTTCATATCATTCATTCATTTATTCATTCATTCTACTAACTCTAGGTTCCTACTTGCGATTTAAATTTTTAAAACGTGCCGAAAATATTCGTTGAAATTCTAAAACGACTTTTAACTTTACCTACATTGCAGCTAACCAAAAATTATTTTAAAATTCTTCACTAAAGTAATAGGCACATTTCCAACTACAAGTTTAGGCTAACCAGCCATCCGAACCACCTAGCTGTACAGCTTACAATGCCAGAAGTGATTCGAAGACTGAAAAGACGGCATATATTAGATAGCCGAAAGTGACATAAGGGGGATCTTCCTGATGGGGAAGTCATCTTGCCGTACCGCCAATTTCAAGCAACACATCTGCTCATAGTCTACAGACTGATTGCAAGATATCCACAACACAAAAAAAAAAAAAAGTAATAGGCAAGTATTATGTTAATTGAGCAGGTCTATTCAGTAGATAAGCAGCGCAGCCACAATGCACATGTAAATACGCTACGTGTTGTGAAGTCGAGCCACAACAATCCATCAAACGCGTTTGTCAGTCCGTCTGTCACGCCACGGACAGACGCTACCGTTATCCATGCTTTTTGTCATGCAAGCAGGAAGGTGGCCAACGAAAAATGTTTCAAATGCAACTGTCCTTTTACAACAAAAAATACATGAACGTTGCTTACAAAATTATACCGATTCATTTCATCGATTGATCGATTGTCTTGGTGATCATCAAAGAATTCCTTTTCTGTCATATTATAACTAGCTGTGCAGGCTTTACATTCTTTGTTAAATAATCGCGTAGTCGTATGAACCTTTCGCATTTCTTGAATAAAAATTGGTTTAGAACAGACGTTACGCCTGTGTACCTAATACTTAGTCTAACCAATATTAGCCGGCTCTTAATATTTAAAACTTATTATGTTTGGATGACTTAAATATTACCTCGCTTGTGAAATTATCTTTCTGCTTAATCTTTCCGGAGTCACAAATCTAGAGACCTTAATTTAATATATTTGTAACCTAACTCTTTAAAACATAACTTCTCTCACAGACGTTAATATCTATTGTACCTAATTAAAATACAACCAATGCAATAACAATCGTAAAAGTATTTATTTGTTCAATCATTTCCCACACTCGAGCTCTACCTAACTAACGAGTGGGTTTATCTGGTAAAAAAAACTCTTTCTATTTGCAAAACAACCACTCGCCCCCACAAAAGATACACAAATGCGAAAACAAAAACTTTAATCCCACACTACACTCACAGGAACAAAAACACTCATCATTATCAAAACATTACCACGCGCTGTCCGCGGGACGCCAATTATTTTTAGTTGCAACCCCATCACGCGGCGATTATTCGCGCTGGCGACACAGTTATACTCGTTTGTCATCCACTGGTGACTGGTCAGACGCGTGCCAGACTCTCTGCCACGCGGCTCTCCCGGATTTTTTATTTTGTCTTCAAATAATTACGTTTATTGCAATTATTACATACTCAACAAGATTTATCTATTGGAGTATGTTCTAATATTTTTTGACACTAATTCATTGCATTTGCTGTTTTTACATAACAGCATAATTATAATGTAAGTATTTTGCTGTAGTAACTAGTACCTAATACGGTTTCATTAAAGTTTTTTTTTTTAAAGTTACTCAGTTCATACATAGGTACTGTTGCAGAGATCTAATGAAGCGACGAGTCTGTCACTCCACCGACTCACACTACGAATTACCTACGCTCAAAACTCTCTAATTTTTTTGAGAATCTTAGCGCACAGTTCTTTTTTGATAAAATAAATTTTATCTCAAATACCATTATGGATCTAAAAAAAGTTGTCAGAACATAATCTCGTATTCACAAGTATTTTAAAGATTTTCTTTCGGCTGAACATTGAATCGCTAGGGTGCTCGCCACTCAAATTCGCGCAAGTTGTGCCAAACAAAGCGCAAATCGAAAAAATATATCACGCGAGTGAACTTTCCCAATCTTCTCATGACTCTCAGAGCCCAGTGCACTCTAATCTTCATAACAAACGTTTTAATCGTGAGCAATTAGTATTTGCGCGCCCAGTGAGGCGCAGGCGCGCGCACAATGGCGACGTGTTTCACACAAATAGCGTTAATCTCCAATTCGCGCCGCGGCCCCAGCCTGACGTGTATTCGTACAGTGCACAAGCACCCAATGTTTCCCGCCTTTTGTCGCCAATCGTTCACTCGCCACTCGACCGCATACGGCTCTCGTGGCTCCATTCCTTTTAGTTCGCTCCTTTTCTTATATTCCTTAATTGTGGGAAAAGGGCACTCGGATATTGCAATATCGATTGTGGGAATGATTCTCTTTATTATTGTAATGCGTTTCGAGATGGCCATTAAATGTTTACCTATATGTAATTCTACTCTTACGTGTTAATTGGAGTGAGCAAAATATGAAAGCACTTTGGAAAATCTGTTAACGGTATAAGTTCTGCTGAGTAGGGCAGTTTTTCAGCTAGGTCCAAACTTCATAAGAAGAAGAACATTAACTACACATACCTTCCAATGCCTTCATTCATTCATAAGGTAAATCTAGAGACCAAAACTCATATAGGCCTCATAAACTTTGGAAACTAAATAACGCGCAGTTAAATGTAGCGTAAAAACTAAATTTTCCTAGATCATTTAGTAGCGTTTTTCTGTCAAGGTCTTAGACTAAATAGTTAGCAAAGGATCTTCTAAAAGCTAAAGGTAACCACAAAAGTGTAGTAGTATTCTGTGGCATAAACTCAGCAAACATCAATCACGACTTGAGTCCATTGTTTTTTTGCTGATTAACAAATAAAATAAAAAAACACCTTCGCTTTCACGATATTAAAGCAGGGGGTTTCAAGATCGTTAAGTAGCGAATTACCTATACCTACTTAATGCAGTTTCTGATCAAAATCACTGATCTCTGATAACTAAAACGGTTATTGGTAACAATGTGATGCCTGTTGACCCCGATAAGTTCAAGAGGCAGCTAACACAGATAGACTTTGTTTCGCGCCCGCAAAAAATATCGTTCAGCATCCGAGCGGCCCTTGCTACATCCCGATTAAGTTTTTTAACCCCGAAGCGATATTCGCGAGTAATCCTTAAACCAAACAAGTCGACAGAGGAAACATTTACAAACATAAAACAATCTGTTTTTGCAACCGTAGGTACATATCGTTAAGGTAGCTTTACACTTTACATGTAGGAAAACTTTTTAAAATTGAAAATGCTGCGGCTAAAGTGAAGAGCCATTTTAATAATTGATAACGTTCTCAAATTACGTGTAAATAGATGCCAGTTATATTTTAAACATTCTTTCACTTAGATAGCTTCATTATTCAAGATGGACTTGCATCTATAAACAAACAAACAAACTGCTAAAGTATTATGTTAATTGTGCATATGTATATAATCAAGGAATGTTTGACATTGTAAAATCAAGCTGGAGGAGAATCAGTTTTGCAGCGATGATCGTTGAGGCGAATTTTCTCTAGCTACATTCAAGCCATTTTTGTTTCAACGCCTTTTTATGCACGAATCTTCTTCATTGAGAATGAGATGAGTTAAGCCATAGTCCGCTACGCTTATTTTAGTTTCCACAAACGCATAATATATTTACTTAAGTACCATCTCCAAAAAGCCCGGGATCCGAACTCCCGATTGCCTAACGAAGGGCGGAGATCGTAATTAAATGGAGAGCTCTAGCTGTATGTCCCTGTCCATACATTTTGTAACATTGCTTTTTAAAGTACATTTTTGAATGTCGTTCCATATGTCCCATCTTTAGTGTATCGCAAAATGATATAGGTATCTATGGGTAGAAGTACGGTATCATTGTTTCTTCCAAGCCATGTGTTCAGAAAATTATATTGTTAACTTCATTGCCGCTTGTACTTATAAGCAACATCATCACCACCTCAAGTCACACTGGCTTGTCGAACTTACAGTAGCGGGTCGGTGTGTAGAGCTACCTTAATTCGTCACCGCCCGAGGGCAGGCGGTCGGCCTCCCGTTCGAAAACAATTAACGTTAAAAATAAAGAAATGGGGCATTAATACGTGTGTTGAGTCCCTCCGGGCGGGCTGGGGCGCGGCTGTGGGAACCGCTCCATTGTTTCTGGAGTCACTCATTCAGATTGCTCACTCGCATCACTACGCCTCGCTCCGAGCACCGCACGCAGCTTTGGGAGCAAGTCGGAAAGAAATTGCCCCTGAATCGAGACGCATATGGCGAATTAGGCTCATTGTACGAGCGTGTATTTCAAAACTTTGTGCGAAACAAGTCAACATTTTTGTTGTTTTAACTTAGGTACGGACTGGATGGGAACTGTGTACCGACAACCAGCACACTGTTTTAATTGTTTAGGTTGGGCATAGAGATGCCCGCGGCCATATGTCCCGCAACAGAGATGGTTGGGCGAGTACAGATAAATGCATAGGTTTTTTTACTCTATACAATTTAGTACTTGACTGCGATCTCAAATCTGATGGTATGTGATGATGCATTCTAAGATGTTATCGTACTAACTTGGAAGGGTAAATACATTTACCCCAACGGTTGCTACAAGCATCGCACCGGAACGCTAAATCGCTTCGCGGTGCGTCTTTGCTGGTAGGGTGGTAACTAGCCAAGGCTGAAGCCTGCCACCAGACCAGACCTGAGCCAATTTAGAATTTAAAATTCCAAAGTGGCCCGTGGCGGGAATCGAAACCGCGACTTCCCACTCGAATCGTTAGGTACCTGCTCGGAAAAATCGTAGAAATCAAGAAATGTAGGTAGGCGGTTGGTACAAAAACTATAAGTCTACGTTACCTTCTATCAGTCGTCTACATTTATTATTTCAAATATTTAAGATTACATCACCGGACAGAAAAAGACCTAATTTATAGTTACATTCACCTTTCATTACTTATCGCACTTGAGCTTTATAAAAAGCTTTTGGTACCCAATAAAATTGACTGAACAACATCAACAATTTCCGCTCTTTAAAGAATAACAGTGTCCTCTTCAGAAGCAGAGTTGTCCGTCAAACAATGCCACACGTGCGGACGCCTCTCGAGCGGCTCGCGGTGATTTGGCACGCGCCGCTCGCCTCTCCTCTCCTCTCCTCTCCTCCTCCTCACTCCACTCACCACTCAGCACGCGCTCCGACACCTCTTGAAACCCTCTCCGCTCTGTAATGTGTGCTTCATTCGTGAAAAATCACTATCTAAACGTTTACACACCTAATACTCCTTCCACTCTAGTCCCCGTATCCGCTCTATTACCACTGTACCTACCGCTTATGTTTATACCATAATCTCTCTACAATTGCTAAAGCTTTTTTAAGGTTTCGTTCCCAAAAGGTGAAAAGGGACCCTATTACTAAAACTTCTCCGTTCGTGTGCCTGTCCGTCTGTCACCAAGCTGTAGGTATTTCATCCCTGCCTAAATCAGATGTACCTACCTAATTAAAATTGTGTCAGATAAACACTTTACGCTTGTAAGTTAGGTACCCGTTCGCAGAAGCTTTGCCGATGAGCTGTAGGTACCCTACCCACTTCAGAACGACATCCCACGCTTGTCTGGCTCGTCAGACTGACCAGACGAGCGCGGGACGCGGTCATCTGAAGTGGGCGGGGAAACTCATCTCATCTGCAAAATTTCTGCGAACGGGTTATAATTAGGTACCTACCTACTTCTTTTGGTCAAACCAAAAGAAGTAGGTAGGTGGCGTTAATAGGTTTTTTTAAACCTATTAACGCCATCTATATGTGAGTAGAATAACACAAATATCACCGTATCTCCAAGCGCCATCTCGTAGGAAGTAGCTGATCTCATTTTTTAAATTCCGTCCCTAAAAGGGTAACAACGAAACCAAACGAGACACATTTTCAGAGACATTACCAGAGTGGTAATGTGTCTCGTTTGGTTTCGTTGTCAATCATATTATAATTATTGTAGTTACTTGTGCTTTTGATAACAGAATAGGTATGCAGAATTATCGTGGCCCTACTCGTGTCCCTACATGAAAAGGTATCTACATTAATTGTAGTACTACTACTAATTCTACTTTTGTCCACAGAATACCTAAACGAATAAATAAGTACTTACCTAATGAGAAGTAGGTACCTAAATTGTACGCTGCCTGTTACTTACAAAATATTTTTATTAAGCATCATGCCAATTTATATGAAAAACGATTCGGATGAATATTTCTTTCAAAATGTTACCCTCGAGTCTGCAAACAAGCAACACGACTCGTCTACTTTCCGCAAAAGCTAAATAATTCGCCTCTCGAGTTTTCCACCATTTACCGAAATATATTGACCCCTCGCATATCTGATACTTTCCATACATTCAGGGATCTCGTGAAGCTGGGCACTCGAAGCATCGAATTCCATACATTCAGGGATCTCGTGAAGCTGGGCACTCGAAGCATCGAATGACGAATTACGATTTACGACCGGTGGAGGGCCTGCAAATATTTGACGTTGTACGTAATTGACACCCGAGACTTGTATCTCGTTTTACATTGCCCTTTTTCGGTGACCCTTAGGGGAAAAACAATCATTTCGAAATTGTGCTCCATTTTATCAAAAGTAGAGATTTTCTTTCAAAAATCAAAAGTAGATTCAACTATTTTCTAGACCACAAGACGGGAAGGCGTGTCATATCGATTACGTAAACACAGACTAAAAACTTCAGTATTTATAAAAAAAAACTGTGACATTTAGTGATTAATAATCACAAATAATAATTGTTGTCAGAAATACAAAAATCTTTTTATTTTACATAGTTTAATTAGGCTTCGTTAGTTAATTTTACGTGATGAATATCCACAAGCTATGGGAGTACAAAGAATATGTGAACGTAAATGGGATGATGTTGACTAGCGAGCTGATATCCATGCTGCAGAACTCCCTGACCCTCCTGCAGATTGAGAACCATTTCCTCTACGTCCAATACTGGGGCCAGTTATATGCCGTCGACGCAGACTACCACATCGCTGTAGGCATTAACAAGGACGCTCTTTTGGACCGCAAGTATTACTACACTACAGATTTCAAGTTCTGGGGTCTGTTGCCCAAAGCGAAAAAGAAGTACAAACATCTGTCTCTACTAGCATCCTACCCATTCCGTGGAGACCCATCGATAAAGATAAAAGTCTTAGACGAAAGTTTAGAAGACAATAATCCTGATAAATGTCAGATCATGAAAGAGGAAAATCGTCTTGCGGCTACAATAAGCAACATAAACGAAGAAGCAGAAATATGCGCGAGGGGACAAATTCTCAAGCAACCCGACGAAACTGTTGTTATAAATCCAAACTTCTATGGACTGACAGGCTCGGAAGCTAAACAGCTGAAGTCATATCTCCACATAAGAACACCTCAACATCGTTGGAATTCCAATCTCTTGACGAGACAGGACTATAATTATAGCATGGACTTCTTAGACTCCATCGACCAAGATATACCGAACGGTTGTTGGAATCTCTCTCTTGAGCAAAATGGCAGTGTGGCCTATTTAAAAAGTTTGTACTGGCCTGGAATGAAGTATTTCCACAAAGTCAAAACACCGGACGCAGGGTTCCTGTACGTCGGTAACGGGAGGAAGAATTTGGATGTGCCTTTCCTACTTTAATTGCTGCTTGCTTACAACAGAATACAAAGCTACTGTATACTTTTGTCGTATAATTTAGAAAGAAATAAATTGGTAGCTTTAATGAGTAATAGGCAGTGACAGCTCAGTGGTTCACACGTCTGCCATATGGAATCGAAGGTCGAGGCTTCGAATCTTAGGCATTTTTAATTTTTGGAATTACGTGCATTTGTCGCAACTTAGGTAAAATGGAGTTTGAAACTTGGAAACAATATGAAATCCCTCTTTGAAAACGATATAAAACGAATTATTTCCATTCGTTCTAAATGGCCTTTACCTCTCTCCACGCTTCCCCGTACTGTGCCTCACGGAGTCGCTAAGTACGAAAAATACAAAGCTTTCATGTCTGCCTGCGCCAATAGAGGATGTATCATGTTACCAGGTAACCACTACGTGACCACGTGCCTGCGCCATGCCGCTCGACATTGTCGTTCCAGTGCAGTGGCGGGGCAAGACCTAAATTTGATGTGGGCAAGATACATTTTGCGAGGCCCTCTGAGATAGAAATTTTTTTGATACCTTGCTTTGGCAGGTACCTTAGCGCAGAACAATTGCTCTTTCCGGTCTTATAGTCCGCTCAAATTAGACCAAAAAATAAGAGTAAGGTTACATAAATTCCCACCAACCTGAAAATCGGTAAGATTGTTTAAAATATTATTAAAAACAAAATTTGAAAGTTCCCCATCTTTCCCCTGTAAGGAAAAAAATTATTCAAGGTCAGGTAAAGAAAATGAGTTTTTCGCGATTTTCAGCAAAACGGTAAGTTTCATCATAAAAATACCTCCGACAAAAATTGTAGATCATAAATATATCTACAAAAAATTTATTAATACTTTTTTTTCTACGAGCCACCGTTTTTGAGATATAATGTTCAAAAAGTTGTTAAAGTTGTAGTCGTCATAATATGCACACGTTTCCTCGCCACCGCCGGAAAAACCACGTTTCGCGCCGGAAAAACTGCTGAACTCGATTTTTTGCAACTGCAAAAAGGGATGCGGTGCTAAATATGGTTGCAAAAAAAGTCGGACTGTTCCGTTCTCCGGCATACATACACATTGTCAAGGCCGGCTGTGCTCTAATATTTGCTCTGGAAGTTTGTATGAAACTACGACAAATATTGGTGCTAGAGGTCTTAAAATTGATATAGGGACTCTTCGTAATAAACAATTAAATACGTGTTTCAGGATTTTTAGTAAATCGGGGTGATTTACATCAAATTAGGGGGTTGGAAGTTCGTATGGGGTTTCCCATACGTACAACTACAAACTTAATTTCATGTTAGATATCTGCTGGTATACATCTGGAAAAACACTTAATTTTTTTTTGGTAATTATAAGCCCGATTTCAGTGCCCAAGTGGCCAAGCGCCCAAGTGCCCAGTGCCCCGTGCCCAGTAATATCGCACGTTTCAAGCACAAGTTTCATGCATGTCATGTTTAACAAGCCGAGATTCACTGCATGTTGAGTGACCAGGATCCAGCGCTCAATGACAAGAATCCACATTGAGCCGAGTGCCCAGTGCCCAGCTTGAGCTGTCGAACGTGCCAAGCGTCAAATCTCTCTGATTTTGAAGAGCGTTATAGCGCATAAATACCTGCTCAGTGCCCAAACGGACGCGTCAAGCCCAAGTTACATACAGGCCCCGTCCAACGAGCCAAGCTCTCAGTTCCCAGTGCCCAGGGTGGGATGAGTGCCCAGTACCCACAGTTAGCCGTCGGGCATGCCAAGCGTCAATTATATGGATTTTAACAGCGCCCCAACGTCAATGTGCCCAGTACCATAGTGCACGCGGCAAGCCCGAATTCCCGTACCGAGCTCCGCGTTTTCATTGCCCAGAGTCCAGTGCTCTGTGACCAAAATGAGTTGTCAAGCGTGTCAAGCGTCAAATTTGAATTTCAAGAGCGCCTCAGCGCCCAACGAAAATAAAGACTATAAATAAAACAATAGTTAAAAAAACTAATAAACACACAAATCTCACCGATACCTACCTTTCGTAGATTTTTAATGGATTACAAGTAGTCTGTGTTAGTCCAGGATATAATCAGTCTAAATTTTAAATTTCAGCCAAATCAGTTCAGTGGTTGTGTTGTGATTGAGTAACAAACATCCAAACTTTCACTTGTATCTGACTTTGTGTTTTAATAGATAAACTTTGAAATTTGGATCTATACGTTACGTTTGATTATCAATTTATCTTTATAAATGTAAAATTAGTTTCACTTTCGGTAGGCCAAAACTACTAACTTTAAATCCACTGTAAGTTTTTTAAATTTTCAGAATATACTTCTAAGCAAAGTACGTATCTACTCGTAATACAAATTAGAGAGTGGGCTGTGAAAAGAGGCGCACCTGAAGTGCAAGAAATACACAAAAAAAAAAAAAAAATACCTTAAATAAAAAACATTAACAACTTACAAAAAGAAATGAAATCCCAACAAAAACATTTTCATGTAAAATGTTGCCAGACGAGTATATGGCTCACACTGTCAAAAAGTTATCAGATCTCATGTAGGGCAAGACTTCTGACTTTATACACCCTTAAATACAAGCTCTAACTTCACAAACTCTACACTTTAGGGCGGCCATACACATTACGGTCTACCGCACAGGTTACCTGTGCAGGTTTACCTGCACAGGTCAAGTAGCGTGTATGGGGACGTTCCGGTGTACCGTAACGGTCTTCAGTTCTATAATCTATTTGCGATGGCATCGAGTGAGGACGAGGACGCACTAGCACTGCTAGGTCTTGCGGTAATTTTGAGGAAAGATTAATTAAAATTTTGGCTATTTTAAAAGCTGAATTAAGAAAACGGAATGCATTTTTTACTGAAAAAGGCGAAAAACCTTGGTTTCCATTTTTTATGCGTTAAGCTTGACCTATCTATGACCTTCAATTTTTCTTCGCTGCTCATTCGCAAGAAAACAATGTGCGTCATACTATTACATTCGTACTTCGTAGGCACAGATTTAAGGCAATTTATTGAGTTATATGAGAATCAAGTTTCGGAAAAATATGTATTGATTTTGACATCTGTTCAGCACCAGCGACGATGGGACACCTAGCGGGATAAATCGGCAGCGTGCCTCCCTATTGAACATGTGATTAATGAAGACGACCTGCGCAGGTACCCACACACGCACAGGTTCACCGTACGGGCGACCGGAGCAAAATCGAAAATCGATTCTGCTCCGGTCGCCTGCACAGGTCTAAAAACCTGCACAGGTCGGTCGGCATACACGCTCCGGTCTACCTGCGCAGGTACACCGCACAGGCAGACCTCTCCGGTAAACCGTAACGTGTATGGCTTACATTAGTTACAATAATGTCTTGGCCGTTTGGCTACCGTTACATTGGGCGTAAAATTAAAAAATTATTCACTTTTCAGTACTCTGTAAGTTCTGTAAAATCAAAATTTGAAATTAGGAAAATGTTTTTGGTGGGATTAAGTTTTTCACTTTACGCCCATGTGACGGTAGCCAAACGGCCAAGACATTATTGTAGCTAAAGTGTAGAGTTTGTGAAGTTAGAGCTTGTATTTAAGGGTGTATAAAGTCAGAAGTCTTGCCCTACATGAGATCTGAAAACTTTTTGACAGTGTGAGCCATATACTCGTCTGGCAACATTTTACATGAAAATGTTTTTGTTGGGATCAAAGTTTTTCTATTCGGTTTCGATTTTAATAATTCTTTTTGAAGTGAAAACTTCTTTAGCATTGTTGTCTTTTATTTATTTATTTGATATGTCAGCGATAAAATTGCAAAAACATTTATAATAATATGGAACAAGGTTACAATAGTGCTAGTACTGTTACAATTACCAATTATAGGCATATACAATTTGAAAGTAGATGAAAAAGCAAAATTAATGCCAAAGCCGAGCTCGTAGCGCGACGGGGAAGGCCCGTAGCTGCGCGAGCGGCCCGCCGGTATGCAGGTACACACACAGATGCAGTACCTACCCCGATTTCCGTGGCCTACGCTACGTCACACGCTCACATCGATCTCTTGTTGTTCGGATCTAGCGAGACAGCAACAGATTTTTCAAATACCTATTCATCGATTTAGGCTCAGGTTTACTTTCCTGTTAATTATTGACAACGAGTTTCATCTAGCTAGGTATTTGCGTTCGCAACTTTTCGTTCAACAAAAAGTTGCGTTCGTTTACGGACGCGAGGCCCCGTGGACCGCGAGGCCGTGTGCGGTGGCCCACGTCGCCCACGCCTTAAGCTGCGTTGACACAGTCAGAGTATGCTCGGACCGAGTGGACTCGGATACCTACTCGGACGCAATTCGTATCGTGTCAACCCCTAATCCGAGCGCACTCGGACGACGCCGTCCGAGCTGAGTAGACTCGGATCGCGTTCTACTTTTCCGAGCTAGCTCGTATACGAGTACGGAAAAAAAATGGCGCAAAACGAAAAAATCCAAGCGTCACGTGGGAATTTACTCAAAAGATAATCAAATTGCTCATTATTCAGTCTTAGATAATTCTTATACGTAACAGGATCTTCCTGTTCAATTTCCCGGAGAAAATTGTTAGATGCTCCCTGTTCCCCACGACGTAGAATCCAAGAGCGAGTCCAAATTCTTCTCTTTTTGCCTGATGCCTTATCTTTTTCCCGGTTTAGCTCTTCGATTAACAAGTCTGCGACAATTATTTCGATACTATTTCGCACAAGATCCGACATTTTTCGATGTTGACTGTGAAAAATATTTGGAGAATGAAGAAAATGATCCGAGTCAACTATGTTCATGTCAACAGCTATCCTATTACACTCGTATGAAGCTCATTCCTACGAGTCCACTCGGTCCGAGCATACTCTGACTGTGTCAACGCAGCTTTACGCCGCCTCTGTTCCAGTGTAACGTGTTTTTTTTTCCAAAAACTAAAAAGTCATACCTACTCTGTGAAATGCTCAACAGAGACTAGAACCATAGACAATTTATCTGATGTTTTATTTTTAAAATGTAAACAATTAGTTTATACTTGCAGTTTAGTTTTATGAGAGTACCAACTATGATTAAAAAATAAATAGTGACAGGCCTTTTAATAATATACTGGATCCACATTACTTTTATATTTTTTTGTAGTAACTATATGGGCCTAACTTGAAAGTGTTTTTTCAAATACTTATAATTTATCGAATTTCATATTATTATTTATTTTTATTGATGGCTACTTATAGTCTAGGTATCGAAGAATAAATCTGAAGAAAATCACATTTACAACTAAAATAGCATTTTATAAGAAAAATAAACTGGAATGGTATAATTCAAAATCTTTAAACACGTATTCCCAAAAACCACTTTTTTGTTTTAAGCCTTTATATTACTAAGAATACTAAGGGTGCGAAATAGCCATGTGTGGTGCCAGCAAGAAAATTCAACACGAATGAATAGGCTGTGTCCTCAGGTATGGTCGTCGATCTTTGCCTGTCCCGAAAGGGATGAATGGAAACACTCAGATCAGAGAATTTTACCGTAGATTAAAACAAAGTTTACCCGTATTTTACCATAGAATAATTGTGCTCTGTGGCCTAAATCCTGATAGGTACTTGATACTAAAAAAAAAACTATTGGCATTTGGCGCGTCTACCGAGGCGTCTTTGCAACCGGCTTTTGAGAATCTTTGTTGAAATTCAATAATTCAATAATCCATTTGATTCGTTCGAAATTAACGTTGATTGGTGATAAACCCGTACGAAATGACTAGCACAGAGGAAAAAAATACAAGTGAAGACGCCGAAATGGCCGATTGCGACGGAGAAAAAGTTGTGACAATGATGGACGTGTTGCAAGAGCAGGAGGAGTTTGAAGACGATGTTAATGCGGTGCTGGGTGCGTCGGATGAGAAGAATTGCACGTATTCCAAGGTAAATCTTTGTTTAAGTTTTTACCCATGGATTTCTACTTGATATAGCCTTCACTGCGTAATGAGTTGGTAACGGTAAACACCTGCGTGCAAATGGTCAACTCAGCAATAGAAGTTAAAGTCGGAAGTTAGATCTCTTTCTTGAAAGGGTTTCGATATTTGCTTATTATGAAAATACATCGAGGGTTCGTTGTGTAGATTCAGCTTTATTCCATTATAAAATGTGTCATCTTCACACCTGTTACGGACATTGAATGCATTAAAATCGCTCTTTAAATGATGTGACCAAAGCTAAGTTATTCCTAAGTAAGACCACTACTGGACATGGGTGCCTTTTTAGTTTTTATAATGATCATTACTAACTTCATAGTTCACAACTTTGACTAAGTGTACATAAGTAGGCACACTTGAAAAGTCAAGTTTATAGTTTTCCTGGGTCGGCATTTGAAATACGCATCTGGATTTTTGGGGTGGGGGCGGAGTGGGGGGTGAGGGGGGAGGGTAGGAACCCTCCCCACCATCCCCCGCGGCGCGGAAACCTATAATTTTTTTTTTATAATTTTTTTTATTTCGACTACAGCCTAAGAAAAAAGTGGGGGACCTAGGAAATCAATTAAATATTTGTTGTATTATTTTACTATCTCAGAACCAACCAACAATGTGCACCTATAGGTAATTAGGTTAAGGTTATTTTCCTTTTTTGACCACCCAGAAATAGGAGCCCCGCGAAGCGGGGCTCCGTCGACATGCTCTTGGAGGGGAAGAGGGTGACGGCTAAGGAGTTTTCCTAGGTCCCCCACTTTTTCTTAGGCTATAGTCGTAAATTCTTATATAAAGTTAACACATAACCTCAAACAATAAAAAAAAAAATAAAAAAAAAATTATAATTAATTAAATATTTGTTGTATTACCTTACTATCTCAGAACCAACCAACAATGTGCACCTATAGGTAATTAGGTTAAGGTTATTTTCCTTTTTTGACCACCCAGAAATAGGAGCCCCGCGAAGCGGGGCTCCGTCGACATGCTCTTGGAGGGGAAGAGGGTGACGGCTAAGGAGTTTTCCTAGGTCCCCCACTTTTTCTTAGGCTATAGTCGTAAATTCTTATATAAAGTTAACACATAACCTCAAAAAATAATAAAAAAAAAATTATAATTAATTAAATATTTGTTGTATTACTTTACTATCTCAGAACCAACCAACAATGTGCACCTATAGGTAATTAGGTTAAGGTTATTTTCCTTTTTTGACCACCCAGAAATAGGAGCCCCGCGAAGCGGGGCTCCGTCGACATGCTCTTGGAGGGGAAGAGGGTGACGGCTAAGGAGTTTTCCTAGGTCCCCCACTTTTTCTTAGGCTATAGTCGTAAATTCTTATATAAAGTTAACACATAACCTCAAAAAAAAAAAAAATAATAAAAAAAAAATTATAATTAATTAAATATTTGTTGTATTACCTTACTATCTCAGAACCAACCAACAATGTGCACCTATAGGTAATTAGGTTAAGGTTATTTTCCTTTTTTGACCACCCAGAAATAGGAGCCCCGCGAAGCGGGGCTCCGTCGACATGCTCTTGGAGGGGAAGAGGGTGACGGCTAAGGAGTTTTCCTAGGTCCCCCACTTTTTCTTATGCTATTCTTATGCTAGTCGTAAATTCTTATATAAAGTTAACACATAACCTCAAAAAAAAAAAAAAAAAAATTATAGGTTTCCGCGCCGCGGGGGATGGTGGGGAGGGTTCCTAACCTCCCCCCTCACCCCTCCCTCCACCCCCACCCCATAAATCCAGATGCGTATTTCAAATGCAATCCCGTTTTCCTCACATTTCCTACTCATCAAGTTATATTAAGTCGCCACAACAGAGATTAGTGACCAATGTGCAACCCTCTGAATCCCCCCTGGCTGTGGTCACAGACCTAAAATTCCTAACACTTCCTATTCCTATTTTTCTTATTTTTTCAATATATTATTTATTATTATTATTTTAGCCGTCTTGCTGACAAAGTCTTTCTCTTTTTTTTTTTTTTTTTTTTTTTTTTTTTTTTTACTAATAAGTTTATTTATTCACTACTGTTATTAAAGTGTCAAACCGGGTGTCAAACCGTAAACGCGTAATTCTGAGTGCTCCTAGTATAATATTGTGAAACTGTGAAAATATTACGAATTTGGTGTTCAGCGACACTACTCCCGCAAGACAACATTACAATTACGATTGTGAAGTAATAGAACAGTGAAAGATTGGAATACTTTGGCGAAAAAACACGATTTAAGTTCGCTTTTAATGTGACAAGATAACCTAAAAAGTAAAAGTCGGAAACGTCATTCATCAAATGTCGTTATAATTGTCACTACCATAGATAATACATATATACTGTCACTACCACAGCACAGCAAGACCATAGTATTACAATACCAACATAACGAATCCAATAATTCTAGTGTGGCCAGCTATACGAAGTAAAAAACTGCCACAAGTATACCATACCAATTAATTAGAAAAAAATAAAAAATGGAGACAAACATGGAACTGCTACTTGCGAAAATAGAGGAAAAGTTAAACCATCAGACGACACTTATTACAACAGCAGTGACACAAAATGTTATGGAGGCACTAGACGATAGATTGAAAACTATCACTGAAGAAAATAAAAGACATGAACTGAAAATTGCCGAGCTAGAACAAAAGATTATTGCAATGGACAGAGAGAAGCGTAAAAATAACCTTGTATTCTTTGGATTAGAAGAAGGAGGAAAAACAGAGGCCGAGCTTGTGGACTATATAAAGGATATCATCATAGATACAGGAGTTCATCTTGTTAGTCTTGAAATTACCAAGGTCTATAGGATTGGCCGTCAAACACATGATAAAATCCGCCCTGTTGTGGCCTCCTTCTCAACCTCTTGGAAAAAGCATTTAATATTGAAAAATAGGGCTAACTTCCCTGCTGGCATCTATGTTAAGGAGGATTACTCCAAGGAGGTATTAGAAAAAAGAAAACAACTTCAGCCACAAGTTGAGGAGGAAAGGAAAAAGGGCAACATAGCTTTTATTAAATATGATAAGCTAATTATCAGGAAACCTGAGGATACAGTCCGAGAAAAGAGGAAGAGAGAAACATCTGGATCACCGAACGCGTCGAGTTCGATGCAAACTAAGAGGGTCAATACTTCCAATACTTCTAATTCTCAAACACCTCAAGCAGGACAAAAACTCCCATTGCACAAGGCCTCGACAAAGGAAGTAATCAAACCAAATATTTTGAAATATGTTGACCGAGGTCGTTCAGCTTCCTTCTCTGAAAGTTCAAAAAACTTCTAAATGCCACCGACACCCGGAAATATAGTAAAACAACAACATCACACGAAAAAACATCAACAAACAGCACCCCAAGCCGGCTGGTCACCGTGGGGGAAGAAGACCACTACCTTCCAACTGCATCACTTAAACTACAACAGCAACCTAAGGCACAAACAAGTCTTGAACGTAACATAATATACATCTCAACATACAATATCCTATCCTTAAGGACAAACGAAAACTTAGCTGAACTGACCCTAGCATTGGAAAACATAAAATGGTCTATAGTGGGACTGAGTGAAGTCAGACGCCAAGGAGAAAGCATTGAAGATCATGGCTCATTTATTTTTTATTTTAAGGGAGATACTCCAGGCCAATATGGGGTGGGTTTTATAATAAAACATGAATTAAAAACTTTCATTGATGAAATTATTGGAGTATCGGAGCGCATCGCAGTACTTAACTTGAAAATGCCATCAAATGAGGAAAAGTGGTCAATAATACAGGTATACTCCCCAACTGAACAATCTAGCAACACAGAAATCGACTCTTTCTACGCCTTATTAACAGACACTATAAAAAACCATTCCCATAACAACTTAGTAATTATGGGAGACTTCAACGCCAGGACAGGACAAAGAGGAGATGGTGAAGATCTGGTCTTAGGCGCGTTCTGTTCAGGGAACAGAACTAGAAACGGAGAAAAGCTCATCCAACTAGCATTCGAAAATAATTTGAAAATACTAAATAGCCTGTACAGAAATCGGGAAAACAACAGGTGGACATGGATATCACCTGATGGACGATATAAGAATGAGATCGATTATATTCTTACCAATAAGAGCAGAAACTTCACTGATTGTAGAGCCGTGAATAACTTGAATTTCAACAGTAACCACAGAATGGTCAGAGCAAAGCTAATACTCGACAATTTAAAGAAAAAAAGACCTTTCAAGGCTAAGCAAGCAAAAGCCACACTAAGAAACTCTGATGACCTGAAGAAGTTACTAGAAGGATTTACAGAAACTACTAGGGAACTGGATACGCAGAGCAAGTATAATAAACTATTAGAACTTCTAAATACAAATACATGTGTTAAATCAGAAAATGTACCGAATACAAGAAAATGGCTTTCAAAAGAGACAATTGATTTGTTACAGACTAGGGCTGATTTGATAGCATTAGTTAAAAAGACAAAGAGTATAAGGAAGAAAATTACTGAAACAAGCAAAAATATTAAAACTGGAATAAGAAAAGATTACCAGAGGTACAGGTTAGAAATATTGGAAAGTTGCATTCAGAAGACTGGAGGCACTAAAAAAGCATTAAAGTATCTAACAGAAAAAAGAAACTGGATACCTAACATTAAGAGCAAAAACAACAAATTTAAAACCAAACGATCAGACATCCTTTCAGTAGCTACAAACTTTTTCCGAGATATTTATAGAAAACAGGATACCAGCACAACAACTGACCTAAATGGTGGCAGCACAGTACCAGAAATATTATGTGCAGAAGTAGAGAAAGCTCTAAAAACACAAAAGAAAGATAAAGCACCTGGTTCAGATGGCATCTGTAATGAATTCTTATTGTTAAACAAGGACACCCTCATACCAATTCTCACAAACTTTTTCAATGAGGTTATACGGACTGAGTCAATACCACAGCAATGGAAAGCATCGACAATTATACTGCTTCACAAGAAAGGAGACAAGAACAACATAAACAATTATAGGCCAATCAGTTTGATTTCCAATATTTACAAGGTCTTTGCAAAGGTAATCCTTTCCCGAATAGCTAGGACTCTAGATGAGAATCAGCCTAGGGAGCAAGCAGGATTCAGAAGTGGATTCTCAACGTTGGATCACATATATGTTGTGAAACAATTATTTGAAAAGGGAAAAGAATTTAATATAGTATTCTACTGCTGTTTTGTGGACTATTGCAAAGCCTTCGATTCTTTGGCACATGAAAAGATTTGGCTCGCACTTAAAAATCAAGGAGTCGAGCACAAATACATCAGAATACTAAAAAATATTTACAAAAACAGCACAGCCAAAATCAAGCTAGAGAAAGAAGGAAAGGATATAAATATAGAAAGAGGAGTGCGACAGGGCGATCCCGTGTCACCTAAGCTTTTTACTGCAGTGCTGGAAGAGGTTTTTCATCACCTGGACTGGGAAGAATGTGGCCTATTAATTAACGGAGAGAACTTGTCACACTTGAGATTCGCTGATGACTTGATCATATTCTCTGAAACTAAGGAGGGGCTCCAAATAATGCTAAACGATTTAGACCGAGAGAGTCAAAAAGTGGGTCTGCTCATGAACACAGATAAGACAAAAGTCATGACAAATGGTCAGCAAGAACCAATTTATATCAACAATAATGCCATTGAATATGTAACAGAGTATGTCTACCTAGGCCAAATAATATCACCAGAAAATTTAACTTCCAAAGAGATTGACCGACGTATAGCAAACTCATGGAAACAATATTGGAGCCTAAAGGAGGTGATGAAAAACAAAAATACGAACATGTCCATAAAAAGAAAATTGTTCGACACTTGTGTGTTGCCAGTACTAACGTATGGCTGTCAAACATGGGCGCTTACCAGAAACCACGTAAGAAAGCTGGAGACCTGCCAGGCTTCCATGGAAAGAAGCATGATGGGTAAAAAACTATCAGATAGAATACGAAATACGACGATCAAAGAACACACAAAGACTAAAGATGTGACTGTTACCATCAAAAAATTAAAATGGAAGTGGGCCGGGCATACCATTAGAGGAGCAGAAAAATGGACAAAAGTCTTAATGAACTGGCATACCACGCACTTAAAAAGAAAAAGAGGTCGACCATTTAAAAGATGGGTCGATGAAATAACAGAGGTGGCTGGAAAAGCATGGTCTAGGAAAGCTTGGGACAGAAATGTATGGAAGCAGATGGAAGAGGCCTTTGCCAAAAGGCAAACAGACGGGAGCGCGGTGGTAGATTTAGGATAACTCTGTAAAAACTTAATGTAACTGCTATGTCTGAATAAAGGCTTATTTATTATTATTATTATTATTATATGTTATTAATATAGTTCTTTAAAGTCCAACTACACTGAGTTTAAGATTTGTCAGCGTGTCCTTCTGACACATAGGCCTCTTCCAGCATCTTCCATTTTAGTCTATCCCTTGCTGTCCTCTTCCATGTGTTTCCTCCTACTTTTTTGATGTCGTCCTCCCATCTTCTGTGTTGTTTTCCCCTTTTTCTTTGCCCATCTCTCGGTACCCACTCTGTAATCTTTTGTGTCCATTTTTCTTTACTTTCTCTTGTCATATGACCGGTCCATCGCCACTTAAGCTTTTTGATTGTTCGGAGTATATCCTCAACTTTTGTGCTTTCTCTAATATCCTTTGCTCTTTTGCGGTCTTTGAGAGTGAATCCTAACATACTTCTCTCCATTCCTCTTTGGCATGTTCTGAGCTTCAAAAGGTTTTTCTGCGACAGTGCCCACGTTTGACATCCATATGTTAGGCAGGGGAGAATGCAGGTGTTGAACACTTTCTTTTTGACAACTATTGGGAAGTCTTTGCTTTTCATGACCTCTTTCAAGGACCAGTATCTCCTCCATGCACAAGTCACTCTTCTTTCTATTTCAAAATCAGCTTGATCTCTGAAGGAGATAGTTTGCCCTAAGTAGATGTATTGTTCTACATACTCGATGCTTTCATTGTCCACGTTTATATCTAACTGCTCCATATTTGTCATTATTTTTGTTTTTGTTTTGTTCATTGTCAGTCCTATTTCTCTGCTTTTCTCAGACAGTTGTTGAAGCATGTTCTGGAGAATTCCACTGTTGTTTGATACGAGGACTAGGTCATCTGCAAACCTTAGGTGGTTTAGTTTTGTACCGTTTTATGTTTACCCCATAGTCTTCCCAATGCAGTTTTCTGAATATTCCTTCTAGAGCTGCCGAGAAGAGTTTAGGAGACAGTGGATCGCCCTGCTTCACTCCTTTAGATATTGAGATGGTTTCTCCTAATTGATCCATCTTGATTTGAGCCGTACTCTCCATATATATGTTCCTTATGATCCTTAGGTACTTTTTTGGCACTCCCTGCTCCAGCAGGATCTTCCAGAGTTGGTCGTGTTTTAACGAGTCGAACGCTTTAGTGTAATCCACAAATGCAATGTACAGAGGTTTTCTATACTCCTGAGTTTTTTCAATTAATTGCTTTAGTACATGCATGTGATCTACAGTGGAGTAGCCTTCACGGAATCCTGCTTGTTCTATCGGCTGCTCTTCATCTAAGGTTTTTGTTATCCTGCAGAGTATTAATTTGGAGAAAACTTTGTATACATTGGAGAGTAGACTAATCGGTCTATAATTTTCAATAGCACTTCGGTCTCCCTTCTTGTGAATAAGTACAATGACACTTTTTAACCATTGCGATGGGATACACTCTGTAGATAAGACGATGTTATAGAGTTCAGTCAGCTCCTTTAGATTGTTAAAGTTTTCTTCAATGAACATCTTTAGCATTTCATTGGTTATGTCATCAGGTCCAGGAGCTTTTCCATTTTTTTGAGTTTTTATTGCTCGTTCTACTTCAGATGTAAGGAAGTTTGGGATCTCTTCAGTTTCTTTATTATCTTCCAGGTCTAGTTTTAAAGCTTCTAATGGTGTAGAATCTGAGTATAGACTTCTGTAAAATTCGGTTGCTACTTGTAGTATACCTTGTCTTGTTGTTTGCTGTTTTCCTGACTGGTTCTTCATTTCTGGTATCCAATCTTTTTTCTCCACAAGCATACTCAATGCTTTCTTAACTCCCCCTGTCTTTCTTATATGGTGCTCTATAACCTCTACTCTTCGTCTTATTCTGTCCTTCTTGATGTTGTTGCTAATTTTTTTACTTATCTGTGTGATCTCCATAAGTTTTGATTTATCTTTTTTACCCTTTAATAGTTCTTTTCTTTTCTCTATCAATGTTTTTGTCTCTAAACTCAAGTTTCCTTTACCGTTTTGCTGGTTCTTAATTTGAGTTTTCCTATACAGTTTGTCAGTTTTTTTGTTGTACAGTTCCTGTACTCTGTTCTGCTGCTCGCTGATAAAAGGTCTATTATTTACGTTAAGTCTAGCAATATTGCGTTTTATGGTTTTCGGTCTGCCTTTCTTTTGTTTAACTGTGTGGATAGTCCCCCTTACCATGCGGTGATTTGTGTTGAAATTGAACTGATTGATAACACTTACATCTCTGAAGGCTTTTTCATTATTTGTTGCGATGTAATCTATCTCATTCTTATATGCGCCATCAGGTGCAATCCAAGTCCACTTTTTGTTGGGTTTTTTCTTGAAGTGGCTGTTCATAAATTTTAGGTTTCCTTCAAGAGCCATGTTGATCATTCTCTTTCCATTATTGCTTCTTTTGCCATATCCAAAATTTCCAATTGGCCTTTCTTCTTTGCTTTGTTTTGCACCAATTCTTCCATTGAAGTCACCCATTACTATGACGTTTTTATGTGTGCTCTGTAAGGTCTGTGACAGTTCGTCATAGAAGGTATCTTTGACTTGTTCGTTAGCTTGTTCAGTGGGTGCGTAGATTTGAATTATTGACCAATTTTTGTCGTAGCCTGGTAATTTTATGTTGAGAACTGCAATTCTATCCGAGATGCCCTTGAATTCCTCTATCTGCTTAGCCAAATGTTTTTTAACCATAAAACCAACTCCATGTCTTCCTTTTAATATTCCTTTGTAGAAGAAAATATAGTCATTATGTTCTTCTATAGCATCTCCTTGTCTTCTAACCTCACTTAATCCTAGTATGTCCCATTTAACGGATGAGAGGGCGGTTTCTAATTCTGTCAATTTTTCCTGTGTTCTCAGTGACAGACAGTTTAGTGTTGCGATATATAGCTTGTCAAGTTTTCTATTGTATGTGTTTTTAAAATTTGCTGGAAGGCTTAGGTCTGTCTCCCCCACGGGGACCAACCGGTTTGGGGGGTAATTGTTTGTTTGTTTTGATTCTAAACTAGTTTTATTTTTTACTGTTATTTGTTTTGTTTTCCGGTCTACGGCTATCTTTGATTGCTATTCGTTTTTATGTTCCAAATTTGATTGTGATCTTCCTCTATATAAGCGGTGAAATGCGTTTATTTTGTTAATTTTTTGCGGTGCCTTTATTTGCTCCGTCGCGTTATCTGCATCCTTGGGTGATGAAGTTGGTTCCCTTTTTCTTTTGTCTCGGCTGAGTTCGCCCTTGTCCTTTACGATCAGTTTATCTTGTTTTATAAAGGCTATCCGTCCCTTTTTTCTTTCCTCTTCTAAAATAGGTAGCAATTCCTTTCTTTTTTCTAAAACTTCCTTTGTGAAGTCTTCCTTAATACTTATATTTTTAGGCAGCTTTTTCCTGTTACGTAAGATTTCATTTCGTTTCCAGGCATTCACAAAGCTTATTAACACAGGGCGTGTGGTACCTTTAAATACTCCAATCCTGAATGCCTTATTTATATCTTGTTTCTTAAACTCAGTGTTGTTGGACTTTAAAGAACTATAATAATAACAATAGTGAATAAATAAACTTATTAGTAAAATAAAAAAAAAAAAAAAAAAAAAAAAAAAAAAAAAGACTGCATACTTTGTCAGCAAGACGGCTAATAATAATAATAATAATAATAATAATAATATCTTGTTTTGTTATATCAAATCCTGTCTTAATCATTGTGTCCACCAGCATTTCTATTAAGTTCAAACCATTTTCCCTGTCCTCTTCGAGGCCAAATATTACTAAATTATTACCTTTCTTCTCAGATTCCAAGTTTTTGATTTTTTCGTTTAACCTTTGAACTTCAACTTTCAAACCCTTATTTTCTTCCAAGATAAGTTTTAATTTTTCATCAATTTGTTTCATAACTGATGTTGTGACTGCTTCTGTAATAGCAATGGTTTGACTATCCATTTTTTCTTTTATATTAGTAAGGAGTAGTTGCATCTGGCTATCCATTCTTTACAGCAGAGTTATCCAATTCAAATCCTATGCGTCCTCGTACGTGAATATTCTAGCCAAATCCCCTTGATTTTCAAAGAAATTGGAGAATGGTAGAAATTGAAAATATTGGTAGTTTTATCAAGATTTGGTTGCACTATTGTTGCGAGTTTTCCTGTTATGTACCGAGAGATGGGAGACTGTTACAGGGGTTGAAAACACGCCTTGTACTTAAATACTTCAACTTCAATTGGGAGATTGGTAGAAATTGATAATTGGTAGAAATTTTGTCGAGGCACTAGCACTTTTGTTGCTGGTTTTGGTATTTTGGGGTGTTGTAGGTAGATATGTTGGCTTAGTTATATCAGTGAGCACTTATTTCACGATTGTTCTGCCAAAAAGTGGAATAGTTGTTTGTTATTTTTCGACTTTGGTCCGAGTTATTATGCGGGAATGCTACTTTCCAAGCAAAGCACTTTCGCGTATTTTTACCGAATGACACCTTTGGTACACTTCGCGTCGGCGCACTGTTGTTATTATATCAGATTTTGTTAATAATTATTGGCACTTGGTACTTATTAGGTAGGAATTTCATTTAGGTACGTTCATAGTTATTGGACTTGACAGTAGGATATAACAAATTTTTAGGTTAACTTTTCTTCAATATTTTATCTTATTTTTGCCGAATTCACTTATTTATAAGTTAGTTTTGACGAAGTCACTGTTGTTTGATAATTATTTGGTATTTCGTTTTGTTTTGCCGTGGAATGTTCACACTTTTCGAGCGTAACGGTTTTGCACTTTAAACGTTTATTTTTGTTAAATATCACTATTTTCACAGTTTTCCAACTATAATCACTTTTGTTATAACGTCCTTTATTGATTTAGAGCACTATGTTGTCTTTTTTAGCTCGTATTTCCACGAAGTAGTTTTAAATATCGAGAGTGACACAGATTGCGTCCGAACTGTTCGCGCGCCGGAACCGGAAAACCAAAAAAAAAAATTTTTTTCAATATATAATTTTCCTATTATTTTTTCCTATTTTTTCTATAATTGCTTTCCTAACACTTTGCCTGCGGGGCTAACATTAGCGCTAATTGTTATTATTTAAAACTGTTTAAATGGACAAAATGACAATTATAACAAAACCGATTTTTTTCTCACTTGCAGGGTTACATAAAAAGACAAGCAGTTTATGCTTGCATGACTTGCTGTTCTGAAGCCAAGGACGATCCGACTAAGAGAGCAGGAGTGTGTCTCGCATGCAGCCTCACCTGCCACGAAAACCATGACCTGGTAGAGCTGTACACCAAACGCAACTTCAAGTGTGACTGTGGCAACCCCAAGTTCAACTCCCACCCGTGCCAGTTCACACCAGACAAGACAGACTTGAATGATGAAAATAATTACAACCAGAACTTCAGTGGAGTTTATTGTGTGTGCCAAAGGCCTTATCCTGACCCAGAGTCACCAACTGATGTTGAAATGATACAATGTATTGTATGTGAAGATTGGCTCCACGCAACCCATCTAGAAGCAACTGTGCCTGACAGTGATCAGTATTCTGAAATGATTTGCAAAGGCTGCATGGAGAAAAATGAGTTTCTGCATGACTACAGCAATTTTGCTGTTAACATTGATGTAGACGTAGTAACTAATGGGATTGATGATAAGATATGTAATGGTGACACTAAACTAGAAGCAGCTAAGGACGAAACTGTGAAAGACACAGAAGAGACAAATGATGAAACTAAAGAATCTCCCAGTAAGAAAATAGATGACGAAAAATCTGCACCAATGGAAACTGAAGAAAAAGAGCCTACTCAAAATGAAGACTCCACTGAAACTACTGATGAGAATAAAACGCCAAATGTTGATAATGAAAATGAAAGTAATAATAAAGAACAAGAAAATGATGCAGAGCCAGAAAAAATTGAAAAAAATGCTGAACAATTAGAGGAAGAGAAATTGTTAGCTGACCCAGATGATGTCACTAAAAATTCAGAAGAAAATGGTGACATTAAAAAAGATGAACCTGAACAAAATGTAGAAAATACTGAAACTCCAAAAGATGAAAATGATACTAAAAAGGATGGTGAGCAAGAAAAGCAACTGGAAAAAAAAGTAGACAAAGATTCTACTGCTGAAGAAAAATCTGCAGATGACCAAATGAAGGATCCTAATGATGAACCTAATGTTACAGAGGAATCCAAACCAGAAGGAATGATTAATGGAGAACACAACAAAATAACTGAAAAAAGAAAACTATCCACAGAAGAAGACAATGACCCAGATAATAATAAAAAGCCTAAATTAGAAGACATCAAGGAAGAGTGTGTGAGACCAAAAGGAGTTCCTAGAGTCTATAAAGGTGCTACATTCTGGCCATCCACTTTTCGCCAGAAACTTTGCACTTGCAGAGAATGCGTTACAATGTACAAGGATCTATCAGTTCTGTTTCTTATTGACCCTGAAGACACAGTTACTGCTTATGAGAATTTAGGGAAACAAAAGAGTAACGGAAGACCTGCATCTCAATATGAGAAGGGACTTGCTGCATTGTCATCTCTGGATAGAATTCAACAAATAAATGCCCTGACTGAGTACAACAAAATGAGGGATAAACTTTTGGATTTCCTCAAAAGCTTCAAAGACAGAAGGGAAGTGGTCAAGGAAGAGGACATTAAAGCGTTCTTTGCAGGTATGAAACCCAAAAGGGAACCCGATGGTGTATATTTCTGCAGATAAATAATTGACTCGGCAAGTTGTCAGAATAACTCCCAATTATAAGAATAATTTCCTTAATTTCCATTTTCAGTGTATCTTAATTTTGACATTTTTGTAGTACCTACTTTTAATTAAACCTATATTCTTATGTCAGCCTTTTATTTTTACCTAATTTTATAGCAGGGACACTAAAAGTAAAGAAATCTTTGCTGTTCCTGATGATAACTAACACTGGCTAGCCCATATCCACGTAGTATGCAAGTCTCATGTGTTAAACTTGTTTCATCCTGAGAGTAAACGTGAATTTGTTTAGCATTCTGGATTGTTAGGTTATTTGAAATAGATTGAATTCCATTTGTTTGCTTGATAACAAATTCCCTTGATAAATAAAATTTACTGTGACTATTTAAGGGGATTTATTGAATTTATTTTTGTCTTTCTCACTCTCACGGAGATTTGGTAGGTGCGACATGCAGCGTCGCGGAAGAATATAGCAGAAAAACGTTTTACCTAATTACTCAAAAACTAAGCCAGTTATCAAAAATCTGTTCTAAGCGTTTTAGGATATTATTATTACCGATACACTAAAACAAAAATTACAATTACATCCATTGTAGTTTCCGATAAAACATAGAAAAACTGAGATTTTGGAGCAACTTTTGGGAGAACTTTCTATCGAGAAAATTTTATCCAATCGTGTTTCTGCTTCTAAGCGATTTTAGATTAAAGACCCAAAATACATGACGTGTAAATTTGAAAGTAATTGCCTTTATAGTTTTTGCATAAAACTTAAATACGGCTTGTAGGCCGTTAAGTCAACCTTTTACAGTTATTAATATAGAGCAAAAACAAGCAAAAAAATCACTTTTGTTGAGAGCTCCTCTAGATATTTATTTTATTCTAGTATTTGCTTTTATAGCAGCAGCGAAAATATTAAGTCTGTAGCTATCACAGTTCAAAAGATGCAGCCTGGTGACAAATGGACAGACAATGAGAATGGTCAGTGAAGTAATAGGGTCCCGTTTTTACCCTATGGGTAAGGAAACCTATACCATACCCATACCTATACCCTGTATAGCAGTATGTAACCATACTGCTATACGGGGATAACCACACATCTGGATGTTGAATTTTGTGCAATTCAATTGGATTGTAAAAAACGTAAATAAAACTCGTGTATTAAGTGTATAGTAATATAATTAAGTTGGTAATTTGCTTGGGCGACTTGCGGGGTGTGTGGTTACACCACACCTCGCGCTTTTGTCCCAGCGGAATGTCGGATTTCTGAGACATCAGTCTTTCTCATCATCATAAATTACAAATATGAAAATGAAAGTTACAAATACTATGTGTACACAGTATTTGTAACTTTCATGCATTTTATTATGTAAGGCTCGTATTCACACTTAATAACATCTTTCGTACATTTTATATGAACTATCGCGGACAGGCAGGCTTGTTGTACCAAAGAGGCTTTCTGTAATCAATCCTTGGTGTTCGCCCTAGTGTGTACAACCTTTATACGGCGACACATGCCTCTACTAATAATTTATACGTGGAATAGTTAAACTCTGTTATTAGTTTTATCTTTTTCCGTCAAACGTCAAATAGAAAAACAACTCCTGTAGCCAAGTCATCTTATCAATTCTATTTCTACAATTGTTGTAGTTGTTGATATTTTAGTGGCTTCCGTCTGAGAATTCGCCAAGGTCACATGAGATACTTTTTGGTATAGGAGCTAGCAACGTTTTCGAGAAAGAATTTCAGGTGAGCTGATTTTGTGATATGTTGTCTTTCTTGCACTTTCGGTTAGAGTCTGGGCTATCTGGCTGGCGGAAGCCGTTGCGTTTATTACCCTTTCCCCCGTCAAACGCTTAGGGTTTGTGCCCCAGAAATTCGTAGCTCGCCGTGTCAAGCGCACAAACCCTGTGCTCGGGTAGTTTCTTGTCATTGGCCGAATAATACTTCAATGGCCGTTTTATATTTTTAGAGACGGCTATTGGTAGCTTGTGAGTGTATGATTTTTGAATGAAATGACGTTTAGAATGTTGGTACAAGTATCAGAACTATTTCACAATAAATTATTTTTGGAACGTTAGTCATGCGCGTGGCGGCGCAAAATGGCGGATGCGCGGTTACTTGTTGTTTGTAAAATGGTTTATTATAGTGAAACAAATGAGTTTTGAATCAAACAAATGAAGTTTATTGATAATGGTAGTATGTATTTAGTGTTTAGTGTGGCCTTGTTCGTAAATATTATCAAACAATTAGTGAAATGAGACGAAATATTTGCAGCCTACGAAATTTTTGCAGTCTTCATGTAAGTTTTACCTAAACTATATTTACATATCGGAAATAACTTTTTTGGTGTTTTTACAGACATAAACAAATATATATTCAAGTAAATCATTTCGTAACGAACAAAACTGTAGAAGATCATGTCAAAACCTATAAGCATAATTGAGATATATAGAATTAACTAAATGCATGCGCAAATTTATTTATTGTTTTTGCAAGTTGGACACTTGTGAGACGCGCAACGGAGATACGTATTTAGACCCCCCCTAACGCTCGAAGGGTTACTGCGCATCCTATTTGCAGCTTACGCGTCCACAATGTTTATACCAATGTTGTCGGGACTACTAATTGCCCTTAAAATTACTACAGGCGCACTATCATTTATGATGACGTTTCATTTTTGTATTAGTCAATTGTCAACCACATACGAATTAACATATGAAACGTCATCATAAATGGTAGTGCGCCTGTAATAATTTTAAGGGCAATTAGTAGCCCCGTCAACATTGGTATAAACATTATGGAGGCGTAAGCTGCAACACCTGGACAGACCAAGGATGCGCATTAATGAACGCAAAGGCTTTCGGCTGCCAGATGGCCCCGACTCTAACCGAAAGTGCAAGAAGGACGACATATCACAAAATCAGCTCTTCTAAAATTCTTACTTTTCAAACGTTGCTAGCTCCCGTACCAACTTTATTCTATTTCTTTACGTATGGGAATGACATTTTCATAGATAAGTCTTGTGACATAACTAATCAGTTATGTCATAAGGTCACATAACTAAGGGTGTAGAGTTTAACTCCTCCACTGCAATTACATGGTTATTAGTAAGGATGCAATTATTATCTACAAGATAACTAATTTGAGGAAATGCGACTAGGTTCCGCTGGGAGGACGTCCATTGCGCGTCGTCCGGTGATGGGTGATGGGTCGGTGATCACGCATACAGGATGTCGTAGTGGCCGGGCCGGTACAGCAGGTGGACGAGCGGCTTTACTCCGTCTGGGAAGTCGTGTGCTATCACCTGCACAAAACATTGACGCTGAAAATAATGAATAGTACAGCAAAGTAGCACTGACATGTTTATCCATGTCAGGAATTATAGAATAGATATTTCAATCCACGAATAAGCGCCCCACTCTGTCAAGTCGCTTATGTATCATTCGATTTCTATGGAGTTCCACAGAGTGGGGCGCGTCATCGTGGATTGAAAAATCTATAAACAGTTTTTTTGTATATCTTACAATTCATGGTAGATAATTAATTATAATAGTAGGACTCTTGTGCTGAGGGTTCTGTACTATAGAAGAAGTAAAACAACCCCATAAAAAACGTGAATCGCATTTGATAACAAACAAAGATAATTGTCACTCATGTATAATGCATAATGATGAAGAACTACTCTAGGCTATGAGGACATTGATTATGTGACGTATGCTGAACCCAAAAAAATCCCAAATATGTCGTCGTTACCGCCCGCAACATATGAGTACCGCTGACAGAACATTGTGTTGTTGCTTACTTTAGTGCCATTTTACAGTTTTGACAAATTAAAAATGATGCTTCAGGCAGAGACTATAAAGACATACGTGACATCACTAATTGCTATGCTATATCCTTTATATGTTTAAATCAATGGTAATGCACCATAGGTGCTGCCATTGCATTGCTTGTGTAACATCGCAATCTAGCCCCAAAGTAAGCGATAGCTTCTGTTATGGGTGCTAGATGACTGATAAAATATATACATCTTAATATATATAAATCTCGTGTCACGATGTTTGTCCGCGATGGACTCCTAAACTACTGAACCGATTATAATAAAATTCGCACACCATGTGCAGTTCGATCCAACTTGAGAGATAGGATAGTTTAAATCTCAGATTATAGTCGCAATTTTAATTTATTAATATAACAAAAACTTTAGCCACAGCAACGCGTGGCCGGGTCAGCTAGTACATAATATATACATAAATATAATATATCGGAAAACACCCAGACACTGGAAAACATTCATGCTCATCACACAAACATTTACCAGTAGTGGGAATCGAACCCACGACCTCCGGCGCAGACATTGATTGTTTATCCACAATATTTCTTACCTGGCTCCCCTCCCCGCGATCCATGTACTTGACGCGCACACCGGCGTTGAGCGCGTTGCTCAGAGCGATTATGTGGATGTGGTCAGACTCCTTGTACATTGGCTCCACTTCCTGCAATAAATCATCCAAACTCCTAAATAAAATCTCTATTTCACATAGACCTCACTTACAGGTTCTTGTAAAAGGTTTATACAATATGTGTGACAATAATATAATGTATAAATTGTGGATAACTACCAGTCGACTTACAACTAAGTTTACACCAGGCCTTTATTATGTATTACAAGTCAGGTTTCAGAAAATCTCAGAATAGTTGCTGTTAATTTTTTAATGAAATGTTATGTCTGACAGCAAAGATCACAACATTTACACCTGTCATGAGATACAGAATGTGGGGGCAAGTAAATAAACTTCAATTTATTTAATTACCTGTCTACAAAACTCTGTGACCGTCCTGGGTCCCTCAATAAAGTTTTGGTAGAAGTCCTGTTGTGTCTGCAGCTGGCCGGAGGTGACAAGGCGCAAGTACACTACAATGTAGTCGGAGTAGCCCTGCTTGTTGAACTTGTCATGGAGCTCCTCCCGCATACTGTTCTGCTGCTCACTGGTGCCTCCCGCATGCTCACCCACTCTTTGAACTACTTCCATAAACTAGAAACAAAGTTCAATTGTCATACAAAGGAAAAAGTGCCCGACTGATTGACTCATCTATCAATGCACAGCTCCAACCCGTGGTTGGACAACAGATCAAACTGAAAGGCACAGATAACAATGAAGATGAAGGCATCTCGCGAGAAAGGATTTTTGCTAATTCAAACCCTAAGGCTATTTGTCCACCACATCCGTCAGAGGGATGTCACAGAGAATGAGATCATTTATGGCTGATTTCAGTATGAAGTGATAGATAGACCCATGGCCGATAGATGCTCATAATAAATGTATTTAACCGGCGCCTTTTGCTTGTTCCCAGTAACGGCCTAAGCGGGACAAGAGGTCATGCAAGCTAAACTGTTGGCGCCATATCAATAATTAAAATTATACTTAACGTAAAATCGAAGGTAATAAAATTAACTCAGCAACACGTATGCAGCACGTACTGTATGTTTATTACTTTAATTGAATTGAATAGTCGGCATCGTAAACTCGTATAACCTTAAAATGAAGACGTCAACTCACAGTATCATAAAAGTCTTCAACAGTGAACTGAGGGAAGCCGAGCCTGACGAGTATCTCCTTCGAGTTCTTCGCTATTTCATAAAACTTATCAAACTCCTGCTTGTCGGTGAGAAGGTGCTCCAAATAAGCGTAGGAAAATGCACGGAAGAAACAGTTGCCGTCCGGCCGTGTTCTTCTTATAGATTTGTATTTAGCGGCGAGATCTTTGACTTTAAGGAGGTACACCGGGTCCTCGTTGTATTCCTTTTCTAGTGAGGACAGTGGTTCGACATCACCAACCAGCGGGATAGACTCGGATATCTAAAAACAAACAAAAACACAAACATCGAAACGTAGGGAAAAAAAAAAAACAAAACAAACGGTACCGAGCCGAAACTGCAATGTACCATTTCCTCACCTCTTTCTCTATTTCACGTTGCTGTTTCATAATAAGTTCATCCTGATTAATTGAGTTATCAATTAAATTGCCGGTACAGGCGCTGCTGCTCGCTGCATCGTCCGCCATTTTTAAATTTATAATAAAAATAAATTTGACGTTTTCGGTTTTACAACTTACAAGTGATAGAAACCACAGACCACAAATAGAAACTATCGAAAATCGACAACACAGATGATTAACGTTAGTACCATAGATCATAGTAATAGACTTATATCTATGGTTAGTACGATACTCCTAATCTAATAGGCTCAGAAGGGCTGGAACCCAGAGCCGTAAAGCCAGTTATTAAAAAAAAAAATCCTAATCTAATGATGAAACATGAGAATATTTCACTTAGGTACTAGGACTGTTGATATTTTTAAAAATATCGGATTTTCGATATATCGATATTTTTAAATATATCAATATCGGAGTTTGATATATCGAAAAAAAATATCGATATTTCGATATATCGGCTTTATTTAAAAAAAATAGTCGTACAGCAGCTCAAAAATGATTACACAGTTTATAAAACACTTGGTTTTATCGCTATATTACAATAAAACAGTAATTTTTCATAACCTCCCTTTTTAACTTCGCTCAGTATTAACCACAGACTAAATAGAGGTAGATAATTGGAGATTAGATAAATAGGTGACAACAAACAATAACTGTAAGTAAAGTAGGTACTCCATAACATAGATTCTGTTCTGTTAATCCATTCGTCCCTTTCGGGGCAGGCAAAGGTCGGAGACCATACAGCCTATTCATTCGTGCATATCATAGATTATAGTAATTTTTATACCACAGAGGTATATCTATACAAAATTACATTTCGTTTTAAGATAATAAGTAAATAAGTAAACTAGGAATAGAGAAAAAACATAATATAGTGTAAATGAAGTACAATAGATTAAGTTTACGATGATTTTGTAGATTAAATAATTTACGAAAAAAAATTAAAAATAAAAATTTATTTTAAAAAAATATCGACCATCGATATCTACATTTCAATATCGAAATATCGATATATCGTTCAAAAAAATATTAGCTATAAATATCGATATTTCTATATAATAATATCGATATTTCGATATATCGATATTTTATCAACAGTCCTGTTAGGTAGGCCCAACTTTTATTTCGAAACTACCAAGTTTGGAAAGCAGGTTTGCACTGAGAAGAACTGACACGAAACTCGCCACTTGGTTTTTTCAAAATGTCATGGCAGGTATAACAAAATATTAGACAAAATAACATGGAAGTAATTAGCATAATTTTTATTTCTCTTGAGCGCAAAGCAAAAACTTTGTCAAAAGTTAAAAAAAAATCCATGAGTATACTTATAAATTGTATTTGTATTTTTTATTTCATAAATATTTTACATAATATAACTAATCTGCAAACATATCCTCTATTTTCTTCTGTACTTCTTTCTCAGTGTCGGAGTTGAGTTTGTCAGGCAAATTCTTGACAGCCTCAATGTCCATGTCGGGCGTTTCGTCGTCGGCGGTAGCTTGTCCTTTGGCCTGGAAAAGTTTGATAGTAAAATTCATTGCTTCTACGAAAATAACAAACTATGCATATTATGTTGATCTAAACTTGTTATCATTGTAGATTAGCATTCACAAGAATGGAAAAAATGTAGGTTTTCTCTGTAATAAATTTTCAGTAAATTTCCATAGGTAGGAAAATGGAGAGTTATGCCTGCGTCCGTCTCAGTTATGATCATTTATGTTCTGCTCCTCCCAGGCATTGTTTTTCCCACTACCTAAAACTTCGGCGCCGTTCAAATGGCGTGAAAAGTGCAATGGATTGAATAGGCATTTCCTAGACAAGCGTGCTCCACCTTAAGATAATATTGTCATCCTTTTCCCTCAGGTGTGATCACAGTCAAGCTTATATAGTTAGTAAAAAGGTGACAGTAACAGCATTCAGTTCAATCTTTTTCCCCATTTTAAAAATTACCCAACAGGACTAATGAAATGACAACTTGAAAATGACACTTCCAAAAATATGAAAACTGAGCTCTGTGAAGTTCACTGAGATAAAGCCATCTCTCTTCTCTTCCCTGCCACAATGAGCCTACCTTCTCAAGTTGTATCTCCAGCTGCATGATGGCGCGCTCGAGCCGGTAGTTGTCGGACACGAGCTGCGCCCAGCGCCGCCGCAGCGCGCGCAGTCTCGCGCCGCTTGCCGTCTGTGATCTCTTACGCTCCCAGTTCACTGCTGCTATTTGTTTTCTAGAATTAAAAAATATTGTTTGTATAAACCAAGTAGTACAGCTAGAGTAATGTATGCTATAGTGTAGCAAGCACAGTAGAGGATGTCAGCAAGTGAGATGGGCAGATAATCTCATGGCTGGACTCCCTTGGAGAACGTTTGCGAGAGATAGAAACAGAATACAATAGATGTAGGAGGCCCATGTCAGGTGGCATACTGAATTTTGAGATATTCACTAGCGAAATGTAATAATTCAGGATAAGGAGCTTTATTATTTTTCCAATATCTCATTATTCTAAGTTACAACCGTAGCTTTTTAGTGTTATACATCTACAGACCTCAACTGTGTGTGTGTGTTCTGTGCAGAGGTGACTAGAGCCTGCAGTACGTTGAGGTAGGAGCGCCAGGCCTCGGTGCTGTACTGCAGCTGCAGCTCCAAGTTGAGCACGCGGGTGGCCTGGTGCGACAGCTGCGCGTGCGAGTTGTCCACCGCCTCCGCCCAAGCCGCGGGCTCGCCGAGTCGACCCGCCGGCGGTGGAGGCAGTTCGTATCTGAAGTATATTGTATATGTAAAGTTTTAAAATAACTCATGCTATCAGCATTACGCCACTAAGACTCTTCTTGCAGAGTCCATCCAGGTAGGTAACAAGGGTAGTGTATTCTACCCTGAAGCAGTAATGTAAACTTATGTATAATGTGTTTTGGGTTGAAAGGCACTGTAACTGACATGATTAGTGGGCAAAATCAGACTTGAAAACCAACGTCAGGCTTGTCTTCACAATATAAATGCTTCAAACTTAAATGTACAAAAATTATACTTTTATACAGTTAAAACAAAGTTACTAGGGTTACCTCTTCATTGATAGAGGCTCCATGGGCAATCGCTGTTGCACCCGCTCCAATTCTCGCTGCAGAGCCGCTGTCTCGAACGCAGTGCTTGGTTCAGGACCTGCATTTTCTAGATAATTCTTTGTCGGTCTGTATCTCCTGCATTCCTCTTCCACCATAGCCAAAGCCTTATATAACCAACATAAATATGTTACTAAACATATTATATAGAGTGCCAGAGCAAAGATTTACGAAAAAGAGCTATTAAATTTACAACGTAAGATGACACGAATATTCTTACCGCTTCTCTAACTCCCGGATCATCGTATCCTTGGTCAATGTATGGCAATGCATCCACTACTACTTCACCAGCCATTTCAATATTGTTGAATGTTTATATTGAGCTTAGTTACAATCGTGTCGAAACAAAATTGAAATTATTTATCAATGTCAATAAATACCTACCTACTGTGCGAGCGCTGTGTTAAATTTATTGAATTTATTTTTTTCACAGACAACCACAGAACACTATATCAGACAACCACCACCACAGACCACACCGCAGAGACCACAGAACACATTAACTCTACGAGACGCAGAGACAACCACAGTAGACAATTACTATGATTTTTTGCAAAGAACAAAGAAACATTTGAAGAAGCTTTGAATGTGATCTCTAGTTGTGTGGTCTGTGGTTTTGGTTATCTATGGCACAACTCACAGGTTTTGTTTTGCACCAAGTGTTTTATGTCTAATTGTCTATGTTTTGCACTTTGCTTGGAAAATAAAAATTTGTAAATAAATTTGTTAGATCTAGTTTTTCTAAATTCTAATTTTATAACTAATTTACTATGCAAGACGCAATGATTAGTCGTGAACTTGCTAATATAGACATGGCGAAGGTACGCAAATATTCTGAAAATAAACAATAGTAATTGTACTTGTAAATTGCTGTTTACATCTACAGTCATTGTTTACATCTAATAATCTAAATTACAGATAGCTGCATTACAACAAAAGCGTACACTTGCTTTTGTTAATCATTTTCTGTTCACTACCGTCCAATTTTTAAATAATTTCGCGAAGAAATGTGAACAAAAATTAATGCACTTTGAGAGGAAACTGGAGAAAATTAACGCAACAATGGTTTTGCTGGAAGCTAAAGTGAGTAAACTGTGCCCTTGATATTTTTGAACCATGTGGTTCTTGCCAGTTTTTCCTTGACTCTTTTTTTCAGATTACTTGGCTAATGCCATAGGTATTCCATGAAATGCTTCCACTTGTCTGCATTACATTCTGAATATCTGCAAGATACTATTGTCTGCAAAGTTTCAACTTTCAAGCCCTAATGGTTTTACCTAGGTAATTATGGGTTGGAATGGATTATGTACAGAAAAAATTCGCAATAAATATATTGCAGTAAATATATTTTAGTCACGTGATCACGACATAATGGCATATAGAGGTAGCAATCCTGCCATCTGTGCTGGAGGTTTTGGGTTCTATTCTCATAAATGAATAATGTTTGTGTGGTGATAATAAATGTTTTCAAGTGCTTTACTTTATGGCAAGGTTGTGATGATTGTGTATTACAATGTACTGACATATTATATTGATATCATACTTGCAGTTGTCTTCAATACCAGAAGTGAACACAGCACAAAATGTTCCAAAACCAGAAGAAAGTGGAAATGAAAATGCAAAAGATGAAAAAGAAACAACACAGAACAGAACAGAACCAAACAATGAACAAACTACTGTAAAAAATGAACCTGTTACTGAATCAATACTAATCAAGCCTGAATATGAGAGGTTTATCAAAATGGTACAAGTGGGTGTACCATTAGATGCGGTGAAATTAAAGATTTCCTTGGAAGGATTAGATCCCAATGAATTTGACAATATTATAATGAAGAAGTAAATAAATAATGGACCACTGTAGCTTGCCTCTATAAATGTTATTGTATTGAATTATGTTGATCTATATTTTAAGAGTTATTAATTGGATGTTACACTGTTAAATGTAACAATACTATTTACCTAATAAAATAAATATATCTTGAACATTTTTTTTTTTTTTTTTCATTTTAACCTAAATGAAACCTGTTTAGCAGCAAGCACAGGTTTGATTTCGCCTTTGAGATATTATAATTTCTAATAGCATTTGAATTGAAATGAAGAGAGTCACTTCTTTGGTTACTATTCCCTATTAGCCAAAAGATAATACTTTGACTGATTTTTTTTTTTTTTAATTTTACTTTTTTACACTTAAATTGATAAATTCAGATTCTAGGTTCATACTAGTATAGTATTATATTATCTGTGGTTCAGTATTATCTATAGTTAAAATGAAACAGTAAGAATTTGCAGCTATCAGTCATTGGTAATGAAGGTTTAATAAAAGAGTTAAGTTAGGTAAACTTATTTATTAGGCAGCCTAGAACTGAATCATTTGTCCCTTCCTCTTCTTGTCTCCGCCGAGCTCAAAGTGCTTGCAACGCTTGAGCGCCACTTGGGACCTCACCTTGCAGTCTGCACACTCGAGACGGAGTACGATTTTCTTTGTGGTTTTTGCCTGAAGAAGAAAATTGGAAGTAAATAAAAAAACCCTATTGATTTCCTACCCACTTCAAAAAGTTATTTTATATTCTTTAAACTAGCTGTTGCCCGCGGATCCGCCCGCGTGAATTGTGAATTTCGGTTTTTCGCTAATCTCGTAGGAATGATGGATTTTTCCGGGTTAAAAAGTAGCCTATCCTAAACTATTGTGTTAATCCAGGTAATAAGCTTGGATAGCTTATAACCTACCTGTATTAGTTAAATTTTAGCGATTGGTTCAGCGAACCGATTTAGTTCAGTAGTTGCGGCATGAAAGAGTAACAGAGATCCATCCATACTTACAAACTTTCGCGTTTATAATATTAAATAGGATAAAAATAACACAGAACATAATTTCCACAGCGCAACACCGTAGTCGTTGACAATCACTTCGAGATACCTATGTCCCTATCCTCAGCAGTGGACATTCATCATTGATTGTACAGATTACAGGTTATGTTATTGACATACCTTTTTCTTGAAGATGGGCTTCGACTGACCACCGTAACCTTGCTGTTTGCGGTCGTAACGTCTCCTACCCTGCGCGGCATGCCTTTCTTTTGACTTCTTGTATTGTGATACTTTGTGCACTTTGTGGCACTTGCATTTTTTGCAGTACGTCCTGCGCTGTTTTGGTACGTTCACCTGAAATTTAAAACGACCAGAAATTAAATATGACCGGCACTTACAAACTGTAGAAATCGTAACAGCTTAACGCTAGTAAATTCACTCATATCTATTATATTTATAGGGATTTTATTGGATTATTTAAAAATAAACACACCATTTTCGGTTTGTTTCCAGACAAACGTCAAACTGAAAGAGAAAAGTCACAATGACACTTGACAAATAACAATTACAAATCTATGCTTTTGTCGAATGTCGATCAATGATGGTGCTTCTGTGTTCCTCGCGGCTTGTCAAGCCTTACTTGGCTCAGAAGGGCTGGAACCCAGAGCCGTAAAGCCAGTTATTAAAAAAAAAAAATCAAGCGAGAGCCTTACTAGTTGTCTATGGATTTTACGCGGGAAATCTGACAACTAACAACTTCAAGTGTTTGTTTTTCAATTTTTCATGGTTGAACTTGAAGAGTTAAATTGAAAGTTGTAACTTATTACTTATAATCGAACACTTGTGATAATACGAATACTACCTGTCTAAGTTTCTACTATTTAATTATAGCATCTGTAGAGGCTAAGTATATCAAAATGAAATTAGCTATCCCTGAGATATCTTGGCACAACAGAGACCCTGTTCTAAGTGTCGATTTTCAACCCAAATCGGAGCCCAATGATCCACTACGTCTTGCCACTGGGGGAACCGACTCCCACGTATTAGTAAGTGGTAGTGTTTTTCTAAATATGCACTTTACATGCTGTACCCACATTTTGCACCTTAGATCACCCTGATAAAGAGACCATCTTCATGTTCCTAACCTCTGGCTTTTTAAGGTACCTACATTAAATTATGAGGATAATATATAACTGCATCAAAGATGAAGAAGGAGAATCATTTACCAAAATATGTCTTAAATTTATATTAACATTTATTTCTGGATTGTTCAACATGGTCTTTAAATTTCTAGATATGGTACATCTCAATTAAGGAATCAGGATCTGTGAACTTAGAGATGGCAGCAGATCTCACGAGGCATCAGAAAGCTGTGAATGTGGTGCGATGGTCGCCCAGTGGTCAGTACTTGGCATCAGGTGACGATGAATCCATCATATTTGTGTGGAAGCAGAAGACAGAGGAGCCTGCGCCGCCGACGGACGGTGAAGAACAATTTAAAGAGACTTGGGTCATACACAAGGTGAGCAGTTACATTCTGATTAATGGTAAAATCCTTTGCTGTTTAATTTAAGTGAATATATGGGGGAGCAATTGCGTATGAAAAAAAATATTCAACACTATCATAATTGTAAAAAACTGCCCTCATAGGCAAAATCTGTTGTTTATATTTTCCCAACCAATTAGGTGGCAGAATTTGTTTACAATTACAATATTAATATACATAATTGCCTGGCTGATGTGGAGGTACTTTTAATGAAGTGATTTTCTTAACTGTTTTGAATGCATTATGAGACATTGCTTTTATAGTAGTATAGAGTTTTCTTACTTTTATAAAACCAGTTATTTTCATAAATTTTTAAGTACCACTTTACCATTATTGTGCCACACAATATATCAACAACTAGCTTTTGCCCGCGGCTCCGCCCGCGTTAAATTCGATTTTTTACTAATCTTGAGAAAAAATTGAATTTCCTTTCAACACACACACACACACACACACACACACTTACAGACAAACTTTCGCTTTATAATATTAATGTGAAGTGTGATGTGAAGTGTGATAGTGTGATACACCTACTTTCAGGACAGATTGTCAAAGTAATCTACGTATAGCTGTAGCTATAGATTACTGTTGAAAATTAGGGTTTTTTAAATATCCCATGGGAACTATGGATTTTCCCGGGACAAAATATGTTTTAATTCGGGTTATAAGCTATCTATGTTCCAAATTTCAGCCAAATCGGTTCAGTAGTTGCGGCGTGAAGGAGTAACAAACATACACACTTACACACACACTTACACACAAACTTTCGCCTTTATAATATTAGTGTGAGTGTGATACACCTACTTTTAGGACAGATTGTGAAAGTAATCTACCTATAGCTGTAACTATAGATTACTGTTGAAAATTAGGGTTTTTTAAATATCCCATGGGAACTATGGATTTTCCCGGAACAAAAAGTAGCCTATGTTTTAATCCGGGTTATAAGCTATCTATGTTCCAAATTTCAGGAAAATCGGTTCAGTAGTTGCGGCGTGAAGGAGTAACAAACATACACACTTACACACACACACACACAAACTTTCGCCTTTATAATATTAGTCAAAGTCAATAGTCAACAACAATGTTGAAAATAAAAATCACTTCAATTCTAAGACCTAAATTCTCCATTGGGTTATATACTATTGAACTTTTGTGTCAGTGCTTCACATGGATACAATTAATATAAATTTGAAATTTATAAAAAATATTAACCCTGCCAAGTATGAATCTGATAAGCTTAATTACGTATTGTTCCGTTAATTGTATGTTAGATCCTGCGAGGCCATGTAGAAGATGTCCTGGACCTCAGTTGGAACAGTTCCTCGACACAGTTAGCCTCGGGCTCCGTGGACAACAAGCTGCTAGTGTGGGACGTGGCGCGCGGCAAGCACAGCGCCATCCTGTCGGACCACAAGGGCTTCGTACAGGGCGTCTCCTGGGACCCCAGGGGACAGTTGATCGCCTCTGCCAGCACTGATAGGTAATGCTGGAATACACTGGTTGCCTCAACAGCATAGGCCACTTAGGTGGATTCTCAGGCATGCAATTTTTCTCACAGTATTTTTTTAAGGCTTTACACAAGGGTCTGCCTGTAACTGTACTGCTATTCCAAATCAAATCAAATAATCAAATAATATTTACTTCAAAGTAGGTACATATCAAGTACACTTTTTGAAAGTCATACAAATACAATATTAAATCATACAAAATTACAAATAATCATATAGAAAATTGATATGATTGAAAACATTTTAAAGTACAAAATTTTGACAAAAGTGTAGAATAAATAAATTAAAAATTAATTAATTAATTAAATTTTCAAAATAAAGAATAATCTTATATTTTATCACAATCAGACTTCAATACAATTTGAGTTATATTTCTAATCTTTGAGTTGGGATTTACAATGTTAAAAGCTCTTAAATCAGCAATACTGTGCATATATTTTTTAGGCACATGGAAAGTATGCCTAGTACAATAATTATACTTACAGTCATAATTTAAAAACTTATTAATATCAAAAAAAGATATGTTGTTCTTACTAGAACATGTCAAGTTGTATATTAAGTTGTTTAAATAATAAATAAATCTATTTTGCTTGTCCGAAAAATAGGCTGAATAAGGTAATGTACAAATAACAGCATTCCCGAAATTTAACTGCCATAAAGCCATATTAGCTTATAAATTGTGAAAGCGAGCAAATTAGTTCAGTTCACATTAGAACTAAGCAAGTAATATGTAGTGTTAACAAACGTACAAAACTACCGAAAGTCGTGGGTGTGCTTGGAATTTAAAGCCCTACACCCTGATGAAAGATCATCATTTTCATCAGGGTATGATAAATCTGAGCCAACGGGCATTAGTAATCACTTATCACGAAGACTTTTAATATTTTAAACATAATTACCGTGCTTGTATCCAGGGTGTTCCGAACGTTCGATGTGTCAACAAAGAAAGTGGTGTCTCGCAGCAGCAAGGCCGTGCTGCCGTTCCCCGCGGAGCACCCGCTGCACGCGGCGAGCGTGCGCCTCTACCACGACGACACGCTGCAGACCTACTACCGCAGGCTGCACTTCAGCCCCGACGGGCTGCTCATAGCTGGTGCGTACGATAGCCAATAGCTTTCCACAGACAATAAATTGGATTGTGAGTCTAAGGCCATACCAAAGCGAATGGTGTAGCGGTAGCGAACCTGTCTGCGTCGGAGGTCGTTTTTTCGATTCCCACTACTGGAAAATGTTTGCGTTATGAGCATGAATGTATATTAGTGCCTGGGTGTTTTTCAATTCTTTCTAATATACAAAATTCTCGCGCCATTCTTTGTTACCAAACTCCACCGAAACGGCTCGACCGATTGTTATGAAATTTTCAGTGTATGATCACTAGGTATGAGAGCAGGTTGCTATCTATTTTTCTTTTTAATATCCCTAATGGCAGAACAACGTTTGCCGTGTCAGCTATAGTATATTTATGTATATTAATATGTATGTATGTCATCAGTTTTTAACCGACGTTGAAAAACAAAAGAAGGAGGAGGTTATCAATTCGGGCTGTATGTATTTTTTTTCATTATTTTTATCATTATTTTTAGTACCCATAACTACTATTCCTTAGGTACTTTGGGGTTAGATCGCAATGTGTGTAATAATGATGTGTGAATATTTCTTTATTATTTAAAAAAAAAGCGGAGTAGATGTGCTACGATGCTGTCTGGTTATTTCCACCAATGCGGAGAAGAGATGCGTAAGATCAGATGAAAAGTAAGCTGTGAGCCGTTTTCGTCAATTGAATGATGTTTTCATTTGTGCGAAGCGCGGAGAGAAGGCGGCACAAAATTCTATAGAAAAATGAGACATCTCTCCTCCCGATCCATTTCCATTTTCCACCGAAGCTAAGCAGAGAGGAAATAGAAATCTGATTAAATATTCAAAACACATCTCATCCTCTCGAGTCTCCTCCGCTTTGGTGGAAACTGCATTACAAGATCCACATTACAAGCCAGTGGGGATGAGAATAATAAAACAGAGTATTACCAGGTTTGTAATACTTTTCAAAAATTAATATTGTGTCATGTGTGTATATCAATATTATCAGTGGTCAACTTCCAGTTGCATTGACTATTTCCTAGTAGGCGTTAGTTGCAACCTATAGCGCGATTTAAAATATTACCAGCGCCATCTGTTGTGGCACAAAATCAATAATAGGACGACCGAATGGCGTAGTGGTAGCGAACCTGCCGTTCTGCCGGAGGTCGATTTCGGGTTCGATTCCCACTACTGGTAAATATTTGTGTGATGAGCATGAATATTTTCCAGTGTCTGGGTGTTTTTCAATCTATATCTATATATTATATAAAAGAGAGTTACCACTCACTCACTCACTGACTAATCACGATATCTCAGGAAGTATAAAGCCTACAAACTTGAAATTTGAAAGGTAGGTTCTTTGTAATGGGTAGGTGTCAGCTAAGAAACGATTTTGAGAAACTACCCCTCTAAGGGGGTGAAATAGGGGTTGGAATGTTTGTCTGTTACTCCTTCACGCTGCAACTACGAATCCGATTTAGCTGAAATTTGGAATGGAGATGGATTATTACCTGGATTAACACATTATGGTACTTTTTATCCCGGAAAAAGCGATGGTTCCCGCAGAAGTAGTGAAAAACCTAAATTCACGCGAGCGGAGCCGCGGGCAACAGCTAGTATATTATATTTATGTATATTAGTATGTATGTATATTAATCAGTCATCTAGCACCCATAACATAAGCTATCGCTTACTTTGGGGCTAGGTGCGATGTGTAAAATGTCCTGTATATATATATATATATATACAGGATACACCAAGTGTTGATGTTGATCACACAGTCTTACAAAAAGGAAATCCTAGGTGTCCTAGACTTAACATTGTCTCAGCCTCTTTTTAAGCTTTTTTTGCTTACTTCTGAGCATTGATTTCCTTTAAGAACGAGTGGGCTTGATCATAACCCACACTAGCAAACTGTTGGTTCTAGGGCTTCTCACCAAAGATCGATAATAATGTGTAATCTTGATATTTCCCAGTCCCCGCGGGCAGCATCGAGCACGAGCAGGGCAAGGCAGACCTCAAGCCGATCAATGCTGTCTACATCTACACCCGGTTCTCGCTCAAAGTGTAAGTTTACGAATTACCTTTAGACACATACAGACATACGTGCTGGCAACTGATCCAATCGGCAGCGCCATTCATGTCGATTAGACGGTAGGAAGTAATAAGGATCACAGAAAAGAATTAAAAAATAGTGTGCACGTGCCAAATGCACTTACGACTTCCTTCAGGTTATTATTTTAGTTATGCAGTTTAATTTTTTTGGATCTACGGAAGACCAGCGCTGTGTCCGTGGGTCAAATCTAGTTTCCAAGGTCGTAGGAAACGCCGAGTGGACTCCATTTTGGAATCACATAATTTCATACATATTTATGAAACATATTATGCGCTGGAGTGTCGGACCAACGCGAGACCTACTTGGGATTCTCAGCAACACTGCAAGATATCCTGTGCGACCTGGGAGGCCTCTTCGGATTCTGGAGTGAGCTCGGCTGGCTGGAGTGATCCGGCGAGGACCCGCATCAACGACTTCACGCGCAACGGGCGAGATATCGCTTACTCGCGGAAAAGTTCCAGGAAATAAGAAGAAGATGTATTATGTATTTTGTCGGACTTCTACTGTTTTGTGATTCTGAATGAACGTTTTTACCACGCTTTTATTAGCTTCACCCGTATGTTTGTAACCGACTCCTTTGAGCTCGATTTTGTCCTACTTTGAACGATCAGATTTAATTCAAACTTTGCACACCTGTCAAAGGCCGATGACAATGCAATAATTGGAATAAAATATCAAATTATCTTAATTAGATTCGCCAGGATTAATTAATTTCTTTCCGCATCCTTTGCATGCGAGTAAGAGAGATAGAGCTAGTGCTCCACACTTACTCTTTGGTAGTACAAAGCGTGTTTTTTGTAGTTTTTTTAAAATATTATTTATTTCTTTTTTCTTTCTTTCATCTCCATAGTTTTGTTATGTGTGTACTGCAGGCCGGCGTGCGTGCTGCCGTGCGCGGCGCCCGCGCTGGCGGTGCGCTGGTCGCCGCGCCGGTACGCGCCGCGTCGCAGCGGGCCGCCGCCCGCCCTGCCCGCGCCGCACCGCATGCTGCTGGCCGTGGGCACGCGCCGCTCGCTGCTCGTGTACGACACGCAGCAGAGGACGCCGCTCGCGTGCGTCACCAACATGCACTACACCAGGTATCAAACCGCGCCGGTATGCGCTCCGCAGCGGGCCGCCGCCCGCCCTGCCCGCGCCGCACCGCATGCTGCTGGCCGTGGGCACGCGCCGCTCGCTGCTCGTGTACGACACGCAGCAGAGGACGCCGCTCGCGTGCGTCACCAACATGCACTACACCAGGTATCAAACCGCGCCGGTACGCGCTCCGCAGCGGGCCGCCGCCCGCCCTGCCCGCGCCGCACCGCATGCTGCTGGCCGTGGGCACGCGCCGCTCGCTGCTCGTGTACGACACGCAGCAGAGGACGCCGCTCGCGTGCGTCACCAACATGCACTACACCAGGTATCAAACCGCGCCGGTACGCGCTCCGCAGCGGGCCGCCGCCCGCCCTGCCCGCGCCGCACCGCATGCTGCTGGCCGTGGGCACGCGCCGCTCGCTGCTCGTGTACGACACGCAGCAGAGGACGCCGCTCGCGTGCGTCACCAACATGCACTACACCAGGTATCCAACCCGAAACTCCGGCCCGAAGTAGCGATGTGCGACTCGAGTTACTTGACCCGAGTAACTCGAGTCAAATCGTAAACGAGTCAACTCGAGTCCTGCAGTTTTTACCAACTCGGATCACTAATCGCAGTACTCGCAGCTCGCATGGTTGGGTCGCGAGTTCGCAACTCGCATAACGCGTCGAATCCCAACGGACTATGAGGGCCTCGAGTTGCGGGCGAGCCGCCGAGCATCTCCGAGTCACCCTCTCCTTGAAGGCTTGAACTCGGGCGCCGGATTCAACTCGCATAGGAGTACTTACTTAGTATTATTTAAAACTGAAAGTTATTGATTGATACATACTTCCAAGTGTATTTTAAGAATATTATTAAACGTATTTTTTAACTTTTATGTTCCAGTGAAATTATTATTAAATTAAGTACTTTAATATTATTTAAAACTGAAAAGTGGTGCCATTAATTAATACCTAAATACTTCAAAGTGTACTTTAATAATTATAAAACGTATTTTTTTAACTTCTATATTTCATTTTATAACATGCCTTATGCCTAAGCCTATTGATTTCTATGAGCTCGAATCATAAATCTTTTTTTCGCCCCTACGCTACGCTACATTGGTCATAATTGTTGACTCGTATTGACACCGAGTTGACTCGAAATGAGAGTCGAGCGCTTGTCTAATGTACGCTACGCTACATTGGTATTTGTCATAGAGGTATTAAATATTTGTTGACTCGTATGATCAGTGACTCGTATTGAATAGCGGCTACGAAGACACCGAGTTGACTCGAGTCGATGAGAGTCAAACGTGTCGCAACTCGCACGCTTGTCTAGCCTTGGATTCGACGTGAGACAGTAAACGAGTCGAGTCAAGTCGAGTTGCAACTCGAGTCAGTAGCTTTACGAACTCGAGTCAAAAAAAAGACAACTCGTCACATCGCTAGCCCGAAGGACCAAAATTTATGATCGATAATGATTTTTATTGAAAACAATATAACCCATAAAACTAATTCACCTAAAACAGCTGCAGGTTAGCAGGCATTAGTTGCAACCTATAGCGCGATTTAAAATATTACCAGCACCATCAATCATACCAGAATTATGAAACTACAATACTTGATCACCTTCATCCTCAGCCAAACACATATAAACATTTACTTTTATAATATGAGTACGATTATACTCTTTCATTCAGACAAAATAATCTGGCTCAAAGGACCGAAAATTCCTCTTTTACATACAAATTAACGCCGATATTTATCCGGCTGGAAGGACCAAAAAACACTTGAAACTCAAATTAATGCTGATATTTACAGTAAACTTTATAGATCTCTTTGACACTCCAGGCTGACGGACCTGACGTGGTCTCCGAGCGGGCTGATCCTCGTGGCGTCGAGTACGGACGGCTTCTGCTCCGTCGTGTCGTTCACGGAGGGGGAGCTCGGCGACGCCTTGCCTGATGACGTCGCTGACACGTCATGTGCAGGTGTGATTACGCTCTTATTTATTTGGGACTTAACTTCTCAAGTTTTACGGCTTATTACAAAGCACGGGTCTCTTCTCAGAATGAGAAAGCGCACCACAGGTAGCTAGAATGTAAATTTATAACTAATTATACTATTTTTCTTTTGCAACTGCTGTTAATATCTTCTAAGTGGTAACTTCAAAAATAAACATTTTTCACAGAACCCATGGAAGTAGCAGAGAGCGTACAAACCGAAAAAGAAGTCGCAGACGAGACAAAAGAGGTCAAAACCAAACCAGAAACCAAAACTTCGAGCATAACAAAGATAGATTCGTTCGTCAAATTCAAAACACCCGACAAGTCGCAGAAGAGAGCCAAAATCGAGAGTGTCCAGCAAAAGACACCAGTGAAATACGACTGTCTTGTCGAAACGGCGATGCCTTCTTGGTCGGATAATTCTAGCAACGATATCATAAAGCCAAAAGAAAGCGAACCCATGGAGACGGATAAGGACGAAGTCATGGTTATTGAAGACAGCGAAGACATCAAACTGGTATACGAAGAAACTCAAACAGGCACGCAGTCGCCTAAAGAAAATAAGAACGAGAAATTACTAAAAACAAATGACAATCAGTCGACACAAAGTTCAGACGCGAATAAACACGAAAAAACTGAATCAAATGAAACAAAAAGTAAACCTACATCACAAGGTATTGAAAGTACAGAAAATAAGAGTGAATCTAAAGATACAAGCAAAAGTAACGAATCCCCGAAAGGGAGTACGTCTCCGAAACAGTGTGTGACACCAACCTCGAAACAAAATGAAAGCAGTTTCCTAAAGCAGGCTAAAGTGACAGACATGAAGGAACCCGCCCTCAAAGCAGCGCCCAGCCCCAAAGCTCCGAGGCGTGTCAGTTTTGTGACACTCTCGAGCCCTAAGAATAGCAAGAAGAAATGTTGAAGTGTATTGTGCAGTATTTGTAATGATACTGAACTTTGCAAACATGTATAATACCACATAATATGAGCCGCTGATACCAATGTGTTGACAGCACATTGCTAGAAATCGCTCTGCGCTTATTAGTGTGTTCAACTATGTAACATTATTCATTACATTATTATTTATCAATAAATAGTTTTGTAAATTTCTATATTATGATTTTTATTCACCTCATAAATGGAAATATTAAGATTAATGAGTGGAGATTATTTGTAATTAATTGACTAATATTGAATAAAAAAAACGATATTTCAATCCACGATGACGCGCCCCACTCTGTCAAACTCTATGCGAATTGAATGAAACAAACGATTTTGACAGAGTGGGGCGCGTCTTCGTGAATTTAATTTTCTATAAGCGCCGAAGCATTTTGAAAACCAAGAAACGATTTTGACAGAGTGGGGCGCGTCTTCGTGAATTTAATTTTCTATAAGCGCCGAAGCATTTTGAAAACCAAGAACTGTAACAACTTTTTACCTACGTGTTTTATGCAAATTAATGAAGATTATTATTAAATACAGAGGAAATCGTCGTCAATCAAAATACGTAAATAAAAGGTAAACATTTTTAATAAATATTTACAATTATTTTCCACGTCAATTACTTTCTTTATCACATTTCAAATAAAGAGAATAATCTTATAACAAAATATATATTTTCGTGTCTGTACTTACCACTTACTTAAGACAAGTTTTGTAATTGGTTTGGTTTAAAATACACGCAATTAAAACCGAAACAATACATGTTCTGTATTGAAATATGTTCAGGGAACATAGAATAAAAACTCAAAAAAGTGTTGACAATTTTTTATAATACTTTAACAACATATTTATTGCTTTGATATGAGATTTCCAATTAATCTTGATCAATTACTATTTACGATGTTATAACGTTGGTCTATTTAGGTCTATAAATTTTATTTCCTAATATTTTTTTTTATATTTTTTTTTTATATTTAATATCCACAATTTGTTCTTATTTGGTGAGTCTGACAGTCGATAAATATTCGTATGTTTGTATATTATAGATGTAAATGTGCATGTAGTTTACATTTTATTCTTATAATATGCTATTTTATCGCGTTTAGATATTTATCGACCATCTATATCCTGGTTATAAGCATTGGTTTAAAAAATAACAAAACACATCATTTCCAGACCTCTAGAAAACGTTTGAAGCCATACATCAACTAAAACTTACAAAATACCTATACATACTGAATGATTGAAGCGTCTGTCTGTACTTTCAAAATAAATGCTAAAACAGACTAATTTTCGTTTATATATTTAAAAGTTTACAGAAGGCCTCAAATAAAAATTTCAGTTATAATTTCAACTCAATTTTTGTGTCTACTTTAAAGACAAATGATTATGAATGTACATAGAAAAAAACGTGAAAACGTGGTAAACTGCTAGTGTAATAGAACAAAAAATAAACTTATACAAAATGTACAAATTAAAATAAAAGTACAAGCGCGGAAAAGTACTGTCCGAGTTAAAAAAAATTAACATATGAAAAAAAATCGTCGTATAACCTACTCTTTATCTTCATGTTGCATCCAATTCTAGCGATAGCATACCAAAATCAAAAAGAATGAATGAACAAAAAAGGAATGAAAAAAAAAACAAATTGTTTATGTACTGATAATGGGACGTCTGAATAAATGCTACAATTAGTTACGATTTTGTTTAATTCGTGTATATTTTTTGTTCAATTCAGTTTAATTTTGGTACGCTTTTTATAATTACCATTGGCGCCAGTCGCCACTGGCATATTTCAAATCGTAATATTAAATTACCTATTCTAGCCATAACTGCAGGACAGATTTAAAAAAAAAGTTTGATTAGGTTTTATAATTCTCTTGCTTGTGGCGACAACTGTTGGCTCTCATAAATTATCTCACATTGTGATGTCAGAAACATTTGACCACTTTGACCGTTAATGAACGTGCAATTTGACGTTGAGGCATTACAAAACTGACTCGTACTGAAACGATTGTCACCTGTATCTCAATACAAAGGTCTGTTTCAAACTCAAAGTTACGCTGAAATAATTTTGTCACTAACAGAAGTATAATTATTATGTAAAGTCCTTTTCATGAAAGAAGTCCCCCAGACGCAGCGCTGTACTCGCGTGACATTGCCATTTTTTGGCAACTTTTGGCATTGTAAACAATCTTTAAAATGCACTAAGCTAGTTAAAAACTCACAAAAATCTACCACAACAACAAACGAACTTGATAACATCGACGAACGACAATATGACCGACCTGTCAAATTTAGTTCCAAAAATCACCGCGGGACTTCTTTCATGAAAAGGACTTTATATTATTGCGCCTTTTTAGGGAATCGTACAAGAGTCCCTAAAAAGGCGCCTCAATGGTCTAAGGTCACAGTATAACCACCTTACTAATGAACAACCATGGAATCCACCACTATTCCACAATGATTAAGAAGCAGTCTGATTCAAACTTTATGTCCTAAACTCCTAACGGATGTTAGCCGCAAGTAACGCTCTACCTTCCCGCATCCTAATTCCTACTAATACCGTATATGGAATTCTGCGCATTGAAACGCACGAAATTCAAGACTATAAGCTTCACGACCTCTCTTCGATATTGATGTGAGCCGCTGGAGTTTTATAATTTCTTTGGCTTAGGTCAGATCTGGTGGAAGATTTAGGCTGCTGCTAGTTACCACTCTACTAAAAGACCAAGCGATTTAGCGTTCCGGTGCGATGCGGCATTGCAACCATTGAGGGGTTACTTAAAACTTATCCCTAAGTTTGTACATCTGCATCATCACTAACAGCAGGGGAACTCGCAGTTAAGTACTAACTTGTAGAACATAAAAATGTCATAAAGTTGAATCATACTGTAAGAGTGGTACAAAGAAAATTTCACATGTCCAACAGTACAAGTAATTGCTAGTCAGAATAGGTAGAGACCCGCGGTGTGGCGGTGTGGCGGTGTGGCGGGCTGTCAGCGCGTCAGTCTCGTCAGCCCGCGCGCCTCGAGCGTCACTATCGGTAGAGGCGTGCGAAGTCGCGCAGCAGCCGGCTCATCTCTTTGCATTTCTCAGCTCTAAAATAAAAACAATTAAGTAATTTAAAAAATGAAAAAACTCGAATGCATTTCGGGTAAAAAAATACGTCATTTTTAAGTCGTCGTGAATACGAATCCAACAATTCCTCTCTGGTGCTCTGCAGCCAGTCCACCCCGCAGCTCTTCTGCCGCAGCAGCAGTTCCTGCAGAGCCAGTGTTTGTGTCGCGCTGTCTCGTTACCTCATCGCGTACTGGTGGAACTGCCAGCACTGGTGCTCGGTGGCGGTGGGCGCGGCGCGCGGCAGGCGGCGCAGCGCGCTCTGCAGCCAGTCCACCCCGCAGCTCTTCTGCCGCAGCAGCAGTTCCTGCAGAGCCAGTGTTTGTGTCGCGCTGTCTCGTTACCTCATCGCGTACTGGTGGAACTGCCAGCACTGGTGCTCGGTGGCGGCGGGCGCGGCGCGCGGCAGGCGGCGCAGCGCGCTCTGCAGCCAGTCCACCCCGCAGCTCTTCTGCCGCAGCAGCAGTTCCTGCAGAGCCAGTGTTTGTGTCGCGCTGTCTCGTTACCTCATCGCGTACTGGTGGAACTGCCAGCACTGGTGCTCGGTGGCGGCGGGCGCGGCGCGCGGCAGGCGGCGCAGCGCGCTCTGCAGCCAGTCCACCCCGCAGCTCTTCTGCCGCAGCAGCAGTTCCTGCAGAGCCAGTGTTTGTGTCGCGCTGTCTCGTTACCTCATCGCGTACTGGTGGAACTGCCAGCACTGGTGCTCGGTGGCGGTGGGCGCGGCGCGCGGCAGGCGGCGCAGCGCGCTCTGCAGCCAGTCCACCCCGCAGCTCTTCTGCCGCAGCAGCAGTTCCTGCAGAGCCAGTGTTTGTGTCGCGCTGTCTCGTTACCTCATCGCGTACTGGTGGAACTGCCAGCACTGGTGCTCGGTGGCGGCGGGCGCGGCGCGCGGCAGGCGGCGCAGCGCGCTCTGCAGCCAGTCCACCCCGCAGCTCTTCTGCCGCAGCAGCAGTTCCTGCAGAGCCAGTGTTTGTGTCGCGCTGTCTCGTTACCTCATCGCGTACTGGTGGAACTGCCAGCACTGGTGCTCGGTGGCGGCGGGCGCGGCGCGCGGCAGGCGGCGCAGCGCGCTCTGCAGCCAGTCCACCCCGCAGCTCTTCTGCCGCAGCAGCAGTTCCTGCAGAGCCAGTGTTTGTGTCGCGCTGTCTCGTTACCTCATCGCGTACTGGTGGAACTGCCAGCACTGGTGCTCGGTGGCGGCGGGCGCGGCGCGCGGCAGGCGGCGCAGCGCGCTCTGCAGCCAGTCCACCCCGCAGCTCTTCTGCCGCAGCAGCAGTTCCTGCAGAGCCAGTGTTTGTGTCGCGCTGTCTCGTTACCTCATCGCGTACTGGTGGAACTGCCAGCACTGGTGCTCGGTGGCGGCGGGCGCGGCGCGCGGCAGGCGGCGCAGCGCGCTCTGCAGCCAGTCCACCCCGCAGCTCTTCTGCCGCAGCAGCAGTTCCTGCAGAGCCAGTGTTTGTGTCGCGCTGTCTCGTTACCTCATCGCGTACTGGTGGAACTGCCAGCACTGGTGCTCGGTGGCGGCGGGCGCGGCGCGCGGCAGGCGGCGCAGCGCGCTCTGCAGCCAGTCCACCCCGCAGCTCTTCTGCCACAGCAGCAGTTCCAGGAGGACCTCCGCCACCTACCACAAATAAATATCTAACTGTATCTTGACCGCTCATATCATCGCTCGCGCCTTGTGGGACGGAGCGGCCGCAGTTCCGTCGCGGTACTGCCCCGCCGGGTGAGACCCGCTCCGAGGAGACGGGAGGCCCAGCGAAGCGATCAGCGGTCAGGAGTGGCGAACCGCTCCGTGGCTTCCCTGTTTGTCTGTCGGTCAGTCAGTCGGACGCGTGACCAGGTCACGCGGCGCGTCCATCTGGGGGTCGCGTGTGATATGGCGCGATGCGTCTGCTGTGGGAGTGTCGGGAGGCGTCTGCAGTCCCGAACATCCTGTCGGCGAGTCGCGCCACAAAGTCATCGACGCTCTCGATCTTCAGGTCGCGGGCCAGGGTGCGGTTCCGAACGTACCGCGGTGCTCAAAAAAGCAATTTAACTCTGACAACATAGAATCGAACCAACGCCTTCAGCATTTATGATTCCACGTGGTTTAAGCTGAGCTAAAACGTAGATTGTATCTTGACTAATGTAACACTAACATATAAGTCTATTTTCCACCCTTTTGTTAAGCAACTAAGCCCCTCCCTTTTGGATTTAGACTTTTTGGGTAAGGTTACCCATATTTAATCATAAAAACTTTTCACTTTTACCTTTTCACATTGAACCCCAAAGCAGGATGGCTATGGTTATCGTCGAAAAGAGTCATAATCCTCTACAATTTCTTTACCCCTTGATTCACTCATCGAAAGGTGCAAAATTTGGCACTATTTCATCGAGAAAAGGTAGCCCGAAGTCGTGATTGTGAGGTTGTTACCTTGTCCTTAACCTTCGAGGTAGCGTCGGTAATGTTGGCGAGTCTCACCTCAGAGAGCATGTACGCGTGCAGGTGCAGCACGGACGCCTCGAGCAGCGCGTACGTGAGCGTCTCCCCGCACTGCATCAGCGCGCCGCTCACCATGTCTGCAAACACACCACACACCACCGTACACAACTACAGCTGCAGATGATCCGCCGCAGTGGCGATCACGCAATTTTAATTTCAAAATTATATGATGCGAAATCTTAATCTTAATAATAATATATATAAATCTCGTGTCACAATGTTTGTCCGCGATGGACTCCTAAACTACTGAACCGATTTAGTTCAAACTTCATGAATATCTGTCATTTGGTCCAACTTAAAAGATAGAATAGTTTTTATCCCACGTGGACGAAGTCGCGGGCATCAGCTAGTAGTATTATGATATTGCATGAAATATGACAATGATGATATTAAGACCGTCACACAACAATAAAGTCCTACCGATTACCATTGCGTAATGAGAGGATCGCAATGTCTGCTGTACGACATGACAGTCCTACTTTTTGCGATAAAGCTAAGACGTCAGTCCAACTAATGGTTGACCGACTCTTAGCTTTAAGGCAAAAAATAATGGCTGACCATTACGCCACTAGAGTCCTACCTTTCTTTCACGTTTCTGATACGAACCGCTAAGGTGTGGAACGCCTTTCCAGCCTCCGTGTTCTCAGCCAAATACAATCTGGGTGCCTTCAAGAGAAGAGTGAATAGGCATTTTCTAGGCAAGCGCACTCCAACCTAGACCTCATCATTGCTTTCCATCAGGCATGATTGCCGTCAATCAAACCGAACGGTGCTACCCACATAAGGTACGCGAAACCAAAATTATTTAATTTTTTTATTAAAACGAATTTGCTCGAGTTACTAACCGTTGAGGAATTCCCTCGTGAAGAGACGACCTCAATAAACTAGCAGTAGCAGCACGGCGCACTAGAGGAAGAAACCCAGGGTGCTTTATTCCACCATGACTGCGGGATTCCTCTGAGTGTGTGCCTACCTTTCAAGTGTTGGTCGTCAGTCCTGGTGGCGGAGGCCAGGCGCGTGAGGTCGTGCAGGAACTTCATCAGCGACGAGTTGGCGTCGCTGTGGTCCAGCGCGCAGGCCACCACGGCGCACTGGAGGACCGAGTTCAGGGTGTCTCCTTCCACCAGGGCTGAGGGGTTTCTCTGGAGATACCTGAGGTATAAAGAGTTACGTGTTACACTAGGGATTATTTTAGCCGGAGAACTGGCGATGAATTTAAAGAAGGTACATTTCCTTTATGCCTATGTGAATAAATAAAGATTTCCATCTGCACATTTGCCCCACAACATGATTCCATAAGACATAATAATGAGGAAGTAGACGTAAAAAGCTTGACCCAATGTCGGTGAATTAGTTAATAATAAATAAATATATAAGGTGGTGTCAAATTATCTGCCACCGTTCCAGGAGGTGAATGTGCCATACATATACACTTCAATAGTGAAGAAATCTCAGTCCACGGGCTAAATTTTTTTTTAATTAAACATTAACATATCGCATCATGTTGCATAAACATGTTTAGTACAGTTATCGCCTCGTAACGGAAATCAGCTGTTTGGGTGCGGCGTGAGAGCGTTGACCTTGGGTTGCGACGTAATTTTAAATTAAAAATAAAAAAAAATATTGAGCCTGGGGACTGAGATTTCTTCACTATTGTTAGTGTATACGTATGGCACATTCACCTCCTGGAACGGTGGCAGATAATTTGACACCACCTTATATAAAATACTCATAACTCACCGCACACACAGTCGAAACAGGTCGTCCACGGTGTCCGGGTTGTCCTTGAGGCCGGTGGGCGTGTCGAGCTGCGCCAGCGCGCGCGGCAGCATGGCGTGCAGCAGCCTCGTGAGGTGCGGCTCGGCGCGCGGGGGCTCGGCCAGCGCGTCGCACAGCACGGCGCACAGGTACAGCAGGCACGAGTGCGCGCGCGCCGAGTACAGCGCGGGCAGCGCGCCGCACAGCGCGGGCAGCAGCGGCGCGGCGTGGCGGCCCGCGCTGCGCACCATGAAGCGCACGCAGCGGCACGAGCGCTCCATCACGCGCCCGTCCGACACGTATCTGACGCACCAACCGTGCTTTTATACTAGTGTTGTTATCTCGCTGCAGACTCGGTCATAAATCATTCGAGTATTTCGCTTTTGTTGAGTTGTGCATTATTGCACCGATTTATGACCGAGTCTGCAGCGAGATAATAACACTACTATAAAATGTGACTTTTGTTGATATATAAAGTAGAAACCGGTAAATACGATTTCTCGTTTATTACGCCATTTTACGCTGCAACTTGAGGCATGTTTTCATACATTTCATAACGTTTAATACGCTTTCTCGCTTAAAACGCGTTTTTGGTTGGGTCCCTGTGAAATCGTCTTAAATCGGTTTTACTGTAATTAGTTACAAGAATAATATTATATTATTCTAATGAAATAAATAAGTGTTGCCTGATTCACATATTATTTTGACATACTGAGTGAAATGACTGATGATAAAATTTCCAGTGATCTCAGAAAATGTATTTTTATGAATCTAATTTGCTTAAATACCCATGACTTATCTAAATCCCATGTCGTTTCTAAATGAACAATTTCACTGATCATTCCACAACCGTTGCGTTTTGTGAATTTCTACCCTGGACTGTATGTACGTTGTGTAACTTGTGTTTGCATAAAATATAAAACTCACTTGTTCATAACTTGGTTGATAACGGGCCAGGCGTCTTGGAAAGCGGGCATGCAGGGATGGCTGGTGGTCACAGATGAAGGCAGCACGTCCACGTCTCTGAACAGAGCTGCGAGTCTGTCCAACCACAGCACGGGGTCGGTGCTGGTGCCCTTTTTCAGCTCCTTGTTATTCTTCACAAGATCTGTCAGACCGGCCAGTTGAACTGATGTGGCTTCTCTCATTGCAATGGTCAACTGTGAAGTAAGGATGAACCCTTAATATCTCATTTCATTTCATTTATTTCAGCTTTCATGTACAATATTTGGTTCTTTCTATTATTATAGGTACTATGAGACCCTGTTAGGGCGTTGCTGTTTTTAATAATTGGTCGGGGGACCAATTTTGTCGTCTTTCATATAGTCATCAATTGCGTAGTAACTTTTTTTTATAAAGTAATCCTTTCACGACTTTAAAAATATTTTTTGATCATTTTCGTTCCTGACATAGTTAGGGAGGTTGTTGTATATTTTTATCGACATTACATAAGGACTCTTACTATGAAGAGTTAATTTCGACTCTCAAAACATTACAAGATGGAAGTCGACATAGCACAAGAAATAATGTGCAGAAACCAAGCATAAGAAAATTCTTTGTAAGATGAATAAATGCACCATTTATTAGACTAGATAGCTGTCATATCACATTGATGCTTAAGATGTAGATTTTGAAATGAAATCAAAGGAATACATTTTTTTTATTCTGTTCCTCTGCAATTAGTTGGACATTGGGTCGTGCTTGACGGAGTTTCCTATTGGCTGTAGAATATAGATCGGAGACACTATTTCTTTTTAATCTACAGTACCGGAGACTGCATTCTCCCTCCAGTATGCTTGCCAAGCTATTTATAAATATATATCAGGACATTACACACATCGCAATCTAGCCCCAAAGTAAACGATAATTTGTGTTATGGGTACTAGATAACTGATAAATATACATACATACTAATATACTTAAATATTATTTAGTGAAAAACACCCAGACACTGGAAAACATTCATGCTCATCACACAAACATTTACCAGTAGTGGGAATCGAACCCACGACCTCTGACGAAGACGGCAGGTTCGCTGCCGCTACGCCATTCGGTCGTCAAACTTTAAAATTTATGTGAGACGCGAGTCGTTACTGATATTGCCCACTGTATCGTTCTACTTATAAATAGAACTAAAGGAATACATATATAATATATAATATAAATTTCTTTATTTCCAGACATTAAATCCATATTATACAATTTGTTAGTAACAAGTTTTCTTATAATCTATGTTAGTAATTAATTTAAACAAATATTAATTAATGTCACCAATATACAATTACCAATGTCAAAATATAATTAAATTGTGTTTAGTTCAAGTAGCGGCTTGGACCTTTCCACATATGCATAGCAACCCAATGCCTCAAGAAGGGGTTCTCCCACTTCTCTATCAACGTTCTCAGAATACCGTTGGAACTGCCGCGCAATCTACCCATCACAGATGGGGCTCTTTTCCTCATTATGGCATGGAAGTCATCAGTGTGAGCTTCCGCAAACATCTGTGACGCACTGCACCAGCGCGGCAGCCCCATCAGCACTCTGAAACCGTTGTTATATTGTACTCGTAGGTCGTTGTAGGCCCTCTGAGTATACGTCACCCATAGGCTGCCAGTGTAGAAAGTTTGACAGTATGCTTTGAAAAGAGTAAGCTTTACTTCTCTGTTACAACGAGCAAACCTACGGGATAGCATATTACATCGGACCGCCAACGCCCTACGCTCCCTCTCTATATCCTTAACATCGGTCATATCCTCGGTCACGATATGCCCTAGATATCTAAATTCTGTGACTCGCTTTAACTCGACCCCGTTAAGCGTGACCGGTGGTATATCATCGACGTTATTGCCCCTGCCCTTAAATACCAAGAGCTCACTCTTTTTTACATTATATACAAGCCCATGTGACGCAGCATATGACTCGCATATCTTGAGTAGTTTTCTGATTGCTCTTATCGATGGGCTTAGCAGGACCATATCATCTGCATAACTAAGGTTATTGATCATGGTACCATCAATAGAGCATCCGATTCCCGTTCTGCTCAACTCATCGATAAGCTGGTTCATATAAATATTAAACAGAGCAGGAGATGTTAACCCACCCTGTCTCACGCCACATTCAAGCCTATAAAAGGAATACATAACGTAAATTTTAGTGTTACCTGGTCGTGAGGCAGCCTTCCTATTGCCGCGGCGAGCGCTCGCATCAGGGTGGAGGAGGTATGCAATGGTAACGCCAGCTCGTCAGCGAGGCGGGCAGCTTGCAGGAGGGTGGACGCATGAGAAGCCGCTTGGCTGCGACAGGCTTTGCAAATATTCTGAAACAGATCAAAAATAATAAACATCAAATTTAACTCAACTATGGTATAAACTTAAATCACATTCATACATTTTGGTGATAGTTGGGAGATCACAGGTTTATTGAAACATCATTTGCGAGTTATATTGTTAAATTGTATTAATCAGGCTCCATATTGCCTTATAGAACCAATTATTCAAAATATCCTCTCTTAATCTTCTCATCAAGATTTATTTAAAATCTTCAAAAGCTCAATTTAAAAAAAGACAACAATACACTCTTTAAAAGTGAATCAGTTTTTTCAATCAGTGAATCAATTTCTATTTCAATCTCTATATTATATAAATTTGTAATTATCTGTAATTTTTTACTTGTCCACACTATCTCCTGTAACTGGCTGTATAGATATTTCAATCCACGAAGACGCGCCCCACTCTGTCAAAATCGCTAATGTTTCATTCGATTCGTATGAAGTTTGACAGAGTGGGGCGCGTCGTCGTGGATTGAAATATCTATAACTTTTCCTATAAAATATTCTTTGATCAGAACATAAAGTGTAAATACAAAGTGAAAGTTCACCTGTAAAGCTACAGCAGCTGCGTTCGCTAGCCTCTGATCATGTAGCGCTCGGATCAGGTTCTGAAGACTCGCCTCCAGGCACTCGGGATGTCTCTCGATCCACTCGCACAACTCTCCTAACAGCAGGATGCATGTTTTGCGCACCGCCGGGTGGCTGTTCTCAGGCATTGAAAGTATTGCTTCCACTACTTTTGGCACATATTCGTATTCTTCGCTGAAATTAACATAAACGGTGTATATGAGTTGTAAGCTATATATAGAAAACCCTTAACTGGAAATTTTTGAACTTAAATCTTTATTCCATATGGGTTAGGCTGTCTAACTTAACGGTGTAGAAGCCGTATTTAAGCGATTTTGAATGAAGTTTTATTCAAAAACTATAAAGACTATTACTTTAAAATTTGCACGTCATGTATTTTAGGTCTTTAATCTAAAATCGCTAAGAAGCAGAAACACGATTGGATAAAATTTTCTCGATAGAAAGTTCTCCCAAAAGTTGCTCCAAAATCTCAGTTTATCTAGTTTTTATCAGACACTACATTGGATGTAGTTGTAATTGTTGTTTTAAAGTGTTACCGACACTTTAAAACAAAAATAATAATATCTAAAAACGCTAAGTAACAGATTTTTGATAACTAGCTTAGTTTTTGAGTAATTAGGTAAAAGGTCGTTTTTCTGTTATATTCTTCCGCGACGCTGCATGTCGCACCTACAATCGTATCCGTAAGAATGAGAAAGACAAAAATAAATTAAATAAATCCCCTTAAAGGCACTTCTATTATTTTCTATTATATTCTATTATATGATTTGTAACTATTCACAGTAAGTTTATTAAGTTCAAGATAATAAACTGTATTTGTTACATTACAAATAACTGTAGTCATAAAAGACTGCACTAGAAGTTAACGGCCTACAAGCCGTATTTAGGTGATTTTGAATGAAGTTTTATGCAAAAACTATAAAGACAATTACTTTCAAATTTACACGTCATGTATTTTGGGTCTTTAATCTAAAATCGCTTAGAAGCAGAAACACGATTGGATAAAATTTTCTCGATAGAAAGTTCTCCCAAAAGTTGCTCCAAAATCTCAGTTTTTCTATGTTTTATCGGAAACTACAATGGATGTGTAATTATAATTTTTGTTTTAATGTATCGGTAATAATAATATCCTAAAACGCTTAGAACAGATTTTTGATAACTGGCTTAGTTTTTGAGTAATTAGGTAAAACGTCGTTTTTCTGCTATATTCTTCCGCGACGCTGCATGTCGCACCTACCAAATCTCCGTGAGAGTGAGAAAGACAAAAATAAATTCAATAAATCCTCTTAAGCTGTCTAACATTTAAATGAACAATTGTCATGGTTTTAATTATAACTGGAACTACTGAACCCCAAATCTGCTGGAAAATTGCACTCAACAAAAACAACGAAAATGAAAAATCTTTATTTTCACATAGGCCTAGGCATAATTAATGAAAAGTCAAAACTCTACCTCCAGGTTCGGAAAGCAGGTTTGCACCCAGAAGAACTCGCAAGAAACTTGGCACTTGCTCTTCAAAAAAAATGTCATTATATACAATTTCTTAAATAATATCAAAAATTATTACATAATTTTTAAGACATCTTTTTTTTTTTTTAATCTTTACAAGTTAGTACTTGACTGCGATCTCACCTGGTGGTAAGTGATGATGCAGCCTAAGATGTTATCGTACTAACTTGGGAGGGTAAGTAAATTTACCCCAACGGTTTCTACAAGCATTGCACCGGAACACTAAATCGCTTGGCGGTGCGTCTTTGCTTGTAGGGTGGTAACTAGCCACGGCCAAAGCCTCCCACGAGACGAGGAGATGGAAATAATTATATCCCTGTCATTCCAAGAATTCTTGTCATTAAAAATTCTTGGACATTTTTATTCACTCCTTCCTGTGTGAAGCCATAAGATGAAATACTCACGGCAATATATTCTTAGCAACAGCCTGCATGATGAAGAGCGCAGCCTCAGTTTGCTCCCATGACAAGTCAGCTTGTAGCGTGGCAAACATCTGGCGAAACACAGAGCTCGACCCCACAATGAACACAACATCCTTGATCAGCTCCATTACTTTCATCCTGAAGTCCTGAGGAAAGAGATAAGCATTTTTGAACCTTGTGTTTTGTCTGTGCTGTATGCTAATGCATGAATACTATCATTATGTTACGCCACACAGCCTGGGCCAATAGCACTGCGCATCGCCACCTGCCAGCCAATCACAAGCAAGCCTACATTGTGCCATAGCCAGCCAGCCAACCACGGTCACCCATGCCACCTCAGCCGCCGAATGCGACCGAGCCAAACCGTAGCCAAAACGAAGCCACTAGCCGCCCTTCCACTATTCAGTTAGTGGGAAGTTGGCTATAAATATGACTGCGAGTTCATTTTACGGGTCTTAGTCAAGTCTTTGTGAGATCGCGTAAGTGCAGTAAAGTTATCACGAAAGTTAGTGTTATAATAGATACAGTAGTGAGTTCAGTTTAATAGCTGCTAAGTGTAATTGAGTCAGTATTAACGTTTCATTCGGTGTTCAAATACGCGTGAGTTTATACTTGTAAGGTGAATTCGCATTAAATAATCCGTGTGATATCGACGTCTTGCATTTTATTTATGCCCACTGTCACAATTAGCATAAACATTTAGCTGGGGGTGATTGTCTAAGGTGATATAATTTCCTTGGTTAACTTGCTAAAAAAGTAATCAACTGACCAAATTTACTGCCAATAGTAGTTTACATTGTGTATAGTCTATAAATAATTAATCAATCACAGTTTGGACCACCAAAATATGGTAAACAATTTTTTTGTCCTCTGAATATATCTGCATTTAGCCGTCCAGTACTTTATTCATCACAACTAGTAATAATGTCTGCCCATATATTGGCTTTTCGTGTCCTCATTTTACTCAACCAGTTAGGGGGCAAAATTTTTAGGCAATTACGAGATTATCTAATTGTTAGAACCAGCTGTGAAATGCAGAAACATAGAAAGACTTTATTGCTTATGCAACAGGAAAAAACGAGTTAGAACTTATATGTATGCAATTTTTTATGGTCTAGTAATCTCTAGCTGACAAACAACCAATTGGTGAGAAGAGAGAAAGTGTTCCCTCAAAAGTATAACATGGGGGTTATTCAAGGGGCATAAACAAATTTCTTTAGAGCCAGAAATTATATACTTACAAAGCTTATGCTTTATATACTTACAAAGAACTCATCTTCCTCAGGCAGCTGCAGCAGGTCTGGCTCGCACTGGCAATGCCTGGCGAGGGCCTCTATCAGCCGCTCTATGTGAGGCTTGAACACATCAGTGAGTGGCTGGTAGTCCCTCTCATACACTTCCTCTGACAGGCGGTACCACAAGTTGAAGGTTATTTTTGCTACCTACAAAATTTACATTTTAATAAAAAGTAAAATTTTTTGTTAAAATTTGCCCAAGTGCTAGTTAAAATCTGCAATGTTTCAGTATGACGATGAATATGACATTATCCTCATCCAGTCTTTATGTTTCATCCAGTTTTTGTGTTTTTATTTGCCATTATAAGTTTTAATTATAAGTAACTTGAAATATGGAATCTGTTATTGCAGATCTCTGTTTTCAGCTTTATATTTAATTACTTGTTTTGGTTTTTTCTAATCTCACATCAGCATCCTTTACTTGCAGTAACCAAATGTGTATGTAAGAACTTCAAACTTCACTTGTGTCTCAAACTGCCTTTAGTACAATCTGAGACACAAGTGAAGTTTGAAGCACACATGTAATGTATTTGTAAACTTGGATACCATTATCAAAGCAGGTGTTAGTTTATGACATAAAAGAACTGTACAATATACATAGGTGTGGACCAAAAGGAATGATCGATTTGTAAGATATCTTAGATTAATATTAACCCTCACCTCATAATCATGGTGTCCCACACACATCAATACCAATTCTAAGGATCTCATGGCGAAATGGGCAGTTCCATTGGATGTACTCAGTATTATTTTCCCTAAAAACGTCTCGGCCAGCTCCGTGAAAACCCTGGCATAGTTGGCAGCCTTCTCCTCCTCCTCGTGAGCCACCACCATGTGATAGCTAGCTTCTAATGCAGACACATTGTCAAATAGGAGCTTCTCTACTTCAGTATTGTTACTATTCTGTTCCAAGCAATGTAGTATTGCACAAATACAATCAGCAGCAGCGTCATGTAATATGTTTATGGACGTATGATCCTGAAGAACTTGCAAACTGAACCCTATCACTGCATTATTAGGCACTTCCTGTATACTTATAGCTTTAACCTGAATCCATGAAGTCATACACTTAATAATTTTCAATGCTAGCTGAGAATTTGGATTACTATTAATACATTCCTTAAGAAAAAATGTCACAGCTTGCGCATTTGCACGCAGCTCACTTTTTATTTCCTCCCTGCGGTTCTCTCCTAGTTTTAAGCTCGACGAATCGATTTCCTGAGGTAACACTGTTAATATCTCTAGTAGCACATAGTAATTTTTGTTTGAAAATAGCTTAATTAGGTCGCTGACACAGTTTTGCCATGTCAACATCTGCAATGCTAGGTCGGCTAAGGCTAGAGACAACTGAGTGAGGATCGCTGAGCTCGTGTCAGGAGAGATTCCTTCTAAATGTGCCACTAAGGAGTCCCTGAGGGATACAACAGCCTCTTGGGGTAATTCTGAGAGGTTATGTTGAACTTTCGATCGCATAGTCTGCGCAGCGAAGAAACACGACGAAACATCCTTCTTCTGCTGCAAAAGCTGGTCTGCAACTTTCCACGAATGTATCTGCAATAACAATTACCCTAGTTTTATAAATAAAATAGAAAATCGGGCCATGCGACTGGTTAGACGGTAAACCAAATATGAAATGATTTTGTCAGTGGAAAGTGTTCATTACCGATTTCTGTACGTCTCCAAGCCAGGTGGAAGCTTTTTCTTTTTCGTTTCCATTGGGGTTATCATACAAGGCACTGATGGCCTGGTAAATAGTGTCCATTGAAGGCGATTCCATGCTTAGCACTGCACTTCACTGATGAGTAAACCTCAAAGTTTTACTGGCAAGACACGAAAGCCATTAATCATCATATTTTAAATAAAATTATTGTTATAAATGCACTAAAAAGTCAGAATATTCTCGTGAAAGAATCAAACTAATAAACAACGTCAATCAAAACGACATGAAAACGACAAACGAATGTGTTTTTTTGAGGTAGAAACGTAGGTTCACAGCTCACACTTCACAGAACACATTACCGTAAAACGGGGATACTAGGAACGGCGGGGTAAATAGGAATAAATTTCTGACTTTCTAAACTGTCCTGTTTTTTGTCATCCTAAGCATGAGAGATCAATTGTTTTTTATTTTTGAACGAGCTTATTATTTTTTCTACTGGCAAGACTAACCAGTTTTAAACTAGCCAATCAGGTTATATTAAAAAATCGCGTTGAAAGTGAGGTCGTCGTGGACACGTGAAATTTGTTGTTTTTAACTTTAAGTTTTTGATGTGTTCTAATGAGGAAGTGTTGAAATTGATTTAATTATTATAATAATAGTGGATTGAAATTTGAAGGAACATTAAGAGGTAAGCAAATAATTGCGTAATTTCATCGTAAACCTTAATTTTAGATGAATGCTCGTTTTAAGGTCATTTTGGGGATAAAAGGAACGCGAAGGGGGGAAATAGGCACATGAACAGGCCTAATTGGAACAGCACGGGGGCTATTTGGTACGAACAAGAGGTAAATAGGAATCATGAAATAGGGTTGTCAAAAACCAAAGTTTAATTACTATAATACTTAATTAAAGTTAATTTTACTTCTAAATTTATTAAAGCTAAAAACGATTACTATTAAACTTATTAAAGTTAAAAACTATTACTATTAAACTTATTAAAAATAAAAACTATTTATTAAAAACTTCTTTTGGCCGTAATCCACTATTTACATTATACACAATAAAAAAAATGAATATTTAAGTAAAGTTTATGGGTGCCAAAAATGCTTGATTTGCCACCAACAGTCAGGCCACCGTTCGCTCAGCAGCCACCTATAGAATTTTGACAGATGGCGCTACTGTTTTTTTAATTATGATTAATGAATTTAATCTATTATGAATAATGATTGATATAATCTAAATTATTAATTTTATTCTTCATTGAGTGAAGCATTGTATTCAAATAGTACAACTGTTTTCTTAAAAACATTATAATGTCTTAATGTTTTTTTTTTCAGAATGCCTCGTAACTACACACCCAAGCCAGCCGCTAAGCGTTACATAAAGTACTTCATTTTTTTATTTAAGTAACTTGTAAGCTAAACATTTAATAGTAATTTTGTATAAGCTATTCTAAAGAGAAGGCCATAAATAAATAAGGAATAGACTGATTATAATACTGTTTTTCTAGCTCAATGCCATATTTTTGTTACTTGTATTATGTACCCTAGCTACAATAAAAACTTGATCTCAAAAAGTTTTTATTTTTACTATACCTACCTACAGTCTACACACATAAAATAAGATAAGCAGCATGATTAGATTAAATAAACTGAAACTTTTTTTAAATTAGGTAGGTAGGTACTTACTTTGGATAAATACTGGATTTGGATAGACAGCCCTGAGTAAAATTCCTATTAACCCCTCTCTTGAACCTATTAACCCCATCGGGGGTAAATTGGAATCCAGCATAGTTTTTGGTGAATATTTTAAAATCTGGCAATATTTTGAGAATCCAAAGCTACTTAACATCTAAAACAGCTTACCGGACATTCAAAACTGTACCACAACACACCCTATTTGTTGCGGAAGAAGGTTTAATTTCCAGTTGAAGTTGAAGATCGGACCTATTTACCCCGTTTTACGGTATCACACTGTTCTGTTTTTTTTTTACTTTTCAGCACAGTCACAGACTACAAAAGAAGTCTATGGCCCGTATATAAAAATTACCTACTCTGTGAAGCGTAGCGCTTTTCGCTTGTTTTTCGTCATTGATTAATGCCCTCTGAGTTATCTATTGTCTACGCATTGGTCTATGCCTGTTATAAAAAAACATATTGGTCTATGATGTTATTTAATTAAAGTTCCATTGGTAATTAGTCTGTGTTTTGAGTCAAAAACGGAAATCAATCAATCAAACAAATCCAATCAAAGATCTCTCTGCTGTGGTTGTCTATGAGAAAAACGATTGTCAATTCAGTTTGTCAAAGCAAAAAATCAAACAAATGTTCCGCACGAGCGTGTCAATTATTAGTCGAGGTGTTTCTGCATTAGTGAAACCAACATACAGTCGAGCGGTCCATACAACATTATACGCTATGGCTCCAGTCAAGGTAATACTCGTTTTCATACATTATTTGTAAATTACGTAATAAAGGCTTATAAGTTTAATCATTTCCAAGGTTGGGGACAAACTGCCGGCAGTGGATCTCTTCGAGGATTCTCCGGCTAACAAAGTGAATATTAGCGAGTTGACGAGCGGTAAGAAGGTCGTGCTCTTCGCCGTCCCCGGCGCGTTCACTCCCGGATGCTCCAAGACTCACTTGCCGGGATACGTGCAGAACGCTGACAAGCTGAAGTCGGAGGGTGTTTCCGAGATCGTTTGCGTGTCTGTGAATGATCCCTACGTGATGGCCGCTTGGGGAGCACAACATAACACCAAAGGAAAGGTAATTTACAACAAAATCCAATGATCTATGGGTTTTTTTAAATATTATATTTAAGCCTAAAAACAAATCACATTTACAATGATCTTGCAAAACTGGGCTACCAGTTTATGTGAACATGGCTTAAGTATGTGAATAAAATACTGATAAGTACCATACACTTCCAAAGCAGAGTCTTAAAATCTCTGTTGAAGTTCAGATAGGCATATAATGATGAAGTTGGAAACTAAGAACCTTTACCTTTGCTGACTCTTTTTGTCTCCATGCAATAAAATGTTTCCACTTATAGCTTAGTTGATAAGCAACGTAAGTGTATTGATTGACCTCTAAACCTGCACTCGATAACATTTACATAAATTATGAACCATTGACTGAATAAAACCGTATACATATATGACTATGTAACTTTTTAGTACATTTTCTTGTTTCAATATTTTGAATACAGGTACCTATTTTTTTTTATTTGAAAATTTGGTGTCCCCTTTCATAAAAAGAGATCTTGTATAACAAATTAATTTTATCAATAAATATTCACTAATATAAAATAATAATATACTAACATACATAAAACAATAATATACAATAATATATAAACATACAATTAAATACTAAATAATTAAACTGCGAACATGACGCAAAGCCTGGAGTACACAGGACAGCCAAATGCTTTAGCTTTTGTGAGGACCAAAACAATTCGATCTCTATGTGAGTCAGTTATATATTCTTATAATATAAAAACACACTACGCATCTATATCGATTGTTCTGTTCCTCTCAATAGTAATTTTGGCTATCCTGATCGCGTATTTCAGGTACCTATTTAAATTTATGGTTTAGTTTAAATACAACATAGGATGTTGTTACAATTTCAGACTTTAGTGGCAAATCTAGCAATACAACAGTCTTATGAATGTTGTCTAGATTTTTTTATAATGTTTGTCACAATAGCAGTAAATAAAATAAATCTCACACAAAACTAACCTTGAACTCAAGTACAATGGACAAACAAAATGCAATAAAACTGTTTTTGTTATCTATACTGATAGTTGAAAAGTTTATAGGTAACCCTGGGAACAATTCCTTTCACACAACAAACAAAAAACAATCTTATGAGATTTTGCTATTGAAAATGCCAGTTTGAAAATATTGCACTAACCTAAGCAGACAACTTGTATTAAACAATTAGAAAATAAGAATGTCCTATATTGTTCAAGGAGATACCATACATTATTTTAATAATACAAACAAATATTTTCTCAGGTTCGTATGTTAGCAGACCCCAGTGGAAACTTCATTAAGGCATTAGACCTTGGGACAAACCTGCCACCACTCGGTGGATTCCGTTCCAAAAGATTCTCAATGGTCATCAATGACAGCACGGTTGAGGAGCTGAACGTGGAACCAGATGGAACAGGCCTGTCGTGCTCCCTTGCTGATAAGATTAAAGTGAAGAAATAAAATGTTGTACTTCTGTAGTTTCTAAAACTCATATCTCAGTTACAATGTGATTCCCACGCCTAGCTTTATTCAGATCTTTTAGACTGTCTGAGCACCCCCTTGTGATAATGCTTTTATGGAATTATAGTATAATGGATACCTACTTTAATGTTCAATATGTTTTTTATTAAAACTCCAATACAGTCCAATTGACCTTCATGCTGAAATTGATTGTTAGAAGTAGCTTTCAGGTAGGTTCCCCTTGTAGGCTGAATCTAAAGTTGAGGTAGGTAGATGTAAAAATTTATTATTAGGGTCTGTTCACCCAAACTGGACATGAGCGAGGATTTTGATCACGATTAAAATGGAGGTTCAGACAATTTGTCTGGTCAAAAGGTCTGAATCAATTTTACTTAATATAGGTGAATCCACGGGTCTGCCCGTGAAATTCAATTTTTTTGCAGTTTTTCGCTTTTTGGAAGCTAGTGAGATATAATATGCTTATTGGCACTAAAATTGCGGCATTAGCAGTATCATCTTTTCATGTTTAAGTATATCGAAATCTTAACTTTTAATTATTGATCATTCTCAGAAATGAGTTAAGCATGCAAACAGCTTAATTTTATTTTGTAGAATAATGGATGGAAATCGTGGGTACATTTCATGCGTTATTTTAGTTTTTTTTTTTTATTTTTTTTTTACGCGCTACAAAAATAAAAATTTTATTTGGTCACATCACATGCTGTTACATGCTGTTAAACAATCTTTGGCTGTACAGGTTTTTGTCTTGGGCATAGGGCGCTATTCATTGGGGCTCTCAGTTATTACCTCGGTTATTACCTAATCTGTGGCACTGCCTCGCTGTGACACTGACATTAGCATTCATGTCATTTTATGACATTGACAATTTGACACTCGTAAACAACGGGCCCACAGATCACTATTATATTAACGGGCCTTCGGGGACGGGTGGGCAGCAATATTTGCTCAGAATTGTTTTTAAATAAAATTAATTATTATGACTAAAACTGCCAAATATGTTTAAGAAACTACAATATTGTGGTACAGTGCTCTTTTTTTTAACGTTAATTTATATAACTCGTTTAGTTTTAAGTGAGATTTTCGAAGATGAAACCTCGGAGGTCGATGAGTGGCTCGACCAGAATGATCTCGGCGATTTTAAGAAGTTGTTCAAAGACCTGGGTAAGTCCACTTATGTGTATCAATACTAGATAGTACTCCAACTGTTTTGTAGCTCTGCAGGCTAGAAACTTATTGAAAACTAACAGCTTGACCTCATTTTAGTTGAAGTCAAAACTCCACTTCATTTGTTCTGAATATTAGCTAAGTCTCAGTTTTTAGAGTCATTATGAGGTCTGCATTATCGTCAGCCTGTACCTGATTCATTACTAACCGAAGGCTAGTATTGCAATCATAAATATAAAGTTAAAACCCACCAATGCTGCACTGGGGATATTAAAAACAAGTCTATGTTATTCATTTCATTCATGGCTAGAGTACCCATACACCAGCATCCAACATTTATGCTCATTAATAATTCACTTTATAAAATGAACAGATATTATAAAATACATTTATAACCTGTATTCATGATACTGGGTATCACCATTGACATCCACATGAGGTTGAGCCGTTTTGGAGGAGGCAACAAACATGACACGCAAGAATTTTATATATTAGATTATTTTAGTAAGTATAGATACTCAGATGATGAAGAAAGAAAAGTGGAATGATCCATTCAAAGAAAAACTTTACAAATGGCTCATCCAAAAATGCTTCTTTGCTTTGAAACATATACATATAAATGTTATGTATATTTAAATAAATAATCATATAGTATGCTATAACCCTTTTGACATTTTTAAATCTTGACAATGTATTTACACTTAGATGTTTATAATAATTAATGTTATTACATTAATGATCCTGAATTATTATCATTGCAAATAATTAAGTAATTCTCAAATCATAACTTGTATACATATAATTGTAACCTTTTCTCTTGTAACACAAATGACTTTCTGCTACTATGTATTGAGGGGACAATAATAATTAAATAAATAGAATAAGATGATATTTGAACAAATAATTAATATAATTCTTGTAGCTCTACTACTTCTATTAGGTAGTAGTTATTTGAAAATTTCTGTTAAAAATATTTTCTCACTAATTATAATTATTAAATTAACACGACTAAATTCTAAACTTAATTTTGTCATTAAATGTAAAATTTAGAACTCGTAATCTTATTATGTACTGCCACTTATTTGGGGTCCAAATATGACAAAATGACTCGTCTATATGATGGGCCAGCAGTGGCGCCAGCACTGGCAAACAAGATGGCCATGCGATGGTGGGAATGTATCATTCGAGATGGATATGGATGCATTAGCTGCTGCAGCAATGTACAGGATGTCCCACTGCTATGCCACACAGGGGATAGTTACTTAAATAGAGCTTAGTTGAAACATTTTACTGTAAGTAGACTTCATTTTAATTTAAACAACAATTTTTTAAAATAATTGTCTGATTGAACCCAGACTTGAACATGCTATGTGAGAAAAAATTACCCTGTTAAGCAACAGGTCTCATATTGATTGTCAGTATCATATTGATTGAAAGGCTTCATCATATATATAAATCATTTGATTTTCATTTGAGTTTCATAGAGATTCTCTTTTGTTAAATAACATAGCATCAGAATTATTGAGAACATGAAATTCAACATTTATCACAGATTATAAATATGTAGCAGGATTAGACCCTGTACAGAGCATACACTGTGGAATGGGCGACGTGTAGCGCGACAACATGACGTATGGCCAGTGCTGGCTGTCTGAAAGACTGTGGCCAACCCATCCCCAGCCTGCGTGCCATCAGTCATCCGTTACCTTCCACTATCCACCATCCCAGCATAGTGGGCCAGCGTAATGGGCTACACGTGTCAGCATAAAACATTGATTGAGGCTTTTTATCTTTTGTATGTTAAATTTAATTTTATGTTAAATTTATTTTAGATACATTTTGTCAACAATTATATGTAACTAAAGTCAAAAGTGTTGAAAAAAATATAATATATAGGTAGTTGGTTTATCTTGCACTTGCAATTTGAGATACCAATTCTCTGGCCAAAATTTTAAAATACTTAGCTTCCATCCATCACTAAAAATCCACTCTATCCACCTCACATGTAATTCAGTTTTCAAATAAATTAAACTTATAAAATCAGCATGACTAGGAATTGTTGTTTACTTCTTAACTCTTTACTTATGCATAGAAATTTTATATTCAGTCTGAAAGTTAGGCTTATGTAAAAAAAAAGAAAAAGTTTTCATTTTCATATTGCTTATTATCAAGTTTTTCTCATAAACCTTTATAAAATATTGTCGCTGGAATCGGATTTCAATAGTCATACATAGGATGCCCACTCCCAGGCTCGGCGGCGTCCCCTGACGTCAGTTTACCGCCCACCACCCTCCAAACAAAAGGCGGGTAGGGTGGGAAACTCCTTCACCCTCCACAGCTACCATAACGCCCGCACAGCTCAGTCGCGTCGCAGGCACCGTGTCGCACGGACGTCCCAACTCGATGCAAATCCCCCACACATGACAGGATTATCCATTTATGTGATAAAAACTTCCTCCCTTCTGTTTACTTGAATAATTCCAATCTAAAATCACCTCTGAATAATATTTAATATATTTTACTATCAATTTCTGTCATAAAAGTGTTCAAGCTCAGTCAAAGTAGATTGCAGTGTTACTTACGTTAATATTTTCGCCGACGGTAAAAGTTTGACAACATGTGGCAATTCGAGGACTCTGAGATCTGCTCCATTGGCATGATACACCCCTCCCACAACAGGTATTCAGGACTGTCGCTCCTGTCAGGAATGTCTACGTTTTCAGGTAATTGATTCAGTTATTTTCATTGTTGTTTACAAGAACACTGGCATAAATAATCACCATCGCTAGATAAGTGTAGAAGCACGAAGCTGGCAAAGAAAACCCGCGGTTTATCTCAAAAACAAAAATCTGAAAATTGATTTTGCTTTTGAGGATGTTTGCCTCACTTCTTCATTTTATTTTTTTTGCCTTTTACTTAATTATACAAACCCTGCAAAATACTCCCTGACGCAGTACACGCGTTGTAGTATTTCTGTATATTCTCAGCATGAGCTAGTCACGGGTATTTTATAATTTCTAAAATGTCCTGGGTCTGGTCTCCAAAGACTTCGGCCGTAGCTGAAAAACATTTTATGTAAAGTCCTACCATTTCACACCGCGATGTTCGGAATCCCAGTTTTGAATCGAAAAGAATGGACAAGGAACTTGATACTTAAACTTTTCAAAAAGACGCTTGCATGTTTGAGCATATAAACTGCATTGTTATTCGTCCTGCATCCATCGTTATTTACCATCAGGTAAGATCGCAGGCAAGTAGGTACCTATCTACGTACAATTTTTGTTACTGCATCATAAGTACTTGAGTTTGTTGCCTCCAGATGGTAAGTGACGAATGACGATACAGTCGAAATTCGAAAGTCTTCCGGTAGGGTGGCAACCACATTGGTCTTCTAACAGATAAATTGAACACAGATTTGTGATTGAATAAATAATACACTTTACCAATATTGCATTGAAAGGATAGCGATTCTCGGAGCAGATTATGTCTCAAAATCCTGTACCTTTCCATCATATTACGTGGAACCGATTGTGGAAATGGTCGCATCGCTAATTGACTTTCACCGCAAGCCAAACAAACCGTGGAGCGGTTTGAGCGGTGAGCCCCTTTGACTGAGAGGCCTTCGTTATGCTGTCGCAGAACGCAAATAACTCGCTTTTGAGCACTAAGAGCTTACTTAAAGCTCACTGTTACTGGTTACAGCTGTATGAGGTTGTTGAGTGCTGTAGCTGATTCACTTCTGTCGCCAAAATACGTTACGTTTTTATGCTAAGTTTTGCGTAGGCACCAAGAGGAATCTATTGATTTTCATTTGATTTCATAGCTTATGAAAATTAAGCGATTCTATTGGTGATTGGTGCGTTTGATCTGCACAGAAAACATACGCGCCAAATTGAGCACCGCCTCTTTCTTTTATTTTTAGAAGTAGAGACAGTGTTCGGGACAGCCGCCCGAACTTTTGCGCTGGTTGTGAGGCTTGAATGGAGGCGCCAATGAAACACTGATTACTAAAATGCTCGGGAGGTCCCGCAGGTCTCTGCTTTAAGGAAGACCTGTTCCTAGCTCCGCAAAGAGCTGGTTCAGGATTTAGATTAGCAAGAGACGCCGGCGAGCAGAGATGAACTGATTCTATGGGCTTAAGGCCTCGATACTTGTACCCTACGCGGGTGGTTAGTTAGTGTGAGACCCTATCGAGCAACTTGCGCGGCCTCCCACAATCAATGCATAAACTTTATTTGTATTTTTCTCATTTTTACAGTTTTTATCATTTTAGGTTCATTTACAATTAATTAAATAAGCTAATATCCTTTTATCAAAACACATAGGCAATGTTACATACATGTTTAGAATCTTAAGCTAAGTTTAAGAAATAATAAATAAATAAAAGTTTAAGAAAGCTAGTCACAAATTAGAGTCTTATAAGATAGTTACAAATTAGAATCTTATAAGCTAGTTATTATTTCTATTAGAGTCTTTGGACGCTCACTACGTTCGTCGTGCACACTCTCCCGCCGTGAAGTTGCCTACTTCATCTTTGTGTGGGTAGCACGACGAGTCTCTGAACTGGTCGCCGCAACACACCGTTCGCCGTCCTCACGTCCGCCGCCCTGGTGACGCCGTCTGAGCCCGGGTAGACCGCTTCTATGATGCCGCGGACCCAGGTGTTGCGTGGCAGCGAGGGGTCGACGATGAGCACCAAGTCGCCGACTCGCACCTCCTCTCCCCTTCCGTGGGGCTCCCGCCGGTGTTGCAGCGTAGGGAGGTACTCTCGCAGCCATTGCGCCCAAAAGAGGTCGGCGAGACGCTGGCTCGTTCTCCACATCTTCTTGGATTTAAGATCGGAGTCATCAAAGTGGCCGGGGTGCGGTACTCGGGACGGGCCGCCGAGCAGGAAGTGGTTTGGTGTCAGTGCTCCCTGCGGCTCGTCGGTCGATAGATGCGTAAGTGGTCGACTGTTCACGATGTCCGACAGAGGCCCGAAAAAATCGAGGCCGGTGTAAGTAAAGGCCCTCTGATGATGGGCAAGGCGGCATGGAGGAAGTTTCCCCGTCTGGGGAGAAGGTGGCTTTGCCCGTCGAATGCGGCAAGGCTGGCAGTCTCGGAGTACGCCCTTGACTGTGGGGCGTAGGCGGAGGCCCCACAGGCGCTGCTGGTCGTCGTTCCCGACGGTCACGGCGCCTCCGTGGTGAAACTCGCGGTGAACCCAGTCGATGTAGACGCGGCTGCCGTCGGCGATAGGCGGCGTGCGTAGCTCTGGCGAGACGTCGTCGGCTGCGTCGATGCGTGATTGGACACGCATGACCCCATCGTCGTCGGCGAAGACAGCCAGGTTTCGGATGCGACTGTCTGGCGGGAGAGCGGCGTTCTTCGCAATGCAGGCGAGCTCCTCGCGGAAGGCCTGCTGCTGCATCGCGCGCAGCCAGAGGCGCTCTGCCTCCCGCATGTCGTCCGCATCGAGCGGGACGAAACGGTCCGCGCTAGCCGCCGTAGGCGAGCGCTTCGGTGAGGGCAGCGGCCGCGCTGCCCTGGGTCGCTGCGTCCACTCCGGGTCTGCCTCGGGGTTGCGCCGCGTGCGCGCGTGCGCTGTAGCGGATCTGTGAATCAATCTAATGGACTGTATTATCCTACCCGTCGACCTAATCAATCGTAACCACGACGAGAACCTACTGGCGTCGGGTAGCGAATCAACCACTGTTGGTTTTACTTTATTAATTTTAACCTTTTCTTCCCCCTTGTGTGTAGAGGGGAGAATCGGCTCTGTTGGGCATAAATTTTGGTTTTTGAAAAGAAAGGCTGGGCCATGAGACCATCGGTCACCGTTCCCGAAACCGAGGGGCGCTTCACGTGTGGCGTCGTTCGCCACGTTGTCCCTAGAGGGCACCCAACGCCACTCGCTTACCCGTGAAGCCTCCTCGATCTCAGCGATCCGGTGAGCGACAAAAGGTTTAAATACTCGCGTCATGTCGAGGTTGAAGCTGAGCGTGTCGGCTTGCGGCCGCCAGACCAGTCCTAGTGTTTTCTTACTCCCGCCGGTGTCCAAGTCCTTGCTCGGCTCGCACGCGGCGGGGGCGAACTGGTTGATGGCCGCCGACTCGTGGGACGCCCATTGGCACAGCACGAAGCGACCCTTCCGGTGCACGAGGTCTACCTTGCTGGAAAGCCGCTTGGCATCTTCGATGGTGCTGAAAGATTGCAAATAAACGTTCGTACAATGATATTTTACAATAGTATCGGCCGTGTCACTCTTCCAGAGAAGACCCACTTCGAAGCCCCCGTCCACCCTGCGACGCGTAGTCGCATCGAGAATGTTCAGGGCGCGCAGCTTCGGATCTGGGCGCGGTCGACGCGGTTCTAGACCTCGTGTATCGAGGGCGAAATGCCCCTTGAGGAGCTGGTCCAGGTGGTCGTCGATCACCGAGCGTAACTTTATCACGCGGTGCACCTCAACCAGCGTCTCGTTTGACGTGGCCGTCGTGTCGTTGCTACCGCAGGGCCCGTGGACAACCCAGCCCAGACCCGTGAGGGTGGCGACTGGATCTTCGTGTTTACCTGAGCGGCAGGCGCTTGACACCATCAGCTCCCAGTTGTCCTGGCCAATCAGGATGGACGGGACCGCGTAGTCGTAAGGCAGCTGCTCCGCCAGGTCCTGGAGGTGGGCGTGCTTCTGCACGACCGTTCGCGCCACCGACTGACCAGAGATACCTAGGTCCTGGATCGTGCGGGCATCTATAAAATATTCTTCGTTGTGATGCTTACCTCTAATGGAGAAGGTTACCAACTGCGAGGCACTCTGGAACTTGGAGCCGGCGATCCCTTCGATGTTCAGGGTGTGTGTCGGCCCCTGTGCCCCAATCTTCCGCGCAACCTCCTCTTTGACAAGAGTTATGGTTGACCCTCCGTCTAACAGTGCGTAAACCTCGGCCGTACCTGTAGGTCCCGTTACTATGACCGGAACGACGTTGAGAAGCGTAGGCGTCCCGGTCGCGGAGCAGATGGCCCGCATCGCCTTCTCGTCGGCCGCGCCCGTTGTCTCGCCAGGCGCCCGATGGAGCAGGTGGTGGTGGAAGTGCGGACAGTCATCGAGCTCGCACTTCTTGCCCCCGCAGCGGTGACGGTGGCCTCGGTGTTCGAGGCAGCGGAAGCACAGCTTCTTCTCCCGGCACGCTTCCCAGCGCTTGTCCACGGGCAGCCTCTTGAACCCGTAGCACTCGTGGATGGTATGGCCGCCTCGCGCGCAGTACCCGCACGTCTTGCCCTCGGCTCGCTGCGGCGGACTGGCCGCGTGCACGCGCTGCGCGCGGCGCGGTTGGTCCGCGGGCCGCGACGGCGCCGGTGCTGCGGGTCGTGGCGGCGCTGTAGCCTCGGGTCGTATGTGCCGCGCCTGAAGCTTCATCTCGGTCTTCAAGAAGCGGCGAAGCTTCAGCAGGCACGGCTCGTCGTCCGGTTGTCTCGCCTCGTAGTCGAACCATCTCGTCTTGTAGAGGATAGACATCTTCTCTTCTATGGCGTGGAGCGTCTGTGGACTGACTAAGTAAGCCTCTTGCCGCAAGGCAACAATAGTGGATATCACCGAATCGACCTTGCACGCAAATGTCGGTAACTCCTTACCGTCGGTCAGGCGAGGCAGCGTCTTCAACTTCTCGAGCTCGGAGTAGACGATGCACTCCGGCCGGCCGTAGACGTCACCAAGCGCCGCGACTATCTCAATCGCCGACGCCGTGGTCTTGAGTAACCCGTCCACCAGCTCTCTGGCCGGCCCGCGCAAGCTGCGCCGGAGCCTCGCCTTGTTTTCCGCATCGTTGAAATGACGCGCCGTCGCGTCGTAGGTTTCGCGCCACGCGTACCATTCGTCATAGGCACCAGAGTAAGGCTGCAACTCAATCAAAGATTTAGAGACGCCACGCGCGGTGGGCGCCGAAATAGAGTGTGACAATTCAGTTAAACCTTGCAAAAACATTTGTTGTTGACGTTCGAACATGCCCAGTAATTCGTCAGATTTACTAGCGGTCCGCTCCGGCATATCGTACTGTTCGAAACGATCACTCGGAACATGGAACCGCGCTGCCGGCGACTCGAATTGCGCGCACGGCAGCGGGGAGTGCGGCAGCGGGGGCGCGGCTCCCCCCACCCGCGAGGGCGGGGGAGCCCCCCGGCGCGCGTCGTTATGCCGCAACTGCTCTGTCACGGCCTGCCTACTCGTTCCGGAATCCACAAATGGATCCCAGTAGACACCCGGGTCTACGACGGGGTGTCCCTGCTCCGCGCCCTTAATCCCTAGGGACGGCCCAGGGCGTGCGTCGTCGCCATATGACGCTACATAGAGGCGCGGAGGCCGCGCACCGGGCTGAACCGGCGGCAGCGTATTATTTAAATCACACACAGTTTCACCAAAATTAACTTGAATTTCACTAACCTGTGTGTTTGTTAGCGCGAGCTGTTGTCCCGCCGCGCCGTGGCTGCTCTCTTGCACCCAGCTGGCGACACGTTGCTCCGCTGTCCGGCTGCTGCACCGTGACTGGTCGTCTTCATCGTCGCTGTCTTTATGATCGAGTCGGAGCCTCTGCAGCTCGAGGTCCTTTCGTAATAGTTCCCTCTCAAGCTCCAAAATGCGAACCCTGGCGGAGTGCTGTCGGCGCGTGCTTCGTGTGCAGCGAGACGCGGCATCTTCACTGCCCATGCGTTCCCTGGTCGATGCACGCGGACGCACTGCCTCGGCCGCCGGGTCGGGGTGAGAGGGGAATGACGCAACCGCCTCGCTTCTTGACGCTGCGTGCGGTGCGCGGAGTGGCAACGCGTCGCTGCGTCCCGACGCGTTGTGTTGAGCGCGGGGCGTGACGCCTCTGGATGACGTCATCCCGCTTGAGTCATCTCTGCTCTCCGACGACGGATGCAGGCTGCTGACCAGTGTACTTGCCGACGTGTCCCACGTGTGCGTCGATGAGGACTCGGAGGTGCGCGTGTAGCCCGGGACGGCGATCGTGCCGCCCAACGCACCCGACGGTGGCCGTTCTTGTGACGGCTGCTGTGCAGACTCCGCATGTGCCATGAAGCCCGGGGCGGCGACCGCGCCGCCCGACACACTTGGAGCCCCCGGATCACTCACCAATGCCTCTGTCGGCTGGTCCGCAGCCTGCGCTCGCGTCTTCACCATTCTGCCTTCTGCGGTATCCCGGCTCGATGGACCAATGTTCGGGACAGCCGCCCGAACTTTTGCGCTGGTTGTGAGGCTTGAATGGAGGCGCCAATGAAACACTGATTACTAAAATGCTCGGGAGGTCCCGCAGGTCTCTGCTTTAAGGAAGACCTGTTCCTAGCTCCGCAAAGAGCTGGTTCAGGATTTAGATTAGCAAGAGACGCCGGCGAGCAGAGATGAACTGATTCTATGGGCTTAAGGCCTCGATACTTGTACCCTACGCGGGTGGTTAGTTAGTGTGAGACCCTATCGAGCAACTTGCGCGGCCTCCCACAATCAATGCATAAACTTTATTTGTATTTTTCTCATTTTTACAGTTTTTATCATTTTAGGTTCATTTACAATTAATTAAATAAGCTAATATCCTTTTATCAAAACACATAGGCAATGTTACATACATGTTTAGAATCTTAAGCTAAGTTTAAGAAATAATAAATAAATAAAAGTTTAAGAAAGCTAGTCACAAATTAGAGTCTTATAAGATAGTTACAAATTAGAATCTTATAAGCTAGTTATTATTTCTATTAGAGTCTTTGGACGCTCACTACGTTCGTCGTGCACAGACAGCATTACAATGATTAACTAACCAAGGAAAATTAAATGCTTTGTGAACATAACCGATATGTTTTAGCGCGAACATTCAGTTTTGAAAAGTCGGAGGTTCAATTTGGGTTCTGCTTATGCAGCTTTCACTTTGCATGCTTCATAACGTTTAAGTTAAGTAAACAAATAATTACGAAAAATTATAGCCTTTTTGGTACCAATAAGTACTATTTATGAGACTTTATAAAACAAATCGTCTACCTTCACAAGACTTTTATACCTAGAGATTCTATTATGAAGTCCGATATTGCCGATTTGCTGAAAATAATTTTGCTTTAACGTTTCAGATGTGTAGAAACTGTGGTAGGTTCTTTTTGTTATTTTAAAAAACTCGAACTAGTGTAGTTGTATCTCTACTTGGCTAAAGTGGAGGGAGGGTGTTCCCTTACCACGATTTCCTGATTAAGTTGTATCTTATGGTGGTGCAACGGAACCCTAAAAAGGAAATCAATAAAAGGCAATATTGTATTGTTTTGTAGTGCAGTGCAAGTAACGGCGGGTGTTGGGGTCTTAATTGCTGGTGTACGGTAGAGTTAGAGTGGTCGCAATTAACTGGTTGGCATCGCGCCAGACAACTTTCAAGCGCTGCGACTTGCGAATAACAGCGACTGGCGACTGCCCACCGTACTTGCACGAGGCGTTGCGGTCAAACTTTATATTGGCATATATCTATATGTGACAGAGATGTTATAGTTATCTAAGTCATTCCTTGCTCTGTGTTATAGATCATATCTTCTGTGACAGTATACCTAGAATAAAAAATAAATTAAGTACCCAGATAAGTTAGTAAGTATCTGTTAACTTATTGACGTGACAACATCTTATAAATCGATAGAGCCGGCTGCATGCTCAAAATAACATGACTTATCCGGCGTTACCGGCGTTACCTCGCTCGCGTTACCTTGCTCTGAGGCGTTCCATGTAAGGCTTGAAGTGCAAGCGAGAGTTGTCACGTTCAACTATCGTCAGTAAACCGACTTTACAGACAACCAATTTTTTTTTTCTTCTTTTTGTTTGTTAATAGTATTAGTTTTTGTTTAGTTAGTTTGAAGTGTTTATGTTGCGCTGTAGTCATTGTACCTACCTACTATTTAATCGCGCATGCTACGTCCACATCCAGTAGACTCAATTAGCAACAAAAAATTTTAAAGCTATTAACTTGCAACAAACACAGTAATTATTGTAGTCAGTTTTCTTGACTAAATAAAAAAAATGTCTGTTGCAACAAAAACAGTGTCGTCTATTTATCTGTGAAATGGTGAAAAGTAAAACTAAACGGTAGGCTGAGATTAATACGAAGATGGCCCGTCGCAACTTATAGGAGCTGCTATGGATTTGCCATAAAGTCCAAGAAACGAATGGATAACATCACTAAAACGAAGCTGACGATATCAGTTCGCAGATAAATTGATAGCACCACACAGGGAAGTTAACATGTTGAAAACCAAAGATTAGTGAAAAACCACCCCCAGCAAGGACAGGAACTGTAACTGGAAGAATTCAATAAAATTTTGCTAGAATTTGCTTCAAATTTTGCAATAAAATCTAAGATATATGAAGAGGACGCTGTATGTCTGAGAGTTCTTCATATTTTTTACAATGGTGCATAAAGTCTGTCATAGCTCACCAAAGGCGAAATGTGGCCTTTAATGGGCTTTGGACAAACCCGGGAGGGAGGAGGTCCGTGGCCAGTTATGAGGCGTAAAAAGGAGTTGAAAAGGTACATTTCCACAGCGCGACTTGGAAGCAATAATATGGAATTAGCTGATGTGAACACAATCCCCTAATTTATTCATTACATTTATAGTCATGCTAATTTCATGGCTTATTTACAAAAAAAGATGGAATTAGCTGATGTGAACACAATCCCCTAATTTATTCATTACATTTATAGTCATTAGTCATGCTAATTTCATGGCTTATTTACAAAAAAAGTACATTTCATTTATCTTTAACCTTCAAGATAATAGGCACTCGCAAAAAAGTTAATTACGTACTTTAAGTAATGTCCTAATATAAAAATATAATTAATCTAACTTGGTACGGAGATAAGATCCGAATTCATCGCATAAAAGTTTTTAAGAGACATTCGTATGGATCGTCCGACGTAGAAATGATATCCTTACCTACGTCCCTGACTTAAGTTCAGGCAATTTTCTTCGCTCTCGATCATACAATGCTTGACTGGATCTCGTAATATTTTGCCTGAAATATAACCCTTGTAGTGAAATTTTTGCGAAAGCATTGATGGCTTAATACCTTTGCTTCCGTTAGTAACTATTTAACTTACGAGTGTCTGCGTGTCTTGAGAGTTCACTTTAAATGTTCGCAAAGCTCGCCAAGCGCCAACCTGCCAGCGTGGTAGACTAACTTCTCTCATTATGGAAGGAGACCCATGCACACTTAGAAATAAATCGGTAGTGTGTTGACTTGTATAAGGGCCTGAATTTAAATTTTTGAGAAAAAGGTGCCTGATTAAACATTGTCCGAGGATTTAGACCTCTTTCCATCGATTAATTGTCAGTGAAGAGGTTTAAAGGTTGTGTTAATACCTTTGTTGTTATCGGCAATGCCCTTTGGCCTGACCGCCTGAAACACCTGCAAGCCTGTGACCCTGCGAGGCCGGTCGCTGACCCACTTACCCGGAAGCAACTTCGGAAAATATTGCCATTTAGGCCTCTTGTCATAAATTTCTAGCGATGGAGTGAAAAGATCGTATTAATGGCTCTTGTTATTTAAGGCCGTACCCTCCTGGAAATAAGGAAAATATTGAAATAAAGTCCCGTCTCATAAATTCTCAAATCAGCTCATATGATATGAGTAGGACATTCATTTGCTTTAAGTGGAACACTTGCCATTATCCCTAGGTGCAGTTCATCCCAGGACTACATTGCATTGTAATGTTGCACTGTACTGCATTCGTAATCCTGAGACATCACCCTGCGAAATGATGCCGTCTATAGTGACATCCATACCGAAACTTTTGACGTCCCGTTGCGAGCCACAGATCTCTCAGATTGAGAGGGGTCTGGCAATAACCACAACCGCTGGCTGAATGCTTCGCACACCATTTGAGAAAATTTTAGTGAACTCTGAGGCATGACACGTTTTCCTCACACTCAGAAGTCAGACGTACGTGCCTAGGAATTAAATCCCCGACCTTTTGGTGAGAAATCGAGATATGAAAGAAAGGGGTTTACTGCTTCACAGAGACCGACACAGTAATACATCGCAATTACATATTTGCAGCATCGGAAAGAAAGAAAGAAAAAAACTTTGTTTCATGAAAACGCCACATGTAACAAAAACATACATCTTACGTACTAAAACGATGCCTGGAGCTGGAGGTTCCCCCACTCGGGCAACAAAAACCAATTAATGCCCAAGTGACGGAAGCACCAGACACCGCCAGTCATAATATGTGGCACAACCCGGAAAAAGGCCCCAACTCAGCATGGTGCTGTGTGCCCCATATGAGCATGGGAGCACACAGCGCTGATTTCGGACAGACTGCAAGAAGATGCATACCACCTGCTGAGGTTCAAGAGTCGCACTATGTCCTTTGTTGTTTTCGGTGCCTCCACCTGCCGCCTGTAACGCCTATAACCCCGGCGGGGCCGGTCGCTGGCCCACTTCCGCGGCCCATTTCCCGCAACAAGTGTGCATCGATCCCTTCATCCATTACGTTGCACATGACAGGCGTTGTCGGCTGACCGATGACCGATGACCGATGTCCCATCTGCTTCCTGAAAGGGCAAAGTTGATTGAACCCGTAAACTATACGTAAGCTTAGAGAATATCTTTCGTGATGTGCTCAAATGGAATAAATGGACCTAAATTTTAGAAATTGAATCCAAAACGTAGGGTTAATTATCTTTAAAGAATCGAGAAGAAGAATCAAATTATTTATTTCAAATAGGCACTTATGAACCAACAAAGCTCCTATGAATAGTCTGTAAAATATGATTATACTTAGTGATAAATATTTCACGAGACATAACTTAAAAACGAAATTTACAATTCAATTCAATTAAATTCAAAATTCTTTATTGCGAACTTGGTTACAAACGGTCTTCATACAATTTATAGGTTCATTCAAGTTCCACCGCATGGCATGCAATATACATTTACAGACTACGGATATTTATTAAAAACAGACAATAAAAAACCTGTCAAGTGCGAGTCGGACTCGCGCACTGAGGGTTCCGTACTACAACCGGAGGAATAAAACCATAAAAACCACTTTTCTTATCGAACCGCAAAACTAACTTTGTTTTTAGAGGTTTTATTGTAAATATCAAAAAACTACTTATTAGATCTCGTTCAAACCAATTTTCGGTGGAAGTTTGCATAGTAATGTACATCATATATTAGGTCCTTACATATGAAATTGGCGTTTTGTATGGGAGGAACATAAAGTCGATTTTTTTTTAAATATAATATATATATTTAATCAAAGTATGTACCATTTCTATCTATGCACTTTTGCCACCTTATAGGTAGTTCATTGATCCTTTTACTAAAAAAGCCATTCGGACGGGAATCAATAAAATCTTTGAAAGCGCTTTGGACTGCCTCATCGGAGTTAAATTTTTTCCCTTGTAAGAAGCTATCCAAATTTCGAAAAAAATGGTAATCTGTTGGAGCAAGGTCCGGGGAGTAAGGTGGATGTCTTAGGCATTCCAATTGAAGCTCCTCTAATTTGGTAGCCGTCTGTTGTGCAGTGTGTGGTCTAGCGTTGTCCTGAAGCAGCAGTGGCCTAGAACGATTGACCAGCCTCGGTTGTTTAGCAGCTAGCTTTTCCATCATGGATTGCAGTTGCTGACAATAGATATCCGCCGTAATCGTCTGGCCAGATTTAAGAAAGCTGTAGTGAACGACGCCGGCCTAGTCCACCAAACGCTCACAAGTAATTTTTTTTGAGTCAATTTTCGTTTGGGGCAGGATTTGGCTGGTTCGCCAGGGTTCAACCATTGCGATAAGCGTTTCCGATTATCATACAGGATCCATTTTTCATCACAGGCAATGATTCGATTTAAAATCCCTTCATTACTGTGCCGGTTGAGTAATGTAACACAGCAGTCTACGCGCGTTTGTCGGTTTGCTGCACTCAATTCATGAGGTACCCACCTTTCAAGCTTTTTCACCTTCCCAATTTGCTTCAAGTGAACTAAAACAGTTTTATCACTAACACCGCAGCCTGCAGCTAGCTCGGACGTGGTTTGCGATGGATCCGCTTCCACAATAACCTTCAATTCTTCATTGTCAACTTTGGTCTCCGGCCGTCCACGGGGCTTGTTCTGCAGGTCGAAATTTCCAGAACGAAAACGTTGGAACCAAAAACGCACTGTGTTTTCTTTTGCGACACCCTCGCCGTACACATCATTAATCCTTCGAGCCGTTTCTGCAGCACTGGTGCCACGATGGAACTCGTACTCGTAAATAACGCGATATTTCAAGTTTTCCATTTTGTAAACAGAGTGGCGCAAAAAAAAAACCAAAAGAGAAAAAAAACAAATGCATTACGATTTCCAAAACACAAAAGCATGAGTAAACAGCTGTATAAATTTGAAATTGGAATTTCTAACCAAAGAAGAGATATTTGAGATCAAAGTGGCCAGTACGACAAAACGCCAATTTCATATGTAAGGACCTAATATTTTTTTTTAGTTTTATCATACTCTTATTTTAGAAGTTACAGGGGGGGGACACACATTTTACCACTTTGGAAGTGTCTCTCGCGCAAGCTATTCATTTTAGAAAAAAATGATATTAGAAACCTTAGTATCATTTTTGAAGACCTATCCATAGATACCCCACACATATGGGTTTGATGAAAAAAAAAATTTTGAGTTTCAGTTCTAAGTATGGGGCACCCCCAAAATTTATTACTTTTTTTAAAATTTTGTGTGAAAACCTTAATGCGGTTCACAGAATACATCTACTTACCAAGTTTCAACAGTATAGCTCTTATAGTTTCGGAAAAAAGTGGCTGTGACATACGGACGGACAGACGGACAGACGGACAGACGGACAGACAGACATGACGAATTTATAAGGGTTCCGTTTTTTGCCATTCGGCTACGGAACCCTAAAAAATACGAAGATAGTAACGCGCCCTTATAATTTCTAAACTTATAGGGCCGATTTTTCAATCACCATAAACGTTGACTGAGGTATATAAATATGACGCTTTGACAGCTTTTGTATGGCATATGTTTCAATTCCTCAGATAGTCTATGGTCTTTGAAAAATCGGCCCAGTCGACAATTTATATATTTATCACCATATTTTTTCTCTCTAACCGATTCAAAAGCGTTATTTATTCTGTTCCTACAACAAAATCGATAAAGTAACATGGTTGCGGTTGCAATTATCATTATTAAGATTACAATTTATAGCTACAATTTCAAAAACATCTTCACTTCAGCGAGAGGTGAGGTCGCGCAAGAACAAATTTGAAGGTGAACAAGAAAGGGCAATCCTTATTGTTCAGTTATGACGATAGATAGATAGATAGATAGATAAATACTTTATTGCACACCACAGAATAAAATATAACAAAAAGTAGAAATAATGAAAACACAAACTTAGGAGTACAACTTGGCGGCCTTATCGCTACATAGCGATTTCTTCCAGGCAACCAATGGCGTGAAGGAATATTTTACATTGGATACGAGGTAGGTGGTGCCAGAATAAATAAATATAATACACTACTTACAATAAATTACTTATACTAAATATAACAACGATAAAACTACAACAAAAATATTAAATATACTTGTACATATCTATAATATTCATAATAAATATAGATAATAATATATAAATAATACATAAACAATAAAAATAATCCTCAAAAACAAAAAACAGAGAAGATGTAATAAATCTATAACATATGTACATAGTTGACAGTAATTATTCATCAGCACCCAGGCAACTGAGATATAAAGTGGTCTTTAACTAGTCTTTTAAACTGTCCTATAGTCCGGGCCTCTCTGATATTAAGTGGTAGGGCATTCCATAGTTTTATAGCCCGAACAGTATAGGACTTATTAAAGAAGGAAGACTTATGGGCAGGCATCAACAAAATAAGTTTCCTCGAAGAACGGAGCAGACCTCCAGATTGCCCTACGAAATTGAATTTTTCTTTCAAGTAAGGTGGTGCAGTGGGATGAAAGAGAACACAGTACAGAATGGAAAGGATGTGTAGATTCCGGCGAAGCCGAATAGGTAGACGATGTAGGATTCAGTAATGTTCCTCCCACGTAGGAATACAAATCGAGCTGAAAAACATATCAAATTACACATAACCTTGCGACATACACGAGTATAGAAACGGACACCTATCGAATATTATACCTTACGTTGTTTCAAAGTTCAGCCAAAATCAATAAGCTTGACCGAAGCTCATACATTTGAGTATCTGCCCTAAATCATTCAAGTACACGAAATAATATTATGGAATGAATTCGTACGGATTCTGTTTTAATTTATCGACTATGGCAAGGTCGGTACTCATTAGCCATCTCTTTCTTCTTTCTTGTTTTCCTGGGACTTTTCCGCGATTAGGCGATAATTCGCCCGCTGCGCGTGAAGTCGTTGATGCGGGTCCCCGCCGGATCACTCCAGCCAGCCGAGCTCACTCCAGAATCCGAAGAGGCCTCCCAGGTCGCACAGGATATCTTGGAGCGTTGCTGAGGATCCCAAGTAGATCTCGCGTTGGTCCGACACTCCAGTGCATCTTAGTAGCACCTGTGCCGGTGTTTCGTCCTCCTCCATGCAGGCTCTGCACAGAGCGTGTTTAGTAATTATTATCGTGGTTTTTCTACAGTCATTTGTTTTGTCCATACATTTTTGTCGACTAGCGTTAACGCCAAACGCTTGTGACTTTGTCTAGCCCCGCAGATGAGGGCTCAGATTCCGCCGATTACTTACGACTATTTTTATTTCTTTATAGAAGTTACTACGTTTAATATCGCATTCGATTAATTAATTTCACAATCAAATTGGAACGTTATGGCTTTAGGTAGGTAGGTTCGGTGTGGTAGGCGAACGTTTGTTGGTTAGTTGGAGTTGTCAACATGCCAGCGTCAGATATCTGCATAGCGGCAACTGCTGATACACAAACGGGCTTACCGAAACCACTATGTACCTATTTGTCATAGATTTCACGTTTTATTACACGACTGCCCAAAAAAAGGAGTGTAATGTTTTTAGGGTTCAAGTATGTATGTATGTATGTATGTATGTGAGTTTCTTTATTCCACCATAACTTTTGAATGGCTGAACCGATTTCGACAAATGGGGTATCGTTAGAATCCTTACATTATTCCGGGTAACATAGGCTATATTTTTTTTGGAAAAAGTTAATATGGCGACCGTGAGGCGCGAATTTCAAAAGTGGAAATGAAAATGTTTTCTTCAATTATCACAATATGGGTATCAAAATGAAGGTATATATAATAAATTAAAAAAGTATAAAATAAAAATAAATAATTAAAAAATTAAAAAACACGACTGCCCTATTTTAAAACGAACTAAAAAGTAAAAACCAAGTTATTTTAGTTCATCTGCATATGGACAAAGGGAAAAGTGGTCAAATTTCTTATTAATTAAAACAGATAAACATATTATGGCAGTCGGGGGACCTCTTAGAATAGAAGGTGTTCCTCAGAACGGTTCCCCGACTGCCATAATATGTTTATTTTTTTTCATTACTATTAGTTACCTACTCAAATATGCTTATTCTTTCGAGGAAAAATTGGGTTTTCACTTTCAACTTCGGCTGCTTATTATTTTTACTCCTATCGATACTGTAAATATTTTTCCGGATTAAAGTTAAAAAAAATTAAAGCTGAACCTTCCTGATGATAAAACTTAAATGTGGTGATATTATGGTGAGGTCTGGTGACTTAATATCGACAGATGGATGTGGATGACTGTGGTCTGTGATGAAATAAATACAGCATCAAAAAACCATATTGCTAAATGGGATAACAATAACGGCTAAAATTGGCAGCATCTCTCCCCATTAAGGGATAGGACATCCAAAATTTATAATTTTTTAGTGCCAAGTCCTATCTAAATATGAAATGCTGCTATGGCATTCTCATAACGTTTTCACATACTCAGTGATTCGATAAAAGAAAAAGAAAAAAATATTAACACTGAAAAATGAACTTTACAGTAATTGGCTTAGAGTGTAAAATTGAATGTATTTCATCATAGGAAATACAATGCTCAACTTAGAGGCGCTTAAGTAATTTCCGACCGACCGAGTCGACCAATATGGCGTTTTGAACTACATTCAATTTTACGCTCTATGCTAATTGAATTAAAATTAATTTTTCAGTGTCCGCAAAAAATGTTTTGAATTCAATATCGTCTGCATAAGTACGGAAATAGAATCACCTTTTTAAACATATCACATCACGAAATGTAGCCGACACGTAACGTGAATAGCCCCCCAGTTTCGTAAAACGCATCGAAACCATTAGGTACTAATTACTACTCTGAAACGAATGAATAATGATGATAATACGGGTATGAATATAATTTAACTAGCATTAAAATTCAGGTGACTTCAAGTTGTATTAGTAAGAGTTACTTCGCAAAGTACAATAATAATTGGTTAAAAAAAATTACAAGAGGTTTCATCATATCAAGATCCAGTATCCAATACCGCAATATTGGCCATACTTAATCCAGAGCTCATAATCTCGGGCTCGGCTGCACTTAAAAAAGCTCTTTCCATACTTAGCCTAGAGTGGGGACTCTCGAACTTGACCGCGCTGTGGACGACCACTAGACCTCGGCTTAGGGATCATTGTTTCAAACTGCTGCAAAATTTCCTACAGTCTATATTTACATTTTTGAAACGATACTGTATTTGTACTGAATTTTCTTTAGCATTTAAAATAATTGCTGTAATGTTTTCGCTGAAACTTTTATTTAGGATACCCAATAAAAAATGGAAAATTCTTTCCAAAAAACCAACTTCAAATGCCACTACAAAGAATGAAATAATTTTTAATGTACACCAATTCGAAGTCGGGCAATGTTTCGTTCAATCACTAATAGTCCTTCGTAATATACAACTTGATGTGCGAAGACAATTATCGAGTATCGACAATACGAAGAACAATTAGTGATTGAACGAAACATTGCCCGACTTCGAATTGGTGTACATTAAAAATTATTTCATTCTTTGTAGTGGCATTTGAAGTTGGTTTTTTGGAAAGAATTTTCCATTTTTTATTTGAAGTCGGTTTTTATTTTTTTTAAACTTTTATTTTATTTTTTGATTTTTAGTGGTCTGAAGTTCACTATTTTTTCAATATGGGTAGACCTGCTAAACGGGCTGCTCTACCAAATCAACGTAGTTGATGAGTCGTGAAGTAGCGACATATGTTAGAACACCACCAGAGAACGTAATTTCCAAAGACGTCAATAGCTGTGGTGATTTTCTGCCATCGATAAAAATTGGCGTCGAATCCCGCGTGATGTTAAGACGCAACATCGTTGTTTCAGAAGGACTAGGAGCTATGGGCATGATAAAAAAAAATCAAATGGCCGGCTTTGAGGAGAGATCAATAAGAGGATGGAGAGCTATCAGAAGCCGTGTATGTCAAATGTGATGATGAATCTATTGGGCTTAGGCTAAAAGATAGTGATGGTTGCATACCCATACCTCCATCTAGTACTACTTACGTTTCAGGCATTAAGAGGCTACGGAGATGTGGAGCGCCGAATGCTGCCTCTAATATTAAGCTGGGCGGTTACAGTCCATAAACTTCAAGGCATCACCCTTGAGAGGGCTGTAATCGACCTTGGCAAAAAAACTTTGCTTAGGGCCAAATATATGTTGCCCTTAGTAGAGTTAAAAGTTTGGAAGGCATAGTCTTATCACATTTGGACGCCAACAAATTATTAAATAGACCACATGACGAAAGATCATAACTAGACTTCGAAATCTGTCTTCCCATTGTCGGAAGACAGATTTCACATGAAGAAGGTCACATGTAATTATTGATTAAACATATAACGCATCAGCATTTAGTGACGTCACGCATGTTACACTCATGTTGCAATGCAACAACGAACGTAAGCGCATTGAAATTTGATTACAGATTGTTAGAATTTCTGCCACAGGTCGCATCCTTACTCTAAGCCGTTAGGGAGGCCCGTTCCATTGATCATCATCATATTCGGTTACGGCAGTTATTTGACCACTTGACCATAACGACGTTATGGTAGGGAAATATCTGGATAGCCTATAAAAGATTCAGCTGAATATCAATAATTTGCTCCTAAGAATTGAAGGGTTCCGATATTTTGTCATAGATACCATTTTTAGAACCTAATCAAGTTTTCACCAAACCACCCTTGAAGTACATTCTTCCAAATAAAACAATAATCATCGAAATCGGTTGGCGTGATATTGAGTTATTCATCTATTTGTCGCGCAAGTACTTAATGAAAATTTAATACTTATATGGTTTTCTCATGGATACCGTTATCAGAACTGGATAAAATTAAAATGGGACCACATGGGAAGCGTCAGCTTTCTAATAAAAAAAAATCATCAAAATCGATTCGCCCAGTCAAAAGTTATGAGGTAACAAACATAGAAAAAAAAAAACATACGCGTCGAATTGAGAACCTCCTCCTTTTTTTTGAAGTCGGTTAACAAAGCTCCTATGAATAGTCTGTAAAATATGATTATACTTAGTGATAAATATTTCACGAGACATAACTTAAAAACGAAATTTACAATTCAATTCAATTAAATTCAAAATTCTTTATTGCGAACTTGGTTACAAACGGTCTTCATACAATTTATAGGTTCATTCAAGTTCCACCGCATGGCATGCAATATACATTTACAGACTACGGATATTTATTAAAAACAGACAATAAAAAACCTGTCAAGTGCGAGTCGGACTCGCGCACTGAGGGTTCCGTACTACAACCGGAGGAATAAAACCATAAAAACCACTTTTCTTATCGAACCGCAAAACTAACTTTGTTTTTAGAGGTTTTATTGTAAATATCAAAAAACTACTTATTAGATCTCGTTCAAACCAATTTTCGGTGGAAGTTTGCATAGTAATGTACATCATATATTTTTTTTTAGTTTTATCATACTCTTATTTTAGAAGTTACAGGGGGGGGACACACATTTTACCACTTTGGAAGTGTCTCTCGCGCAAGCTATTCATTTTAGAAAAAAATGATATTAGAAACCTTAGTATCATTTTTGAAGACCTATCCATAGATACCCCACACATATGGGTTTGATGAAAAAAAAAATTTTGAGTTTCAGTTCTAAGTATGGGGCACCCCCAAAATTTATTACTTTTTTTAAAATTTTGTGTGAAAACCTTAATGCGGTTCACAGAATACATCTACTTACCAAGTTTCAACAGTATAGCTCTTATAGTTTCGGAAAAAAGTGGCTGTGACATACGGACGGACAGACGGACAGACGGACAGACGGACAGACAGACATGACGAATTTATAAGGGTTCCGTTTTTTGCCATTCGGCTACGGAACCCTAAAAAATACGAAGATAGTAACGCGCCCTTATAATTTCTAAACTTATAGGGCCGATTTTTCAATCACCATAAACGTTGACTGAGGTATATAAATATGACGCTTTGACAGCTTTTGTATGGCATATGTTTCAATTCCTCAGATAGTCTATGGTCTTTGAAAAATCGGCCCAGTCGACAATTTATATATTTATCACCATATTTTTTCTCTCTAACCGATTCAAAAGCGTTATTTATTCTGTTCCTACAACAAAATCGATAAAGTAACATGGTTGCGGTTGCAATTATCATTATTAAGATTACAATTTATAGCTACAATTTCAAAAACATCTTCACTTCAGCGAGAGGTGAGGTCGCGCAAGAACAAATTTGAAGGTGAACAAGAAAGGGCAATCCTTATTGTTCAGTTATGACGATAGATAGATAGATAGATAGATAAATACTTTATTGCACACCACAGAATAAAATATAACAAAAAGTAGAAATAATGAAAACACAAACTTAGGAGTACAACTTGGCGGCCTTATCGCTACATAGCGATTTCTTCCAGGCAACCAATGGCGTGAAGGAATATTTTACATTGGATACGAGGTAGGTGGTGCCAGAATAAATAAATATAATACACTACTTACAATAAATTACTTATACTAAATATAACAACGATAAAACTACAACAAAAATATTAAATATACTTGTACATATCTATAATATTCATAATAAATATAGATAATAATATATAAATAATACATAAACAATAAAAATAATCCTCAAAAACAAAAAACAGAGAAGATGTAATAAATCTATAACATATGTACATAGTTGACAGTAATTATTCATCAGCACCCAGGCAACTGAGATATAAAGTGGTCTTTAACTAGTCTTTTAAACTGTCCTATAGTCCGGGCCTCTCTGATATTAAGTGGTAGGGCATTCCATAGTTTTATAGCCCGAACAGTATAGGACTTATTAAAGAAGGAAGACTTATGGGCAGGCATCAACAAAATAAGTTTCCTCGAAGAACGGAGCAGACCTCCAGATTGCCCTACGAAATTGAATTTTTCTTTCAAGTAAGGTGGTGCAGTGGGATGAAAGAGAACACAGTACAGAATGGAAAGGATGTGTAGATTCCGGCGAAGCCGAATAGGTAGACGATGTAGGATTCAGTAATGTTCCTCCCACGTAGGAATACAAATCGAGCTGAAAAACATATCAAATTACACATAACCTTGCGACATACACGAGTATAGAAACGGACACCTATCGAATATTATACCTTACGTTGTTTCAAAGTTCAGCCAAAATCAATAAGCTTGACCGAAGCTCATACATTTGAGTATCTGCCCTAAATCATTCAAGTACACGAAATAATATTATGGAATGAATTCGTACGGATTCTGTTTTAATTTATCGACTATGGCAAGGTCGGTACTCATTAGCCATCTCTTTCTTCTTTCTTGTTTTCCTGGGACTTTTCCGCGATTAGGCGATAATTCGCCCGCTGCGCGTGAAGTCGTTGATGCGGGTCCCCGCCGGATCACTCCAGCCAGCCGAGCTCACTCCAGAATCCGAAGAGGCCTCCCAGGTCGCACAGGATATCTTGGAGCGTTGCTGAGGATCCCAAGTAGATCTCGCGTTGGTCCGACACTCCAGTGCATCTTAGTAGCACCTGTGCCGGTGTTTCGTCCTCCTCCATGCAGGCTCTGCACAGAGCGTGTTTAGTAATTATTATCGTGGTTTTTCTACAGTCATTTGTTTTGTCCATACATTTTTGTCGACTAGCGTTAACGCCAAACGCTTGTGACTTTGTCTAGCCCCGCAGATGAGGGCTCAGATTCCGCCGATTACTTACGACTATTTTTATTTCTTTATAGAAGTTACTACGTTTAATATCGCATTCGATTAATTAATTTCACAATCAAATTGGAACGTTATGGCTTTAGGTAGGTAGGTTCGGTGTGGTAGGCGAACGTTTGTTGGTTAGTTGGAGTTGTCAACATGCCAGCGTCAGATATCTGCATAGCGGCAACTGCTGATACACAAACGGGCTTACCGAAACCACTATGTACCTATTTGTCATAGATTTCACGTTTTATTACACGACTGCCCAAAAAAAGGAGTGTAATGTTTTTAGGGTTCAAGTATGTATGTATGTATGTATGTATGTGAGTTTCTTTATTCCACCATAACTTTTGAATGGCTGAACCGATTTCGACAAATGGGGTATCGTTAGAATCCTTACATTATTCCGGGTAACATAGGCTATATTTTTTTTGGAAAAAGTTAATATGGCGACCGTGAGGCGCGAATTTCAAAAGTGGAAATGAAAATGTTTTCTTCAATTATCACAATATGGGTATCAAAATGAAGGTATATATAATAAATTAAAAAAGTATAAAATAAAAATAAATAATTAAAAAATTAAAAAACACGACTGCCCTATTTTAAAACGAACTAAAAAGTAAAAACCAAGTTATTTTAGTTCATCTGCATATGGACAAAGGGAAAAGTGGTCAAATTTCTTATTAATTAAAACAGATAAACATATTATGGCAGTCGGGGGACCTCTTAGAATAGAAGGTGTTCCTCAGAACGGTTCCCCGACTGCCATAATATGTTTATTTTTTTTCATTACTATTAGTTACCTACTCAAATATGCTTATTCTTTCGAGGAAAAATTGGGTTTTCACTTTCAACTTCGGCTGCTTATTATTTTTACTCCTATCGATACTGTAAATATTTTTCCGGATTAAAGTTAAAAAAAATTAAAGCTGAACCTTCCTGATGATAAAACTTAAATGTGGTGATATTATGGTGAGGTCTGGTGACTTAATATCGACAGATGGATGTGGATGACTGTGGTCTGTGATGAAGTAAATACAGCATCAAAAAACCATATTGCTAAATGGGATAACAATAACGGCTAAAATTGGCAGCATCTCTCCCCATTAAGGGATAGGACATCCAAAATTTATAATTTTTTAGTGCCAAGTCCTATCTAAATATGAAATGCTGCTATGGCATTCTCATAACGTTTTCACATACTCAGTGATTCGATAAAAGAAAAAGAAAAAAATATTAACACTGAAAAATGAACTTTACAGTAATTGGCTTAGAGTGTAAAATTGAATGTATTTCATCATAGGAAATACAATGCTCAACTTAGAGGCGCTTAAGTAATTTCCGACCGACCGAGTCGACCAATATGGCGTTTTGAACTACATTCAATTTTACGCTCTATGCTAATTGAATTAAAATTAATTTTTCAGTGTCCGCAAAAAATGTTTTGAATTCAATATCGTCTGCATAAGTACGGAAATAGAATCACCTTTTTAAACATATCACATCACGAAATGTAGCCGACACGTAACGTGAATAGCCCCCCAGTTTCGTAAAACGCATCGAAACCATTAGGTACTAATTACTACTCTGAAACGAATGAATAATGATGATAATACGGGTATGAATATAATTTAACTAGCATTAAAATTCAGGTGACTTCAAGTTGTATTAGTAAGAGTTACTTCGCAAAGTACAATAATAATTGGTTAAAAAAAATTACAAGAGGTTTCATCATATCAAGATCCAGTATCCAATACCGCAATATTGGCCATACTTAATCCAGAGCTCATAATCTCGGGCTCGGCTGCACTTAAAAAAGCTCTTTCCATACTTAGCCTAGAGTGGGGACTCTCGAACTTGACCGCGCTGTGGACGACCACTAGACCTCGGCTTAGGGATCATTGTTTCAAACTGCTGCAAAATTTCCTACAGTCTATATTTACATTTTTGAAACGATACTGTATTTGTACTGAATTTTCTTTAGCATTTAAAATAATTGCTGTAATGTTTTCGCTGAAACTTTTATTTAGGATACCCAATAAAAAATGGAAAATTCTTTCCAAAAAACCAACTTCAAATGCCACTACAAAGAATGAAATAATTTTTAATGTACACCAATTCGAAGTCGGGCAATGTTTCGTTCAATCACTAATAGTCCTTCGTAATATACAACTTGATGTGCGAAGACAATTATCGAGTATCGACAATACGAAGAACAATTAGTGATTGAACGAAACATTGCCCGACTTCGAATTGGTGTACATTAAAAATTATTTCATTCTTTGTAGTGGCATTTGAAGTTGGTTTTTTGGAAAGAATTTTCCATTTTTTATTTGAAGTCGGTTTTTATTTTTTTTTAACTTTTATTTTATTTTTTGATTTTTAGTGGTCTGAAGTTCACTATTTTTTCAATATGGGTAGACCTGCTAAACGGGCTGCTCTACCAAATCAACGTAGTTGATGAGTCGTGAAGTAGCGACATATGTTAGAACACCACCAGAGAACGTAATTTCCAAAGACGTCAATAGCTGTGGTGATTTTCTGCCATCGATAAAAATTGGCGTCGAATCCCGCGTGATGTTAAGACGCAACATCGTTGTTTCAGAAGGACTAGGAGCTATGGGCATGATAAAAAAAAATCAAATGGCCGGCTTTGAGGAGAGATCAATAAGAGGATGGAGAGCTATCAGAAGCCGTGTATGTCAAATGTGATGATGAATCTATTGGGCTTAGGCTAAAAGATAGTGATGGTTGCATACCCATACCTCCATCTAGTACTACTTACGTTTCAGGCATTAAGAGGCTACGGAGATGTGGAGCGCCGAATGCTGCCTCTAATATTAAGCTGGGCGGTTACAGTCCATAAACTTCAAGGCATCACCCTTGAGAGGGCTGTAATCGACCTTGGCAAAAAAACTTTGCTTAGGGCCAAATATATGTTGCCCTTAGTAGAGTTAAAAGTTTGGAAGGCATAGTCTTATCACATTTGGACGCCAACAAATTATTAAATAGACCACATGACGAAAGATCATAACTAGACTTCGAAATCTGTCTTCCCATTGTCGGAAGACAGATTTCACATGAAGAAGGTCACATGTAATTATTGATTAAACATATAACGCATCAGCATTTAGTGACGTCACGCATGTTACACTCATGTTGCAATGCAACAACGAACGTAAGCGCATTGAAATTTGATTACAGATTGTTAGAATTTCTGCCACAGGTCGCATCCTTACTCTAAGCCGTTAGGGAGGCCCGTTCCATTGATCATCATCATATTCGGTTACGGCAGTTATTTGACCACTTGACCATAACGACGTTATGGTAGGGAAATATCTGGATAGCCTATAAAAGATTCAGCTGAATATCAATAATTTGCTCCTAAGAATTGAAGGGTTCCGATATTTTGTCATAGATACCATTTTTAGAACCTAATCAAGTTTTCACCAAACCACCCTTGAAGTACATTCTTCCAAATAAAACAATAATCATCGAAATCGGTTGGCGTGATATTGAGTTATTCATCTATTTGTCGCGCAAGTACTTAATGAAAATTTAATACTTATATGGTTTTCTCATGGATACCGTTATCAGAACTGGATAAAATTAAAATGGGACCACATGGGAAGCGTCAGCTTTCTAATAAAAAAAAATCATCAAAATCGATTCGCCCAGTCAAAAGTTATGAGGTAACAAACATAGAAAAAAAAAAACATACGCGTCGAATTGAGAACCTCCTCCTTTTTTTTGAAGTCGGTTAAAAATATTGTAAAAATAACAAAATTTAAACAATTTTCAATTGCATTTCGTTTCACATTTTGATAAGTGAAAGAGTTTGGTTCTCTACCTGTGGAAATGTCTCATTTGAATACAATCTGAGATTTCGGATTCGGCCTAAAATACGGAATGTTTATAAGATCTTTATTGTTCATCTAAATTTGTCGGTTCTAGCCCTTTTTCTCAGAACTGTTAGAGGTCGAGTTGAAATTGATATCAAATAATAAGGTACAACAGTCTCTTCGAGGTGTATATAATCTTCGAGGCGTATTTAAAAAGACCAAAACCTCTGAATGTGCGAAAGTGAGTCGAAACACATTCGTATTATTTCTTTTTAGAAACTGGCGCCCAACTAAGGCTGTCCTTGAAAAGGGTGTTTATTTTAATGTCCCTAGGTTTCTATAAGATCTGTTGCGAGAACATTAATTATTATTCAATCGGAGCTAACAAGGATTTTTGTTACCATTATACCATATTATATTATTTTTCTTATTAAGTACAAATTTACGTTGTCCTCACCTAGCGTTCAGGAACCTAAATACACAGAAAGTATCACCCTTTACTGAAAGTAATAGGTGAAACATTTTACATTTACCTAACAGGCGATAAAGTTGACGGTAGAAGCCGCACGAAATCGACTAAAACCTTCGCGTGCGCCACGGCATATCGCAATATCCCGCCGACACCCGGGCCTCCAGCCCAGGCGCCCGACACTAGCGCTTAATTAACTTTGAAAACTTAATCACTTAAAGCTTTGCCTCGATTTGCGACTGTGTATCTTGCTTGCAAAAAAATCAGAATGGAGAAAATACTACACACTGTCTATCATCACCAAAAATAATGAAGCAGTAATTATACATTAGTATAACTAGCTGACCCAGCAAACCTTGTTTTGCCATTAGGGATATAGAGAATAGCTCAGACCTTCCGAACATACACAGAAAATGTCTCGATCGAGCTGTTTCGGAGGAGTTTGGTAACAAAAATTGGCGCAATTGGAATTTTATATATTAGACATAAAGTCACTGATAGTGTTAAAACTTCAGTCACAGAATTAAGGGGGTTTGAGGCAAATTGGCTGCTTACTATCACTTGCGTAGCGGTGAAGGTAACATCAGATGGAAACCTGCAAGTCTAAGTTTTCTGCATAATGTTCTGAAAGGTCTGGTGACTGATGAGACTGAAGCCTGTAAATCCGTTCTTAGCTGATTAGTGGGCTATGGCAAACGCTCTTTCTGATTCATATAACATCAGTGGCGGGTAGTGAAAACGAATTGACAAAATCATACCAAAGTATCGTAATCGTAAAATTAACTTTCTAGGGCTTAAATCTCAATCATTTAATTGAGAGAAAATAACTAAGAGGATGAAAATAACTAAGAGGATAAAAAAAATTGAGAGAAATGTAGAGTTTATGTTGACGGAAATGAAACTCAATCAGATTCAACAAAAATTCAAAATACAAAGTTTCAAGACGAAACTATCATAATACCTATTGTCTATAGATAAAAGTATCTACGTTCCGGGTTGCGTATCCTTGTGACCCAAGTACTCAAAAGACGATAAACCAGAATTTATGGGACCAACCGAATCATGAATAATCGAATATATTTATCAAAAAGGTCCTTTAATGAATGTAAAATACATAACTATGATAGATAAGCTTGGTTGGAAATTAATGATAACATTGTACTACGTATAAAATATTTTTTGCATCTTGTGTCTGTTATTCATTGAAGTTTTAAGTTTTTGGGTGCAATAAAATGTATCGACGATACATTTTAGCATGTTCGGTACACTGCGTGTAACCGAACACTGCTCCGTCAGCAACTTACGCGAGTGTCGTCAAAGCGCGTGCCCAAACGGCATTCAGTCAGTACGGACATATCATCGGCACGTTACGGTCGCGTCGCGTACTCATTATCATTATCATTTTATCAATATCAATAATTATCAGTTATCAATATCAATACAGTCCATTTACAGTATATCAAAATCTATCATTTATCAACAACCCCCACATAGCAAGAAAATGATTTTTTTTCACATAGGCCTTAATAATAAGTTTGGAAAGCTTGCGTGCTCTTGAATCAACGACATTAGAAGGTTTTTTTTCTAGTTTCGGATGAAGAATACTTTGAGCTAAAAATACTCATGTCATATACCAGAACTGCCCCTTGAGCCAAATGACCTAATAAAACTTGGGAAATTAAAAAAAACCGATAGTTCGCGTACGTTTTCTGTATTTTGTTCCATTTCTTTACCACGAGTAGTATCGGTATTTGTCACTTGGCGGGGGCTGAATTTGATTCTGAAGTTGACGCATATACCGCATTCGAAAGAAAAGCTTTACTACATGAAAAGTAAGAAAGCTAGAACATAAAACATTGTTAACGATGGCGTGACTGGCGGCCTTAAAGCCTTATTGTGTAGCCGCTGCGGCCTATTTGAGCTAACCGGTCCGGTGGCCCTGAACTTTTGACACGTGTCACATCAAATAGTGCCTGCTGAGTCATATTCTTTGACAGCTGTCAAAAAACCATATCAATGGCGATATAATTGACACCGCTGGCTTACAGCCAATCAGCTTGGAAACAGTTGGAGAATACAAACGCACGAACATCTCTAAGCTGAATTTGCTATACTTCGTAATCGTCATTTGAGTGTTAGTCTTGAGAGCACTCGTTATTAAAGTAGAAACTTTTATTTCCATACAAAATATACTTGGGTTCTTTCCACTTAAGCGTAGGAGTTGGCGCCCAAAGACGAGCCCAATATTTTATTATTATTTAAAAATACGATAAAATTTGGGTAAAATAATACATAGAAAGCCAGCAGCGAGAAAACCAAAGAGTTGTCTAACAATAAAGGCCATCTCGTTGCCAAGCAACGTGGTGTCAACAAACTCATTACAGCGATTATGGCTATTATATCGTAGATTATTCTACGAAATAATAGTTTTACCCTGAAAAGTTTAGTGATTACTGGGGTTTACTATACCAAGTTGACCAGCTTAGCCTCTATTGTTGGTAGCAATAATTCTATGATAACAGCACTATGACTTTAGACGTTTTCCTTTCTACGGGTACTGTTGTGGATGCTAGAATATGTATAGTAGATTTTTGAACGCATTCAATTTAGAGACTAAAACATAATCGCTTCTTGCACTAAACCCCGAAGACGAGCTTGAGATCGTCAATATATAACAGGTACCTATAACTATGTATTTAACAACTGCGTAGCCTAATTAGTACATTGCCTACTTAGTTTAGTAGTAGGTAGTTCAGCCTACATGTTCGTTATTCCGCCGGTCCACACACTGCTTCTCTTTGAATCTTCGTAAAAAAAGCGATGTAACAATAACGCCTGTTACATCGCTTGTATAACGAGCCATGTTATGAAGAGTTATTTCAATAGATCACCGCCTTCAGGGTCTCAGCGTCCCACGTAATGATCGAAGGAGTTATTGGTCCCACGCGTCGCATAAATTATTTTCGCATAAGTGTTAATGCCTTACATTTCAGTTTCTACAATACAGACGTTCGCTGTGCCAAAGTTAGCATCGTCTCGCACATGCAAAAGTTAAAACCAGCTGCTACGCTGCGATTTCAATGCTTTAACAAAATTGTAAAATGGGCGCATAAACAAACCGACTTCGCAGCGCCTCTGGTTATGTTCAGGTTTATGAGTGACACGAATCACTTAGCATCAGGTGCTTGTTTGCTCGCAATGTCTTCGAAAAAACCTCCAATTAGCAATAATAATGAGTTAAATTTTTATCCATGACTCTATACCATTCTGCATTAGACCAGCTTATAGGTTCTAAGCTTTCCTATCAGTTTCTTTTATTCAAAAGTAGGCCTCTATAAGCACTGCCAGGGCAGTAGGTCGTTACCAGGTCGATAATGATGAATATTGTTTATACAACACGAGAATAATACTTGCCAATTTGTCGAAAAGATTCACTATAAATCGCGCACAATGGGAATGGAAGCCTTTTGTTTGTGCTATTGTTTTATTAAAACTCTACTGAATGAAAACGTTTATTTGTAAATTAAATCGAGGACGCAAAAGCACAAATATTTAACTGTACAGTGATTTTAATAAAGCACTTGGAAAACGACATTTACTCATATTATTTATCAACAATCATCATCAAAATCACAACTGATTGCTTCTGAAACTTCTCACAATAATGAGAACAACTGTTATAATATTATCAGGAGTATAGTTCATCACATAATAGTTATTTTACTTAACGAGTATGAGTACGAAATTATGTGCATTTCAAACAAAATTTGAAATTAAAAAAGGAGGACGAAGCACAGATTAGACTAGGTCGAACTCTATCACTAGGCTTTCTCTATTATTACTTTGCATTAAAATATCCGCAAGGCAGCTAAAAAAAAATTGAATGACTTAATTAATCTCTAGTCCCAAGTTGGGCGCCATTACGTAACAGTGAATAGTTCGTTATGAGAGCGTTGCGGACTATTGTACATTGTACAAGTACTCGCGCTAACTGAGCTCTTCACTATCGCTTTTATAAAGTTAGATGTAGATACTGTTTCATTTTACTTTCCATTACTTATATGTGTTCGAATGATGAATATAAATAAATTTTTCTCCGAATCACGGGCGAAAATTCGTAATTTTCTCATAGCCTTAACTAAAATAACTGCTGAACAACGAAATAAATTGCTATACTCTCAGTTCCCATAAATGTGTAACAACTGAAGAATCTTCACACATCAACCTAATTATGGCATGTCTGCGTTTTAAAATTCAGAAAGGTTTTTTTGTTGTGCTGCGTAGAGATTTGTCCGGGGTTATGCTTGTGCCGTATAGATTTAGTTTCTAATTTTTTGCGGTGATCAGCTAAAGAGTGCTATTGTTGCAGGTATCTCTACATTGTCCGGCTGCGCGTCGCCGGAGAACATGGAGCGCCTGCCGGAGCTGCCCGCGTCGGAGGAGCGGCGGCTGCGGCGCGCGGCGCAAGTGCTGCAGCAGCGGCTCGTGCTGCGGCAGTGGCTGGCCACGCACAGGCTGCAGCACGCGTATTCTAAGTGAGTGCCAGCTCCTAGTTAACGTGGGCTCTCGGCTGCGCGTCGCCGGAGAACATGGAGCGCCTGCCGGAGCTGCCCGCGTCGGAGGAGCGGCGGCTGCGGCGCGCGGCGCAAGTGCTGCAGCAGCGGCTCGTGCTGCGGCAGTGGCTGGCCACGCACAGGCTGCAGCACGCGTATTCTAAGTGAGTGCCAGCTCCTAGTTAACGTGGGCTCTCGGCTGCGCGTCGCCGGAGAACATGGAGCGCCTGCCGGAGCTGCCCGCGTCGGAGGAGCGGCGGCTGCGGCGCGCGGCGCAAGTGCTGCAGCAGCGGCTCGTGCTGCGGCAGTGGCTGGCCACGCACAGGCTGCAGCACGCGTATTCTAAGTGAGTGCCAGCTCCTAGTTAACGTGGGCTCTCGGCTGCGCGTCGCCGGAGAACATGGAGCGCCTGCCGGAGCTGCCCGCGTCGGAGGAGCGGCGGCTGCGGCGCGCGGCGCAAGTGCTGCAGCAGCGGCTCGTGCTGCGGCAGTGGCTGGCCACGCACAGGCTGCAGCACGCGTATTCTAAGTGAGTGCCAGCTCCTAGTTAACGTGGGCTCTCGGCTGCGCGTCGCCGGAGAACATGGAGCGCCTGCCGGAGCTGCCCGCGTCGGAGGAGCGGCGGCTGCGGCGCGCGGCGCAAGTGCTGCAGCAGCGGCTCGTGCTGCGGCAGTGGCTGGCCACGCACAGGCTGCAGCACGCGTATTCTAAGTGAGTGCCAGCTCCTAGTTAACGTGGGCTCTCGGCTGCGCGTCGCCGGAGAACATGGAGCGCCTGCCGGAGCTGCCCGCGTCGGAGGAGCGGCGGCTGCGGCGCGCGGCGCAAGTGCTGCAGCAGCGGCTCGTGCTGCGGCAGTGGCTGGCCACGCACAGGCTGCAGCACGCGTATTCTAAGTGAGTGCCAGCTCCTAGTTAACGTGGGCTCTCGGCTGCGCGTCGCCGGAGAACATGGAGCGCCTGCCGGAGCTGCCCGCGTCGGAGGAGCGGCGGCTGCGGCGCGCGGCGCAAGTGCTGCAGCAGCGGCTCGTGCTGCGGCAGTGGCTGGCCACGCACAGGCTGCAGCACGCGTATTCTAAAGGTGGAATTTAATAACCTATCCGATCCGGATTTGCCCTATCTGAGATTGAAATTTGACGTATCTAAGCTCCATACAAGTTATGTCAAATTTCTATCTCTGGTAGCACAAGTCCGAATAGGATAGGATATTAATTTCGGCCGTAAGTGAGTGCCAGTTCTTTGTTAACACGCGCATTAGGCGACTTTGATGATACAACTGGCAACCAATTGAAAAATGTGGTTATTGGAGAATGAATAGGCCGTGCACTATGCGCAAAATGCCTGATTGCCAAAACCTAAAGCTCACGATTGCACCGTCCATTTCGTTATTTTAACTTATGATTGATGCACTCATCACTTGAGCAGACGTGTTTCGGTATACAGCTAATAAAGGAATGATTCGTAAACTACATAGCTGATTTTTGAGAATATTTTGAGTAAACTAGTCGCCGAAGCCATATTCCTCAGCTGCTCAGTCAATGTTGTTAAGCTAGTATAGTCATGCGACCGCTTTTTGCGATACGGAAATGCTTGCAGCTCTTCTTGAAAATGATATGTAGAGACTTAGGTATACCGCAACTCAGTTAGAGTCAAAGTTGTCACGGTTACGAGTTCTAGAATATATTATACCTTTAGGTATACTTATTGTTTAAAGAATCTTCTAGGCCTTTTTCTACAAGATGACAGATGCATCAAACTTTGTAAAGCTTCCTGGACGAGAATAAAAAAAATAAAAAAAATCACAATCAAAACACATGATATTTCACTTTCTTTTTTTAAAAAAAAGGGCCGCCTTCAAAAAAAAAAGCCCACTGAAAAGCACAAAATAATTTCCTAATAAATCTGGGTATAACTATTTAGTTTTTGAAGTCGGTGCCTTACCAACATTTTAGTTTAGTTAGAATTTGTAAACAGCGTGCTCAAAATGATTTGCGACTGCGAATTTGGCACCGACTTCAAAAACTAAATAGTTATACCCAGATTTATTAGGAAATTATTTTGTGCTTTTCAGTGGGTTTTTTTTTGAAGGCGGTTCCCTTTTTTTTAAAAAAAGAAAGTGAAATATCATGTGTTTTGATTGTGATTTTTTTTATTTTTTTTATTTCATACTTTTTAGTGATAAGTAGGTAGGTACTTCATCTATCTTAGGTTTGGGGCTAATTACTACCTTATCAATTTAATTTAGTGGTAGATTTTTAGTGACAACTTTAGGCTTAGTATACTAGCCTAAAACTTATCGCTAAAAACATATCATATCATAGTACGAGTATAACAATGAGTTAGACATAGGTACCTACTATTATTCTGTATGCCTAATGACGAGTATGAGGAATGGTCTTTCTCGATAGATTTAATAGATCGGTTCAGCTAATAGCGATATAATCGCGGACAAACCTAAATACCAACATAGGGATTAAACTCATTTTTTTTGAATTCGGTTAGTTAAAAACATTATTGTCAACTTGAGAATCTCCTTCTTTTTTGAAGTCAGTTAAAGTCTACACTGTAAACTATTATAATGATCGCAAGCGATTTATTTTATTCCGTTGAGGAGTTTCGCTCTCCATCTCCGAACATATTCATTAGATCTCGACCAAATTGAAATGAGACTACCTCTGACGATGATGATGATGGGCGATGGCCTACCTGACAAAAAAAGAATCGTCGAAATCGGTTTTGCCGAACTCGAGATATTCCTGGACAAACTTAAATGCAAACATATCTATCAAACGGAGAACCTCTTACTTTTTTAAGTCGGTTAATATACTAAAACCTTCTCCAGAATGTAACAAATACTTTCCTGAAAACCGCATCAAAATCGGTTCAGTCAAACGCGAAATAATCGCGGACAAACATACATACATACATACATACATACATACATACATACATACGGTGTAACGGGACATTCGTATACACACATAGGTCGTATTTTTTCTAGTATGGTTTGATCATAACATTGTTATCTAAGATCTTGAAAAATAAAAATTTACCTCAGAAATAGAACGCAAACAAACACGATAAGCCATTTTTTTCAATATGAACTAACATCAACAAAATAATCTTTGAAATTCCAATTGTGACAGCCTCGTAAATTCTCCTTTTGTTCAGACCGGACGCCCTTATCTTGTTTTGAAGCAAAAAAAGAGTTCCGCACTGAAATTGTGTAGACCATAAAAGCAGAAAATATCTTCGATCGATATGGTCGATCACCATACGGGGCACCTTTGTATAACAGCATTCATGCTTGAATGACTAAATACAAAAAGGGGACTAAAATTAGGGTTTGTAAAACTCCTTGATTTTTCAGGACGAAATATAGGGAAATAGCTGTTGTCTAGAAATCCAAAAGGAGCCTACTGGGTTTATCATTTAGCTGAGATAAGGAATTCCCCGTTTCACCTCGTTTCAGGGTTGTTTTCCTAAAAGAGAAGAATAAAATTTCACTTACGGAACCCTCGTGGACGCGGCGGTTCTAACTTGGCCAATTATTTTTTCTTTCGTCAAGCGACGGCTATAAGAGCTAACGCTGGAACCATTCGGGATTATTTCGACTCAGTCATTCAAAGAGCGAGTACTTCTCGTTAGACCAGTCGCTCGTCTTAATTTTTTGTAATCCAGAAATCTGGAAGATGGGGGTTTGACTCCTTGAGAAGCGGTACGCGAGCTGCACGAGGCCGGCGATGCAACTGGCATAGTTCAACCACTAGTTTGGCGGGAAATTTGGGAGTGCCATTTTTATGGTAAGCATTTTCTATTCCTTCATGTCGCTTGGGTATGCCGGGGCACCGGGGGCAGCCAGCGTTTTGTACGGGTTTTATTTGTCGTATTTCTCTAAATTCCAGGTCGGGAAGTAAAGAAAAGGTTATTTCTTGTGGTTTTGAAATCCTGGATGGGTTAATCCTATCGGGATAGACATCGACAGCCTTTCGTGAGAAGGCTAACCTCGGGGTTCTGCGAGAAATCATCCGGCGCCTGTCGCCGCTGTCGCACCGCCAGCTGCGGCGGCCGCACGACACCTCTTCGCTCCGCTTCGTGGTTTCGGTCGCGGCTGCGGGCTGAGACACTTCGCTCGGCGCGTCATCACGCAACGTTTCCCATAGGGTAAACATGACCGGAGGTACCATCCTTGTTTATTTACGGTTGTAGAACCATTTAGAACAATATTTTTGGTACTGGTATAGTCCGATAAAATTTTATTTACGGCTTGGTACAGTCAGAGATCACCTTAGGCTATGATCGCTATTTGCGACAATACATGGTCAGATTAATAATTCTGTGAACCTACGGCTCCATCGATTGAGCATGTGTAATTATTAAATAAGATATATAAATATTTTATAATAACAGATAGTTAGTAGGTATGTTAGCCAATTATCTAAGTTAAATTTTCTTGTCTTTTAGCTTATAGTAAAGATTTCTTTGTGTATATTGTTTCTCTTTCGTATTTGAATTACTATTATAATTGTAGATTAATTTCTGTGTTTCATTCCACTCCAATTCCACGTATAGGTAGGTAAATTCTCTGTGACGGGCATAAAACACCTTAGCCGGGGAGATTTTAGTATATTGCGTTCGCCCAGTTTTATGCCACGTTACAAATGGCGCCCAACGTAAAAAATTGTTATTAAATTAGGGTTATATTTTCAAAAAAATTTTTTTTTGAATTTCAAAGTGGAATTTTTTTATTATTATTCGGGACGCGTTACTGACGGCGTTCAACGGGTTAAAATAGCAAAACGTACTTAGACATTTTTTTTTTCTTTTCAAAACATTTTTTCAAAAACATTTTTTAACGAAATTTTTTTTTAGAGTTTACTAGTAAGCGCGTTACAAATAGCGCCCAAATTAGATATTTATTAATAATTGGCTGTACTTTAGACATATATTTTTGAATTTCAAAATAATAAAAATTTTTTTGAAAAACTTTTCAGTACGAGGCGATATGAATAGCCCAACCATTCTGATTCTGTATCTTGTTTTCTTTTAGACATTTTTAATATTTCAAAATCTTAAAACTTTTTTTCTTTGAAAAATTTTTTTTATGTGTTCTTTCTATTTACACGCCGTTATACGTGGCGTCCACGCGATTAACCCCTATTAAATTTATTTTGAGTCTAAATTTCTTTCAGAAAAATAAATGCACTTTTTTTTCCTCACTTTCTAAAAACATTTTTTTGAAATTTTATATTCTCCGCAAATTATAGGACGCCCCGTATACGCGGCGCCCTAGGTAGATCTTTGCAAAAATTTTTTTTCTTTCTCAACTTAATTTTGCATTATATAATCATCGTTTAACTATTTACAAAACATTTCTGTTATAACTATAAACATTTTCAGAATATGTTTAGATCACTTTAATAAACCATAGATATCATATTTTCAAAAGACAAAACGTGGAATTGGAGATATAATCAAAATATTATATAACATACACTGTACCAAGTATCGAGAAGCTATCCCTGTTAACAACGATACCAGTATCAAAAAATTTACAAGCATAAATACAACAATATTTCTTAACTTCAAATTTAAGTATAAACAATTACCTTAGCAACAATTTTTTTTTTCCATTTAACTTCAGTGTAAGCGTTATAAAAGTGTTCGTCTTATGTTAATTGTTAATTTTAAGAGTCGTAATAATTGCATGCCATTGTGTTTAATCGTACAGGCACCATTAAAGCCTCAACTTTTATTTTCTCATTATACATATAATTATAAGTTTAGTTATAAGAACATATTTTCAAGCACCACTCTTGAAGAAAAAAATTTTTTTTTTGAAAAATCAATAAGTGATTTATAATACTTTAACTTTTAATACTTTCAAAACATTGATATACGTATATAACAATACAACATTCTCAAATTTTGATCAAACATTGATATATAATAATTATAGATATACTACTTTTTCTTCTACTCTTTATAACCATTGATATACTACAACTATAGATATAAAAAATTTTTTTTCTACTTTAATAACCATTGATATTCAACTACTTACTTACTTTTGATAACCATTGATATACTAAAGATAAAGATACATTACTTTTACTTTTGATAATTATTGTCATACCAAACATAAAGATTTGTTTACGTTTATGAAAATTGTTATAGTGGTCTTGAAATATTACATTCTTTTCTCCATAACAACCTATGATATATTGAATATAGATATACTAAATACAACATAAATATTTAGGTTTAACAAATTTGTAAATCTTTGACTGTACCAAATAATTTAACAAAATGGAACAACGTATCATTCAATTTCATTCTTTACATAAAGATGAACTTATTTATGAGGTGTCGATCCGATCGGAAACTCCGGCCGCAACTACGGACGGATTACGAAAACAATTAAGAAAGTTAATGTTAGAATGCCCCTCGGAGGCAATAATTGAAACGGACTTTTCAGACAGTGACGAATTACAAACAATTTCAGAAAAATTAAATGAATTAACACTTACTATAGAAAAGGTAGAAAAATCCAAAGATCGTTTTCCATTACAAAGGGCAAAGGCATTGGCAAATCATTTATATTACAGGTTATCAAGGGTTCAGCCCTCAGAATCAACATTAAAATTTAGTAAAATAGAATTAAACAAAAAGTTAGAAAGGTGTTTAGTAGTTCTTGACGGTCCAACAGCTTCGACTTCAGGTAGCAGCTCACAGGATGTTCCAGTTGATCCAACCACCCCAGCTGTTATTGAGTGTGTAGGTGACAGGAACATAACTAAATGGAATTTAAAATTTAATGGGTCAACGGACCCGCGTTCATTCATCGAAAGGGTTGAGGAACTCCGCAGTTGTTTTGGTGTAACAGAAGAAAAGTTGTTTAATTCGGCAGCTCAATTGTTTTCAGACCAGGGTTTGCTATGGTACAGAGGTATTCGAGACCAAGTTTCAACATGGAAGGATTTGAAAAATTTAATTCTTGTAGAATTTGATCCTGTCGACTATGACTATAGATTGTTAGGTGAAGTGCGGAATAGGACACAAGGCCCTGAAGAAGCCGTTCATGTGTACTTCTCAATCATGACTTGTTTGTTTAATAGATTTAAAACACCACTAACGGAAGAGGCAATGTTAGAAATTCTTTTACATAATATTCGCCCAAATTATTCACAGCAATTGGCATTATTGGACATTACTTCGATTTCTGAATTAAAAGAAAAATGTAAAAAATTAGAAACAGCAACAAATCGCGCAAATTTATTTACGGAACCAAACAAAACATCTACACAAATTTTAACATCAGAATTCCAATATAAACCTAAATCAAAACCAGCAGTCGCTATGATCAAATCAGAAAAACAGTTAGAAACAAATAAAAATAATTCAAATAGTCAAAATTTTAATCAAATTTATAAACAACCACACAAACAAATACATAACAGCAACGATAATAATCATTACAATAATAGACAACATTCATATAATAACAAACAGAATTCATACCAAAACAATTCCAATTATTACAACAATAGACAACATTCTTACAACAGTAACCAACATTCAAATCCAAACTTTAACAAACAACAATACAACACATTCACATATTATAACAGAGCACATTCACAACGTAACAATTCACAACATAACAATTCACAATATAACAACTTACAATATAACAACTCGCAACATAATACACAACCTATGAATAGGCCTCTTTGTTATAAATGTGGTCTTCCAAATCATAACTTTCGGTTTTGTCGCAATTATAAAATAAATAAAGAATTAAAATGTTTTACGTGCGGAAATTTAGGTTTCACAAAAATAAATTGCCCACAGTGCAATAGAAAAACACAAAACGTTTCAACTGTAGAATCAAAAAACTAAACTTTGCGAACTGTAGATTTTCAAACGGTAAACAACACTTAGAACAACAAAAATTTTTAAACTTCAATTCCTTAGCTACAGTTCGGTTCAAAATTCAAAAAGATGACATTAGGCCTTATTTAACAATAAACATAAATGACTGCGAAATAGTAGCTTTGCTTGACAGCGGATCAAGTGTGTCAATTCTAGGAAATAATTCCCATAAACATTTCATAAACTTAGGTTATACATTTAACAATCAGATAGATAAATCGTGCAGCGTAGCCAACGGAATAATTTTAGAAACAATAGGATACATATTTATTCCAATTACATTCAAAAATAGAACAAGTATCATAAAATTTTTCGTTATTCCTGATGTAACATCAAATATAATTTTAGGCTGTGATTTTTGGAAAAATTTTGACTTAGCTCCAGAGATTTTTAAAAACATAACTTACCGTAATAAACCAACAGCATTTTGCAACTTTTGCCAGTCAATAAATAACAATAATATACATACAATAACCCCATTTAATTCATTAAATACAGACCAACAAGAGTTAGCCAATAGTATCATTGATAAATTTAAAGAAATTTCATTCGAAAAGAAAGGTTTAGGTAGAACTTCACTAATTGAACACGTTATTGAAACTGGTAACTCTCCTCCAATTAGAGTAAAACAATATCCTCTATCACCAGAAAAGAAGTTAGCTCTTCACAAAGAATTAGATAAAATGTTAGCTTTAGATGTAGTAACACCAAGTGAAAGTCCATGGAATAACCCAGCACTATTAGTGAAAAAATCAAATGGTGACTGGAGATTTTGTTTAGATTGCAGAAAATTGAATGGGATAACTAAAGGGGATTCTTACTCAATACCATACATACCACAAATATTAGATAGCCTAAAAGAAGCAAAATTTTTGTCAACCATAGATCTATCTTCTTCGTTTTGGCAAATTCCATTATCAAAATCATCACAAGAAAAAACAAGCTTTACGGTCCCAGGTCGAGGACTATTTAAATTTAAAGTAATGCCTTTTGGGTTGTGCAGCGCTCCTGCAAGACAACAAAGATTAATGGACATGTTAATAAATCAAAACTTTTGTAGTGACGTTGAAAACGGTTTCGTATTCTGTTACATAGATGATATTGTCATTTGTACATCGGATTTTCCCACACATCTAATATTATTAAACCGCGTTCTAGAAAAATTAAAATCGGCAAACCTTACAGTTTCATTTGAAAAATGCAAATTTTTTAGAAATTCAATAAAATATTTAGGCTACGTTGTAGATGAACATGGGCTAAGGACAGATCCAGAGAAAATTTCCGCCATTTTAAACTTTCCAACACCATCAACTGCTAGAGATGTAAAGGTCTTTCTAGGAATGTGCTCTTGGTATCGTCGTTTCATTAGGAATTTTTCAGATATAGCTACACCGTTGAATAAATTAACGAGCAACAAGAAGGATACACCAAAATTCCAGTGGAATGAGGCAGCCGAGAAATCGTTCAATACTCTTAAAAATGCACTCGTTTCAGCACCAATCCTGGCAGTTCCTGATTTTGAAAAGCCGTTCACAGTCCACTGTGACAGCTCCAGTTACGCAATTGGTGGAATGCTTTCTCAGAATTTTGATGGTTTTGATCATCCTATAGCCTACGTTAGCAGATCCTTACAAAAGAACGAAAGAAATTACTCGGTTACAGAAAAGGAAATGTTAGCCGTTATATACTCCGTCGAAAAATTTCAAGCATATTTAGGGTCTCGCACCTTTAAAATAGTAACGGATCATTCATCATTAAAATGGTTTTTAAATCTAGAAAACCCATCAGGACGTTTAGCACGGTGGGGTTGTAGATTATCTCAATTTAATTTTGAAATAGAACATCGCAAAGGTACTGACAATGTAGTCCCAGACGCGTTATCACGATTAATAAAGGTTGACCAAATCAATACAAACACAATAAATTCAACAAAAGATGAATGGTATAAAAAAATATATTATGGCTGCCAATCACATCCTAAAAATTTTCCAAATTACATAGTAAAAAACAACACATTATTTAGGTATAGTAAAAGCAAATATAATTTGATTAGTGAATTTGATTGGAAGGAGGTAATCCCCGAAGAATTTAGAAATGAAATTATAAGTGAAAATCATTGTGAACCAACTGCAGCACATTTTGGTACATTTAAAACACATAGGCGATTGTGCCTCAGATATTTTTGGCCTAAAATGTTTCAAGACGTAGAAAATTTTGTAAAAAATTGTGAAACGTGTAAAGCTTACAAACACTCCACACAGGCAACGCCTGGACTTATGGGACAACCTAAGAAATGTTCTAGACCTTTTGAACTAGTGTCATTGGATTTAGTAGGTCCATTACCACGTTCTAAATCGGGTTATACGTTTATCTTAGTAGTTACTTGTTGTTTTTCAAAATTCACATTATTATTTCCTTTACGCAGAGCAACTTCAGCATCCGTATCAAAACATTTTGAGAACCATGTGATTTTAGCTTATGGTGTCCCAGAATGCGTAATTCTGGACCAAGGCCCACAAATGGTGGGATCAGAATTTCGCCAATTAATAAAAAAATATAACATCCCAAAATTATATTATTGTCCAAAATATACACCCCAAGTAAATTTAGTAGAACGTTATAACAAAACAATAATGACAGCAATAGCTTCCTACGTTGAAGAAAATCATCGTTCATGGGATGAAAATATTTATAAAATACAATTTGCAATAAATAGTGCAGTAAATGAATCAACTGGGTTTTCCCCATTTTTTTTAGTACATGCAAGAGAGCCAGTCATAAACGGAAATTTTTATAAGGATCCAAACGCAGACTACCAAATTGGTTTTCCACGTGAGGAATATGCTGGCGAATTCGGGGTATTGCAACAAATTTTTGATAAAGTTAGGGAACACCTACTAAAGGCACATGCAAAAAACCAACACAATTATAATGCTCGACGTAGAGACGCAAAATTTAAAGCAGGGGATATCGTGTGGAAAACAACGTACACGCAAAGTGATGCACAAAAATACAAAATGGCTAAATTAGCGCCTAAATACGAAAAATGCAAGGTAATTAAAGTATTATCCCCACTAGTGTATGAACTACAAAGAGTTAAAGATGGCCAAAACATTGGATCTTGGCACATCAAAGATTTAAAAGCTTAACCACTTTAATAATTATAGTCAATTCTAAAAAGTGTTGAATACAGAGCAAAGTATTCAAACACAAAAGTATAAGGTTAACGGTAGACAAATAGATAGTGTCTTACCTTTAAGATTGAATGCGTGATGAATGAAAGGACAAGAATGAACTAAGTAAGAATTCGATGGAATTGATTCAAAAAATAAAATTAGGTGGGTTAGTCAAGCTAAATAATTGCATTTCGGGTTATCAGACATTTTTTTATTTTTGTAACAGTATAGTACTATACAGTTTTTTTTTTCTCATACATATTATTTCTTACTACTGATACAATTAAGTTTTATAACCACCCATAAGCCTAAACGCACTCTAGCACGAAGCTGCAAAGAGTAATAACATGGGTTGAATCTCATCAGTTTTCAACTGTTGTATATATTTTTTTTTCTTTTCCCTTTTGGTTAGGTGAGGCTCGGGTCATTTTTTTTTTATACTTCAGTTGTTGCAGTTTTGGGAGGTGACGCTGAGTATAAATTTTTTTTAGTAGGTGGGAGTGCCTACGGTTTTTTGGGTTCAGTACCTATAATGGTCTGGCCTAAATTTTTTGCTGTGGCGGAATTGTTCCCTGTCGGGTTTATTATAGCAACGTCCGCTCAGTTATTTTGTAGTTTTTTTTACCCAAACCACCTAGATTTGTGCAGACGACTGAAGAGGCAGTGGATTTTTTCCAAATTTCGTAAATAGTGTTGTGATTTAATATCGATTTAGATTTTTGTTGTTATGATTCGTTTCAAGCTGTTCAAAATTCTAAATTAGCTTTTGATTGTTAGGATTCGTTCCACGACTTAAAAAATTTTGTGACTTAGCATTCAATTATACTTTGTAGACTTTCTCTAAGATTTTTTCTTGTCTCACCTTTTGGTTAGGATGCAACGTTGAGGACAACGAAAAACGGTTCATCCTGGCTGAACCTTTTCCCTAAGGAGAGGGTATTGTAACGGGACATTCGTATACACACATAGGTCGTATTTTTTCTAGTATGGTTTGATCATAACATTGTTATCTAAGATCTTGAAAAATAAAAATTTACCTCAGAAATAGAACGCAAACAAACACGATAAGCCATTTTTTTCAATATGAACTAACATCAACAAAATAATCTTTGAAATTCCAATTGTGACAGCCTCGTAAATTCTCCTTTTGTTCAGACCGGACGCCCTTATCTTGTTTTGAAGCAAAAAAAGAGTTCCGCACTGAAATTGTGTAGACCATAAAAGCAGAAAATATCTTCGATCGATATGGTCGATCACCATACGGGGCACCTTTGTATAACAGCATTCATGCTTGAATGACTAAATACAAAAAGGGGACTAAAATTAGGGTTTGTAAAACTCCTTGATTTTTCAGGACGAAATATAGGGAAATAGCTGTTGTCTAGAAATCCAAAAGGAGCCTACTGGGTTTATCATTTAGCTGAGATAAGGAATTCCCCGTTTCACCTCGTTTCAGGGTTGTTTTCCTAAAAGAGAAGAATAAAATTTCACTTACGGAACCCTCGTGGACGCGGCGGTTCTAACTTGGCCAATTATTTTTTCTTTCGTCAAGCGACGGCTATAAGAGCTAACGCTGGAACCATTCGGGATTATTTCGACTCAGTCATTCAAAGAGCGAGTACTTCTCGTTAGACCAGTCGCTCGTCTTAATTTTTTGTAATCCAGAAATCTGGAAGATGGGGGTTTGACTCCTTGAGAAGCGGTACGCGAGCTGCACGAGGCCGGCGATGCAACTGGCATAGTTCAACCACTAGTTTGGCGGGAAATTTGGGAGTGCCATTTTTATGGTAAGCATTTTCTATTCCTTCATGTCGCTTGGGTATGCCGGGGCACCGGGGGCAGCCAGCGTTTTGTACGGGTTTTATTTGTCGTATTTCTCTAAATTCCAGGTCGGGAAGTAAAGAAAAGGTTATTTCTTGTGGTTTTGAAATCCTGGATGGGTTAATCCTATCGGGATAGACATCGACAGCCTTTCGTGAGAAGGCTAACCTCGGGGTTCTGCGAGAAATCATCCGGCGCCTGTCGCCGCTGTCGCACCGCCAGCTGCGGCGGCCGCACGACACCTCTTCGCTCCGCTTCGTGGTTTCGGTCGCGGCTGCGGGCTGAGACACTTCGCTCGGCGCGTCATCACGCAACGTTTCCCATAGGGTAAACATGACCGGAGGTACCATCCTTGTTTATTTACGGTTGTAGAACCATTTAGAACAATATTTTTGGTACTGGTATAGTCCGATAAAATTTTATTTACGGCTTGGTACAGTCAGAGATCACCTTAGGCTATGATCGCTATTTGCGACAATACATGGTCAGATTAATAATTCTGTGAACCTACGGCTCCATCGATTGAGCATGTGTAATTATTAAATAAGATATATAAATATTTTATAATAACAGATAGTTAGTAGGTATGTTAGCCAATTATCTAAGTTAAATTTTCTTGTCTTTTAGCTTATAGTAAAGATTTCTTTGTGTATATTGTTTCTCTTTCGTATTTGAATTACTATTATAATTGTAGATTAATTTCTGTGTTTCATTCCACTCCAATTCCACGTATAGGTAGGTAAATTCTCTGTGACGGGCATAAAACACCTTAGCCGGGGAGATTTTAGTATATTGCGTTCGCCCAGTTTTATGCCACGTTACAACGGGTCGAATACAGAACATCCTTCTTTTTTTGAAGTCTGTTAAAAAATAGGTCACTACTGTTGCCTATTGAATAACCTACCCAAGTGAACCAAACTTATTCCTAAAACGATTCAACTCATCGAAGACTTTTTTGAGGAATTTAAGTCGGCATTAAGCACCGTTTACGTTGAAATAAAAAAAGCCTAAGAGTATTTGGCAAATAAAACATTAAAAAAAGAAACACCAAGTTAAATCTTTCCGTTGAACAGCCTCATTTGAAACGTGTACCATTCACAACGTTAAATGCGGTAATGAGTCTGTATCAGGCTCTTCAAAGGCACTAGGCGTGCTGCAGTGTTTTAATAGGCGCGGCTTTACAAAATCCCTCTATATTTTGCGATATTAAATCTCCAAATACCTACCTCTATTACTTTTTCCCCTATTTTTTTAGTCATCTGTAAGCGGCACGAATGACCAAAAAGTATATTGCATAGCATGTCACAGTTTAGTAATAGAGTACCTAGTAGAGTATAATAGTAAAGTGTTTTGGAACTTCAAAGTAGCTCAAATTAAAATAACCAAAGCCTTCGTCTCAACAATGTATGAAAAATCTTTGGTCTCAATATCTTTTCATGTTTCACGTCTAGAAACTTTTCTTCTCTCAGGATGAGAGGGGTTTCACCGTAGTCCATTACGGTGGCCAAATGCGGGTTGGTGGGCTTCGCACACCTATGAAGCATTTTAGTCAAATCTCATGCATGCAAGTTTCTTCACAATGTTCTTTTTCATCGCTTACCAAGTGATAATTAGCTTCTACAAACTCTCTGAAAAGTCATAAGTGCCGGCGATCCGAAGTATTTTTTAAAACAGCATTTTGTTTAAAGTACATTTAAACCTTTTCTTTTATAGTCAAAAAAGGTTTATGATATAAATCCAAAAGACTAAGCCGCTAAGCGATTTAACATGAAGATAAATGGTGGTGAAATTGTGGGTAATAAATAACATTTCGCCGAGTCAGCCGCAGTCGCCGCAGCTTACGGATAATATCTTCGCCGGCAAGAGTCATGGCACCGCGCACGAATATAACGTTTAGTCACATAACCTGCCGCCATAATGTGTCGACCCTGAAGCTCTATATTATATCGGCATTCCTAAAGCGCAGACTAGGGATGTAGTATCTCTCTCTACAGTGCCTAAAACTTCTTATGGGGAAACGTCCTGGAGATCGTCAGATGCAGTTGCTTCATCAACGATACTTCCAGTTCTTGTAGACGAGGTGCGCCACACCTGTGGTTGCCCGTTACGCTACTATTGGAGAGCGATGGCATGCATTTACGAAACAATTCGCTGGAGTATTCGAGCAATCCAGCGAATTTACGCGAAATTGACGCTTCCATTCCAATCCATTCTGCCACGGTGTAAATTGAGCCTGATTCTCAATCAATTATTTAATGGAGAAGCAGTTATTACTATGAGTTTACAGATTTCTTATCCTACACCATTTCAGCCGGTCAGGGTTTCAGTCAGGGTTATAAAAAAGGAAATAGGAACAAAATATTGGCAAGACCTCAGTTATGTTTTTAATATGTTTCGCGATCGCTGAGATTTCTCAAGCCAAATATTGGATTCTTACTTGAAAATCTAAAAGTTTCCGCAGCTCGGCGACTGAATTCCATATGACTGAAAATAAATTCCAAGTTGGTAAAGAAATAATGAGTAACTAAACATAGGTACTATTCCGATATACCTATAAACGTATGTTTACGAACAAAGAATTAACTTGTAAGTATTCAAAAGATTTTTATCCTTGGGACGCATAAAGATTTTCGAGGCTTAAACCAATTATGTGGAAATAAAAAGTAGAAACATGAATCACAATAATTGAAAGGATCAAATGAAACGAAGTAAGCTCACCGTTCAATATCCATACCACAAAAGTGAATACATTGGCTTTTATGATATTGTAGGTATCACTCCAGAACACGTTTTCCGTATGAATAATGTTTTTCGAACATATTTTTCCTAAAACTTTTCCATCTCTCCGGTGTATGTACCGTAATGCCGCATAAAGCCATTGTAAATATTTTGACGCGTTCATTTTTGTCGGCATCGCCGGAAATTGCCTCGTATGTGATGGACAAGCCAATTTGTTTGCGACTTTTTCATTTATCTACTCTAGCCTGCCTAGTGCCTCGATCTACCGTATTGTTATAAAGGAAAATGAACATTTTTTTACCTGGTTTTGTATGCTGAAAAATTCATATTACTTTAGTTTGAAAGCCTACAAACGATACAATCTATTTTATCTGCATGTATCACTTTTTGGACAGAACTAAAACAAAGTTGCTCTACAACTGGGAAACTATCCAAAGTAATATCTAAATTCTCAACCATCCCAACTGATGCTTTTAGTTTGTTTTCTGCTTTTCGCTTCTCCTTTTTCTAGTGATTATTTCCCATTGATTGGGGGCTGCAATTTGTCCATGCTCCTTCATCTTCCATCGCAAGAAGGAGAAGACATAGAACCTTTATTATCATTAGAATTTACGAACTTTCAACATCTTCTTATGCTTCTTCGTCGTTTCGCTCTTTACATAGCGGTCGTGGCCATCTCATTAGGAAATACTTTTTGAGGCAGATGTTATCCTCTTCACAAGCATACGCCACTTCTCCCCGCCTGTCGAGATCCTGGTGCACTCATGCAAGGGACCACCAACAGCACATTTGACTTGGTCAGTCCATCGCATGGGTGACCTTCCGCGTGGCCTTGTGCCTTCCACTTTGCCCTAGGATACCTAGGGAGGATAGAAAGGGACTTTTCATGACCCTACCTCTAAATATAATTCCTACCTTATTTAATCACTGACTTATCATAACCCGGTCTAAATCATTGATAAAAAAAAATATGGGTCTACCCCCAAGAAAGCTGAAATTTTGAACAGATACACCTAATCATTCGATTAAGGATTTTTTGAAATACTTAATCATTTCTCTAGCAAGTCTAAACTTCTAAAGGTATTCATTTAACTGAATAATGGTATAATGTCTGAGTGTTGTTCTATTGAAGCGCTTTAATAGACTTAAACCTTTGAGATCGATCGCGCATTAAATATGTAAGATAATCCGCTAAGGCCATTAGTGGCCCATTACCCCTGTTGCACTCGCGAGCACAATGTCTTTAATCGCGTTAAGCTATATTCTTTAGCTGTTTTGTTGTTTCAAATTGGCAAACGTTCTATTTTTCAGTGGCTGAGGTCTAGTCTACTGGCAAAGAATGACCGAAACGAAGGTTGAACGTAGTACCTACGGATGTAATCGTATATTAGAGATGTCTTGGCAAGTTTCTCCAAGGTTAGACCGTTCCATTACCGAAGCAAGAACCTGTCAAAGATAAGAAAGTTAAATGTTACAAAACTCTTTTGCGCTGGCAAAGAATTTAGTAGCCTTAAATGTTGAAGATCATCTTTTCTCAAGACCTTGACCTTGGATTTAAATGCAGTTAAGCATGAAACGTAGTCTTCACATGCTTTCAGAAAGCCGATTCTTATTTAAAAGAGGTGGTTAGGGTACAGTGTCATACGATTGTAGTGCTGTTGATATATTGGCATTGCCAATGCGTCTTTGACTAAAGAAATAGTCCGTCTAATTAGATGACCGAGGAAACAGACGGTCCGTTTAGTGAGGGAGCAAGAAAAACAGCCGTTCCGTCTTAGTATGGGACTGAGAAAACAGATGATCTTGTTGATGGGATTTGGTCCTTACATTATTCATAAGCTCAAAGATCATAAGGCTAATTCTTTTACTGCTTGTAAAATGAAGACCTTTTCGACGAATTTCAATGTAAAGCCAGCTTAAAATTCATTTCACGTAAGCAGATTTGAGGGACGGACACTTGACGTAATTTAATCCGTCCGTGTCCCATTCGCGACGAGATAATCCGGTAATGCTCAACTCAATGCGATGAATGCTTGAAAATTAATTAAGCCAATAACTGTTTTTTCAGGCCGAGTTTTCGTCGTGGAAGTTTCTCTTGGAGTCGAGCTTTTTAGCTTGTTTACTGTGTAACTGTGTGCTTCTCTTGCTTATTGTAAGGATGACAAATAAGGTTCATTACGTCCTGGGTTAAGTTCTTTTATCAGGATAGAATTCTTGAGAATATTTTCTGACAAATAATAATTCTCATTATCAGCCAGGAGTTTAGGTACCTCTTGTGCCTTTCGAAGGCAGATGAATCAATATTTGTTTATAAAGGAGTTTTTCTATGATTATGATTACGTAATCTTAACATCGTATCTGAATGATGAGCGATAGAGGAAGAAAAAGGAAAGAGTAAAAAAAGACAAATACTATAATGGGCATCAAGAACAAAGGCGTTTATGTAAATAATGAAGCGTCTATTTATTAAAAATTCTCATTAGTGGGGACAAAGGGATAAGATATTCAACACAATGACCGCCCGCCCCGCGCCCGACATCGCCCCGGGCGGAATGGCAAATGAACCGAGCGATATTGTTCGAGGTGTAATATCCAGGGGCAATAATCCGAACGCGGAATTAAACGGCAGTTTCAACATCTAATTGAATATCAAATTCGGGAAAAGCATCTAGTAACAGCCAAAGTAGATGTGTAAGTGCGAAAATGATGGGGATTAGAACCTCTTCTGTTCTTCGTAAAGGTGTGCCAACATGCATTGGACACCGTGATGTCGTACGGACAAACCCTTCTCATTTTGATACGAACCCTTGCAGAAGTGGACTGTAATAAGTAACTGAGCCTGACAAACTAGTACTTTAATGGTTTATTTTTAGATGCTCGATACAAGTAAATAACTAAGAAATAAAATCATTTCGCAAAAAACTGGTTACATAAATGTTTGAAGTTAGAGCGTCTGTTTGCGCAAGTTGCGCAAAAATTGTATTGCCTCTGTGAATTGTTCCTAAATGGTAATGCTGATCATAGCAATCTGCAATTTTCGATTCGAGAACGCGCTGATCGCAACAATATCTGGGATGCGAGACACTAAATGGCTAGATGTACTAATTCGATAAGTTTTTGGATACCCTTTATATTGAAGGATCTCTGAAGCTTGCTCCTGAAGTTCTATCCAACTTTATACATTCCCCCAAAAAGTGCATTCACAAGCAAAAGAATTTGACATCTGCAGGGCTAGGATGCGCGCGTAGAGATATTATGTCTCTTAACTTCTGTCGCTCTCATCTCTGTCTGATCTGCGGGGCTAGACAAAGTAACAGTCTTTTGGCGTTAACGCCAGTAGACAAAAATGTATGGACAAATCAAGTGACTGTAGAAAAACCACGACCGAATTGAGCTCAACACGCAGTGTTTGATAATAATCGACAACGACAACTTGAACGCTCCCTGGCGTTCTCGCAAACCTTATAGATAACTTTAGCGTACTTCGCTTGACAATTGACAGCTGACAGTATCAAACACAGCGTGTTGAGCTCAATTCGGTCGTGGTTTTTCTACAGTCACGTGGTTTGTCCATACATTTTTGCAAACGACTGTTAGGTACTTTGTCTGGCCCCGCATGATAGACAAAAGAGGGCGTCAAAGTAGAGAGAGATAACTCTTCGTGTACATGCTGCATAGGCTGGAAATGTGCTATTATCTACAGTGTCTGATATAATTTCGCAGGTTACTTAGTCTGGATGTCTCCTCCTTAGAAGATGTGTACTGGCTGGAGGACTCCACCGCCAGGCACGTCATCGATCCTAAGGACTTCAACGCGTGGTCGGCGGCGCGGCAGAGTCTACCCACGGGGAAAGAAGCGCTACAAACCCTCAAGTCGGACTTGTGGAGTACTGTAGTCAAGAGCAGCAAGCACCAGGATGCTTGGACTTGGGGTGAGATATTTTTGTGGCCTATTTATCAACTTTTTGACTAAAAACTAGATATTTTTTACGAAAGTCCCTTAATAGTTTAATAGCTCCCGTAGTATAGCTACGATCTAGGCTAAAAAACTAATAAACTATGGCGACCGAATGGCGTAGCGATAGCGAACCTGCCGTCTGTGTCGGAGGTCGTGGGTTCCATTCCCACTACTGGTAAATGTTTACATGATGAGCATGAATGTTTGCCAGTGTCTGGGTGGTATCAATTTACTATATTTATGTACATATTAGTATTTATATATATATTATCAGTAATCTAGTACCCATAACACAAGCTATCGCTTATTTTGGGGCTAGATTGCGATGTGCGTAGTGTCCTGATATATATTTATGTTTATACAAAAAACTTAATTTTAACTTAAACTAATATTAAAACCTTTATCTGTCTCTGTTGTAATATTGTAGGCACTTTGTTCTTGTGTCCTTGATGATGCACTAGCCCTAGCAAAAACTGAATATGATCTTCGTAATTTATGCAAAACCGTGATGGTTTTTAGTGTATTCAACTGGATTGAGGATTTGTAACAGAATATTAAATCATGCTTTTGCCTAAAAAACTAGTTTGTTGTAGTTTTGATTCCGTTCAGTAAATATTTTAATTATTTTTCAGGAGGTATGCTTGTGGTGTCCATCTCCGTATGCGGGCTGGTGACGCTGGCGGCAATGACGCAGCCGTCGCTGGCGCCCGAGGCCAAGCACTCGCTGCTGCAGTACGTGACGGGAAAATACCTGCACCCGCAGAGCTGTAAGGTGCTTTATGCGGCGCTACTAACAACCCCTACTTTTATGACGCAACTCTAAAATAATACAAACACACTATTGGCTATATTTTATTTTAGTTTTAAAGTGGTACCAACCGCAAATCAACAATGACAATACGAATCGAAAGAAACGTAAGCGATTTTCACAGAGTGGGGCGTATCTTCGTGGATTGAAATATCTATACTTAAATCTCAAAAGGTACATGATTGGTCTTTACTGTGCATCATTTAGCAATGACCGATAGACTCACGTAGTGAATAGATAGTCCAACCCATAAAGACGATCCGCACTTCTTGAAAAACTGAAAAAACAGAACTTCTACCCCCTCTCCCACCCAAACCTGACGCTGTCGGGGGTGTAACTTTTTATCAAACAATATGTGGACTTCATAGAACAATCTGGCTTTGCAATAATACTTGCACTTTGGATGTCCGGGTTCGGTCGTTTTTGAGCTAATTGCACCGTACTAAAAGGTGTATGCTTCAGTATTTGATGGTTGATATATAATGCTAAGCCAATGGTTATAAGTTATGAAGACATAACAGCATTGATACAACCAGGGTTATCGCTTGCCCCAGGTGGAGTGGGGCTGGGAGGAACCTCAGCCGGTGGGCGAGACGATGTGCTTCACGGTGCACTGCTTCCAGCGCAACGGACAGCCCTACCCGATCTGTGACACAGACGAGTTGGTGGTCAACATCTCACATGGCACCAGGAAGGTTGGTTCCTAATAATCGCCGTGCTAGAAGACTCATTGGCAACCCGACACTGGTCCACAAAAAACTCGAAAGCCTTGAACATCGTCGTGAGGTTGCCTGTCTGTCGGTATTCTATAGAATATATTTCGGAGAGTGTGCTCAGGAACTTTTTAATTTGGTTCCCCCGTCACCTTTCTACCATAGAACGACAAGGCATCGTAAAGGCTTCCACCCATACATAGTCGACGTACCAAAGACGTAAAGGGACAGTGTACTTTGTCGAGTTCCAAAGCTACTAAGGGACTTCAAGATGCGGTCCATTCCTTACCAACTGATTGGTACTGGGACTCTTCTTGCATAGTCCGTCCGGGTAGCTTGGCTACCACAGTTTTTTTTTATTTATTTATTGAAGCTTGCGCTTGACGACAATCATGCCTGATGGAAAGCAATGATGAGGTCTAGGATGGAGCGCGCTTGCCTAGAAAAGGCCTATTCACTCTTCTCTTGAAGGCACCTAGATTGTACTTGGCTGGAAACACGGAGGCTGGAAGGGCGTTCCACACTTCAGCAGTTCGTATCAGAAGTTGTATTAGTTATTCTACCTTGAAGCGGTAATGAATGACTGTTTCTGTTTGACGGGCATTTTATGCTGACCAGATTAGCAGATAAAATGAGACGCAACGTGATAGTACAGTGCTAGAGCGACGTCGAAACGCGTACCCAAAAACTTTTAATATGTTAATAACATCGATACTTTACGGCGGCTTTGTCATTAATCTTATAATTTTTATTGGTAATCAATATCAATATCAAAATATAGTTCATTTGCTATACTTATCAAAAATTATTATTTTTCTCGACATTTATATCCACTCCATACATTTTTTTGGTCCTTCGAGCCGGATTTGAACCCGCGACCTATGGAAGATGTATCACCGAGCATGTTCGATTCTCAACAGCTTACGGATTTTTTATATTATTGTCTCTTGCAGATATCAGCAGTAGTGGAGCTGGGTTCCGGAGACCCCGCCAAAGCGAACACGGCCCGCGTCAAGTTCACAGTCAGAACTGCGGGAGTTTATATCATTAATATTTTGATCGGTGAGCACTGGGTTGTTTATCCCGTTTTGTAGTTGAATAGTCGCTGATACGATATATTAGCTGTCAAGAATCCATTGTATTTAGCGCGTATACGACATCTAAATATGACTTGCAGGTACCGTTTTAGAAACTATTTCTCCTTTACATCACATGACAATATGCAGTCTAGTCATCATACTCAATTAAAATCCATTTAATCGACTGAAGAATAACATAGGCACAGCCACTCGAAAATCGGCTAAGTGCGAGTCGGAGGTATCTGCGTTCCAAATCACGAACAATTCGTGTTTTTTATTGAAGTGAAAACTTCTTTTTGAAGTGAAAACCTCTGTGTATAGGTATTTTTTTGATTTATAGAGGAGTTATTATAATTTCATTGGGAGAATGAGGTTGATATTTTCGACGAACCTCAAAATTAATAGTATTACTGTATTCCAATGCTATATCCAATGATGATATAGATATTTCAAACCATGAAGATGCGCCCCACTCTGTCTAAATCGCTTGTTTCATTCGATTCGTATAGAGTTTGTCAGAGTGGGGCGCGTCATCGTGGACAGACATATCTATACTATTGATGATGTACTAATGGATCTAAAATCGATTATAATGTTGGTGAAGAAAGAAAGAAAGAAAAACTTTATTTCACAAGAAAATTATGCCACATGTAACAAAACAATACACCTTATGTACTTAAACGATGCCTGAAGCTTCCCCCACTCGGGCAACAAAAACCAATAATTGCCCAAGTGACGGAAGCACCAGACACCGCCTGTCACATGTGGCACAACCCGGAAAAAGGCCCCAACTCAGCATGGTGCTGTGTGCCCCAACTCAGCATGGTGCTGTGTGCCCCAACTCAGCATGGTGCTGTGTGCCCCATATAAGCATGGTGGTGTTGTACCAGGCGGGCAGGTGGGCGCAGGAGGTCCGTTCCGCAAGTGGTTCACGGCGGGGCGCGTGGAGGCGCGGCGCTCGCGCGTGGGGCGCGCGCTGGCCGCGCTCGTGTGCACGGCGCAGCACGTGCGGCGGCTGCACGTGCACCCGCGGGACCGGTTCGACAACCCGGCGCCGCTCGCGCAGCCGGCCAACGAGGTACGCATCACACATCCAATCAGAATATTTATTCTTTCACACTTACAGCGGGGCTAGACAAAGTAACAGTCGCTTAGCGTTGATAGATAAAAATGTATGGACAAAACAAGTAACTGTAGAAAATCACGTGACCGTATAGAGAAAAACACGCTTTTTTTGGAAATCAACTACGACAATTTGAACGCTCCCTGGCGTACTCGCAGTTCTGTAGATAACTTTTAGCGTACTTCGCATGACAATTGACAGCCGACAGTGAACAACGCTAAGCATAAAGTAGATTCTGCTTTCATTTGTTTTCATTCGGTCACGTGCTTTTTCTACAGTCACGTGGTTTGTCCACCATTATTCTATTTTTATCTACTGTCGTCAACGCTAAATGACCGTTACTTTGTCTATAGTCCAATCAATAAAGGAGTTGTAGAATGCATGAGAGGGGACCTAAGTGATTTCTTCTGAAACTTGTTCAGGGTACTTAGGAAGTTAACATGCTAAAAGTCCTGACGTCTCGGAGGTGAGCCGGAGTGGGGAGGGGGGGGGAAAAGGTACCACTTTTGGGTTTTTCACTAATATCTCAGAAACGGTGCGTCATAGAAAAAAAAAATCTTCTAATAAATTAAAGTTCATAAAATTATCTAAAACTTTAGTCTTATTCAATTTTGCCGTATTCCTAACCGTTTCCGAGCCACACGCTCCGGAAAAGTTAATACTACAAAAAAAATCTTATCATATAATAATCCGGTCAAGTTAGACATAAAAATAGTGGTCAAATAACAATAATTCCGACAGAGCCAAATCTTCGTAGAGACCTTAGGTTTACCAGAAGGAATAAAGTGTCAAAAGTCCCCATCAATCCTATGTGTGCAACAAAAGTTATTCGGGTCAAATATCAAAATTTGAGGTTTTTTGGATTTTTCTCGAAAACGGTAAGTTTTCTCAAAAATAAATTCAGGCCAAAGTTGTAGGTCTTAAAATTATCTACAAAAATGGTCCTTATGACTTTTATCCTAAGAGTTAACATTCCTGAGATATCGCGATTCTAAGAGTCACATTATACATGATATGCACATATATATATATACATAATCAGGCAACTACAATTGTAGTTGCTGAAGATATTGATTTCTTTGTAGTTACTACTTACTGCAAGGACTCCAATGGATAAAATAGTTTATTTTCTATAACTTCCTAACATTAACCGTTTACGCAGTGTACGCAACGGAAACTCTCAATATGGAACAAATTTTCCCATTTTTGCAACATTTTTCATTGATGCTCCTATTGTATTGGTCGTAGCGTGATGTTATATAGCCCATAGCCTTCCTCGATAAATGGACTATCCAACACAAAAATAATTTTTCAATCAGGACCCGTAATTTCTAAAAAACAAACACGTTGATTCCCTCCTTCGTTTCAGCGAAATGGCGATTGCCATTATATTGGTATTATTATATTGGTTTTAATTTCTCCACACATCTGCAGCCAGCGTCCAAAGCGAAAACATTTTGAACTAAGCTTTCGGCGGTCTGTTTTACACCGAGAAGAAACTCGTTTAAAATTTATTTAAAAGAATAAATATGTGTTCAGGTTAAAATAGCATCTAGTGAACAGACGGAATACACTTCCAAAAGTCTTTGTCATTTAAAACTCTATTTGTTGTATAGAAACCGTGACTTACATTATGGGTTTTGTCAGTGTTTGAACCTGTGTAAGTCCAAAACGGCCTTCGGGATCATATTATAAAAGCGTGTATACTCAACCCTTGAAAAGACTTCTGTAAGCGCTGTGACCGTGTCTGATTGGTCTATGACTTATGACTAACATTGTACCAGGCGAGCAGCCGAACGTTGGAGGTTTTTTCACAATTAAACATTTTTTCTTGCCACAGGGCTTCACAATCGAGATCAGTCCAATCGGGGAGCCCATGGACCCCACGCTGTCGTCGGCGGCGACGTTCGAGTACGACGCCGTGAACCAGCGCGTGAGCGTGGCGCTGTGCTTCCCCGCGCCGGGCGTGTTCCGCGCCGCCATCTACTACGACCAGACGCTGCTGCACAACGGAGAGTTCGACTGCATCGTGCTCACCGGTGACTACTCCTTGCATGTGTTACAGCCAATGGACCCCGCGCTGTCGTCGGCGGCGACGTTCGAGTACGACGCCGTGAACCAGCGCGTGAGCGTGGCGCTGTGCTTCCCCGCGCCGGGCGTGTTCCGCGCCGCCATCTACTACGACCAGACGCTGCTGCACAACGGAGAGTTCGACTGCATCGTGCTCACCGGTGACTACTCCTTGCATGTGTTACAGCCAATGGACCCCGCGCTGTCGTCGGCGGCGACGTTCGAGTACGACGCCGTGAACCAGCGCGTGAGCGTGGCGCTGTGCTTCCCCGCGCCGGGCGTGTTCCGCGCCGCCATCTACTACGACCAGACGCTGCTGCACAACGGAGAGTTCGACTGCATCGTGCTCACCGGTGACTACTCCTTGCATGTGTTACAGCCAATGGACCCCGCGCTGTCGTCGGCGGCGACGTTCGAGTACGACGCCGTGAACCAGCGCGTGAGCGTGGCGCTGTGCTTCCCCGCGCCGGGCGTGTTCCGCGCCGCCATCTACTACGACCAGACGCTGCTGCACAACGGAGAGTTCGACTGCATCGTGCTCACCGGTGACTACTCCTTGCATGTGTTACAGCCAATGGACCCCGCGCTGTCGTCGGCGGCGACGTTCGAGTACGACGCCGTGAACCAGCGCGTGAGCGTGGCGCTGTGCTTCCCCGCGCCGGGCGTGTTCCGCGCCGCCATCTACTACGACCAGACGCTGCTGCACAACGGAGAGTTCGACTGCATCGTGCTCACCGGTGACTACTCCTTGCATGTGTTACAGCCAATGGACCCCGCGCTGTCGTCGGCGGCGACGTTCGAGTACGACGCCGTGAACCAGCGCGTGAGCGTGGCGCTGTGCTTCCCCGCGCCGGGCGTGTTCCGCGCCGCCATCTACTACGACCAGACGCTGCTGCACAACGGAGAGTTCGACTGCATCGTGCTCACCGGTGACTACTCCTTGCATGTGTTACAGCCAATGGACCCCGCGCTGTCGTCGGCGGCGACGTTCGAGTACGACGCCGTGAACCAGCGCGTGAGCGTGGCGCTGTGCTTCCCCGCGCCGGGCGTGTTCCGCGCCGCCATCTACTACGACCAGACGCTGCTGCACAACGGAGAGTTCGACTGCATCGTGCTCACCGGTGACTACTCCTTGCATGTGTTACAGCCAATGGACCCCGCGCTGTCGTCGGCGGCGACGTTCGAGTACGACGCCGTGAACCAGCGCGTGAGCGTGGCGCTGTGCTTCCCCGCGCCGGGCGTGTTCCGCGCCGCCATCTACTACGACCAGACGCTGCTGCACAACGGAGAGTTCGACTGCATCGTGCTCACCGGTGACTACTCCTTGCATGTGTTACAGCCAATGGACCCCGCGCTGTCGTCGGCGGCGACGTTCGAGTACGACGCCGTGAACCAGCGCGTGAGCGTGGCGCTGTGCTTCCCCGCGCCGGGCGTGTTCCGCGCCGCCATCTACTACGACCAGACGCCGCTGCACAACGGACATCTGGTACAGGGGCCGTACCGCCATCTCTAAAAGTAGTAATGCTGCAAAACCGTTTTAATATTTTCATACAAATATAGTTTGAAAATATCAAAACAGTACTACAGCATTACTGCTTTATGGGATGGCGGTACGGGCTACGGCCCCTGGTCGCAGTACCATTCAGCGCAGTTTAGTTAGACATGTACAACTAACTACTGCTGTGGTCGACAGCGGGCGACACGGCGACGGTGCAGCGGCAGCTGAGCGCGCGGCGCGGCGCGGCGTTCGAGGCGCGGCTGGTGGCGCCGCGTGCTGTGCTGCCTCAGCGCTGTTTAGTTAGACATGTACAACTAACTACTGCTGTGGTCGACAGCGGGCGACACGGCGACGGTGCAGCGGCAGCTGAGCGCGCGGCGCGGCGCGGCGTTCGAGGCGCGGCTGGTGGCGCCGCGTGCTGTGCTGCCTCAGCGCTGTTTAGTTAGACATGTACAACTAACTACTGCTGTGGTCGACAGCGGGCGACACGGCGACGGTGCAGCGGCAGCTGAGCGCGCGGCGCGGCGCGGCGTTCGAGGCGCGGCTGGTGGCGCCGCGTGCTGTGCTGCCTCAGCGCTGTTTAGTTAGACATGTACAACTAACTACTGCTGTGGTCGACAGCGGGCGACACGGCGACGGTGCAGCGGCAGCTGAGCGCGCGGCGCGGCGCGGCGTTCGAGGCGCGGCTGGTGGCGCCGCGCGCGCGACGCGTGCTGTGCTGCCTCAGCGCCAAGCAGTTGCTGCTCAAGGACTACATCCTGCGGTTCATCCCCAAGAGGATCACCTCCTTCCGACTCTGCCCTTCCACCAAGGTGAGCTTCGATACTTACTATCCACGTGTTAACATTCCTCCTTATCCTGACAGGTTTATCACCACCGAAGTAGCGGCACGCTATGATCACCGTTTTGAAAAGAAGCCAATCTTTACCAATTCCTTCAATTTGTACAGGTGCTGCATGAGAGGTGTTTCATCTGTCAAACCGGTTATAATTATTGCGTGCGGCTACTGTAATTCCGATGCACATATTTAATTCGTCATATTCTTCTGTCAAAAGTGGTTTCTGAACGAATTGCCAAATAAAAACCAGTGTAGCAGATGGCTTTAATTCTAGCGTAGCTACTAAGGCCCAAAAGCTTTTGTCCATGATTTAGCTTCAAACAAACCCTTGAGACACATGGAATAGAATTCACTTAAATTCCGCAGTTGATCCTCAGCCCCAGGGCTTCGGGCGCGGGGCCGGCGGGCGAGCTGACGCTGGACGACGGCGTGCAGCCGCCCGTGCAGCTGTGGTGCGCCGAGCGCGACCTGCTGGCCGCCACCTTCACGCAGCTGCTCATCGCCAACTGCGGGGGAGAGGACAGCTTCAAGGTGAGCGTATGAGCGTATCCCTCTAGCACCGTGACCGTACGTGACCAATTAATTTCACACATTCGCAAAAGGCAACAGTCAATCTTTGTCTCGAAAACATAATATAACTGGTCACTGGTTAGTTATTGTATTATGTCTCTAGTCTCAACTCTGTTACACAAAAAAACGTGATTAAATTGTTTCCAACCATTTTGGCACTGCCACCAATGTAAATGACAGTCCTCCAAGGGAAGTTGGTTCTGTATCTGTCTATAGAAGCCGGGGCTTTCTTCTCCTGCGTCTAATTTTACTGATATATCAATGTATGACGCCCACAGAACAAACAAGACTTCTTCTACAGCGAGGTCCGCAAGGCGCACTGGCGTCACCCGCACGAGAAGCTGGCGCTGCGAGTGACGCGGGCGGACCTCGTGCGCTCCAGCCTGAAGGCCACCAAGAACTTCGCCCTCGCCGACTGGTGCAAGAACTTCGACGTCTGCTTCCAGGGCGAACAAGGTCAGTGCTACATCACAAATAGGACCAACAGGGTATGGGCTTTACGCATTCTTGCGTTGCCAGGTTCGTACAATTTAATATTTGCTGGCTGTGAGAGTGTAGCGGTCTTCGATAGCTGACGATAGATGGCGTAACCAGTACCCTAGCACACGCCGACGGAGCTTTCGACGAACGTGCTATATATAGAAATTCTGACGTCACACGCTCGGATCACAAGCGGTCCCCAGGCATAACATCTGCCTGGAGGGAAATTTCCCTATTGCCTACACCACCGGCAAAAGGGCAAAGCCTGAAGGCCACCAAGAACTTCGCCCTTGCCGACTGGTGCAAGAACTTCGATGTCTGCTTCCAGGGCGAACAAGGTCAGTGCAACATCACAAATAGGACCAACAGGGCTATACGCATTCTTGCGTTGCCATCACAAATAGAACCAACAGGGTATGGTTTATACGCATTCTTGCGTTGCCAGGATCCTACAATTTTATATTTGCCGGCTGTGAGGGCGATAGGGAAATTTCCCTCCAGGCAGGTGTTATGGCTGGGGACCGCTTGTGATCCGAGCGTGTGACGTCAGAACTTCTATTCATAGATAGCTCGTCGAAAGCTCCTTCAGTGTTTGCTATTGCGCTGGTTACGCCATCTATCGTCAGCTATGTCATATGTCGTCGTGGGGCATCCGGGTGCGCGTCAACAGCGTGCAGCATCGTGGCCACATCGTGGCAGTGTGCGTCAGCGATACCGGCTTGACTGCGTAGACTGCATGCCGGCAAGGTGTAAGTGACATCTATCGTCATCTGTCTAAGACCGCTACAAATATGAACTTTATGGTTATAGTAATTTGACTCAATATCAGGCCAGTCTCACTTATCACGTGGCCGTCCCGGCTACAAGTACGAGTCAAGACCTCAATATTTCAGATGGTTGCCGCTCGCGGCGCGGGCCGAGTTGCACGCGCTAGTTCTGTACGGTCTATTTTACGCACCGTCTGACTACGGCAGCCCTAGTACGTCGTAAGAGATAAAGTTAGGCGATAGAAAGAGACCACAACATTGCGTTTGTTGCGTGACGATTTTGAGGGCGGGGTCAGGCGCTATTGCGAACTGAATTGCACTTTTTGTGTCAGCGCTAGAGTCGCTATTTCTTTAAATAATCGTGCGGAGTGGACCTTCTGTACCTGTACTATTTAGAGCGAGGCCCCATTAGTGCGTTGCGTCGTCGCATCGTCGGTGCCATATATTTTTTACGACATGACGCATTAGACCGTAGCGTCGTCGCACGCGACAATTCAACAGATCGACGGACGAGAGACGAAGCGGGAGGGAGGGTGATGCGCTGCGTTGTCGGAGCTCCGCTGTGTTAGTGCTATCGAAGGAGATATCCAAAATCTTCTATGGTTTCTACGTTTATTTCGGCGGTGGCGTAATAAAAGCAACAAAAGAACACGTTTGTATCTATCCATTGCGAAGGCTGTACAGACGCAGCCAGTGTTGCTGCGACGCTCTTGCGCTGCGATATCGTGCGTCGTCGCAACGCAGGTGTGGCATACAATGCGCTGTTCCGTTGCGACGAGGCGACGCAACGCAGCGCAACGCACTAATGGGGTATCGCTCTTAGTGTTCTGTGTCAATATAGCGTACTTCTGTCAATAATACCATGTGTTGTCAGGCGTGGACTGGGGCGGGGTGCGGCGTGAGTGGTTCTCGCTGCTGTGCGCCGCGCTGTTCGACGCGAAGGGCGGGCTGTTCGTGTCGTGCACCGACAACCCCGCCGGCCTCGTGCACCCCAACCCCGACCGCCCGCCGCATCTCAAGGTGACGTTCATTTATTGCCGAGAGGAGCTGATATGCGTAGTGCGATTCTGAAAAATGCTGATTGGTTAATGTCGAAACGCGTAGGCAATGATTGGTTAATGATTACATCGATTAATTATGCAGCTAATGCCAGTTGCACGAGACAATTTCAAAAAATTAGGACCACCTTAAACTAATTTAAGTGGTTTTTCTACAGTCACTTGTTTTGTCCGTACATTTTTATCTACTGTCGTCAACGTTAAACGACTGTTTCTTTGTCTAGCCCCGCAGGAAGATGTGCTTGTGCCGTGGTTCGTGCGAATGGGTCTCCTGATACAATAACTTTCGGTTTTCAGTTGAAACACTTCGAGTTCGCGGGCAAGATCGTAGGGAAGTGTCTGTATGAGAGCGCGCTGGGCGGCGCGTACCGACAGCTGGTGCGCGCGAGGCTGGCGAGGTCCTTCCTGGCGCAGATCATCGGCCTCAGAGTGCACTATAAGGTGAGTGCTCCTTATACGAGGACCTCCGGTGCTTGCTGCTGGACGGGATCGTTCGCGAAGTTTCTGGCCCAGTTTATTATCAGGATCTCGTGGGTTCGGCGGCCAACTTCGGAAAGCTACGGGAGTTCGCGCACGCGTGGCATAAGAGGCGGAGCGGCTTGGAGTGACACAGAGAATTTTTGCTGCGGACAGCGACGGCGCGAGGCGAGTCCGTCATCGTTTCGTCCTGCCCCAGAATGGGGAGAGTGTGTTCATAGGGACAAGGAGCGAGAGGAAACAACTTGTAGGGAGTCAAAAAGGCGCCCCGGGAACACGCCAAGAGCAAGTACCGAACGGGCGCCCTCCCGCGTTTCGGCCCCCAAAACCGCGAGGTTGATTGGGCCATGGGTGGTGGAGGGTTGTTCCTATCTATGCCAGATGCAGCGCGTGCCAGGACTATGTTATGTCATACAACGCTCTGCACTGGCTTCGTCATTAGGCCTTTACTCTGTCGGCTACAATGCCCTACAAACCGAAACACAGTAATGCTTAGTGATAACTGCGGTTAGTAATAACGGTTGTATATCTGACAATGACACTGCAGTTGTACCCCTTCGGGCGGCCTCTGTACACAAGTCATACCCTTGATCCTGGTCTCTGGACAATAGTTTTCCTTCTGTTTATCAAAGCCTTATTCGTCGTTTCAGCTGATGGACGTCCACTGTCTGACATAGGTCCGCTGAAATGACTGCCAAACACCACGATCTTGCGCCGCCTGACCCCAGCGACTCCCTGCTACTTTCTTTATATCCTCCGTCCACCTTACGGGGGTCTGCCGACACTGCGCTTTGCGTTGCGTGGCCGCAATTCCAGCGCCTTGGGTCTTCAACGTCGTCGTTTTATGAGTCGACACGTTGAGCTATGTCGGTTACATTGGTTCTCTTGCGGATCTCCTCATTTCTGATTCGATCGCGCAAAGAAACTCCGAGCATATAGCTCTCTCCATCGCTCGATGAGTGACCCTGAGACTTTTTATGAGGCCCATAGTCAGCGACCAGCAAAGCCTTATCCTTATAGTAAGTCAAATACATTTTCGCCAGTATTTCGAGCAAGACGACCCCGAGCTGTACCTGTCCAAGATCAAATACATCCTGGAGACGGATCTGGACTCGTCGGACGCGCTGCCGGAAATCTACTTCGCGGACGACGTGTACGACTCCTCCGGGAAACTGGTGGAGACCAAGGACCTCGTGCCCAACGGCTCCACGATAAGGGTAATGTTTCCTACGAACCTTCAAGTGTCACCTCTTCGTATATTAAATATAGCAACGTGTGCCCCCATGCTTATATGGGGCACACAGCACCATGCTGAGTTGGGGCCTTTTTCCGGGTTGTGCCACATATTATGACAGGCGGTGTCTGGTGCTTCCGTCACTTGGGCAATTATTGGTTTTTGTTGCCCGAGTGGGAGAACCTCCAAGCATCGTTTTAGTACGTAAGGTGTATTGTTTTGTTACATATGGCATTTTCTTGTGAAATAAAGTTTTCTTTCTTTCTGACTTCAATGTCACTTTACTTTCGACCACTGCCTTGTTACTTGTATGGGTAGGAAAATCATTTAAAATAGTGTTCGTTTTGCTTATCTTCACTCTTCTTTTCCATAAAAAAGATGCAAAATATTTCAGGTCCGGAACGAGTCCAAGTTGAAGTACCTGGACGCGCTCGCGCAGTGGCGGCTGGCGGCGCGGTGGCGCGCGGAGACCGACGCCTTCCTGCGCGGACTGACGCTGCTGGTGCCCGACAACCTGCTGGCCATCTTCGACGAGAACGAGCTCGAGGTAAACTGTACTATACAATGCCTGGACGCGCTCGCGCAGTGGCGGCTGGCGGCGCGGTGGCGCGCGGAGACCGACGCCTTCCTGCGCGGACTGACGCTGCTGGTGCCCGACAACCTGCTGGCCATCTTCGACGAGAACGAGCTCGAGGTAAACTGTACTATACAATGCCTGGACGCGCTCGCGCAGTGGCGGCTGGCGGCGCGGTGGCGCGCGGAGACCGACGCCTTCCTGCGCGGACTGACGCTGCTGGTGCCCGACAACCTGCTGGCCATCTTCGACGAGAACGAGCTCGAGGTAAACTGTACTATACAATGCCTGGACGCGCTCGCGCAGTGGCGGCTGGCGGCGCGGTGGCGCGCGGAGACCGACGCCTTCCTGCGCGGACTGACGCTGCTGGTGCCCGACAACCTGCTGGCCATCTTCGACGAGAACGAGCTCGAGGTAAACTGTACTATACAATGCCTGGACGCGCTCGCGCAGTGGCGGCTGGCGGCGCGGTGGCGCGCGGAGACCGACGCCTTCCTGCGCGGACTGACGCTGCTGGTGCCCGACAACCTGCTGGCCATCTTCGACGAGAACGAGCTCGAGGTAAACTGTACTATACAATGCCTGGACGCGCTCGCGCAGTGGCGGCTGGCGGCGCGGTGGCGCGCGGAGACCGACGCCTTCCTGCGCGGACTGACGCTGCTGGTGCCCGACAACCTGCTGGCCATCTTCGACGAGAACGAGCTCGAGGTAAACTGTACTATACAATGCCTGGACGCGCTCGCGCAGGCGAACAAGTTCTTTTTAAGTAGGTACATTTTTGCGGGATAGTCAAACGAGCAAATCATCTGAAACTTTTGGATGTTCGATTAAAAATGGCGTATGGCTAACGAAAATAACTCTCTCCTCGCCATGTGTCAATTTTATGAAATGTTAGTGTATACCATTTCGTCATTTCGCTGTCTGTGTTGCTAGTTGCTGATGTGCGGCACGGAGGAGGTGTGCGTGTCGGACTGGCGCGCGCACGCCCTCGTCTCCGGCTCGGGTCGCGACTGGGAGCGGCGGCTGGGCTGGCTGTGGGCCGCCATCGGCAACTTGAGCGCCGAGGAGCGCGCGAGGCTCCTGCAGTTCACCACGGGCTGCTCGCAACTGCCGCCCGGCGGGTTCCAGGTAACCCCGTCTTCTTCTTTTCCCCGAGGGGGCGATTCTTCGTCCATTAGGTGTGGAGTCGCCGATGCGGGTTCCTCGCCGGATCACTCCAGCCAGCCGAGTTCACTTCAGGATCCGAGGAGGCTCCACCCGTCGCGCAGGATATCTTGGAGTGTTGCTGAGGAGCCCAAAGTGGACCTCACGTTGTATCACGCATCTTAGAAGCGTTTAAAGCTGTCGGTGGTTCGTAAGGTGGAACTGGAAACCCAGGTATACCATAATATACAGTATCACTAATTATCTTTTTGATTAGTTTTTTTCACACTTAGGAAATAATTCCTATAAAAAAGATAATTAGTTAAAAATGGCAATGTGTCATCTCTCGTCCGAAGCTTGCTTCATATGAAATTATGAGCCTTCGAAATTAGGTTGAAACTGTTAGTTACGTTTCACAAATAGATGGCGCTAGTCCTGCCTGAGGACCTAATAATACGAAGCGAAAATTTCACCGCAGGGGAATATGGCTCGTATAGCTCAGCGGTCAGAGCACCCAGCCGTGAAAGCTGGGGACGCGGGTTCAAATCCCGCTGCGAGTGAAAAATTTTGATTCATATTTAAATTTATACGATATACAGTATCAGTCTGGCGCGCGTACGTACACGTCTCCGGCTCGAGTTGCGAACTTGGGAGCGGTGGCGAACTCAATAAGGACCTTAAAATCTTCGCCCACAGGAGCTGAACCCGCGGTTCCAGATCACAGCGGCGCCCACGTTCGGAGCGCTGCCCACCGCCCACACGTGCTTCAACCAGCTGTGCCTGCCCGACTACGACTCGTACGAGCACCTCGTGCGCGCGCTGCTGTGGGCCATCAACGAGGGCGGCGAGGGCTTCGGCATGATATAGACACACACACACACGTGCTTCAACCGGCTGTGCCTGCCCGACTACGACTCGTACGAGCACCTCGTGCGCGCGCTGCTGTGGGCCATCAACGAGGGCGGCGAGGGCTTCGGCATGATATAGACACACACACACACGTGCTTCAACCGGCTGTGCCTGCCCGACTACGACTCGTACGAGCACCTCGTGCGCGCGCTGCTGTGGGCCATCAACGAGGGCGGCGAGGGCTTCGGCATGATATAGACACACACACACACGTGCTTCAACCGGCTGTGCCTGCCCGACTACGACTCGTACGAGCACCTCGTGCGCGCGCTGCTGTGGGCCATCAACGAGGGCGGCGAGGGCTTCGGCATGATATAGACACACACACACACGTGCTTCAACCGGCTGTGCCTGCCCGACTACGACTCGTACGAGCACCTCGTGCGCGCGCTGCTGTGGGCCATCAACGAGGGCGGCGAGGGCTTCGGCATGATATAGACACACACACACACGTGCTTCAACCGGCTGTGCCTGCCCGACTACGACTCGTACGAGCACCTCGTGCGCGCGCTGCTGTGGGCCATCAACGAGGGCGGCGAGGGCTTCGGCATGATATAGACACACACACACACGTGCTTCAACCGGCTGTGCCTGCCCGACTACGACTCGTACGAGCACCTCGTGCGCGCGCTGCTGTGGGCCATCAACGAGGGCGGCGAGGGCTTCGGCATGATATAGACACACACACACACGTGCTTCAACCGGCTGTGCCTGCCCGACTACGACTCGTACGAGCACCTCGTGCGCGCGCTGCTGTGGGCCATCAACGAGGGCGGCGAGGGCTTCGGCATGATATAGACAAACACACACACGTGCTTCAACCGGCTGTGCCTGCCCGACTACGACTCGTACGAGCACCTCGTGCGCGCGCTGCTGTGGGCCATCAACGAGGGCGGCGAGGGCTTCGGCATGATATAGACACACACACACACACACACACACACACACACACACACACACACACACACACACACACACACACACACACACACACACACACACACACACACACACACACACACACACACACACACACACACACACGCGCGCGCGCGCGCTTCACTAACCAGTTTGTGTCTATCCGGTGCTCGAGGAACTATCAATGGAGACCTACAGAGCACGGCATGATACGGGTGCACACAGACATACACGTGTGCTCTTAACCTACGTTACCACTGTGTGGTAAAAAGTCGATATAGATGATTGAACCACTGCTGGTCGGTGGTGTCTTGATTTTCAATATCAGGGAAGCTATAATTATTATTTGAAGCTATTATAATTTGAAGCTGTTGTTATAATTTGAAACTCCAATATAAAGTAGTCAGTTTGACAATTTCTGAAAAATCTTTCTGAAAAATTGTAGAGAGTTTTCGTTCACTGGTTGACTCACTTTACATATGTAAAAGTTTGAGACAATTTGCCGAATCACGGATTTAAACCAGAAATTATCAACAAATAGATACGTACTTATTGCTGAATTTAGATATTAGTAAATAAAATAAATTTATTGATACTAACTGTTATTAATAGATATTAGTATTTGTTTATCTGACTGGAAATACGTAAAATTAGGTTATGGTTATTTTCTGCTACAGTGCGAAAAAAATTCTGGTCTGTGGTGGCCAAAATTGGAACTTACGTCGTCGCTGGCCACACCGGACCAAGGGACCTACCTAAAAGATGGTCTTTTTTTTTTTGTTTTAAAGTTCTCATACTGATAATGTATAAAAATATCAAAACTATATTGCAATAATACTGCTATAAGAGATGGTGGTACGCCCCCTGGGGTCTCATTGTGTAAGAAATTCGTATTCATCGTTATCGTAATCGTTACCAAATTCTGCCCGCCGTTGGCTGACGTGAATCGGGGAACCTATCAGCGGGCAGAACTTGTAAACGATTATGATAAGGATGAATACGTTTTTTTTCACAATCGTGGGGCAGGCTAGTTAGTGGTACCTACTATGAATGAATGTAGAAAATATATCATCAAACAATAATTTGTGTACTCAATGTAGTATTTAATTATATGGTAGAATTTAATTTGACGTTTCTAGTGAAGCGATCTCCAGCTAGTCATTGTGTCGAATCGACTCTAAACGTGATTTTTTTGGCATTACTGAAAAATTCAGTATCGAATTTGTATATTATTAGCTCTGACGACATTGTATGATAGGTAGCTAAATTGTATGGATAAGAAAATGGTTGTCTGTAAGGTCTGTTTACGGACGATAAAATTGACGTGACAACGTCGTAAGAAAACGCTTAGGCCGATCGTGCCTCTCTATCGGTTGTTCCGCGCTCTCGCTTGCACGCGCGGCTCAGGCGGAACGTGCCAGTGAGTAATGCCTATTCGCGCGTGCAGCCACCGTTCTTCGATTTATAAGACGTTATCACGTCAAAAAAGTCCTTATGATTATCTGTAACTGATGGAATGTTAGGAGTATCTTTGTAAATGTAAATGAGTAAGTGATAGGATATACGATGAACGCACAAGTGCAGTAAACGATTTAAAAATTGTAAACCATCATAAAGCGCGTCGGGTATCGATATACTAAAGAATGGAAGCCACCGTATCATAGAAATTAATGTTTAGTTTTTTTTGAAATAGGTGACAATGTTAAAGGTAATATACTATCTCGCCAAGTCTCACGATTGTCTCATATGTAAAATGTATAATGGTTTCTTTGATTATAAAGAGAGTACTTACATCCTAACTATAGTATGTCATTGGTGTTACCTTCAGACTGTTAAATTAACTTTAAGTATGTACGCACTTTAAGTATAAAAATTGACCTTCAGATTGTCGGAAGTAAAGTAACTTTAAGTATGAACGCACTTTACGTATAAAAATTGTCATACTCAGCGGGATTTTAACCCGCTTTAACGAAATTGTTATGCGTATCATTCCTTAGGCTGAACATGATTGATTGTGTCTTAAATAAGTGTGGTTTTGGGCTTCAGTGTGAGATTCCTGCCATTGAAACGTGTCCGTCGATAAATGGAATTGAATTGACAATAAGGCAAGATGCTTCGTAGACCTTATTGGCGCTCGGGCCGCATCTCAACCCAATAATGGGGAAGCCAACTGTCAATTTGTTCCACCCAGAGGGCACCAAATGTTTGATATTTTAGTACTCTGAAGTGTCAACCATCATAGATAATAATAGATGTCCAAAAAAGTATTAAATCGGTCTTTCCTTTATTCGTATTGCAAAATATCGTAAGATCATTAGGAAATTCAACCATAAATTGCAGAGTTTGTATCAGAGTCTTTTGGGTAGGTAGCAAACGCACTGCCATTTGGTTTTCAGTAATCTTCCTCATTATAGAAACGTGTCCAATGGGTGGAATGATCATCTTATGTTATTTAGGAGAAAATTTGTCTGTTTGGATGTTTGTTGCCTCTTCACGCCACATCTACTGAACCGATTACAATTTAATCCCTGAAAAGCATACGGTTCCCGCGAGGATAACACCGAAAACCACGCAGTGGATGAAGCCGCAGGCGAAACCTAGTTTCCCATAGTTTAACAATAATAATAACAAGTTAATATACTTAGTTAAAATAAAACAGGTTAAAAGTAGTTGTGGAATCATGCGGAATTATTTACATAATAATAAATATGTTAATTTTAGTTTTTCTATCTCTAACTACTCTAAGTAGTATTGCATTTTCGGCTTCTGCGACTAAATTTAAATTGTCTGACATAAGTCTACTCTTTGCGAAGCTAAGGGCCGATTTTTCGATCACTAGCTAAACGTTAATTAAGGAATAAATATGACGTTTTGACAGATTTTGTGTGGCATATGTTTCAAATTTATTCCTCAGATAAGACCTCGATAAGACTATCTGAGGAATAAATTTGAAATAAATCTGACGATTGAAAAATTGACCCTAAATTTGAATTACTTATTTATTTTTTAGTGAACGCTAAGCCCCAGAGACAATAGGTTAGTAAGCGTATTTTTAAAGCTCAGGCCTCAGAGATTAGTTAGTTTACAATGTCTGATATTATTAATGAAATTTATTAATGTAGCGTCTAGACACAACCTTAGTATAGTCGTAATGTATTATATAATGCCGAAATTACATCTTTCTTATCGTATTTGTAAATAACAATTTAAAAGAGAAACACTTTTCTGACTAAAATTATGGATAAGTAACAATCGTTAACATAAAATTGACGTTAAAAATCCCATGCCTATTTTAACAATTTGGGTTTACAAAATCTTTCTACTGATGCTTAGGATTTTTATACTTGTCAAATCAGTTGGGAGATTTTTAAACTCGAAAAGGCAGTGAGTTGATACTGTAGATATAAATAAAGTTGGAAAAAATTGTACCTACTATTATACTTGTGTGTGTGGTTACCTTGTGGTGTATAGGTATGTAATGTGTGTATAATATGTCCACACTCACAACTGGCAGCCTATTATGTGAATGTATCTTAGTTCAAAAACTCATTTTTGCCACTTTGTTGTACAAATCTCAGTCTTTCTAAATGGGGAAGATTCCTGAACAGTAGAGGGCGCTGTGTGTTTGTTACCAAAAAAGTGTTAAGTATGTAGGTGAAATTCAAAGTAACAAGTCTTATCCTATTCTGATTCATTGAGTTTTCAACATTGCAAAAGCTTTAATTTCTTTGTTTTTAAAGTGTATTCTGCTTGGCGTATTGCCAAAATTAAAATTTGTTCTCAGCGCTCTTTTCCATTTTCTCTTAGTTTTAATATCATTGCGAATTTCTATAGAGTATATTTTTACAGTAAATTGGTAACAAACATTTAGCGCCCTCTACGTAGAAAGAATCGAAGAGTTTGCGTCCCCATCTATTGACTCATAAAAGCGTCAAAAGCTATGCTTTTGTTGTCTGTGGAAAAATATAGCGCTAGGTTTTGCAATATTAGTTTTGTTTAGAGACTTGCACAAGAGATTTGGCACCATTCTTATGTACCTAGATGTTCTCTAAGATTAAGATAATTTCCAAAGTAAATAAATAATTAAAATCCCAATTGTATATAACATTGGCCTAAACAAACGGTACTTAGCTGCTACGACTTACGAGAATAATAATCACCTAAGACTCACGTTGACCCCAATATAGACGTTGTTGATTTGGATAATCAAATTAATAGACTAAGTAAAACTTTTTGTTTTTATTGAACTAAGTACTAAACAATCCTCAAGAGTCAAGAGACATTCGTTTAGCGTAGCGTATTTCGTTATTGGTTGCAGTTAATTATCATTAAACCTCGATGTATCAGAGTTCAATTATGACAGTTACTCTGGTGTGTGGTAACTAACCTGAGTATAACGAACAGACAACCATCGCGTTTATTATGAGACACAAATATAGAGATTTAATGATAATAACTCATAAGGAATGTTTCACTGGTCGGTTGTAAAATATAATAGTGTTTGTAATTATTATAGTAATTATTTATTTATTTATTAAATGTTTGTCTTCACCATACTTTTGTAATTAATTTTAAAATAATAATTTCATATTAAAACATTTAAAAACACGTAGGTAAGAATAAACTATAATTTCTTACAATTGTGAATAATAATATGATCTCTATAATTAATAATTCCAAATGTTGTTATTTTGTAGATTGTTGAATAGAATTGTAAGACTGACGGAATAAAAACCTACATAAAATGGACATTGGTTTTATTTTATTTGGCAAATGCATTGAAAAGCTATCTACTTACTTGATAACATCCTATATCATATGAGAGGAAGGAAGTATCGTTATTTAAACAAAACGCTGTTTAAAAAAATATTATTTTATTAGATAATACAGTTCTTAACAATCTAAAACCACTAGTGTATGATCTTTAGGTATTTAAAATTCTTAAAATAATCCAACAAATATTAAAATTAATCAAAACTAGGTATACTTACCAATCTCAATACATGGATGGATAAAATTTCTAAAATTATGAATCAAATATGTACGTAACAAATCGATATCCCTAATAAACGTTCCTAAAGTACTATTGCCGTTACATTTTATTCGCAAAACTCATGGACGTGAGACGTCACATAATTTTAATGATCATCAAGTCTATGTTTTATAATTATGTCAAGTTTATAGTTGAAACCATAGATATACATAATATTGTTCTGAAAGACTTCTCAAATTGTGTTGTAACAAAGCAATTATTTCCTGATTCATTTTCAAATATTGCGTCATAAAAGATGATTCATCTCACTTTTAGCACATTGCTTAAAGTTGCACAATCATGCTGGCCGCCTCTCGTGTCAGCTAGATAATAAACATACTATCAAGAAACTCTTAGATCCCAATATATTTAGTTTTCTATTGCTTGTAAGTTGCGGCCCTAATAAACTAGAACGCTGGACTAACTATTCTATACAATTATTGGCAGTTCCTTTTTTGTGCCGATTTGAAGCGCCCCCGTTGAAGATTCACGATACTTACTAAAATTGACATTTACCTTAGTTTTGAATGTCATTTTATTTTAGTTGTAAGTAGGTATGGACGCTCGCGCATCAATTAGTGTCTTCATTTTTGCGTTCACAGTCTCAGGTCCAGCGTACTTGTATAATGAGGTCATTGCTTATGCAGCATCGGCAGTGCTGCCAACTGTGGTATTGCACATCCATGTTTTAATGCAGTTTTTTTTAAACTTGTGTGTGATTAGCAGCCATGTCTGGCGGGTATGAAGGACCACAGCACCGCCTCCTGGATGGAGAGGGGGTGACGGAGCCACGAGCGAGCTGCGCCCAGCATGCTGTACGGAAAAAACCCCATTAAAAAAAGTCTAACATATTTACCAAGAGTATTATATTTATCTTATAAAACTTTTGTGAAAAATCAAAAATCTTCATCTAACTGAGCGTGGAGCCACTCAGCTGAGTCTCCGACGTAGTCCTTGTTGAATTTGAGCGGAAGGTCCCGGGATCGATTCCTATAGCACATGCTTTTGTGGAATTTAATAAATTTTAAATTGGCTTAGGTCTGGTTTGGCCTAGGTACTGTTGGTGATACCTAGTACTTACATTTCCAACTTCCAGCTACATCGTCACTTAACATCAAGTTATCCATTACCACACTGTGCAGAGCGATTATTATCTGTGAGCTCAGCGTAGGTACACTAGGTACATTATTTTTGTGGTTCACCAGTGAAGAAGATGGCAAACCTTACTTGGTGAGCGGCCTCGGCCACCAGTCCAGCTGCTCCCGCGTGCGCGCCAGCTCTCGCTCCAGGCGCGCCAGCTGCGCGCGCAGCTCCTCCACCACGCCGCGCAGCGCGCTCGTCTCCTGCGCGCTCAGCGCCACGCGCACGCTCAGCGCGGCGCACTCGCGGGAACAACGCTCGCGCGCTCTGTGGCACGCCTTACTTGGTGAGCGGCCTCGGCTACCAGTCCAGCTGCTCCCGCGTGCGCGCCAGCTCTCGCTCCAGGCGCGCCAGCTGCGCGCGCAGCTCCTCCACCACGCCGCGCAGCGCGCTCGTCTCCTGCGCGCTCAGCGCCACGCGCACGCTCAGCGCGGCGCACTCGCGGGAACAACGCTCGCGCGCTCTGTGGCACGCCTTACTTGGTGAGCGGCCTCGGCCACCAGTCCAGCTGCTCCCGCGTGCGCGCCAGCTCTCGCTCCAGGCGCGCCAGCTGCGCGCGCAGCTCCACCACGCCGCGCAGCGCGCTCGTCTCCTGCGCGCTCATCGCCACGCGCACGCTCAGCGCGGCGCACTCGCGGGAACAACGCTCGCGCGCTTGGTGAGCGGCCTCGGCCACCAGTCCAGCTGCTCCCGCGTGCGCGCCAGCTCTCGCTCCAGGCGCGCCAGCTGCGCGCGCAGCTCCTCCACCACGCCGCGCAGCGCGCTCGTCTCCTGCGCGCTCAGCGCCACGCGCACGCTCAGCGCGGCGCACTCGCGGGAACAACGCTCGCGCGCTCTGTGGCACGCCTTACTTGGTGAGCGGCCTCGGCCACCAGTCCAGCTGCTCCCGCGTGCGCGCCAGCTCTCGCTCCAGGCGCGCCAGCTGCGCGCGCAGCTCCTCCACCACGCCGCGCAGCGCGCTCGTCTCCTGCGCGCTCAGCGCCACGCGCACGCTCAGCGCGGCGCACTCGCGGGAACAACGCTCGCGCGCTCTGTGGCACGCCTTACTTGGTGAGCGGCCTCGGCCACCAGTCCAGCTGCTCCCGCGTGCGCGCCAGCTCTCGCTCCAGGCGCGCCAGCTGCGCGCGCAGCTCCTCCACCACGCCGCGCAGCGCGCTCGTCTCCTGCGCGCTCAGCGCCACGCGCACGCTCAGCGCGGCGCACTCGCGGGAACAACGCTCGCGCGCTCTGAAATTGGATATCTTTCTTGCAGGCTCGCTATGTAAATAATTTATTAGCAAAAAGAGCGATTTTTACGTCACGTTGAATTTTCACGCGTGAGATTGGCGTAAAACGTTGCGGCATTAAATTTCACTGACGGATTATACCTATTTCTCCATAAATTGGACGTAGATATTTACCTACGACAACTCGAGCGTTCACCCCATAGTGTTTTTTTAATAATTAATCTCTGTCATCCAGCAATTATTTCCACTTCACCTTTCACATCACTTTACTACTCAATTAGAATAGAAGGAAAATGAAGTTCGTATAAATTTAAGGCGTTGCAGAAGTTTGTTTAGAAAAATACTGGCGTGGTTAGCTAAATAAAGTCCTCACGCTCTCTCCAGTTCAAGCTGCTCCTTCGCACGCTGCAGCTGCTGCAGCTTGTGGTCGTGGTCGCGCCGCAGTGCAGCTCCCTGCGCGCGCGCCGCCGCCAGCTGCGCCTCCTTTTGCGACAGTTCCTCCTCCAACGACGACAGCTGCATCAAACACGTTGTTTTTGCCTACTGCTTCGTTTCCACTAATGGCCGTGCCTCCTCATTCCAAACTTCTTTCTCCAAGGAATCGTCCAACATGCACGATATTGCGCCTTTGCATCCAGCTCACCGTCCATCAACACACGGGCCACGTGCCAGAGGGAAATTTTGTGCTACGCTGAGCGAGGCAAAACCGTGAAGGAATCAAACACATTTAGGTACTCAGTAGGTACCTAATACCTATATAGGTTTCTGATTTCCTCCCTGTGGACTGATGAGTTGACTACTTATATTTGATTGTCAGGAACGTAACTTGTAAATGCGTGTTGAGTTTACCTCGCGCCCCGCACAGATTGGTCAAGTCATGAGAAGGGGGCAACCCTCCACCTTCCCATGGCCCCACCGCCCTCTCGGACTCTTGGGCCGAATGGCGGGAGGACACCCGAACGGTACTTGCTCTCGGCGCTTCATGAGAAGGCGAAGGGGAAGTCATTGGCAAAGCTTCTGCGAACGGGTAATAGCGAATACACAGAACCCTTACCCGATCAAAAACCTGCTGGCAGTGCGCCCGCGCCTCCTGGTGGGCAGCTCGCTCGAGGGCCAGCGCCTGCTCGCAGCACGCGCTGGCAGCGCGCACGCCATCCAACTCGTTCCGACAGTTGCGCCAACCTGACACACGTATAAAACTTAGAGCCTTAGGTACTTGTGTTGGCAGAGGCGTAGCGTGTGATTTCGCCGCCCGGGGCCAAACCTAAATATGCCGCCCCCCTTGTTTTCAGGCTTCCGTACCTTAAGGGTAAAACGGGACCCTATTACTAATAAAATGGAAAATTCTTTCCAAAAAACCAACTTCAAATGACACTACAAAAAGTGATATAATTTTTAATGTTTAACATTTTCCATTTAATTTTTTAATTTTTACTTTTTAGTGGAAAACAACAAATGCGCAAGGCATTGGGAAAAAATGCCCAAATCGCTTGAAGTGTAAATTTAACTTTTTTTACGTTTTAACTTAATTTTGTTTTGTTATTAATCTTTGTTGATTTGTTATCTACCTAAAGCATATTTTAATTTTCAACTGTGATTCAAGGGATAGAGCCCAGTGGCAAACAGAAATGATGTCGAATGATGAAAAGCAGTTTAGAGCGGATGTTTATACTTGACAAAATATATCAAGAAACGCGAGCGAAGCGAGCGAAAAATTTTTTAAGTTTTTCAGAATAAGTCACTTTTTATTCCAGTCTGAGTCTGACTCGCACTTGGCCTTTTTTTCCGTATGGCGCCCTTTCGTATTCGGCCGCCCGGGGCGGTCCGCCCCCCCCGGCGCCCCCCCCATGCTACGCCACTGTGTGTTGGTATGTTGATGAAAAGCAAAAAGGAACCCTCAGAAGTCAAAACAGACCGAATTGCATTCTCTGAGCTTAAAACCAGCTTAGTCAACAAAGGAGATTTATTCACAAAGCACGTTTTTGTAGTTCGACTACGGCGGAATTTGCACATAATTTTTTGCCGCACTATACTTAGTTTTCCTTCGTGTTCATAGTGAGTAATTTACTCCACTAGAGAGTTCGTTGCTCCGTGCATTGTCTGCTTTGTCCAAATTTGATAATGCAGATTGTAACTGCGAACGTATAAATGAATGAAACGTGAAACAAGGACGTGAGCTTGCATGCGTTCGAACTTCGAAGTGAAATTCGAACTTTGAAATTCGAATTAACGAATTTTGAGACGATGTGGATAGAATATGTGCATAGACAATTCAATCTGGTAGTAACTTTGATCTGGTTTAGATCGTCTAATTTGAAAATGAATGCCCCTCCATGTGTTTAAGCTCACACGTTAAAAGAAAACCTGTCAAGTGCGAGTCGGACTCGCGCACTGAGGGTTCCGTACTACAACCGGAGGAATAAAACCATAAAAACCACTTTTCTTATCGAACCGCAAAACTAACTTTGTTTTTAGAGGTTTTATTGTAAATATCAAAAAACCTATTTATTAGATCTCGTTCAAACCAATTTTCGGTGGAAGTTTGCATGGTAATGTACATCATATATTTTTTTTAGTTTTATCATACTCTTATTTTAGAAGTTACATGGGGGGGGGGGACACACATTTTACCACTTTGGAAGTGTCTCTCGCGCAAGCTACCTATTCATTTTAGAAAAAAATGATATTAGAAACCTTAGTATCATTTTTGAAGACCTATCCATAGACCATATATATACCTATCCATAGACATATTTTGAAGACCTAACACATATGGGTATGATGAAAAAAAAAATTTTTGAGTTTCAGTTCTAAGTATGGGGCACCCCCAAGATTTATTACTTTTTTTAAAATTTTGTGTGAAAACCTTAATGCGGTTCACAGAATACATCTACTTACCAAGTTTCAACAGTATAGCTCTTATAGTTTCGAAAAAAAGTGGCTGTGACATACGGACGGACAGACGGACAGACGGACAGACAGACATGACGAATTTATAAGGGTTCCGTTTTTTGCCATTCGGCTACGGAATCCTAAAAAAATTAAATGGAGGGGCATTCATTTTTAAATTAGACGATGTCTACCTAGATATTACTATGCTCACTATAGTAGAATGAACTGTGTAACCAGGCTAAGGAGCTTATATGACCAGGGGGCCTACCACCAACGCCCAAGGTAATATTATTGTAATATTGTTTTGACATTTTCATACAATGTCAGTATGAAAATTTTAAAACAATATTACAATAATATTACTTTGGGCGTTGGTGGTAGGCCCCCTGGTTATTTCTTACATAAGTTACCATTAAGTAAATCTTCAGTTGAATGAGTTCGGCAGAATGTGAATTAGCAAAATAAACATAATCAGACAAATGATAGCCACGTGCGCAAGCAGGAAAATCGTAATGAGCCTGGGTTTGTGGGCGGAGTCTGATTTATTTCCAATTTATCCTCAACACATTTTCCCAGCGTGTTGTCATCGTTCGTTAGTCGCACGAACGACTTGTCACGAAGACCGGTCAAAAAATATCGACGTTTATACTTCTGATGCCATCTGTTAACACGAGAGATTAATAAAAAAAAACACTTTAAAATGGGTTTAAAGGATCAGGGAAGTTCATCCAATAAATCATTACCTATGCTCATCTCTGAAGCGCGATCTTCGGCTGCGCACACGTCTTGTTCCAATGCGTGCTTTTCCTGGAAACGAGGAAAAAAACTATAAATATTATGTTGGTAATGCAAAAAATACCTACTTTTCAGCCTAAAAGTCTTTGTTTCAATTGATGGACATCCACTGCTGGATAAGGTTTTTTTTTTATTTATTTATTTTGGAATACAAACAGCATAAATATAAACAATAAATGGCTATTACAAGTAAGTCATACATAAGCCAATCAAGTATCCACTAATAATTAGGTACATACAATTGTAATACGGGAGTTAGTAAAGGACGTTAGTCGTCGTGGTATATAAAAGTAAACTAGATATAAGTTAGTAATGTTAATTTGCACTCAGCATCACGATTCGCGGATAATATTTTGATATCATCTGCCTAGTGGGGGAAAATTTGAGCTGTGGAAAGCTTCTATCGCAGTTAAAGAGGGTAATAAAGAGTTAAGTAATAATATGCTCCTCCTACTAGGTACTAAGAGAGTACTAAGATCATGTAAAACTTGCCTTCTCCAGCACGGCCTTCTCCATGTCTTTGTCTTGGAGCAGCTGCTTCAGCCGTTCCAGTTCGCGCATCGCTAGAACCACCTTCGCGTTGTCAGAGTCCAGCAGGGACTTCAGAACACACACCTGAATGCGAAGTCGTTCCGAGCACGTCACCTGAAATGTTTCGGAACCGTTCTCTATGTGGTCTTCTCCATGGAGAACAAGTGGGTACTGGCCTCCAAGCTTGCCTCCTTACCCGGGTTTTGTGTCGCGGGACAGCCGCCCCGCTACCCCGATGTCGCCCGAAGGCGAGGCCTTTGCCCCGCTAAGATGCTAATACCTCGCCTTCCTGGCCCTCATGGTACAGAATCGTTAATCACTACTTAACTGTTCTTTCCAAGACTAAGCACAGATGGAGCTAGCCATCTGGCAAAAAAATCTCGTCTAGATCTATCCATCAGCAGCTCACTATGCTGTAAGCTACTTGGCAGTCTCCTCTCAAAATGAGAAGGGCATTGCGACGTAACCCACCGTGCCGGTCAAGTAAGGGTCCAAAGTATAGGTACCTGAGATTCCAACGTCTTTCTCAGACATCGTATCTCGTCGCGGCGTCGCCTCCACGCCGTGACCAGCATGAACCGGCCAATCCTCGCCGCTGCAACCTCTTCAGCGACGCTGTGCAGCCCGGGGGAGCGGACAATGGGCAGATCTGCGTCTTTCCTGTTCATTATTTTTTGAGGAATTCAATTATCACCATAACTTTTATTTTCCTCATACTATTTCTCTGACTCATATAAACTGACCTCATATAAAGTGGCTAAGATTTTAGACAATGTATACATTACCTATTCTTTTTAATATCCTTGGTGGGAGTCAATTCTTCCATAGACACAGCCTCGAGGCTGATCTTTTTTGTCCTGATAGGAGAAGTGCAGTATTCGTCCAGGCAGCTGTGAATCCGGACGAGGTTAGCGCTTGGTGTCAAACGGAATTTGCTGACCAGCTTCTTGAAGTGAGTTGCGTGAACGCGCCTGGATATACAAGATTTAAAGAACTACTTCACCTGTGCAACATGCTTGGCGAGATGGTGTATGTAGAGGCGGGTCCCCATGCGGGATTTGATTGCGTCGGGAATGAACTGTCACGGACTATGACAAAAAATGCAAAGCAGCTAAAATATTTGCAAACGACGAGATAGCTGGGAAGAGATAAGCCGATCTTAACTATGATGCAAACGACGAGATAGGGAAGAGATAAGCCGAGGGTGAGAGAGAGACAATGAGGAATCATACACTATTTAGTCAGATTCAGACATGCTAGAAGAAAGAGGACCAAACTGCAGACAGCAACTGACTTACTGTAAACGTATGCCCCAGAATAGCGAAAAAAACTAAGAAAAACTTGTCAGGAACTTAGCTCGTAGTTAGAACCATCGAGAAAAGAAGAAAGAAGTCGTAGTTTCGCATGTTTCGTTACGTAGTGGACTAGAATAAAAACAGAACTGTTGCGTTTAGACATGGACAAGCAGAGATTTAAGGAGATATCTCCCCCAACCTACAGAGGCATCTGAGAAGAAGGGAGATCTGGAAGGCGCCACAAAAAATCCCTGATACAAATATCGAACCGGTGCTACATCTTGGCCTTCAAGACGAGTCTGTGTCGGCAGTACCCCTATATTCAATATACTCTATGGGCAGTAGTTTCAGTGGATGTTACTCACCTGTTTTTCTTGATCCTCTTGGTGGGAGTCAAGTCTTCCATCGACGCAGCCTTGGGGCCAATCTTGGCGGGTCTGGCGGGTTTGGTGCGGTACTCGTCGAGACAGCTGCGAATGCGAACGACGTTGGCGCTGGGAGCGGTACGCTTGGCGGTGAACTTGTTAACCGGAGTGGAGAACAGCTGTTTCTTAGGGTGAGCTGGGTGAACGCGCCTGGACAGAGTATTTGAGACTTGTAGAAAAATAGTAGCTGATCCGGCAAACGTTGTTTTGCCGTATATATTTTTTTCTCACTTATGGACTTAAAAAATAGATAACAACCTGCCCCCAGACCCAGAGATTATACCATGAATATCGGGGCAGCTATCAATATTATACTGTTCCTTCTTTCGTGGCAATATGAATTTCCTTATAAAGTTTTTTACGAGTAGGTAAATCTCAAGTCATCGACATATTCGAAATATTTTATACTTATTATATTACCTATATATTTTACCACTTTACATCTATTGGCTAATGGGCAATGGCTACGTTGCAATTATGAGCCACTCTGTTCCCCATGACGTGGACTGTCATTCATTACCTACATATGTACACTACTAATATTATAAGGAAAATAAACTATAAAATTCATATTTTTCTTGTATTCCAAGCTATACTTAGCGAATTGGCAGTCGCGCGAAACAGCTCATAAATCAGTTCAGCTAATAAAGACTCCTAAGGATTTTTATAAACATGTAGAGTGTGTCAAAAACATCAGAAAAAAATTATATTGAACGAAAAAAATAACTGTGCAATTCGGGTTTAGGTACGTGTGAATTTTCTAATTTTAAGAACTTAAAGCGATCGGATGTGATTTTTGTGTGGTTTAAATAATAGTTTCACCATGTTTGGAACAGGTGAGTGGTGTAATTTTTAATCAGATTTTTTTATTAGTTGTTTTGATTAAAGAATACCTACCTAGTTACGACAAAAACTTTTTTAGAAGTGACTATTTAAAAATCCGATAAGTTATATCTCGGTGTAGTTGTAGGTTTACCTAATCATATTTGTAGTAGATATAAAAGAAGGCTTTAATTAAACTCTCTTTGCACCATTATTTTACTCTTTGGTTCACCTTCTTTGTGCTATTGGCGTGTTTGAGCAGGAGGCCCCGGGTTCTATTCCCGAAACGGACCAGTTTGAAAATAAATAATTTCTCTTAAATTTCTAAATTGCCAAAGTTCTGTTTGTGTGTGAGGCTTCGCTAGTAACATAATAACAATAACAATTAGCTGCAACGTCACCTTATCAAAAGTTGAATTTTTTTTCTTTTTTTTTGAATAATATTTATTTATTTCAAATAACTAAGTTTACAAAGTTTTTCGGAGTCCGGACCCACAACTGTATTTTAGGGGCCTGTGCCTTCCTATTTAAATGGCTGTGAAGTAAAGTAGGCGGCACGGCGTAAGTTGAACACATTTTCGGGTATAGCCACCATGGGTGCGGTATGATTTGAGGGAACCGTGAGGGGAAGCGCGTAAAGCGAGGTGCAACGTGTAGCCTTGCAGACGGCGTACATTTTCAATCGACTCCAAAAAAGGAAGAGGTTCTCAATTCGACTGTATTTTTTTACCTCATAACTTTTGACTGGGTGAATCGATTTTGATGATTCTTTTTTTATTAGAAAACTGACGCTTACCGTGTGGTCAGTTTAGTCCAGTTCTGATAATGGTATCCATGAGAAAACCATATACTAAAGTCTAATGGAAAGGATGTATTCAACACAATTCAACAGTAGATTGGTGAGAGTTGAGGTCTGGTTTTTTGTTAATTAATTAAAGTACTAAAGGTCAACTTTACTGCCGAGTACTAAAGTAACTATTATAGTATTGAATTGAGGTAGACTCTACAGTTAGTGTCTCCTCAGCGCTGAACTACAAAGCCGCTCACCTGGGCGTGGCGAACAGGCTGCCAGCGGCGGAGCTGTCCCCGGCGCCGGCGCGCGCCAGCGGCGATGCACTCTGCGGGATCTTGACTCCTTCGGGCATCATCCTACTGCTGAAAGACGGTAAGTGGTCACGTCTATGTTAATGTTTTGTCGCCAGGGAACAGTGCTCGACACAATAGCTGTTCACAGCAGCAATCTGCACCGCAAACGAATAGAGACGGTTCCAAAGCCATAGGATATGGCTGTGCTACCTACTTACTTTTCTTGTGAAAATCACTGTAGTCTTTCTTCCAGCCGTATTGTTTATATTATAACCCCATACTTTTTTGATTTATATTATAACTAGGTATACTAAATTGCCACATGGGGTCCTGAGGTTCATCAAATAAGAGAAGTCTAAGGATATTTTCTTGGCAAACCAAAAGGGGCCTTTTTAAACTTAGGTCATTGTGGTGAGTGAACATCTGATGACTCTGGTGGATAAAATGGTACCTTTATCAATGACGCCTGATTTTGCCTAAAAGCCTGAACAAATATGTATACCGACATATTGCTCTTACCTCTTCAGTTTTAATTTCAATTTCAACAAATGTAACAGCCTCGAGATTACTATGATATTTGATATTTCGTGCAAGGGTTATGACTCGGTTATGATCATGGGTTATGATTGATTGAATGACAATTTACTGCATGGTTTGACAAATTCGATATTTTCAAAATTTTCAATTTATTCCCTATATAGGTACTTTAGTGGCCAGGTATAAAATTAAAACCTGTTTGTTACCTTTAGGTACCTACTCGGTGACGGGAACCTACCTATATTGCTTAGGTCAGTTTTGTACTCAGACCGAGGTTTTGTACCTAGGTAAAGTCGGCTTCTACATCTAATACAATACAAATTCATAAAAACAAATATAGGTACATATACACTACAGTACTTACATACATATAAGTTCAAACTTATTGTGAATTTAAAACTGTAGTAGGTATAATTAGGCACAGACACAGATAGAGTTCCGCAAAAAAAATTGCAACTGACGACGTCAATCTGTAGCTTTGTAATCTAACGTCATATTAGTTGCTTAAATAATGTACTCTGTGATGTGTTGTTCCCATATTAAATTTGGTTCGGGCCCGTCGAGTGTACCTACCTACACACTTTCAAACAGAAAAAAGAATTTTGAAAATCGAACTACCTTCCAACATTTGTGTGTTACACGTGTAACTCTATAAACCTTGACCTAAATCATCCCCTAAAATAATTAATTAAGTGATTAAAAATCAACGAAAAGGAACCTTTTAGGGCGCTTTAGGGTGTTTCAGGGCGTAGGTAACTATACCTAGTACTTCTATTTAGTCAGTACCTGTTCGATATTATCAGGAATAATAATTTGAGTGGTATAAGTTGGGAGGGTCGCGAGTCGCGTCGGCGCGCGTTGTCGCGACATGGCGCCCGGTTGTGCGGCGCTAGTGTCGCCTGTCGGTGTACTCACGTAGGTACGTTGTATAAAGCGCTGTATACACGGTCCATCTTGCTGTACATCCCACAAAGGCCATGCACGATGCACGATGCAAAAGCACCATGAATAGACTTGACGTACGTCGATAATTATTATTAATTGTTTGCTGGATTTGCACGACCAATTTTACGTCCAGCGAGCACCCCCACCACCGCGAACGTCGTGCAGATAGATAGTGAATAACGCGGACGTACGTCAGACTGGTCCAGCGTCGTGCGTGCTTGATCATGACGTATAGTATAGACATAGTATTATATTATCTGTGGTACCTATAGACCTGCTGTACAGCAGATTTAACAGTTACAGCTTGTCAGTGTTTTTTTATGTACTCTTTGGCACGACAAAACTGATAAAATGGATGACACGTTGGATGCGTGCAGGATAGTGTGTATGCTACATCCAGCGCCGCGGCCTTGAGCTGACGTAGGTACAGCTGGGATGGACCGTGTATACAGCGCTTAATACAGCTATAGTAGTGTTATTATCTCGCTGCAGACTCGGTCATAAATCATTCGAGTGTTTCGCTTTTGTTGTTCTGCAGTAATACACAACTCAACAAAGAACAACAAAAGCGAAACACTCGAATGATTTATGACCGAGTCTGCAGCGAGATAATAACAGTACTATAGTAGGCACTGGCATTAACTAGCCCTTGTAGGTACTAGGTGCCTACTAATAATGTCCTCCAGACTGAAGCGGCTACGGCTACGCATGCCGAGATTTTCTACAGGGAGATAATTATAGGGCACCAGTGTGTGCGCAAACAACAAACGACATTCAACATTATCGACACTATTGCCCCTTATATGGCTGTAATATTCAACCAATGTGTCGACCTAGGAACGTTTCCAAATTTAATGAAACATAGTAAACTGATACCGCTATTTAAGTCTGGAGATAGGCAGGACGTTAATAATTATAGGCCTATTTCAATTTTACCAACTCTTAGTAAGATATTTGAAAAAATCATACTTGACCAACTTCTAAGTCATTTTAATTCCAACAAAATTCTTCACTCCGAGCAGTATGGCTTTACTAAAGGTAGGAATACCACCGATGCTGGTGCCAAGCTTTTAAGCCATATCTATGATGCCTGGGAACAGTCTCAGAATGCCATAGGAGTCTTCTGTGACCTGTCCAAAGCTTTTGATTGCGTCGAACATCAGACGCTACTATTTAAACTTAGCCACTACGGTATCAGAGACAGAGCTCTTGATTTCGTTGCCTCTTATCTGAGTGATCGAACACAAAGGGTATGCATAAATGACACAAAGTCGCAGGGTTGTTCCCCCAAAATGGGTGTGCCACAGGGTTCAATTTTGGGCCCTTTTCTGTTTTTAGTGTATATAAATGATTTACCGCACCATGTAGACGGTATTTGCGAAATAGTATTGTTTGCTGATGACACTTCTCTCGTTTTTAAAACAGATAAAAGTAAAGACAATTTTGACGATGTAAATTCTGCTATTGCGCACGTATCGCACTGGTTCACAGTTAACAATTTACTTTTAAATTCAAAAAAGACTAAGTGCATTGAGTTTGCACTACCAAACCTAAGAAATATAGTTAGCAACAAAAAGGTGATTGTGAATGGAGAAATACTAAAAATGGAAAACTCTACTGTATTTCTGGGGGTGACCTTAGACAATAAATTACAATGGGGCGCTCATATTGAGACTTTGGCAGGTAAACTTAGTTCAGCTGCCTATGCTGTGAGAAAAATTAGGCAATTTACAGACATTGATACAGCCAAGCTTGTTTATTATGCCTATTTCCACAGTGTTATGTCCTATGGTATTCTATTGTGGGGCAAAGCTGCTGATATTCAAACCATATTTGTATTACAAAAGAGAGCAATTAGAGCCATATACAAAATGAAGCCACGCGAATCTCTTCGCCAAAAATTTAAAGAAATAGGTATTCTTACAGTGGCATCTCAATACATTTATAATTGCTTACTATTTGTTCGTCAAAATATTAATAATTATAAGCAACGGATAGATATAAGTAATCGTCCAATTAGAAATGGAGGACATAAGTTAGTTATAGTGCCACACCGTTTGCGTAAGGTACAGAGGTCATTTGTGGGGTTGAGTGTACGCTTCTACAATATGATTCCGAAGTCTGTTTTGGACTTACCTTTGCACAGGTTTAAAGACACTGTCAAGAAACATTTAATTAATCATGGTTACTATACCATTGAAGAATTTCTTAACGACAATGATTCTTGGAATGATAGAAATATGCTTCCATCTCCTCACGAGATATCTTAAAAATATGTTATAATTTTTCATAATCTATAAGAAATCTTGTATTATAACAATGACATTTTTGAAAAGAGCAAGTGCCGAGTTTCTTGCCAGTTCTTCTCGGTGCAAACCTGCTTTCCGAACCTGGCGGTAGAGTTTTGACTTTTCATAAGAGCCTGTTATTTAGGCCTATGTGAAAAATAAATATTTTCATTTTCATTTTCATTTTCATTTTCATAGGTGCACTCTCTATTCTGCCAAATAGCTGTCGTCCAATCGAATTATGAGAGAAAGTCTCATAATCCGATTGGACGACAGCTTCGGCACGACTAAAGAGTGCTTAACGTGCTCTCCGAGGCACTAGGCTGGGGTGAATTTCCCGATAGAAAATCTCAATACTGAATTTTATTGTGACGATCCTGGAATCGAACCCCGGACCTCACGAATCACGATTTGCAGTCGAACATGCTCACCACTAGACCAGCGAGGCAGTTACTGCCAAGTGCCTACTTTACTGGTCGCGTCGCAGTATCTCGCTGCACGTGGTAAAATAAAATGAAGACGGAGGACGGTGCCTGTTTCCAGGTAGGCCTGCCGTAAAGACCATGCGCCCATGGTCACTGCTCACCAGACTGTTTTTGTCCCCATTTTATCGCCCCACATGTAGCGAGATACTACGACCGGTATAAAGTAGCCTATTTACTACCCGTTTACAGAAGCATAATATTGTGCTTATTATACACACTACTTAATATTGTGAATATTATGTAGTGTGTATAATGTAAAATATAATACATATATATTATATACCTACGTGTTTTATTAGTATTATTTAGTTTTTAGTTCGTGGCGTCACGCGGTGGGTCTCAACTGAAAATCAGCGCTGTGTGCTTCCGTGCGTATAAGTATGGGGGCACACAGCACCATGCTGAGTTGAGGCCTACTTCTGGGTGCGCCACACACGACAAGCGGTGTCTGGTGCTTCCGTCCCTTGGGTAATATTATTGGTTTCAATTGCCCAGGTGGGGGAAGCTTCAGGCATCGTTCTAGTACATAAGTGTGTACGTTGTGTGGTGTGTGGCATACTACGAAATAAATACTTTCTTTCTTTGCCAAAGAGTTATACCGCTCCCACTTCAGACGACTGCGTTCCGCGCTCGTTTGGCTCTTCGTACTGACCAGACGAGCGCGGGCTACGGTCGTCGTTACTTACTGAATAGGGGCTCAGTTAACTAAGCAGGGCTTTGTAAATTGGTACGTCACAGTTGAAAAATACTGATAATGATAACTATATAGGTACATAAATATTATTGGTTGGTAGTTTAATTTTTATGCGGTTCAATTGCTAAGTTAGATAACCTAAGTAATGGTAATAAAATAAATAAATAAAATAAAATAAAATAGCTTTTATTGTTTCCTTACAGTTACATTTCGCTTTTACATTTTTGTTTAAGTAATACACAATCAGCAAAACATTTCTAATTTAGGTGCTTAAGACTAACATGCACAAAGTTAATACTTATATGTTTAGTTTTAGCAATCAGTATAGGTAATGTTGTACAGTTTAAGTAGTGTAAGTAATGGTAGTGGGCTATTAACCCCAAATTTGTAAATTAAGTATTATGTATTAAGTATTATGTATAGTTATGTAATTTCTGGGCCAGGTCAGGAACCTAGCCCTCTTTTAGGGTGTGTGCATAAAGCAACGCGAAAGTTATTACTGTGAAAAATGTGAGACCAAGCGGTCAAGAAGTGTCATCGAAGTGTATTGCTGCTGAAGTAGGACTTCAGAATCTATAGGTATTACGAGCACTCTTCTTTCTATTATAGTACCTATTAGCGGTTCAAGACCAGAGACAACACTAGCTGTAGCCAAAAAAGAAATGCCTTATGACATGACGTATTTACTGAGTTACTATGAGGGGTAGGTATAGAATGGAACGAAATTCAAAAAAAATTATCAATTTAGCGATCATTTTCATATGTTTTTTGAATTTCGTCTCTTTTCCATTCCATCTATAGTTTCGCATTAGGTATGTTACATATGGCTAGGGCTGCCTGTCCATAGTTGAATAATATATACTAACCGTTCAACCAATAAAGCAGTTACAACACACAACATGTCACTATATTCTTCGTCAAAGTTAATTGCCTTATTAATCATTTTATATCTATTCTAGTATCAGTATGAAATTTTTTTCCTTTTCTTTATTTTGAGTGTTTGCATGTTTTTAATTGCCATTGTTGTTTTCACTATAGATATGTAACATGTAAGTGAAAGAGTATGTGTTTTAAAAAATACGTTGTATAACATGTAATACGTGTATATTGTTTGTGTTCTAAGTAAATAAATAATAAATTGGGACGACGAAAAGCAATTGGGACGTTACTGTCACCTGTTAATCCGTATGTCTGCTCGCAGCCGCGTAGCTCGCTGACCGCTGCGACCAACCCTTCAACCCAGTAATTCCACGCATTGTGAAGGGTGGTGCGCTAGGGTTGTTTGTACGCGGAGCCGCGACACCGCCGGTGGCTCCCGGCGAGCCTGGCGGGCACCAGCGGGCACCTGCGTGGCGCCACACGCAACGCAGCTAGCGGGCGCCGCGACCGACTGGCTCTGAAGTCTGACTCATGCCAGGCGCGCTCCGAATGCTAAATAAAAAGCTACAAGAAGCTAAAACATAGACATTTCTGCCATAGTAATTTGGTCATCGTGTTTTTGGTGAATTTCTCAAAAACGGTTGGATGCACAAATTTCAAACTTTCGGGACAATTACACGACAAAAAGTACTGAATATCTACAGAACTCAAACCAATAAATTCGATATCGTTTGGCTGTGACAACGCTAGCAAGAAAAAGTTCCGCTGGGGTAACGTGCTGGGGCAGCGGAAAATGTTTTTGGAGGATATCTCAAAAACTACAAATTTATAATTTCGGGGACATTTACAGGGTTTAATTGACTAAATATCTGCATACTAAAAACTAAGAAATTCGACAAAATTCCGCTGGGAGAACGCCAACGCATACCAGTGTGTTAATACGTGCCTTACCTATGTGCAGGCGCGATCCGTTGACAGGTTACCCAAATGTCGAGTAGTGTGTAGATAGAGCGGTTTCGCTTATGATACGATATCCGTACCCTAGAAAATAATAAGGATCGTCTAGCTGTAAGTTTTCATACTAAAAGCGATTTTCCTACCCGTGAATGTTGTCCGATTTTCATTATTTTTCGAAACGTTGCAGATACCTTGACGAACCCCCTGGCGCAGTGGTGGTGCGCTCGAATTCGAGTGAAAAGTCGCGGGTTCGATTCCCGCCACGGGCCACTTTAAAATATAATTTCTAGATTGGCTCAGGTCTGGTCTGGTGGGACGCTTTGGGCGTGGCTAGTTACCACCCTATCAGCAAAGACGCACCGCAAAGTCAAAAAAAAAAAAAGTGATTTAGCGTTCCGGTGTTTGTAGAAACCGTTGGGGTAAATTTACTTACCTTTCCAAGTTAGTACGATAATTAATAGTTTCTTTATTCCCACAGTTTATTCTAGTATAGCTTCTGAAGGACTGAAGAGATTTGGACAAATTATGGGGTAGGAATCGTTAGAATCCTTACATCATTCCGAGTAAAATAGGCTAAGTAGGTATATTTTTTTGGGAAAAATTGCATTTTATTTTTTTAATTATTTATTTGTTAGTCGGAGTCACTGCCTGCTCTCACCCGCCGCGCGCCGCTCTGTCGCCCGTGCGAGCGCAATTACCACACCGCTACTTTCTAAATTACAATGTTTGTTACTGAATATTAGATTACCATTCGTATCGAACAGGAAAATAGCTTAAACTATTTCACACGCATTGCTACGATAGGTAGGTACATATTTATTTGAATTTGGAATTCAAAAATGTATTTCCGGTTAAAAATCTGTCAAGTGCGAAGTAAGACTTGCCAAGTCGCTTCCGCCAAGTCAAATCAAAAGTTATCAGTTACTAAATCACAGTTACGGTAGAAACTCGATTATCCGGCCCTCAGTTCTACGGATTCGATTCCGGACGACTACCAACCGCGTCCGAACGGCCAAGTGCAAATAGGACTTACGCGCCGAAGGTTTCGTACCTACTAAGCAGTGCAGAAAAAGTAAAGCGCAAAGAATCAATTTTACTTTTTACGAACCGCAAACCTTTTGAGATAAAAAGTATAAGTAAGTAGTTATTAGATAGAGAGTTCATTTTATTTTTCCTGTAAAATCCTAGTAGGTACGTTAATACTGATTCATAATTATTTCAGATTTTTTGATTAAACATCAGAGATTAGAGGAGGGAAACGGTATTTTTTCAAGATTTTGAAAAATAAATTAAAAACTATCAGGCATAAAAATTGATAAACAAATACATATTTTTTCTGCAAAAAGTACCTATACCTACTTAAGTACTTACATATAAAAATTCGATGAGTCATCCCGCTAAATCTAGTTACCGAATTATCTACGCTGAAATTGTACACCCACGCGCTGAAATATCCTATTCATGAAGCCTTCTGACTCACGCCTCTGGGAATCCGATTAAACCTACGCAAGTTAAGAACTGAGATAATAGAAATAAAAGATTAAGGTTATTATGATTTTCGACAAATAAGTAGATGTAATTCAAATTATAATTTTAATTCAGTTAGTAAATAAAAAATATTGACCATTATTACCAAGATGACCTATTTCAAAAGAGCAAACAATACAGAAGTTGTAAAAATTGTTGATATTTCGTTACATTTTTAGGTAAAAATAAAAATTACTCGGTATGTTCAAAAACACTAAAGCCCATTGCTACATGAAATCAAAATGGCGGGAACCATCAATCAAAATTCAACTGTCAACCACCTGACAAGTGTCAAAAGACTTTCCTCCACAGTTTTCCTCTACAAATAGGTCTGTGGTCTGTGATTTTCCTTTTTTTCTGTAGAAGTAACAATACTCTACCTATACCTACGATTTCTTTTATATTAATTACTGAAATAGTAAAATACTGTAATAGTAAAATGCAAAAATGTTTAGGTATATCTAGGTTCAATAATTTTATTACTTTGTTTTACTTGCAAAAGTCAAGAGTTCGAAATAATGGCGCGTAGCGCGCGCATGCGTCGTCATTTACATCCCACGCAATTTGTGACCTCGGCAGCCAATCATAACAAATCGGCAGTAGTGTGACGTTTTCCCTGACTGCACACAGACGTGTATTATCAAATTGTCGTTCGAGTTCACTTGATTCGCAAAAGTTGTAACTTCAGACGATCGTCTTGTTTATTGCCACAAGTTATTTATATTTTGCAAAATTTCTAATCTCCGGTCGCCACAGTTAGAACCCGCGCGTGGTGTTCAGTGTAATAATAACAAAGTCGCATTCGATATAACCTGTTTCATAATTCTTGGAACCGTGCATGCTGCGTTCAAGACGAGACCTTGATAACTAGTTCCTTGGACAAACGAAGAGACAGTTATTATAGGATCATGCTCGAGGAGGTACGTCTTTAGTTTACGTATCGCCGGCCGTGGCCCGTGCGTGTTTACGATTTTCGTTACATCGGTGAGGTTCAGTGCGTTCAAAGTTCGATTGCAGGAGTTTCGGTTTTGTGAGTGCTCTGAGCGGGCAGTGATATGACGTTATGATACCGATGTGTGCGCCGGAGAGACCTCAGTGAGGTGTCAGGAGAAGCCCCGTTCCCGCTAACGCGATGGACATCGGCGGAGGTACTAGTCACCTGTGTAAGAATCTGCATGTCTTAGTTCGTCGAGCCACCGGCCGCCAGGCGCCAACGCAAGCACCTCGCAACTTGTCTGTCCCACCGCTAACCGCTTCGTAGAGTAATCCACATCCAGTAGCTAGGCCTCCCTCGCATATTTCCAGCCGGTAGTGTAAATATTAGCATTGTTCTGGGCCTGCTAGCCGCTATTCGCTAGTCAGCTGGTATGCGTCTATAAATATCCTGAACCAAAACCTGGCCGCACCGACGACGCGACGTCAGAGCACAGTTATATGGGGCAAGTTATTGCTATTTAACTGCTTAGAATAATGTACACATCGGAATTTACCCATAGAATACTATTTTACAATCCTTATTTGTTGCCTGTGACTAAGTTTTCTTGGTACTGGATACTGATAAGTACCTATGTCAAATAAAGTATTGTAGCTCAAACATTGGATTTTTTAATATAAGTTAGTAGATTCAAAACTGCAGGGTGTAATCTTGTAATAATTGTATTATTTACAAGATTACACCCTTAACACCTTTGTCAATATAAAGGGTGGAACCTTTGTATTGACAAAGGTTCCACCCTACGTACTCCTGTTCTGGCTCATGACTTCGAAAAGTTGCTCGTAGCACAGAAATAAGAAAATAGCAGGTCCCCACAAAAAGGCAACTTTTACCCTATTTAATAGACTAACTTTACTATCTCTAGGTTTCTTAGATTACTTTAGTGCCAATTATGGTTTTGAATCCGAAACTAAATTATACATTTAAATACTTAAAGCAATCTTACAATTACAACAAGGGTACTGCTATTATGTCTGGATTTATGTGTAATAAAAATAATAAACATCAATTATTAAGAAAAGTAGTAAATGCCACTATATGACTGTCTTCTTGCTCAGTGCGCTACAACTACTTAAAATCAAATTGGAATGAATTTTTATTATGTACTGCTTTTTATAAATCACAACTAAAATATAAAAATACCAAAGAAATAAACTATGACTAAGTGCAAGTGCACTACTGAGACCGCCATATAGACTAGCAGTTAAACTTAGCCTATACTGTGAGAAAAATAAGGCAATTTACAGATATTGATATGACTAAACTTGTTTGTTATGCCTACTTTCAAAGTGTTTAAATGGATTAGGGATTGCATTGTGGGTAAAGCTACAAATGTTCAAACTATATTTGTAAACAGAACAATTAGATCCATATACAAAATGAAGCCACTTCAATCCCTTTGCTAAAAATTTCATAAAATAGTGACATCTTAATATTATGCATAATTGCTTGCTCTTTGTGTGTCAAAATATTAGTACTTATAAGCAACAAAATATAGATTTAAGTAATCAACCAATGAGAAATGACAATAAGTTAGTTATATTATATATTTAATTTTTTACTCTATACAAGTTAGTACTTGACTGCGATCTCACCTGATGGTAAGTGATGATACAGCCTAAGATGTTATCGTACTAACTTGGAAGGGTAACTAAATTTACCGCAAGGGTTTCTACAAGCATCAAAATGGAACGCTAAATCGCTTGAAATGAAATGATTTATTTATTTTGCCAAATGTGAGTAATGAACAATATGGATAGTAGGTAAGATTTATAGTTTCTTTCACATTTTGCCATTATATTGTATGGCGTGCAAAATATAATAGTTTGCTTGTTACGATAAAGAAATTAATTTACAAATTAATCCTTTAGAGAAAATCAACAAATATACATAAATCAAGAATATTCTCAATAATGTCAAATCTTACTACATCTATTCAAAAAAGCTTTACACTAAAGAAGCATTGATTATTTATAGTATGTATAGTCAAAGTTTTTTATGAAATCTGAAAATACTCGTATGTCAAATCTTACAATTATTCAAAGAATCTTGTACACAATAAAAGCATTGGTCAATTAAATAGTCGAATAATTTTTTCCTAAACTTAGAAATTGGTAGACTTTTAGTGCTGTCAGAAAGTTTATTATATAAAGTGTTGGCCATACAATAAGAGTTACGGGAACATATTTCAAGTCTTCGCCGTGGTATGTCTAGCTTAAGTTTTTGTCGTTGGTTTCGATTATTTGGTTTCATATCGAATAAATGAGCGTTTTTCTTTACAAATAGACGTGTTTCATAATAATAACAAATATATAAGCATGGCAAAGGCAATATCTTTTTCTTTTCTGACATGGAGCTATTATATCAGCACCACACAGTGATCTGATGCACTTTTTTTGTACTCTAAAAGCCTTTATGACATCGACAGAGTTACCCCATAATATAAGTCCGTATCGCAGTATGGATGCAACATAACCATGGTATGCAGTTGTGGCTGCTTTTTCAGAGACGGTATTTCGGAGTCGGTACAGTGCATACACAAACCTATTGAGTTTTTTACAAGTAATTTGTATATGTTCTTTCCAGTTGCAATATTTATCAATCTTGGCAGTTCATCTTTGCTGGTAGGGTGGTAACTAGCCACGGCCGAAGCCTCCCACCAGACCAGACCTGAGCCAATTTAGAAATTATAAAATTCCAAAGTAGCCCGTGGTAGGAATCGAACCTGCAACCTCCCACTTGAATCCGAGCGCGCCACCACTGCGCCAGGAAGGTTGTCCTTATCACACCATTTGTGCAGTCTTTTGTGGGGTTAAGTATGCTTCTGCAATATGATTTTGGAGTCAGTTTTGGCTTTACCTATGTACAGGTTTAAATTAACTGTCAAAAACATCTATTAAATCATGGTTGCTATACTATTGAAGAATTCCTAAATGATAAAGATTCTTGAAATTAGATGAATAGGAATACGCTTCCATCTGCTCACGAGATCATCAAATCATATCATGTAAGAAAAATTGTATTTGATTTTTTTTTATTTCACTTAGGAACCCTAAAATGACTAAATTGGTTAATTTTTATGTACGTTTATAAACAGCAAAGCTTTACTACCTGTATACAAGTTATGTAATTTATGCAAAAAAAAAAAAACAAATATGTAGTTGTCCTTCGAAAGATAAAGTAGACTTGAGTATTTTGCCAACTTACTTTAATTTATTTGTTCAAATCCCTTACACGATTTATGAATATTTTTGACACATAAATATTACTTGCTTAGACGTGAAGAAACATTGTGAGGAAACTCGCTTTTCTGAGAGTTCTCCATAATGTTCTCAAACATGATTGAAGTCTGCTAGGCCACGTTTGAGCGGTATGGTGGCTATAACCTTATTATTTTCAGACATTCATAGCTATCCATATCACAAAAAAAAAATTTGAAAAGTTAAAAAAAAAATGTTAATTCAAATAATGCTCTCAATGCCTTATATCGCCGTCTCTACAATTTATATGGCACTTGAATGTCAATTTCTGAGGTACCTACTTCCTCAGACCAACCTACTTCTTTTGTATTATTGTATTTGTCATCAAGTAATCAAAAAGTTCAAATTTTTTTAATATGGCAATGATAAGGTAAAAACTTTTTACCTAAAAAAATTCACTTTCCATCCAAAATAGTAACCAAGCAAAGCTCAGTAAACCAGATGCTAATAAATTAATCTGTCTAGTATTTCCAGCAAAAATTCTTTAAAACAGATTACAACTTTCAATTCTTTGGGTTTTGATGGTAAATTAAAATGGTTCAGGTAATAAATTAAAAAACCTAGAATACTTTATTAGCTAGTTCAAATTTATATTTTGTGTAATAGTGATAACAAAAAAAAAACAATACCTGGCTGAGTTTGTTGTGGGCTTCTTCTCAGTTCAGGGGCGCGTTTGTACCCTCGTAAAGTTAATTTTTAAATCGTAAAATTGTTATCACTTATATCACATACTATAATAAGTCATACTTATGACTTATATTTTACTAACTATTCATAAGAGCCAACAAGTAAGGCCTATATGAAATGAATAAATCATTTGAGTTTATTATGAATGTGCATGTATAATGTTAATAAACATATTCTATTCTGTTCTGTGATGATTGCTAGTTGCTACTGATCAATCTACTAGAAGGCTAGTTCTGAGATGTAAAAAAAAGATTCCGACGAATTGAGAACTTCCTCCTTTTTTTTGAAGTCTGTTAAAAATGGTTTAACAGAGTATGGATAGTGGCAATTATTTTATTATATTAACAAACTTGGATTAAAAATTTAAATTGTCTGTATAATTTTAAACTACTCTAAAATAAACTAAGCACCTCTGTCCACCAAATTCAAAATTGAGCAGAAATATCATGTTAGTTGTATGGGAGACATTTATTTTATTTTAACTTAACTATTTTTTTTTAAATGACGTCTACCTTTTACTGTTATTAATATTGAGCAAAAACAAGCAAAGAATCACGTTTGTTGTATGGGAGCCCTTAAATATTTATTTTATCTTATTTTTTAGTATTTGTTGTTATAGTGGCAATAACACACACACACACACACACACACACACACACACACACACATACACTTTTTGGTAAATAAAGAAAATAAGAGAAAATAAAACATCATCTGTGAAAATTTCAAGTCTGTAGCTATCACGGTTCAAGAGATACAGCCAGACACAGACGGACGGGGAGCAGTCTCTGTAATAAGTAAAAATCTAGTAGGCTGCTGTAATATACAATGGATATTAGTTTTTAATACATTTGCGAAAAAAAAATATTGGTTTTACGTGTTTGCTGCTCCGTGTTTGCATGCCGTGTTCGTGTTCATGCGCTCCTGGTGCGCCCGCTCCGGTGCCGCGTAGGAGGAAAACACAGCACTAGTGCCGGAAAAGAATATCATGTTAGTTGTATGGGAGACATTTATTTTATTTTAACTTAACTATTTTTTTTTAAATGACGTCTACCTTTTACTGTTATTAATATTGAGCAAAAACAAGCAAAGAATCACGTTTGTTGTATGGGAGCCCTTAAATATTTATTTTATCTTATTTTTTAGTATTTGTTGTTATAGTGGCAATAACACACACACACACACACACACACACACACACACACATACACTTTTTGGTAAATAAAGAAAATAAGAGAAAATAAAACATCATCTGTGAAAATTTCAAGTCTGTAGCTATCACGGTTCAAGAGATACAGCCAGACACAGACGGACGGGGAGCAGTCTCTGTAATAAGTAAAAATCTAGTAGGCTGCTGTAATATACAATGGATATTAGTTTTTAATACATTTGCTCAAAAAGTTGACATTTCCATGTGTGTTTAGCGTGCGCAAAGTTATTCTTTTCCGGCACTAGTGCTGTGTTTTCCTCCTACGCGGCACCGGAGCGGGCGCACCAGGAGCGCATGAACACGAACACGGCATGCAAACACGGAGCAGCAAACACGTAAAACCAATATTTTTTTTTCGCAAATGTATTAAAAAACGTCGTTCAATGCACGTGCGGAATTGTCATTTTTACTCGTCCTTATAGTTGGCCCTCGCCTTCGGCTTGGGTCAACAAACCGGGACTCGTAAAGAAATGTCAAACTTTCCGCACTTATATTGAAATGTACTATTCCCCAAAGTTAGAAGTTAGGGGTTGATAAATATAATTAGAATTAATTTTCATTTTAGCTATTCAATCACTAGGTCACATAAGAAACCCTTTGGTAAAACCCAATATTTCCTAGGGTCATGTTTACAGTCACATAATTGCTTAATTAAATAATTAAAAGATGCAATACTTTTGTTATCAATGGTTTTTCTGCGCACCCACGAATCACAGGACATATTTTAGAGATAAGAAATGTTATATTATTGCTTACTGTGAGTGATTGTATCCCATTCGTTCCATTAGCTTCAAGTAAATAAGTTGTCAATTTGGTGTTATTAGTAATTCTTTCATAATTTAAAATTAGTTTTTTTTTTTGATTTTAAATTTAACATTTGATTTAAAATGCATAATGTTCACTAAATGTGCTTAAATTAAGTGACTAAATAATTACTCTACTTAAATGCTTTGATTAAATTTTTTAATTTCAAAATATGACAATATTTCTGGGAGGATTCGTATGTGCAGGTAACTTTATATTTTTTTAATTTTTTCTTGCCAACTGTTAGTTAAAGAGCTTCATCTGACATCTTAGCATTTTTATATTTCTTGTAATGGTTTGATACCAAAATGTTGACCAACCATCCATCTGTCTGTTACAGCCAATTATTTCAGTTAAAGTTTCAGTTTCAGTTTCATGAATGAAGAATAGTTTTAAACCTAATAAAAAAATTTAAAGAAAGAAAGAAGAAAGGTTTAAAGAATAGTGGCCCAGTTAAAATTAAAATTCAAACACTTGACTTTACTTAGGCCTAACTTACAGGCAAATAGAAGAGTTTGTCATTGAAATAAAAAGTAAAACTACAAATTTTAAAAACCCCCGACACAAAAAATAAAATATAAAAAGTAACAAATAATATTTTAAACCTATTATAATAATTATTATCGTCACAATATAATATTAAGTACGTTCAAATATTTTTTAATTCAAGCGTCGTCGCATCGTCGGGGGACATATAGACACGTCATACTTATAACACCCCTTTTGCGTCTCTCTAACGGTTACAAAATTGAAATTTTCACCTATGATGTATTTCCGTTCCGTTGCGCTGTAGTTATTGTACCTATTATTTAATCGCGCATGCTACGTCCACATCCAGTAGACTCAATTAACAACCAATTTTTTTATAGCTACCAACTTGCTTTTATACAATAATTGTAGTCAGTTTTGTGGACTAAATAAAAAAAAAAAAAGTGCGCATTGGACTGCGTGACGGTATCTGTCTAGTAAACTATAGAAGAGAAGAACTTCACGAAATATGTCATCTAAATATTTAAATGCAAATGGTTAGTCGTATTATTATTGATGTTTGCGTCTGGGTTCAAAAAAATAACCTGTCAAGTGCGAGTCGGACTCGCGCACTGAGGGTTCCGTACTACAACCGGAGGAATAAAACCATAAAAACCACTTTTCTTATCGAACCGCAAAACTAACTTTGTTTTTAGAGGTTTAATGTAAATATCAAAAAAACTACTTATTAGATCTCGTTCAAACCAATTTTCGGTGGAAGTTTTCATAGTAATGTACATCATATATTTTTTTTAGTTTTATCATACTCTTATTTTAGAAGTTACAGGGGGGGGGGACACACATTTTACCACTTTGGAAGTGTCTCTCGCGCAAGCTATTCATTTTAGAAAAAAATGATATTAGGAACCTTAGTATCATTTTTGAAGACCTATCCATAGATACCCCACACATATGGGTTTGATGAAAAAAAAATTTTTGAGTTTCAGTTCTAAGTATGGGGCACCCCCAAAATTTATTACTTTTTTTAAAATTTTGTATGAAAACCTTAATGCGGTTCACATAATACATCTACTTACCAAGTTTCAACAGTATAGCCCTTAAAGTTTCGGAAAAAAGTGGCTGTGACATACGGACGGACAGACGGACAGACGGACAGACGGACAGACAGACATGACGAATTTATAAGGGTTCCGTTTTTTTGCCATTCGGCTACGGAACCCTAAAAAAATGACGCTAAACCGCTACCTCTACACGCTGTATCTCAGATGCTGCCTGACTGAATGATCAGTGTTACAGTATTATTTAATCTGTGGTAAGACTGATGTATAGGACTTAGGAGGTACAATTTAATATTTTATTACGGTAAAGAAATCAGTTAATACTTTGACTAGGATTTTTTACATATTTTGTGATAGAGCTAGATTATTCATAGTATTGTAGGTACCTAATCTACTCAGTATTTATAGTTTACATACTGAGAATAAAACATAAATATGCAATAAGTATGCAGTATGCACATGCAATAAACATAACACTCAAGACAGCATGTGTGATATCTATGTTACGTACATTGTATTATACCTAACTGATAAAGTTTGTCCTGTAGTTTATTTTATGTTTTACATGTAAACATACTTGTAACATGTTTGTGCATAATACTTATAATAATTGTGAAGGTGTTTTATATTCGTACAGTTTATCTGCGCTGTAGCATGGTACGGGTGACAGATGAGATGAAACTAGCAATAGCCAGAGTGTGATAGACTGAATAATGTACTATGCGAATGACAGCGGTAATCTGCGCCATGCTACAGCAATACTATAATTGTAACTGGAAGTGGATAATTCATTGCAGGAATTGTATTAATTTTATAGTTCTATTAAGTATTGATTATATTATTACTAATTACGGATTTCAATTTATTTATTTTGCAGTAAGCAAGTGAACACTTACGTTACTTTTAACTTTCATTTATTTAGGTAGTAAGTAGGTAGATACTTCCAGATATCTGAGTTGTTCGAAACAAATTCAAAAATTTAAGTATGAAAGTCAAATGCATGGAACCTTGCGATTATAGTAGTTTATGTAACGGTTACATAAAACGGTTACGGGGGGTATTAAAACACGAGTGTGAGTTTAAAAAACGAGCCACAAAGTTTTGACTAAGTAACAAAAAAAATGGTTGTCTGTAAAGTCGGTTTACGGATGATAGATTTACGAGATAACGTCAAAATCGTAATCGTAATCGTTATCGTTATCGTAATCGTAATCATAATCACAGGCCCAGGTGGAACGTTACGCGGAACGTTAGACATTGTGTTGTTGTCTATGGTCAATCATGGCCCATCCATACTCTCGGCAATGACTACCAACTATATGTTGTCTGTGAATTCACTTAAAAAAATATTACATAAAAAATATTACCCCATATACAAATACAGGAATCCAGAGCCGTGTATCGTAATGGCAATTTTCTTTAAATATTTCCATAGTAGAGCGGCGTTATAATGAATAACTTTTTAATAATTATAGAAGTCTGTGAATAAAGTAGGTAATTATTTGACACATTTCGATTTCATAATTCGAACTTTAAGCAATGAGCGTAGATAAAATTAAATTAAGTACTTACCACTTAAATGTTAAACTTATCCATCAATAAGTTCAAAGTTGCTGTAAAACGAAAGCTCGTTAATAAAGCTTACTATAGTATTAAGGATTATTTACATGAATCAAATCCTTGGGAGTGAATGAACTGCTGTATTATAATTACTAGCTCAACTAGTTTTTAAGAGCAAATTTGTGAAGTGGTGATAACCGAAAACAAAACCCGGCTGAGTTTGTTGTGGGCTTCTTCTTAGTGCAGGGCGCGTTGGAACCCTCGTAAACTTGTACATAATAATATTATGTAACAAATATTGTTGACGTTTTACAAGTGCCTTGTAAGTTAGGCCTATGTGAAATAAATATATTTTGACTTTTGATTTTGACTTTGACTTAAATGAGTTAATGACCAATGACCATGGATGTATAGAATCCCGTCCCAAGCTGATTCAAATCCAAACTTTATTTTTTATAAACTACGGTCTCACATCAATTCTGGTCCGGGAGCTAGCAACGTTTGAGAAGTAAGAATTTTAGGAGAGCTGATTTTGTGATATGTCGTTCTTCTTGCACTTTCGGTTAGAGTCTGGGCTATCTGGCTGTTGGTAGCGGTTGCGTTCATCAGTGCGCATCCTACCTGTCCAGGTAATAATCCTGGATTTTAAAATCATTTTAGAAGGCGTAATTTTTAATTTTTTGTTTTTAAATAAGTCTACCTGACATACTTTTTTTATTGCCAGACATTTTCGACATTGCTAACTATGTGCCATACGCGATTTTTTATTTATTTTTTATAAAAATTTCGAAGTATTTTAGAATGTCTGTAATTTTAATATTATGTTATTTAAAGATAAGAAAAACTTAAAATAAATTTGCCAGACATTAATTCGATTGTTAAATCTTAAATTAAAATGAAAAAGTCATGAAAAGTATTGCAGTATAATGCTATAATTAATTAATTCTATAGTTAATTGCAGTATAATGTTTCAGCCTATAGTGACGTCACAAAAAAAGAGGCATCTTCATAATCATCATCATCATCGTCGCTGTCTTTGTCAGTGTCATTCATATCATCTTCTTGGGAACTTTCGTTATCTTCTAAAACTCTATCATCTGCAACAGAAAAAAAAATAAACAGTGTAATTCTTCTTGTTCGTTATAAAACATTTTAGTTATTATTGATAACACCATTCACACTTACATTGAACAATTATATCTGCAACTGAGGATGGTACTTGATCTCCCAAAAACCAGACGAAATCATATTTGTCACCGTTAATGGTCCAACCGGAAGCTATTGGAGATAAAGATGTTGGATGTTTTGAGAGAGCATTTCTCCAAATTTTCGTCACGCAACGAACCCTCAATAAATGCTGTTGCAATTCCGCTTTACAGGGTGGCAAACTGGATGAGTCAAAGTTTCGAAATTTTTTGTCGAAGTTCTCATCTGATTTTTTGGACTTAAACGTACTTGAAAATAAATGAAATCGAACATCATTAACATTGGAACAATTTTTAACTCCATACATTTGACAAATAAATTTCTCCAGGGTTACAAACGTAGTTTCAAGTACTTTTTCGTCATCCGTAATTATATTATCAAAAGCTAACTGGTATTCTTCAAATTTTTCTAATATTTTAAAAGGCTTAACTTTGCCTTTTCTAAAAAAAAGCTGGCGTGTAATCACATCTAGTTATTGCGTGGAAGCATGGTAAAGCTTTGCATAAAAAGTCACCAAGAATTCGGTGTAATTCATTGATGTTTATGTAACGCTGATGATTTCCAACACCCATATTTATCCAAATTTTCAAAGATGCTTTCAGGTGATCCATATTTCCCAGAAGTATAATTAAAATATCAGAATCAGAACAGCGTATAACAACGTCTGCGTCAAAATCGATTTGGAAAATATGAAAAATAATCCTAGAATCAGCTTCTTCGTGTTCTTCACACGATAAGGATTCTTCAATAGTTTTAATAACTTTGTTATTTATCACTTTGTATGAATAACATTTATTGAAACTTACGTAAATGTTTTTAGTACCAATAAAAGGCAACATGTCTTCACTCCCCCAGTGATCAATGAAAAAGTTAATCAAAGCTTCTTTAAATTGCACATTTTTAAGTTCAGCTGCGAAATGATGGGGCCGAATTTACATCATACTGCAATACTTTTCATGACTTTTTCATTTTAATTTAAGACTTAACAATCGAATTAATGTCTGGCAAATTTATTTTAAGTTTTTCTTGTCTTTAAATAACATAATATTAAAATTACAGACTTTCTAAAATACTTTGAAATTTTTATAAAAAATAAATAAAAAATCGCGTATGGCACATAGTTAGCAATGCCGAAAATGTCTGGCAATAAAAAAAGTATGTCATGTAGACTTATTTAAAAACAAAAAATTAAAAATTACGCCTTCTAAAATGATTTTAAAATCCAGGATTATTACCTGGACATGTAGGATGCGCAGTGATGAACGCAACCGCTACCAACAGCCAGATAGCCCAGACTCTAACCGAAAGGGCAAGAAGGACGACATATCACAAAATCAGCTCTCCTAAAATTCTTTCTCGAAAACGTTGCTAGCTCCTATACCATTCCTACAATTTTTTTATTAACGTCCGGATTCCAAAGTTATATAAGCAAATAAACGAATACTTCTCAGTAAAATCTTTATGACACGAAATGTGCAATATTTTGGTTCATTTGGTCACCTTTGATCGTTCTTTTTGTACCAAACAACTTGGGGTTAGACTTGAGAATGGGTAGAAATAAACACTTACGAGACACGGTTCTTTGCCTCCTACAACAGTCAACAATAATCTCGCCGTTTATTCACTACAGGTAGATTACAGTAATTATTTGTTACGTACAACAATAAGCAACGTAAAAAACGTGAACGCGTCAAGTCGACGCGCGACACAATGTGGGCTCGGGTTTATGAATTAATTTAATACGTAATATGTGCAAACCGATACTATGATGTGCTAATAGAATTACTATGCTTTTTCCCTAAATCAAGGGGATTCCCTCGTATTCCCTCAAGGTCAAATTAAATTATTAAAATTTTATTGTTTTGCCACATACACAAACAATATAAACAAGAATATTCGCTCATGTTAGTTGCTAATTGCCATGGTAATTAATTATTCATATATTAGATTTTTTTTATTATTGATTCAGCCGTCAAAACCGTCGACTACTAAATTATATTTTGTATAGGTAAGTAACTATGATATTTTTTGTTACCCCCAATTTTCTTTTAAAATAAAAATGAAAATATTTTTATTTCACATAGGCTCACTATTTGAGTACCTAGTTGATGCAAATGATGACTGTTATTTATTTAACTATTATCTTGTCCTTATCAGTGGGCATTATATTATTATATTGTATATATTAGTTTATAGTTTGATGATTATGTATTGAATATCTTTGTTTATTTGTTTAACCTAGTTTACGTATTAGTTTGTAGTTATTTGTATGTATACATATAGTTTATAAATCTACACCACCTGCAACTCTAGTTCCTTTGTTTTCCTTTTCTCAAGGTTGCCTGGCAGAGATCGCTGCTAAGCGATAAGGCCGCCTTTTGTGCCTAAAACTATTTTAATATGTAGGTATTTCTGTTTTGAGCAATTTCTTGTGTGGTGCAAATAAAGAGTATAGATATATTTATTTATAGATATATTATATTTATAATTATATACCTATATTGATAGAGTTATTTATTTATTTTATTTATAGGCCTAACGTAAAGGCTCTTGCATGAAGTCGATACGATATTTGGGGTTAAATATTTTTAAAACTTAGTTTACGAGGTCCTAACGCTTCCTACATAGAAAAGAAGCTCATTATTCTCAAAAAACCTATTTACCTGATGAAAGCAGTACCTAAGCCCAAGGGTTTAGATGCTTCTCAAATTGTCATTTCAGCTTCAGCAATGTCGGTTCCATTGGCCATTTCATTATTATTTATAATCATTATCGCCCACTGATTGCCTTTAGAGCTTTCTTGCTAAAGGTTTCAAGTTTTCAGCCAACGCATCCTAAATTCCTAAAACTTCTCACTTTTGGAACTCCCTCACTCAGTTAATAACACACAATTCCCTTCCAACCTAGGTTGTATGGTTTCATAGCAACATACTATGCTAGTTGTTCACAAAGAATAAAAAAAATAGGATTTTTGCCTCCGTTTTCCTAGTTAATAACCCAGTGAGGGTTACCAACTAACAAACTGAATGATTGAGATTCAGCCCACAGAAAAACAAAAGTATTTGTTTTCTGTTCCTCGACCATCTTACGCGTGTAATTATCTCGCAAGGCTGCAGAAACAGTGAGGTCGTCAAACTTTAAACCAACTCATAACATAATATTAGCAGCAGTGTGTCTAGTGCCACGAAGTAGGTGGTGGGTACCTACTCGAGCGTGTAAAGTTTGCCGATGGGATGGAAGGAGGTTACATCGGCAAACTGGACGCGCTCGAGTAATACAAGGCACCAAGCGGCTACCACGGCCGTTTGCCACCCACTGTTGCCTGCGATCGCGCGATGTCTTACTTTCACTGATTCGGTTTTCCCCAACGTCAGATTCGGAAATAACTGACCCGGGTGTTGGTGGCCCAATAGGATCTCAACTGCGAGACTTGCTAAATGTACTCACTAAAGTGAAAGGTAGATTTTGATCGATCCAGATTCCCTTACATGTTTCGTTATGGAAAAAAAAACTGGCCGTAGCGCCACATTTCTGCCCCTAGATTGCGTAAGGAAAACGTATTCATCGTCATCGTAATCGTTTACGTATTCTGGCCGCTGATTGGTTCCCTGATTTACGCCAGCCAATCGGCGGGCAGATTTTATAAACGATTACGATACCGATGAATACGTTTTTCTTACGCAATTAAACCCCTGAATGACAAATTGTAATCTCGAATTCAAAGAAACCCAATTCTAAAATGGTAACGTCAAATTGTAACTGTAATTACGGTTGAAATTAAGAAACCTGTCTATCCAGAATAAGAAAACACCTACACACACATACACAAAATTTGTAGTAGGTACAAAATACAAATATATATACGTATAGGATAGGAGTTTATGCTAAACTTTGCTGTTACGGCAAATCTGGATATAGAAAGTAGAAACAGAAAGCTAATTTTTATATTTTTTAATCCAAGGTTAATTATTTTGGAATTGCTAAATATATTAATTGATTAAAGTGCTTGAATATAAATGGCGAGGTATGGGATTGGCTCCCTCTTATTTTTTCTACAATTTTTTTTTGTTGCCAAAAATGGTTTATTAATATCGACCGTTATTCGAAGTTGCCAATTTGCAAACGAAATCCACCCAGATGAATTCGTGTTGTAAAAAACAAATACTATCTTACATCGCAGGTATACAAAATTACAATTACAGCATGACGCATCACGCATCAGAGCACTTTAAATTCATATCAGTTTAATAGATACGTGTATTGGGTAGATGGACTGATAAAATTGCAGTTTGTAATTGTGCTTGGTTGTATGATTATCTTAGCTTATCGCATCTGCGATGCCAACTGTCAAAGTAATGTTTTGCGTAAAATTACGGGAATGTCGTCACTTAATAGGATTATCGTTTGATTGTTGTGATTTCATTTAAGCTTTGCATTCATTCATGCTTATTGACAACACTAGCTTAGATATTATTACCTACTACTAACTATACTCTTTCCAATCGTTTATTTTCTCTTTGACACATGAAATCACATGAAACCGATATAGCAATAGCGAGGGACCAGAGAGAGATAAAGGTAAAGTTGTCTCTTTCTGGTCCCTCGCTATTGCTGTACTTGTTTCATGTGTCAAAGAGAAAATAAACGAATGGAAATTGTATAATTATAGATATTTCAAACCACGAAGACATGCCCCACTCTGTCAAAATCGCTCACGTTTCATTCGATTCGTATGGAGTTTGACAGAGTGGGGCGCGTCATCGTGGATTGAAATATCTACAAATGCATCCGCATTACTTAACTCAGTAGAAGAAAATTAAATCATACACACTTGAAACTATAATTTTTATGTGTAAAGTTTGCAATTTTTCAGTTGCAAAAATTAATTTCATAAATCTATAATTTATCTGTCTGCCTGTTTATCATATACCTACTGTTTATCTGTTTTTACAAAATACATTATGAAGACACGCGCTTCGCACAGTGCATACTTTTTGCTGATTATGGAGATAGTTGCCTTCACTAATTGGCGTAAAGGATGTGGACTAAGGACGGATCAAGCCTAGGCTTGATTTTTTTGGGCCGGTGGAGAAATGGTCACCATTATTTTGTTACCTAAAGGATAATACTGTGACTATAGCTAATTGCACCTGTCAACAGTCGCTGCCTACGGGACAATGAAATAGGGAAACAGGACGGCACCTTAAATCTATTGCCTTGGCAGGCCTGCCGTAAGCGTAGTAATATTTTGTAATACGGTGCAGTAAGTGCGATAGAGATCGCAACAGGCGGTCTGTTTCCCCGGTTTTTTGCCCCACGGGCAGCTACTGTGTACTAGTGTTGTTATGGATATCCATATCCGTAACCGAAACTATCGGATATCCGAAATAATTTAATATCCATAACCGTAACCGAAACCGATATTATTTTTTACCAATATCCATATCCGGATCCGAAATTATGTATCCATAACATACCTATTTAATAGTATATAGCACTTCAAAATGAGTAGCTTAAAAGAAAAAACTAATTGTATGACAGATTGCGAAACCTACAAGGTACAATTGAAGTCGAATATAATCTTATTTGTATTTCATTTTACAGTTCCTTAAAAAATTAATATCCGTAACCGAAACTATCGGATAATCCGAAATAATTTAATATCCATAACCGTAACCGAAACCGATATTATTTTTTACCAATATCCATATCCATATCCGGATCCGAAATTATATATCCATAACATCTGTGTACCAATAGCACGGTGGTGAATACGATCGTTTGTGTTCGCAGTCGACGCCATCACGCGGGCGGACCCGCTGTTCGGCGCGGGCCCCCTGAGCGAGGCCATGCCGCGCCCGCTCGCGCCCCCGCCGGGCCTCCCCTATGTGCGCATCGTGGAGCAACCCGCAGGAAAAGCCCTAAGGTACAGATAGGTCACCTAAATAAGCTAGAGCAGGGTTACTCAATGTACGCGAACCCTTAAGCCTCCCCCACACAGGCGCGTTATTAACGCGCGATAATAACGCAAGCGTTATTGCGATAATGCGTCCCGATTCCTTGCACACAGCTGCGTTTTTATCGCGCGATAATAACGCGCAGACGGACGCAGCGTCCCGCGTTATTATCGGTCGTTATTATCGCAGCAGTGTGTAAATACTTGATCATCCTAATACAAAATGTACTGAAAACAGATATCGCAATAGCGCTTGCGATAATATCGACCGATGTACTTCCATTGCGGCGTTATTATCGCAGCAGTGTGTAACTACATGACCATCCTAATACAAAATTGCACTGAAAACAGATATCGCAATTACGCTTGCGATATTATCGCGCGATAATAACGCGCCTGTGTAGGGGAGTCTTTAGGGTTTTCGCGACAAGATTTAGGGCAGAGACTTTTATCTATAACCAATCCAACACGTCGCTGTACTCTACAACAGAGAGAGAGAGCGCAACAAGGGGTCATTTGATTTTACCCTTGTTTATGACCCAGCGTGCAGCAACATATTGGGTTGACTATATGTAGCATTATACTCATACCCGCCAGCTCTGTCTCGTCAAAACATTATAGTCGCTCGCATGATCGATCTAGTTATAGACTAGACTAGAGTATTATAATCTTGATTCTGTACTGCTAAAAGCAGCTCAAACTGCGCTACACGATAAGTCCACTAGACTTTAGTTCCAGGAGCATTTATAGGGTTCCGTAGCCGAATGGCAAAAAACGGAACCCTTATAAATTCGTCATGCCTGTCTGTCCGTCTGTCCGTCCGTATGTCACAGCCACTTTTTTCCGAAACTATAAGAGCTATTCTGTTGAAACTTGGTAAGTAGATGTATTCTGTGAACCGCATTAGGGTTTTCACACAAAATTTTAAAAAAAGTAATAAATTTTGGGGGTGCCCCATACTTAGAACTGAAACTCAAAATTTTTTTTTTTCATCAAACCCATATGTGTGGGGTATCTATGGATAGGTCTTCAAAAATGATACTAAGGTTTCTATTATAATTTTTTTCTAAAATGAATAGCTTGCGCAAGAGACACTTCCAAAGTGGTAAAACGTGTGTCCCTCCCCCCTGTAACTTCTAAAATAAGAGTATGATAAAACTAAAAAAAATATATGATGTACATTACCATGCAAACTTCCACCGAAAATTGGTTTGAACGAGATCTAGTGAGTAGTTTTTTTTAATACGTGTTGAATTGATATTCAACAAGTCTAATATTTTGTTTAACTTTGATGACGACAGATGGCGTTGCACGTATTTAACTCGCGGTGAAGTTGTTTAATGTTGAAATCTTATATCAAAACTGTCCGAAGTTATTACGTAAACGTGATTTTTTGATAACGGCAACATGTAGACGCTTGAAATATTCACGGAATATTTAGTCATATTATAAGTATTCACTTTAAAAAACAAGTACTTAAATTTAAAAAAATGATGGGTCTCATACAACAAACGTGTTTTTGTACGATTTTAAAGATATAGAGGTATTTTGGTTGGAATTGGACTTGACAGTACGGAACCCTCAGTGCGAGAGACCGACTCTCACTTGACCAATTTTTGTGTGTTTATCAGCGTGCGAAGCTCTTTATTATATTTAGAATTGCGGAACACGGGCCAATGAAAAAGTAGAATCGACTACATAATCGAAATTCATATAGACTTGAAAAAGGCAAAAGACCGATATTATTGAAATGGATACTGTTAAGTCGTATAGTCTATTAGTATGATGTTTTATTAACATAATAGTGCAACAGTGCATTGATTGATATACATACACTACATAAGTACTACATAAGTAGATAATATCTATGCACTTATACGAGCATAGTATAGGCGCATAGATATTATGTACTAGTTTTTGCCCGCGGCTCCGCCCGCGTTAAATTCGATTTTTTTCTAATCCCGAAAAAAAATTGAATTTCCTTTTCAATGACCTTTACACCTACTTTCAGGAAAGATTGTCAAAGTCATCTACCTATAGCTGTAGCTATACTAGATTACTGTTGAAAATTAGGGTTTTTTAAATATCCCATGGGAACTATGGATTTTCCCGGGATAAAAAGTAGCCTATGTTTTAATCCGGGTTATAAGCTATTTATGTTCCAAATTTCAGCCAAATCGGTTCAGTAGTTGCGGCGTGAAGGAGTAACAAACATACACACTTACCCACACACACACACACGCACGCACTTACACACAAACTTTCGCCTTTATTATATTAGTGTGATTACATGTATAATAAGTGATAGTGCTAGTTTTTCTGTATGTCTGTCTAGCATTATTGCCCAGTCATGTTGGAAGTGTGCCTGCGGTGGATCTCAGACGGTGACGTCACTGGCCGTCGGCAGATGAAGGCCAGGTGCACATTTTTTTACCGCGACACGCGATAGTTCCGATTGTTTTAAGGCGACTATATCCCAGCACTTTAGGCATTTATCGCTCACTCAGACCCACGCTACGATACCTAGCGAACATCGCCGTGAGTCCCGCAGTTCAAATGAACTCCGTGACCCTATATCATAAATGTTTGCGTCACAGTTGAACTGTTACAGTTGGACTATTTACATTATAATTCGCTTCACGAAATATATGTTGGAAGTTGCGTTTTTACCTATATTTTGATTTTTTTATGGTAATCGATATCTCAACCGAGGTATTTATAATATATCACACTTCACACTATAATATTATAAAGGCGAAAGTTTGTGTGTAAGTGTGTGTGTGTGTAAGTGTGTATGTTTGTTACTCCTTCACGCCGCAACTACTGAACCGATTTGGCTGACATTTGGAACATAGATAGCTTATAACCCGGATTAAAACATAGGCTACTTTTATCCCGGAAAAAATCCATACTTCCCATGGGATATTTAAAAAATCGATATCTCGGAAAGTAGAAAATAAAAGACGGAAGAACGGTTTCTTGACAAGAGGTGATCAGGATCTGAAGGTCTACGCGATGAATAGAAAAAAAATCCCATAAAGCGGATTTTTTTTACCATAGAAAATGTATGGCGAATGTTGAAGAGGCTAAAAGTTGGAAGACAAATAAGTGGGAAGACACCCGCCCGCGCCTCCACGCGCCCTACTAGTTAATATATATATAGCTGCTTGTGCTGATTGGCCACTGACTCACTGACTGATTGATCACATCTCCTGAACAATTTTGTAAGAAAAATTTTTTTTCACGGATGGGGTCGTATAGAAGAAAAAAATTCATGCGGAGGAAAAATACGGAGAGAGCTGATGATTGAGGATGCTCGACCAAATATCATTCGAAACTTCATCCAATTGGCAGTCAGCTGAAAAAAATTTCAAAATGGCGGATTCAAAATGGCCGCCAAACGAATTTCGTCGGTATCTCGGAAAGTATAAAAGATGGAAGAACGGTTTCTTGACAAGAGGTGATCAAGACCCGAAGGTCTATTTGATGGATAGAAAAAAATTCAAAATGGCGGAATTTGTTTGGCCACATGTGGCCCGCGCATCCACGCGACCTACTAGTACATTTATATTATAGCTGGTCGTGCTGATTCACTGACTCATTGATAGCCTCTCCTGAACAATTTTGTATAAAACAAAATTTTTTGACGTATACTGTCATATATTTACAAGCCAAATGTCATTTGAAACGTCATCCAATTGGCAGTGAGATGAAAAATTTTCAAAATTGCGGATTCGAAATGGCCAATCTCGACGAACTCAACGAATCTCGCCAATATCTCGAAGAGTATAGTATGTAGATGAACGTTTTTTTTTTAATTATTACGTTTTTAATTATTATTTTGATAGTACATAATCGGTTACAGAGTCTCGTTGGTTTTATGGTAACTACTATCTTCGACTGCAGGTCTGGGCCGGGTTCCCCGGGCTTGTGCTCCTTAATATTATTATATTTGTATTTTTCTAAAAAGTAATTAGTAGGTAGGTGAGGTATTTCTATTTAGTAGGAACCAATCTAGGGGTTGGAAGTTCAGAAATATCTCCCGCGCAGTTGGTAAATTTCTATTGACCGCCATGGCCAAAATAAAGTCGAGAGGATATTATTATATCATGTATTCGTGAGAAACTCAGTATAGCCAAACAAAAAAAATCTCGTCTCCCTTACTGACTGTATATAGGTATAAACTGTGGTTACGCGTGATGGTATTTGCAGGTGGTGGAATTTACTCTACCTACCTAATTTTCTTAGTTCGTATCAGATTTTCTTTGGAGCTTTTGAGGACTAGGTATTTTGAAAAACTCAAGAAACACTTACCATAATTTAATTTTATTACTAAATGTAGCAAGAGAATTTATTTACAAATAATTAAAAAATAAATAATTTTAGCGCGAAAGGAGCGTGAGTCGTGAAAACTTGCGCAAGTCCTTCTCGTATAGAGGCTCGTGAGCCACTGAAGTACATCGCTTATTCGATGCGTTAGATCATTTTATGACTTCTGTTAGGCGAAATTTTGCAGCAATTTTTTTATTTAAAATCTGTCTTTCCAATAAATAGGTAATACAATGAGCTTACTTTACGTATAATTTTTATGAAATTTAGTCTAAAGCTTTGGAAATGCCATTAGAAAAATCAACAAAAACGACCTGTTTTCAAAAATTTTTATGATCGAGGCAACTTTAACTTATCGTGTTTTCATGAGTACATTAAAGAGATAAGGCATGTATCTTTAATATTTATTTTTAACAGTGAAAAAAAAACTATTTTTTCATGACTTTGAATTGGTTTGAAAAGTGGCGTAGTCGCTAAAAACCGGGATAATGGGCTGTTAAACAATGGACGTATCCGAGTTTCTGCGATTGGAATCCGACGCGCTAATTTGTCGGATAAGCGTGTCGGATGGCTGGGAAACTACTTACCTTACACGTTGCCTCACAAAAATCTATTAGATAAGTTCCTATACTTTTAAACGAGCAATTCTTGTGTATAATATATTTCTATAATATAATCTGAATCTCGGAAACGGCTCGAACGATTTTCTTGAAATTTAGTATACAAGGGGTGTTGGGGGTGATAAATTGATCTATAGCTAGGATTCATTTTTAGAAATTGTCGTATTTACCAAAAAACAAATATATATAAATCTATACGTCAGGTATATAGGTACATATATCTATTGGCGCTAAAGTAAAACTATTGCAGTAAACTCCTGCTGCCATCTTTTGGTAAGTAGCTGTAATACTACCGAGCAAAGCTCGGTCACTCAACTAGTGTGTTTAATAATCAATAGCTTTTTCATTTAATGTGGAACTGGCAGGACTCGTGTGAATCCTCGTAAAGTGACAACCTTAGTTTAACGAAAAGTCAACGGTAATTTATTCTTAAACGGTCGAAATCTATTAACGATTTTATATGTCTAATGCTTATCCTACTAAAGACAAAAAACTAGAAACGCTTGTTCATCTTAAGAAATTCTAATCGAAAAATTATTCTAATCGAAAGTCTTAACGTACTCTACAATGAACAGCCTAGGGATTCACGTAACGCGTCAGCTGCATTTCGTGAAGTGAAATGCGGAAAAAGTCACCGAATTCACGTATTACACAGACTAGACGTGAATCGTGAACCACCCCTTTCGCCCTCCCGCTCCGGGCTCCCCCGCTCACGCCGACTACGTTATACGCCAACGTGAAGTGTAGTGGAGCATCACACTGTGTATGTTATAATTGGTTACAATAATACGCGAATCGCTTAGCTAGTAGCTATTCGATGTGTGGCCGGGCTCACACGTGCTCGGCTTATATCAGAGACATCACATCACAATAGGTATGTCGGCGTTCACTCATAATGCACGGCAACAGGTGGGACTTGAACAGCGCCATGACTTGGAGTATTTGATAAATAATTGAACTGGTTTAATTTTATCCTCCGACGCAAAAAGAGGGGTGTTATATGTTTGATGTCGATGTCTGTCTGTGTGTAAGTTTGTATGTGGCATCGTAGCTCGCAAACGTGTGGAGAGTTTTCGATTTTCTGCAGTTTCCCAGATTTGGAGCTCTTGCGAAACAATATGTACCTACTTCATATTAGTATTTTTCTGCAAAGTTTTTATTAAAAACATGTAAATAGAGTTAAGATGCATTAATTTTATGCTCGCAAAACTAATTGCTAGCCTACGATGCGTGCGATGTAAGTATAATTAGCCTACTGTTCGTGAGAATCTAAATAAAATTTGAATTTCGCGAAAAACGAAATTGTGACTTTGGCTACCACCAAAGATGTGCAATGTACATTGTGCATAATATCTTAGCTACGAATCTATTCGTACTCCCTAGCACAAAAGTAACCCGTTACCTAATCTCTAAGATATAATAGGTATGTGCTTAATATTTTGTGAACACTTGATGTAATTGGCTCTACGTAATTTATAAAACCTATTTTCTCTGTTAATTTGTTTTTATAGCTGTAAGATTTCATTTTAAATAAAATAAAATAAATTAAATACTAAATAACGCTGCGCTGTCGATATGATCAAAAGCTTTGTATGAGTCCTATGTATTATGTATGCGTGTGTAAACTCGGAAAAATATTTGCTTCAAAACTGTCGTCTTCCGAAACTGTCGTCTTCCGAGAGCGGAGATAGAGGCAGGTAGATCTCATATCTACCTACTACCTCCGTTTGATAGAATTCCTTTACCTGGTTGCCAGGAGGAAATGTCAGGAAATGATAAGTCCGCCTTTATACAGGTCCTATTTTGTTTTGATATAGATTATTAAAAAGATTTGTATTAAAATCTTATGACTATGAAATAGACAAGCTTTCCGGTTAAATACAAAGGATGCTATAGGGTTAGCAAACAGAGATAAAAAAATGTTTTTTCGCAGCTACGTAGTAGATATCTATGTAGGGTCGATGTGCCGGTTTTCGGCCTTTTAGTGCTCCTATCAACTTCAGGACATCAGAAAAAAATGTTGCAGACATATTATAGTTGCACTCACTATCTTATATGAAAGCCAGTATAATCAATTTTATTTTTAAAAAACTGTTTTATGCTGGAAGTTATTAATTATTTTTATTTTTAATTTAATCTGGAAAAAAGCTAAAAATTCAGTTTTCGGCCACAAATTTTAGTTTTCGGCATGGGGTATTTCAGTTTTCGGCCACTGCATTGCGATGGATTTAAAATGAATTGGTAAGTCAAAAATTATATGAAATGATATGAAAACTTAATCATTATTTTCATAGTATATCCAAATATTATTAAAATGACAATCAACATAATACAATAAACTTAAATAAAAAAAAAATCAGAAATACATCATTACCAACAAGCCAGTGAAGAAATATTTCTTCCGCGTGAGTTCCGTTTTTTTGCAAATCTCACGGGATTCATGGATTCTTCCGGGAAAAAATAGAAAATTCTTTAAAAAAAACGACTTTTGGAGTCATAATTTTAATGTACACCAATTCGAAATCGGGTGATTGTCTATGATATTATCGTAGTTTTTCGCACATCGAATAGGTATTACGAAGAACTAAGATTTTACGAAACATTGCCCGAATTTCATTAATTCACTCTTTGTAGTGGCATTTGGAGTTGATTTTTTGAAAAGAATTTTCTATTTTATTTCTATCTTCTTGAAAAGCACCTCTGTAGCTTAAATTGAGTACAGACTTGAATTTTTTTTACTTCCAAGAGACTAGCATAAACGTACAAATTAAATTTTGATGAATCTAGAACCACCTCCTTTATGAAATCGGTTTAAATATTGCAATCTGGAAGCAAATGCACAAGTCAATGTAAAAAATACCCAAATCGCTGGAAGTGCGCTTATTGCAACTGAAGAGTTCAATCAATTTCCCCGAGATCCCATCAGCAGATTCTGACTTCATGACTATTGCCATTAAGTCAGCATCTGCAAGCAAATGCCATTAAAATACCCAAATCCTTTCAAAAGTACTTGTAAAATTTTAAGAGTTCCCTCGATTTCACCAAGATTCCACGATCAGATTGTGACGTAATGACCATATAACAACCTGGAAAGCATACTCTTTCAAATAATACCCAAATCGCATCAAGTGAGCTTATAAAATTCTCTAAATTCTTAAAGAATTCCCTCAATTTCTTCAGGATCCCATCATCAGATCCTGACTTGATGAACAAGAGACCATTTGGTAAGTATACCCTTTCAAACAAAAAAATAGTTTCCCAAATCAGTTCAGGCGTCTTTGAGTAATCGGGGAACATAGATAAAAAAAAAGATTCGGACGAATTTTAAGCCTCCTCCGTTTTAGAAGTCCTTTAAAAAGTCGCCTATGTGTTTATCTAGGATATAATCTATTTCCATTCCAAATTTCTGCCAAATCAGTTCAGTAATTGCGGCATGAAGAACTATTTCTCCGGCGTGATTTCGACTTTCCACAAATCTCTCGGTAACCATGGATTTTTCCGGGACAAAAATTAGCCCATATGTTAATCCAGAATAAGATCTAACTTTATTTCACATTTCAGCCAAGTCGGTTCAGTAGTTGCGGTGTGAAGTAGTAGGTATTTCCCATACGTGAATTTTGTCTTGGATTTTCCGGGATAAAAATTTGCCTATGTGTTAGCCGGAACATAATCTAACTCCATGCTATATTTCTACCAAATCGGTTCTGTAGTTGCGGCGTGAAGGAGTATTTCCCCGCGGTTTTTCACATATCTCACGTGAACCATGGATTTTTTGGGAACAAAAAGTAGCCTTTGTGTTAATACAATCTATCTCCAATCCAAACAGTCGAATCAGCTCCGTAATTGTGCCTGAAGAATTAATTCCCGCGTGTGAATTTTGGATTTTCACAAACCTCGCGGAAAACATGGATATTTCCAGGATAAAAAGTAGCCTATGTGTTAGCCTTTACTTCAATTAATCGATCGGACAAGTGAAAGAAAATAAGAAAGGTACAATTGCCAAGTAGTAAATGAGTTGATGATCTTCGGACGCTTGAACGCTTGAAAATCATTATAGCTAAGAAGTAAGAATTATTTTAGCTTATATCAGCTTGTAAACGTTGATTCGGCCCATTCTTTTGGGAGTTGGTTGTGATTTTACAAATAGACATAGTTAAGGACACACGTTTAAATTACTTAGGTACTTATAACTTTATACATCGTATGTTAAATAAAATAGCTCTAAAAATTTTAAAAATTATAACTTTGGCGTATGATGACCGAAATCTAAGGTGATATTTAATTTTTGGTCCCATGCTTTTCATACAATTTTAACTTATGCCGAAAACTGAAGTACCGTTTCATCTATCTTTTAATTTTCGGCCACCCCAAAATGGTCTTCCCCGTTTATCCATATTTTTAATGATTACGACATAAACTGACGGCCGAAAACTAATGGCGTGAGTCTTCGCATTAAGTACATTATTAAAAGAAAGAATCGTGAGAAAAAATATTTCACCATTTGTAGAAAAGACATGAAAGTGTGGAAGACTTGATATTTCAGTTCTCGGCCCCTAGGCCGAAAACTAAAGTTTTGAAAAAATTTTAATGCTAGTTCCCGGCCCCCATCATTATTGTTGTTTTATACAAAATATCCCAAAAGTTATATTAGGAATATGTTACCAAGTTATTTTTGAAGTGCATTATATACTTATTAATACCATTTATTTAGAATAACTACACAAAGTTTACTTTGGAATGAAACGCGCGGCACTATTTTTTTTTTAATTTCTGCAGTTTGCGTTACCTCTAATCGTCGCCTCCAAAATGAACAAATTCTGTAAAATCACTCGAAGGTGTTTTCTGACCAAAAATGTTTTCATTTAGAAAGCAAACATTTTCAAATATCTGGATAAAGATTTTACTTGGAAATAGTATTTCTAAGTGATATTTTCTCAATTTTACGGCATCGTGTACGCGTAAAGGCCGAGAACTGAAGGTGGCCGGCGAACCGGCACATCGACCCTACTTGACTGTTACTGTTTTCCTGTTATACGTTTAGAACTACTACTAAAGTAATAACTGATAACATACTCTAATAGTGTAATTGTAAAATTAATTATTATTTATTAGTGAAGTGTCGGGACATAGACATACCTACCTACCTGTAGGTTTGGCGTTAGGTGTATCATACCAACCAATATTTCTCGTAAGACTTTTACTTTACCATTTACTTCCTCAACACAGTAAGACTATTCATTACAATTCTATCAAAATATTTGAAATGAGAAAATTAGTCGAAAGTATTTTTTGTTTGGTCTACGCCTCTTATTTATACGCATTAGTCACAATTCACTCCTTTACGCATGGTATTCCTTCCACAGATTGACACAAACTGATCGAAACATTCTATGGTTATTATACATACAGATACATCGCAGATGAGTCATAACATATTCATAAAATATCAATATTGTATTGTAGTTTAGTTACTTTTGTGAAAACAATACCACAATGCCAATAGTCAACTGATGACCTTAAATATATTTTTTAATGATAAGTTGCCACTTAATACCTACCCAGTTTTTGTAAACAAATCTGTAGTAGCTTTTAAAATTTAAAAATCGTTCTAATTTTAGGTTGGAAATAATTTTTAAATTAAATAAGGGTATAACGTGAGTGTGCGCCCGCTTGTCTCCCTAATAATATCCCTAATAATAGGTACAGGCGAAAATTTGAATGTGTTTGTGTATTTGTTACTCCTTCATAATAAATCTACTGAATCGATTCCAAACGTCAGGAATGGAAATAGATTGTAGTACTCTGGATTATCATCTACTTTTCAAAAGTAGAGTAAGTAAAACATAAGTATGGTTAAGGTCCAAGACGGTTTTGTCTTCATAGCTGTTACGATTACGTTGGAGGGTGCGATAGGCAGCATTGCGGGAAAATATCACAGAAAAACTACGTTTCACCTAATTAGGTACTAACATCTACGCCAGCTATAAAAAAAAAACGACTTTAGAAATTTCCGGTAAAAAATAAAAAAATGAGCGTTTGGAGCAACATTTGGGAAAACTTTCTATCGCGAAAAAATATACTCCAATCGTGTTTCTGTTTCTGAGCTTAACGTGTCACAAATAATAATTAGCTTAGAAACCCGTTTATCCCGGTACACGGGCGGAGCCGCGAACGACCGCTAGTAAATTATAAATCCAGTAATTACTAGCATGACGTACAATCTACGTGCAAAAGTGACGTAGCGACGCGCGACGGGTATTTTTAACGGCTCTCTGAAATGAAATAAATTCTATAAATAGCGATAAGTAATTTTTTTGCTTGGCGTCCATCCAACCCGCGCCGCTTGACGCGGTCACCGGTTTTATTGTGTTTGTCGTTATCAGTGACATATGACATTCGCTATCAGCATCCACTGTCCGCCAGGCCGACTAGAGATCGGGCACCGGACTGCTCCATTGTAAACATCTTTGTGCCCTTAGCGTTTGACTTATCGGCGATCGCCATAGTAACCTGTCGATCGCTCATTCTATATCTAAACTAGCTGACCGGACAATCGTTGTTTTGCCATTAGGGATAAAAAATAGCTTACAACCTGCCGAACATAAACGGAAAATTTCATAACAATCGGTCGGGCCGTGTCGGAGGAGTTTGGTATCAAAAATTGGCACAAAAATTTTATTTATTTAAAGACTAGATGACCCAGTAAACGTTATTTGCCATTAGGTGAAAGTCTAAAAGCTAAAAGTATCTACATGTCTAATAAAATTAGAATTTAGCGGGCAGACCCGTTTATTTCGCCTTTAGTTTATTCTAGCCTTTTACAAGCTTTTATTTAACTGACATGTGTTTTTGGGTGAAATCTTGCATCTCAATTTTGATGCAGATATCTTCAACCGATTGAGCTGAAACCGGTTGAACCGTATTCACGTTTAGTTTTGACGACAACGCAAGGCAACTTTTGTGACGTCATACTAAATCCAACATGGCGGACCCAAGATGGCGGGCTAGTTTTTTAATGCCCTCTTACAATTTGGGTATCAAAAGAAAGGGTTCGCTGAAAAGAATACGGATTTTACCTGAAATAAAAACTTTAAAAAAATTAAATGATAACTTATCGAGATTACCTAATTATTAATCTTTCGTAGGTTGTGAGTTAATTATTATTAAACTTTCCTAGGTTGCGAGTAACTGAATACTGATGATACTAATGATGGTCATGGGGATTTTTTTTTATTTGGGTCACAAAACTGGTTACAATCATAGCATAACAGGGCTTATGGCTAATTTAGGTATCGAGACTGCAACCTACTTGATGCAACGACAACATGCGTTAGAGACAGTAATTGAAGTTGACAGTGCAATCTTAATATACATATAAATCTCGTGTCACAATGTTTGTCCGCGATGGACTCCTAAACTACTGAACCGATTTAGTTCAAACTTCGTGAATAGATATATAATATATATCTATTCACTTCATTTGTCATTCAGAGTCATTTGGTAATAGTCACTTCATTTGTCATTCAGAGTCATTTGGTCCAACTTAAAAGATAGAATAGTTTTTATCCCACGTGGACGAAGTCGCGGGCATCAGCTAGTAATTAATAAAAATATAAACTTGCAGATTACAGAACAATAAATAAATGGATGATGGAAATAAAGGGATGTTGGGTTCTACTACGTTACAACCCTTGTCCACAGGTTCAGATACGAGTGCGAGGGCAGGTCGGCGGGGTCCATCCCGGGCGCGAACTCCGTGCCCGAGCGGCGGACGTACCCCACCATCGAGATTGTGGGCCACAAGGGGGAGGCCATCATCGTCGTGTCCTGCGTCACCAGGGAGGCGCCCTACAAGTACGTACTCTTCTTTAATAGTTTTTACTACAGATATTTTACTAAATATTATAAGCTGTATTATGTTTGTATATATTAGTTAATCTTAGTTAAAGTTAGTTAATCTTAGTTACTTTTAATTTTAGTTAATCTTAGTTTAGTACTACGAACTCGCCATCCTCAACATAAACGGACAGTTTTCTAGAGGATGGCCTAGATATATTATTATATTATTGTAATTTGTTTTGGCCAATAAAATAAAATAAAAAAAATATACTTCTGCATAAACTAAATTGACTTAGCAGTCAGCCTAGCAATTCACGTTACGCGTCGGCTGCATTTGGTGAAGTGAATTTTTTTTTATATTACCACCACACATCGTAATCTAGCCCCAAACTAAGCGGTAGCTTGTGTTATGGATACTAGATGACTGATAAATATACATACAGACTAATTAATATACATAAATATAATGGAATGATAGAAATATGCTTCCATCTCCTCACGAGATATCTTAAAAATATGTTATAATTTTCATACTTTGTAAGAAATCTTGTACATTTTTGAACAAACAAGGACATTTTTGAAAAGAGCTTGTGCCGAGTTTCTTGCCAGTTCTTCTCGGTGCAAACCTGCTTTCCGAACCTGGCGTTAGAGTTTTGACTTTTCATAAGAGCCTATTATTGAAATAAATATGTGAAAAAAATATTTTCATTTTCATAATATTATATGTATTGAAAAACAGCCAGACACTGGAAAACATTCATGCTGATCACAAAAACATTTACCAGTAGTGGGAATCGATCCCACGACCTCCGACGCAGACGACAGGTTCGCTACCGCTACGCCATTCGGTTGTTAAAATAAACATCGCGGCATTCACGTCTTTACGCAGACTGCACATGAAACCACCCATCCTGATTCCTGTATTCCCTCGCTCACAACTATGCGTCACGTGTACGTGAGATCTGTTGAAGTGAAGTGAGTTGTAGCACTCATTGCGTCAAAACAATACACGAATCGCTAGCCAAGTCTGGCTTGGTGAGAGTCTTCGGCCGTAGCAAAGATCTACCGCCAAACGATTAAACATTCCGGTGTGATGCTGTGTAGAAACCGTCGGGGGTAATTTTTATTATTCCTTCTGAGTTAGTATGATTACGTCTTCAGTTAAAATTTTGAGTATAATAAATAGCCAAGATCCATGGTGGTAATTAAGCGACAACAGTTTCTATTTAATCGCGATCTGTTATTTCCATTTCCAATCATATGCAAACATATCATTGCTCTTTATCTAGGTTCAGTTAAAACTAATTTTTTGACCTTTTGCCGGAGATAAAATAGAATTAAACCTTGTGTAGGTCTCTTTCCTCCCTAAAACTTCGGTGAAGAGGGTCTGAACTCTGAAGGCTGAGTTATTTTTACTAAAATGCTTTCAAACATTCACAAATATAGATCCTATTTATGTGGAGTGAATGAAAAGCCTTGCTAATATTTACCCTAATGCCCTAAAATAGCACAAAGGGGATGAATGACTCAATACTTAGTTTGGGGGACGTGATGTTGAATAAATCGTGTGCGTAAGCGGTGTACGATACTGGGGGTGACTCATTCCCTACGTGATAAGGGTGGCCGCACATTGTAGAGCCAGTGCTTTGTTTACGATACGTTTATTTATTTTTTATATTATATAGGCTAGCGCTTGACTGTGATCACACCTGATGGAAAGTGATGATACAGTCTAAGCTGGAACGCGCTTGCCTAGAAGATGCCTATTCACTCTTGATTTGAAGGCACCCGGGTTGTAAGTGGCAGGAAAGACACTGCCCGGGAGAGACTTTTTTTATCTAGTACCTCCTTCGCCTTTCTACCACAGAACTGCAAGACTCCGAGAGAAGTGACATCCTTACTTGGTTGATGTACGGCGAAATCGACGTTTTTCTTCCACGTTTCTGATACATACCGCTAAGGTGTGGAACACCCTTCCAGCTTCTGTGTTCATAACCAAGTACAACGTAGGTGCCTTCAAGAGAAGAGTGATTAGGCATTTTCTAGGCAAGCGCGCTCCATCCTAGGCCTCATCATATCCGTCCATCAGACATGATTGTAGTCAAGCGCAAGCCTATCTCTAGTAGAAAAAAAACTATTGTCGGTGGTATTTTAGATATCTCTCTTAGTAACCCTAAGGGTGTTAGTATCAGTTAAGAAATGCAATTTTGAAGTTCTTTTTAGTTCAGTTGGTGGTTAACGTAGTTCTTGAAATTGACTCAAGAAATGTTATGATTTTATAATTTCCCAATTGGCTGATTTAGTTTGAGGCTTCGTTAGCGGCTAGATAGTTGTTACCATTACCACCCTTGATCGTACCGGCAAAGACACGCTGCCAGAAAATATTATTGTCTGGTGGGAGGCTTCAGCCGTGGCTAGTTACAACCCTAACCCAATCGTTAGGGGCTGCTTGCTCGTTCCTAGCTAGTACGATAACATCTTCGGCTGCATCGTCACTTACCATCAGGTGAGATCACAGTCATGTACTAAGTTGTACTAAAAAAAAAAAATATACCACATTAGGCACACTGCTATTTTATGAAAGTCACACTCATTAAATTACGATGAAATTGCAGAAAGTGATTTTATCAAAACGTAACTGTGCGTTCACTCTTAAAAATAATAATTACGTGTAAAGTCATTGAGTACATAAGGTAAATAAATATTATGTTACCTATCAATAAATATTGTACTACCAACCGAGACCGATAAATGCACAGTCATATAACTTTATATGTCTGTGGATAAATGCATATGGAGCTCAACACGAGATCTCCACATGGCGCGGCGTTACGAAACAAATAATGGGTTAAGACTCAACAGAGTTTCGAAATAGCATTCCAATCTGGTTACCAACATTTTGGATTTTTAGCTGAAAATAACTCATACATCGTCCAATTTCACTTAGCTGTGGCACATAAACAATATGTATCGTGTACATTGCATAGAAATGGTCTGCATAAGAGTACCTATAACACCTATCACTGAGCCCTAAGTTCATCCAGAGTTTAACCTCCGTTTAGTGTAATGCTGTATCTTAGGCATTGACTTACTATCTAAGGACTCCGGGTGTAATACAAAATTCATGAAAAAAGTGTCCCGAGAAAACCTATATATAAACGAGGGTATGTGTATTTTTATAAACAAACTAAAACATTGTAATTTATGTATTATACCATTATTATACAGCCAAATTTTACTTGCAACTAGCTATAGTGCGATTGTCTCCCTTTTGACGTGACAAGGTCTTATAATTCGATAGAGCCGGTTGCACGCACGGAAAAACATGACTCATCCGGCGTTACCGGCGTTACCTCGCTCATGCGGCGTTATCGGCGTTACCTCGCTCATGCGGCGTTACCGGCGTTACCTCGCGAGCGCGGAACGAGCGACAAAGAAGACGTTGTCAGGTTCAACTATCGTCAGTAAACCGACTTTACAGACAACCAATTTTTTTTATCTCTGTTTCGGTTAGAACACTTTTTAACGCTAACCCGTCATCATATATCTATGATCTTAGGTGTCATACTATGCGTTTTATTTTTTAAAAAAAGGTCGTACAGAGAATTTTACTCTAAACAACGTTAGATAAATGCTCAGTGAGGCTGAGACCCGAGTTAACCGTGATTTAACATGCCTCACCATTGTAGTCTACTAAGAACTTACGACATGTTTTTTTTTGCTATATACAAGTTAGTACTTGACTGCGATCACACCTGATGGTAAGTGATGATGCAGCCTAAGATTTTATCGTACTAACTTGGGGGTAATTAACTAACCGTTGGGGTAAATTTACTTACCCTTCGTAAGTAAATTTACCCCAACGGTTTCTACGAGCATCGCACCGGAACGCTAAATCGCTTGGCGGTGCGTCTTTGCTGGTAGGGTGGTAACTAGCCACGGCCAAAGCCTCCCACCAGACCAGACCTAAGCCAATTTAGAAATTATAAAATTCCAAAGTGGCCCGTGGCGGGAATCGAACCCGCGACCTCCCACTCGAATCCGAGCGCGCTGCCACTGCGCCAGGGAGGTCGTCAAAAAAAAATGTATTAAAGTATTGTCCGTTTGTCACCAGACCACACCCGCACAACCTCGTCGGTAGGGAGAAATGCGACGAGGGCGTCTGCACGGTGAGGACGACCATCACCGAGGAGAACCCGCAGGTGTCCTTCAGCAACCTGGGCATCCAGTGCGTCAAGCGGAAAGACATCGCCAACGCGCTCAAGACCCGGGAGCGGCTGCGTGTCGACCCCTTCAAGAGTGAGTTGCTGTTCATCGGCCCTTTACAATTAGCCATGATGGGCGATTTCAGACGATCATCGATTCGTAGAGATCTTTACAATCGGCTATTACGGGCGATTTCAGATGATCATCCATCCGCAGACTGCAGAGACATCTCTACAATCAGCTATTACCTACAGGCGATTTCAGACGATCATCCATCCGTAGAGACATCTCTACCATTGGCTATTATGGATGATTTCAGACGATCATCGTTTCGCGGAGACATCTTTACAATTGGCTATTACCTACGGGCGATTTCAGACGAGCATCCATCCGTATAAGAGACATCCCTACAATCGGCTATTACGGGCGATTTCAGGCAATCATCGATCCATAGAGACATCTTTACAATCGGGTATTACGGGCGATTGCAGACTATCATCGGTCCGTAGGGAATTTAACAATCGGCAATGACAGGCGATTCCAGACAATCATCGGTCCGTAGGGCGTTTAACAATCGGCAATGACAGGCGATTCCAGACAATCATCGGTCCGTAGGGCGTTTAACAATCGGCAATGACAGGCGATTCCAGACAATTATCGGTCCGTAGGGCATATAACAATCGGTAATGACAGGCGATTCCAGACAATCATCGGTCCGTAGGGCATTTAACAATCGGCAATGACAGGCGATTCCAGTCAATCATCGGTCCGTAGGGCGTTTAACAATCGGCAATGACAGGCGATTCCAGACAATCATCGGTCCGTAGGGCGTTTAACAATCGGCAATGACAGGCGATTTCAGACAATCATCGGTCCGTAGGGCATTTAACAATGGGCAATGACAGGCGGTTCCAGACAATCATCGATCCGTGGGGCGTTTAACATTCGGCAATGACAGGCGATTCCAGACAATCGTAGGTCCCGTAGGGCATGTATGGCATTTAACAATCGGCAATGACAGGCGATTCCAGACTATCATCAGTCCGTAGGGCATTTAACAATCGGCAGTGACAGGCGATTCCAGACAATCATCGGTCCGTAGGGCGTTTAACAATCGGCAATGACAGGCGATTCCAGGCAATCATAATAAATATAATCAAACACAGCCGATCGAGATACTCGTAGAGCCAATAGTCATTATAAAGTCGCAAAAGCCCTAGATCTCCAATAGATACTTAATATATAAGAGCGTCAACATCATAAGCGTTATAAATATGCAATGTTTATAAATAAACAAATTAATTCGCCATCCGTTGCATAACGATCCGGAAACTAAGCGTCTCTCAACACCATACCACAGATAATATAATACTATACCATACTAACCATACTGGTACGCGCCGGTATTTGGAGCAGGCATGTGAAAATATTAGCATGCGTTTGTAATGTTTTTCCCGCGTAAATCCCAATATTATAATTATTACGTATGAGTTATGTCATGCCGTCTGCGTCTGCGTCTATAACGGTCTAACCCCATTGATTGAGGTATATCTAAGTACTAGCGGCCCGTCCCGGCTTCGCACGGGTAGACATAAATAGGGCATGCTAATTAAAACGACCATGGACCACTAAATTAGAAAAAAAATGTATACTTATTTTAAAGCCTCCCTGTACACAACGTTGGCTGTGGTATTTGTAGGTGGCAACAAAACGTATTGATTTTCAGGAGATCCTACTCGAGAAAGTGCCACATTATTGCCCGTGGGAAAAGCACTCTTTCCTTAAGTCCATACCAACTATGAAAAAAGTTTGTCCTTGGGATTTATTTATTGTTTGGGGAAAGGATATTTTTAAAGGGAACTGTAACCTTTTAAAAGATGGGCAAATCAGTTGGTATCATCGGGATCCGCGGAACATGTGCGAGCTGACCGGCCGCGGGACCCGTATTTTTATTTTAATTTCATGATATCTTTTGAATGGAATGTCCGATTTCAATAATTCAAAAAGTAATCATCAGGTATTGAGACAGTCTTGAATATTAAATTATTTATTTGGATAAAAATTTATAAATGGTATGGATAACACGGTCTGATTTTGATCGGCATTTTTATCAATTTGTTAAATGTAAAAAAGTAGTTATAGTGACGTAACTACAGTAGTTAGACACATGGTCTCGCGAAGTTTTTTGTAGATATTGATATATTCTATAATATTGTCGAACATTTTTTGTCCTATCATTAATACTCCTCGTAGCGTATGCGATGAAAGACATTTTATGGCTAATTTTTTTACACCTTCGGTTGGTTTTAATAGGAATTTCTAAAGATTTCTATAGTAATCTAGTACTAAATATAGCCTATGTTACTCAGTGATAATGTAGCTTTCAAATGAAAAAAGAATTATTAAAATCGGTCCAGTACTTTTTGAGTTTATTCGTTACATACAAAAATACAAAAATCCAAAAATCCAAAAATACAAATCTTTCCTCTTTATAATATTAAGTGTAGATATGTAAGTATATGTTATGTGTAATCTTGGGCTAACCCCAACGTCATCTCAAATAACTTTGTCTTTATCGGACACTATTTGTGAATTAATAATAGAAGAAAATCTAGTTTATAAATATGCTCTTGGTAGGGTAATTAGGGCAAACCTGTTTTCACGAGGTAGGTGGTCGGTGGTCCTATCAAATTAGTAGATTTGTAAACTTGAAAAGCTGAATTAGGTGTCCACTGAAAAAGGAGAAATACAAAAATGTGATTTAACCGTGAGGACGGGTTGTTTAGGAAATTAAAACAGTCAGTTATCATTCCATGCATTCGTTAGTTTTTTTTGACAATTTGTTGTATAGTCTTCGTCTTTACTGATTCACTTGAAACTAGGTTAGATCGTCCAAGCTTGAAACTTATTCCTTGCTGTATGTTCAGTACTATATAAATGGTGTTTCTTAGAATAAACATTTTATAATATGAAACACAGCAAATGACCCGCGTTTCATAATCCTGTTTTATAGGCTCCCTAATCGAGAAGACGGGAAACAGGCACGATTTGCCGAACAATAAATCGACATTTACTAACACTATATTGTATTCGCCGATGTGGAATTGGCTGAGGCATGGATTACTCATCCGCCAATATAGGAATTAGATCACAATAGCTGCTTATATTATGTTTTTTCAAAGATCAGAAAATATGAAAAAACATATTTAGTTGAAAAAATATATGTAGGTACAAAAGACTGTAAAAGGTTAACTTAACAGGTATTTTTTTGAGCAAGTGCTACACAACCCTTACAAGCACTTATGAATAATAAGTGCTGTGCCTGTATATAAGGGGTAAATGTCATAAATAATTTAAAATTTTGAATTTTGAGGCATCAGTTATATTCCCAAGTAATGTAGTAAACCTTAATTCTCATTATTCCCAAGTAATGTGGACCGCTACAATGTCCTTCAAATCGCAAACACTGCAAGGTGTAACAGGATGAACGTTGAAAGCAATTTAACAAACCATAAACAAAATAAATGTCGATTTACAAAATAACCAAATATTTCAAGAATAACAAACGTCCGTTACAAATACACAAAATCAGTCAGTCGACTAGAAAACGCCAGAAAATAACGCCAAGGCCAATCCTATTCTGAATCCCAGCTATTGCTAACATATTGTGTTTTGTACCCGATTTAAACTTTGTATTTAAAATGTGACTTAATTCTGTATGATCCAGCAGTTGCAGGGCGTTTACACAGTACCACAGAACACTAAATACGTACAGAAGGCCCACTCCGCACGATGATTTAAAGAAATAGCGACTCTAGCGCTGACACAAAAAGTGCAATTCAGTTCGCAATAGCGCCAGCGTACAGAACTAACGCGTGCAACTCGGCCCGCGAGCGGCAACCATCTGAAATATTGAGGTCCGGACCCCTACTTGTAGCCGGGACGGTCACGTGATAAGTGAGACTGGCCTGACAGTACATAATGTGTGGGAAACCCCTTCTTTATAAGTCTACAAATGTTTGTCACCTCCCAAATCAAAAAAAATGTTTACAAATGTTTATTGATGGGCCAGTGATTCGCCCCAGACCTATTGCATAGACGAATATTAATCTACAAAAGGTTTACCATTTAACGGCGTAGAAGCCGTATTTAAGCGATTTTCAATGAAGTTCTATTTAAAAACTATAAAATTCTAACTTCATGAATTTTGGGTCTTTAATCTAAAATCGCTTAGAAGCAGAAACACGATTGGATAAAAATGTCTCTATAGAAAGTTCTCCCAAAAGCTTCTAAATCTCAGGTTTTTTAATTTTTATCGCAAACTATATGGAAGTAATTGTAATTTTTGTTTTAATGTGTCGGTAATAATAATATCCAAAAACGCTTAGAAACTGATTTTGGATAACTTGCTTAGTTTTTGAGTAATTAGGTAAAATATCGTTTATTCTTCCGCGACGCTGCATGTCGCGCCTACCAACGTATCCGTGAGAGTGAGAAAGACAAAAATAAGTTCAATAAATCCTCTAGCCTTAGCCGAGCAAATTTTAATTGTAAAAATTACAGACAGTCGTACGGTCGAATCGGTTTCACTTTTACGATTTCCCTAAAGCTATGTATGGCTACCCGATTGTTTTTACGTGAACTGGATTGACGAGTGATTATAACGATTTCACATGTTCGCAGCCTAGGGTAGTTTCCATTTATTCTGTGGAATGAAAAAAGGATGATTACGTCACGCTGCGAAACAATCGGTATCCGTTGCAGGGCGGCGCTTGGAAATAGCACGAGCCAGAAATACACGCGCGCCCAAACTCGAAACACGGTTAACTTATGAGTTACTATATGCTAAACTTGTAAACCTGAAGTTTGTACCGGGTATGCGTTTATTCTGGATCGTATTACGGTTCGACTCGACGGATTTTCCAGTTCAGGCCCAATAAGTACCCGTCCTCTAAGACTCAACTAAAGAGAGAAACTTGGCTAAGAATCTACCTTACAAGTAAAATTTATGAACCCTGACCTTGAATGCGCAGCATATGTTTTGGGGCATGTGGCCACAGCTATAACACTCATTGTCTATCACTTATTTTTGAAAAATTATATTTTTAAAAACACAATAATTTATCCGTATTATTATATCAGAAAATCCTTTCATTTGATACCCATATTGTAGGACTGCATTAAAAATAATTAAACCGCCATCTTAGGCCATTTTGGATTTAAAATTAATCCAATTTAGCGGAAGATCACCACGCGTTATCATCCCGACTAAAAGTGTATAGTATACAAAATTTCAGCTCAATCGGTTGCAAGATTCTAAACGTATAATGCAAGCCAAATTAAAGCTTGTTCAACCTTTCAGCTGGCTTTAACCACCGGAATCAACCTCAGAGCATCGACCTGAACGCGGTGCGGCTCTGCTTCCAAGTGTTCATCCAAGATGCGCGCACCAACCGCGTGCGGCACTCGCTGCAGCCCGTCGTGTCCGACATCATCTACGACAAGAAGGCGCTCAGCGACCTCATCATCACGCGCATCAGCCACTGCTCGGGGTACGCGAAGGGCGACACCGAGGTCATCCTGCTCTGTGAGAGGGTGAGAATGTGCTTCTTTGTGTGGGACATCATCTACGACAAGAAGGCGCTCAGCGACCTCATCATCACGCGCATCAGCCACTGCTCGGGGTACGCGAAGGGCGACACCGAGGTCATCCTGCTCTGTGAGAGGGTGAGAATGTGCTTCTTTGTGTGGGACATCATCTACGACAAGAAGGCGCTCAGCGACCTCATCATCACGCGCATCAGCCACTGCTCGGGGTACGCGAAGGGCGACACCGAGGTCATCCTGCTCTGTGAGAGGGTGAGAATGTGCTTCTTTGTGTGGGGACATCATCTACGACAAGAAGGCGCTCAGCGACCTCATCATCACGCGCATCAGCCACTGCTCGGGGTACGCGAAAGGCGACACCGAGGTCATCCTGCTCTATGAGAGGGTGAGAATGTGCTTCTTTGTGTGGGACATCATCTACGACAAGAAGGCGCTCAGCGACCTCATCATCACGCGCATCAGCCACTGCTCGGGGTCCGCGAAGGGCGACACCGAGGTCATCCTGCTCTGTGAGAGGGTGAGAATGTGCTTCTTTGTGTGGGACATCATCTACGACAAGAAGGCGCTCAGCGACCTCATCATCACGCGCATCAGCCACTGCTCGGGGTACGCGAAGGGCGACACCGAGGTCATCCTGCTCTGTGAGAGGGTGAGAATGTGCTTCTTTGTGTGGGGACATCATCTACGACAAGAAGACGCTCAGCGACCTCATCATTACGCGCATCAGCCACTGCTCGGGGTCCGCGAAGGGCGACACCGAGGTCATCCTGCTCTGTGAGAGGGTGAGAATGTGCTTCTTTGTGTGGGACATCATCTACGACAAGAAGGCGCTCAGCGACCTCATCATCACGCGCATCAGCCACTGCTCGGGGTACACGAAGGGCGACACCGAGGTCATCCTGCTCTGTGAGAGGGTAAGTATGTGCTTCTTTATGTCGCCTTTCCTTTTCAGTATTCAAAGTCCTGGAAGTGCCACTGCTATCTCACTTATCCAAGCGGCTGACAGACTCTGTTAAGTATCAGAGGTTCCAGTAATTGGATAATATCTTGGATGTTGACTTAGCGTATTCCTCTAGACCAGTGACATGCCTGGAGACTGTTTGGCTCGGTAGTACTAACCTAATTCAGAGGAATTTTTTAGCGCGTTGTTGAAGAAACAACTTCTTCGAGTTGTCCCAGTGATATCTAGCATTTTATCTATAAACTACATCGCTGTTCTATATTAAGTTATTCCTTGGTCTGTGGCTGTTCTGGTATGGTTAGCGTGCCATCTAATATTTTATGAAGCCCCTACCATTGTGGGGGCGATGGCCAGTGGCATCGAAAAATCCTGAGGTGGAGACCGCATACAAGCAAGTGTAACGTGAGGCGCTCTCACAGCTCGGTGGACTGACTACATTAAGGGGGGCTGGTAGTAGCTGGATGAAGAAGGCTGAAGGACAGGGTGTGGTGGTGCTTGCTTGGGAAGGTCTATGTCCAACAGTAGACGTCTTCAGGCTGATATGATGATGATGTAATCCTTACAGTTTCTGTGAGATTCCAGATGTCACCGAGGGTTGTTTGTTCCAGGTGACGAAGGAGGACGTGACGGTGGTGTTCTTCCAGAAGGAGGGCGAGCGCACGGTGTGGGAGGCCAACGCCAACGTGGTGATGGTGCACCGCCAGTACGCCGTCGTTTTCCAGACGCCGCCCTACAGGAACCCGCACGAGCAGAACCATGTCCAGGTACGGCGACAAATATGCCTGATGGAATAGGGACAACCCTCCACCACCCATGGCCCAATCACCATGGCTCGCGGTTATGGGGGCCGAAACGCGGGAGGGCGCCCGTTCGGTACTTGCCTGTTTGCTCGGTGTTACGGGCCTGATGGAATGCTTGATCTTCTTCTCGAGTCGACTAACCTCAAATATATTTCGGAGAGTGTGCACAGGAACTTTTTAATTTGGTTCCCCCGTCACCCTTCTACCATAGAACGGCAAGCCATCGTAAAGGCTTCCACCCATACATGGTCGACGTACCAAAGACGCGTACGAAGCGGTTTGATTCCTCGTTCCTGATACGCACTGCAAAGACCTGGAATACACTCCCAGGTAGTGTCTTTACTGCCACTTTCCATCAGGTGTGATCACAGTCAAGCGCTAGCCTATATAGTATAAAAAAAAGGGGCAGCTGAAAAAGCTGCAACCGGTATAACTCGATCGGTAGCCTCGTGAAGGTCGTCGGGCAGGATAAGGTCTAGATTGGAACGCGCTTGCCTAGAAAATGTCCATTCGGGATTACTGGGCAAATGAGACCTAAGAACTGATATCTCAGGGCGATGAACACAGTGCAGTACCTTCACCGATAAGAAACCTGAGGGTATGGGCTTCCGAAAAATTTACGTAAACCTTTTCCGGTCAAGCAAACAGTAGCGCCATCTGCCAAAATTGTATTGGTGGCTGCTGAGCGAACTACATTGCGGCTTACTGCTGGTGACAAAACAAGCATTTTGACACCGATAAACTGGGGACATTTTTTCACGCCATTCGCCCTGTCCATGGTATATGTCTATTAGTCCGTCGTATATATTGCAATGCGAAGTCATAGGACATGCTTCATTTGACATGGGTAGGTGCATCATTAAACATCAATGACAAGAATTTTTCAATGACAAGAATTCTTGGAATGATAGGGATATATTTCTATCTCCTCACGAGATATCTTAAAAATTATGTAATAATTTTTGTTATAATTTAAGAAATTGTATATAATAACATTTTTTTGAAAAGAGCAAGTGCCGAGTTTCTTGCCAGTTCTTCTCGGTGCAAACCTGCTTTCCGAACCTGGCGGTAGAGTTTTGACTTTTCATAAGAGCCTATTAATTGGGCCTATGTGAAAATAAAGATTTTTCATTTATCATGGGATACAAACGCAATGCGGTTCGAATAAGAATCGATTCTTGTGCACTCCAACACAGGCGACGCAACGGTTAATTCGCCTTATTGGCGCCCCGCCAGCGCGTCGTGTCGGCGGCGCGGGTTAGTATGCCGTCACACAAGCTATACGGGAATGTATTTCGGGACCATCTATTGAGGCGAACACCTTTAACTATACGAAGTTAGAGCAAAACTAGGATAGAGCAAAAATGTGAAAACGTCGAATTTTGAGCAAAATACAGTTTAATAATCTAATTGTCGACTCAAGTTCACTACGCTATAAAGCATTTTTTGTAACACATTCCTTGTATCTCTCCTGTTTGCAAATCTCATAATTATGTTATTTGACCAAAAAAGTTCATGTAATTGTAACTGCGGTCTTACCGCATTTTGTTTTAAAAATCGGCCAAGTGCTTAGCGGACGCGCGAACGAGTAAAAACGAGGCAAAGTTATTGTAGGCAGCTGTAGCTTTTCCTAGGAAAAAAGTGTTTTTATTTTGATTCGTAACTATTATATTTCATCAGACCATCAATCAAAGTAGTGGTATGACCCGATTGGACGACTGGAAGGATGGTGCATGGCCTGCACTACAGGATTTCGCCTCACTAACCGCTCTCAAAATAGATAGCCTGTATGTTACTCATAAACGCGTTTACGTGCAGATCGCATCTCTCATTGAGCAGCTATATTTGCCGACACTATCTGATTTATGTTAATGCCTCATCACATCACACCCGCGCCGCCGTTAGCCGGTTTTTTTTTTTTTTTTTTTTTTTTTTTTTTTTTTTTTTTTTTTTTTAATGGAGGAGGAAAATCCTCATGGATTCTAGCTACTCCCTGCCTTCCTGCCATTAGCTAGCATGCCCGACTTCACTGCTGCTGGTTGCGCAGTGACCTCACGGACTAAAAACCTCCTCCGGCTCACCGCTCTAGGCCTTCCCGGAACCGCTGATAGCATTACATCAGGCAGGCCGCTGTTTATTTTAAGCAATTGTTAATTGTCTGTCCCATTCGTCTAGCTCTCTTGTCCGCATTATATGTCTTATGAGGTTCGCATACCTATCCCATTGCTTTTGATTTTCCAGCATTCTTGGAATCATATTTGTTGGGCTCAGTCTTTCCTCATCTACATCGGCTCGCTGTCTCTCCTGTTCAAAAGTGCGGCATTCAAATATTGCATGCTGGGGGGAATCATATTCCCCGCAGTATGAGCATTCGTCACTTACGGCTTTACCTATGGAGTATAAGTACGAGTTAAAGACTCCATGTCCGGTCAACGCTTGTGTAATCCAGCTGTCTACCTCCCCGTGTTTGCGCTCTATCCAGGTTTTAAGATTAGGTATTAATTCCTTTGTCCATGCTCCTTTTCCCCCCTTTCTCCATTCGATTTCCCACTCTGACAGAGTTCTTTGCCTTTCTTCTTTTGGTGTTTTTCCATCTTCATTATTGTATCTCCTTGAGCGTTCAAGAGCCAGTCGTTCTATGGGTATTAAACCAGCTACCACTTGTATAGCCTCCAAAGAGGTAGTTCTGTAAGCGCCACAAATCCGGATGCCAAGTAATCTTTGTATGCGAGTAAGTTTTGCTTTATGCTTGGCTATTTTAAGCGTTTTGTACCATATAGGTGCACCGTACAACATAATGGAGTTTGCGACAGATGCCAGAAGCCTTCTCTTGCTAGCTCGTGGTCCACCCCTTCGAGGCATTAGTCGCCCCAAAGCTGCGGTTAAGCGCTCAGTTTTCCCCACGACTTCTTCTAGGTGCTTATCAAACTTGAGATTTCTGTCAAACCAGATGCCAAGATATTTCAGCTTTTCTTGCGGTTTTACATCCACTCCTTCGACTGAGAACTTTATTGGGCCGTGCTTTTTTCTTCCACTGAGCAAAATTGCTTCGGTTTTTTCGGGAGCAAGTCTTAGTCGCTTCAGTTTCATCCAGTCACTTATATGTTTGAGAGCCGTATTTGCTCTCTTCATCAGTAGTTTCTCTTCTGGAGCTGATATCATTAGTGCTAGGTCGTCGGCGAAGCCTACAAGCTGTACGTCCCAGCCCAGGTCAAGTCTTAGTACCTCATCATAAAGTAGATTCCACAGGGTTGGTCCCAAAATGGAGCCCTGTGGCACCCCGCTACTTATATTATATGTTTCGGACATTCCTGCGGCGTCATTAACAATTATTTGTCTTTGATCTAGATAGCTATTGATCAGATTGTATATATATTGAGGTAGCTTTCTTTTCTTAATCTCCTCTAATATAGCTTGCCATGGCGCCGAGTTGAAGGCGTTCCTGACGTCAAGTGCTATAAGTGCACATAGCTTTCTTTTACGAGGAGGGCCCCTTTTTGCCGCTTTTGCAATAGCTATTACTTTTTCAATAGCTCCTAGGGTCGATCTCCCCTTTCTAAACCCGAATTGCGAATCCGCAAGATTGCCATGCTTTGTAAGGAGCTCTTCTATTCTGCCTAGCAGTATCCCCTCTAGTAGCTTGCCATAGCAATCCAACAGACAAAGTGGCCTGTAACCTGCTGGGTCTTCAGAGCTTTTGTTAGGCTTTTTTATCAGTACTAGTTTTGCGGTTTTCCACATAGCTGGGAATTCTCCTGACCGGATTACCTTGGTCATGACCTTTTTTATCTTTTCAGGTATAGTTTCAGTGGCCAGTTTTATTATTTCCGGCGGGATTTGATCCGGTCCAGGTGACTTTTTCAGCTTAATGCGGTTTCGCACCTTTTTAAGTTCGAAGTCAGTGACTTCGGGTATTTCCTTCGCAGGGGCTACTTCGCGTTCAAAACTATCATGCTTGGGAAAAAGAACACTGACTATCTCCTGTATCTTCTGCATACCGACTTGTATAGGGGGCTGGCTTTTAAGCTTTTTAGTCACGATTTTATATCCCATTCCCCAGACATCTTGGTCTACTTCCTCGCATATTACTTCCCACCTCTTGTCTTTAGATTTTTTTATTGAGTTTTGTAGTGCTAACTTTGCGTCTTTATATTCTTGTCTGTAGTTTTTATCTTGCGCGTTGTCTTGTTGTTTCTTATTCTTTTTTTTCGTATTTGCTCTCGTATACTTCCTTCTGCTTTCGATGCATTTCCGTCTTGCTTCTGCTATTTCACTATTCCACCAGTACACCTCCTTTCTCTTACTTTCTTTCCTCAGAGGCATTGAGCTTGTTCGCGCCCCGAATTCCAGCTCCCTTGGCGCGGCCCCGGGGGCCCACAGCCGAAGCGACGTCAGCCAAAGGGCAAACTCGAAGGGCGCGAGGAACGTTTTAGGCACTTGCCTAGACGGGCGGAGCTAGGTCGGCGTGCAACTTCCAAATTAGACTTACCACTGGTACGTTGGCGTTGCCGTTCAAACCGGGTCCGTGTACTGTTTGTGTGTTTATGTGTGTGAGTCCTGTACAGTGTCGTGTTATGGTGCAGACCCTCGACGTGGCGTCGCAGCCCTCGAAGACCGCTACCAAGGCACCAGCAAACGACAAACACGCCGTCAATTCTTCAGCGAGCCACGGCACGATGAAACCCCACACAATGCAATGTTCACTCTTTTCGAGGCAAAATACACCTTGCGATACACGGTTCAGCCCACAAATCCGCGGAATCGAACTACAATTCGAACATTCACGCGGCGATCCAAGGGATTCAAATAAATTTACAAAACCCGAGCAATTTTGCGTGGCAATCATGCCAATTCGAGGTTACAACAATGACAGACGTCAACACGTCACAACTGTCAAATCAATTTTATAGAGGACGCGTATCCTCTATGTCAAAGACAAAACTGCAGACCGGGTGCAAGAGCGCGAAAATTCAAACGGCGCGAACAATTTCTCCCGCCAGTGAAAGGATGGATTTCCTTTCACTAATTGATAGGCAAACGGGCTAAGGTAGATACCGCTCGTTGCAAAAGCGAATCCCCAACCATCACCTCGGCCACCCTAGGTACTCCGTCAGATCCGTACATCAACTTTACAATGCGTCCACGGCGCCAATATAAGGGTAACAGATTCGACTCCTTAACCAAAACAAGATCTCCAATCTTAGGAGGTTCAACCTTGTCCGTCCACTTAACGCGCTGCTGCAATAAATGTAAGTATTCAAGAGACCATCGATGCCAATAATTTTGGGTCAATTGTTGCAACAATTCAAAACGCGAGAGGCGAGAAGTCTTGACATCCCTGAAGGGGTACTCAGGCAGGGCGTTAAGGGGCTGACCAATCAAAAAATGCCCCGGGGTCAAAGCTTCTAAATCGTTCGGATCGGACGAGAGTGGGCAGAGAGGCCGAGAATTGAGGACGGCCTCAATTTTACAAAACAAAGTGGCCAATTCTTCAAAGGTTAGAATAGTTTCACCTATCACCCGGTAGAGATGCGTCTTTGCAACCTTTACAACCGCTTCAAATATCCCACCCCAATGTGGGCAAGCCGGGGGATCAAATCTCCAGGTTATCCCCATTTTGGACATAGCGGTGGTTAAATAATTTTGATTTGTTGACAAAAATTCAACTACTTCCTTCAAATAACGGTCGGCCCCTCGATAATTAGTACCGCAGTCAGACCTGACCAAAGCTGGCAGCCCGCGTCTAGATACAAAGCGCGACAAGGTAGCAACGAAGGCTTCAGTTGTGAGAGCACTGACTAGCTCCAAATGTACAGCCTTAGTGGCAAGACAAACAAATACGCACAGGTAAGCCTTAACGGATTTCGCGTGGCGAGCTAGTGAGCTCTTGACGAGGAAGGGCCCAGCAAAGTCTGTCCCCACGCCAGCAAAAGGTCGCGAGGGGGTAACACGATCGGGGGGTAAATCACCCATGAGCGGAGGTAGGGGAGTGGCCTTCAGGCGGTAGCATGGGATGCATCTGTAAATGACGCTTCTAATTAAACGTCTGGCCGACATGATCCAAAATTCGCGCTGTAAAATAGCGGATAGGGTGTTGCAGCCAGCGTGAGCGTTTTTTACATGGTAGTGCGTCACCAACAATTTGACGAAGTTACTCTCCTTAGGAAGTAACAGTGGGTGTCGAGCTCCATAAGGGAGTTCGGAATTCTTCAATCGACCTCCGACCCGAATTAAACCATCAGCGTCCAAAAACGGGTTCAAACGAGCCAGAGAACCTTTCAGAGCAGAACCCCCTTTCAAATGCTCAATCGCAGAAGGGAAGTGTTCCGCTTGTACTCGGCGTACCCAAAATAATTGCGCTTGTTGGCGTTCAAGACGGGACAAGACGGGGGTCCTCAACTTGTACTGAGGTTTCCGGCTGTTGTTGAAGAATCTCAAAATCCAGCCAGTTACTCCAATCAGTTTGTCAAAAGAACTGTATCGTTCCAAGAGGAAATCATGATCAAAGCTTGGTTTCTCCTCAACTACTCCAATCCGCAACCCTGGGAGCACTCCTGGGTCGGAGCATTTATTAGGGGGCCAGTATGACTCCGGTTGAGTCAGCCAATCTGGACCCCACCAAAGCGGATGATTTACTAAGTCAGGAGCTTTACATCCACGGGAAGCACAATCGGCAGGGTTGCGTTCTCCCGGCACGTGTCTCCAGGTCATAGGGGTTTCAGAATTTTGTATTCGTGAAACTCGGTTAGCCACAAAAACCTCCAAATTATGAGGTAAGGCTCGAAGCCAGCAAAGGACAATTTCACTATCTGACCATGTCACAACATCGGATATGTCCACAAATGGTATTAGAGACGAGTAGACATGGTGAAGTAGGCGAGCTAAGAGGTCAGCCCCTGACAATTCCATCTCTCAGCAGGGGTCGAACAACACCGGACACAATAAGACCCAACACATCAGAGCCCAGCAACAAGTCAATAGGGCCTGGGACCTGCCAGTTGGGATCCGCAGGGGTTAGACCCATTGTCAAGCTGACTACTGAATCCCAAATCCTCTCCTGAGGAAGATCTCCTAAAATATTATACAAGACTGATGTCCTGACCAAAACGCGGAGGTCGCCCTCAAGGGGCCCGAACATCAACTCCGCTTCGCCTCGAGAAACAGGCGCTTCAAAATTTCCAATACCTCTCATCAAACCCCCATGGGGTGTCCAAGGAAGGCCCAATCTCCCCACCAAATGAGAAGACGCAATCGATCTCTGAGCTCCAGAATCAATCAAAGAACGAACAATAAGAAAGTCTCCGTCCGGGTTCCACACCTTCACCGAGGCAGTTGGCAACAGGACGAGCTGTGCGTGAACTGGCTCCAAATTCAATGTCTCAGGTGAGGTGGCCGCGGTGGGAGAAAGGGCCGCAACTACCTAGCGTGCACCGCCTCGTCCTCCTATTCCGGAGGTCGAGGGTGTAGGTTCTAACCACTGTCTGTCAGGTCCCCAGCCTTGGTCCCAGAAGGGGCGGTCCTCCGGGATCGACCCCCTTGCCATCCTCGTCATCATGACGTTGCCTGGGACCTGGGGCCTCCGACGACCAAGTCTGGGAGGACGACGCTCCAATCGCGGCCACTCCGCGAGCGGTGGAGAAAACCGTGGGCATTCTCGAACATGTGCCTCAACTCGGTCCCAATTCCGGTCATTCGGAGCGTCCTCAGCTGCAGCGAGAGGCTGCCTATCCTCCCGCTGCACCGCGATGTCCCCCCGGTCCAAATTGGGAGGGGGGGTTCCAACCCCCCCAACACCCCGTGCGCGAGGGGAGCACCCAGTGGCGTCCCAATCCTCCCGCTGCACCGCAGCAACATCCCTGTCAATATTGTGAGGGGGGGTTGCAACCCCCCGAGCATGAGAGGGACGCTCTCCCGCCCCTGGGGGGGTGAATCCCTTCTGCGGTCAGCAGCGGGGCGGTCCTGTGCCTGGGCACGGTTCCGGTTAGCGCACAAAATGTCAATGTGTTCCCCCCGACAATGGGGACAGGGCCGCCTCCGAGGACAGTCTCGCTGCAAGTGCCGGCCCAGGCACGAGTAGCACCAATGACGCCCATTTGCGATTGATCGCCTTGACCTAACAGACAGGGCAAGAAAATCAGCACAGGTTGTCACTTGATGACTCGGCTGCTTGCAATACTCGCAGCGGACAGCCTCGGCAGCAGCGACCCCCCCATACGGCGTCAATCCCCGCCGGGCTTCAACAAGTCCTCCAGTCGGAGGGGATGCTCGGGGTTTCGCCTTGTCTTTGGGGCCACCCTTACCAGTACGGGGAGGGGTATCCACTGGATTAATTAGTCCCGCATTCTCAACCAGGCGGCACTCCTGTTCCAAAAATTTGATCAGATCTGTGAATGGGGGAAAATAATCTGCCCCATCACCCCCATACCTCTGCTCAAAGCGCAATTTTAAATCCTTAGGGAGACGGGCCAACACAATATGTAAAAGCAAAAAGGACCACTGGTCAACGGGTAAATCCAGTTTGCGCAGGTTGTTGCAGGCCACCAATACTGGGTTCAACAGATCAGACCTAATACGTTCAACCCCTCGTATAGTTGGGAGCGACAATATCTGTGCCACGTGGGCATCCGCTAGTCTCCTTCCATTAGAGTATCTACGTTTAAGTAGATCTCTAGCTATGGTGTAGTTGGCCTCATCAAGTTCCAAGTGGCCTACCACATCCAACGCTTCACCCTCCAGGGAGGACAAGAGGTAGGCCAGCTTCTGCGAAGGGGAGAGGTCTTTCCGAGCATCAACTAAGCTCGAAAACAAAGACTCGTACCCCATCCAGGAGCCCAGCGAACCTGCAAACCGAGGCAACTCAATGGTAGGGAGTCTACCTAATAATTCAGGCTGGGTGGGTGGTCGGGGAGGTTCAGCTAAATTGCTAAGTCTTGACTTTCGGGTCAGACTCTTGCTGGCCTCCACAATACCATCACAGAACTCCTCTAGCTGCTCAAAGTCTCGTTGGGAGGAAGCCAGTGCGTCTTCATCAACACCATCCAACATAAGAATAGCCCGGTAGGCCTCCTCTGCGGCTGCCAGCCTGGTCTGTACCTGCGCACATCTGTTGTGTAGGGCTTCGTGGCGATCCGGCCTACTGACCAGGGCATGAGCGGAGGAAGCCCAACGCAACTCAGATAGAATCCTAGTGCTTAATTCTTTAAAACTTGGCATTTTAATACTAACAACGGCAACGATGCCAATAAATACAATAGATGGTAAGTAATCAGTGCAATCAAATATCAATTAGTATTATATATCAAATAGCAATTAATATTATATATATAATCAAATATCAATCATCAATTAATATTGCACTATGTAACGCCTACCTAATTCACCAAAGAGGCCCAACCGCGCGACTGCTACCAGAAATGTTCGCGCCCCGAATTCCAGCTCCCTTGGCGCGGCCCCGGGGGCCCACAGCCGAAGCGACGTCAGCCAAAGGGCAAACTCGAAGGGCGCGAGGAACGTTTTAGGCACTTGCCTAGACGGGCGGAGCTAGGTCGGCGTGCAACTTCCAAATTAGACTTACCACTGGTACGTTGGCGTTGCCGTTCAAACCGGGTCCGTGTACTGTTTGTGTGTTTATGTGTGTGAGTCCTGTACAGTGTCGTGTTATGGTGCAGACCCTCGACGTGGCGTCGCAGCCCTCGAAGACCGCTACCAAGGCACCAGCAAACGACAAACACGCCGTCAATTCTTCAGCGAGCCACGGCACGATGAAACCCCACACAATGCAATGTTCACTCTTTTCGAGGCAAAATACACCTTGCGATACACGGTTCAGCCCACAAATCCGCGGAATCGAACTACAATTCGAACATTCACGCGGCGATCCAAGGGATTCAAATAAATTTACAAAACCCGAGCAATTTTGCGTGGCAATCATGCCAATTCGAGGTTACAACAATGACAGACGTCAACACGTCACAACTGTCAAATCAATTTTATAGAGGACGCGTATCCTCTATGTCAAAGACAAAACTGCAGACCGGGTGCAAGAGCGCGAAAATTCAAACGGCGCGAACAGAGCTATTACAAGCTTTTCTTGTCGCACTAATAAGATCTTCAGGTGTGTCAATACTTTCCTTTTCCAGCACCTCTGCAAATTTATTTGGGTCGAGTTTGTTGAGGTTCCATTTTCTATTTGCAACACTGTTACAAGAGTTCACCCTGTTTTCGTATATTTCGTAAGTGATGTATTTGTGTCCACTCATTGACTCTTCGTCTAAAACTTTCCAGTTACTTATTCTATCAGCAAGGTCCTGGCTAGCCATGGTTATATCAGGCCTAGAGCTTCTATATCCCCTTTCGAAAGTTGGTGAGTCCCCTTCATTTAAAATCACCATATCCAGGTCTGCCGCCATCTCAAGAAGGTATTTGCCTCTTTTGTCACATTTTTTACTTCCCCAGGCTTTAGAGGCAGCATTAAAGTCACCAGCTACTAATAACTGCCCTCGTTGTTTCTTAAGTATATCCCACAGCTCGTCGACATCTCTTTTAAAGTCTGAAAGTTGACAATTTGGAGATATATAGCAGCTGAAGGCAGTAAGACTGGATAAACGCCACCCGATGAATCCATTTCCTTTGATTATGCTATCTACTGTTATGTTTTTATTGTAAGCAACTACAGCGGCGTCTCCTCCGTTAGCCGGTGCGCTTCCTTTCTATGCATAATGTATGACTAAGCGTCCATTCAAACCAACACGTCGCTTATAGTCCTGAACTAATTCTTGAAGCGAAGTTTCTTTCCGGGCGGTACAGCGAGGCTAGGGAAAGAAAATCGATTTTTGCCATTACGAAAATCCCGACACGAAAAAATCCACAAAAATCCCATAGTCTTAACTCTTAAAATATGTAAGATTCCCACACTAGGTAAAACTCGTTTATTGTGTCCATATTCAAAAAGTATCCGCCGATGCAAGCATGCAATCAGCTATATGATTTGGTATTAGAAACTCATTATAGCGAGCTAACCTGACACAGCGCCATCTATGGGACGGGTGGTGAACTTAGTTTGAACCCAGTGTTCCACGATACTGACGCATTATGTTTTATCAATCCCTGTCTTACAACTTTTAAGTCCCACTGCTTTCATCTTTGTTACGAGAAAATTTATGAGTAGCACAATTAAGTTAATTTAAGAAGAAAGAAGAGTTTAGATATAATATAAGTACTCTGACTAATATATACCTACATGCCTAATAACTTCACATCTGTTCCAGGTATACCTTCAACTGAAGAGAATGTCAGACAACGCCAGAAGCAACGCGATACCCTTCGAATACATCCCCAACCACCAAGGTACCGCGCGCAAACCCCTGCCGGACCTCAGCGTGCTGTCGCTGCTGCTGGCGGACGCGCACCACACAGACACGCACCACACAGACACGCACAACACACAGATAGACGGGAACAACAACACAGACAAACAGACCGACGAGCTCGTCTCGTCCACCAGCGAAACACTAGAGCCCGACATTAACGCTAACGTCACAGTCGACGAGCCAGACTCCGACGTCATGGACATCGATCCCAACGGCAAGAGTCTGGACGATTTGCTAGACCAAGTCGCGGAGCTAGACGAGATATACTCCGAGAACAGAACGAGACTCGAAAACGTTAACACGAACGACACCGAAACCGATTTAGAAGATTTCAACGACGCCGGAACGTACACTAGCTTACAGCTAGCTTTCAAAAACCCGGTACCCATCAGCGAGCCCGAAATCCCATACGAGGACGTTCAAGTGCAAACGTATCGCGGTCCCATTATAGAGTTTACCGCGTTAAAACGCGATACGGACGACGCGCCTCCTTTGCCCCCGAAACGCGTTCGAAAAACCACGGACTCCTTCAAAACTAGCCAAACCTCAGTCGATAGCATCCTCAAACCGGGGAAACAATTGCCGATCACAAGAAACCCCGAAACGTTGGCCCCCAAGTCGAATTTAACCGCCACAAAAAGCGAACCAGCGTTACCGCCTGCGCCTAAAAAGCGCTCTTTCTTCTCCCGACTATTCCGCCGAAAGGATAAATCCCCCGCCCCTAGCATCAAGTCGGAAGGCAAAAAGGACATTACTTCCAAACCCGTCGGTAGATCCGTCAGCAGCGTATCAGGGATTCGTCCGTCCAAATTCAAATCAGCCGTTTCTCATACGTCGTTGAAAGATAACGCTTCTGGTACGGGCTTGAGTTATGCGGACAGTATCACCCATATCTCCTTGCACGGGGACGGGGACGAGAAATCTATATCCCAGAATTCCTTAAAACGCCCCGCGAGTTTAGCCCCCTTACCGCCAACCGACGGCGGAACTATTTTAGTGGCTGAAAGTGTTTTGGCCCTGGACGCGTCTGCGTTTAAAAAGCTCCAAGACGATCTTGATCTGACAGAGGCGGAACATTACGCGCTGTATATGGCGGTCGCTCCGCATGCCACGGTCTCAGAATTCGATGAAACTAGTTGCTACTATTCGCCCGTGGATGGTAGCAAGTTTCAAAACTAATTTGTAAACTATATTGTTCCGGAAACCATATAAATGTCGTGTTAAGTGACTCCGTTTGATTTCGACTTTGTCGGTTCGGAGTTGGTTTGTCGGACCGTGCTTAGTGTCGTTTGTCGCAACAGCTTCTATTATTTATGCGTTTTATTATTAGGACTGTCATTAAATTAGCTTCTTGCTCACATTATACAAGCAATGTAATTTGTGTAAGAGAGAAGTGTCAATTCAAGTCCTATTTGAACGCGAAAAATACGCGAGGAGAGGGGTTGAAAACCTTTAAAAAATTTTACGTAGTCCTATATTTAAAATCTTGTCGGTTACAACATGACGGTTGTATTTTAACTAAGATGATACGCTATGTTTTAATACCTAGGTATACAAATAATGCCTCTTGTTGTGATGTCTTTAAGGGCTCCATGGACAGAATTTGCCGGTTTCGCTCTATAGTAAACTTAACACTTACAATATACTCCATCCAATTTGCCAAGTTTTTATATCACTTTTACAAAAAAAAAAGTAATGGTTGCCAAGAACCTCTGTAGGTACGCTTTTACCCGATTCAAAACACACTGACAGCTAACCGCACTGGCTTGCTAACTTCACTCACAAGTTAACGTAACAAAGTTTTGGAGTGAAGTAAGCAGACAGTGCTCAGCATTGTGGTCGGGAAATTAATGTTTTAATGTGTTCTAGATATGGGGTATTTAAGCATAAAGAGAAAAAAGACGCTGTCTTCGTCTCTTTTGGCTTACGAAGAAAGTGAGTTTAATATGTTTTTTATTTTTTATTTTATATCTGTTAATCGTGTATACAAATTCGTCAGTTTCTGCATTATTATATCATAAATTACTTTAATATTTTGAATTTTGCATACACGATTACAAAAGTTACAGTCAGAAAATAAAGCATTTTTAGTAGAATTTTACTAATAATCACCATTAGTCAATCATCATCATATTTTCTGACTGTATTTTTAATGGTTAATGTATCCATTTTAGATAATGGGTCTACTAAATTGGTGGTGGTTACTTTTCTAGTCTAGTTTTGAAAAAATTTCAAGCCAAAGATCATTTATTATCAATCGAGTCTTTGATTTTTTTGTCTTGTTTTGTAATTTTTACAAAATAAAGTATTATTTTTACAAAATTTTACACAACTTTTAAAGTTACAAATCGTGGTGCTTGTTACTTACTAGTTTTTAAGATCTTGAGTGTTAGTTAGTCAAGGTTTATATTGTTTTTTTGTTAATTTAATACTATTATCATTAAGTTATTCTGTTACTAATTCGTCCATTACGTCTACCTTGTTGTTGTTATTATTTAGAAAAATGTATGAGTTTTATCGATTCTCTTATCATTCTCGTGTTTTAAGGTAGTTATAATTTTATCTACTAAATTTTTACACAGGAAAAACTAACAAAGATTAAAAAAAGTATTATTTATTCAAAATAATTTATGTTGTGTACTTTAGGTTGAGCATGGTTTAGTTTGAATGTTATTTGAACAATACATGTCTATTATTAACAAATATATTTATTTAATTTCGTGATGTTGGTGTAAGATTACTAATGAAAACATATATTAAGGGACATATATTTAAATTAAAAAACAGTTGAAGTGAAAATAATATATTGTATTGAAAAAATCAAGGCCAATTATATGGCTTAACCATTTGGGTTGAACATATTCTTTTTTCACAACTAGAGTGAACAGTATGTGTATTGTTATTGATAGAGAATGATCAATACTACTTTCTTAATATAAAGATGGGTTCGAATCTCATTTCAGGTCGGTTGATCAAAAATTTGGACTTTTGATTTTTACTAATAAATTAATGGAATTTCCAATACCATAATGTTTTAGTAAAGTACTGAAACGAATAAAAGTAAATAGGTGCTTACTCTTGAAATGGCTATGTATGGCATAGCATTCATTGATAATTTACCATAATATTTAAATATTTCGTCAATAAAAATATGCTAATGTGAATATGTGTGTCTTTAAATGAAAGACAGTTTATTTCTTCTTACTATTTTATTTGCATCGTATGTCAAATCATACTTTGCGACAAAGCGTTTGATTGCATTTGGAATAATAATACAGTGATACTGATTCTTCTTTAGTCTCTAAATTTAGCGCGTCTTAAAATCTACTGTATCTTTCACTATGGATAAAAAGGTATAGAACTATTTCTACAGTCTAATGCTATTCTTTTCCAAACATACCATAATGAAAGGGATAGTGGGTTTTCAGACGTTCTAAATTTAGAGACTAAAACAAAAACGGTACCAATAATCTTTTCTTGTACTTACATGGGAAGAGTTTGTTTGAGTGTGAGAAAAAATGATGTAATATTATTTACTCACATATTTATTTCATGTCGTGAAATAAACATTGATGTGTGTGAATATAATATTATGATGTTTTACTAGACAATCTTGTATTTTACATTAGTGCTGTGTAAGTAAAAGATCGATAAGAAGGTATTTTAATATTATGTATTGTTTGAAAAGCAGCTATTGCCCCAGAGCCACTGATATCTAAATGTGTCCAACTTTTATGACAAAAAAAGTGTTTTAACTTGATAAATAGCATACATAACACTGTTCTAAGGCGGAGCTACACATGGCTAAAAGCTTTACTGTTTAAATAGTAATATTGACAGTAACATATGGGACCTTCAGAATTGGACATGCAAAATTTCCGCATAATGTAAAACCTTTGAATTGCTTTAAATAATAGAATAGAAAATGCACTTTTAGAGTCTTAACTCTTAAGAGTACCATGTGTAACGTCTGCCTTAAAATTTGATACAATATTAAATTATTTTTAAAGAAACATATCTGAATAAATAATATATGTATTACTTTGTTTAAGCTCTTATACACTGAAGGATCTGTATACTGTAACTTTATAAGAAACTTTTATATGAGTCGCAGAAATAGGAACGACTTTAAAATTTTTGCATAATTTAAAGTTTAACGAAATACAATTTTGTACACTTTTTTATGGAAAGAAGATTTAGTATATTAATCTAACAAAGCTTGGATGCGTGAAATTTATAATTAAATAAAGATAAGAGTATATGATTTTTTGTTATTACACTATACTCTCCAAACATGCTGCATCGCGTTTAAAAGGTACAGCTATATTTTGGAGCATGTGTGTATTGTGTTATTTGTGTTTGTAGATATTTATTTTGTGCTAGATATTTTTTATTCCGTTCGTATGAGTTTTAAAAGCCACAAATCTAAAGAATTTGTGAAAATAATAAAAGACACAGAGAATTGATCGACGTCTTAATTGATGAGACTAAAATAATAACAGATAGATTCTAGTAAAATTTTGTGATTACTAAAATTTTAATTTCTACTTGCCAGCTTGATTTTAATTTAGATGAAGTATTCATATGAATAATTAGATTATGTAAGAAGTTACTTGAAATCTATTCTTTGAATTTGCGGCAGAATAAGAATAGATTAGTTTTAATGCTTTTGGTTTTGTTATTTTCTTTTTAACACATTAGCATATTTTTTTTTGCACGTTTGCGAAATATTTCGAGAGCAACGTTTTTCGTAACAAGCATGTTTAACTTATATTTAAATGATTTTATATATTTAAAAGTTTTTTATTGGTCTTATTGTTTATACTTAAGATTTTTTCGATTTTTTTTTGTAGCACTAGCTTGTAAAATAATATGGACAGTTTATAAATTGTTGTTGTGTTTCAGGAGGAGCTTATGGCGGCGAACCTATCAAATCCGAACCGAGAGGTATGCATTAATTTATTCATTTGGTAAAAATCGTGGTAGTATGCAAAGTGGTGTTATGTCTACGCTTGCAAATTCTGCAGGTTTTATCGCTGTGGCAGTTTTTAGCAATGTGATAATGTCCTAGGCAGTTACAGCAGAATCTGTTTCTTTAGATAAATTGTAGCCGATTTACAGCTGAAAAATTCTTATATCATGTAAAAATTACTTAACTGTGCCTTTTGATAAGATTTTTTTGTTTTCTTTAGCAGATAAAACTCCTCCACACCAATCGAGTCCGAGGAATGTGTTCTCACCATCCTACGAACAGGAACATGTGCCCGACAACACTTACCAGGTATGCATCTACTGGCAATGTATCCCCAACACCTATTAATTATCCCTTCCGAGAGCTTCCGATAAAAATTTAATTAATTTTTCGTTTAAGCACACGTGCGCAAACGGCTTAAATTCTAGACGCCATTTTTTAGGTTTATTACGCCACACACCGTCTGGTAAACCAAGACATATTAAGATATGGCGATGTCATACTCAGAGTTTCGTGCGTTTTGCAATGATTAGATAAAAAAGTGAAATTCGATTGTGTAATTGTATAGTCTCAAATTAAATTTTTCAACAGTAGTATCCGATTTATACAATTGTTGATTATTTCTCATATTAAGTTTGTTTGATACTAATGTATACAATTTATTTCCAGCAGTGGCAGATGCCTGTCAACATGCCGGGGCCGAGCCATATGGCGTACAGCCCCGACATGCAGTGGGGACAGAACTACGCCGCTCTACCACAGACTTCACCCAACATGCAGCCCGCGGCCCCCAGCCTGCCCGGCATGTCGGCCAATTTGCAGCCCCTGACCAACTACCTGCAGCAGAACACCCTGCAGCCCATACAGTCCATTTCGCCAAACTTGCAGGCCATGTCACCCAACATGCAAGCCGTCTCACCCAACATGCAAGCAATGTCACCCAACATGCAGGCAATGTCGCCCAACATGCAAGCGATGTCGCCCAATATGCAAGCCATGTCGCCCAACATGCACGCTCAGATGTCGCCGATGACTCACGGAGGGATGTCGCCGAATATGGGCCACGTGTCACCCATGGGGCACGTCTCCCCCAACATGATGCAACAACAGGTGAGTTCTTTTCTTTAAATAGTTATTTTGGATAGTTTGATAAAAATATGATCCTGTTTTAAAAGAATTCAGATGATAAATTATAAATCCCTTTAAATATCTAAAAGCTGTGTAGATTTTTTTTTTATACTATATGGCTATATGGCTAGCGTTTGACTGTGGTCTGTGATCACACCTGATGGAAAGTGATGATACAGTCTAAGCTGGAACGCGCTTGCCTAGAAGATGCCTATTCACTCTTGATTTGAAGGCACCCGGGTTGTAAGTGGCAGGAAAGACACTGCCTGGGAGAGTATTCCAGGCCTTTGCAGTGCGTATCAGGAACGATGAATCAAACCGCTTCGTACGCGTCTTTGGTACGTCAACTATATTGTATGGGTGGAAGCCTTTACGATGCCTTGCCGTTCTATGGTAGAAAGGTGACGGGGGAACCAAATTAAAAAGTTCCTGTGCACACTCCGAAATATATTCTATAGAATACCGACAGACAGGCAACCTTACGACGATGTTCAAGAATATTTTATTTTAGTATAGTCTTTTTGTAACTTTGTGATATTAATGGAGATGATGATTGCAGATGACACAACAAGATCTAATGGAGACAGGCGCGGCGAGCGACACCCCGTCGCTGACCGGGCTGCTCATGGAGAGGGGGGAGGGCGTGCAGTTCAACTCGGGCGAGCTGTCCGGCCTGTCCTCGCTGCTGGACGCGGCGCGCGGCCCCGACCTCAGCGACAGTCTGCGGGGCCTCTCTACCAGCGACTTGCTGCACTGAGTGCCGACAACGCAGTGCGGTCTACTGCACAAGGGAGCTAGTCCGAGTGTACAGGCCTTGAGTTCTTGGCCCATAACCTATTATATTTGCCCTGTATATTCCTCTAGCCCCGGTCTAGGCTATCGTGCGGGGTCTTAATATCCTATCTATCTACAATTTGCTCTACTAAGGATTCCATTTTAAGCTTTGATGCAAGTTAAGAATTTTTATCTCCTGTAGGGCAAATATAGGTATCGGTAGGGATAGATAGGATATTGGTAACTGCTAGTGCTGTACCTAGATGACGCAGATTGGACCTACGAATGTAATCTGTGCAGACTGGCGATAACGAAGTTTACTCGAAGAACGCGGATAGTGTAGTCTGAACTATGAATAGATAAGTGACTATTATTGATAGTGCCTTAAATAACTTCAGATAAGTGAAATATTTGAATTATGAATCCAGGATTACTTCCGCATATCAAGTCACCATTTTTACTATTTAACTTTCTTAAATAGTAGGAACAATATGAAGACTATTACTGTTTTTTTTCTATTTCTAGAATGTCATTGTACATGAATGCAAGAAGCTTATATGCAATAAAACTACATTGCTATTCAAACAAAGCTTTGAAGCACAAAATTTTAACCTTTAATGATGTTATAAGAAAAAATGGCTTCAACTCACGCATCGTTTAGTCAGGTCCGTCCGACCAGTTACGGACCCGTCCGGGATCCTTCTCCAAAAAGCGTTGTTTACGCCCGGAACGCCCGTATTACACTGGTTACGATTCAAGTCCTTTATGATGATTTAATGATGTTCCTTATATTATTATTGATCTATTTCTTTTACACATGTGGTCACCCAAAAGCTTTGTGCTTCAAGGCATTGAATGCAAAGGAATATCCATATTGTAAAGTTCGCGCAAATATGTTTAAAGCTCTGTTCAATGAGGTGAAAAAAGTCTCTATACTAAATTTCTGTTCTTTTTATGAAAGCCATAATATGTAATTTCAAACTACTCTTCTTCCATTGGCCCAGAGCTCACAAAATTTGCGTTCACTATATTTTATCAGGACTACTAAAATGACTTGATCTTATTTAAATAAAAATAGGTTTCTTACAAGTTACAATTTGGTTATAAATAATTAGGACTTAGGTATGGAATGAAATGTGATCTTGAATGATATTGAATGGAATTCACTAAATAGGTAATTAAAAATCATCACTAACATTAGCTGATCTTATATCAAATCAACCATAAGCAGGTTTTATCATAAATACTTTATTTGGAGTAAAATTATTTATGATAAATAAAACTAAATAAAAGGGGTTCTTACAGCACAAATGTATAAATATTTTATTTTCTTTGCTTGTATCAATTCAGTTTTGGATAAAAATATCAAATATTAAAAATATTATTTGTATAGTTCTTTGTTTGTTGTAATTTTTTAGTATTTTCATGTTAAAGTATAAAGTTTACTTAGACAATTTTTTTCTGGATAAGCTACTCTTCACCGTCTTCGTTCAGTGAGCGGTTTGCTTTTAATCCCAACTTGTTTCAATTCATCATTTAAAATGTAAAAATTGCTTTCAGAAACTCAATATTTTTAATAATGTTCTTGTTATAAAATATACCACTTGGGAGGAATATCATTACTAGGCATTTTAGGCAACACTAATTTATTTCTTGAATTCGAAACTTTTAAATCGCTCTTTAGATAACGACTGTTCAAAACAGCAAGTAAGCTGTAAAAGCAACGCTATAGAAATGTTTTAGGCTATTTTAGTTTAATATTTCGAAAACATTCCAGTACCATTTCTACTGGTCTAGAAATGACTATTAGGAGTTTTAAGTTAACATTTCGTGTATCTTATTATTTTAAGGTACCAATATTTTCTAAATATGAATTTAAAAAACGCGTTTTAATTCAGTTAAATTATGAGAGAAAATACAAAAAAAGGTTTGGTTATGTGTGGTTATGTTTACTGATAAATGAATTTTGAAGTGTAAATAATTAATATTTTCTTCTTGTGTACTTAGTTACCTACCATTGTGAGAACGGAAATTTTTACTTGAAAAATAGATTGCTAAAAATGTTATACGAGATTCTGAGATGTTTTCTTGAGATTTATATGAAATATATTTTTGATACAATATAATTGTTTTGTTGTGATTAATTTTTATTGTTGTTTTATTTGGATTTAGAAATTAAGGTTAAAAGAAATTATGATCATGAATTATGGCCAAATACTGACTGTATTACTTTTTTGAAAATACATAATAAATTGTTTGTGCAGCATCATACAATTAATTTCTTTCATGACAATTAAAATACTAAATGTATATAGGTACCTATGATATATTATCTTGTCTGCAAAAAATATTTTTTATTGTGCATGGTGCTTGCTTAAATTAAATTTCGTTCAAGAAAAAATATTGAGTTCATAAAACATGAAACATCACATGGTATTTTAAAGCTTCGTGCAATACATAAATGAACGCATTTAATGTGATTTCATAAGTTGCAATAGTTGTCTAGATATGTTATAAACTTGAAAAAAAATAAAAACATTTTATAATACCTACTTCTGATTTTTTTTTATTGTGCTTTTACCAAAACCTGCAGTGTACAAAACTTGATTCTCGAAAAATATGAAAACGTCAATTAATATAGAAAAAAGTAAGTACATACAATAAGTATCCTACTTAATTAAATACGGGAATATGTACCTATCCTACTTATTTTTATTACCATTTGTGGGTTGATGGGCTTCGCACACCTTTGAAAACAAAAGTGATGTTTTCAGGTACTTATGTAACAATAATTAGAATTTGCTATCAAAATATTTTTTTTTTTTGCGGATGGCTTAGGTTTTAAATAGTTAGCAGGACAGATTCCATTCCATTCAATATTTTAAATAGTTATTTTAAATATGTACAATAATTACCCAAATTAAAACTCACATCACATATTTTGGCAGGAAATAAAAAAAAACTGTTAGGAAATTAATATAATAACTGGGCAACACAATAAATCAAAAGTTATTTATCACAGACCACACAGCACATCTTCTTCTTTTTGAGGAATTGGCTCCGCGCGTTGAGCGATTGAGCCATTGTCAAATTTTTGTTATTTTTTTTTTCTTTTTTTTTTAATTAATAAAACGAGGAAACTTGTTAAATTTAAACCAAAATTTTGAAATATACAACGGAATTTAGAAAAGGATCAGAAAAGGATAGATAAAAATATAATGGAATACTTATTTAAGACTTATACTACATATTTACAACTTAATATCATTTAATAGAATGAATGAAGAAAACAGTTTATATACACAGGATATATCGGAGGACAAGAGGATGTCAACAGAAGTAGGAAGTGGTATATTACACTGAATAAGACCCTGGTAAAATGGATCCCGGTTATATTTTGGGCAAGATAAAAATATATGATTCAGGTCACCCACCTCACCACACTCGCACAAATCACTGTTCACAATACGAAATCTAGCCAGATGAACTGGAGAGCAAACGTGGCCCAGACGCATACGCGTCAAGATACACGTCACTCTCCTGCTCAACTTCAAACTTGAAAACCATGGCTTCGATGGAATAGAGCTTTGAATCCTAGCAAATTTTTTGCCTTTTGATTGGCTGGAAATCGACCAAGTCACTCTCCAAGATTCTTGAAGTGAATTCTTTGGCAATGTACACAAATCATGGGCATCATTGCAATAGTCTGCCATATCTCCGCATAAAATAGCCTCATTGGCAAGCTGATCAGCGCGTTCATTTCCCGAAATGCCGGAGTGACCTGGTACCCAGGAAAACACCACTGTATAGCCTTTTTCATTACATGTAACTAGTAGGTTTCTAATTTTAATAATAACATGGTTGATCTGACCAGACTTAGATTTGAATGGGAACCTAGATAAAGCTTGCAGAGCACTCATAGAGTCAGTAAATATAACAGATTTCTTAAGTTTAGCAAGAAGAATATATTCAACAGATTTAAACAGGCCAAGACATTCTCCAGTAAATACAGATGATTCAGGCGGAAGTTTTGTTTTCTGGACAATATTATACTGGAAATGGAAAACTCCCACTCCAACTATGCCATCTGATGAATGTTTCGAAGCATCACTATATATATAATGAAAATCCAAAAATTCATTTGCTTTTAATATGTTCACATACTGAGGAGCTTCCAATTGATTTCTTGGAATATCTGGATTGATCCTAACATCCGGAATGATTGTCAGTGCCTTATATTTAGAATTAAACGTTGGGTAACAATATGTACTATACAACGGCGCTTGTATGGAGCAAAATATTCGATAACTCTTGATAAGACGGGGCGGTGATTTATGGGACCAGTAAGAACAGGTGTCTATACATTCCGAAAGAAGATGAAGTTTATCACGAAGAGGATGATGAGAAAATTGCATAGCTTTGAATAGATACCTATCAGATAAATATTGACGTCTTAAACGTAAAGGTGGTTCAACGCACTCTATTTGCATAGCATTGATAGGACTAGATTTCATAGCTCCAAGGATGATCCTTAAAGCTTTGGCTTGCACGCAATCTAATTTGCTAAGAGCAATGGCACTACAGGGCTCTATAATAAAAGTAGCATAATCTAGTAAGCTACGGATGAGAGCGTTATAAATAAGACGCAAACAAAAAGAGTGGGCACCCCACCAGACGCCGGTTAAACACCTCATCATATTTAAATTTTTTTCACATTTATTTACAATATATTCACAATGAGGTATTCCAGTAAGTTTTGAATCTAGAACTACTCCTAAAAATTTAACTTCAGACTTTACAGGTATAGGATTATCCCTGTAAAGTACATTGAAATCCGGAATCCTTCTTCGTCTAGAGAATACAACCACAGTGCTTTTACTAACAGACAATTCTAGTCCATTTACATCTAACCAGTCATTTAGCTTATTAAGAGTATTAGATAAGCGGTTACTAGCATTTTCTATAGAATTGTCTAAGTTGTATATAAGCAGATCATCAGCATATTGCAGAATATTTATATCTGAGTTTAAGGATGTTTCTAAATCATAGGTATAAACGTTGTACAGTAATGGACTAAGGACTGACCCCTGGGGCAAGCCTCTCCATACTAGCCTTGATAGTTGAGTACCATTGTTTAGGTCTAATTTAATACATCTTTCAGAAAGCATATTGATGATAAACGTAATCAATAATTGTGGTACATGTAAATCATGTAATTTTTTATGTAATACTGAGATCAGCACATTATCATACGCTGAGATTATATCAAGAAAAGCCGCAATAACCGACTTATTTTTTGAGAAAGCTAACCGAATGTCCAAAGTAAGAATACTTATATTGTCTATGGTGCTACGGCCCCTTCTGAATCCCAACTGATTAGCTGTCAAAATATTATTATTTTCAACGAAAAATTCTAACTAGTCGTGGGTACTATGTAGGTCCTCTAAAAGATCCAACTCACTTAGTCCAACTCCGCTTTCGAATCTGATTCCTCTTATCGATTCCGACTCCTCCTAATGATTCCAACTCCCATGTGACTCCTTTAGTCCAAAGACTGAATCAGTCCTATTGATTCCGAATCCTCCTAATGATTCCAACTCCCGTGCGACTCTTTTAGTCCAAAGACTGAATTAGTCCTAACGATACCTTTATTCACCGAACCTTTTAGACTCTCGGAAAAACGTTGTGTCGAATCGCGAGAGACGACTTTAAAAACACTTACTGAACTACTTAACTATTGCTTCCGAATAATTCCTACATTGAAAATACTTCTACAAAATTTATACTTAAGTTAAACTGCCTTATAATATCCTTAAATTAAATGACGAAGTTTTTAGATAGGACTTTATTTTAAGTAAGTACCTAGGTATTAGTTATTAAAATTATGTCTGTTTTTGAACTTGTATTTTTTCTAAAAATGGACCTAACTTTTAATATAAGTTGCATAATTACTTACGTAATTTTAAATTCTTCTTAAAAATTAACAATAAACTATAATAACACAATATGTATGAGTAAAGTTAAACGATTTTAAATTTTGTTAGGTCCTCATAAAGGCTAATATCCATTATCCACTCGCAATACAGAAGTGCGAACGAGACAGCTTGTAGCTGTCTCGTTCGCCCGATGGTACCGAAAACAAACGGAGTCATACTCGTGACACGACGTGCCGCGAAAGAGATCGCACCGCACTAACTCAAACCCAAACCGCAAACGAGTCCAGGAGTAGGGACTAATTAAGCGGAGTTGGAATCAATAGTGTGAGCTCGGAGTCGTTAAGAATTTCGGCTCCGGCTACGGATCTTATTCCTTTTAGTCACTTAGTCCGGAGTTACACACCTCTAATTCTAACCTGTTTTTAACAAGATGCTCAGCTATTTTGGCAAGAACAGATGATAAGGCTATTGGACGAAAAGAAGAAACATCAGAAGCTGGTTTGTTTGGTTTTAATATGGGAATTACGTCTTGGGCTTTCCAAGAAGAAGGTATATTTCCAGACAACATGATAGCATTTAAAATACTCAAGTAATAGTTCAAGGTAGAGTCACTGCAGTTTATCATGAAAGAGTATGTGATGCCGTCTTCGCCTGGTGATGAGTCTTTTACATAAGAGAGTACTCCTTTTAGTTCAGACAAAGAAAAAGGGGCATTAAGGTCTGTATAGCTACATGCTATAGAGAAGGGAATACAACACTGGGTATTTATGAAATTGGGAGCAGATGAAGGAGCCAACTTATCCATAAATTGGTCAGCTAGCTCAATAGGTAATGTACTTGATGAAGATGAACAGAAAGCTGATTTAAATCTTCTAATATTTTTCCAAACTATCGATGGGCATATATCTGGATTCAAGGACTCACAAAATCGTCTCCAACCCTCGAATTTTTTCTTTTTAAGTAGCTTGCGAGTGGAATGCGCTGTTTGGGTATAAATTTCAAAATTCTCTGTAGTCATTATGGAACAATACCTTTTCTCTGCCTCCTTCCGCTGCTTTATAGCTTTAGTGCACTCACTATCCCACCAGGGAGGAAATGGTATTTTACTAGATCTATTGCCTTTTAATGGAAATAAAGCGTTAGCGGCATCAATCAAGACTTTAGTAAACTCATCGGCACATACTGTTTCATTACCACTGTTAGCAATAGGAAGGCTAGATAGTTTTTTTTCCACATAATGTTTAAATGTACTCCAGTCATCTGGCAATTTATGTTTTAATCTAGGTTTGTGTTGTAGGTTACGAGGAGGGCAGGATATCGGTAATGAAAGAAGAATTGGAATATGATCACTGCCAAAAGAATTATCAAGTACACTCCAGGATATCAGAGATGCCAGACTTGGGGAGCAAAGGGACAAGTCAGGAGCACTAAGAATTTCAGTGGGACCAGTACGTCGAGTTGGAGTGCCGTTGTTCAATATACATACATTTTGATAGTCTAATATATCTGCCATCATTTCACCATAACAATTAGTGCTAACACTACCCCATGATCGATTTTGGCAGTTAAAGTCCCCAAGTACTAAAAATGGGCTAGGCAAGGTAGTAAGCAACTGACTAAATTCATTGTATAAGGAAGAAGAAGGATGAGGTATATACACAGAAATTATACAAATTTTATTTACTATTACAGCAATGGCATTAATACCATCACTGAGGGGAGGGAGTGAAATAATCTTATGTGAGAAGGCTTTGTTAATGAGTATGGCCACTCCACCATACCCATCATGTCTATCACTTCTCACAGTAACGAAACCAGAGATCCTGAAGGAAAACTCTGGTTTTAACCATGTCTCAGAGAGACACATAGCCATGGGCTTATATTTATTTAATAAGTAAATAATGTCAGTTTTTTTGCTTATTGCACTTCTACAATTCCATTGAAGTATGTTGTGATCCATACTTAAAAAAATTGTTTAAAGCTGTCAATAATGATTCGGCGGCGTTGGACGGTGAAGAGCTATCGCTCGGAAATAGGTTACTGGTATTTGAAAGTAATTTAATAAGTTCCAAAATTAATTGACCTATAGATTGTTGAGGTATTGTCGTATTTGATTTATGTTTTAGTACATTTCCATTAGGTGTTTGAGAATTATTATTATTGTATTCCTTTATAATTTCGTCATGTATGGTGCGGTCGTAACCTCCAGTTTGTTTTGGGGGTACACGGCGCTGAATATGTACACTGTTTTTTTATGAGAATTTGTATTGGGCGAAGATGGTCTTGTTAGTGTAATATTTTTATTTTCGAACTGAGGCGACGAGGCTGCAACATCGGTATAAGGTTTTGAAGAAGGGGGATGGATTTTGGCTGCCTCTGCGTAAGATATACAGCTGTGGGCCATAGAAATTTTAATTTTTTGTTGTCTCAAGAAGTCGGGACAAAGTTTGCTAGTGGCAAAGTGGCGACCAGTGCAATGGAGACAATAAGCATTTTCCAAGATAATGTTACAAGTGTCTGAGACATGTTCGTCCCCGCATTTAAAACAACGAGGCTTTGACCTGCACTGCAATTTAGTATGACCAAATTTGCAGCAGTTGTAGCACTGTATAGTTGGAAATATGTACAATTCAACAGGGAGCGCTGTATAGCACATGTAAACTCTTTTTGGTAATATTTGACCATCGAACGTCAATACAACCATGTTGGTATTAATAAATAAACTAGTATCATCATCTTTCGGTGTTTTTCTTTTAATACGCCTAACCTTTATAATTTTTCCACAACCCATAGGAACAGTAATGTTTTCCTGAATCTCGTCCTCAGACCAGTCTTGGGGTACACCCTTTACAATACCTACTCTTGTGACAGTAAAACTAGGTATGAAAACCTTGTATGAGAGATTAGCAATTAGTGGGTTATCTGTGAACAAATTAGCATCTTCGTAGTTGGTAAATGCCATAGAAACTCTATTTCTGCCAATACGTTTTAAGCTACCATTAACTATATTATTGATATTATATTTTTTTAAATCTTTACCAAATTGAATAGGATGCAGCGTAACAGGATCATTCGGAGATGTGGTTATCCTTTGAATGTGAACAGTGAACGGCCCTGAATCTGTGCTTACATATTTCCTTACTAACTGCGGTTGTGAGGGACCTGCACCAGTGGGTTGTGTAGCGGAGACACTATTATTGAAAGGAGGGACATGAGTTTCAACATGCACAGTTTTTTCGCCTTGAGCATTATTCACAACAGGGACCAACTTCTCGTCTGAGTCGTCACATTGGCATTCATGAGTAATCTGTTTACCGTTCCTACTTCTACTTCTCTTTGTTTTGCAAATTCGGCACCTTTTTTGTGGTTTGACTCTTTTCCGTTCTGAGAGAGGAATAAGACCATCCTCAGTGTCCATCGATGAGTCGTCAATAACTACATTATAAGCTACAGGACTAGGAGGGCCAGTGTCTGGCCCTGGACCCCCCAGTCCGGGGTTATCCGGGGGTGGGTCAACCCCCGGGCCCATAGTAGAAAACTATACGCTTACCAGATAAGTAGTACCTATATACACTATATATATGAAATATCAATAAAAATATGTAAAAACTATTAACTAACTACTATTTTACACAAAAAAACCTCCACTGATCCACTTTATAAAACAATTAAAATCAATAAACCAAAAAACACGTCCACCAAATCAGAAGTTTCCCGCGCTTTTCACACAGCACATCGCGAACGTTTGTTGTACCTACCTATCTACCAACCTACTCTATGGTTTCGACTTTCGATAGATTCTCTTCCACGGTGTTCCTGTGTTTGACTTTGACAATGGATCTCAGCATCTGAGGATCTCAGCAATGGATTGGATTGTTGTTATGACAATAATATTAGTCAACGATACCTACCTACTCTTAACTCTATGGTTTTCAGTTTTTGTTTTGTAAACAAACAAAATTTGAGGGAAATTCATATAATATTAAAATATAAATTAAATACATCAATTAATTAATTAATAATGAATGAACCCTTTAACTCTGCTGCTCCAGAACCAAGAAAAGTGGGAGTTTGGACAGAAGGAGCGCCAATTGAAACAAGGTTCCCTTAGTTCGGTAAAAATATTTTGAGCGACCTACTCGTAAGTAATCAACATTAAAATTTTACTCCTGTTTTTAGGGAATATGTAATGCCGAAAAAGTCTCCAGATTCTATCGACGATATACCAACGATTCCAGATTTAGATGATCTTCAAGATATTTTGGAGAAGGAGATCTCTAAACCGCCTGTGTAAGTAAAATAAAAAAAAATTGAATGAAGTTATCTAGTCTCTTCTTTTAGCAATACCCTGTCTTGGCAGACGTTAATCTGACTGACTGATAGGTTATTTAGAAAGAGCCTAATGGAGTTGTTTAAGTAACCTAGATGCTTTCTCTAGGGAATGGCACCCCAATTTACCAGTTGAAACGATCAGAAGACAGCATAGATATATAATACTAAGGATGACGTGTCAGCGCTAAAAAGTGTCCGAACCGAAAGAGAGATAAAACGCGAAAAGGGAGACAATCACAGTATAGCTAGTTGCAAGTAAAATTAGGCTGTACAATGTGGTTTGAGACATAAATTACAATGTTTTAGTTAAGTTTGTTTTTAAAAATACACACCCTCATTTATAGGTTTTCTCAGGACACTTTTTACATGAATTTTGTATTACACCCGGGGTTCTTAGATAGTAAGTCAATGGAAGACAGACATGAAAGCCATCTTACTACTTACAAGCTATGCAGAAGTGAGGACATAATTAATCATCATTATTTTATTGATCTTGTGGTATAGAGATCTTGTGCACTAGAAATGGACACAAAAACTATTAGTTTTACCTCCCTATTCGGTTTTAATCTTTTCCAGTGCTGAACAGCAAGACTCAGAGACTGTGAACACGTTGGCTGAAGTGGGAGGAGTAACTGGGTCAGTGGAGGGGGTGGAGGCAGCGCTGGAGGTATTATTGTCTCACGTGCCACAAGTAGAGGCTGATGCTGCAGACACTGTGTGGACAGTGGACTCCTTGCTGATGCAGCTTGCTGAAGAGGAACAGGCGTCATAAGAATTTCTTGGGAGGAGTAAACAATCTGCAATGGGTGCTATACAGTATTGCACCAGAATACCTCTTTGCTAGTTGAGTGTTGACTCAATGGTGTTACAATTGTAGTTAACAGATTGTAATATATTAGGTCCTTACATATGAAATTGGCGTTTTGTCGTACAGCCACTTTGATCTCAAATATCTCTTCTTTGGTTAGAAATTCCAATTTCAAATTTATACAGCTATTTACTCATGCGTTTGTGTTTTGAAAATCGTAATTCATTTGTTTTTTTCTCTTTTGGTTTTTTTTTTGCGCCACTCTGTTTACAAAATGGAAAACTTGAAATATCGCGTTATTTACGAGTACGAGTTCCATCGTGGCACCAGTGCTGCAGAAACGGCTCGAAGGATTAATGATGTGTACGGCGAGGGTGTCGCAAAAGAAAACACAGTGCGTTTTTGGTTCCAACGTTTTCGTTCTGGAAATTTCGACCTGCAGAACAAGCCCCGTGGACGGCCGGAGACCGAAGTTACCAATGAAGAATTGAAGGTTATTATGGAAGCGGATCCATCGCAAACCACGTCCGAGCTAGCTTCAGGCTGCGGTGTTAGTGATAAAACTGTTTTAGTTCACTTGAAGCAAATTGGGAAGGTGAAAAAGCTTGAAAGGTGGGTACCTCATGAATTGAGTGCAGCAAACCGACAAACGCGCGTAGACTGCTGTGTTACATTACTCAACCGGCACAGTAATGAAGGGATTTTAAATCGAATCATTACCTGTGATGAAAAATGGATCCTGTATGATAATCGGAAACGCTCATCGCAATGGTTGAACCCTGGCTAACCAGCCAAATCCTGCCCCAAACGAAAATTGACTCAAAAAAAATTACTTGTGAGCGTTTGGTGGACTAGCGCCGGCTTCGTTCACTACAGCTTTCTTAAATCTGGCCAGACGATTACGGCGGATATCTATTGTCAGCAACTGCAATCCATAATGGAAAAGCTAGCTGCTAAACAACCGAGGCTGGTCAATCGTTCTAGGCCACTGCTGCTTCAGGACAACGCTAGACCACACACTGCACAACAGACGGCTACCAAATCAGAGGAGCTTCAATTGGAATGCCTAAGACATTCACCTTACTCCCCGGACCTTGCTCCAACAGATTACCATTTTTTTCGAAATTTGGATAACTTCTTACAAGGGAAAAAAATTAACTCCGATGAGGCAGTCCAAAGCGCTTTCAAAGATTTTATTGATTCCCGTCCGAATGGCTTTTTTAGTAAAGGGATCATTGAACTACCTTTAAGGTGGCAAAAGTGCATAGATAGCAATGGTACATACTTTGATTAAATATATATATTATATTAAAAAAAAATCGACTTTATGTTCCTCCCATACAAAACGCCAATTTCATATGTAAGGACCTAATAACAGCATCCAACAAGTATTGGCAGGGCAGCTAGTAGAAATACAAAATTAATATCATTAATAACTAATTTATTATAAAAAGTATTCTAGTGGGAACAATATATATGCTTGGTTGATGTATAACAAAGCTGATAATTGTATCAGCACAATTACTGACAAAGCTAACAAAAAATCTGTAAATTCGAAACATTCCATTGCAACATGTGACATACACATAACAATTTTGTTTTCATTGAAGTTTTTATTTAGTCAGTTCATACAGTTAGCATATTAATATTGTATCTTAATTAATTTAAAAACTTAATAAATAAGTATTACTTAAAACAAAAATGTCATATTATTTATTTATACCACTCATACTTCTGACTTGGTTTTTTTTAACTATAATAGTTCCAAGATTGCTCATAATCAGTTGGTAAATCTCAATGCATCTTGGTCTTCTTTCACACTGTACAGTTCCTGGTTTTTATTCTTAATTTGAATCTCCTATGGTCTGCTGGTAAAAGTCTGCATGAGTCCCTTACTCGAGCCACCAGCACATTTGAAGGCAATCACTGCTGTCACAATGAGTATTATGTACGAAGGTAGAATAGTTACTACATACAGCTCTTTTTTGTTTAGTAAGCTGAGACCTGGAAAAAAAGAAAGTAAAATATTGACTTGATCAACTTACTGGATATAAAACATACATGATTTGGCTAGTTTTCAAGTTTTACCACTTTCTTTTGAACTAGATTTATGAACATACCAAGCTTGTTCCATTGAAAATTCATTTATATGGCAGAGACTGACATAAATTTCTGATGCAGTTGTTTCCATAAAAAGGAATTCCTAATTTAATCATTTCAACATAAGGAGCAAAGTTTTTGTAAGAGCATATTTTCAAATATTTTAAGATTTCAACAAGGTGTTCAAAATTTAATATAATATGGTGAATAACCAAGCACTTAATACAGACCTGACACAAAGAAATGTGATCCAACTACCCACACTATTTTGGCGTAGTTCTTGGTGTCCAGACCATGGAAGAATATGACACTCCAGAAAGTGTTGAGGAGGATCATGCACAGCGTCATTGCCGCGCTCGTCACAAAGAAGAACTCTGTGCCTCCGTGCAGGCCCATGCTGCCCGGGCCCACCTGTGTATACAGATAATGTATTTTATAACATATTCACAATTTTGAGCAATGTCCTAAAACATAACAAAACAATAGCATATTATAAAGACTTGTGCCCATTAACAGGGGTGCTTTTAGGACTACTAGCGGTTACAGTTACAGAGTAAGGAATCTCTCCTTCCAAGGAGGGTATGGGCTGAGGCTAGAATTCCAGCCGGCGACTACAAAACCCTACAAGCATTTCATTGTTAACAGAGTTATAAGACATTGGAACGAACTGCCTGAGGACATCATAACCGCTGAATCGCTAAACCAATTCAAGAACCGACTCTACAAACATCTGAGCATGCAACAATGAGCACAATTGATATAGGCGCATCAGCGAAAGCTGCTTAGCCTATTATTAAATAATAATAATAATAAGGAAATGTCTTGCAGGGCTAGGATGCACAGGTAAATTATGTCTCTCTACTTTATAGTTCTCTTTTCTCTTTCTGATCCTTATTGATAGAGAAAAGAGCGCGTAAAAAATAGAGAGACATATTTTTACCTACACATGCTGCATAGGCTGGGTGCATTTGAATGACCGTTAAATGACAGGCTATTAAATGACTTACAGAGTCAGCAAGTACATTAACCAAGGCAAATGCACCGCTCATAATGCCAAAGCCTAGTCCAGAGACGTATGCCATTTCCAACTTGTTGCTGCAGATCTCATGGTTTTCTGATATCTCCTTCAGGCCTGCCTCTGTCCTTCGTAACAGCAAGTACATGCCATAGCGAAATGCTTCCTGCAATCAATAAACTTTATCATCAATTGGATGTCAAACAATTTCAAATGTTAAGTTTTTGCATATGCCTAACCTACAGGCAGTTTTGAAATATCAGACTGTCTACTGTATTTTATATCATTAGCATCTTAACTAAATTAACAAATCTTATATTTAAGAGAGGGTCATCCCTCCAAGATGTTTTACAGAGAATCACATAAAGGCCATTAAATATATAAATAAATAAATATATACCTACGGGACATTTTACACATCGCAATCTAGCCCCAAAGTAAGCGATAGCTTGTGTTATGGGTGCTAGATGACTGATAGATATACATACATACTAATATACATAAATATAATATATCGAAAAACACCCAGACACTGGAAAACATTCATGCTCATCACACAAACATTTACCAGTAGTGGGAATCGAACCCACGACCTCCGGCGCACACAGCAGGTTCGCTACCACTACGCCATTCGGTCGTCAAATTTGAGATGATAAATTCCTACTAACGGGATACTTTCCTTGTTCCTGATATGCACTGCAAAGGTCTGGAACAGACTCCCAGACACTATCTTTCCCAACTCTTCACAACTTGGTTGCAACACACTCTTGATTAGAAGAATCAACAGTGAATAGGCATTTCCTGGGCAAGCACGTTCTACCTTAGACTGTATCATAGCTTTCCATCAGGTGTGATCACAGTCAAGAGCATATTGTTAAAAAGAAAACTTTACCTGCATTATAATCGCAAACACCATTCCAAAGGCTAAGTACGATCGTAGGGGGCTCACTGCAAACCATATCAAGGACGAAAGCAAAAACGACACAAGCCAACCAAATGCCGCTGCTATCATGATGATAATGCGCACCGGGTCGTTTGCAATCGTCAGCGCAAACATCGCAAACGGAGGCCCGAAGGCTAGTAGAGAGCAACTGAAAAACTCTGCGAGAGTCATCTTCAGCTTGGATTTTTTTAGGAAGGAATGAAATCTTAATCCTGTGTCCCCTGTTTATAGCTGCACTTATCTCTACACTTATAAACAATATTTACAAAGAGCTTTTGTTGTCTTAGTCATGATTAAATTGTTGAAAACTTTAAAAAAAGTATGTATGTAGGTGTTTTGAAATGAAAATTAATTAATTATGAAATCTCGCAAAGTGCAACAAACCATAGAGTCACAGAGTACATTATATATACGGGAATAGGCTTGTTGAAAAAATATCGATGCATCGATATATTCGATATTTTTAATTCGATAAATCGATATTTTTTGCCGATATATTGTTAACCGATAAATCGATATATCGATATAAAATATCCAATATCGAAAATTGTATCAAAAACGATATTTTTATTTTATTTATGGTCTTGGCCAGTCTTGGCTTGGAAGTGCCTCCACATCTGTATGTAATTTTGTATGTATGTAGGTATGTTGTCTAATAAAAAAGAATAACTATAAAAATACCTTCGTTTCTATTGAGATATTTGTACATTGAAATAATTTACATTTTGCATAAAAATTAATATTGTTATTATTGCGCTAGGTTAAGCTAAATACACTGTTATTTTAAAACCACAATATTTTTTTAAAATTTTGCCGATATATCGACATATCTGTTAAAGAAATGATAAGAACGTATAAATGAGAATAAATTCTGTTTATTAACTATAAGAGAAACATAGTTTAATATTTTTTCAAAATCAACAATTCGGTTGCTAACCAACCTCTGTCACTCTAAACTTTTCATCATTTAAGTAAAGAGTTCTTTCTGAATCTTAACATCTTCGCCTGATGAAAAGTTTTTCCAACAAATTAATCAATCTTGGTTTATACAAAGGTTTGGTGAGCATATCCGCTAATTGCTCTTCAGAAGAGATTTTTCTTATTTCAATTTCACCATTTTCTACTACTTCTTTTACAAAAAGTGTCTGATCTTTATATGTTTAGTGCGTTGGTGAAATTCGTATACTTAAGGGATTATGTGCACGACGACTTAAGGACTTCCCCTTAAGGAATCACGAAGATATTCGCCTTAACTACGCGGGTCCCTAACACGTGCACTTGAAACAATGGCTAACCAATCAGCGCGCTCGTAAATATGAAAATTCTAGAAGCACGCCTCTTTAACACCCTTTTTGCTAACAAAAAATTGTGCAATGAATAGAATGACCATTTGGGTGGAGTATATTTTTAATGTAGATCTATTGTTTTGAAAACGTCTTGACCCTTTTTTTGTGGCACTAGAAAGATGTATGTATTTTACATAACCCAAATGCACCAATCGCGTACTTTCTGGAAAACTCTAATGGCGTCGAAATTTTGTATAAAAGGCCGCTGATTGGTTGGCGCAGACAGTATCAGTTCAGTTTTAGTACAGTGTTCAGTTCAATACAGTTCGAAGTGAGTTCAAATTGGAAAATAAGTGTACAGTGAAATCGGTGTTCGGAAAGTGAGAGTGCAGTGAAAATAGTGAAAATCAGTGGAAAATTAGTGAAAAGTGAAACGTAATTAATTCTGTGTAAAGTACGTATAAAGTCCCGTAAATAATTCGTTAGTACAGTTGTAAATCAGGACAATAAATAGTGTAAAGTATATATCAGTGGTTCTTATTGATCGGACATTAATTAATCTCTCATTGTTGGGGTGAGATCGATAACCCTAGGAAAGCTATCCCCGACATTGTATGGTCCTTCGAGAAGCCGGATATAGGAGAATTTTCTGAGGACTAATATTGTATGGTCCTTTGAAGAAACCGAATAAAGGAAGATTCTGTAAGAACTAAGCGCGGGTTATCGAGAATCAGGAAAATGCCGATAACACGGTCTCAAGCTGACTTTGTGGAAAATGATGTTCCGGTTATTGAGAGCCACTCCGGCGGTGTGAGAAGTACTGCTTCAAGACCTACCGCCACGAGCAGCGTGAGGGGTGCGCTAGGCGCCTCAAGACCGGCTGCTACTCAAGACAGCGGTGTGAGGGACTCCGTCTCAAGACCTACTGCTGCAACAAGCCGCGACGCAATAGCGGCCTCTCCCGAAGATACACGCTGTACTACGACATGCGGGACAACTACGTCCGCGGAAATTACTACGGAAAATACGGCGCCTTCTAACGTCACGGCTAAGCCAATAAGGGACTCCGGGCAGGCGAGGTCGGCAAAGTCACGTCGCTCTGAGTCAGGAAAACTGAGAAAACTGAAAGAAGCTGAATTAAAGGAAAAACTGGCCGCCTTGAAGTTAGAAGAGATCCGAGCATCTATCGCTCTCACTCGAGCACAGTTGGAAAAACATCGTGCTGCCGCTACAGACGAAGAGGACTTAGCGTCGGCATCGGAAAATGAAAATGAAAATGAATATGAAGAGGAACGTTCTAGCCGCGTATATGAATGGCTGGAGGGACAACCGGAAAAAGGAAATGAAAAACCAGGTGAGGCGGAAAATGAAGGACGAGGACAGGGCGCTCGTAGTCGTGACGACGGGAAATGTGAACCCCAGGAAAATGAAGACGGGGCTCGCAGTTGTGACGGCGGGAAATGCGAGCACCGGGAACAGGGACCCCGGCCTGCGCGTCAGCCACCTAGCGTGGATGTAACCTCACTGGCAGCGGCTCTCACTCAGGCAGTAAGGACGGCGAGAGACGCACCCAAGTACCTCCAGGAGCTGCCGGTATTCAACGGGCAATCCAGCAGCTGGCTAACGTTTCGCGCTGCATATGAAGAAACCGAAGGGTTATTCTCGAAAACGGAAAATGTGTCAAGATTGCGTCGTAGTGTCAAAGGCGCAGCGCACGAAGCTATCAGTAGCTTACTCATCAGTTCTCCAGATCCGAAGACTATCATGGAAGCTCTGGAAAGAAGATTTGGAAGACCTGATGCACTGGCGATAAGTGAAATACAGAAAATGAAATCGCTCGGAAAATTAAGTGACAATCCTCGTGACTTGTGTATATTCGCGAACAAAGTATCGAATATTATAGCTATACTGGAAGCTTTGAAGAAAACTCAATACCTGTATAATCCAGAGTTAGTGAAAGCCACACTAGAAAAGTTGACACCTATTTTGAGAAAAGCGTGGTACGACTACTCTGCAAAAGAAAATGAGGACATTCCGGATTTGAAGCGCCTTGCAAAATTTTTAAATGAAGAAGCGGATAAGTGTGGGGCGTACGCACAGCCAGAAGATTTCTCAGAGTATAAAGAGAGAAATATGAAAAAGAAAACCGAATATACTTACTCCACGAAAAATAATAATAATACGAGTAAAGAACAATGTCCTGTCTGTAAACTTGATCATCGGTTACCAGAGTGTAAACGCTTCCGTGACGTCGACACAAATGAACGCTGGGAAATTGTGAAAAAACATCGTGTGTGTTTTCAGTGCCTACGAAGTACACATCGAAGATCTACGTGTAGAGCCAAGAAGTGTGGTCAAGATGGCTGTTACATGGCACATCACCGACTTTTACATCATAAAAGGAAGGAAACGTCACCACCAACTTCACCACTACCTTCACCACCGGTCGTCGCCGAAGTCACGTCATCAGTGGAAATCGTGAAAAACGTCGAGAATAGAAGTCGACAAGCTTACTTGAAAATCGCACCTGTCACACTGACGGGGCCAACCGGTGCGCGCGTCGATACCTACGCACTGATGGACGACGGGAGTACTGTTACACTGATTGACCAGAACTTAGCGGAAATATTGGAGCTCGACGGCCCGCAGGATCCTATGTGGGTGCAAGGACTTAATGAAATTGTGAAACACGATAAAAGCCAGCGTGTGGACGTCAGGATACGCGGAAAGTTCAGCGATAAAGAATTCACTTTACGAAACGCCCGCACAGTACAACGCCTTATGTTTACGAAACAAAACATCGAACGAAGAGATCTACGGGGGTGTGTTCACCTACAAGAAATCGAGGATAAGTTGATATACAAGAATGAAAACCCGAAAATACTCATCGGTCAAGATAACTGGGAGTTATTAGTAGCATTCGAGATTCGTACTGGTCGTCAAGACCAACCGGTAGCATCGAATACACGTCTGGGATGGGTGCTTCACGGATGTCGCACGTCATATCACGAAAATGTCGCATTTTGTGGCCACACTATACTCAAGGAACGAGATGGAAATATGGAAAACATGATGAAAGAATTTTTTGACTTGGAAGCTCTCGGTGTCGAGCCTAAAAAGCAGAAAAACGACCCAGAAGAACGCGCTATGAAAATTTTAAATGAAAATAGTAAGAGATTACCCGATGGCCGCTTCGAGACTTCGTTACTATGGAAACAAGATGACTTCGTTATACCTAACAACTACGATGACGCCTTCAAGCGATTGAAAACTCTAGAGAAGAAATTAGACCGCGATCCGGGTCTCAAGGCGAAATACGAAGAAAGAATGGAGAATCTACTTAAATCCGGATACGCCGTCGAGGCACTAGCGCCTGCGAAACCGGGAAAAACGTGGTACTTACCGCACTTTGCTGTGTGTAACCCATCGAAGCCGAAGATACGACTTGTACACGATGCAGCTGCAAGGTCACAAGGATGGAGTCTGAACGACATGCTACTCTCAGGACCTGACCTGCTGCAATCGCTGCCGGGAGTCATCATGCGGTTCCGACAGCATGCCTACGCGATCTCAGCCGATATAAAGGAAATGTTTATGCAGATTAAAATACGTGAAGAAGACAGAGACGCGCTGAGATTTCTATGGCGGGGAGAAAGCAGAGGCGACGTAAGACCCAAGGAGTACCAGATGACATCGGTAATCTTCGGAGCTACATCATCACCGTGCACGGCGCTGTACATAAAAAATAGAAATGCAGAAGAATTTGAAGCGACCTACCCGAGAGCCGCCAAGGAAATAAAGAAGAATCATTATATGGATGACTTCATATCAAGCTTCCCGAGTAAAGAAGAAGCAATACAAGTATCGAAAGACGTCGACTATGTACATCGACAAGCTGGGTTCGTGCTACGAGGATGGGTGTCAAACGATCCGTCTGTGTTGCGTCACTTTAACACAGACACCGGGGCCGAAACCGTACCTATAGGAGGTGTCAACACTGAGAAGACTCTCGGCCTACTATGGGAGGTGGAAAAGGATTGCATCGGCTTCCGGCTGAACATAGAGAAAACACCACGCGAAGTTCTCGAACAGGCACGACCACCAACGAAAAGAGAAGCTTTAAGTGTTATTATGTCACTCTTCGATCCTCTAGATTTGGTTTCGCCGCTCACCACTCCGGCGAAGAGGCTTATGCAAGAAACATGGAGATATGGAACCGGGTGGGATGAACCGATCCCCGAAGAGCTGCAACCGCGATGGTCGTCATGGCTGAACAATCTACGAGCAATAGAAAGTCTACACATCCCACGGTGTTATAATGTTGGATCGTCGGTCGTCGAGAGACAGCTACACGTGTTCGTCGATGCAAGTCAAGGAGCTTACTCAACCGCGATTTACATACGTATGGAACGAACAGTCGGAACTACGCATGTTGCTCTAGCTGCCGCGAAGAGTCGTGTGGCACCACTGAAACCCACCTCTATACCCCGCCTAGAACTACAAGCTGCGTTGCTAGGGGCGCGCCTAGCTAAACGAACCGTAGAAGAACACGAATTCGAATTCACAAAAATAATCTTTTGGACGGATTCACGCACTGTACTCGCATGGATAAGATCAGGACCGCGCGCTTTCAAAACATTCGTAGCGCACCGGCTAGCAGAAATAGAAGAATTAACGAAAGTGAGTCAGTGGCGGTGGGTTCCGACTAAAGATAATGTAGCTGACGACGCGACCAGAGAAACGCCGAGCAACTTCAACGCGGATCACAGGTGGTTTCATGGACCCATATTCCTCAGAAAATCAGAAGAAGAATGGCCGCGCGAAGAAAAAATTATCCCGGAGAAAACTGGTGAAGAGCGATGCTGTGTAGCGCGTGAAGCCACAATTACACCATACTTACCAAAGATCGAAAATATTTCCAAGTGGCAAACACTAGTAAGAGCGACTGCACGTGTGCTACAATTTCTCGTTTTGTGTAGACCCGGAAAATATGTAACGGCTGCAGCAAAAAGAAAACATACGAAATCGAACCCTAAGGACGATTCTAATTGGATAATGGGCCGAAAAATCAAAAGGATTCAAGTAAGAATGGAAAAAACGAAACACCGGGCCGGACAACGAAGTGCGCGTCGTGGACGTGACGACAAGCAATGGACAAGTACTGAAGAGACCGAGCAAGAAGATCGTCGTGCTACCGGTAGATTAGTTGCACTCTGCAACTGGCGGGGAGAAATGTGCACGACGACTTAAGGACTTCCCCTTAAGGAATCACGAAGATATTCGCCTTAACTACGCGGGTCCCTAACACGTGCACTTGAAACAATGGCTAACCAATCAGCGCGCTCGTAAATATGAAAATTCTAGAAGCACGCCTCTTTAACACCCTTTTTGCTAACAAAAAATTGTGCAATGAATAGAATGACCATTTGGGTGGAGTATATTTTTAATGTAGATCTATTGTTTTGAAAACGTCTTGACCCTTTTTTTGTGGCACTAGAAAGATGTATGTATTTTACATAACCCAAATGCACCAATCGCGTACTTTCTGGAAAACTCTAATGGCGTCGAAATTTTGTATAAAAGGCCGCTGATTGGTTGGCGCAGACAGTATCAGTTCAGTTTTAGTACAGTGTTCAGTTCAATACAGTTCGAAGTGAGTTCAAATTGGAAAATAAGTGTACAGTGAAATCGGTGTTCGGAAAGTGAGAGTGCAGTGAAAATAGTGAAAATCAGTGGAAAATTAGTGAAAAGTGAAACGTAATTAATTCTGTGTAAAGTACGTATAAAGTCCCGTAAATAATTCGTTAGTACAGTTGTAAATCAGGACAATAAATAGTGTAAAGTATATATCAGTGGTTCTTATTGATCGGACATTAATTAATCTCTCATTGTTGGGGTGAGATCGATAACCCTAGGAAAGCTATCCCCGACAGATTACTTGCGAGCTTTATGGCTGACTCATTGTCAATATAAGACTGGAACAGTAGCAATTTCTTCTATTATTCCTATCAGCCTTCGAAGCCATAAAATCTCTCTTGTTGTTTCACTGGCGGCCACAACCTCAGCTTCAGTACTTGAAATAGCTACACTAGCTTGTCGAATACTTCTCCAGGATATAAATCCACCAGCATACATACAAATCATTCCTGTTGTGGAACGCCCTGTATTTTGATCCCCACCATGATCTGCGTCACTATAGCATGTAAGGCCCTTTTGTTGCCCTTTATATTCGATACCCCAATCTAGTGTGCCCTTTAAGTAGCGGAATATTCGCTTTACTCTAGCGACATCTTCTTTTCTAGGATTCTCTAGATATCGAGAGGCAACTCCAACAGCATAAGCTATATCTGGTCTAGTCAGGGCCGTCTTAGCACATTTGCCGCCTGTAGGCTATTCAAATTTTGCCGCCCCCTCAACCCATCCCATCCGGCTTCACCTCAGCCGTTTTTTTTTTGGCCTGGCCTGAAGATATAGTATTAGGAGGTGTGGTCCCACCCACACCTATGTCGCAAACAGTCTTACATCCGAACCTGTCGTCGGTTCTCGTCGGATGTCGTCAATTGTATATGCGGTAGTCGTCATTTGTCGTCGAACCGATGACTTGACGACAAGCTCGAATACATAAAAATGTCGCAGACTGTTTTCGACATGGGTGTAAGACGACCAATATTATTACATATACCTAACACAATAATAATAATGATAAAATATACACTAAATAAAAATGCAATTGGTTAATTATGATTAATATTTTTATTGAGATCAATTAATTTACTTACACTAAATGATATTGTTAAGTTTTCATTTGGTTAATTTTTGTTAATATCGAGTTGAGATCAATTATCTAAATATACTTTATATTAAATTCCTTGAGGCTTTTAAATTGACTTTTTGCGGGATTTCATTGCCGCAAAATCATCTATAATATCTTCAAAAGACAATTTATTCATTACCTACATCGGTTTCAATGGATAAAAGTGCCAGTGCATTTAGCTTATCTTGGCTTAAAGCGGATCTGAGGTAATTTTTGACCCGCTTTAAGCAAGAAAAGCTTCTTTCACCCGAAAAATTTGTAGCGGGTATGCATAACGCTATACGGATTGCTATTTCTAAATTGGGATACACCACCTCTAAATTCTGTTTTTTTAAAAACGAAGATAGATTCTGAAGTGATTTGGATTCCGGTTTATTTAAAATCTGTGATGAGATGAAGCCTTTCCAGTGAATGATTTCTTGCACTATATCCGTTTCTATGTCGTTAGGATATGTTTGTTCTAACGAAAGTGCTTTTTCGGTGAGGGCCGATGTGGGGCCGATTGAGCCGCGCGCGGTTAGCGCGGTCTTTGCTGCCGCTCCGCCGCCGCCCCGGCCCGCGCTATTATTAGGGTTTTGATTTCAGCCAGAAACTATTAATTTTTTTTTTGGCGAATTTTGTTCCATCTGGATTTGTTTTAATCTTAAAAACCCATTTACTTGGTATGGCCTTTCGGTTTTTAGGTAGATCTACCATTTTCCAAGTCTCATATTCTTCAAGTGACTTCAGCTCACTTTACATTGCTTTCAACCATTCAGCCTTTTCAGGACTATCCATGGCTTGTTTATATGTCTTAGGTTCACCTAAAACATCTACAACAGTCGACATAATATAATCATCGAATCGTACTGGTGGTCTTAAAGCAGTTCTATCCCGCAAAATTCTTGTCTCAGGAAGTTCTTCATCATCAGAATCAGTAAGAGAGTCAGGAGTAACATATGATTCATTTGACTCGTCTTCATTTTGAATGATGACTTCATCTTCTCTTGAAATATTCGGCATAGTTGGAGTAATTCCTCCGAAACCTGATTCCTGAGGAGTATTTAATGTTTGAGGCATACTTGAACCAACATCATCACTATGTTTTATATCCTCCCTTGCATCAAACATTGGTCTTATAGAGTTATTAATTCCAGTGTTTGGAAAGTGAATCTCTATCTCAGTCTTTGAACCTTGTTCATCTGCCTCTGATTCATCTGAATCTAACCCAGTGGATTTAATAATTGATTCATTGAATGTAACATCTCTTGATCTTATTAACTTTAAATCAATAATCTTTATCCGTCATCACCATCATAGCCAATGAGTATACATTTTTCCGCTTTCTTGGATAGTTTTGTTCGCTTAACTTTTGGTATGTGAGCATAACATTCACTTCCAATTATTCTCAAATGTTTAATGGATGGTTTCTTACCAAACCACAACTCATATGGTGATTTTCCTTCTATAGAAGTCGGACCAGGGGGCTGATTGTGTAACTTTTTACGATGAAATGGTATTCCTTGACCATCAAAGTAAAATATTCCTTAAGTGTATCAGTTTAAAGTCACAAATTCATTACAACCGATTTCAACATGGAGCGTTATGGAGCGTATCGTACATACCTCAACGTATAAGAACGCATACACAAAATTGAGCTCTAATTCAATTTTTTTATGGTTTATTTTACTTTGATGCCGACGGCCATCAAATGAATACCATTTCATCGTAAAAAGTTACACAATCAGGGGGCAGTTCTGTTCAAAACATAAACAGCGGTGTTCACAAGTTCTGACCAGCATGCGAGAGGAAGTTCTTGATGAGCATGCATCATTGTACGTGCGGCTTCAACTATAGTTCTATTATCTCTTTTACAACACCCATTTTGTTCTGGTGTATAAGGCATAGTCAAACGTTGCGTGATGCCATGTGATTTCAAAATGTTCTCTACAGCCTCATTATGGAACTCTCCGCCATTATCGCTGAGAATTGTTTTAATATCGTGACCAGCAGTTTTTGTTTCTTTTATCATTTGTATAAGTTTATCTTTGACTTCAAACTTATTTTTAATAAAATAAACTTGTCGATATTTACTGAAATCATCTTTAAAAAGTACAAAATACCGAAACTTACTGAACGAATTGGGAAAGGGACCACAAACATCTGTATGTATCAACTGTCCGGGTGCTTCAGCTCGTACTCTTGTACCGAATTTACGTCTGTGTGATTTGCCATAATTATACACATCCAGTACATAACTCGGAATCCAGTTTGCCTTTTATGCCAAATTCCCTTTCGATCAATTGTTTAACATGTCTTTTATTCTGGTGACAAAATCGTTCGTGATAAAGTTGTAGGATGTTATCATTAGATAAACGATTCTCTTTCCGATATAAAGACGCTCTTCTCTAGTTTATCTTGAGCAGCAAGAACAGAAAAAAGATTTTTCTTTATTCCTGGAACATACCATTAGCCTTATATTCTTCTTCTTTCCATGAACGTCAGCTATTAAATCCACTGTGCCTTTACCAATAGCTTGGGTTGTAGCACAATTTGCAGTTGTAACCGATTGGTTGTTCGTGAAATACTGAAACGTAGAAAATATATCATTGCGCCCAGTGACATGACTGGTTGCTCCATTATCTACATACCAGTTCTCAAAATCTCCTCCAATGGTATTAACTGATTCATTAGTTTCAACCTGCATTAGTGAAAGCGTAAAGTTTGCATCTTTAGCTTGACTTGTCGATGGATTTTGTGGTTTAGGAGGTTTACCATCCGCTATCCACTTCCGGCATTGTTTGACCTTGTGTCCAGTACGTCCACAATACCCGCATTGTTTTATTTTATTTGTTTTCTTCTGTACAACTAGTGCTTCAGTATTTTCTTCTTTATTTAAAAGAGATTTTTCATATGCACATAATTGAGCTGTCAAATTATCGATATTTCGCTCCTTTTTAGTCATAAGCATCCAACTAGATTTGAATGTAAAATAACTTTTCTCAGGTAACGTTTCTATGACTTTGCAAATAAGTAAGATGTCTGGTCTGGTAGGTCATAATATTTTCCTTTCTGCACACCATCTTCATTTTCAGACTTTAGCAGTTCTGTTTTAAGCTCATGCCATAGATTTTTAAGTTTCGATATATGGGTTGACATATCATGCGATGGATCTTTACGATAGCTAAAGAAACTGTAGCATAATGTATAGCTTTTATCCTCAGATGTGCCATCAAATAAAGTATGCAATTCATCCCAAACCTGTTTAGCAGTTGAGAATGTCATGACTTTTTGTAGAGTAGCATCTGACATATTAGCCATTAAAATAAACATTGCAGAATTATTCGTCTCGTTATACGCTTTCAAAGCTTTTTGATAAGAAGCAATAGCTTCTGCTGATGCTTTGCTGTCTGGTTCTTTTGGTTCTTTTAGATTGCCATTTATAGCATCTGTCGCGACACGCGAAGTTAATAACTCTATGGTAAGAAACACTGATCTGTTATAATGTAGTTACTCTGTGATCTATGGCACAGGAGGTGCAGATAGATCTGTGACCGGTGGCGCTTGCTTGAATCTGTCAACCGGGCCGTACTTAGTTAATTTATCTTTCTTGTCTCTGGATTCAAGTTATAGACAAGATGTGGTCTTGGGCTATTTTACTGACCAATCCGGAAGCGAATAGCGAGAGCTATCGTCGCCAGCCAATGGCGGGTGACGTAGTACATTTCCGGGACGCTTCTGTACCGAGCGCTTCCGCCCAGTTTAGCTGAAGGGATAACCGAAAGTTCATTTATTCTCCCTGCGCGGTCAGCAGAGTTAAGGCGCTCCCCGTAGGGGGTCAGAGCGCATCGGGTCTAAGTGCTTTGCCTGCATATCTCAGTAAGTACGTTGACTATACCTTTCATATCCTTAGCTTGTATTATCCAAGTCTTTATTGGCAAGTAAGTCCGTTTGACTATGCATTTAATAATAGCAGTTAATGTTATCTGAGTGCCTATGTGTTGCTAGGTGCCCAGCTAATGTTCTAGTGAATACTTATTGGTTTAATTATTCTCTAATTCCCGTAAATTCACCATGTTGGTCCGATAGGTTTATGACGTCATCAGCTATCCTTTTGCCTCTTTGAGATTGAGTCGGTATTGTTGGATTCATGGAAGCTGATAAGCGGCAGCGGCTTCACGAGGCGGCGTATTACTACTGCATTAGGTAAAGTCCTCGAGTGTGAGGCAGGGCAGTATTACTATGCTATACGACAGGCTTCGTCTCGAGGAACCACGTTATACGGGCTCCTCAGCATGAATTTGTCCTCAGTAATATCTGAGACGGTCACATGATCGTATAGACATATCCAAGAGAGTGACGACTCCTTAAAACCACCGTCGAGGACGTGGTACCAAGAGAGCTCCATGCTGTTAGCATGAGAAGGTGGTACACCTATGCGTGATACACGCAGGCTTACCCTTGGTGGCTCATCTCTAAGAGTTCTTGTATAGTCACGTACTGGCGGTCGCTCGGTGTCACCCCATGGGGGTCGATGCTGAGCGATCGTTTAATAAATTCCAGAATGTGCGCTCTGCTGGAGGGCCCACGGGTGGGACGCAGTCCAGTGGGCAGCAGACAGACGGTATGAGCGGAGTCAAGCATGCGTCGGTCACGCACACACACGGCGGAGAGTATAGCGGAGAGTTCAACCTAGGCAAAATGCGAAGCAGAATACAAGTAAGCGATTACTATTTAATACACTGTTGACGATCAGCTATACGATTCGAGCTCATCAAAGATAGGTGGTCGTCACAGCATCTAATGCTCCAGTAGTACCTCTTAGCATTAACATTACCTTGCAGCGCCATGTTGTCCAATTATCTTTACCTTCTAAACGACCAATATCAATTTTGAAGCTCGTAGACGAAGCCCATGGAGACGACATTTTGATAGGATTTGTTAGAATTTTAAAGAAATTGTCGCTTTCTTATTTCAACTTTGCATAAATTCACTTTCTTTTTTATTTAAGCTCTGCTACCATGTTAAAGAAATGATAATAAGAACGTATTACACGAGACTAATTCTGTTTATTAATATTATAACTATATAAAAAAACATAGTTTAATATCTTTCCAAAATCAACAACAACTCGGTTGCTAACCAACCTCTGTCATTCTAAACTTTTCATCATATAAGTAAAGAGTTCTTTCTGAATCTTAACAATATCGATAATTTTTCCGCGATATATCAATGCCAATATTGATTTTTTTTTAAATATCGATGTATCGATATATCGATATTTTTTTTCACTTTCGACATCCTTACCATAGAGTAAAATAATACTCGTAACCACAACCAGTGTTGCCAGGTGAAATTTTTACTTTACCCCGGGCCTGGTCTCAATTTACCGTAGAATCTATGTTATATAAAAAATTTACCCAAAATGATTTTTTTCGTTCTTTACAAATAAAACAACATATTATTTATTCTTAGTAGGTATTTTATTATTCGCACATAACAATAAAAGTATCCTCTGCATCACTATCTATTTTGTCATACATGCTATTATTGTCCAACATTGTTTTTGAAGGAGTGAAGTTAACATAAGACTTATGAAATTTTTTACAATAATTAATACAATCAAAACACTCGCACGAAAAGAAAGAGCAAACAATAAAATAAGCCGTAAATAAGCTTGAGGGAATGGGCGCGTTCGGAAACGAAATAGTTCAGTTATTTTTTTATTGATATTGATTGTCTTACCCCAAAAAATACCCTAGGAAAATTCATATCCTAAAAATTACCTTTCTCGATTATTTTTACTCTAAATATAGGGTAAATTACCCTAAGTTGGTATCAGTGATGAAACCAGCAGCCACCACCAACAAAGATGAGCCAACAGCCACAGACCACATAGCGACCACGTGGTCTGTGGCCACCACAACCATGAGACACCAGCAGCCGGCAGAATTTAGTGGCATAGAGCATAGATTATAATAGATTGTTATAATCTATGGCATAGAGTATATCACAGAGCAAGGAGTATATTGTTTTGTGGTCTGTGCAGCAGTGTGACCGTTTCGAAATTGGCGAATCTGCCAAACACTGGCACAAAAATCTGCCAACTCAATTCTGAACTGTATGGTACTGTACAAGTGCAGTTATTGTACAAGCAGTGATAGCCTAGTGATTTTGACGTCGCGTCGGAATATAAGGTGCCAGCTTACAACGTAACATTTCCAACTAATTAAATCATACTAAAATAAGTAAACACACATAAAATCATGAGTGTTTTCGTTTTGTTTGAAAGATAATAAGAATTATCTTTCAAGTGGCCGAATGTGGCAAAATTTCCTTGAAAATCTGCCACATTCGGCCACTTTCTTAAATCGTCGGCATATTATATTCTATAAATATTATATATTGAAAAACACCCAGACACTGGAAAACATTCATGCTCATCACACAAACATTTATCAGAAGTGGGAATCGAACCCACGACCTCCGACGCATACGGCAGTTTCACTGCTGCTACGCCATTCGGTCGTCAAAAGTCGGGCAGTTGTGAAACAACAACAAAAGTCATGCTTATATTTTATTTAAATACAAAGGCACTGTAACATCGGTTCAGCTTATTAATACTGTTCCCAAACATAAGACAATGGTGTTTATTCTGTTGTACAAAATCACTAACTTAAAATTGGCGAGTTTAAGTTTAGACTCGCCAATTTTAGTTTTTCTAAACTCATGACGCATTCGGCAGTCACGTCGAACTAAATATGGAGATGATTTGGAGTCTCCAAAGACTCGCTAAACCTGACGTTTGGGTTGAATAGTAAGTGCTGCCATTTATAATAGCAAAAACTCCACAAACGTTGTTTTTTATTTTCCCCAATTGTAATAAAAATATTTTTTGCGAAATGTATGGAAATTAGTTACGTAAAATACAAAGGTAATAGTTTAATTGATTTATTTTGGTCCAATCACCCTAAGAAATTCCGAAAGTTGATATATGTTTAATTTATCGTCTGATTTGTCTATGTCCAAGCATAGACAAACAAGCAATTATTATTTGTCTATAATTATTATAGTTATTATTATAGTCTATGCTCATGAATTGGTTGGTCACTTGCTAGAGAGTATAGTGTTCTGTGGTCACAGGTCACTGTTCTGACCGTTTTGGCGGGAGTTTTATAACCTTTTAACTTTTTACCTACACTTTTTTCGATTTGCCTAGCACCGTGCTCAGAATACGGATTCTGAGTCACCGTGATTACATCAAGAAAGTACATAATGAATACAGAGCGCCGGAAAAGGGCTAATAAAAAACAACAGGAGCTTCTCATGGAGAAGCTCCATGCTAATATAGAAATAGCGAGGGGTAAGTCCTACAAGTCCGTGTAAATATAAATGTATATGCTATCTATCTTCCACATTTCATTTTCAAAGTTCCAAACTTCCAAATCAATTGTAGCATGAAAGAGTAACAAACATCTAAACTCACAACTTTCATATTTTATAACATTACCAACTGACTTGGCAATCGTTGTTTTGCCATACATATATCGTGCCCACTGGTGGTTTAAAAAATAAGCCTACAGCCTTCCTCAGTAAATGGGCTATGTAACAGTGCAAAAACTTTTCAAATCAGACCAGATGTTCCTGAGATTAGTGTGTTCAAACAGACAAACTAACAAACTCTTCAGCTTTATAATATTAGCTTTATAATTAAGGTTATCCCATTAAGATGATTATATTACAATAAATACAAGCAAATCACCACGTTTTTCGCACTCAAATCTTAAGATGAAGCCAACGAAAAATAATATTAATAATTTACTCTAAGAGAAAACCAAGATATAATTAAAATATTTCGTGTATTTGTCTTTAAGCAAGTGTTAGGCAGACACCTTAAATTTAATCGGCACCTCCCGAGGTCCTCTCTTATTTTAAAGAATTTTAGATTGAAATCTCTTAATTTAAACATATATCGCGTACAACGGAATAGCTTTTGTTCTCTAAAATCTAAATTGAATAGTTTAGCGCTGTCAAATTATATTTTAGATTAGAGCTGTCATTTAGGGGTGTAACAGAATGTCACATCTCTCTAAGTCTTATTTTGGCGATTTTTAGCGATTTTTAGTTTAGAGATTGGCAACAGAATAAGCACCAATGTATTGTTATAACCACAGTAAAGAACGAGAGAAAACCATAGATTACATATAATTCTATGGAGAAAACTGGAGAAAACACTGACTGAGAGTCGTGAGTTTAGACCAAAGACATTGTACTATAACAAGACTGAGCACTATGATGAAAAAAACGGTCCGCGTGAGAGGGCACCTCAGGTAGGGTGTCCCTTTTGAATTTAAGGTGACCATGATGAAAAAAAATCACAGGACAAATTATTTTTAAAAACGATTGTGTATATATTAATATAACATGTATCTAGATGCTTGTGCACCCACTGATTGACTGCAGACTCATTTATCACTTCACCCGGGAATTTCGAATCATATTTTTTACACAAACCAACTCCTGACAATATCATACACAATAAAAAATTAAATATCCAATTTGGTGCAGTCAATCGGAAGTTAAGGTATGTGCTTACACTTAAACATGGGAGATTTATTTTTATTATAATAGTAGACTATTATTATACATCTGCAATTAAAGTCCTACTACAAGAAAAATCTTTGATCTACGTAATTCATGGTTACCCTACAGAATAGCAGTGAACAAACCGCCATCTTACTTTTAGTAATACCAGTCCCAAGGACATTAATACTACTTTTACTCAAAAATAATATTTTTTTAATACAACGAAATCATTATCATTTAAAATAATTATAATAACTGTAGAAACTTATTAAAATAAGTTTCAGAGTTTATAGATGTTTCGTTTTGTTATATTATAAAAAAACAAAAATAAAAAATCTACCATTTCTACCAAACCTAATATTTAGTTGAGATGGCAAGATGTCAGACAAGGACACGACGACCAAATCTATCCGTCTCGCTCAGGACCGCTTTTAGCTAGCTACTGCTTGTAAGATAATAGCTCCTCTAAATTTGTACTCATAAGTGTCAATTTAGCTTAGCAAGAATGGTTAGTACTCAATCTTGTTAGTGTACAATATCTTTGGTTTAGACACATACCCACAAACATAGTTATGGACACAAACATGGACAGGCCACGTCTACAAAATAAGCGCGACTATTTTTAATCTGTAAAGTGGCGCATCAGAGGGAGTCATATGGTAGCATGGTAGGTACCATGTAGGTACTTAAGGTACCTACGTCATTCAGTACACGAACATTTATCATCAAATCTTGGCGCTTATCATGGCGCCGCATGTCACGCAAGGCTAATCATTATCTCTATGAGACAGAGGTATTAAAAAAACTATAAATATATACGGGACATTTTAGACATCGCAATCTAGCCCCAAAGTAAGCCATAGCTTGTGATAACTTGATAAGGGTACTAGATAACTGATAAATATAAATACATACTAATATACATAAATACAATACAGTGTGAGTCTTTATAATGTGCACATATTGAAATGAGGAAAACTATGCTTAATTTTATCGACGGAAAACGGATTAAAAAAAATCTATTTTTTTTTTGAATTTTTAAAATTTTTGTTCGCTAAGTACCCTTGTAGACCAGGGTAGATACCTACCTTTAAAAATAATAAAAAGTGAAATTAAATAATAGTAGGATGAAACCGATTAGGAAAGGAGGAGAATATTATAAAAATTAAAGGAAAAATAATTTACGGTCGATCTGAGGTCGGGAAGGGGGTGGGGGTGAGTTTTTAAGGGTAAAAAACGGTTTTTCTCAATTTCCGACAAAACTAAAAGTCATATGGAAAAGTCAAATGACAAAGTTGTAGGTAATAAAAAGATCTAAAACTTTTGTATTTACACTTTTTTCACATAATCTCAAAATTTATGTGAAAAATTCAAAAAACCAAGTTTTTGGTGAAAACTTACCTTTTTATATCCCAAATACGCTGTAATTTATTTGATTAAAAATATTTATTTTTTTCACCTTATTTTGAATTAATATCGAAAAAGCACCCTAATTTTCAATCGAAAATTCACCCGTCAAAATATCAGCTTTTTTCAAAAAGTTGGTATGTTTTCTTTCCTTGAAATCTCTACTTTCCGATGGTGAAAAAAAAAATACATGTTACTATAGTAAAACTTCTCGAAAAAAACTCGAATTCGAAAATTTTTTTTTAATTATTATATACAATTTTGAGCCATTTATTACAATTTACACTATAATTACTCGAAAAACGTACGATTACATGTTACATTGATAAAAAAAATTGCAAATCAAAATATACTTCAATAATTAACAAACAAATAAGTTAATAAAATTATTATTTAATCACAAAACATCTACAATATTTGGAGAAAATTGTCGAATCTTCTTTAGATTTTTGCATTTTCTGAGAATGTTAGAATTGAGTTATAAGCATGCAATTTTTACCATTATGTAACTAATACGATGAGGAATAATTTAAAGTAATAAAAAAGGCACACAATGGGGCCATTTTATTGAGAAATTTTACGATTATTGTAAAAATTGGTGAAAAAAAAAAAACAGAAATTTTATTAAAAACACGTGTATTTTCCATTGAGGGTAATTTTTTTCCACAATTTTCATTTCATGAGAACGGACCATTACTTCCAATCATTAATAAGCTTGATTCATCGTGATAGATCATTTAGTTTAAAAGTTACACCGTTTTGTGTTGAGAAACATGTAGAACCTGTTTTAAGTGATTAATTTGTATTTGTTATAATAATTTGAATATGTGTCATGCGTATATAGAACATAAGGATGACATGTAAAAATCCCTTCCCTTCAATAAAAAACACTGCGTACCTACATTTTGTTTACACAAGGGTCATAGTAGCGAAAAAAAATTTTAAAAATTCCAAAAAAAAATTTAAAAAATTTTTAGATTTTTTTTAATACGTTTTCCGTCGATTAAATTAGGCATAGTTTCCCTCATTTCAACATGTACACATTGGTTCCGCCAGATTAATTATCTGTTATTGTTCGCAACGCTCTGACGTGTGGTGTGCCCAGTGCGTGTGAGAGAGACAAGCATCACGATTCACGGGCCAATACTGTGCGTTGCTAGTGCAGGGTGTGAACCCCGACGTGAAAAAGACAATATGGCGAATGACAGCAGCGCCGAGAATATGCGCTCGCGACTAAAAAGACTGTTTACTGGTGTAACCTATTCAATTTAATAATAAATACAAGTTTCAACGTTATTTAGTGTTTGGTGTGGACTTCCTTACCTATGCATCCGCCCAAACAGTTATGAAAATATTAAACTATAACAATTTGGTGCAATTCCCGTCCTTATCTCCCATACCTTAAAGTACCCACGCGAAAGTGAGACAACGCGTCATGTGAAACTTCAAATCATGAAGTTAGTTGGCAATCGAACACCGCACGCTTCGTATATCGGGCTTGCAAATCATGTGCGAAATCAAATATACAACGGTCAAGTGAACTATAAATTAACCCAAAGTTGATATATCATACTATAAATAAAAACTATGCCATAACGGGACATTTTGCCCACATAATATATTAAATTACAGTGAAAGTGTTGTGTTGCGTCGACAGAAGAAAAGCTGAGGTGTCCGGGAAAACGTGAGTAGGTACTTTCCTATTTTATACTCAATTCCTACCCCTTTTGCTAGATAGCACCAATTATTAGCTTCTTTATAATATAACCTAAAGAGATACAGTCCGCTTATAAAGATTGTAACATAAATTAACATGGCGCGACCACACATTATGAAGACTCACACTGTTTAAGTTTATAACTTATTATTTTTGCAGTAGAGTTTTTTAATTTCTTTTAATTAATCTTGTTACCCGTGTGAGTCCGCATGTGACTCACTAAGTTATTCCTCTGTGTACATTTATAACTACATAAAAGGCAGTCTTCATATGTCTTACTAAACTAGAACTATATATAAAAGTATGCTTACATATCGTACAAGTATTTAAGGCTTTTCACCAGTGTGAGTTCTTGTATGCCTCGTCAAAGTACTTTTATGTGCACATTCATAATTACAAAACTTACAAGCATAAGGCTTTTCACCAGTGTGAGTCCTCATATGACTCACTAAATTACTGTCCTGTGCACACTTATAACTACATAACGTACAGGAATAAGGCTTTTCAACAGTGTGAGTTCTTGTATGCCTCGTCAAAGAACTTTTGTCTGCACACTTATAACTACATAACTTACAAACATAAGGCTTTTCACCAGTGTGCGTCCTCATGTGACTCACTAAATTACTGTCCTGTGCACACTTATAACTACATAACTTACAAGAGTAAGGCTTTTCACCAGTGTGAGTCCTAATATGAGACACTAAATCATTTTTCTGTGCACACTTATAACTACATAACTTACAGGAATAAGGCTTTTAACCAGTGTGAGTTCTTGTATGCCTCGTCAAAGAACTTTTATCTGAACACTTATAACTACATAACTTACAAGCATAAGGCTTTTCACCAGTGTGCGTCCTCATGTGACTCACTAAATTACTGTCCTGTGCACACTTATAACTACATAACTTACAGGAATAAGGCTTTTCACCAGTGTGAGTTCTTGTATGCCTCGTCAAAGACCTTTTATCTGCACACTTATAACAACATAACTTACAAGCATAAGGCATTTCACCAGTGTGAGTCCTCATGTGTCTCACTAAATCGCTATTACATGCACTCTTATAACTACATAACTTACAAGCATAAGGCTTTTCACCCGTGTGAGTCCTCATATGACTCACTAAATGACTTTTCCGTGAACACTTGTAACTACATAACTTACAAGCATAAGGCTTTTCACCAGTGTGAGTCCTCATATGACTCACTAAATTACTGTCCCGTGCACACTTATAACTACATAACTTACAAAAGTAAGGCTTTTCACCAGTGTGAGTCCTCATATGACTCACTAAATTACTGTCCTGTGCACACTTATAACTACATAACTTACAGGAATAAGGCTTTTCACCAGTGTGAGTTCTTGTATGCCTCGTCAAAGACCTTTTATCTGCACACATATAACTACATAACTTACAAGCATAAGGCATTTCACCAGTGTGAGTCCTCATGTGTCTCACTAAATCGCTATTACATGCACTCTTATAACTACATAACTTACAAGCATAAGGCTTTTCACCCGTGTGAGTCCTCATATGACTCACTAAATGACTTTTCCGTGAACACTTGTAACTACATAACTTACAAGCATAAGGCTTTTCACAAGTGTGAGTCCTCATATGACTCACTAAATTACTGTCCCGTGCACACTTATAACTACATAACTTACAAGAGTAAGGCTTTTCACCAGTGTGAGTCCTCATATGACTCACTAAATTACTGTCCTGTGCACACTTATAACTACATAACTTACAGGAATAAGGCTTTTCACCAGTGTGAGTTCTTGTATGCCTCGTCAAAGACCTTTTATCTGCACACTTATAACTACATAACTTACAAGCATAAGGCATTTCACCAGTGTGAGTCCTCATGTGTCTCACTAAATCGCTATTACATGCACTCTTATAACTACATAACTTACAAGCATAAGGCTTTTCACCCGTGTGAGTCCTCATATGACTCACTAAATGACTTTTCCGTGAACACTTGTAACTACATAACTTACAAGCATAAGGCTTTTCACCAGTGTGAGTCCTCATATGACTCACTAAATGACTGTTCATGGCAAACTTGTAACTACATAACTTACAGGAATAAGGCTTTTCACCAGTGTGAGTCCTAATATGACACACTAAATCACTTTTCTGTGCACACTTGTAACTACATACATAACTTACAGGAATAAGGTTTACTGTGAGTCTGGATGTGATTTACGAGGGCACTCTTTCGTGCAAACATACTTTGACAAACGTCACAGATAAAAGATTTGTTCTGAGAGTGTATGTGATGTCTGTTTCCTGATGAAGATGGCTCAGCTTCACTCAGTTCTGATGCAGCAGGCTCGTTGTGTGAGGCAGCGACTTCACTCTCATTAGCTGCGCGATGCTGGGCGTCTTCAGAAGCAGTACAAGTATTCAGAGTATCACAAGAACCGACAGCTTGTCGTGTGTGCGTCGGTGATCTATCTCGTATTGATACAAGCGAATCAGGATTTTTGAAGATGTCATACAACTTAACCACGCAATGTCTGATGATTGTTTCTGGTTCGTCGTCGCTGTCGGATGGTCGGTTGTGTGACGCGCTCCTGTGCACGAGTGCTCGTTCCCTTCGCTGGGTTGTGTCGGCTTCTTCAGTCACGCGCGCTTTGTTTTCTATTTTGGTCACAAGTCCTGTGGACAAAGGAGCGACTGAAACAAAACATTTCTCTCACTAAACAATAAACGTCCTCAGTAACTACTCGTTATTATGCAGCCATGCAAACTTATATTGGGACTTCTCAATGTGCACTATAAATTGCGAGAATCGTTCAGTAATTCATACTTGAATATTTCAATATATCAAAAGCAAAATACTTGCTCTTATGTAATGCTTGTTTGTTTGTTCAACATCTTCACACAATTGCTTTATTTCAATTGTTTCACAGAAAGTATTATTTATGTACATTGTTAAACAATGCTGTGATTTACTTCAGTTTTTCATACCCTAAATGGCAAAATAACTTTTGCCAGGCCAGCTACTAATATAATATGATATTGAAACAATTCCTTACCTTCAGAGTACAACATTTCCATCTCTTCATCGAACTCTGTTTTAACTACATCATCATTCTCCTCTGATGTTGTCTGTTTGTCATCAACACATGACGGCACAAAGTCACAGGGGTCTGAAGTCTCTGGTGACGTCACAAAGTCCCTTTCAAGTTGCTTCTGTTCACGGTTGATGAGCTCCACATGCCTCATTGTTATCTGAAACAGGTTCTCTGTTGAATCAAGCATCAAACACACAGAGCAACAGAAACAGGAACGAGAAATTTAGGATTCTTTTGCCGGTGTTGGTGGCAATAGGGAAATTTCCTCCAGGCAGATGTTATGCCTGGGGACCGCTTGTGATCCGAGCGTGTGACGTCAGAACTTCTATATATAGCTCGCTCGTCGAAAGCTCCGTCAGCGTGTGCTAGGATACTGGTTACGCCATCTATCGTCAGCTATCAAAGACCGCTACAATCACTCCCCTCTGAGACTGTCGAGTCGTGTGTCGTCGTTGCCCGCGTGGGGCATTTATGTGCGTCAACAGCGTGCAGCATCGTGGAAGTGTGCGTCAGCGATACCGGGTTGACTTCGTGGACTGCGAGCCGGCGAGGTGTGAGTGACCTTCGAACCGGGAGTCCGATGAATGCGGCCGCGCGATCAGTGAGTCGATCGGCGGTGACGTGTCGGTGACCAGTGAGTCGGTCGGCGAAGACTGGGAGTCTGGTGAGGAATGAGGTTTGCGGTTGCTTCTTCGATATTGTAGCGGTTGAATGCAGTTGCTGATGGTTCGGTTGCGGTTGCGGTCGTTGTGACTTCGGTGTTCTTTCTGTTGATGTGCGCCCTCTGGTGGTGAATGGTGATATCACGTCGGGCGGCACCAGTTTGCCGGTGTTGGTGGCAATAAGGAAATTTCCCTCCAGGCAGATGTTATGCCTGGGGACCGCTTGTGATCCGAGCGTGTGACGTCAGAACTTCTATATATAGCACGCTCGTTGAAAGCTCCGTCAGCAGACGCGCTCGACTGCCGTCGTGCGCACACGTATTGCGCCGGCGTTCGGGCCCGTAGTTTCGGTTCGGCGACTGCCTCACCCGAAACTCAATTGCCTTCACGGTTGGTGTTGGGAACAACACGTCACCTTCGTCGACGTCCGGCTACCGACTTGCCACCAGCGGCATCACCGGTGGTCGGGCCCGGCGAGGTGTTGGCGTGCCCACACCGCCGCTCGGGCCACGCCTGAGGCAGCTCCGCCACGCGTGCTACCGTCCGCGTTCGAAGCCACGCGCCGTGTGTGAGTACGAAGCCGCGCTCCGAGCGTGTGTACGCGATCTCGCGAACCGCGCCCGTGCGCGCCTCGAGCCACCATGCCACGCCCACGACCCGCACAGACCTCTGCGGAGACGCAGCGACGCGCGACTCGTCCGCGCCCGCTGCGACGCAAAGTCTTCGTGCGGTCGACCGCTAGCCCCGGCCTACTCGACGCTGTTCGGTCGCTCGCGGCCGACCGCGCCAACACGGCCGCAACACCGGGACCATCACAAGGAGCGGGGGAGGAGCGCTTTGAAGCGAGCCCCCTCGTCCTCTCCCCGGCGCTGTCACCTGCGCCTTCAATGCCGTGGCTGGAGGCCGTAGGACAAACACCGACGGCCTCAAGCGCGCCGACACCGGCCGTGGCCTCCGTGCCGCCCGCCGCGTCGACCGCGCCGAGACCCACCGCGCCGCCGCTTACTGCGTCGGTACCGGCTGCGCTGCTGCCCGCCGCGCCGGTACCCCGATCGCTTTCGCCGCGCTACCCCGCGCCGAATCCGCCGCTGCCTGCCATCCCTGTGGGACGCTTTCCCTCCCCGCCTCAGGGTCGAGCAGGAGCCCCGCAGATGACCGCCACGCCGCCAAGTATGCCACGTCTCTCGCCCGGCTCGCCGATGGAGACGTCGACGAGTCCGACGTACGCGGCCACAGCCGCAAACGCGGCTAAAAGACCATGCCGGCCGCGCACTCCGCCGGCCAACACCGCCTCTGGCTCCATCACCACAACGACGCCCGCCGCCGCCGTGTCGACCGCCCATGCCGCGTCGACCTCCGCCGCCGCCAACGCTGCTGCCTCCGCTCCCGCGAAGAAACCGGCCGCCCGCTACCGTCCACTCGTTGTCGAGGTTTTACCGGACTGGCCGACGCACTTCCGGGAGCTGAAAAAGATCCTCGGACACGCTCCGAACGGGCGCCGAACGGGCGCCTATGGCAGGGGTGTCCGCTTCATTCCAAAGTCGGACCAGGAGTTCCGCGCCATCCAGCGCTATCTAACACAGCTGGAAAGCGTCGCGGGACTCTCCTGGTTTTGCTACTCGCTGCCCGCCGAGCGCAGCGTTAAGGTGGCGATCCGCGGCCTGCCGGCCAACACCGTGCCGGCGGACGTTGAACAAGAGCTGCGCGAGCTCGCGTACGTCCCGGAGCACGTGCGCACGATCCCCGCACGCCCGGGCAGACCGGGATGTCTTATGTTCGCGCAGCTGCAGCGGACACCGGACGTCGTCCCGGGCATTTATGAGGTGCGCGAGCTCCTCTGCATGCCCGGGATCACCATCGAAGCGTGGCGCGGCCGCAGAGGCCCCGCGCAGTGCCACCGGTGCCAACAGTTCCGGCACTCCTCGCACAACTGCCACCGTCCGGTGGCCTGCGTTTGCTGTGGGGAGCGTCACCCTGCCCGGGACTGTCCGCGCCCCCGAGAAGAGCCGCCGACGTGTGCCAACTGTGGAGGCGCGCACACGGCCAACCACGCGGCCTGCCCCGTGTACCGCAAGGAGTCGCGGAACCGCCGGGCGGGCACCGTCGCGCGTACCTCCACAACGGCACGCACTACCACCTCAGAGGCTGACGCGCCCGGCTCGCTCATGGCTGCCGCCAACCAGCCACAGCAGCAGCCAGGCTCCAAGCGCCGCCGACGCCGGCGTGGCAAGCGCGCGGGCTTGCGCCAAGGCGCGCCGCCCGCAACCGCGCCGCCCTCAGCCGTGCTACCCACGACAACACTAGCGCCACCCTCGGCGGTGCCGCGCCCGAAGCCGCAGCCTCCAGCGCCGCGGCCTATCTTGAAACGCCCGACGACGGCCCCTCCGGCGCCGCCCGCACAGTCCAAGACCACCGTGGTCGCTGCCCCCGAGCCCCGGGGGACGAAGGCGAAGCGCGTGGCACAGCCGCTGCCGGCATCCCAGCCGGCGCGCGGCTCCTTGGACCACAGGATGACCCGCATCATCGGCAACTTGCACCAGGTTCTGATGGCGATCCAAGAGCAGCGAGATCCCATCCCGTTGCTCGTGGCGTGCATCACGGAGCTCCTGAATGGGTGAAGAGCTCCGGATCGCCTTCTGGAACGCCGACGGGCTTTCTTCGCAGAAAGCCCGTCTTCTCAAGAACCTGCTCTCTCAGCGTCGAGTGGACATCGGCCTGATCAACGAGACTCACCTCAGACCAGTAGACAAGTTGAAGGTTTCCGGATACTATGTCTACCGGGAGGACCACACCTCGCCGATCGGGACTGCTTACCGGGGACTAGCAGTTTTGGTCCGTCGGAACGTCATCCACCAGCTGCTGCCTGTACCGCAACTACAGACGTCGTACGCCCTCGGCGTGGAGGTCTGCGTCGACCGCCAGCCCACCCGTGTGTTCGCCTTCTACAAGCCCCCGACGAATCGACTCGCAGTGGCCGATGTCCGCACCCTGCTGGACTCGCCGCTGCCCACGATCATCGCTGGGGACTTCAACGCGAAACACACGGCGTGGAACTCCAACATCGTGACCCCGGATGGCAGACGCCTCCTGGACGATGCAGACCGCCATGGCTACGAGGTGCTAGGGCCAGAGGTCCCGACGCACTACCCGTACTGCGCAGCGCTCACACCAGACGTCATCGACATCGCTGTTACACGCGGCCTCGCCGCGATGCCGTCGATAGACGTCTTGGATGACCACCTCATCTCCGACCACCAACCTGTCCTCTTGACGCTGAAGAGCGTGCCGATGATGACCACGCTACCTTCTCCGAGACATCGCCAGGACTGGCGAGCTTTCGCCGACTACATGGCGGAGCACACGCCGTCCTTCCGAGTGGAGAGTCCCGCGGATGTCGACCGACTCGCAACGGACCTCAGCGCGACCATGTCCAGCGCGCTTCGAGAGTCCAGGCTCGACGCGGCATCCACTCGCAGGCCCCCCCAGCTCCCGGCCTTCATCCAGGCGATGATCGAGGAGAAGAGGAAGCTGCGACGGCAATGGCAAGCCCGGCGGTGCCCGATCATGAAGACGCGGCTCAACGCTCTGGCCGCCAAGATCTCGGAAGCGCTGGAAACAGTCTCCCTAGAGTCTTGGCATCGCACCATCGAGCGAGCCGGCGACGACTGGTCCGGCCTCCACCGCCTCTGCCGCCACCTCTCCGGGAAGCCTACTCCGATTAGGCCTCTTCTGGCCGGTGACGGAACCCCACGTTACCGTGCCGAAGACCGAGCGGAGATCTTCGCCGACTTCCTGGAGACGCAGTTCACACCGAACCCGACCACTGATGTGCAGCACGTTGATACCATCGAGCGACACTTGGAGGCTTACTTCGAGTCGCCGATAGCGCCGACGGAAGACCCAGTCGTGTTTTCCCCTGGGCAGGTCCACCGGATGACTCGGCGGACTAAGCTACGGAAAGCGCCCGGTCCCGACCGCATCACCAACGAAGCCCTGCGCCATCTACCACAGCGATCTATCGCGGCGATGGCGCGGTTATTCAACGGCATCCTCCGCACCGGGCACTTCCCGAGTTCGTGGAAGCTCGGCCGAGTCATCATGATACCGAAACAGGGGAAGAACATTCTGCTGCCTGGGAGCTACCGTCCCATCACGCTGCTGTCGACGATATCGAAAGTCTTCGAGAAGTTGCTGCTGCTGCACATCACGCCCCACCTTCAGCCACGCGACGAGCAGTTCGGCTTCCGTGCCGAACACTCCACCACGCTCCAAGTCACGAGAGTACTGCACCACCTCGCTGCCGCTTATAATAAGCGGGAGCATTCTGTTGCGGTATTCCTGGACATGGAGAAGGCGTTTGATCGCGTCTGGCATGCCGGCCTCGTCTACAAGCTGTCCACGTCTACTACTCCACGTCGAGTAGTCAAGACTGTGGCCACCTTTCTGCAAGACAGACGTTTTCAAGTGGCGGTTGAAAACGTGCTGTCCGCGGAGCGACCCATCCGTGCCGGCGTACCCCAGGGAAGCTGCCTGTCGCCCGTCTGCTACAGCAGATACACGGACGACATCCCAGTGGTCGGCGGCGCCATGCTGGCGCTGTACGCCGACGACGCTGCATTCGTCACCACCTCGCTGAATGCCCCACACGCAGCCATCAAGATGCAGCGTGCACTGGACGCACTTCCCACATGGCTGAAGGACTGGAGACTGAAGGTCAACGTGGCGAAGACTCAGGCGATCTCCATCGGGCGGACCGCCACCCTGCCGCCCCGGGTGTCGCTCTTGGGAGAACCTGTCGAATGGACCCCGACGGCTAAATACCTCGGCGTGACCATCGACAGGAAGCTCTCGATGCGACCCCACGTGAAGAACGTGGTAGCGCAGTCGCGCGCCATGCGAGGCCTCCTACGCCCCGTGCTGGCATCCCACCTGCCTCTCCGTGCGAAGCTGTGCCTGTACAAGGCATACGTCCGCACGCGACTCACCTACGCGGCCCCAGCCTGGTTCGCGCTGGTCAGCGAGCCGGGCCGCAAGTCGCTGCGGGCGCAGCAGTCGCTCGCGCTCCGCACCATCACCGGAGCGCCACGCTTCGTGCGGAACCAGGTCATCTCCAGGGACCTGCAAATGGAGAGCCTCGACGACCACGTTCGCCGCCTGAGCACCTCTATGTTCGCGCGCGCCGACGGAGCGCGGTCCCAGCACCTGCGGGACATCGCGCCATACCATCGGCGGCCGCCGGATATCAGGGGTTTGCCACGTGACCTGACGTCGGCATAGACCTACCTACACCGCTTCCTCGCCGCTGGCTGACGGGCACCCTCCGGAACATCACTGGCGGGCACGACCTCGCTGAGCGGCGGGTTGCAAGCACCACCGGACTTACTCTCACTCCGCTGCGCTCGCTGATCGCTCGCGATTCCGCGGGCTCGAACCGCAGCGCGGCGGAGTTCACGGACAAGACACCACGGACCAGCAATGGTCCCACCAAGTGCCCCGCCTGTAGTTGCAGGCGGCGCCGATACCACTGAAGGGGGCCATCGCCCCGAACAGTTACCCCGGGACCCGCAAGGGTCCGCGTGGACGACCCGGATGCTCCGTCAGCGTGTGCTAGGGTACTGGTTACGCCATCTATCGTCAGCTATCGAAGACCGCTACAATTCCCTTGGGATTTGTGGAGCCTCAGGTAGAATATAAAGTATAAATAAGTCAGCGTTTAAATCATTTTGACGTGACAACGTCTTATAAATCGATACAGCCGGTTGCACGCACGAAAAAACATGACTCATCCGGCGTTACCTCGTTCATTCGGCGTTACCGGCGTTACCTCGCGAGCGCGGAACGAGCGACAAAGAAGACGTTGTCACGTTCAGCTATCGTCAGTAAACCGACTTTACAGGCAACCAATTTTTTTTTATAAAAAAAAGCTGTTATACATATTGATATTCTTCTAATCCTTTCATTTGTATACCCATATGCTCTGCCAATCCAACAGGATTTAGAATGATGTCACACAAGTACCCATGCATTATCATCTAAACTGAACGTGAATAAAAAATTTCAGCTCAATCGGATGGAGATATCTGCTTCAAAATTGAGTTGCAAGATTCCACCAGAACAAACAAACTCGTACATTGCAAATTAAATAAAAGCCTGTAATAAATGAGTACTCACTGCTCCGTGTTGCTGCAGCAAGCCCATCATCAGGGAGCGAGCTCTCAAGCTCTGCTCTCTGAATCTACTGAAGCTCCTCAGTATGCGAGCGCACCGCACGCAGACTGTCGCCTGCAGGTTTCCATCACATGGCTGAAACAAGGAACTTTTCATAGCATGCATGTTATGGAGACATGAAATTCAAGTATTGAACTGAGAAACTAGCAAGCACTGAAGCAGTAATGTATTGTTGTGTTTCAGTGTGCAGGCCACTGTAGCCAATCAGTTCACTGGGCAAAATGAGACCTAAGAACTGATGTCTCTGGCTGATGACTGCAATGCAATGCTTCATATGACACTGCAATGCAAAATTATGAAACATACTGCATTAAATGTATGTGCAGTGTACACTCTCTACATAAAGTTAACATCATTCTAACATATATAACACAACTGTGAATGATGTCATGAACTTATAAACTTACAGGTTGTGTGAATGATGTCATGAACTTATAAACTTACAGGTTGTCCTGTCAGTGTGACGTACGCCTCTCGCAGGTCCTGTCTGCTCATCAGCAGCAGCTCCGCGTGGGTGTGCAGGCACGTCATGCAGACCTGCAAGAGTGCTACTAGTTACTGCACCTTGTCAATTGTAACAATTAAATAAATAATCTGATCTCTGTGGAGAGTTCCACAGCTGCTGGACACATGCTGCAAAAATGTGTGTGCAAACACAGGTGCACGATAGACAAATAGAGATATTATTCCTCTGTCTCATAATCCGATGGAAACACAGCTCCAACACCACTAGAGAGACATTGGGCACATGACCATCGGATTAATGATCTCTTGTGATCTGCAGTCAAACATGCCTACCACTAGACCAATGAGACAGTTACAACAACAACAGCTAATAAGGAAGATGACAATATGAACAAGTTACCAGCACTGGTGAAGGAACAGCGCCCGCGCAGAGTTGCCTGGAGCCACTTTCAGTCACAGACATGTGGTCAGCACAGAAGTGCCACGAGCAGACCACTGCAGAGTCTGGCAGGCTAATGTCTGGCAGGCCGAGGGCTACGAGCCAAGCCGTGCGCAGACGCTCTTCACTGGGAAACCTGGATATTACCACAACATGCTATATTATGCAATAAAATAAATAGTACACAACAATAATTATAGGGCGAATTAATATAAAAACAGAAATAAATATGGAATCCAACACACAAGGCGGGACCGCTACCTATTACGACAATCAGCAAAACACTTCCATTCACAATTTTTGACCTTTAAAACCAAAAACAATGATATAGAAAATCTCATCATGTAGATGTTGTGGCCAGATCTTAGAATTGACCATTTTGTATTCAATGTTTTTTCTTGGTCTCAATATTTGGCCTTTGGCCTCTTTACTCAAGGCAGTCAAAACCATGGCCCCGCCCTACAAACAGCAGGCCCCTGGTCAAACCTCAAATAGCGTACTCAGTACTCACTCGTGGAAAGATACATCGGGCTCTTCAGCTGAGGACGCTGCGCGGGAACTGTTACTGCACGAGGGCACGCTGCACGTCTTGAGCATGCTTGTTTGTTTCAGGTGCGAAGTTAGCTTATCGATAGGTGGGATATTTGAGGGGTATAGAATCAAAGGCAGCTTTATCCACACTTGGGCTGTAATAAACTATGAATGTCATTTTATTGTTAGTAAAGATTCAAATACGTTAGGAAAACCTTTTGGTATCAAAAGTAGCTAAAACCTACAGAAATCTCGTGACAAAAAGTGGGATTAGAAACAAAAATAGCTATATCCCCTTTGTTTAGAATCAAAAACAGCTTAAATTGCGGTTGACCAATCAGAGTCCTTTAATTCCGTTTTTTCAAAATGGCGTTTCCTTAGTAAAACGTGCATCTGCGTCTGCTGATTTTTACAGTTTTAAACAGTTTTTATGGAGAAAAAAGTTATCAAACTCTATGAAAAAGTGAAATTGAAGAGTCAGTAACAGAAGCTACACCTGGGAGAGGAAGAAAACGCAAAAGAGAGCCGGAGAAATGGAAGGCGAACAGGGCGAAAATTGATAGGTAAGTTCAGACTAGTGATGTGCGCATTGTAATGCAAATTCGATAAAATCTTAATATTATGTTACATAGCTTTTCATATTTAAAATTTAGGAACTGAATTTTCTTTTAAAGTTTCAATATTTTTATATAATTTTTTGGCTGTATAACTTAAAAACTAATTTACGGTACGGATAAAAATGGTAATTTCATTGGTAAAAACTTATTAAAACGTCATATTTATATTTATTTGCATATTGTTCGTAGGTACTCATCATAATTATTTTATCATTCTGATACCGGTGTTCCCAAAAGTATTTGTCAAAAAGGAAAAAAAAGCAGAAATGATACAGCCGATGAAAATTTCGAAAGGTACAGATGTTAAACCACTAAAGCTCAGAGATGTAAGAAACCTACTTCAAAAGCACTATGGTGAAAACTGGAAGGAACTACCTAATTTGGAATATTATAAAAATGTTATAAACGTAGACGAAAAAGAAATACAGCTTTTAGAAGAGAACGGCGAAGATGAAAATTGTGACGTGGAAGAAGATTCTTGTGAAAGGGTTGAGGTGGATGTTACGTTAAGGGTATAATAGTAATTATAACCACCTCTCTCGAAATAATCTTACTATTGCTTGATTACCGACTAATAAAGTTGATATTATGTGTATATTTTGTTTCCATAATTCGTATATTTAGGAACTATTCGTTTAGGCATGAAATAGCTTTGCCGATACATTTTAATAATTATTATTGAAATAATTTTAATATACAGATAGTCAAGTTACTACAATCGGTCAAATTTCTTTATCCGATATCTTTCATTCATCATACACGCATCATTATTTCACAAAACCCTACTACAATAATTTTTTTGTTTGATTCTGGAAAAAGTATTATTTTTCGAAACATTATTTATTACACAATACACATTTTTCGAAATTGTGATGTTATGCTGTATGTCGGCAAAAGGCCGTGAATTAATTATCTTTAGTGTTTTATTGTTATGGTAGGGCCAACACTACGTTACAATACGTTGTGACGTCATCGCTGCAAATGTTGCAAACAAAAGCAGCTACATCCAAAGTTGTCGGAATCAAAGATAGCTAAATCCAATACTTGGTATCAAAAGCAGCTATCTCCAGGACAATTTATTTAAAAAGACCGCCATACCATCGTTTTACAATATTTTTGAGTTGGTAAACCTGATGCTTTTGTACAAATGCATCCAGCCAAACAATAATCTTTACGGTGTTGCCAAAAAAAAATTCAATTATAGTTTTTTTCTTATTGTGGAAAATAGTTATAAACGAATTTAGCTGCCTTTGATTCTATACCCCTCATTTGCCAAATCAATGATTGCTACTTGCGATCATCAACGAAATGATTGGAGTCTGGACTCAGAGTCTGGACTTCTGGAGACGGGAAAACGAAGCGAAAATTGAAAAACAAAACAATCAATCCCCAAAATAATAATTAAGCTAGGTAGTAGGCACAGAAGACAGAACACATATACTCTGGTAGTAAGTACCTACCTACGTATTTACCTGTAGGTAGGTACTTAAAATCAATGAAACCCAGTGTTGCCAGGTGAAGTTTTCACACGTAGTGATTATATACTCTTTGGTTTTTTGGAAAGCGCGGGAACGGTCGAAGAGTAAAGGCGCGTTTTTATAACAAATTTTCAAGAAATTTAATAATATCGCTTATAGTGTACTAAAATTAGTAAAAATTGCATTCCGGTGCCCCCATAATGAGGGGCGCCAAGTTAAAACGTAAAAAAGAGTCGTCACCGTCTCATGAATCGGTGTCGTCTTCGAGTGACTTTGAAGATGATGATGAGAAGTACAAACCGTTCAGAATCCAGAACTTTACTCGCAAATATTTAGACAACGGCCGTGCAGAGGAATACATAGTTTTCCTTTCATCTATTATTCCGGAAAAGACTATTGGAGAACATGAAAAACTCGCCATATCATCGGCTTTAAGACAGTTATTAGTGTTAATGGTGTGAAGTACCTAAAACCCATCAACAAGTACAAAATTGGAATCGTATTTGATTTAGCAATCAATGCTAACGTATTTTTAAATAATGACAAATGCCACAAAAATGTCAACATGAAACCTAGTATTCCAGCTGCTTCGACGGAGATCACGGGTGTCATAAGGGGGGTTCCTCTTGGACTTTCCAACAAAAAGATTTTTTCACTATTGCCTTCAACAAATGTAATTCAAGTCAGACGACTTATGTCAAGGGTAACTATAAATGATAGAATCGAATACAAACCGACAGCAACAGTGGCTGTGACTTTTGCAGTGACCCAGCTACCGGACTATGTTCATTTGGATTCATGGAGACACGAGGTGAGTGCTTTTATTCCTCCAATCAAGCAGTGTCTGCAGTGTTTGAAGTATGGACACATTGCAAAATTCTGTAAAAACTCAGTGAAGTGCTCCATTTGCTCAGAAAATCACAATTTTAAAAATTGTTCAGTTGACAAAATAAATGCAAAATGTATTAATTGCGATGGGAATCATATAGCAGTTTCAGGTGAATGCCCCATTAAAAAGCAGAAAATTAATGAAAATAATATGAAGACAAGATCTGTAACATATGCAGAATTATTTAATAAAAAATCTTTTCCAAAATTAACAACAAATGACCCTTACAAACAACTACAAAATGTATTAAAATCTGATATTTTTTTGAATTTACTTGTAGAATCGATTGTCAAAATTGTATCATCTAAAACAGACAATAACCCTATTAGTTCGAATAATGTGAAAAATATTCTTCTCGAAACGTTCAGTAAAAAAACTCAACAACAACACAAAACTCAACAGTTCAATTTAAAAAATTAATGGTTATGTAAATATAGTTCAATGGAATGCTCAGAGCTTACTAAGTAATCGACATATTTTATCTCAGTTTCTTTATGAAAATGACATCCCAACAAAAACATTATCATGTATAGTGTTGCCAGACGAGTATATGGCTCACACTGTCAAAAAGTTATCAGATCTCATGTAGGGCAAGACTTCTGACTTTATACACCCTTAAATACAAGCTCTAACTTCACAAACTCTACACTTTAGTTACAATAATGTCTTGGCCGTTTGGCTACCGTCACATGGGCGTAAAGTGAAAAATGTATCCCACCAAAATCATTTTCCTGATTTCAAATTTTGATTTAACAGAACTTACAGAGTACTGAAAAGTAAATAAATTTTTGATTTTACGCCCAATGTAACGGTAGCCAAACGGTCAAGACATTATTGTAACTAAAGTGTAGAGTTTGTGAAGTTAGAGCTTGTATTTAAGGGTGTATAAAGTCAGAAGTCTTGCCCTACATGAGATCTGATAACTTTTTGACAGTGTGAGCCATATACTCGTCTGGCAACACTATACATGATAATGTTTTTGTTGGGATTTCATTTCTTTTTGTAAGTTTTTTAAAACAATGTTTTTTATTAACTTAATTTTTCTTTTTTTTGTGTATTTCTTGCACTTCAAGTGCGCCGCTTTTCACAGCCCACTCTCTAATATGTTTGTATTACGAGTAGATACGTACTTTGCTTAGAAGTATATTCTGAAAATTTAAAAAACTTGTAGTGGATTTAAAGTTAGTAGTTTTGGCCTACCGAAAGTGAAACTAATTTTACATTTATCAAGATAAAATGATAATTAAAAGTAATGTATAGATCCAAATTTCTATTTTTACCTATTAAAACACAAAGTCAGATACAAATGAAAGTTTGGATGTTTGTTACTCAATCACAACACAACCACTGAACTGATTTGGTTGAAATTTAAAGTGTAGACTGATTATATCCTGGACTAACACAGACTACTTGTTATCCATTACAAATCTACGGAAGGTATCGGTGAGATTTGTGTGTTTATTAGTTTTTAACTATTGTTTTATTTATACTTAGTCTTTATTTTCGTTGGGCGCTGAGGCGCTCTTGAAATTCAAATTTGACGCTTGACACGCTTGACAACTCATTTTGGTCACAGAGCACTGGATTCTAGGCAATGAACACGCGGAGCTCGGTACGGGAATTCGGGCTTGCCGCGTGTACTATGGTACTGGGCACACTGACGTTGGGGCGCTGTTAAAATCCACATAATTTACGCTTAACATGCCCGACGGCTAACTGTGGGTACTGGGCACTGGGCCTTGGGCACTCATCTCACCCTGGGCACTGGGAACTGAGAGCTGGGCTCGTTGGACGGGGCCTGTATGTAACTTGGGCTTGACGCGTCCGTTTGGGCACTGAGCAGGTATTTATGCGCTAAACGCTCTTCAAAATCAGAGAGATTTGACGCTTGGCACGTTCGACAGCTCAGCTGGGCACTAGGCACTCGGTTCAATGTGGGTGCTTGCCATTGAGCGCTGGATCATGGTCACTCGATATGCAGTGAAACTCGGCTTGTTAAACATGACATGCATGGAACTTGGGCTTGAAACGTGCGATATTACTGGGCACGGGGCACTGGGCACTTGGGCGCTTGGCCACTTGGGCACTGGAATCGCGCTTATAATTACCAAAAAAAATTACGTGTTTTTCCAGATGTATACTAGCAGATATCTAACATGAAATTAAGTTTGTACCTATCTATATACGTATGGGAAACCCCATACGAAATTCCAACCCCCTAATTTGATGGGTGTGGGGTGATTTACTAAAAATCCTGAAACACGTATTTAATTGTTTATTACAAAGAGTCCCTATATCAATTATGAGACCTCTAGCATCAATATTTGCCGTAGTTTCATACAAACTTCCATCCCCCCATACGAACATTCAACCCCCTATTTTGATGGATGTGGGGTGATTTACTAAAAATCCTGAAACACGTATTTAATTGTTTATTACGAAGAGTCTCTTTATCAATTTTGAGACCTCTAGCATCAATATTTGCTGTTGTTTCATACAAACTTCCATCCCCCCCATACGAACTTCCAACCCCCTAATTTGATGGATGTGGGGTGATTTACTAAAAATCCTGAAACACGTATTTAATTGTTTATTACGGAGAGTCCCTACATCAATTTTGAGACCTCTAGCATCAATATTTGCCGTAGTTTCATGCAAACTTCCACCCCCTATTTTAAGGGGTTGGGGGGTTAAATTCCCAACTTTTGGAATTTTTTTGTTAGTTGTGTACTAATTCTAGCTTACATACCAAATTTCAGCTTTCTAGGACTTCAGGAAGTACCTAGGAATTTTGATGATCATCAGTGAGTCAGTCAGTCAGTCAGTCAGTGACGAAATCTGGGTTTTTCAGATGTCAATAAAATCTAAAGTATAAGACCTGTGATATTGAAACTTTATACGTTTAATAAGTTCACCGGCGACATCATTTCCCGAGAATTTTGATTATCTGGAATAATTCCGGCCTAAGTTATAAGGGTTTAAAAATACGGCGAAACACTTTGAGAAAAGATAGGTAGTGCCCTCGCGCTTCGCTTGACTCGTCTGGCGGGGACACTACCGTGTCCCCAGATACATATTGCAATAATTTGTGAAACTTGGTTAAAACCTGAACATAGCTTCAATATAAGAGGTTATAAAATTGAAAGAAAAGATATAGGTAGCAAACATAATGGTGTTGCGCTAATTATAAATAGTAGTAGGTATATCATATACAAAAATTGATACATATTGTGATGGTGATCATCAAAACATTTGTATTAGGATTAAACTTTATGATCAAGAAATTAGTATATTGAGTTTCTTTAGTCCACCTCTTGCAAATTTTAATAAAAACACTTTTGACATGTTGATTAAAAATATTCCGAAACCATTTATCCTTGGGGGTGATCTTAATGCCCATCATACTATTTGGGGTAGTAATAGTATAAACAGTAGAGGTAGAAATCTTCTAGATGTCGTTGATGATAACAGCTTAGGTCTTCTTAGTAATGGTAAGCCAACTACTGTTGGTTCTCTCACTTGGCGTCCCAATGTTTTAGATTAATCATTGGTTTCTCCATCTCTTGCATTGACTTGCGATTGGTCATTACACGACGATCCTTTAGGAAGTTATCATTTACCTGCAATAATAAAATTAGTTGTTGGTTGTAATAGTTATGGAAATTCAGACAAAGGTAATAACTTGCCATTGTTTCCCAATTACAAAAGTGTTAATTTGGATATATTTGAAAAAGAACTTGATATAAATTTGAATTTAGGACCATTCACGAGTAATTTGCAATAAGTATGCAGATGATTTAGTTATAATAGCAATTAGACTTAATGAATCTTTAGATATACTAAAGAGGTATTTAGGTTATTTAGATTTAAATATTAACTCTAAGAAACCTAAAGTCATAGTTTTTGGCAAACGAATTCATCCTCCAGTAAAAATTTATTATAATAAAACTGAATTAACAGAGGTATCAGAGGTTAAATTCCTGGGGGTTCTCTTTATATCAGCAATATGTCATGGAATGAATATGTTGACTGCGTAGTAGCCAGAGCTTTTAAAGTTTTGAACATCTTAAAATCATTAGCCAAAACATACTGGGGTGCTGATCCTAAAATTTTAGTAAGTACTCCTTTACAAATCATTAATCAGAAGTCATTTTGAATATGGAGCATTATGCTATGCTTGCAATAAAACTTTAGTTAAAAAGTTGGAGGTCATTCAAAATACTGGTTTACGCCTTATAACAGGAGCATTTAAGACAACACCTATAAATATTTTGCAAATTGAATGTAATATAAGTACCTCCACTTGAAGTGAGATTCCATTATTTAAAAAATAGATTTTTACTTAAAATTTATTCAATAAAATCTAATAAATTATTAATTAATCTTATTAGTTCTCAATCAGTAATATCAAACAAAAATCCTTGTTCTTGCTTCATGAACTTTCTGATTATCTGCAGTTTTTTGGGTCTTTAAACATTCACAGAACAGAGATCACCTGGCCATGCTTTGAAGGAACATACCAAAGCAAGAACTATAACTGTAATATAGAAATAGATCCTTCCCTCAACTCGAAGGAGACATTTTATGAATCACTATTTAAATGGCAAAATTATAGGATATTATATACTGATGCAGCCAAGAACGAGCATTGTACTTCTGTCGCCTTCTATGATAGTAAATTAAAAGTGGGTTTTGGAGAAGGAATAGATTCTAATACATGTATTTTCTCAGCTGAAGCTTTTGCTATCTTGTCAGCATTGCAATACATTGAAAGTTGTAAAGATGAGTCTCTAAAATGGGTCATTGCCAGTGATAGTATGAGTGTACTTATGAGTAGGTACATCTATACACAATAATTGTAAGCTTCATGTTAAAACTAACTATTTAATTTACGAAATTATGAAGAAAACTTATCAACTTGAGCTGAACAGATCATATGAAATTGTTTTCATTTGGGTCCCGGCACACTGTGGAGTGTGGAGTGATTGGAAATGAAAACGTCGACTTTTTGGCAAAAACGATAAATACGTCACAGAACATCAGACAAATAAAGTCAAGTGTTGCCCTTCCTTACACTGATATCAATAAGAATTTGATATAATTATTAAGATGGAAAGTTATTGGGATGAGATGAGGAACTCCCCTGAAAATGAGCAAAAAGGATTATGGTAAAAATGCATAAATGATGATTTAAACAAAAACCCGTGGTTTTGTAATAAGAAAACTAATTATAGTAATAGAAAATATTATTCAGTCATATGTCGCCTAAGATTGGGTCATTGTCGCCTTAAGTAGGTATTATGGGTATTATAGGCATAGCCTGTTCAATCGTATTTAACAGTAATAATAATTAATCATTAATATGATTCATCTGAATGATATATTTTTAACATTAACCATTCTGTTCATCTGAATGATTTTAATCTTGTAGTTCTTTCTTTCTGTAAATTCAAATTTCTTGAACAGTGTTCAAAATATATTTGTATAAATATTTATAAGTCAACGAATTCTTCAGTAAATCCTTTAGCGAGCGCGGCACGTCTTCAACTGTCTTGAAAATATTAATCAAGTCATCAATCAGCATAAGGCGCTGAATGCCGAAAGATGAACACGAAAAAATATGTGATCCAGTGTTTGGGATTCATTTCTATTGCAAAAATTACAAGACGGAGAGTTCACTATTTTCATTTTATGTAAATGTGCAATATTAGGTACAGAAAATTCACACGAATGAATAGGCTGTATGGTCCCCGACCGTTGCCTGTCCCGAAAGGGACGAATGGAATAACAGAACTCTTTGGTTTTCACTTTACCCCGGGCGGTCTCAATTTACCCTAGAATCTATGTTACATAAAAATTTACCCAAAATTATTTTTTTCGTTCCTTAGAAATAAAACAACATATTATTCTTAGTAGGTATTTTATTATTCGCACACAATAGTATCCTCTGCATCACTATCTATTTTGTCATACATGCTATTATTGTCCAACATTGTTTTTGAAGGAGTGAAGTTAACACAAGACTTGTGAATTTTTTTACCAAAAATAATACAATCAAAACACTCGCACGGAAAGAGCAAACAATAAAATAAGCCTCGCTGTCAAATGTCAATTTGACAGATAGGGGAATTAGCTTTAAACGAGTTTTGAGGAATGGATTACTGATTTTGTATAACTTCAATAATATAAATAGATTTTAATATTCAAGGTGGTTTAATTTATTAGTTCAACAAGCTTGTGACTATTAAAGAGGGACACAAAGTAATCGGTGCGTTCACAAAACGGAATCTGTAATGGGCGCGTTCGGAAACGAAATAGTTCAGTTATTTTTTTATTGATATTGATTGTTTTACCCCAAAAAATACCCTAGGAAAATTCATACCCTAAAAATTACCCTTCTCGATTATTTTTACTCTAAATATAGGGTAAATTACCCTAAGTTGGTAGGTACCAGTGACCACAACCAACTTGCACTGACAACTGACACTTGTCAGTGTGACGACTGACAATGCTGAGTGTGACACAAAGACTACAAGACTGAGCACCATGATGAAAAAAACGGTCCGCGTGAGAGGGCACCTCAGGTAAGGAGTCCCTTTCTAATGACCATGATGAAAAAAAAATTCGCAGGACAAATTATTTTTAAAAACGATTGTGTATATACTATTATAACATGTATCTAGATGCTTGTGCTGATTTACCCACTGATTGACTGCTGACTCTACCTCTATCAAAAAATCTACCGTTTCTACCAAACCTAATATTTCGTTGAGATGGCAAGATGTCAGACAAGGACACAACGACCAAATCTATCCGTCTCGTTCAAGACCGTTTTTAGCTAGCTACTGCGTGTAAGATAATAGCTCCGCTAATCCGAAAGAAATAAGTGTCAATTTAGCTTAGCAAGAATGGTTAGTACTCAGTCTTGTTATAGTATAATGTCTTTGGTATCAAGTAGATCCAATGACTTTAGAAGTCATTGAGTAGATCATATTTCTAGGATGACGATCTGTGGTGCGAGATAGGATCCTATAATTTAAAGTAATATCGGCCTAAGATGTTATCGTACTAACTTGGAGGGGTAAGTAAAATCTCAACGGTTTCTACAAGCATCGCACTGGAACGATAAATCGTTGGACGATAATCGCGTCTTTGTTGGTAGGGTGGTATCTAGCCACGACCGAAGCCTCCCACCAGACCAGACCTGAGCTAATTTAGAAATTATAAAATTCCAAAGTGGCCCGTGGCGGGAATCGAACCCGCGACCTCCCATTACATTCCGAGCGCGCCACCACTGCGCCAGGGAGGTGCGTAAATGAATTATTGTGTTATTTTATAGATCGTCTAAAATCTCAAAATGAATGCCCCTCCACGCCTTCATACGCGTTGCAAGAGTAATGTAGTGGATGGTTCATTTTTAAATTAGATGATCTTTACACTAATTGGGTATTTGACACAGATTACTACAGATCCAGCGCACAGTAGTCAGTACTTCGGGAGTGAGGCACGCAAATGGGATACAAAACAAAAAGCCGTATCCCATTTGAGTTCGTACATGGTTAGTACGCGTAGCGAACCGCTGACCGAGTCACTGCTGCGTAATTTGTATGTGACGTTCAGAACTCGCAATTATTGATTTAAATTCGAAACACCAAACCTCAGCGAGAGTCCATCAGTGTGACCAGTCTACATTGAAATTATTTTCCCTAGATGTAAGGTATAAATTGTATGTTAGTAACAGGGCATTTGAGATTAAAATAAACCTTAATGACTGGCCTCTTGTTGAAACAACGTTTCTTTTCGGACGATATCGCGAACGGAGCTTAGCGGTAAAAGTATAACAAATTATAAGACCCAAGATTAATCGGTCCAACATCTTGCTGAAATAAAATAAGAAACGGCGTCGCCTGTTGCTCTGCATATTGAATACGGTAATTTTCTTTGATGGTGAGTGACGGTCTTTCACTTCATTTGATATAGTATTAAAATTGAAAAATGTGGCCGCCATTTTGAACTTTTTTTTCTGCCACGGTCAGATTTTGATTTTGAAAGAATTCGGTCCAAAACAAAAAAGTTCAAAATGGCGGCCAATTTTTTCCAATTTTGACACCAGATTCTTACTCAATGCTTGCTGCCACGGTCAGATTTCGATTTTGAAACAATTCGGTTCAATAACAAATAAGTTCAAAATGGCGGCCATTTTTTCAATTTTGACACCAGATTCTTTTTCAATGCTTACTGACACGGTCAAATATCAGTTTTGAAAGAATTCGGTCCAATAACAAAAAGTTCAAAATGGCAGCCACTTTTTTACATTTTGACCACAGATTATTTTTCTATGCTTACTGCCACGGTCAGATTTCGATTTTGAAAGAATTCGGTCCATTAACAAAAAAGTTCAAAATGGCGGCCACTTTTTTCAATTTTGACACCAGATTCTTACTCAGTGCTTGCTGCCACGGTCAGATTTTGATTTTGAAACAATTCGGTCCTATAACAAAAAAGTTCAAAATGGCGGCCACTTTTTTTAAATTTTGACCACGGTTCTTTCTCCAACACAGACCGTCACTTACCAGTTAGAGTACATCAAAAGAAATGACTGTCTTCAATATGTATGATGCAGATAATATAAATTCAAATGGAACCGAAGACCGTCACTCACCATCAAAAACAAATACCGTCTTCAATCTGCAGAACAACAGGCGACGCCGTTTCCCCGTTTTATTTCATCGCGGGCAGTGAGACGGCGTCGGAGGTTAAAAATATACTTAGGTACTCTTCACTAAGGAAATTGTACCTATAATACTATATTGTAGCGGGAGTTTTTTCTAAGCCACTTAAGCTAGCAACATTATCAGGCTTGCGTTAGACAGTGTTCGGACCGATAGCTGTGTGTGTGCACGCACACATACGTAAATACCGTGCGTCACTTCATGCTTCCAAAGTGTTAATCTGTATGTAGTAATCTGTGTTTCCTACATGCTTAGCAGTAAGTTTGGTCTTATGTAATTAATCCTCTTTAGATTTTAATATTTCTTTCGGTGTACGTTATTATTTTTATCCTAGCTTATAATAAAGTAAGACAATTTTTATCAAATTCAAAAGAAGAAAATACCCAATTACGATGTTTAAAAAGAGTACATATTTTTTACTTTTTAGAAAACTCTCGCTCTTTCACTTAGAAAAGAAAAATGTAGGCATTATAAAATTGTGATGTTGTTTTGCTTAGAATAAAAACAAATCTACAATCTAACACCAAATAAGGCTGCCTTTTCACCAGGGTAGAGCAAGATTTGTGCGGAATAGGGCCAAGTTTTATCAGTTAAGTATCTTTATAATAAAAATAATTTTTACAGAACAACGATAATAACCCTCAGGATATGGGCATCCGAACGATTTACGTAAACCTTTTTCGTACAAGCTCACAGTAGCGCCATCTGTTAAAATTATATACGTGGCTGCTGAGCGAACTACATCGTGACCTTGCTGTTGGTTTCAAATGAAGCATTTTTGGCACCGATAAACTGGCGACTTTATGGCGACATAGCACAGAATGTCGAGAAACTTACACAGAGCAGTTTATGAGGCTACTCCACCTAACAAAGAAACCCAAACTAGGACACAACTCTACCTAAAACTTATCAGAGATCAAGTACGACGTAACCTAAGGAAAACCTGGCACCACAGAAGATATCCAAGTGATAAAAAGGCGTTTAATGATTCCTCTCGGAATCTTAAAAACCTTATAAAAACGCATACAAACGATGGCCTACAAAATTACCTATCGGGACTAACACCTACAATTAGCACCGACTCTTCTTTATATGGAAAGCCACCAGGAAATTGAGGGGTCCTAGTTCTCATATCCCGCCAATCACAAAGCAAAACGGAACATGGGCCAGATCTGATCTGGAAAAAGCCGCAGAGTACGCGAACTACCTGGAAACTGCATTCAAACCTCATGACAGTACAGACATAGACCACTATAACGAAGTGCACTCATATCTCCAAACTCCTCTTCAGATGTGTCTTCCTCTGAATAGCTGTTCTCCAAAATAAGTTTCTAAAGCAATAAAATGTCTTAAAAAGAAAGGACCTGGCTATGATCAAACAGATGATTCATTATTTAAGAAACTGCCACATAAGGGACTTATGCTCCTGATCGTAAAATTACCGCCTGCATCAGACTAGGACATTTCCCAAGTTAGTGGAAAATAGCACAAGTTGTTATGGTCCCAAAGCCTGGGTAACCGCCACAAGAAACATCGTCATACAGGGCAATAAGTCTGCTACCAGTAATTGGAAAAGTCTTCGAAAGAATCCTACTCAACCGGCTTCCACCCCATCGTCAAGAGGTGATACCAACTCACCAATTCGGCTTTCGCTCTAGACATAATACCGTGGAGCAAATACACCGGCTAGTAGACGAAATCAGCAAAGCATTTGAAAACAAACAGTACTGCTCGGCTGTATTTTTAAATATCGGACAGGCCTTTGATAAGGTTACATAAAAGGTGCTACCAAGTTAAATGCAATGAAGAGACATCCCCTTTATTTGAAATAAAATCTGGAGTTCCTCAGGAAAGTATTCTGGGGCCTGTTCTGTACCTCTTGTTCACTGCGGACCTTTCTACAAATAAATGCACACACTGCCACATATACTGACGACACGGTTATATTGTCTGTCCATAAAAAACCCAGATACAGCCTCGTTGAACCTACAAAAACATCTTACAAAGTGGCGTATCAAAGCAAATCAGAGCAAATGCACGTAACGTTTACCCTCTGCCAACAGACTTGTCCATCCGTTAAACTCTACAATAAAGAACTGCCACAAGCGGAGGACGCAAAGTACTTGGGCATGCATCTCGACAGACGGCTAACGTGGCGTAAACACATCTGGACCAAGCGCAAACAGCTCGACATGAAGTTACGAAGTCTGTACTGGCTCATTGGCAACAAATCTCAACTAACTCCCACCAGCAAGATGGCTATTTATAAAGCTATAATTAAACCTATCTGGACATACGGTATACAACTCTGGGTCTGGGGTACAGCCAGCACAAGCATTATTGAGATTCTAGAAATATTCCAATATAAGGCCATGAGAACCATATTCAACATCCCGCCCTATATAAGTAACAAAAACATTCAAGAAGACCTCAACATAAGAACTGTTAGGCAAGAAATAGAATTACACAGTGGGAAATATCAGAAGCGACTCGCGGCTCACATAAATAGCTTGGCAAGCAGACTGGAGGGAGAGGGCAGTCTCCGCTTCTGTAGATTAAAAAGGAATAGTGTCTCCGATCTGTCCCACAGATTCTACAGCCCATAGGAAACTCCGTCAAGGGACGGATACCTTGCTCGAAGCAAGGAATGACTGCTACCAACAACCGCACGGCCCAATGTCCAACGATGACAGATTGCAGAGATACAGATTTGAAAAAGAAAAAAAATATATACTTTATATATAAGTTTATAACTTATTTTTGCAGTCAAGTTTTTTTTTAAATTAATCTTATTACCGTGTGAGTCCGCATGTGACTCACTAAGTTATTCCTTTGTGTACATTTATAACTACATAAAAGGCAGTCTTCGTATGTCTTACACTAGAACTATTTATAAAAGTATGCTTACATATCGTACAAGTATTTAAGGCTTTTCACCCGTGTGTGTTCTTGTATGCTGCGTCAAATAACTTTTAACTGCACATTTATAATTACAAAACTTACAAGCATAAGGCTTCTCACCAGTGTGGTGCCTCATGTGAATCACTAAATGACTTTTCCGTGAACACTTGTAACTACATAACTTACAAGCATAAGGCTTTTCACCAGTGTGAGTTCTTGTATGCCTCGTCAAAGCACTTTTATCTGCAGATTTATAATTACAAAACTTACAAGCATAAGGCTTTTCACCAGTGTGAGTCCTCATGTGACTCACTAAATTACTGTTCTGTGCACACTTGTAACTACATAACTTACAAGAGTAAGGCTTTTCACCCGTGTGGGTCCTCATATGACTCACTAAATGACTGTTCATGGCAAACTTGTAACAACATAACTTACAGGAATAAGGCTTTTCACCAGTGTGAGTCTTCATGTGACTCACTAAATTTCTGTTATGTGAACTCTTGTAACTACAAAACTTACAAGCATAAGGCTTTTCACCAGTGTGAGTCCTCATGTGACTCACTAAATGACTTTTCCATGAACACTTGTAACTACATAACTTACAAGCATAAGGCTTTTCACCAGTGTGAGTCCTCATGTGACTCACTAAATGACTTTTCCATGAACACTTGTAACTACATAACTTACAAGCATAAGGCTTTTCACCAGTGTGAGTCCTCGTGTGCCTCACTAAATAACTGTTCTGTGCACACTTGTAACTACATAACTTACAGGAATAAGGTTTACTGTGAGTCTGGATGTGATATACGAGGGCACTCTTTCGTGCAAACATACGTTGACAAACGTCACAGATAAAAGATTTGTTCTGAGAGTGTATGTGATGTCTGTTTCCTGATGAAGATGGCTCAGCTTCACTCAGTTCTGATGCAGCAGGCTCGTTGTGTGAGGCAGCGACTTCACTCTCATTAGCTGCGCGATGCTGGGCGTCTTCAGAAGCAGTACAAGTATTCAGAGTATCACAAGAACCGACAGCTTGTCGTGTGTGCGTCGGTGATCTATCTCGTATTGATACAAGCGAATCAGGATTTTTGAAGATGTCATACAACTTGACCACGCAATGTCTGACGATTGTTTCTGGTTCGTCGTCGCTGTCGGATGGTCGGTTGTGTGACGCGCTCCTGTGCACGAGTGCTCGTTCCCTTCGCTGGGTTGTGTCGGCTTCTTCAGTCACGCGCGCTTTGTTTTCTATTTTGGTCACAAGTCCTGTGGACAAAGGAGCGACTGAAACAAAACATTTCTCTCACTAAACAATAAACGTCCTCAGTAACTACTCGTTATTATGCAGCCATGCAAACTTATATTGGGACTTCTCAATGTGCACTATAAATTGCGAGAATCGTTCAGCAATTCAGACTTGAATATTTCAATAACAGCCAAAAACTTCAATTGCTCATATTATGTAATGCATATTTGTTTGTTCATCATCTTCACACAATTGCTTTATTTCAATTTTTTCACAGAAACTAATATTTAAGTAAAAATAAGATTGTTAAACAAATCTGAGATTTGCAAACGTTTTTTTAATTTACTGGAACAATCGTTCAAAGGAGGTTTTCTTCTTGTGTGCCTCATCAAAGTACTTGTATCTGCACTTTTATAATTACATATCGGCATATTTTATAATTACAAAACTTACAACAACAAGGCTTTTCACTGTGTCATGTGACTCACTCAGTTACTGTTCCTTGCATTCTTGTAAGTAGGTACATATCTTACAAGAGCAAGGCTTCGGCGTCTATTTATCGAGGAAAGCTATAGGCTATATCACATTACGCTATGACAATAGGAGCGAATCACCACTGAGAATGTTGCATTGCGTGCGCTGCGTACGGTTGAAGCTACGCAAAAATCATGTATATGATGGAATTGTTCTCCATTAAAAGTTGTATGCACGTGTAAATGTTTGCACGTGGAGTCGTTATAACGGGACTCGTACAAACAGCAACAGGTAGCAAAGTACTCACTAATGAACAAACGATTTGTCACTCACCTACACTCTGCGCGCAGTCCTGGCGACGAGCCAGCTCGCGGGTGTCCTCCCTGTGGACAACATCACCACATCATACTTCACAGTGTGAACTAGCTGCAGCCCTCGGCTCAGAGATCTCTCTCTCGGCTCAGCTGTGCACAGCAGCAACACCCTTCCAGCTTCCGTGTTCCCAGCCGAGACTGAATAGGCATTGTCTAGGCGAGCGCGCTCCACCCCAGACCTCATCGTTGCCGTCCATCAGGCACGATTGTAACGAACGCGCTTCCCCGTCGCACGGAGCGAGTGTAATGACAAGCGATAGAGAGCCACGATCGGCCTAAGCGTTCGTTGTGACGCAGCATCTCTTTATGACGTCATCAGAAACATAATATGATCCCCACGACGCTCGAGTGACTACCGAAAGCCCACTCGGGCTCCCCTACTATTACTATTATTACTGACGTGTCTCCTCCGTGTTCACTCTTGAGCTCGTCCAGCGCTGGGGCTTCGGTCCCGGGGGCCGCGGCCTCGTCCAGCAGCCTGGCCTGCAGCGCGATGCTGCGGTCGGAGCAGTCCGCGGCTAGCAGCGACTCCTTGCCGTCCTCAGCCGCCTCTGCAGCGACACGACAGTTACTGGTTGTAAGACTCTTCTCGCGAAGTTCGTCCGGGTAGGTGCCAGCGCGGCGTCAGTTATTGTACCGCGAAGCAGTCACGTACTGCTGTGTTTCAGTTTGTAGTTAACGAGATAACTGGCCAAAATGAGACCTAACAACTGATGTCTCATGGTGATGAGCGCAGTGCAGTGTGACGTATGATACTGCAATGCTAAATTATGGTATGCACTATATTTTACATGGCACGCAACACTTTAACATCAGGTGAACATCTTGTTCATCTCATTATTCTTTTTATTTTATTTTATTTATTGGATCCACCAACAACACTCAAGCACAACAACTACATTAATTAGCTTACAATATACATTATAATGGATACATTATACTATAGTTCGAGCATTAACAATTGGCAGACACAGATGCTTCATACATTATTATGAAAGAAAAGAAAACAGATAAAGATATAGTTGGAGTACAAAATAAAATACATTAAATTACACTAAAGACATATACATAATTACTTAATCTAATTAAAATAAATAAAATAAAATAAAAATAGCCTTTATTTCTCCGATCAACACCAGCAGTTTACAAATTATAAATAAATTTAAAGATCGGGCTGTCCTTGGACATAGGCCTCCTCTAGATTTTGCCATTTTTTCCTATCCAGTGTCCATCTGCGCCATCCCCTCGGCAAGTCATCTTCCCATCTGATTCTTGGTCGTCCTCTTGTTCTCTTACCGTCCCTAGGGTACCAGAACATAACCTGTTTGGTCCATTTTTCTTTTGGAGATCTGACTATGTGTCCAATCCAACGCCATTTTAGTCTCTTAATCTTCTTTGACACATCTGTCACACCCGTGATCTTTCTAATTTTTGTCAATCTCCACTTGTCTTTCAATCTAATGTGCAGCATGCTTCTCTCTATCCCCTGTTGGCAGACTCTTAGTTTTTGGCAGTGTGCCTTTGTCAGGCCCCATGTTTGGCATCCATAAGTAAGTATTGGCAGGATGCAAATGTTGAATACTTTGCGCTTAGTTGCCATTGGAATGTCTTTGTTCTTTAATATTTCTTTCAGAGACCAATAGCGATTCCAGGTGTTATTTACTCGCCTTTGCAGTTCTTTGTCCATCTGCAAGTCAGGTGCAATAATTTGACCTAAGTAGATGTATTCATTCACATACTCTATGGCCTGGTTGTTAACATGAATAGTTTGTTGATGTCTGTTGGTCATGACCTTTGTTTTGGTGGTGTTCATTGTCAGACCTGCTTTTTGGCTCTCTATTGCTAGTTGTTCAAGCATTTCTTGTAGAGTAACTGGATCTTCGGCAAACAATACAAGGTCATCTGCAAATCGCAAGTGTGACAGCCTACATCCATTAATGTTTAGTCCAAACCTTTCCCAGTCCAAATTTCTAAATATTTCTTCCAGTACCGCCGAAAAAAGCTTGGGAGACATAGGATCCCCCTGTCTGACGCCTTTTTGGACTTTAAATTCCTCTCCAGTTTTTTCTAATCTAACTTTTGCTGTGCTGTTGCTGTATATATTCTTTATAATCCTAATGTACTTTTTTTGTATTCCTTGATTGACCAAAGCCTTATATATGTAGTTATGAGAAAGGGAGTCGAATGCCTTATTATAATCTACAAATGAGATATAGTATGGTTTTCTGTACTCGTTATACTTTTCCACTACTTGTTTCACTACATGCATATGGTCTACTGTTGAGAAATCGGCTCTGAAACCCGCCTGTTCTCTTGGTTGTTCTGCGTCTAGTTGTTTAGTGAGTCTACTTAGGATAATTTTTGAAAAAATTTTGTAAATATTCGTCATGAGACTTATTGGTCTATAGTTGTCTATTCTGTCTTTATCACCTTTTTTATAAATCAGTATTATTGTGGATTTAGTCCATTGTTCCGGAATAACTTCGCTATCTAAGATTTCGTTAAATAGACTAGTTAATGGTTGTAGTATTGCATCCAGTGATCCTTTTAGTAGTTCGTTATTTATTCTATCTTCTCCTGGGGCTTTATCATTCTTTTGTGTTAGAATAGCTTGTTTTGTTTCACTTTCCAATATGTATGGGACTTCTTCTTCCTTGGTTGGGCTTTCGATTACTATTGGTGATTCGGATGAATTGTATAGGTTTTTGTAGAAATTAGTAGCAATTTTACTGATCGTCGATCTTTTTGATGTTGTATATTCTTTGTTTCCTTTGCTTTTCTTCTTCATTTTCGGTATCCAGGACGAATGGTCCTTAAGTTTTTTCAGTGCTCTTTTGATTCCTCCGGTTTTTTCGATTTCATCTTGAATTCTTTTAAGACGTATTTCTTTCTTATATCCTCTTATACTTGATGTTATCTTTTTACTTAGTACTTCTATTTTTTTTCGGTTCTTTTTCCTGTCTGCAAACAATTTTTCTCTTTCTTTTATCATAGTTCTTGCGTTTTGTCCTATTTTGTCAAATTTGTTGATCTTGCTCATGTGCCTCAGTTCTGTGCCTAAATTGGTTAATATTTTTTCGAGTTTGTTGTACTTTTCTTGAGTTGAGTGGATATTTAAAATTTTGTTTGCTTGTTCCTTTACTTTATTAAGAATGATTTCTCGTATCTTTGTCGCAATTTGAAAGTTGGTGTTCTTTATATGTTTCCTTGTTTTTGGTTTGTTTGTGATTTCTAAAGTAGCTCTGACCATTCGATGGTTTGTACTGAAGTTAAGTTGGTTTACTATGCTTACATCGTTGAAGAAACCTGGGGTGTTTGTTAATATAAAATCGATTTCATTTTTAGTTTTACCGTCAGGTGCAATCCATGTCCATTTTCTGTTTGTTTTCTTCTTATAATATGTGTTCATTATCTTCAAATTGCATTCTAGAGCAAGGTCGATTAATTTTTGACCATTTTTGTTACGTTTGCCTTGGCTGTAGAGTCCGATAATGTTATTTTCTCCGTCTTGTTGACAACCTATTTTACTGTTGAAATCTCCCATCACAATCTTGTTTTTGTTGGTTTCTTCAATGGCCTCTTGTAATAATGTATAGAATGCGTTCTTTTCTTCCTCATTCGCTTGCTCTGTGGGCGCATATATTTGTATTATGGACCATGGCCTTTGTCCTTCTTGGAGAGTCAAATCTAAGATTGCGATTCTTTCTGATTTACTTTTAAATTGTATGATCGATTCCTTAAGGTGTTTTTTGATAATGAAACCTACACCATGTAGACCCTTAGTTTCTCCTTTGTAGTAGAATATATAATCTTTGTACTCTCTCACTTTTTCTCCTAATCGTCGTATTTCGCTCAATCCTATAACGTCCCAATTTATGCCTTTTAATGCATGTTCTAATTCTGTTAGTCTATCGTCTGTTCTGAGAGTCCTTGTATTTAGGGTAGCTATAAATAATTTGTTTTGAGTTTTATTTTTCGTTGAGTTTAGTAAGTGTTTGGGTTTTAATGTTTTTCCTACTTGTTGCTTGTCTTCTAGAGGGTGGTGGTCTGACGTCCCAAGGTGACCAGCCTGGTTGGGACCTTTACTTATTGTTTTGTTATATCCTGTTTGTGATTTTTTAGTTTTCCGTTTGCTGCTGGTGTTGTTTGATTGCTAATTCATGCTGCTAGTTCCACAAAATGAGAGTGATCTCGTTTTGTCGAAATAGTTAACTCTACTAATTTTAGTTTTGTTTGTATTTTTTGTTTTATCGTCGTTTGGTGCAATTGGCGATTTTGTGGGTGATCTCTTCCTTTTATCACTAGTCGGTCGTAAGCAATGTATCCCTCATTGCCTTTGTCTAGTTCTTCCTTTAGTTGAGTTCTTAGTATTTTCCTTTTTAACAGCACATCCTTGGGGTAGTCCTCTGTTATGTATATGTTATCTGGGAGATATTTTTTATTTCTTAGTAATTCCATTTTTCGCCAGTACAAAGTGAGCGTCATGCATATGGGCCGAACTTTGCCATCCGTTTTCTTTCCAATTCTATGAATGTTGCTTATTTCCCATTTGTCCCAAGTGTCTGTGCTTGCTTTGCTACTGACAACGTTTAGAGTTGTAATGGTAAGTTCCAATAAGTCCTGGAAACTAGTTTCCGTTTCTTTCACCCCATGAATGATTAAATTGTTTTTCTTTGCTTCTTTCTCTAAATATTGTGTTTTTGACTTCAGTGTTTCTATCTCCAGTTTCAGTCCAACTATGTCATCCACAAGAGGTTTTAGTTTCTCATCAATAGTTGTTATCATATTTTGGTTTATAACAGCTGTTTGTTGGCTCATCTCCTCTTTCATTTTATTCCAAAGTAATTGAAATTGAGGCTCCATTGTTGTATTAGAAACTACCAAATTGGTAGTTTTTCTTGGTTTGATATTGTGGCAACACTTACTTCAGTTGTCAGGTGTCAGCTGTTGTCAACAATGTATCTGTCAGTGTCGGAATTGATGTAATGGATTCTAACCTCTAAAAAATTACTTGGTTTTTCTCTTGTTTTCCAATCCTTCCTCTTGTATTTAGGTTGTGACCACTATGTACTCCGATTTCGCGTAATTCCAATATGTGGATTTGTGGTATGCCGTGCGTTATGGTGAGTTCGAAACACTTTTTTCGAATTAAAATTACGAGAGTTCACGTTACGCAGCTAACTGTCCGACCGCCGGAAACGGAAAAAAAAAAAAAAAAAAAAAAAAAAAAAACTTAATCTAATTAATACTAAAGAAAAAAGAACAGGAAAAACTCAAAATTATCAGACTCCCCTACGTAGGGAGTCCATGACTTCACGACGTAAGCGTTTAAAATGTTGAGCTGACTATTTTTATGATGAAGAGCATTAAATTGGCGACATATTCGATTAATACAAAGTGGTATGCAACATTGGTTTATTTTATTGGTATTTTGTGTCACGGATTATAATGATCTTTAACCTTCAACACAAAAACAACGGATAAAACTCTCACTTGTGTTTGATTTTTTTGTTTTCTTGTCTTTGTCATTCGGTGGGTCTGAAAATGGTTGTTAGCTATTTTTCATACCCTAAATAGCAAAACAATTTTTGCTGAGTCATCTACTAAAATAATGTAAGATTAAAACAATTCCTTACCTTCAGAGTACATTTCCATCTCTTCATCGAACTCTGTTTTAACTACAACATCATTCTCCTCTGATGTTGTCTGTCTGTCATCAACACATGACGCCACAAAGTCACAGGGGTCTGAAGTTTCTGGTGACATCACAAAGTCCCTTTCAAGTTGCTTCTGTTCACGGTTGATGAGCTCCACATGCCTCATTGTTATCTGAAACAGGTTCTCTGTTGAATCAAGCATCAAACACACAGAGCAACAGAAACAGGAACATGAAATATAGGATGCCCTTGGGATTTGTGGAGCCTCTGAGCCTGGAGTAAAATGTAAAGTATAAAATATAAATAAGTCAGCAATTAAAAAACATGTTTTATAAAACAACCTTTTATATGGATATTTTTCTGAGCAATCCCTTTCATTGGATACCCATTATAGAAGTGCATAAAAATGACTAGTCTGCTATCTTGAATGTTCTGCCATATTGAATTTAGAACAACGTAACACAAATACCCATGCATTGTCATCTAAACTGAACGTGTATACAAAATTTCAGCTCAATCGGATGGAGATATCTGCTTCAAAAATGAGTCGCAAGATTCCACCAGAACAAACAAACTTGTACATTGCAAGTTCAATAAAAGCTTGTAATAAATATGTACTCACTGCTCCGTATTGCTGCAGCAAGCCCATCATCAGGGAGCGAGCTCTCAAGCTCTGCTCTCTGAATCTACTGAAGCTCCTCAGTATGCGAGCGCACTGCACGCAGACTGTCGCGGTCGCCTGCAGGTGTCCATCACACGGCTGAAACAAGCAACTTTTCATTGCATACATGTTATGGAGACATGAAATTCAAGTATTGAACTGAGAAACTAGCAAGCACTGAAGCAGTAATGTATTGTTGTGTTTCAGTGTGCAGGCCACTGTAGCCAATCAGTTCACTGGGCAAAATGAGACCTAAGAACTGATGTCTCTGGCTGATGAGTGCAATGCAATGCTTCATATGACACTGCAATGCAAAATTATGAAACATACTGCATTAAATGTATGTACAGTGTACACTCTCTACATAAAGTTAACATCATTCTAACATATATAACACACCTGTGAATGATGTCATGAACTTATAAACTTACAGGTTGTCCTGTCAGTGTGACGTACGCCTCTCGCAGGTCCTGTCTGCTCATCAGCAGCAGCTCCGCGCGGGTGTGCAGGCACGTCATGCAGACCTGCAAGAGTGCTGCTAGTTACTGCACCTTGTCAATTGTAACAATTAAATAAATAAATAAATAGTCTGATCTCTGTGTGGAGATTTTCACAGCTGCTGGACACATGCTGCAAAAATGTGTGTGCAAACACAGGTACATGATAGACGAATAGAGATATTATTCCTCTGTCTCATAATCCGATGGAACCACAGGTCTAACACGACTAGAGAGACATTGGGCACATGACCAGCGGATTAATGATCTCTTGTGATATGCAGTCAAACGTGCCTACCAATAGACCAATGAGACAGTTACAACAACAGCTAATAAGGAATTAGGAAGATGACAATATGAGCAAGTACCAAACATACCACATCTCTGTACGAAATACTACCCCATAGTATCCCTAGCCCAATCTATTTCCCATATCTCCTTTCTTTCCCAGACCCTTTAGTCCTGAGAAGTCTATGTAACTATAAATTGCTATGATATTAAACTATAGGGAATGTTCTAACACCCAAGTTCAATGTTTCTGACACTTAAAATCTTCATACCACTCTATAACAATTTATACCTACTAACTGCCTACTCTTCTAACTATATTTTATATTTGTGTTGTCCTGGTGGATGGTCTAGGTCTAACAAGGGAGAAGTCTCAAGAAACTCTAGAACCGAACAGTTTTCACGCTGTTGTCTCCAAGTTAACTTCGACACTGGCGGAATTACTGAGGACCACTAAACCGCAGTACCAAAGGCCATAAATAAGATAAGAAGAAGAATATGAGCAAGTTACCAGCACTGGTGAAGGAACAGCGCCCGTGCAGAGTTGCCTGGAGCCACTTTCAGTCACAGACATGTGGTCAGCACAGAAGTGCCACGAGCAGACCACTGCAGAGTCTGGCAGGCTAATGTCTGGCAGGCCCAGGGCTGCGAGCCAAGCCGTGCGCAGACGCTCTTCACTGGGAAACCTGGACATTACCACAACATGCTATATTGTGCAATAAAATAAATAGTACACAACAATTATTATAGGGCTAATTAATATAAAAACAGAAATGAATATGGAATCCAACACACGACTCACAAAGCAGAAGGCGGGACCGCTACCTATTACGACAATCAGCACTTCCATTCACCATTTTTGACCTTTAAAACCAAAAACAATGATATAGAAAATCTCATCATGTAGATGTTGTGGCCAGATCTTAGAATTGATCATTTTGTATTCATTGTTTTCTTGGTCTCAATGTTTGGCCTTTGGCCTCTTTACTCAAGAGTCAAGGCAGTCAAAACCATGGCCCCGCCCTACAAACAGCAGGCCCCTGGTCAAACGTCAAATAGCGTACTCAGTACTCACTCGTGGAAAGATACATCGGGCTCTTCAGCTGAGGACGCTGCGCGGGAACTGTTACTGCACGAGGGCACGCTGCACGTCTTGAGCATGCTTGTTTGTTTGTCTTTAGCTCCCCTCAGGTGCGAAGTTAGCTCGTTATGTGGTTAAAAGATATTTGCCAAATCAATGAATCCTACTTGCGATCATCAACGAAATGATTGGAGTCTGGACTTCTGGAGACGGGAAAACGAAGCGAAAATTGAAAAACAAAACAATCAATCCCTGTAGGCTACGTACCTATTTACCCTATGTACTTATATCAATGTAAGCAGTGTTGCCAGGTGAAGTTTTCACTTCACCCCGGGCCTGGTCTCAATTTACCCTAGAATCTATCTACACTAATATTATAAAGAGGAAAGATTTATATTTTTGTATGTAACGAATAAACTCAAAAAGTACTGGACCGATTTTAATAATTCTTTTTTCATTAGAAAGCTTCATTATCACTGAGTAACATAGGCTATATTTAGGACTAGATTACTATAAAAATCTTTAGAAATTACTATTAAAACCAACCGAAGGTGTAAAAAAATTAGCCATAAAATTTCTTTCATCGCATACGCTGCGAAGAGTATTAATGATAGGACAAAAAAATGTTCAACAATATTATAGAATATATCAATATCTACAAAAAACTTCGCGAGGCCATGTGTCTAACTATTGTAGTTACGTCACTATAACTACTTTTTTACATTTAACAAATTGATAGAAATGCCGATCAAAATCAGACCGTGTTATCAATACCATTTAAAAATTTTTATCCAAATAAATAACTTAATATTCAAGACTGTCTCAATACCTGATGATTACTTTTTGAATTATTGAAATCGGACATTCCATTCAAAAGATATCATGAAATAAATATAAAAATACGGGTTCCGCGACCGGGGCTACCGACTCGTAGTCACACCAGATTATCACACCAGTGTTACACGGTCAGCGCGCACATGTTCTGCGGATCCCGATGATACCAACTGATTTGCCCATATCTTTTAAAAGGTTACAGTTCCTTTTAAAATTATCCTTTGCCCTTACAATAAATAAATCCCAGGGCAAACTTTTTCCATAGTTGGTATCGACTTAAGGAAAGAGTGCTTTTCCCACGGGCAATTGTATGCGGCACTTTCTCGAGTAGAATCTCCTGAAAGTCAACACGTTTTGTTGCCACCTACAAATACCACAGCCAACGTTGTGTACAGGGAGGCTTTAAAATAAGCATACAATTTTTTCTAATTTAGTGATTCATGGTCGTTTTAATTAGCATGCTTTTAACTTAAATATCTGTACCTATTCATGTCTACCCGTGCGAAGCCGGGACGGGCCGCTAGTGTTATATAAAAAATTTACCCTAAATGATTTTTTTCGTTCTTTACAAATAAAACAACATATTATTTATTCTAAGTAGGTATTTTATTATTCGCACATAACAATAAAAGTATCCTCTGCATCACTATCTTTTTTGTCATACATGCTATTATTAAATTTGTCCAACATTGTTTTTGAAGGAGTGAATAAATAAGCTTGAGACTAGAGAGGGACACAAAGTAATCGGAACACACGGAATCTGTAATGGGCGCGTTCGGAAATGAAATAGTTCAGTTATTTTTTTATTGATATTGATTGTTTTACCCCAAAAAATACCCTAGGAAAATTCATACCCTAAAAATTACCCTTCTCGATTATTTTTACTCTAAATATAGGGTAAATTACCCTAAGTTAGTATCATGAATTTAAGTAAGTAAATCAATGAAACCCAGTGTTGCCAGGTGAAGTTTTCACACGTAGTGATTATATACTCTTTGGTTTTTTGGAAAGCGCGGGAACGGTCGAAGAGTAAAGGCGCATTTTTATAACAAATTTTCAAGAAATTTAATAATATCGCTTATAGTGTACTAAAATTAGTAAAAATAGCATTCCGGTGCCCCCATAATGAGGGGCGCCAAGTTAAAACGTAAAAAAGAGTCGTCACCGTCTCATGAATCGGTGTCGTCTTCGAGTGACTTTGAAGATGATGATGAGAAGTACAAACCGTTCAGAATCCAGAACTATACTCGCAAATATTAAGACAACGGCCGTGCAGAGGAATACATAGTTTTCCACCTAAAATTTCATCTAGGTAATATTCCGGAAAAGACTATTGGAAAACATCAAAAACTCGCCATATCATCGGCTTTAAGACAGTATAGTGTTAATGGTGTGAAGTACCTAAAACCCATCAACAAGTACAAAATTGGAATCGTATTTGATTTAGCAATTAATGCTAACGTATTTTTAAATACTGACAAATACCACAAAAATGTCAACATAAAACCTAGTATTCCAGCTGCTTCGACGGAGATCACGGGTGTCATAGGCCAAGGGGGGTTCCTCTTGGACTTTCCAACAAAAAGATTTTTTCACTATTGCCTTCAACAAATGTAATTCAAGTCAGACGACTTATGTCTAGGGTAACTATAAATGATAGAATCGAATACAAACCGACAGCAACAGCTACTACAGGCGTTTTGTCAAGGGGTTTTCGGAGATCGCAAGACCATTACACAAACTAACGGAAGAGAAACGACAGTTTTGTTGGGATGAAGCCTGCGAGGATTCCTTTCAAAATCTGAAGAAATGCTTATGTGAAACACCAATTTTGGGTTACCCACGACCAGAGGGACAGTTTATCGTCGATTCAGATGCAAGTAATACGGCGATTGGAGGAGTGCTTTCGCAAAAACAGGGCGATAGAGAAGTCGTTATTGGGTATTTTAGCAAATCACTATCGAGACCGGAACGGAACTACTGTGTGACAAGAAGAGAGCTTTTGGCCGTGGTGAAAACCTTACAGCACTTCAGCAAATACCTCATTGGTCGAAAGTTTTTACTACGCGCCGATCATGCAGCACTGAAATGGCTTCTGCAATTTAAGAATCCTGAAGGTCAGGTCGCTCGATGGATCGAACAACTCCAGGAATATGACTTCGAGACTCAACATCGCAGTGGGAAGTCTCACGGAAATGCAGATGCACTTTCACGAAGACCATGCCCGGAAGATTGTAGACATTGCATCAAACAGGAGTCCATGGAAGCAACGTTGAAACTCACCACGACGAGTCCCTTAGGACCCTGGGAGGATGATGCAATGAAGATGGCTCAAGAGGACGATGATGATCTGAGGCATATCATCGGGTGGAAGAAAAGGGGGGACGTTAGACCAACATGGAGTGAGGTTGCACCTACGAGTGTTGTCACTAAGGCGTATTGAGCTCAGTGGAACAGTCTTATTCTACAGAATGGAATACTTTACCGGAAATGGGAGAAGACTAACGGCAGGGAGTTCCATCTTCAGATAATTGTTCCGAGGTCCAAAGTACCCGATGTCCTTCGTGAAGTGCATGACGGTGTTTCGGGAGGCCATCTTGGCGTCAAGAAGACACTAACGAAGGTACGAGAGAGATTCTACTGGCTTCATTGTCGGGAAGATGTGCAGGCTTGGTGCCGTAAATGTACCACTTGCGCTGCTGTGAAGGGACGATAGACAAGGAGTAGGGGTAAGCTGCAACTGTACAACGTTGGTGCACCTTGGGAACGTATAGCTGTGGATGTAGCCGGGCCATTTCCTGTGACGGAATCGGGGAACAAATACTTCATGGTTGTTATGGACTACTTCACTAAGTGGCCAGAAGTGTTTGCCATACCTAACCAGGAAGCTACAACCGTTGCAACAAAGCTAGTCGAGGAGGTCATATGTCGTTTTGGTGTACCGCTGGAGATCCACTCCGATCAGGGGAGGAACTTTGAGTCACAAGTGTTTCAGGAAGTATGCAGAACTTTAGGTCTGCATAAAACGCGCACAACTGCATACCACCCACAGTCGGATGGAATGGTGGAAAGATTTAATCAGACTCTTGAAAGACATTTGGCTAAACTGGTGGACACCCATCAGAGAGACTGGGACAAGTACATCCCACTGTTCCTCCTCGCCTACAGGACAGCAGAGCATGAGAGCATTAAGGCAACTCCGGCGTTTGTCAACTATGGCAGGGAACTCCGGTTGCCAATAGGCTTATTGACGGGAGGATCACCGGACGAACCTTGCACCATTCAGGATTACGTTGCCAACCTGAAGGAAAAAATGCGGGAGATACATGCCTCAGTTCGGGAAAACGGATTGCAATCGAGCGAGAAAATGAAAACCAGATACGACCGTAAATCGAACACGAGCGCATTCGAAGAAGGCGCCTTAGTATGGCTGCATAATCCGACTCGTCGGAAAGGGAATGTAGGATTTCAAAACGTAATTCAAATCTCGCCGTGACGTCATACCAAGAAAACAATATAGTGACGTATTCACCCTTGCTGAAATTCGATCGTCAGTCAAATCCTAGACAAAGACGCGAGCGCACGTACACCTGTGTGCACCGAAATATAAAAATACCTCACGTGATCAACAATGCAACAGATCCAGCGGCGTTAATGTGAGTTCTTTTGGGATTATCAATTTTAATAAGTAATTCAAAACCGCATCAACCAAACATTTTGGTCCTTCGAGCCGGATAATCCAGTTATAATATCAATAAGTTTCAATTATTGTATTCAATCTAACCACTAACGTATACCTAGAACCTAACTACATATTATTTCATCGCCGCGCGCCGTTTGTCGCGTCGCGCGAATTCGTTTCGATCGCTGCCTACCTACATAATTTATTATTTAATATTCCTATTTTCCACATTAATTTGCATTCTAGTATCAATTATTATAATTCAATATGTCTAAAAACCCTAAAAGCGAAAGTGAATTGTATAGGATGTTGCAACCTCACGAAATAGCTAAGGAATTATATTTTATGCGAACGAACGGGTTATTAGATTTAACAAAAAATGCTTCTGAACAACCCGAATTATTAACTTTGTTCCGTTCAAAATATAAAGACCTGGAATCTTGGAAAACTGCCTTTGAAGAAGCTGTTCGTCAAATTTATAGTTTAAATAAGAAATTTGATCCCGATTATATGCCTACTTATCAGGAATTCGTCAACTATGATTCGATGTATTATTCAATTCAAGCATTCGCATCGAGTATGGATATCAATAACTCGGAAACCGATAATAATTCTAAAAATAAATCGTCCAATAGTAATCCAAGTGCTAGACCTCGTCTTCCGAAGCTAGAAATTTTTCATTTTCACAGCGAAAACCTGGAAAATTGGCCCACTTTTAGAGATACTTTTTCAAAATTAATACACGAAAACTCAGATTTATCTGACATCGAGAAATTTTATTACTTGTTGTCATCCGTTAGCGGGCCAGCGCTGACTATCGTAAAATCCATGCCGGTTACATCTGAGAACTATTCGCTTGTGTGGAACGCATTGTTTAAAAGATACGAAAATAAAAGGGCGTTGGCAACTAATTATTTAGATAAATTATTTGCTTTCAAACCGCTTCAGAGTGAGTCATTCAATGGTCTTAATTCATTCTTACAAACTTTTCAAGAAAATGTTCGAGCACTTCATTTATTAAAAATCAAAGATATATCCGAATTTATATTATTTTACATTGCAGTACGTAATCTCGATCCGAGTAGTAGGCGAGAATGGGAACAGTCTATTTTTTCAAAAGAGCAGCAAGAAAGTATTCCGACTTTTACTCAACTAATGTCATTTGTGGAAAATCAGGTACGCGTATTAGAGATGTCTGAAACGAAAACTTCATCAAAATCGGTACATCAAAATAAAATTCAATTAAAAAATAGTCAGGTAGCTACTACTTCAAAACAATTTAGTTCAAATAAACCGACTGTAAAGACATCATTATCATCAGCAGTTTCAAATAAAAATTCTAAAGGTACTTTCACACAGTTCAAACCTTCTGAGTGTCTTTATTGTAAAAAATTGCATTCAATTTATAGATGCCCTGATTATAATGATCTCTCACCAGAACAGCGTTTAGATGCAGTTAGGAAACTCAAAATTTGTGAAAATTGCTTACGTCAGCATCTTCTAGAAGAATGCTGTAGTCACATCAGATGCTCATGTGGACTTCAACATCATTTTTCATTACACAAAGTGCTAGGTTCAAATACGGATAATTCAAATAAAGATAATTCAAACAAAACGGTTGCGTTAACGTGCTCAGCGTCTTTGACTGTTTTACTCGGCACTGCAGTTATACATGTGGCAGACCAGTGGGGCAAGTTCCACTCTGTGCGCTGTATGATTGATAGTGGGGCCATGACTGGGTATATCACTCAAGAATTAGCAACACGTCTAGGCTTAGCTCGACGTAGGTGTCACTTTCAACCTCTTGGGTTAGGTGGCAATGCGGTTCAAGATTTCGGGTTAACCACGTGTACAGTCAAGCCCACCAACCGAGCAGGTCCTACCTTGTCGACCGACACAGTAATTGTATCAAAGATTACAGGTGTTCTGCCCACCATGCCTTTAACTGATAAGGTGATAAATAATTTCAAAAATGTATGTCTAGCCGATCCCACGTTCTATAAACCGGGTCCTATCGACATGTTAATAGCGGGTGATTTGTTCCCCTATATTTATGATGGCAATCGAATTCTACCACAAGAGAGTGGTATGCCAATGGCTCTCCGTTCGATTTTCGGGTACGTCATAGTTGGTCAGACTGAACTGTCAATTAATCAGTCCAATCAGTCTGCGACCTCCGTCGTTCAACCTGACAATCAGTTGAGCTCGCACAGTGCTTTTTCTGGTGTTTCAACCCACCTCGATCAAATTATGAGCTCCTTTTGGGACTTAGAAAATATACCTACTGAGGTGCCTCAAAATCCTGATGATGTCCTCGCCGAACAATTGTTCGCTCAAGAACACAGGCGTGACGTCAGTGGTAGGTATACTGTTAAGTACCCAATGCGTCCGGGTTTAGAGATCGGTGATTCGCGTCAAATTGCCACTCGTCGATTTCTCAACTTAGAGTCGAAACTTGAACGCGAAACGGAACTCAAGGTGGAGTATCACAAGTTCATGCATGAATATGAGTCACTTGGGCACATGACTTGTCTAGGCTCAATTAATGAAGTGGAGTCGAATTATACTATTCCCCATTTTTGTATTGTCAAGCCTTCAAGTACAACGAGTGCTCATCGTGTCGTCTTTGATGCGTCATGCGCCACGACAAATGGTAACTCACTCAATTCAATCGTGTTGCCAGGTCCTAAACTTCAAGCTGATCTAAATCAGCAAATAATCAATTTCAGGCTCAAAGAAGTTTGCTTGTCTGCTGACATTGCTAAAATGTACAGACAAATCGAGATTGAGAAAGATCAACGACCATATCAACACATTTTATGGCGTTTTTCTCGGGATCAAGAAATTCAAGTCTATGAGCTAAACACGGTCACCTATGGTGTAGCTAGTAGCCCTTATCTAGCCATCAAAGTCCTACACACATTGGCTGAGGACGAGGCAGATAAATATCCCGAGGCGTCTAAAGTTCTTAAAACAGCATTCTTTATGGATGATTTTCTATGGTCAGTTGACACAGTTGATGAGGCTATTCGACTCCAAGATGATCTCATTGAACTTTTGAAGAGTGGTGGATTTCTTTTACGCAAGTGGTCTAGCAACTCGCTACCAGTTCTCGCGCATCTACCTGATGACCAGAGAGAAACTCCACTGAACTTCAATGATGAGAATCAATCTTTCGCAATCAAAGTTCTTGGGTTGCAATGGTCACCAGCTTCTGATTCCTTCACATTCTCAACGATACCTCCAAACCCTGTGGTGACAAAGAGAACGATTTTATCACAAATAGGTCGACAATTTGATCCACTCGGGTTTGCAGCTCCTTGCATATTCTATGCTAAATGCTTTATGCAGAAGCTCTGGTCACAACAGCTAGGTTGGGATGAGAACTTGCCTGCAGATCTCGAAGCTCAGTGGCAAACTTATGTCAATGAACTTCCCTTACTGTCAAAATTCAAACATGATCGACATGCTGTACTTAAAGAAGATGCACAGTATCAAATCATTGGTTTCTCAGATGCATCTTCACTCGGATACGCAGCAGTTGTATATCTAAGATCTCAAAAGTCCAACACAAAAGTCAGTCTTCTTATCGCGAAATCTAAAGTCGCACCTCTCAAGACTGTATCGATTCCGCGTTTGGAACTTATGGCTGCACATTTGTTAGCAAAGTTAGTCAAATATGTGCATTCAATTGTTTCAACAAGACTGCAAGTATCAGAGATACTCATGTTCACGGACTCTTCAGTAGTTTTGAGTTGGCTCAACACACCGAGTCATCTGCTAAAGACTTTTGTTGCCACTCGAGTCACAAAAATTGTAGACACAATGCCCAGTTCCTGCTGGAATCATGTCACTGGCGTCTGTAACCCAGCTGACGTATGCTCTCGTAGTGCTTTACCATCGGCACTACTCGAGATGCCAGAATGGCAAAATGGACCTCAATGGCTTTATGAAGACAGGTCAACATGGCCTATAAAGTCAATTGAAGAGTTCAAAGATACGAGCATTCCTGAACTGAAGCCAGGAGCTCCAGTGTTAGTAACAAACCAAAATTCTTCCAGTTTGATATACGAACTGACTGAGAAATTTTCGAGTCACACTAAACTCGTCAACGTAGTTGCTCGAGTATATTTATTTTTGCACAATATTAGGTTTCGGAAGCAACCTGATAAAAGGAAGAATCTCTCTTTAGTCGAGCTACGTAAAGCTCACGACGCCATAATCAAAAGTGTTCAACAGCACCACTTCTCAGATGACATTGCTGCCTTAAGCAAAAATGAAAATTGCAGCTTGTCCCTAAGGAAATTAAATCCTTTCATAGATTCAGATAATTTCCTGAGGGTGGGGGGTAGGCTTTCCCAGTCAAACCTACCTTTTGGCAAAAAACATCCACTCTTGCTTCCAAAGAAGTGTAATTTCACTAATGCATTAATTGATCATTATCATAAACTTCACCTACATGTTGGTCCGTGCACTTTGCAAAGTATACTCACTCAGAAGTATTGGATAATATCAGCACGTAGAGTGATACGGTCGCGTACGACAAAATGCATCGCGTGTTTTAGAGTTACACCCTCATCTAGGCAACCTATGATGGGTGAACTGCCGAGATTTCGATCTGAGGACACACATGCATTCCACACCGTTGGTCTGGATCTAGGCGGCCCTTTTTATCTCAAAGAATCAACACGCAAAAATGCTAGGATTACCAAGGCATATTTATGCATATTTGTTTGCTGCGCTACGCGCGCCTTGCACCTCGAAGTGTTATCATCTTTGAGCACAGACTGCTTCCTAGCAGCCTTTGACCGCTTCTCAGGAAAAAGAGGTCTCCCACGCTTGCTAATTTCTGATAATGCATCGAATCTAGTATCAGCAGGTAGGCATATAGCCGAGGTAGTCAAATTCTTAAAATCCAATTCAAATGACATATCGTGTCAATTAAATTCACGTAACGTTCAGTGGACTCATAATCCACCTACTGGTAGTCATTTTGGTGGAATCTACGAAGCTGCTATCAAAATGGCTAAATTACATCTAAAACGGACTATAGGGACTCACGCCTTAACCTTTGAAGAGTTAGCTACAGTTTTTTCCAGAATAGAGGCTGTACTCAATTCCAGGCCGTTATGCGCAATATCAAACGATCCAAACGAGTTTGAAGTTTTAACGCCCGCACATTTTTTGATAGGTCGGGAATTGCTGTCTGTTCCGGAGTACGACGTTACGGAAATAAATCAAAATCGCCTTAAGCGATGGCAGATTGTCCAACAAATATCCCAACTATTTTGGAAACGATGGAGACGGGATTATTTGCATCTGCTTCAACAGCGCCAAAAGTGGGTCAATAAAACCCCAGATATCAAAGTTGGCGACTTGGTTCTGTTGAATGCAGATGGTGTGGCGCCTCTGCAATGGAATCTGGCCAGGGTTTCTAAATTGCATCCTGGTCCGGATGACATTGTTAGAGTGGTCACAGTTCGAACTAAAAATTCAGAGTTCATACGACCTATAGTCAAGCTTAGTCCTTTGCCGATAGAGCAGGACTCAGCTTAATTAGTTTTGCATGTTATACTTAGTTAAACTTTAAGTATATCTTTATGTATTCAACTTATTATATTCAAAGTATTAGTATTTAATCAAAGTATCAAAATAATATTTATTTCAATTATCTTTTCATACAGTCCACTCTCTACATAGTATTCAATGTATTGTTTTCAACTAACACAGATATACTAATCTATATTGGTATTATAACTGGTGAAATCCAGTCGGATTTCGGTGGGGGGAAAATGTAGGATTTCAAAACGTAATTCAAATCTCGCCGTGACGTCATACCAAGAAAACAATATAGTGACGTATTCACCCTTGCTGAAATTCGATCGTCAGTCAAATCCTAGACAAAGACGCGAGCGCACGTACACCTGTGTGCACCGAAATATAAAAATACCTCACGTGATCAACAATGCAACAGATCCAGCGGCGTTAATGTGAGTTCTTTTGGGATTATCAATTTTAATAAGTAATTCAAAACCGCATCAACCAAACAGGGAAGTCTCCAAAATTGCAAACCAGATGGGAGGGTCCGTACAAAGTGGTCACCCGTATGAATGATGTCACGTATAGGATTCAACGTCAACCTAGAGGTGCATTTAAGGTGGTACACATCGATCGCCTGGCGAGACATCACGGGCTAAGAGGAGGGCAGTGTTACAAATGAACCCTATGATAAGCGCCATAAGGTTTATAATCACACTGCCGAAATACCACTCGTAAGTTGTAAACAACTTGAGGGGTCAGTGACCTCTCTAAACAATGGGTTTTTAGTAGTTCCGACTTCTCGAACGATCTACTATTTTGATAAATAGCGAGGGGTGGAATCTTCGAGACTCGTTCAGATGTATATAAAAAGCGGGCCGCGCACCGACGAGTCAGTCTGACTGAGGGACGAGAAAGGTGAACAGCGAACCAAGCGATCAAGAGCGAAGAGGAAGCGAACTACAAGGAAGACCAGGGATATTGGATACTGGAAGTACCGAATAAAGTCTCATCAAGGATCAGCAGGTGTTTTATTCCAAATCGTCGAACCCAGCACGTAACTATATATAGTAACTAGTAGGGCGCGTGGGGGCGCGGGCCACATGTGGCCCGCGTGCTGTCTTCCCCCCTATTTGCCTCCCAACTTATAGTCTCTTCAACATTCGCCATACATTTTCTATGAAAAAAATAAAGTCCGCCATTTTAAATTTTTTTTCTATCTATCGAATAGACCTTTGCGTCCTGATCAACTCTTGTCAAGAAACCGTTCTTCCATCTTTTATACTTTCCGAGATATCGACGAAATTCGAACGGCGGCCATTTTGAATCCGCCATTTTGAAATTTTTTCCACTCACTGCCAATTGGATGACAGTTCGAATGACATTTGGTCGAGCACCCCCCACCTAGCTTCGATACCCTGGCCGTGCTCTTCACCCGTCTCCGAAATCCTCACTCATCAGCTCTCTCCATATTTTTGTTCTTAATGAATTTTTCCCTTCTATACGGAATGGTTATTGAAAAAAAAATTTTTCATACAAAATTGTTCAGGAGAGGTGATCAATCAGTGGCCAATCAGCACGAACAGCTATATATATAGTAACTAGTAGGGCGCGTGGAGGCGCGGGCCACATGTGGCCCGCGTGCTCTCTTCCCCCTATTTGCCTTTCAACCTTTAGTCTCTTCAACATTCGTCATACATTTTCTATGAAAAAAATAAAGTCCGCCATTTTGAATTTTTTTTCTATCCATCGTATAGACCTTCGGATCATAATAAACTCTTGTCAAGAAACCGTTCTTCGATCTTTTATACTTTCCGAAATATCGACGAAATTCAAATGGCGGCCATTTTGAATCCGCCATTTTGATTTTTTTTGACGACGTTTGATGACGTTTCGAATGACATTTGGTCGAGCATCCCCCACCTATCTTCGATACCTTGGCCGTGCTCTTCACCCGCTTCCGAAATCCTCAATCATCAGCTCTCTCCATATTTTTGTTCTTAATGAATTTTTCCATTGTATATGACAGTATACGTCAAAAAAATTTTTTTCATACAAAATTGTTCAGGAGAGGTGATCAATGAGTCAGTGATTCAGCACGACCAGCTATATATATATTAATATCGGCCTAAGATGTTATCGTACTAACATGGAGGGGTAAGTAAAATCTCAACGGTTTCTACAAGCATCGCACTGGAACGATAAATCGTTGGACGATAATCGCGTCTTTGTTGGTAGGGTGGCCACGGCCGAAGCCTCCCACCAGACCAGACCTGAGCTAATTTAGAAATTATAAAATTCCAAAGTGGCCCGTGGCGGGAATCGAACCCGCGACCTCCCATTACATTCCGAGCGCGCCACCACTGCGCCAGGGAGGTGCGTAAATGAATTCTCTTGTTATTTTATAGATCGTCTAAAATCTCAAAATGAACGCCCCTCCACGCCTTCATACGCGTTGCAAGAGTAATGTAGTGGATGGTTCATTTTTAAATTAGATGATCTTTACACTAATTGGGTATTTAACTCCAATTTATTTATCACTTTATTATAAACTAGGATAAAAATAACACGGAAAAACCTAATTAAATAGATCAAATGACAAAAAAGTTATAAGCATTTCAATATTTCTGATTAGACAGTTAGCGATATTAAATTATGACGTCACACCTCACGAATGCTATAGTAGCTTCGTGCAGCTTCATACAAATTTTCGTTTTGCGAGAAAGGGATAGAAGACCCTCCCACCCCAAAATTAAAATGCCTGTAACTTTGTAAATCCTCTTTAGATTTCTTTCGGTGTACGTTATTATTTTTATCCTAGCTTATAATAAAGTATAAGGCAATTTTCATCAAATTCAAAAGAAGAAAATAGCCAATTACGATGTTTGAAAAAGAGTAAATATTTTTTACTTTTTAGGAAACTCTCGCTTTTTCACTTAGAAAAGAAAAATGTAGCCATTATAAAATTGTGATGTTGTTTTGCTTAGAATAAAAACAAATTTACAATCTAACACCAAGTAAGGCTGCCTTTTCACCAGGGTAGAGCAAGATTTGTGCGGAATAGGGCCAAGTTTTATCAGTTAAGGCGCTTCATGCGTTAGTATTATGCTTGAGTCAAAATTTACGATTTCCGAAGGAACATAAAATAGTTACGTGTTCAATTATAGATTAGATAATTGAATTCATATTATTTGGCATTTCATAATCTAGAACTTGGCTCAAAAATATTTTAAAATATGTGTATAACTTTCTCACTAGAACAGTTTTTGTATAGACTGTTTGCTAAAATAGCGGTCGAACTCTACGCAAATGTAATGTACACTTTAGTTACAATAATGTCTTGGCCGTTTGGCTACCGTCACATGGGCGTAAAGTGAAAAACTTATCGTACCAAAATCATTTCCTGATTTCAAATTTTGATTTAACAAAGTACTGACTTTTGAGTACTGAAAAGTAAATAAATTTTTGATTTTACGCCCAATGTAACGGTAGCCAAACGGTCAAGACATTATTGTAACTAAAGTGTAGAGTTTGTGATGTTAGAGCTTGTATTTAAGAGGAAACGATAGCGGTCTTTTTTCCATACAAATGTTCTCGTCTGTTTTCTTTCTGATTTATGAACTTGGAGCAATGATTTTTTACAGAAAAATAAATATCAATGTCTTCTATGTTTCTATGTTTTCGTTTTTGAAAATACATTATCTTTTTAAGCACTAGAAGCCTTACAAAATGCTCAAAATTGCCTATTTAGACCCACTGTTAACAGATGCCTATTGTACGAATTTGACAACTATTAACGAAAAAAGAAAAACATAGCGACACAGTATATATCCTTTATATTTAGTTTACGAAATATCTTTTAAATTGGTCCAATTTTGGATGAGGAAATAGCCGAGAGCCAAACCTCGAAAAATAACTTTTTACATAGAGCTATTGTCTCGGATCTGTAGTTGTCCTTATTGCACGAATAGGACACAGCAACGTCGGAGAGCGACAGCGATAGTTTTCTCAAATACCTCATTTTCAAAAGTCTCTCGGACGACATTTCCTCTTAAGGGTGTATAAAGTCAGAAATCTTGCCCTACATGAGATCTGATAACTTTTTGACAGTGTGAGCCATATACTCGTCTGGCAACCTTTACATGAAAATGTTTTTGTTGGGATTTCATTTCTTTTTGTAAGTTTTTTAAAACAATGTCTTTTATTAACTTAATTTTTTTTTTTTTGTGTATTTCTTGCACTTCAGGTGCACCTCTTTTCACAGCCCACTCTCTAATATGTTTGTATTACAAGTAGATACGTACTTTGCTTAGCAGTATATTCTGAAAATTTAAAAAACTTATAGTGGATTTAAAGTTAGTAGTTTTGGCCTACCGAAATTGAAACTAATTTTACATTTATCAAGATAAAATGATAATAATCAAACGTAATGTATAGACCCAAGTTTCAATTTCTAACTTCAAATTTTTACAAATGAAAGTTTGGATGTTTGTTACTCAATCACAACACAACCACTGAACTGATTTGGCTGAAATTTAAAATGTAGACTGATTATATCCTGGACTAACACAGACTACTTGTTACCATTAAAAATCTACGGAAGGTATTGGTGAGATTTGTGTGTTTATTAGTTTTTTAACTATTGTTTTATTTATAGTCTTTATTTTCGTTGGGCGCTGAGGTGCTCTTGAAATTCAAATTTGACACTGAGGCTTGGCACGCTTGACAACTCATTTTGGTCACAGAGCACTGGACTCTGGGCAATGAACACGCGGAGCTCGGTACGGGAATTCGGGCTTGCCGCGTGCACTATAGTACTGGGCACACTGACGTTGGGGCGCTGTTAAAATCCATATAATTTACGCTTGGCATGCCCGACGGCTAACTGTGGGTACTGGGCACTGGGCCTTGGGCACTTATCTCACCCTAGGCACTGGGAACTGAGAGCTGGGCTCGGTTGACGGGGCCTGTATGTAACTTGGGCTTGACGCGTCCGTTTGGGCACTGAGCAGGTATTTATGCGCTATAACGCTCTATAACGCTCGCACTGGGCACTCGGCTCAATGTGGGTTCCTGTCATTGAGCGCTGGATCCTGGTCACTCGACATGCAGTGAAACTCGGCTTGTTAAACATGACATGCATGGAACTTGGGCTTGAAACGTGCGATATTACTGGGCACGGGGCACTGGGCACTTGGGCGCTAGGCCACTTGGGCACTGGAATCGCGCTTGTAATTACCAAAAAAAATTACGTGTTTTTCCAGATGTATACTAGCAGATATCTAACATGAAATTAAGTTTGTACCTATATACGTATGGGAAACCCCATACGAACTTCCAACCCCCTAATTTGATGGATGTGGGGTGATTTACTAAAAATCCTGAAACAGGTATTTAATTGTTTATTACAAAGAGTCCCTATATCACTTTTGAGACCTCTAGCATCAATATTTGCCGTAGTTTCATACAAACTTCCATCCCCCCATACGAACTTCCAACCCCCTAATTTGATGGATGTGGGGTGATTTACTAAAAATCCTGAAACACGTATTTAATTGTTTATTACGAAGAGTCCCTATATCAATTTTGAGACCTCTAGCATCAATATTTGCCGTAGTTTCATACAAACTTCCATCCCCTATTTTAAGGGGTTGAGGGGTTAAATTTCCAACTTTTGGAATTTTTTTGTTGGTTGTGTACTAATTTTAGCTTACATACCAAATTTCAGCTTTCTAGGACTTCAGGAAGTACCTAGGAATTTTGATGATCATCAGTGAGTCAGTCAGTCAGTCAGTCAGTGACGAAATCTGGGTTTTTCAGATGTCAATAAAATCTAAAGTATAAGACCTGTGATATTGAAACTTTATACGTTTAATAAGTTCACCGGCGATATCATTTCCCGAGAATTTTGATTATCTGGAATAATTCTGGCTTAAGTTATAAGGGTTTAAAAATACGGCGAACCACTTCGAGAAAAGATAGGGAGTGCCCTCGCGCTTCGCTTGACTCGTCTGGCGGGGACACTCCCGTGTCCCCAGATTTAATTCAATTAATATTCAATGTCACTGGTTATTTACTATTTTAATAAGTAGTATATTTATTTTACTATATTTTTTTTTTGTAATAGCATTATCAGCGCAAAATTGCGTCAGCGCCAACGCAAAACCAATTATTTAGTATGGCAAGAAACACGATGCGCGGCGTTTTGCATGAACGCTCTTAAGTATCTTTATAATAAACAGAATTTTTACAGAACAACGATAAGAACCCTCAGGATATGGGCATCCGAACGATTTACGTAAACCTTTTTCGTACAAGCACACAGTAGCGCCATCTGTTAAAATTATATAGGTGGCTGCTGAGCGAACTACATCGTGACCTTGCTGTTGGTTTCAATTGAAGCATTTTTGGCACTGATAAACTGGCGACTTTATGGCGACATAGCACAGAATGTCGAGAAACTTAATATAGTCCTACACAGAGCAGTTTATGAGGCTACTCCACCTAACAAAGAAACCCAAACTAGGACACAAATCTACCTAAAACTTATCAGAGATCAAGTACGACGGAACCTAAGGAAAACCTGGCACCACAGAAGATATCCAAGTGATAAAAAGGCGTTTAATGATTCCTCTCGGAATCTTAAAAACCTTATCAAAACGCATACAAACGATGGCCTACAAAATTACCTATCGGGACTAACACCTACAATTACCACCGACTATTCTTTATATGGAAAGCCACCAGGAAATTGAAGGGTCCTAGTTCTCATATCCCGCCAATCACAAAGCAAAACGGAACATGGGCCAGATCTGATCTGGAAAAAGCCGCAGAGTACGCGAACTACCTGGAAACTGCATTCAAACCTCATGACAGTACAGACATAGACCACTATAACGAAGTGCACTCATATCTCCAAACTCCTCTTCAGATGTGTCTTCCTCTGAATAGCTGTTCTCCAAAATAAGTTTCTAAAGCAATAAAATGTCTTAAAAAGGAAGCACCTGGCTATGATCAAATAGATGATTCATTATTAAAGAAACTGCCACATAAGGGACTTATGCTCCTGATCGTAAAATTACCGCCTGCATCAGACTAGGGCATTTCCCAAGTTAGTGGAAAATAGCACAAGTTGTTATAGTCCCAAAGCCTGGGTAACCGCCACAAGAAACATCGTCATACAGGGCAATAAGTCTGCTACCAGTAATTGGAAAAGTCTTCGAAAGAATCCTACTCAACCGGCTTCCACCCCATCGTCAAGAGGTGATACCAACTCACCAATTCGGCTTTCGCTCTAGACATAATACCGTGGAGCAAATACACCGGCTAGTAGACGAAATCAGCAAAGCATTTGAAAACAAACAGTACTGCTCGGCTGTATTTTTAAATATCGGACAGGCCTTTGATAAGGTTACATAAAAGGTGCTACCAAGTTAAATGCAATGAAGAGACATCCCCTTTATTTGAAATAAAATCTGGAGTTCCTCAGGGAAGTATTCTGGGGCCTGTTCTGTACCTCTTGTTCACTGCGGACCTTTCTACAAATAAATGCACACACTGCCACATATACTGACGACACGGCTATATTGTCTGTCCATAAAAACCCAGATACAGCCTCGTTGAACCTACAAATACATCTTACAAAGTGGCGTATCAAAGCAAATCAGAGCAAGTCAATGCACGTAACGTTTGTTAAAAATATGATGTATTCTGTATGCCCTAATTATTATAGTCTGTAACAGCATTTTATGATAAAGACTATTGTCTATGTTTTTTTTTGTTCGTATTGACTCTGTGACATTTTTTTGAGTTCTCTCTTCCCTTCTCATCGACATGTCGCCATGACGTTGTATCCTAAATTGTTAAATTATAAAATTAATAATTACAATTAAACATGTGAAAGTGAACCTAGTGTGTTTTCTTCATATTAACCGGACCCGTGCCAGCTCTGATAATCTTCGACACTTAGCTTCACTGCAATTTCAACAGGTTATGGGCCCAGCATACGAAGAACTTATCATCAGTGAGCTTTAACATAAAAGGCCGGGTCTGGTAAAATACATTGAGAAAATTAAACATCACTTCACTGCGGATCGGTACGTCTGTGGATTTCTTTTAAAAACACTAAAGATCACTCATATAAACATGGATACAAATTCGCCTTCGTCATCCATTGCGGGTCACGCGACCTCGCTAGCGGCGAATTTGGAAAAACTAGATGGATCATCAAATTTCCATACATGGAAGTTTTCGATGAAGAATGTTTTAATATTTGAAGGATTGTGGGACGCTGTTCAGGGACAGGACAACGACGTGGTACGCCAACAGCGCGCGCTTGCGCGCATATGTTTGTCTGTTAAGAAAGAACTTTATCAATATGTACGAAACGCAACATCAGCCGCTGCAGCTTGGAATAATTTATCAGAGGTATTTGAAGATAGGGGCTTATATCGACGTGTTTTACTGCTAAGAAAATTACACCGTATTGAGTTCACCCATTTTAATTCCATGAGTGCATACATTGAAGAAGTCACCACACTGGTTCAGCAACTTCACGACATCGGAAGAACAATAGATGATGCAGAGATTGCTGAAATTTTACTCAGTGGATTACCATCGGAATATGACACCGTAGTATCGGGATTGTCAACAGCGAGTGTAACAAATCTGGTAACTAGTGAACTTGTCAAAGCCCGTCTACTTCAGGAATACTCAAGAAAAATGTCATTGGGAAATACTGCTGCATATGTGACAAGGAAAGCAGCTCCCGTAATCTGTGGGTTTTGCAAGAAAAAGAATCATACCAAACCACAGTGTTTCAAATTGAAGCGAATGAAGAAAAATAATGCTGCTGGCGCTGAGACATCTAATTTAGTTACTGCGTTCGTAGCCCATCCGTCATCACAAGCTTTTTACATCGATAGTGGCGCGACTAGGCATTTTGTCAATGACAAGAGTTATTTACATGGTTTTACACCATGTAATCAGCGTGTGACTGTCGCAAATAACCAAATGATTAATTGTGAAGGACAAGGGCAAATTGATTTAAGACTCAAACAGCAGGTTAGTCCACTCTCGTTATCACATGTCTTATATGTTCCTCAATTATCTTGCAATTTAATTTCCGTGTCTAAATTAGTTATGAGTGGCTATAAAGTTGTTTTTGATAAGAAGGGCTGTCAAATTTATGACAACAAGAGTAAAACCACTGGTATTGATAACCCTATTGCATATGCTGTGTGTTGTAATGGTTTGTTTAAACTAACTGCAAGTGTGAACGTTTGTACTAACAAGTCCCCACCAATGGAGCACTCTTTGTTCCTGGAAGGTAGCCAGGAATCACCGAGATCCACAATAGCAGCGGGCTTGTCAGCAGAACTTTGGCACAGACGGCTTGGTCACCTTAATTTTCAAGGTATGAAAAGCTTGCGGGATGGTGCATGTGGTATAATGTTTCAGGATGAAGACCTAAGAAGCTGTGTGGCATGTCTTGAGGGGAGGATGTCGGCCGCATCCTATCCCAGGGGCCATGCGACACGAGCTAGCCAACCACTTGAGATTATACACAGCGACGTCTCCGGAGCATTCCAAGAGCCGAGCTGGGGTGGAGCAAGATACTTGGTTACGTTCACTGATGACCATACTAGGAAGACATTTGGTTATCTTATGAAGCACAAATCTGAGGTAATGTCACATTTCATTACTTTTAAAGCACATGTAGAAAAACAGTTGGGTTTATCAATTAAAATTTTGAGGTCCGATAATGGTGGTGAATACTTTAATAAAAGTTTCTCTGATTATCTGAAAAGGGAAGGAATTGTGCATCAGAGTACTGTCCCTTTCTGCCCACAGCAAAACGGAGTCAGCGAACGCCTTAACAGGGTTTTGCTGGACAAAGTCAGATGTATGCTTAGCGAGTCAGGTCTCTGCAACCGTTATTGGGGAGAGGCGGTCATGACTGCTATATATTTAAAGAATAGATCCCCTACTGCAGCTTTAGAAGGACGTCTGCCTGAGGAGGTATGGAGAGGTTCTAAGGTGGATCTCAGCCATCTCCGGGTATTTGGCTGTGTTGCATACTGTCTGATTCCATCACAGAAACGCCGAAAGTTAGATGCCAAAAGTAAAATGGCTATCTTTGTAGGCTATAGTGAGACAACTAAAGGCTATCGTTTATGCGAGCCATCTAGTCCTAATACTGTGATATTGTCCCGTAGTGTGGCTTTTCTAGAGAATAAATTTTATTATAATAATGGACCTTCACATAATAATAATTTGAATAATTATAATGATTATATTATCTTGAATGACAATTTATTAAATAATAATGTTGTGTCAGTTGATAATAATTGTAATACTAATGTGGAAGTATCTGATATTAGTGAAAGTAATAATTTTTCAACTAATGTTTCAGACGGAGTCGATGGCGACATCCACCAGACTTTGAGTGAGAGCGCACCTGTCTCCGGGGGCGAGCCTGCCGACAGTGGACGCGATGAGCGTCTGACACTGTCTAGCGACACGCAACGTGGAGGGGAAGCTGTCAGACCGAGCAGTGATGCTGCAATGGGTTTGTCTGGTCGTTCGGTTCGTGAACGACGTCCACCACAAAGGTATGGGGATTATGATTATTCAATGTTAACTCGTCATACCTCATTTGAGGAACCAAAGTCTTATGAAGATGCTATTGTGTCACCATATCGTGAAGATTGGATGACTGCAATGCAAATTGAACATGACTCCCTGGTTTCAAATCAGGTATGGAGATTAGTAAATAGACCTACTAACAAAAATGTTATTAAATGTAGGTGGGTATATAAGTTAAAGCATGACGCTGATGGGAAATTTGATAGATTTAAGGCGAGGCTTGTAGCCAGAGGTTTCACTCAGAAGCAGGGTATAGATTATAATGAAACTTTTTCCCCTGTGGTTCGCCATTCATCTATGAGAATTTTGTTTGCATTGGCTAACGAGATGGACTTAGAGATAGATCATCTAGATGTAGAAACTGCATTTTTAAATGGTAATTTAAACGAAATTATATACATGGAACAACCCGAGGGTTTTCGCAGTAAAGATGATGATCGTGTCTGTCTTTTACAAAAGAGCATATACGGTTTAAAACAGGCCAGTAAAATGTGGAATGAAAAAGTAAATGGTGTCTTAGTTAACAATGGTTTTAAACAGTCTCTATGTGAACCTTGTATTTATACGAAAAAGTTACAAAACGACTTTGTTATTATTGCCCTATATGTGGACGATTTTTATGTATTTTATTCTAAGAATAGTTTGATTAAGAATCAGTTACTAGCTATTTTAGAAAAAGAATTTAATGTAAAAAATTTGGGTCCATTGAAGAACTGTTTAGGCATGAGAGTCACTAGAGACAAGTCTAAAGGAACTTTATGTTTAGATCAGACTGAGTATATTAAAAAATTGTTAAGACGATTTAATATGCAGAATTGTAAGCCTGTTGCTACACCTATGGCATTAAATTCGAAACTGACTGTACCTAAAGACAAAGGTGCTTGTATACAGGATGAAACCTATGACTATAGGCAACTGATAGGTGGACTTATGTATTTATCTGTATGTACGAGACCTGATATAACGTTTGCATGTAGTCAGTTGAGCCAGTTTTGTAATAGTTATGATTCATCCCACTGGATAGCGGCCAAACGTGTACTTAGGTATTTAGCTGGTACAATTAACTACTCTTTATGTTATATAAAAAGTGTTAATTGGGATTTAAGGGCATATACCGACGCCGATTGGGGTAATGATGAATATGACAGAAAATCCTATACTGGTTTTGTCATAAAGCTAGGAAATAATACTGTAAACTGGCACGGGGCCACCATCTCATACATCGAAAATTATAGTACTAGAGTATGTTCATAGAGGGCATTAGGGGTAGCCATTTGAATGAAATTATTAATTAGCGTCAGCTCACTAGCGACAAGCGATAATAATTTGAACTACATTGCAAGATGTGGTACGATACGGTCAGCTAGGCACATCAGCGCCAATAGATGGCGTTTATTTTGTAATTAGATAATTTTATTTTGTTTATGAATGAAAATGTGCATATTTTTTTATAATAATATGGTTCCCGGCTATAGCACTATATTTATAAAGTATCCAACTACAGTTCAGATGTATTTTAATTGTCAAAATACTTTCATTTGTACCGACAATTACGAGGTGGTAGCAGCAGAAATTTTCACACACACATTCAAGCTGTTTACTAATTTCGTTATTATTGACAAATACTCACTAGCCTATTGGTACAAACACTAGCTACAATGACTACGTATACTGGGTTCTATTCACTGACTTGAAATCCTTTTTTTATTTTTTTATTGTTTAAAATTATTATTATATATTAAATATAAAAATGAATTTTTGTCTTGTCTGTGTGTATGTCCTTTATAGAATCGTAAACTATGCATTGATCATGGTGATCTTCAGCAAAAGTGTTGTGCATCGGCCCACGAAGGTTTCAGAGTTAGTACGGGTTGGCGGGCTTCACACACCCCTATCATTCCAATATTTTAGTTAGTGGCGTAGAAACCGATTTCGTTTAAACTCGCAACGATTGTAGATATAAGTAAACGATTAATAGAGAAAATGGAAAATTTTGGAAAAACAAGATGGCGGCCTTTGGATTGGATTTGGAAAAACAAGATCAAAAACTACTACTATAGGCAAATAAAAGAAAGTATATTTATTTATCATAATCATCATCCTCGCAATAGCGGTGGAATAGGTATACCTACCACCTGTATAATAGGTAGTCCGTTTTGTCTTTGTTTGTCAACACTAATTTGACATTCGAAGGAAAAAGAACAAACAGAGTATAACTATTTCACAGCTATTTCACATTTATGAATAAGGGGGTTAGTATAATACTGCGATATAGTTCATGTTTTCAAAAGAATTTTTCCCTAATTTCTTCCGAAAATTCATACAGTTGGCAATACCTGACCAACGCAACGCAAACGTCGAAAACAAAGTTTTAATTTTGTATCAAATGCATACAACGAAGAGCGGCAACATCGCTTGCTGTCTTATTTTATCAGCGAACTGGCAACGCAGCATTTACTTACACGCAATCCAGCTGATTCGCCATCTATTAGCATTTTCATAACTGCAACTATTGCCAAAGCAACGTCATCTATTGGGGTTCGATCAAACTGCGTAGAGCAGCGCCACCTATTTTTAAACTTATTATCTGCTATGAAGCTACTCGCAGTAACAGCGCCATTATTTCCAGTTTTATCCGTCGGGTGGCCCACCCGAAGAAATTAAGCTTGTCGCATTTCTTTCTTCGTGATGGGGTATCTGTACTAGTATAGTATTATATTATCTGTGAAACTGGGAATCGCGTAAACAAAGATGTATTGCACTCTCGAGTACAGAAGCGGAATATCTAGCTATAGGTGACGTTTGTAAAGACATATGCTTTGTAAAGAATTTACTTTCTGAAATAGTAGATAGGAATATTCCTTGCATTGTATTTAATGACAATCAGAGTGCACAAAAGCTCTTGGAATGTAAGGAATTTTGCCATAAAAGGACGAAACATATTGATATTAGATATCACTTTGTGAAAGACTTAATTAAAAATGACTCTATTTCAGTAAGATATTTATCGACAGATAAGATGATAGCCGATGTATTGACCAAACCTTTGTGTGTACAAAAACATTGTAGCTTCATTGAGAATATGAATGTAAGAGTGATATCTACTATATCTACATAGTAGTAAATCTATAAATTATAATTGACTTGCATTGTTTTTTTTTATTTAACCTTTCCCCCGTCAAACGCTTAGGGTTTGTGCCCCAGAAATTCGTAGCTCGCCGCGTCAAGCGCACAAACCCTGTGCTCCGGTAGTTTCTTGTCATTGGCCGAATAATACTTCAATGGCCGTTTTATATTTTTAGAGACGGCTATTGGTAGCTTGTGAGTGTATGATTTTTGAATGAAATGACGTTTAGAATGTTGGTACAAGTATCAGAACTATTTCACAATAAATTATTTTTGGAACGTTAGTCATGCGCGTGGCGGCGCAAAATGGCGGACGTGCGGTTACTTGTTGTTTGTAAAATGGTTTATTATAGTGAAACAAATGAGTTTTGAATCAAACAAATGAAGTTTATTGATAATGGTAGTATGTATTTAGTGTTTAGTGTGGCCTTGTTCGTAAATATTATCAAACAATTAGTGAAATGAGACGAAATATTTGCAGCCTACGAAATTTTTGCAGTCTTCATGTAAGTTTTACCTAAACTATATTTACATTTCGGAAATAACTTTTTTGGTGTTTTTACAGACATAAACAAATATATATTCAAGTAAATCATTTCGTAACGAACAAAACTGTAGAAGATCATGTCAAAACCTATAAGCATAATTGAGATATATAGAATTAACTAAATGCATGCGCAAATTTTTTTATTGTTTTTGCAAGTTGGACACTTGTGAGACGCGCAACGGAGATACGTATTTAGACCCCCCCTAACGCTCGAAGGGTTAATGTGAAGCTAAATTTAACTGACTCTATTTATATGGTAGAGTAATAAATGTTTAAACATGTTGACATACATTAATGTATATGAATAATTTTGTACAATTATATCTGTTATAATAATAATATATGGCATAAGGGGAAGTGTTAAAAATATGATGTATTCTGTATGCCCTAATTATTATAGTCTGTAACAGCATTTTATGATAAAGACTATTGTCTATGTTTTTTTTTTGTTCGTATTGACTCTGTGACATTTTTTTGAGTTCTCTCTTCCCTTCTCATCGACATGTCGCCATGACGTTGTATCCTAAATTGTTAAATTATAAAATTAATAATTACAATTAAACATGTGAAAGTGAACCTAGTGTGTTTTCTTCATATTAACCGGACCCGTGCCAGCTCTGATAATCTTCGACACTTAACTTCACTGCAATTTCAACAACGTTTACCCTCTGCCAACAGACTTGTCCATCCGTTAAACTCTACAATAAAGAACTGCCACAAGCGGAGGACGCAAAGTACTTGGGCATGCATCTCGACAGACGGCTAACGTGGCGTAAACACATCTGGACCAAGCGCAAACAGCTCGACATGAAGTTACGAAGTCTGTACTGGCTCATTGGCAACAAATCTCAACTAACTCCCACCAGCAAGATGGTTATTTATAAAGCTATAATTAAACCTATCTGGACATACGGTATACAACTCTGGGTCTGGGGTACAGCCAGCACAAGCATTATTGAGATTCTAGAAATATTCCAATATAAGGCAGTGAGAACCATATTCAACATCCCGCCGTGTGCGTTCTCCCAGCGGAATTTTGTCGAATTTATTACTTTTAAGTATGCAGATATTTAGTCAATTAAGCCCTGTAAATGTCCCCGAAATTATAAATTTGTCAACCTAATAGTATTTGAGATATCCTCCAAAAACGTTTTCCGCTGGGGGAACTTTACCCCAGCGAAACTTTTTCTTGCTAGCGTTGTCACAGCCAAACGATATCGAATTTATTGGTTCGAGTTCTGTAGATATTTAGTACTTTTTGTCGTGTAATTGTCCCGAAAATTTGAAATTTGTGCATCCAACCGTTTTTGAGAAATTCACCAAAAACACGATGACTAAATTACTATGGCGAAATGTCTATGTTTTCAATATTCGCTCCCAGGACTAGCTTCTTAGCGATAGGTGAATAAAAAGTATTCAAATAATTAGTCAACTAATCCAACTAATTGTCTGAGAAATTTGAGCCCGATCATCATTAAAATCAAAGAGATATCGACGAAAAACTGGCCAGAAAGCTATTGTAGTGATAAACCTACCATGTATCGGAGGTCACAAAAAAGCGGCCGTTCAATACATGGCAGTAACGTTCTGAAATTGGCAGAATAGTACTACACCAGTACCGCCGGTTGTTATCACAGAGCAAGGAATGACTTTATATGTTGATATTGTACATTCGCGTACACAATTATGAGTGACAAATAAAACACCAGTTAGAATAATATTTCTTTAATTTTCAATTAGACAATAAATAGTCACTAAAAATTACTGTATAGTACGTACGTTGTACATAATGCTCTCATTACTTGATTTCAACAATAAAAAAATATAAATATTTAATATGTATGAAGTTATGCTTACTTAAAATCACAGATATGCTTTTATGCGAAAAGTCGCACGTAAATTCTTGTATTGATTGCGTCTGGACACCACATACATGCGCCGTAAAATCCACCTTCTTTAAATAATTTTTGTTATGCAAATAAAATAAACTCGTTTGTTGTATAAAAAAATACTTTTTACGTGTGATTACGAAAGTCTATAATATTTCTTAACAAACTCAACTCCCCTGGCGAGAGTGTCGTTATTGACGATAATCGTAAATGCTGCCATATAAATGAAATTTCCCCATAACAATCAAAATTGACTGATGATACACTACGAAATATTTAAATTATTTTTATTGATACTCTGCAATTGTAATTGCTCGGTTTTGTAATATATTCACGACTGTAACCTAATACTTCTATCTATCTAGGTATGTATGTACCTAATTTTGTAGTGTTGGCTCCCTAGCGACCCAGCTTGCTCATTATCAAATTAGGTTAAATGTAAGTATCAAAATAATCTTACCTTTTTTGTAAGAAGTAATTTCACACACTACATTCCACTGTATATTATAAAAAATATTATTTTTAAAAAGATATTATAATAATGGCGGCATAGAATTCTTAATATATTAAGTCTGGGTAAGACGACTGACCATCTGCAACTGAGTAGATTGTTAATCTACTCAGTTGCAGATGGTCAGTCGTCTTATGAGTCGTCGATGCAAGCCATGGCTGAAGTTCGCAGAAACAAAGGAACAAAAAATTGTTGTCTCTTATCCCGCCGCTGTCATCGTAAAGGTTTTGTTCCCTCTCTCTTTTCTTCTCTGATATTGCAACGTAGCGTTGCAAAGCGGGAACCACGTGACATCTGTTGCCAGGCACACCGCAGCCACTCGACCGTGACGCCGCAGCCAATCAGCGTGCAGCGATAAGGACCTCGACCCCCGCCGCTCTGGAACGCGCGATTGCGTCAGCTCGCACATAAATAGCCTTTGGCCGCCTTCGCCCGCCAGTCTTGCGACGAGCACCACCAGTATAGGTCGGCTTGGCAAAGCCGGGCAGATCTAGTGCTCGTCTCTTGGCTCAGGGGTGAACCGCCACCCCCCCGCGCGTCTCGACTCTCTCTCTCTCTCATCCCGCGTCCCGTTTCCCGGCGATCCCGTCTGGACCGCTCGATCAAACCGCGTACAGCACCGTAGTTTGTAATGTACATACGTAGTCTAGAATAAGTGCCTACCTGTTTTGTAATCATTACGAATACTAAGAATAAAGACCAGTGGTCATCTATAAATTGTTATTCCTGTTTCAATTGTCAATACGGTTCCTCTCCCGTTAGTCCGAGTCTAGGAGTTCGAGGTTCGATTCCCCGATCCCGTATGTGCGCAGTGAGGTGGCCTGCTTCCCAAGCCACCCGCTACGTTACATTGGCGCCCAACGTGAATAACCCGCAACGTTACATTGGCGCCCAACGTGAATAACCCGCAACGTTACATTGGCGCCCAACTGAAATACCCACATTTCCGCCCGCCCGTCCGTGTAGAAACAACAATAAACAGAAAAAAGAGGTTCCGCACCGTAAGTACACATAAGTATATAACACTAACACCCGCTAATTCTAATCGAAATACAGATATAAACTCTTACGCAAAGTCGGTTTTCGGCATAACCCGGGCACGACTGTAAGAGTGAATATCTGAACCGGGAACAAGACATAATATAGATTATAACAAGTAATAGATCGCGAATAGAATAGTGAGAGTGGATCTGTCGGTTTTCGGCGTATTCCGGGCAGATAGAATCCAAGCTCACATTCCACCGATACAAAAACACTATAAACACCGTTGCAAAAACTGTAAAAAGAATAGTAAGACTGGATCTGTCGGTTTTCGGCGTATTCCGGGCAGATAGAATTCAGCCTTACTTTCACCGGTCACATTAACAGAGATTAAACAGAAATTAATCGCGAATAGAATAGTGACATTGGATCTGTCGGTTTTCGGCATATTCCGGGCAGATAGATCCAACCTCACATTCCACCGATACAAAAACACTATAAACACCGTTGCTAAAGCTGTAAAAAGAATAGTAAGACTGGATCTGTCGGTTTTCGGCATACCCCGGGCAGATAGAATCCAACCTTACGTTCACCGGTTACATTAACAGAGATTAAACAGGAATTAACCGCGAATAGGATAGTAAGAACGGATCTGTCGGTTTTCGGCGTGCCCCGGGCAGATAGAATCCGAACTTACACCTACACCGTAACAACACAAACATAAACAAAACCAGTCACAGATATCCGGTAAATAAAATAAAAGAAAAGGATACAAACCCTTACACAAAGTCGGTCCGGCATAACCCGGGTGCGACTGTAAGAGCGTGTATTCTACCGTAGTATTCAATTAAGTATAAATATCGGGAATTATTTAATTAAAAAATAAAATAAAAGGATACAAACCCTTACGCAAAGTCGGTCCGGCATAACCCGGGTACGACTGTAAGAGCGTGTATTCTACCGTAACGTTCAGTTTAGTGCAAATATCGGGAATTATTTAATTCCAACCATAAACACACGTTCCAAAAAAAAACACAGGACATACAAGTCACACGCGCGCAATAGGTATCTATACCACACACAACTCATAAATAGTGGGCAAACACCCAATTAGTTATATTTAGATTAGAATTTACGAGAGAGAGAGACAGAAATATAACCCGTCCGTACCGTACCGTTGAAAAAACAAAATAAATAAATAATAATATTAAAATAAAATCCGCCGTTCAGTGAAACAAACTAAACCCCGTACCGCTAAAATAAAAAACCAGTGCAACACCGTTCGAAAAAATAAAGGATATAAGTACTCACACAGGATCCAATCCTGACAAGAGTAAATTTCGCTAATCCGTTCATCTTAAGAACCGACGCGAGCGAGATAGAAATATCCTCAGTAGTCATGCAAGAAGATACCCGTTTTTTTTTCAACAGTCATACCGGGCCATAAAGGCCATCCTGGGCTACAAAAGCCATCCGGGCCGTAAAGGCCATTCCTGGGCTACAAAAGCCATCCGGGCCGTAAAGGCCATTCCTGGGCTACAAAAGCCACCCGGGCCGTAAAGGCCATTCCTGGGCTACAAAAGCCATCCGGGCCGTAAAGGCCATCCGTAAATTAAATATCAAAGAAACATTGGGCAGCTTCTAATAATCATTGTCATAGGACTCATCCCTCATGCCGCATAAGGTTTGTAGGGAATTGATTTGTTTGAATAACGAGATCTCACCAGGTGATTTTTACAGGTAAAAATCTTCAGAAGAGAGAGGGGAATGCAACGTAGCGTTGCAAAGCGGGAACCACGTGACATCTGTTGCCAGGCACACCGCAGCCACTCGACCGTGACGCCGCAGCCAATCAGCGTGCAGCGATAAGGACCTCGACCCCCGCCGCTCTGGAACGCGCGATTGCGTCAGCTCGCACATAAATAGCCTTTGGCCGCCTTCGCCCGCCAGTCTTGCGACGAGCACCACCAGTATAGGTCGGCTTGGCAAAGCCGGGCAGATCTAGTGCTCGTCTCTTGGCTCAGGGGTGAACCGCCACCCCCCCGCGCGTCTCGACTCTCTCTCTCTCTCATCCCGCGTCCCGTTTCCCGGCGATCCCGTCTGGACCGCTCGATCAAACCGCGTACAGCACCGTAGTTTGTAATGTACATACGTAGTCTAGAATAAGTGCCTACCTGTTTTGTAATCATTACGAATACTAAGAATAAAGACCAGTGGTCATCTATAAATTGTTATTCCTGTTTCAATTGTCAATACGGTTCCTCTCCCGTTAGTCCGAGTCTAGGAGTTCGAGGTTCGATTCCCCGATCCCGTATGTGCGCAGTGAGGTGGCCTGCTTCCCAAGCCACCCGCTACGTTACATGGCGTATAATAATGGCGGCATAGAATTCTTAATATATTAAGTCTGGGTAAGACGACTGACCATCTGCAACTGAGTAGATTAACAATGCAAGCCATGGCTGAAGTTCGCAGAAACAAAGGAACAAAAAATTGTTGTCTCTTATCCCGCCGCTGTCATCGTAAAGGTTTTGTTCCCTCTCTCTTTTCTTCTCTGATGAGGCGCAAGTAAGGATAAATACTGCTTTTTATATGGCAGAAAATGTAAGCTTAGATATATCGCAACAATTCCTGTTGAATAATGCATAGGTAAAGAGTTGTGTAAATAAAGTTTAACCTAAATGCTACAATGTGCATAAACATTGTGTGTACCTATTAATATAGGGCATACATCCGTATCTAAGAATATAATATAATATAAAATATAAATTGATTAAAAGTAAAGACGTGTGTGCTCGAATGTACCTAGGCAATGATATATAATAAAATGTTATACTGTCAGTTTCGGAACGTGATTACCATGTACTGTACGGCCGCTTTTTTGCGACTATTCATATTTAGTCGGTTTATCAATGCATTAAATCACTGGCTAATTTTTCGTGAATATCTCCTTAGTCTTTTAATTAATCGACCTCAAATTTCTCAGACAATTAGTTGGATTAGTTGACTAATTATTTGAATACTTTTTATTCACCTATCGCTAAGAAGCTAGTCCTGGGAGCGAATATTGAAAACATAGACATTTTGCCATAGTAATTTGGTCATCGTGTTTTTGGTGAATTTCTCAAAAACGGTTGGATGCACAAATTTCAAATTTTCGGGACAATTACACGACAAAAAGTACTAAATATCTACAGAACTCGAACCAATAAATTCGATATCGTTTGGCTGTGACAACGCTAGCAAGAAAAAGTTCCGCTGGGGTAACGTTCCCCTAGCGGAAAACGTTTTTGGAGGATATCTCAAAAACTATTAGGTTGACAAATTTATAATTTCGGGGACATTTACAGGGCTTAATTGACTAAATATCTGCATACTTAAAACTAAGAAATTCGACAAAATTCCGCTGGGAGAACGCACACCATCCCGCCCTATATAAGTAACAAACACATTCAAGAAGACCTCAACATAAGAACTGTTAGGCAAGAAATAGAATTACACAGTGGGAAATATCAGAAGCGACTCGCGGCTCACATAAATAGCTTGGCAAGCAGACTGGAGGGAGAGAGCAGTCTCCGCTTCTGTAGATTAAAAAGGAATAGTGTCTCCGATCTGTCCCACAGGAAACGGGATGGATACCGTGCTCGAAGCAAGAAATGACTGCTACCAACAACCGCACGGCACAATGTCCAACGATGACAGATGCCGAGATACAGATTTGAAAAAGAAAAAAAAATTATACTTTATTAAGTTTATAACTTATTATTTTTGCAGTCGAGTTTTTTAATTTCTTTTAATTAATCTTGGTACCCGTGTGAGTCCGCATGTGACTCACTAAGTTATTCCTCTGTGTACATTATAACTACATAAAAGGCAGTCTTCGTATGTCTTACTAAACTAGAACTATTTATAAAAGTATGCTTACATATCGTACAAGTAAGCAGGATAGATTAATTTGTTTTGCTGTAATCCGCTACTTGAAAAGATTCTGTATGGTACAATATGCAGGAACACTGCCCACATGAAACACCACACACAATTTTCCAACACTTTCTTCGACGCACGTTTCGTCCCGAACCGGGACATCCTCAGGAGATGTTGACTTCACAATGCGAAATCGTAGAGATCTACGATTTCGCATTGTGAAGTCAACATCTCCTGAGGATGTCCCGGTTCGGGACGAAACGTGCGTCGAAGAAAGTGTTGGAAAATTGTGTGTGGTGTTTCATGTGGGCAGTGTTCCTGCATATTGTACCATACAGAATCTTTTCAAGTAGCGGATTACAGCAAAACAAATTAATCTATCCTGCTAATTATGGATTTCCGCAAAATAACGCCTGCTTCCATTCAATATCGTACAAGTATTTAAGGCTTTTCACCAGTGTGAGTTCTTGTATGCCTCGTCAAAGCACTTTTATGTGTACATTTATAATTACAAAACTTACAAGAGTAAGGCTTTTCACCAGTGTGAGTCCTCATATGACTCACTAAATTACTGTCCCGTGCACACTTATAACTACATAACTTACAGGAATAAGGCTTTTCACCAGTGTGAGTTCTTGTATGCCTCGTCAAAGAACTTTTATCTGTACACTTATAACTACATAACTTACAGGAATAAGGCTTTTCACCAGTGTGAGTTCTTGTATGCTTCGTCAAAGAACTTTTATCTGCACACTTATAACTACATAACTTACAAGCATAAGGCTTTTCACCAGTGTGCGTCCTCATGTGACTCAATAAATTATAGTTCAATGCACACCTGTAACTACATAACTTACAAGCATAAGGCTTTTCACCAGTGTGAGTCCTCATGTGACTCACTAAATGGCTATTACATGCAAACTTATACCTACATAACTTACAAGAGTAAGGCCTCTCACCCGTGTGGGTCCTCATGTGACTCACTAAACTACTGTTCTGTGCACACTTGTAGCTACATAACTTACAAGCATAAGGCTTTTCACCAGTGTGAGTCCTCGTGTGCCTCACTAAATGACTATTCTTTGCACACTTGTAACTACATAACTTACAGGAATAAGGTTTACTGTGAGTCTGGATGTGATTTACGAGGGCACTCTTTCGTGCAAACATACTTTGACAAACGTCACAGATAAAAGATTTGTTCTGAGAGTGTATGTGATGTCTGTTTCCTGATGATGATGGCTCAGCTTCACTCAGTTCTGATGCAGCAGGCTCGTTGTGTGAGGCAACGACTTCACTCTCACTAGCTGCGCGATGCTGGGCGTCTTCAGAAGCAGTACAAGTATTCAGAGTATCACAAGAACCGACAGCTTGTCGTGTGTGCGTCGGTGATCTATCTCGTATTGATACAAGCGAATCAGGATTTTTGAAGATGTCATACAACTTGACCACGCAATGTCTGATGATTGTTTCTGGTTCGTCGTCGCTGTCGGATGGTCGGTTGTGTGACGCGCTCCTGTGCACGAGTGCTCGTTCCCTTCGCTGGGTTGTGTCGGCTTCTTCAGTGACGCGCGCTTTGTTTTCTATTTTGGTCACAAGTCCTGCAGACAAAGGAGCGACTGAAACAAAACATTTCTCTCATTCAACAATAAACGTCCTCAGTAACTACTCGTAAGCCATGTAAACTTATATTGGGACTTCTCAACGTGCACTATAAATTGCGAGAATTCAGACTTGAATATTTCAATAACAGCCAAAAACTTCAATTGCTCATATTATGTAATGCATATTTGTTTGTTCATCATCTTCACACAATTGCTTTATTTCAATTTTTTCACAGAAACTAATATTTAAGTAAAAATAAGATTGTTAAACAAATCTGAGATTTGCAAACGTTTTTTTAATTTACTGGAACAATAGTTCAAAGGAGGTTTTCTTCTTGTGTGCCTCATCAAAGTACTTGTATCTGCACTTTTATAATTACATATCGGCATATTTTATAATTACAAAACTTACAACAACAAGGCTTTTCACTGTGTCATGTGACTCACTCAGTTACTGTTCCTTGCATTCTTGTAAGTAGGTACATATCTTACAAGAGCAAGGCTTCGGCGTCTATTTATCGAGGAAAGCTATATGCTATATCACATCACGCTATGACAATAGGAGCGAATCACCACTGAGAATGTTGCATTGCGTGCGCTGCGTACGGTTGAAGCTACGCAAAAATCATGTATATGATGGAATTGTTCTCCATTAAAAGTTGTATGCACGTGTAAATGTTTGCACGTGGAGTCGTTATAACGGGACTCGTACAAACAGCAACAGGTAGCAAAGTACTCACTAATGAACAAACGATTTGTCACTCACCTACACTCTGCGCGCAGTGCTGGCGACGAGCCAGCTCGCGGGTGTCCTCCCTGTGGACAACATCACCACATCATACTCGACAGTGTGAACTAGCTGCAGCCCTCGGCTCAGAGATCTCTCTCTCGGCTCAGCTGTGCACAGCAGCAACACCCTTCCAGCTTCCGTGTTCCCAGCCGAGACTGAATAGGCATTGTCTAGGCGAGCGCGCTCCACCCCAGACCTCATCATTGCCGTCCATCAGGCACGATTGTAACGAACGCGCTTCCCCGTCGCACCGTCGCACGGAGCGAGTGTAATGACAAGCGATAGAGAGCCTCGATCGGCCTAAGCGTTCGTTGTGACGCAGCATCTCTTTATGACGTCATCAGAAACATAATATGATCCCCACGACGCTCGAGTGACTACCGAAAGCCCACTCGGGCTCCCCTACTATTACTATTATTACTGACGTGTCTCCTCCGTGTTCACTCTTGAGCTCGTCCAGCGCTGGGGCTTCGGTCCCGGGGGCCGCGGCCTCGTCCAGCAGCCTGGCCTGCAGCGCGATGCTGCGGTCGGAGCAGTCCGCGGCTAGCAGCGACTCCTTGCCGTCCTCAGCCGCCTCTGCAGCGACACGACAGTTACTGGTTGTAAGACTCTTCTCGCGAAGTTCGTCCGGGTAGGTGCCAGCGCGGCGTCAGTTATTGTACCGCGAAGCAGTCACGTACTGCTGTGTTTCAGTTTGTAGTTAACGAGATAACTGGCCAAAATGAGACCTAACAACTGATGTCTCATGGTGATGAGCGCAGTGCAGTGTGACGTATGATACTGCAATGCAAAATTATGGTATGCACTATATTATACATGGCACGCAACACTTTAACATCAGGTGAACATTTTGTTCATCTCATTATTCTTTTTATTTTATTTTATTTATTGGATCCACCAACAACACTCAAGCACAACAACTACATTAATTAGCTTATATTATACATTATAATGGATACATTATACTATAGTTCGAGCATTAACAATTGGCAGACACAGATGCTTCATACATTATTATGAAAGAAAAGAAAACAGTTATAGATATAGTTGGAGTACAAAATAAAATACATTAAATTACACTAAATACATATACATAATTACTTAATCTAATTAATACTATAGAAAAAAGAACAGGAAAAACTCAAAATTATCAGACTCCCCTATGTAGGGAGTCCATGACTTCACGACGTAAGTGTTTAAAATGTTGAGCTGACTATTTTTATGGTGAAGAGCATTGAATTGGCGACATATTCGATTAATACAAAGTGGTATGCAACATTGGTTTATTTTATTGGTATTTTGTGTCACGGATTATAATGATCTTTAACCTTCAACACAAAAACAACGGATAAAACTGTCACTTGTGTTTGATTTTTTTGTTTTCTTGTCTTTGTCATTCGTTGGGTTTGAAAATGGTTGTTAGCTATTTTTCATACCCTAAATAGCAGAACAATGTTTGCTGAGTCATCTACTAAAATAATGTAAGATTAAAACAATTCCTTACCTTCAGAGTACATTTCCATCTCTTCATCGAACTCTGTTTTAACTACAACATCATTCTCCTCTGATGTTGTCTGTCTGTCATCAACACATGACGCCACAAAGTCACAGGGGTCTGAAGTTTCTGGTGACATCACAAAGTCCCTTTCAAGTTGCTTCTGTTCACGGTTGATGAGCTCCACATGCCTCATTGTTATCTGAAACAGGTTCTCTGTTGAATCAAGCATCAAACACACAGAGCAACAGAAACAGGAACATGAAATATAGGATGCCCTTGGGATTTGTGGAGCCTCTGAGCCTGGAGTAAAATGTAAAGTATAAAATATAAATAAGTCAGCAATTAAAAAAAAATTGGTTGCCTGTAAAGTCGGTATACGGGCGAAAGTTTTACGTGACAACGACTTTGGGTGGTAATTAATGTGAATATTCATTCGTGCCCGAGTGGAAGGGACGCGTGCCTCTCACTCGCTCTCATTGTGAGTGCATAACGTGAGCGGAGCGTAACGCAGTTTCTTGAAGTGTCACCCGGCAAACCAATTTATAAGACGTTGTCACGTCAACATGTTTTATAAAACAACCTTTTATATGGATATTTTTCTGAGCAATCCCTTTCATTGGATACCCATTATAGAAGTGCATAAAAATGACTAGTCTGCTATCTTGAATGTTCTGCCATATTGAATTTAGAACAACGTAACACAAATACCCATGCATTGTCATCTAAACTGAACGTGTATACAAAATTTCAGCTCAATCGGATGGAGATATCTGCTTCAAAAATGGGTCGCAAGATTCCACCAGAACAAACAAACTTGTACATTGCAAGTTCAATAAAAGCTTGTAATAAATATGTACTCACTGCTCCGTATTGATGCAGCAAGCCCATCATCAGGGAGCGAGCTCTCAAGCTCTGCTCTCTGAATCTACTGAAGCTCCTCAGTATGCGAGCGCACTGCACGCAGACTGTCGCGGTCGCCTGCAGGTATCCATCACACGGCTGAAACAAGCAACTTTTCATTGCATACATGTTATGGAGACATGAAATTCAAGTATTTAACTGAGAAACTAGCAAGCACTAAAGCAGTAATGTATTGTTGTGTTTCAGTGTGCAGGCCACTGTAGCCAATCAGTTCACTGGGCAAAATGAGACCTAAGAACTGATGTCTCTGGCTGATAAGTGCAATGCAATGCTTCATATGACACTGCAATGCAAAATTATGAAACATACTGCATTAAATGTATGTACAGTGTACACTCTCTACATAAAGTTAACATCATTCTAACATATATAACACAACTGTGAATGATGTCATGAACTTATAAACTTACAGGTTGTCCTGTCAGTGTGATGTACGCCTCTCGCAGGTCCTGTCTGCTCATCAGCAGCAGCTCCGCGCGGGTGTGCAGGCACGTCATGCAGACCTGCAAGAGTGCTGCTAGTTACTGCACCTTGTCAATTGTAACAATTAAATAAATAAATAAATAGTCTGATCTCTGTGGAGATTTTCACAGCTGCTGGACACATGCTGCAAAAATGTGTGTGCAAACACAGGTACATGATAGACGAATAGAGATATTATTCCTCTGTCTCATAATCCGATGGAACCACAGCTCCAACACGACCAAAGAGATATCAGGCACATGACCAGCGGATTAATGATCTCTTGTGATCTGCAGTCAAACATGCCTACCACTAGACCAATGAGACAGTTACAACAACAACAGCTAATAAGGAAGATGACAATATTATGAACAAGTTACCAGCACTGGTGAAGGAACAGCGCCCGTGCGGAGTTGCCTGGAGCCACTTTTAGTCACAGACATGTGGTCAGCACAGAAGTGCCACGAGCAGACCACTGCAGAGTCTGGCAGGCTAATGTCTGGCAGGCCGAGGGCTGCGAGCCAAGCCGTGCGCAGACGCTCTTCACTGGGAAACCTGGACATTACCACAACATGCTATATTATGCAATAAAATAAATAGTATGTACACAATTATTATAGGGCGAATTAATATAAAAACAGAAATAAATATGGAATCCAACACACAACTCACAAAGCAGAAGGCGGGACCGCTACCTATTGCGACAATCAGCAAAACACTTTCATTCACCATTTTTGACCTTTAAAACCAAAAACAATGATATAGAAAATCTCATCGTGTAGATGTTGTGGCCAGATCTTAGAATTGACCATTTTGTATTCAATGTTTTTTCTTGGTCTCAATATTTGGCCTTTGGCCTCTTTACTCAAGGCAGTCAAAAACATGGCCCCGCCCTACAAACAGCAGGCCCCTGGTCAAACCTCAAATAGCATACTCAGAACTCACTCGTGGAAAGATACATCGGGCTCTTCAGCTGAGGACGCTGCGCGGGAACTGTTACTGCACGAGGGCACGCTGCACGTCTTGAGCATGCCTGTTTGTTTGTCTTAGCTCCCCTCAGGTGCGAAGTTAGCTTATCGATAAGTGGTTAAAAGATATCAATGATTGCTACTTGCGATCATCAACGATATGATTGGAGTCTGGACTTCTGGAGACGGGAAAACCATGGGAAAACTAAGCGAAAATTGAAAAACAAAACAATCAAACCCCAAAATATTATTAAAAGTAGGTAGGCACCTACTCTCTAAAAATCAATGAAACGCAATTACTAAAGGTACTAATTACTATGACGCAAACGTGAAACGAACGGAATGGTTTTTTTTTTAATAACTGGCTTTATGGCTCTGGTTCCAGCCCTTCTGAGCCTAAACGGATGGGCACAACCACAGAATACTATTACAACCAATTTGCACTGACAACTGACACTTGTCAGTGTGACAACTAACAATGCTGAGTGTGACAATTGGTCTGAGGTGTGACAGCAGAACCAAGAAAAGCATGTGAAGTCTGTGACCCTTTGTAAGCGTCTGTAGCACGCAATCTTAATAGCGTATTTCGTCATTGCACGGAATCTTAGTTAAAGTATAGGTACTTTATCTAAGCACGGAATCCACTGGTTACTTATCTATGGTGCGAGGCCCAGCGAGGCCAAGCGAGGCCATCACATGGCCATCATTTCAATAAACTATAGACAAGTTATACAGAAGATTCGCAGATTCGCGATTGTTTGTATGGTCTGTGTTTACAGGCGTATATGGTCTTTGGTGGTTCACTATTCTGTGGTAAAAGTGAATATTATGTGCTGTGGTAAGGCTCAGAAGGGCTGGAACCCAGAGCCGTAAAGCCAGTTATTAAAAAAAAAATTATGTGCTATGGACTGTGCTCTCGTTAAAGAGTTTACTGTTTAAGTGTTCTGTGGGACTGTGGTGGTAAAAGATCTTATAAAAAAAATTACGTAAATTGTTAAAAATAAAAACAAATTACATGGACTTTTGGATGAAGTAGCGTTTACGGTTTAATAAAAAGCCCAACCTGTTAATATTTCTAAATAAATGCAAGACCTCAATTGAATTATGCCGAATTTGCCGCTAAATTAACATCATTATCATGCTAAATAATTAAATATTGTTCATTGTAATCGACTCTATTGTAATTTCAAGGTGTTTTCTGGACGGTTATTAACTAAAAAGTGAATTGTTTTCGTTAGTGATTATATAAATCGATACGAGCAACATGTCGATGCCACATAGCAGCTCGAGTACGAGCTCCAGTACAAAACGCAAGGAAATCTACAAGTAAGCTGTTTCCTGGAACTAAGTTAACCACCAAAAAAAAAATAGATCTTTGCGGTGTCAGTAAATCTGTATGTATAGCTCTCAGTATTTCACAAATATATTTATACAAACCTTACAATTTTTTATGCTTCTAACACCTTAACATCAAGGATGGTGTTACTTTATTAAAGTATCCTTCAATATTTTTAATTCACTACTAGTTAGCACTTACCTATAATGTCACCTGATGGCTGCTACACAGCGTCATGCCAGATCGCTAATTTTATTCGCAGTATTTTGCCAGTGAGATGTTAACCAGCTACGGCTGGCTCCCACCATAGCAAACCTAAGCCCAATTAGCAAATAATTTCTAATTGGGTTTAGGTTTGGTATGGTGCTGGGAATCAACTAAAACTAACTGGTGCTAACACTAAAACTGTGCTAGGAATCTGATCTAGGACCTCCTCCTTATATCTGAATGCTGAGAGCACTAGGGAAGTTGTCAAAATTGCAAATAGTCTTTACTTTTGTAACACACCCATGTGGTGTGATACCCTGTTTTATGTTTATAGGTTGATGATGATTTTTTGCTATAGATATCAAGCACCATGGCCACTGTACTCCATGAACTGGTCAGTGCGACCTGACAAGCGGTTCCGGCTCGCTCTTGGTAGCTTCGTGGAAGAGTATAATAATAAGGTTAGTGCACATAGCAAATCTAGCTAGAGATCCATCAAATCTAGCTAAATAAAAAAAAATTAATTCTCTTTGCCTGTAATTGTTCCTGCTTCCTATCATAACTATAGTAGTGTTATTATCTCGCTGCAGACTCGGTCATAAATCATTCGAGTGTTTCGCTTTTGTTGTTCTGCAGATTACTGCAGTTGTGCATTAGCACAACTCAACAAAGAACAACAAAAGCGAAACACTCGAATGATTTATGACCGAGCCTGCAGCGAGATAATAACACTACTTTAACAACTTTGTTCAGCAACATGTAAAAATGTTGTATAGTGTACTTACAATTTTTTTATTGTTTGTGTAAATTTTGCAATTTAGTTGAGGTAATTTTTATTGACAGGTGCAAATAATATCACTGGATGAGGAGACAAGTGAGTTCAGTGCCAAGTCCACCTTCGACCACCCGTACCCCACCACCAAGATCATGTGGATCCCTGACAGCAAGGGGGTGTACCCCGACTTGTTGGCCACTAGTGGTAAGTTCATTGTTATTACTAGATAACTAGATGGACCCTATTACCGGGATCCGGGAGATTTTGCCATTTGTCTGTCACCAGGCTATATCTCTTGAACTGTGAACTCACTTGAAATTTTCACAAACAATGTATTTCCGTTGCTGCTATAATAAATAGTAAAAATAGAATAAAATGGAGATTAAAGGGGGATCCCAGACAAAAAACGTCATTTTTTGCTTGTTTTTGTTTATCATTGTTTCTCTACTAGCACAGAATACTAAATAGTATCAGAAGGCTTACTCCGCACGATGATTTAAAGAAATAGCGACTCTAGCGCTGACACAAAAAGTGCAATTCAGTTCGCAATAGCGCCTGGCCCTGCCCTCAAAATCGACACGCAACAAACGCAATGTTGTGGTCTCTTTCTATCGCCTAACTTTATCTCTTACGACGTACTAGGGCTGCCTTAGTCAGACGGCGCGTAAAATAGACCGTACAGAACTAGCGCGTACAACTCGGCCTGCGAGCGGCAACCATCTGAGATATTGAGGTCCGGACCCCTACTTGTAGCCGGGACAGTCACGTGATAAGTGAGACTGGCCTGCTACTAGTATAGTAGTAGTAGTAGGTAAATAGGCCTTCATGGCTTCTGCATCATGATTTCGCTAATGGTACGGAACCCTCCGTGTGTGAGTCCGACTCGCACTTGGCAGATTTGAACAGTTAGTGACAATCAATTCCCTCCTGAAAATAAAATTAAATTTTCATACTATTTTAAATTGTCAAATTTTTTAAAGGACTGCGGATGAAATTATTTTTAAATTTTTTCTTCCATGGTTTTCTTAAAAAAACTCCTAGATCCTAGATGATGTATCTTCAAATATGTCTTTCTTCCTTTCATTAAATGTTTTTCAGGGGACTACCTCCGCATCTGGCGCGCGGGGGAGCCCTACACGCTGTTTGAGTGTGTGCTGAACAACAACAAGAACTCGGACTTCTGCGCGCCGCTGACGTCGTTCGACTGGAACGAGGTGGACCCCAACCTGATCGGCACCAGCAGCATCGACACCACCTGCACCATCTGGGGGCTGGAGACCGGCCAGATGCTGGGGCGCGTCAACGAGGTCACGGGGCACGTGAAGACACAGCTCATTGCACACGACAAGGTTTGTGCTACTACACTACTGTTTGTGTACGTGAAACCACATGCAGTGTATTTTTTTTTTATTGAAGATAGGCTTGTGCTTGACGACAATCATGCCTGATGGAAAGCAATGATGAGGTCTAGGTTGGAGCGCGCTTGCCTAAAAAAGCCTATTCACTCTTCTCTTGAAGGCACCCAGATTATATTTGGCTGGAAACACGGAGGCTGGAAGTGCGTTCCACACCTTAGCGGTTCGTATCAGAAACGTGGAAGAAAAACGTTTCGTGCGCGTTTGTTGGACGTCAACCACATCCTTAATGCCACCGCTCTCGGCGTCTTGCAGTCCTATGGTAGAAAGATGAAGGAGGCACAAGGTTATGCAGTTCCTGAGCACACTCACCAAAGTATATCCTGTAAAAAACCGCTAAACAGGCAACATTGCGTCGGTGTTGTAAGTATTCAAGGCTAGCTTTAATTGGTTTGCATATTTCGGGTTTTTTATAAATCCCCCAGGTTCTGTTGTTGTGGTGTGAAGGTGTACCAACTACCAAACATATACACATACAAAGTTACACTTTTAAAAGATTAGTGTTAAGATGTGAGATGCAATGAGCTGGCTGAAGCTTTAAAGGCCTGCTATAAGAAATTTGTAGAAAGAATATTACGCCAAATTTGTCAGCTTTACTTTGTCTTTGAGGCATGTAGTAAAGTATAAACTAATTTAGGCCTTTCTGGTACTTGGAATTTACTGATAGAACTAACATTTCCATAAAATTAAATCCTTTGTTGTAGGAAGTCTACGACATAGCCTTCAGCCGCGCGGGTGGAGGCCGGGACATGTTCGCGTCAGTGGGGGCAGACGGCTCGGTGAGGATGTTCGATCTGAGGCATCTCGAGCACTCTACCATCATCTACGAGGTAAGGCTGGAGGCGGTAGACTGCAAACTTCTACTTTTCAATACCTGCACTTTCTTTTATTATTTTTAATAAGCAAAATAGCAAGCCAGTTTGAAATTGAAATAAAATCTTTGATTTCATTTAATTACCTCCTTGCTTGCCATGTTTTCGAGTAAAAAGTTGAATAGTAAAGTAATTTTTAATTATCTGTAATTTATGGCTGCTAGGCCAGGACTAATATGGATTATGATGTACAAATTTTACCAGCTGTTGCCGGCATGTGTTTGGCTATTTCATTTGAGAAAATATAACACGAAATTGTAATATGTGTAACCTTAATTTTAGGATCCACAACACACCCCCTTGTTGCGGTTGGCTTGGAACAAGCAGGACCCCAACTACTTGGCCACCATCGCCATGGACGCGTGCGAGGTCATCATCCTGGACGTGCGGGTGCCGTGCACGCCGGTGGCGCGGCTCAACAACCACCGCGCGTGCGTCAACGGCATCGCGTGGGCGCCTCACAGGTAACAGCTGCCCTGGAACAAGCAGGACCCCAACTACTTGGCCACTATCGCCATGGACGCGTGCGAGGTCATCATCCTGGACGTGCGGGTGCCGTGCACGCCGGTGGCGCGGCTCAACAACCACCGCGCGTGCGTCAACGGCATCGCGTGGGCGCCTCACAGGTAACAGCTGCCCTGGAACAAGCAGGACCCCAACTACTTGGCCACCATCGCCATGGACGCGTGCGAGGTCATCATCCTGGACGTGCGGGTGCCGTGCACGCCGGTGGCGCGGCTCAACAACCACCGCGCGTGCGTCAACGGCATCGCGTGGGCGCCTCACAGGTAACAGCTGCCCTGGAACAAGCAGGACCCCAACTACTTGGCCACTATCGCCATGGACGCGTGCGAGGTCATCATCCTGGACGTGCGGGTGCCGTGCACGCCGGTGGCGCGGCTCAACAACCACCGCGCGTGCGTCAACGGCATCGCGTGGGCGCCTCACAGGTAACAGCTGCCCTGGAACAAACAGGACCCCAACTACTTGGCCACTATCGCCATGGACGCGTGCGAGGTCATCATCCTGGACGTGCGGGTGCCGTGCACGCCGGTGGCGCGGCTCAACGACCACCGCGCGTGCGTCAACGGCATCGCGTGGGCGCCTCACAGGTAACAGCTGCCCTGGAACAAACAGGACCCCAACTACTTGGCCACTATCGCCATGGACGCGTGCGAGGTCATCATCCTGGACGTGCGGGTGCCGTGGCTCAACAACCACCGCGCGTGCGTCAACGGCATCGCGTGGGCGCCTCACAGGTAACAGCTGCCCTGGAACAAACAGGACCCCAACTACTTGGCCACTATCGCCATGGACGCGTGCGAGGTCATCATCCTGGACGTGCGGGTGCCGTGCACGCCGGTGGCGCGGCTCAACGACCACCGCGCGTGCGTCAACGGCATCGCGTGGGCGCCTCACAGGTAACAGCTGCCCTGGAACAAACAGGACCCCAACTACTTGGCCACTATCGCCATGGACGCGTGCGAGGTCATCATCCTGGACGTGCGGGTGCCGTGGCTCAACAACCACCGCGCGTGCGTCAACGGCATCGCGTGGGCGCCTCACAGGTAACAGCTGCCCTGGAACAAACAGGACCCCAACTACTTGGCCACTATCGCCATGGACGCGTGCGAGGTCATCATCCTGGACGTGCGGGTGCCGTGCACGCCGGTGGCGCGGCTCAACGACCACCGCGCGTGCGTCAACGGCATCGCGTGGGCGCCTCACAGGTAACAGCTGCCCTGGAACAAACAGGACCCCAACTACTTGGCCACTATCGCCATGGACGCGTGCGAGGTCATCATCCTGGACGTGCGGGTGCCGTGGCTCAACAACCACCGCGCGTGCGTCAACGGCATCGCGTGGGCGCCTCACAGGTAACAGCTGCCCTGGAACAAACAGGACCCCAACTACTTGGCCACTATCGCCATGGACGCGTGCGAGGTCATCATCCTGGACGTGCGGGTGCCGTGGCTCAACAACCACCGCGCGTGCGTCAACGGCATCGCGTGGGCGCCTCACAGGTAACAGCTGCCCTGGAACAAACAGGACCCCAACTACTTGGCCACTATCGCCATGGACGCGTGCGAGGTCATCATCCTGGACGTGCGGGTGCCGTGGCTCAACAACCACCGCGCGTGCGTCAACGGCATCGCGTGGGCGCCTCACAGGTAACAGCTGCCCTGGAACAAACAGGACCCCAACTACTTGGCCACTATCGCCATGGACGCGTGCGAGGTCATCATCCTGGACGTGCGGGTGCCGTGCACGCCGGTGGCGCGGCTCAACGACCACCGCGCGTGCGTCAACGGCATCGCGTGGGCGCCTCACAGGTAACAGCTGCCCTGGAACAAACAGGACCCCAACTACTTGGCCACTATCGCCATGGACGCGTGCGAGGTCATCATCCTGGACGTGCGGGTGCCGTGGCTCAACAACCACCGCGCGTGCGTCAACGGCATCGCGTGGGCGCCTCACCGATAACAGCTGCCCTGGAACAAGCAGCACCCCAACTACTTGGCCACTATCGCCATGTCTTACTGCCACTTACAACCGGGGCGCCCTCTTTCAATAGTGAATAGGCATCTCCTAGGCAAGATTGTTATGGAAATTTCTGTGTATGTTCGGTAGGTCTCTGAGTAGGTCGTAAGCTATTTTTATCTATTCTAATGCCAAAACGTTTGCCAATTCAGCATTATAAAGCATAATGTAATGTATTTGTTGCAGCTCGTGCCACATCTGCACGGCGGGAGACGACCACCAGGCGCTGATCTGGGACATCCAGCAGATGCCGCGCGCGATCGAGGACCCCATCCTCGCGTACACGGCGGCCGAGGGGGAGGTCAACCAGATCCAGTGGGGCGCCACGCAGCCCGACTGGATCGCGATCTGCTACAACCGCCACACCGAGATACTGCGGGTGTAGGCGTCGCCGTGTGCATCGACGACGGTACAGTCCGCGAGGCGTAAGCTGAGCTTTGCATTTGTATGAGTGATCACTAAGTTGCGTCAAGCGATGGACGCACCGCGCCTCAGGCCGATTGTCAAAAAGCAGTAAAAACCGGTTTATACAAAAGCAAGGGACGCGCCGCGCTTTAGGCCAATGTTACACCTACACTATCTATGTACACTCACACAAATGCAAAGCTCAGCTTACGCCTCGCGGACTGTACATTTATGTAGCTGATTGGTTGATGCTTGCATCGGTCGGCTCGGGTAGGCATTTATTGGTTAAAGTTAGCATCGATCCTGCAGCTAAGGGCTGGTGATGGTTGCGTTGCTATAGAGAGAGAGCCAGTGCGTGCCAGACCTTCGTTATTTTATAAAAGCTGTAAGTTTCTCTGCGTATTGTCCTCAACACTGGGAAGAATGTTTGTTTGGATCATGGTTACTTTGCGAGATAACAAGTACTAAACGTGTAAAAAATCTTACGTCAAAGAATAAAGTCTAATTTTTTATATTTTCTTTAGAATAGTATTTGAAATCACGCCATGCATTGCCAGACACTTTTAAACTTTAAAGGCGTCTGGCAGAGGGTTGCCATGATACTAAGTGTCTGGCAATGCATGGTGAGATTTCTTATACTATTCTAAAGTAAATATAAAAAAATTAGACTTTATTCTTTGACGTAAGATTTTTTACACGTTTATTACTTGTTATCTCCTAAAGCAACCATGATCCAAACAAACGTCCAAACAAACATTCTTTCCAGTGTTGAGGACAATACGCAGAGAAACTTTCAGCTTTTATTTAATAATGAAGGTCTGGCACGCGCTGGCTCTTAGTCCACTATGGTTGCCAGCAATGTACAATTTTATTTTCGAGGATCACACTTCTGCCCCTTTTCTACTATTAATCTCATTTTACAATAATCTAATCTAACCTTGGTATTGAATAATTACATTTACATTTTAAATGCTATACCTTTACAAAATGAGTTGTGAAGACAGTAGGAATAATGGTGGTTAGGTTCTAGGGCGAGGTCATCAATATTCACGTTTTCAAATGAGACAGACATACAGTGTCTCCCTCATAAATGTGCAATAGTGGTGGAACAGACTATCTGTTACTGTCTGTCTCTCTTGGACAACAATTATTTGACATTCGAAGGAAAAAGACAAAACAGAATACCTATTTCAAGTTTTTTAATAAGGTTAGCCTGTTGTCTGTCCCATTTCAACTTCTCATTTCCTCACTTGGCAACTGTGTAACCTTGATTATGGAAGAACATTAGACTATTTATCTACTTTTGTAGATAAACTACTATAAACTTGACCCTCCTGATGGTCTGCGGGACGCGGGGCTAGTGATGCGATTGGCTATAATGATTGGCTGCCGGCGGACAGCGACAAAATTGCTGATTGGTTGAGCGGCTCCCGCCCCGCGTCCCGCAGACTATCAGGAGGGTCAAGTTTATAGCGGTTTACCTATAACGACATCCGACGCTTAAGGTTGTCAATTTATTTCACAAAAATATCGATTTCTTCGTTTTACTTATATCGGATGATAAGAACAATATAACACAAGCAAAATGAAAACGCGGCTACTAGAACGAGAGGCCGCTAGACATATTGAGACACGTTTTCTATTGCGAACAAATCCCCAAAAGGTCATTTCACTTGTAAAAGAATTAGTAATCATTTCAAAAAGCATCATATTAATATAGACAAGGCAATATTTAAAGACTGAAGTAACAAAAATATGTTTGTCCCTCAATTATCCTGTAACAGAATAATTTATGGACGTGATTTTTGCATTAATATGTCTGAGAGAGAGTGCCAAAGGCTACTTTATTCCTGAAATTAATGAAAAACTCTTGGGCAATAGGTATTACTATTATATCGAAGAATAATGCCCCCAATTGGGGTTAAAAAACTAATTTACAAAATTTGCATTTATATTGTGTAAATGTTGCCAGGTTTTTTCTATTTTATTTTATGGATGACAAAGTATGTAACTGCAATATGTTACATGTGTATGTGGTATTTTAAAGAGAACAAGTCTTTTCTTGGGAATGTTAATAATTGTGACTATTATTGTGTTTTTAACAAATGCTAGTGATGTGATGAATATCGTATTTTTCAGTTTGCCAAATTTTTTGCGATTTATTTATTATTGTTCTTTTCTGCTATTTAATTTTATCTTGCGGGATTTTGAAAACCTGTAATTTTTATAACAATTGATTTGCGTGATGCTATTACAAACTACCTTGAAAGCAGATAAGAGAGAGAATGAGAACAGAAATGGGATATTAGATCTCTAATCCAGAGAGTTTTGTAAAGTGACATATTTGGCCTTGTCGGTTTGCAAAATAAATATTTATTACATCACTTGGACCGGTTTGCAATGCGAATAATAAAAATAGTTCTTTTATTGTTTGTGGAGTTTTGTAGAACCTATTTCTCACAGATCTTTGTAGAAATGAATTTGTTATTGGATTCGACATTTCATCAATGATAATAATGATAAATGGAAACTTAATATTGCTGTGATCTCGAAATTCATAAAAAATGCAATCTAATAAAAAAACAAATTGTAATTCAACATGTACATTTCTTAATTTTGTATAGTTAAGGACTAGATTTAACTTTATTTATATATAAAATAATAGATTAAGTTTTCTTACTATAATAAATAGTTCAACAAACACTCTGTTTTGTATCAAATATATAAAATGTTCAAAAATCCTTTCTCACATCAAGAATAATATACCATTTTAATTTTACCCAGATCTTTGACCTAAAGCAAATTCTTCATATACCCTCAACATGGACTTTGGAGTTCTAGGTTTAAAGTCTTTCAAAATATGGTCAAAGTGTTCCATTGTCACTTCTGGACAATCCAAGTCTTTCTCCAAAGCCCTAAGTGCTGCTTCGTGGCACAGCGCCTCCAATTCCGCCCCCGAAAACCCTTCCGTCCTTGTCGCTAAGCTGTGCGGGTTGACATCGTCACTGACGCTCATCTTACCCAGTTTCAGTTCTATAACTTGTAACCTAGTTTCAAAGTCTGGTAAAGGCACGTATATCAATCTGTCCAGTCGACCGGGGCGAAGCAGCGCTCGGTCCATCCTGTCGGGGCGATTCGTAGCCGCCACAATCGTAACCGAATTTAGAGGGACCACCCCGTCCAATTCAGTCAAGAGTTGGGCTAATACTCGTTCGTGGACGCTGGCTTCACCCCCACCCCTTTCGCCACCTATGGCGTCCATTTCGTCGAAGAATATGATAGAGGGAGCCACTTGTCGCGCTTTTGTGAATAGATCTCTAACGGCGCGTTCTGACTCTCCCACCCATTTGGAAAACAGTTCCGGGCCTTTTATTGACAAAAAGTTAAGTCCACTTTCGGTTGCTAATGCTTTTGCTATCATCGTCTTAGAACAGCCCGGAGGACCATAAAGTAGTACTCCCGAAGGTGGTCTCACTCCTAACCGACGGAAGCTTTCTGAATGTTTCAGTGGCCATTCAACTGCTTGACGTAATTTTAATTTTAAATTATCCTGTCCCCCAATATCTGACCATCTAACATTAGGTACTTCAATTAGCAATTCTCTCATTGCGCTAGGCCTTACGACTGTAAGTGCACTGACTAAATCCTCTTTCTCTATTACAGGGCTCAGACGTTTTAAACATTTAAGTGATGCCTGTGTGCACAAGTTAACTAAATCAGCAGCAACATATCCATGGGCTAAATCTGCTATAGATTCTACATCACTTGAAGGAACTTTATTGGGTAGATTCTTGAGCATTGCATATAAAATTTCTCTTCGTCTTATTCTATCAGGAACTGGTATTTCTATTTCTTTGTCTAAACGCCCGAATCGTCGCAGCATTGGATCTATCGCGTCAGGTTTCCTTGTCGTCGCCAAAACGAAAACTCTGTTAGATTCTTGATGAAGATTATCCAAAAGAGACACAAATGCAGATGTCACCCTTCTTTCCTGCTCCGTACTACCTGCAGAGCGCCGGGGACATATAGTTTCAATTTCATCAACTAGAATAATGCTAGGTTCATTTGCAATAGCCTTCGCAAACAAACTTGTCATCATAGCTTCAGTTTCACCAAAGTATTTGCTGAAGATTGCCGGCCCATTGATTTCAACATGAAAGCCGGTTTCTGTAAGATATTTGCAAATTGCTGTTTTACCAATACCTGAGTGTCCATGGAGTAAGAGACCTCTAGTCGGTTGAAAGTTAGCCGCAAACCCTGTAGTGTCAAAAGATATGTCAATAAGTGTTTTTATCTCATCTATAATGTCATCAACACCTCCCAAGACCAGTGGTTTTTTATTTACTTTTTTATCAGCGTTCTTTTCTACAATCCAAACTGTTGTTTCGTTCAGAAGGTACCAAAGTCCATTGGAGTTTTCAGGATGTTCCGTACATTTAATATTGGTGAACTCGATTTGCAACTTTTTTCCAAAATAGTAATAAACAAAAACACTCCCCATGCTGACATAGTGATTAAGAAATCTATCTTTTAAGATATCACTTATGTCTGTGTCTATTTTGTGGTTTTTTATTTTCACTGTAATAAACGATGCTGGTGGGAGCACGCCTTTTAGAATGGAGACTGTAACTTTTTTGCTGTCGCTGCACCAAGCTCCAACAAGATCTGTAACAAAAGCAGCCATTTAATTATATCTACTAGTTATATCTATACAGATTCTGTTCATTGTTGTATGGCAAAGAATGGTTAGAAAAACTAGAAGTTCACCTTATCATAATGTCAAAAATTATATCTATTGTGGTTAACTTGATAGAAAGTCACATTTTACAAACATTTTCACCATGTAACCTGTAACTGATCTTTCTTGACTCTAGAATACAGTCTGCACCTTCAAATTGCTGTATCCGCAGGGCGATCCCGTAATAATGTATCAATCATTTTCAAGTGCTGTGATTTGACTTTGATACAGCTCTTTAATGATTGATAGATTTTTGGCCGATCACCCTGCTGATCTCCAAACCTTTACTGCTGCGGCCACTATATCAAAAAATATCATTTTACGATGCTTTTGTTAGTTTTGATGTTACGGAATGCTTCGTGCGTGAATGAGATTCGCGCTTTACTGGGACTGGTCGAGCACCTTCAAATAAAGATGTTAACAAAGTTTAGAGTCACCTGCAGCGGGTAAGATTACGGCAGCGGGTGCAGACGCTTTCGACGGCCACATGCGCTTCACAAGCGACGGAGCGCCGTCCCTCTTCAATTCCAAAGGCTTGCCGATCACCGCACCAATCAAGCTCCCGGCGGACGGGTGCACTAAAACTGCGTCTCGTGGCACGTTTTCAGGAGGCGCACTAGCTCGCTCCAACCACGTAAACAGCGTCTCGTTCTCAACGTAAGGGCATTTTACTTGGTCTTTCGAGCAATTCAAATCTATGTGGACATTTTTGTCGTTGGTTAGAATGCTGCATTTACAACGTTCGCACTCAACCCACAAAGTTTTCTTGGCTGCTTTTGGCGGCATTTTTCTGATAGTTAATTCTTCGTATATTTTGAGCACTTTAATTTATAATGCTGAATCAAAAGCACATCAAAAGTATAAATAAAAATCGTACATGCCTCCAGCCTCGAACTTGCTCGCACCTCTGCTGTGGTTGTCTATGGCTTGCATCATAGACAACCACAGCAGAGAGAGCTTGCACCTTGAGTTGCACCTCGATCCTTCAAATGTAAATGTCATTGTCAAATGCCAGTGTCAACTGTCTAATGTCAAATTTCAATCGTCATAACTTGACATGTTAAAAAAGCCTCAGATTCTTAACTTTTTGATTTCACTAAATTCGAGTTTACTTGTTTTACTTAAACATAATTATTCGCTTCTTTCTCACACATTGACATTTGTACCGATTTTGTTGTACTATCCTTTTATTACCGGTCAGCCTATGCGAAAATAAAGGCTCTGTTGCTTGACTTGACTTTGACTGAAACGATTTAGTTAAATAAATATTATCTGACCCTTATTTCGAAAGACATAAGAGTCAGGCCGCCATATTTAACTATAACGTTTCGGTTAAAGTCAAGTCAAGCAACCGAGCCTAAGAAGTAAGAGATTAAGAAAGTAAGCTTATGAAAGTAAAATTGCGGGAATGGCAGGATATCTTCGCATGTTTACATTAAAAACCTTTGATGTACCACTCCGTTGATGTTCTTCCAACTGCAAACTGCAAACAAGAATCCTCCTAGACCTACGTATACAGTCCAACTACAACAAGCGGTTATGGAGTTCCCGAACTGAATAACGTAACTTTACACAATGGGTTGTCGGCTACATAATTTATGTAACCACTTATTCCATAAAATCTTAGCTGATGTAAGAAAGAAAGCCAATCCCTTATAGAGGTCGGAACGTGGCCTGCATTGATGTTATCAAATATCAAGTAGGAATGTAGGTCGATGCCGAAAATGTGATTCATACTTTGTTATAACGCAGTTGCATGTTAGTCTAGAGATTATCTTTGAAGTCTAGACCCTAGAATCTAGATAGACTATTGGAGTTTGTATCCGTTAGCTGAAGAACTGATTTGGCAGGGAATGGAGATTTGCATAAGTAGGTATGTATTTATAGTGGCGTGCACTCCATATAGGCATAGGGGCAGTGCCTACCCTAGCAAATTAATCCTATAAACCAAAAAAAAGAACTTAAAGTTATTATTTCTAAGGCCTTTTGCTTATAATTATAATTATATTAATATAAAGTTATTATTTCTAAGGCCTTTTGCTTATAATTATAATTATATTAATATTTAATTAATTATTATAATATTATTATATTATTAATTAATAATAATTATTATTATATTAAGGTAGGCACTAGGGTAGGCACTTCCTTTGTGCCTGTATGGAGTGCACGCCAATACGTACATATAATATGGTATGTATTTTTTTCTTTACTACTACCTACTCTGGTGTTTGATTTCGAGGACTTTAGCAGGAGTTCCCGGGTTCAGTTTTGATGTTTTAAATTTCTATGTGTAAGTATAATTTTTAGTCGAGTCATGGTGGGATGTTTCGATCGCGTTTGTTACCAAGCTTCCGCCACAGCACAGACACCGTCAAGCGATTCAGGTGCGCATGTGATGCTGTGTAGAAAGATAAGCAAACCCTATAGACGAAAACAAGCCCTCCCTAAACCATCAATGGACCCAATCACACACAAAAAAAAACATGAAAAATGGTTCGTTTCCAAATAGGTATGTTTGTATGTATGTATGTATATACTTTTATTGCACCCAAGAAACAATTAACAAAAATAAAAGTAGAAATAAAAAGAAGATACAGGTAACAATGAGGCGGACTTATCGCTAACTAGCGATCTCTTCCAGACAACCTCAGACACCGATTAATTAGGAAGTAGGAAAGTGGGTGGTGGTGCAAGTTATAAAAAATAAACTTACATGCTAATAACTACATAAACTAAACATAGTAAAATAATTAGTAATAGTTAGATATTCTAATTATTTAGGATTTATTACGTGGAGCGACAATGAAAGACCGGCCATGTCGGTGACAGAACTGTTTAATGAATTATTAAAGTACCCACATATGGAACACGCCCCCCTTTAAGACAGTAGTTATTTTAAAATAATGAACACACAAAGAGTAAAACAATAATCAGAAAGTACACTAAATTAAATTAGGAAACCGCTTATATAGCTACAACTAAATCTAACTGAGATCCTTAATAATTCAATCGTTAAAATTAACATTTCAGGTGTGAACCTTTATTAACACGACATGAACGCAAAGGGCGTGCACGTGGTATCTGTTCGTTATCCATCGATAACGGCACGGGCTCCGATTGATCAGCCCCTTGCGAGGCACGCTCAACAGGTTCGGACTGTTCCGCCTCACTAACACCTGACACCGGTGCCGGTGCCGGTGACTGGGTTGGACTGCGTTGGCCTTCATCGGACACGCTCGACTCTCTTACCGGTGGTTCGATATTTGGAGCTAGCGAGTATCGAGACGGCTTCTTAACACCCAACAGCTGATCTATATTGCGTCGTAGCTCACGACCATCAGCCGCACGGACTCGATATGAACACGGCGATTCCCTCGCCGTAACGGCCGCCGGTACCCACTTTTCCTGACTAGGATTATAGTTACGAGCTAAAACTTGACTACCGACCTCAACACTCCTGTCGAAACCCGGTTTCTGTTCTCCCGATCTTTCCTGCGAAGCTTGTACCTGATCCTTCGCGCTAGGTTTCAGCGCGTCGAGCCGTCCCCGCATGCGTCGGCCCAGAAGAGCCACGGCTGGTGCGATGCCTGTGCTCGCGTGCTCCGTGTTCCGGTACTGAAATAAGAACAGACTCACAGCCGTATCTATGTCCCTACCTTCGTGGATCGCCTTCTTCATAGCCCGTTTCACGGACTTCACCGCATTTTCGGCTGCGCCGTTGCCCTGTGGTCTGTAAGGGCTCGTAATGATGTGTGTGATCAAATTTTTACGCATGTACTCAGCGAATTCAAACGAGCTAAATGGAGGACCCCCATCGCTCACCACGACAGAAGGGAGACCGAAGCGTGCGAAGGTTTCTCTTAACTTCCTGATAGTAGCAGTAGCCGAGGTGCCCTCGGTCATTTTCTGAACCTCAATCCACTTACTGTGAGCGTCGACGGTAATTAAATAACGTTTACCTTGAAATTCCGCGAAATCAATATGTAAACGCCACCAGGGACTGGCAGGAAACGCCCATGGATGCAGTTGACCCCGAGGCGGTGCATCTCGCTGCTGGCAGCACGCCGAGCACTCGCGAGATAAATCTTCAATTTCTTTATCTAACTGAGGCCAGTATACGTACCCTCTGGCCATCGACTTCATCTTGACCACTCCGAGGTGACCCACGTGTAGTTCATTCAGAACACGACTTCGCAAAACAGCCGGTATCACCACTCTGTGATTATACAAAATGCAACCCATTTCTATTGTCAGACTATCCTTACGATAAAAATAAGGCTTCTCTGTGTCCGCTACCTTTGAAGGCCAACCAGATACTATATAGCGATATATATTTTTTAAAATTAAATCACCGGCAGTACAACGAGCGACTTCTTTAACAGAAATCGGGAACGAAGCTTCGACATAATTTACATACACAATCGGATCCCGTTCAGGTTCTTTACGCTCGCACGGCAATGGCAGACGAGACAAGGCATCACTACAGTTGTCTTTAGATTTCACATATTCAATATCAAAGTCATAAGCCGCAAGTCTCACAGCGTAACGCTGTAATCTACTGGCAACTGTTTGTGGCAACCCAGATTTAGAGCCAAAAATAAATAAAAGAGGCTTGTGGTCCGTTTTAATAATAAAATGACGGCCGTACAAATAATGATGATATTTACTGACTCCGCTAACTATCGCAAGCGCTTCCTTATCGAGAACGCTTCTAGAACGTTCTTGTTTATTCAAAGTTCGCGACGAAAAACAAATCGGACGTTCCTCACCATTAGGGTATCGATGCGCCAAAATGCTGCCAATTCCGTACGCACTACTATCGACCGAAAGCACTAAGGGGAGCCCAGGATCATAGTGGGCTAATATCCTTTTACTTACTATGATTTTTTTAATAGCTTCAAATGCTTTTTCACATTTTCTTGCCCAGTTCCAAACAACGCCCTTTTTTAGTAACTCGTATAAAGGTGCCAGTGTTGTACTAATATTGGGCATAAATTTGGAATAGTAATTAACGAGTCCTAGAAACGAGCGCAACTGGGACACATCAGTTGGCGCTGCCGCGTCTACAATTGCTTTGACTTTGTTTGGATCTGGATGTAATCCGTATTTATCGATAACAAAACCAACATAAGTTATACTGTCCTGCAAAAACGAACATTTTTCATATTTCACTCTAAGACCGACGTCACGCAGACGTTCCAAAACGCGTTTTAAATTCGCCAAATGTTCATTCCTGTCCCGACCGGTCACAGCGATGTCGTCGAGATACACCACAACACCACTCAGACCCCGGAGCGTGTCCTCCATAAACTTTTGAAACTTCTCGGGAATGCAGTTCAATCCGAAAGGAGTGCGCTTATAAACAAACGTGCCCAAGTGAGTGCTGATCGCCGTACACGCCTGTGACCATCCTTAGTGAGGTCGATCTTAGAAAACTGTTCACCGCCGCTCAATGCGGCGAATAACTCATCGATCCGTGGCAGAGGATACGGCTCGCGCAATAGCTTCGGGTTGATGGTTACTTTGTAATCACCACAGATACGAATTTCACCCGTTTTTTTTATTACCGGCACAATGGGCGTGCCGTATTCGGAATAATCCACTTTACAAATAGTACCCTCGGCCACGAGTCGATTCAGCTCGCGCTCGACTGGCTCGCGCAGAGCCAGAGGCAACTGTCGCGCTTTCAAAAATACAGGCGTCGAATCTTTTAATTTTAATGACATTTTTACAGTACACGTTCCCAGCCCGGGTGCAAAAACGGTAGGAAACTCGTGACGTAGGCGTTCAACTACATTAACATTTTGTAAATTACACAAAAAATCATTAATCTGTACCGAGCCAATATTCAAACGACGCAGCCAAGAACGACCGAGAAGTGGCGGTCCGCCATTCTTAATTACAAATAACTTTAACCGATCCGCCTTATACTTTCCAATTACCACATCGACTAACAAATATCCCTCAGGCTCGATTAAAGTTCCCGTATAAGAGCGTAAACAAACATTATTTTTATTAATTTTACACTTTTTAAAATAGCGCTCATAACAGTCGTAGTTAATAGTAGACAACTTACTGCCAGTATCCAGCTCAAAATCTAATAACAACCCGTTCACCTGTGCGCGCACACGATACGGCTGACCACTCGCACCACACACATTTAAGCTATACATTTCACTATCACCATCACTATCACTGTCCAAATAGTTCTGGTTTTTATTCCGAGCGCGACCTTCACCGTCGCGCGCCCCGCGCCTGCTCGCCCGCCTCACCCGGCAGGAAGACCGCACGTGACCTCTGAGGCCACAGCGCCAGCAGGTCACCGAAGCCTGCCCGCCGCTCGCGCCCGCCGCGCCCGCAGCATGGCCCGCGCGCACTTCTGCTGCGTCCGAAGCACGGCCCGCGCGCGCCGCCGCCGCGCCCGAAGCACGGGCCGCGCGCGCCTCTGCCGCTACACGATGCAAAGATTCCGTCGTCGCGGCCGCCGTCGCAGGCGCCGCGCTGTCGCCGCCGCCGGCTGAACCACCAGTCGAAACGCTAACTAGCGCGTGTCGGTCCGCAGCTTCGAGAGCGAGCCCCAATTCGATAGCTCTTCTATACGTCAAATCCGGCTCCGCAAACAAACGGGTTCTCATGTCGTCACTAGCCAATCCCGATACGAATTGATCTCTTAAATTTTCCTCCAGATTCGCACCAAAATTACACGTACTCGCTAGGTGCTTTAACGCTTGTAGGTATTGACTAAGTGATTCGCCGTCTCTCTGTCGCCGCAAGCGAAAAACGTGTCGTTCCGCAATGTCCGACCGCTTCGGTTCCACGTGTTCACCGACTATTCTCACTCTTCAAAAGTTTTCGTCTCCGGGTGTTCCGGAGCGCACAAGTCACACATTAGATCATAAGTAACTTGCCCCACAACTGTGATTAACGTCGCTACTTTCAAGTGTTCATCAATTTGATTGAGTTCGATGAACTGTTCCACGCGTCTGACGTACGCCAACCATTTTTTACTATTTAAATCAAAACTTTCGATTTTCCCGATTGGCATCGTGAAAAGCACATACAATTACGCGAAATTATAATGTTTTTCCTCGTCGCCAGTTAGATATTCTAATTATTTAGGATTTATTACGTGGAGCGACAATGAAAGACCGGCCATGTCGGTGACAGAACTGTTTAATGAATTATTAAAGTACCCACATATGGAACAGTAATAACATAGGTAATATATAAATTTATATTATATAACAATAGACGTACACGTGAATAACCTGATATAATACACGTAAACATACTTACAATAATAAAAAGAGATAATTAATAATTAATATCGCTATCGATTATTACATAGTGATAGGTAATGATTCCTGACGTCAGCCTTAAACTTGTCCAGAGTCTTCGCGCGATGGATGAAGGAGGGAAGCTCATTCCACAGGCAAATGGCCCTGACCCTGAAAGAAGTTTTAAAATATTTGGTCCGATGTGGAGGCATTGTAAGTATGAGCTTCCCAGCTGAACGCAAAACCATGCTATCAGTCCTATCGTGGCCAAAAAATTTAAAGTTTTCTTTCAAGTAACTAGGAGCTGAGGGATGAAACAATACACAGTACAGAAGAGAGACAATATGTAGATTCCGGCGAAGGCGAATAGGTAACCACTTGAGCTTCAAACGAAATTCGGATACATGGTCATATTTGCGTAAGCCAAATATGAACCTAATAGCTAGATTTTGGATTCGCTCAAGTTTATTAAGTTGGTCCTCTGTTAGATCAAGATAGCTTGCATCGGCATAATCGAGAATGGACAGAAGTAGGGATTGCGCTAACATAATTTTAGTAGGAATGGGGAGAAAAGAACGTAGACTTCGGAGAGAACCCATAGAGGCAAAAGTCTTTCTGCTAAGTTCTTTTAATTGGTGAGACCACGAGAGAGTGGCATCCATATGAACACCAAAATTTTTTACAGTGGTGCAGTAGGGTATAACAACACCATTTAGAGTTACAGATGGGAGGGTACCCCAATCAACCCTGGATATCATACCAGCGCCACCAATAATAATTGCCTGAGACTTAGCAGGGTTGATTTTAAGCCCGTGGCAATTACTCCAATCACTGATAGCTACCAGGTCATTATTAATGGTAGCAACAGCGTTAGGTAAATCTGCAAGGGTAGACTGCGCATACACCTGAAGATCGTCTGCATACATGTGATAGAGAGAAGTGATAATCTGAGATATTGAATTAATGAAAATAGCAAAGAGTAAAGGAGACAACACACCACCTTGAGGCACTCCGGCTCGTAGCTCACACCAAGAAGAATATCTATCTTCAATGCGAATACGCTGCCGTCGACCTCTTAGATAACTCTGAAACCATCCAACCACTGCTGGAGATATGTTAATAGAACGTAACAGACTCAGCAAAATATCAAAGTCGACTGAGTTGAAGGCATTGCTAAAATCTAGCAGTACCAAAACAGTGAGCTGCTTATTATCCATGCCACGTCGAATGTCGTCAGTAACCTTGACCAACGCTGTAGTCGTACTATGACCTGACCTGAACCCGGACTGAAAAGGATTCAAGAGACAATTCTTATTAAGGAACATATTGAGTTGGTGGAAAACTAGCTTCTCAAGGACTTTGGATAGGAACGGAAGAATGGAAATTGGCCGAAAATCAGAATAAAGTAAAGCTTTGGCTTTCTTTGGGAGAGGAATAATTTGAGCACTTTTCCAAGCCTCTGGGAAAATGGATGAGGAGATAGATGCATTAAGGATATGTGTTAGAATAGGAGTAACAATGTCAAGGATAGGTAGAATCATATTACGACTAATGTTGTCATCACCCACGGCATTAGACGAGACCGATAATACGTTCTTCTTAACATCACAATCAGTGAAAGGAGTGAAAATAAATGGTCGGAAAGCAGGAGTTGGTATAGAAGAAAGAGTACTCAGCGTAGGTAGATAGGAAAGAGACGTCTATAGAAGTTAAAACGCAAGATTAGGTTGCATAAGGACGATGGACGACGAAGATACGTAGCTGCTATTCGTAAAAACTAAAAACCTAAGCGGGCGGAAATGCGTGCAAATTCTAATTTCTAATACTTACTATACAGTTAAGTATAGTGATAACTAGTAGGGCGCGTGAGGGCGCGGGCCACATGTGGCCCGCGTGCAGTCTTCCCGCCCATAAAAGTATCGCCATCATCTCCATCGCCAGTTAGAATCCGATTGGCAGTGGGCTGAAAAAATTACCTAGGAGCACGGTCATGGTTTTAAAGATAGTTAAGGGCTGTTCCAACAAAAAATACCGCTGAACCTCATCGGATGAGGTTCAGCGTATTTTTGTTCGAGCAGCCCTTAACTATCATTAAAACCACGACCGTGCTCCTCAATCATCATCCAAATCCTAGATCATCATCTCTCTCATAGTTTTCTCTGGCGATTCTCCGTAGAACTGCGTCAATGACTTGAATAGTTCCCTACTTATTGTGGCATGTACATTTTCCAGCGAAAAATAAATTCCGCCACTTTTTTTCACACACAATTTTTTTCATTTATCTCGTAAACCTTTAGATCCTGATCACCTCTTGCTAAGAAATTACTCTCTTATCTTTTATACTTTCCGAGATAGAACAACATGAAATTTATATGGCGGCCATCTTGAATCCACCATTTCGGATTTTTTTTTTCAGCTCACTGCCAATTGCATGAGGTTCCGAGTATTTTTTAACCCCCGACGCAAAAGGGGTGTTATAAGTTTAACGTGTCCGTGTATCTGTGTATCTGTCTGTGGTAGCGTAGCTCCCAAACGGATGGACCGATTTTCATGAAATTTATTTTGTGTCATAGATAATTTTATTCCGAGTGTTCTTAGCCATGTTTCATGAAAATCTGTTCAGCTGTTTGAAGATTTTCTAGTTGATGAGGGGATCTGACTAACTTCTTTATGTCCGATCGATTCGAAATTTGGTACCGTGTAGCTTCAATGACATTGAAAGTATATGGTAAGGTAACCATGACCTGATTTTCCGTTTGAAGATCATCAGCTCTTTTATAGTTGATGAGGGAATCTGACTACCTTCCATATATCCTATCGATTCGAAATTTGGTACCGTGTTACTTCAATGATATTGAAAGTATATGGTAAGGTAAACATGTCCTGATCAGCCGTTTGAAGAAGATCAGCTCTTTAATAGTTGATGAGGGGATCTGACTACCTTCCATATGTCCTATCGTTTCGAAACTTGGTACCGTGTTATTTCAATAATATTTAAAGCGTATGGTAAGATAATCATGACCTGATCAGCCGTTTGAAGAAGATCAGCTCTTTAATAGTTGATGAGGGGATCTGACTACCTTCCATATATCCTATCGATTCGAAATTTGGTACAGTGTTACTTCAATGATATTGAAAGTATATGGTAAGATAACAATGTCCTGATTTGCCGTTTGAAGATCATCAGCTCTTTAATAGTTGATGAGGGGATCTGACTACCTTCCATCTGTCCTATCGTTTCGAAACTTGGTACCGTGTTATTTCAATGATATTTAAAGCGTATGGTAAGATAATCATGACCTGATCAGCCGTTTGAAGTAGATCAGCTCTTTAATAGTTGATGAGGGGATCTGAATACCTTCCATATATCCTATCGATTCGAAATTTGGTATCATGTTACTTCAATGATATTGAAAGTTTATGTTGAGGAAACCATGTCCTGATTTGCCGTTTGAAGATCATCAGCTCTTTAATAGTTGATGAGGGGATCTGACTACCTTCTATGACGTGTCCTATTGTTTCGAAATTTGGTACCATGTTATTTGAATGATATTTAAGCGTATGGTAAGGTAATCATGACCTGAGGGCCTACCATCAACTCTAATCGCGACTCAACAATAGACCTAAACTGAATTGCATCGCTAATTCGTGACATAAATTATTTTAATTTGACAAAAGGATGACATGAAAATAACCTAAACATACAAGTAGGAAGGTAAAACTTAATCTAGTAAAAGAAAACTAATATTATACCTAGTAACTAACTAAGTTACTTACTTATCACTATTAATACCTTTCCTATATTTAATACCTTATTACCTACTTTAAAAAGGACAAAATAAAAGTAAAATTAAAAATTTTAAAAACCCCCGACACAAAAAATAAAATATAAAAAGTAAAAAATAATATTTTAAACCTATTATAATAATTTTTATCGTCACAATATAATATTAAGTACGTTCAAATATTTTTTAATTCAAGCGTCGTCGCATCGTCGGGGGACTCATTTTCCGGAGTAGGTATCTCTCTAACGGTCCTCCGACGATGCGACGACGCTTGGATTAAAAAATATTTGAACATACTTAATATTATATTGTGACGATAAAAATTATTATAATAGGTTTAAAATATTATTTTTTACTTTTTATATTTTATTTTTTGTGTCGGGGGTTTTTAAAATTTTTAATTTTACTTTTATTGTTTGAGCAGTCCCCACCTAACTATAATACCTTGCCCGTGCTCCTGGACAGTCTTTAAAACCCTCAATCATCATCTCATTCCAAATTTTTCTCTGAGAGTCCTCAAAAAAACCGCATCAAAGTACTACATGTTTCACAACTTTTCAATAGTCTCTTCAAAATTCGCCATACATTTTCTATGAAAAAGTAAATTCCGCCATTTTGATTTTTTTTTCTATCCATCGGATAGACGTCCGGGTCCTGATCACTTCTTGTCAAGAAACCGTTCTTCCATCTTTTATACTTACCGAGATATCGACGAAATTCGAATGGCGGCCATTTTGAATCCGCCATTTTGAATTTTTTTTCAGCTCACTGCCAATTGGATGACGTTTCAAATGACATTTGGTCGAGCACCCCCCATCTATCTCCGATACCCTGGCCGTGCTCTTTACCCGTCTCCGAAATCCTCAATCATCAGCTCTCTCCGTATTTTTGTTCCGAATGAATTTTTTTCTTTTATACGACCTCATCCGTGAAAAAAAAATTTTTCATACAAAATTGTTCAGGAGATGTGATCAATGAGTCAGTCAGTCAGTGAATCAGCACGAGTAGCTATATATTAACGTAGTGGGCTTCTGACTTCTCGTATTAAATTGCGGCTCATGAAGTTGTAATTCCATGAGGCCTTGTCGGCAAGGACAGAAGAACGTCTGCCCGGCCAGCAAGCACGTTTTAGGCACACATAATATATTGTGCTTATCTACACATACCTAAGTATAACTTACTCTTATCTTCTGATCTAGAAGCAGTACCGAGCGGCGAAGGGATCATTAAACAATGGTCAATGGGTACTGGGTAGTGTTTACGCGGACTCGAACCTTGAACCGCGGCCTTTGCTTCGCTGAACAATTGCGATGAGGTTGTCTTGAACGCACTCTAGACTCTATGACTTATGACTTGTGAGATACGAGCATGGTTTCTTTTCGATTAGTATCCTATGCCTTTAGAAAAATACTGAATTTCCTATTAGGTAAGTACCTACAAATTATAATTTACATACTTAAAAGTCTACATACAGTTTTCCACACGACTGTTAGGTGCCTAGAGAGAATAATATAGAAATCGTGGCATTATTGACAGACACCAATTATTGTCAAGGATTATGAAATTGCATAAGAGTACATATTTGTAATTATTGGAGCCAGCAAAAGCAGTGTTTAGCGTTCCGATGCAATGCTGCATACTCAACCATAAGAGATACTTCCAAACACAAAGACTACTTAATACTTGCAAACTTGAAGATTTGCAACCAAAACTCATTTCTGTTTCCTTGAGCAAGTGCCATTTGATTGATGACACTGACTTCCGTTCTAAAATCACTTGATGGACCACTCTGCACTGGATAACTAGCTTATTAACGCAATTACGGAATATTAATAGGATCAATTAATTGGGCATTAATGAAAGGTTACGGAAATATCAACGAATAAAGTTCAAGGGGACATAAATACGTTACACAATATTTTATTTGCAAATACTTTAAATGACAATATTTAAAGTGAGGAATTGGGTCTTTAGATTCTGGAATCAAACCATCGTACATTAATGGGTTACTTTACAATAAGCGCATAGACCCTCAGCAACGACCTTTCATCGTAAAAATGTACCTATGTCCCAGTCTGCTTTGCCTACATTAATTGGAGACATGCTCGTTTTCACCAACAACCTTTACAGTTTAAGGGACACCTAAGCCTATAGGAGACAGTTGTAGGTGAAAATTGTCAACTTTGAACTTGGGTGTTCTTTAACATTTAGCAATTGTCGCTGAAAAAGAGCTGTCCGAGAGCTAGGTATATGGGGCATTATACTTTCATCAAATACAGTCAGAAAAATGTATGCTAGATGAATACACTCAGTCAAATCAAAAATGTGAAGTTTCAGGCGTATTCTCAGGGATCTAAGTAACCACTACGTATTATCAACTGGTACTTACTCTACATTTGAAGCACCGCAATAATGCGTATGGTACAAACATTTAAATTTACACACTATAATTTTTATCATGCTTGAAACAGGTTAATCTAGAGACTGCAATGAATTCTTAAAACGAAATAAAACAATCCAAATCTTAACCGGTAATTTTATTTCAATTACCAACTATGAATTAAATAATAGAGGATTATAAATATTATTAAAGTCTTTCACAACGCTGATTCCGTACTTTTGGTCGACTTGCACGAGGGCAACTATGATAATACATTACGGGTTCCTTAACATATTTTCGATAAAGAGCTCTTAGTATCAGTAAAATGACAAACAGGAACCCTGTAGCAATCAATAAACTCCCGATTTGGGAGTTAAGGGCGCTAATTGTCCGGTATGCTTTGGTCCTGTGGTACATGCGTCGCTTTATATAGAATTTAGTTTTTCGAGCACCGAAGTTATACATTTGTGAAACTACACTTCTTGTTGCAGTCTTTGTAGATCTGGAATCAAGTGATTATAGTAAGCATTCGAAATGATGGCAGGATCTTTGGAAATGATATCGTAGAAGAACTGACATCCTGGCCCGATAACATTTTAATTCTATAGCATCTATAAGATTAGAGAAAAATTAATAACAAGCATGGGCATCTTGGTCACATATACTTAGGAGCTACTTATTGAGCGATAAGTCCTCATTGCCCATTAGGATCACTGACACATCAGATGGGGGTTTGTATTTAGTCACTCTGTACTTATACTAGTAGTAATCACTGATGCCAGATGTTCAAAGCTGGAGAATTTGACTTAAGCAAGTGGTTCTCATCGAGAAGTCGCTATAATCAGAAATATGCGGGAATAGTATAGGGCACGGAGATTAAACCACATGACTTCCTTGAGATAGCCATAGTTTATCCACCTAGTATCGGGTTTGTTAAGACTACACTTTTAGAGAGTCGCGCTTAGTAGGATTGATAGTGTGCTGGCGCAAAATGTTAGGAGTCTTATGAACTACGCATCGCACAAACGCGTCGATCTTTGAGGAACTGAAGATCCATACCCGTCAAACTACCATAAGCAAAAACTGCGGGCAACTGGCTAGGAAAATATTAAAGGCCTGATTGCATCGAGAGCATAATTGTGACTGGTCGCACGGAGAGGGCAAGAGAAGCAGAGGTAAAGCGCCAACCCAAGGTATAGACAACATCTGCAAGGCCATCGACGTGAACATCCAAGATTGTCTTCACAAGGGACAAAACCGTACTTACTCGCGAGTCTTGATCAAGAAGCTGATCTTATAGATAGTCACGACCCTCGTCTGTCAGTCATGAGGACACAATTGACCAAGAAGAAGAATTCTACCAGTGTAGGTAAGTAGGATGTCGAGTAGGTACCTGGTCTGGTCAACCCTCCCCCTTCCCATAGCCCCACCGCCCTCTCGGACTCTTGGGCCGAAACGCGGGAGGACACCCGAACGGTACTTGCTCTCGGCGCTTTTCCCAATTCACCCGAACTGGGAAGAGCGCCTTCTTGAGTTCCGTACAACTTATACAAGTTAATAATCCCTACAAGTTATTTATCACCTGCGGGGCTAGACAAAGTAACAGTCGTTTGGCGTTAACGCCAGTAGACCAAAATGTATGGGACAAACCACATGACTGTAGAAAAACCACGAAAGAATGGTACTAAACATAGCCTAAGATCCCGATATACATACGACCTTCACCGAGATTATTAGACAAATTCTATACCAATTGAAAGTCTGAAGCCCATAGAATCTGAAAACGTTGGGTTGTTTATTCTTTTCCGGTCACAACTCTCGGGTAGCCAGGTATAAACAGGTGAATCGATTCAGATAAGCATCTCGGTGAAGGTCTTTGTATATCGGGATCCTATACTAACACGCTGTGCTTCCTGTGTTTGATACTGTCGGCTGTCAATTGTCAAGCGAAGTACGCTTAAGTTATCTACAAGGTCTGCGAGAACGCCAGGGAGCGTTCAAGTTATCAAACACAGCGTGTTTAGTACCATTCTCTCGTGGTTTTTCTACAGTCACGTGGTTTGTCCCATACATTTTTGTCTACTAGCGTTAACGCCAAACGACTGTTACTTTGTCTAGCCCCACAGGTCAGTTGAGCAGCCTGCCCGGCGTGATGTACACCACGTATAGCGAGCGCAGGATGACGGCTGCGATGACGCACGCGCCGGTCAACGCCGCCAGGTTACTCACGCTCTCCGCCGCAGACCAGTCCTCGATGCGCGCTGCCCACACCTGGTATTGAATATACCTGTAGACAATTGAATATTTTTACAGCTAAGAATGACGATCCGAGGAAGACGATTAGGTACCTGTAAGTGTTGGTGATTGATAAGTCTGAGAAGATACAATACGACCGAGGATAACCTGGTGTTAGGTGATGGTCAATAGTCAAATATCAGTTGTTGAGTCTCTTAAATCCAATAATATCTTCGGCCTTTCAAATAGAAGCACTATTATCTAGTGATAAGTACCTCACTGTTTGACGACAGTAAATGTGGCATCACTGGTGAATATAATCTCTATAGATGTCCAAGAGGCCGCCCGCGACTTCTAAAGTGTGGCAATAAATAGTCTGTCTAATTTGACATAGCTGAATCTTCGCCACACAATTTTTCAGGCACACACATTACAATAAAAAGTTGCCGCACTCACGAAACTATAAGTTTTAGGTAGGGCTCTATTTAGTCGGAGCGCGAGCGACGACCTATTGTTAATCTATGATAATCTCCTAGTTCTTGTCTTAGAAAATATTAGAGTACTTAGGTACCTACTTTCTGATATTGATGAAATACGTACTTATGGAAGTTCCGCACGGTTTTCACAAAAGCCTTAGCTTTTCCCTTTATTTCTGGTATTCTGGGGACTTTATGGGGTTTAGTAGCTGTTAGGTTACTTTTACCGAACCAGCTAAAGTTAAAATCATGTTTTTTCATTGTTATGTGTAATCGAAAACTAATTTCGTTAGTTTCACATTTTATTTTCACAGTTAATGTTGTTGCTGTTTACAATACATTAATTTCACTGGGCATTTTGCAGGGTTTTGTCTCGAGAATTTTACATGCGTTTATGGTTTTTATTGCTCAGGTGAGGCTCAGGTTTATTGCTACGCGATATAGGTATGTATTTGGCGTAAAGTGCCAATTTTGTTTAACGTCAAACGTCAAATATTGATCAAAGCGATTTGGTAATTATCAGTTGAATGAAGATAAGTAATTATTATAAAATGTGCTCTGAAAATAGGTAATACCTAAATTCACTTACCATAGATTTATCCGACCACTTACCCTAAAGCCTCCCCCACACAGGCGCGTTATTATCGCGCGATAATATCGCAAGCGTTATTGCGATATCTGTTTTCAGTACATTTTGTATTAGGATGTTCATGTAGTTACACACTAATGCGATAATAACGCCGCAATGGAAGTATATCGGTCGATATTATCGCAAGCGTTATTGCGATATCTGTTTTCAGTACATTTTGTATTAGGATGATCAAGTAGTTACACACTGCTGCGATAATAACGACCGATAATAACACGGGACGCTGCGTCCGTCTGCGCGTTATTATCGCGCGATAAAAACGCAGCTGTGTGCAAGGAATCGGGACGCATTCTCGCAATAACGCTTGCGATATTATCGCGCGATAATAATGCGCCTGTGTGGGGAAGGCTTAATCTCATTAGGAATCAAATCCAGGACCTTGCTCTCAGGTTTAAAAAAATAAAAGCTTTGTGTTATAGAGTATTAAAAAGCAATGATACTGTGTAAAGAACACCTACTTCGAATGTGCATATAACGTATGCCCGGGTATAACTGTAACAGGCATACCTACTCTTGAAAACTAACTTTCTGGTGAAAGAGTGATTAGTAATTATGGTATGTAAGCCATCATACAAATAGGCACGGCTCCTGTAGGGCTGTTAACAAGACTTTCGCCATGAAATGGAACAGCTACCTGACAGTGAATCTTAGCAGTGGAAGAAAAGTTTCCACGGACTAGAATAATGAAAATGGACTGAGAAAACTTCAGAGATGCCAGAGATGGCTACATGTAGCATACCAGGAACAGCAGCGTCAAAAGGTCATATTACGTAAGAGTATTTAGTTACTCCTCAAGCAACGCCTACCTAGGTCGTCGAATAAACGCAATGACAGATGTCAAAGCTCCGAATCGAGGCAACAGCATTGATTATTCAGCCCATCGCCACGCTCTTACGATAGGCACCGGAGCGAATACTGCACCACGACTTGCATCTCAATTGGATACATATCATTCGGCGAATATCGCTCTTATTCACCAGCGATAAGAGCCATAAAGGTCGATGTTTTGTGGAACGCATTGCTTCAATGTTTGGCACCAGATATGTCAAGGACTGATTTGCAAACACTTTCTTTGAATAAACATAAGTGAGCATTATTTGTAATGCCCCGGTGGTCTCGTGAACACGCTTGCCTACGGATCACAAATTCGGCAACCACATTTTATGTCACTGTTAAACACACCCTCGTCTCACTGAGGTGGGATAGGATAGGTCGTAGCTGCAATGTGGGTTGTCGGGCGTCGCAAACCCTTGAGAACATTATGTTGTATTCTCAGACATACTGGTTTGTTCACTGTGCTTTTCTTCGCCATTCAGCAAGTGATAGTGTGACTGGGACTTGAAGTCCCTACCCCTTGATTAGAGGCAGAAGCTTTCTGAGATCTAAAACGATAGGGAACCTAGCTACAATAATAGTTTATGCCAATATTAGTTTTAAGATTTAGAAGAAAAGGACGGAAGCTGCTGCTCCTGTGGTAGAGCAAAACACTACCAAATCACACATGTGCATGTGCAACTACAAATACAAAACCGATTTGACTGAAACTTGGAATGGAGATAGATTAGGCCTGAATTATTAACACACAATCCTGGACAATATATGGTTCCCACGGAATTTGAGAAAAACCGGAATTCGGGGGCGACAGCTAGTTCCAAATAATAGATATCTAACCATCTTGTGGCTGCATCCGACAACTAAACTTTAAACAAACAATTTTTTAACAACTGTAGGTAAAAATAAATATAGGTATCATTAGCTGACCCCTATAGAATCTGAAGTCTCTGTACCATTTAAATCAAGTCTGATAGCTACCGTCGTGTCACGATCAGGCCGCGCCCTCGGAATTACCGCAAAAACAACCAGCGTCGTGGGAAACGAATTAATGATGATAAGCTTCTCATTCAATCAGTCATTATTAAAGCAGGGAGACGAGGCCTTGTTGCGACATCCCAAACCAAGCGATTGTTGTCAAATGCTGAGCAAATCCTGCAGGGGTTGCGATCCGTGCTCTGCTCCCTAGTAATTATAGGCAGGTGATAAAAATTTTAAACCCCCCTTTTATCCTCTGACTGTGGATAAACATATAATTCTACACTTGCTAACTAAAGCAGGGCGAAAGGGGAAAAGAGAAGGGTTCATTAAATATTTTCTTCCACCGTGTGCACAAACTCAAGGACTGAGTAAAACTGTGACAGGGAAAAACACTTTATCCCCGTGTAGAAATTGACCCCGGAGGTCATGCTGTGCTGGAGATTTTCTGACTCAAAGGTTTTCCAAACCCAAAGGTCATGGACGGACGTACCTAACTACCTAAGTGTGTATTTGCCGTTAGTTTGATGGGCACCTTTTGTTCTAGGGACAAATCTGCTATGGTGGTCTGTTTGACGAAACGTGCGTGTTTATTGAATAAAATTGTTTTTACCGAAGCAATTCTATTTTCTAAAAAAAAAGATTCCGACGAATTGAGAACCTCCTCCTTTATTTTGAAGTCGTAGGTATAAAAACCAAGATTAATCAAATCAAAATTAAGATAAGCAGCGTGGAAAAATTAGACTTACTACTTAGGTACTTATTATAATTAACAATGACGCATGAAGTATCTACGGATACTTGTGCAGTACCTACGGTGTAATATTGACAGCGGATAGACAGCCGGACTTGAGGCGGCCTTGCTTTGTGCTGCCAGGGCGAGGGCGACCCACCACAGATTGTGACGTATCTCTTTAATCAGCTAAGCTTAATCTGGTGCATTATATTATAATACTGTTAGCGCGGGTGTGTCAATAAAGACTACGCCGTTAGTGGATATCCAGGTCTCTCGTCCTGCAAATCCCACACACCAACATTGCACAAGTTACCCAATCTAGGTTTGTATACCAACATTTAATCAACAATTAGTAACTAGCAACTAATTGACTAATTCTGCAAAAATAATTTTTGCCTCCAGCCAAAGTAAGGGCTATACTTATACTAAGTAATAAACTGAACGATACCGAATCAGCCCACTGTTATAATTTTATTATAAACAATCGAAGTAGTCCTTTACTTATAAGCGGAGATCGACATCCAAAACTTAGCAATTGCAAAATCTAGCAATTATTTCTATGAATAAAACTTTACTTTATTTTAGTAAAGACGTTGATAGACACCAAGGGTACTGGCCGGATAGTTTTTCGGTAACCGGATACTGGTCAGCGTGGTGCTGTGTCGTGAGCGAGTGCAGTCCATTGTTGCCATTGCACTTTCGCCGCGCCTGCGCGGTCGCACGTCGAGTCAAGGTCGTCGGTAAGCCGACCCGACGACCCGACTCCATCTCAGAGCTTTTAGCGGTTAGAAACTATAGTAGTGCTATTATCTCGCTGCAGACTCGGTCATAAATCATTCGAGTGTTTCGCTTTTGTTGTTCTTTGTTGAGTTGTGCATTACTGCAGAACAACAAAAGCGAAACACTCGAATGATTTATGACCGAGTCTGAAGCGAGATAATAACACTATGGTGAGTGTGATCGATTGCAGATCACGTGGTCCTGGATTCGATCCCCGGGTCGAGCCGTAAATAAAATTGACCCTCCGGAAATTTTTAGTACCTATTAGCCCGAAAATTGAAATCTGGCCCAGAATTTGGCCCGGAGTTTAGAAATTAACGGAGTTTCACCCTCCGTGCCCTCCAAAAATTATTACCTATTATGGTACCGGTACCTATTATGTAACTTGGTGCCTATCATAGAATGATAGCCACTGGCATATATTTTTATCCATGGTAGGTTTACTATGAAATAAAAATAACATATTTATAGCAAATCTTCAATGGATAAAATTTTGTGCTAGTGGCTATCATTCTTTGATTGGTACCAAGTTACAGAATACGTGTGAAGAACATCAGACCATTTCCTGTATATCAGAAAATTGAAAGCACGTGTCTTAGGTACGTTAGGGTGCATTGTAGACCTCTCCCTCGCAGTAAATAAGTTACGACGGGGACGCTAAGAAAATATTAAATAGTTGGTAGAAGATAGTATGCTCAAGACATTTTCTTTTCCCGTCGAATACTTACTTACCGACAGACAGACAAACTTACCTACGATGTTAGTTAACGGAGTTCGCTGGACTGCTCTAGATCTCTTAAAATTTTACAAAACTGTCATAGGGCAAATAGCTGCACGTATGTATCTATGTGGTTGTTTGCGGTTAATCTAATAATAATGGTTAAGACGTTATAGCCTATCCTATCCAAGTATGCTAAGCATTAAGTATTGAGCCAACAGAAACGGAATTGTGAACTAATTTTGTATTTAACAAAAACGGTCAATTGTTCATAGGGTGTCGGTTTTTCGTGCGCACTTTGACGTGACAGCAATCTGAAAGTTTGGCTTAACATTTTGGCTCAGCCTTTGGCGTTAAAAAAATTAATTAATTGGCGTTTAGAAATTGGAGGAATTGACCATAAGAGTGGTATAGATAGAAGCATAACAGGATATAGTTTACAAAGGTAGGTAAGTGTATTGTTTGATACAAGAAGAGAATACGAGAATGTATACTAAAAACTATTAGGTAAAAAAATTAGAAGACTCTATTCCAATCTGCAACCCCTGAATACCAGACACCCTTACAGGACTCATTCGTTCACACACACACTGACTCATCAATTTCAAAACCTTAGACCAAGAAATCTGGAAACTTGCATAGAGATCTACAATGTAGACAAGAGATACGGAAAAATTTTTGCAGTGTCCGTGGGATCACCTGGGACAAAGTCGGGAAGCAGCTACAGGTCGGCTCGTAACACATCTTTGTTCTCCTGGTCAAGCTGAGAACTTTTCAAATCGCCCCCGCCGTCTGGGTTGCTGCACCCTCGCTTGCATGACGAGTATGACTGCGGGTCTTATATCCTAGTTAGAAGAAAGGTCTCGTTTTCGCTCCTGATGGGCGAGTACCGAATGTCGTCAGGTTAAGCAACTCGGTGGCTCGTAACTCGAGTAGTCATCCATCAATGACTGTATCGGGTGAATTCTGTGTCAAGAACTCGGTGTATGTTACTTTTGCTACACTTCACTTTGTTTGAAAAAGAAAATAGTATTAATCTATTATTTATTTTCTGCCACAATTTACCACGCGTGAAGAGACTTTTTTGGAAAGTGCACACTACAGGAAAACGGTTGACTTGTAATTAAAACTGTGTAGTTTGAACGCTGGAAAGAGAGACGCAAGTTGGGCCCCGGTTCGAAAAAACCGAAGAATCGTCACGAATGGATACTAATGTCTAATCTATATAGAAGGTTCAAAATCCAGGTGCTTATATTAAATCTATGAATAAATAAAGTTTCTTTATTATTTTAATTATAATGAAGTCTTCTTTTAGTGTTCCATTTACAATATTTAAGGTACTGTTCCTTCATGTGGCGTGTTCCTGTAGGTATATAGATGCAGATTAACGTAATAAACATTATAGTTTATACCATTATACTTGCACAGTTTAAACCAAAATACCTTATTATAAAATAAGTTATGTCTTCAGAATGCAAACATAGAAAAGTTAAACTTTAAATAGTTTAATTAACCGTCAATTAAACCAAAGCGGCAACAGCGCGTGAAAAGTTCATTACTATACTCTAGTAATTTTAAGAAGCGTTGCTTTGCTTGGGTAATAAATTAATAGGCTTAGGTAAGCATCATCATTATTTATATAATTATTTCTTTAAAATTACCCAGTTGTGTTCATCTTTGCAGTTAGGACGTATTAGAATAGATAATTTTCATTAACTTAGCATATTTTCTATTACAAACTAGCAAACGCCCGCGGCTTCGCTCACGTTGAACTTCTGCTGTACTGCCTCAGGCATTTAATTTCCAACATTCCTGTATTTTTCCATCCTTCCTTTCAAATTCCGTTTCTATGCTTGCTGCCATTCAATGCAATCGGCCCAATAACAAAAAAAAACAAAATGGCGGCCACTTTTTTAATTTTTACCACAAATTCCTTCTCAATACTTGTCGCGATACTCACATATCGATTTTCAAAGCAATCGGCAAAGTAACAAAAAAATTCAAAATGGCGGCCACTTTTTATAATTTTGACTACAAATTCCTTCTCTATACTTGTAACGATACTCATATATCGATTTTCAAAGCAATCGGCCCACTAACAAAAAAAATCATAATGGCGGCCACTTTTATAATTTTTACCACAAATTCCTTCTCCATACTTGTCGCGATCCTCACATGTCGATTTTCAAAGCAATCGGCCCAATAACAAAAAAAATCAAAATGGCGGCCACTTTTTTAAATTTTGACCACAAATTCCTTCTCCATACTTGTCGCGATACTCACATAACGATTTTCAAAGCAATCGGCCCAATAACAAAAAAAAAATCAAATAGCCGGCCACTTTTTAATTTTTACCACAAATTCCTTCTCCATACTTGTCGCAATACTCACATATCGATTTTCAAAGCAATCGGCACAGTAACAAAAAAATTCAAAATGGCGGCCACTTTTTAAATTTTTACCACAAATTCCTTCTCCATACTTGTCGCAATACTCACATATCGATTTTCAAAGCAATCGGCACAGTAACAAAAAAATTCAAAAAGGCCGGCCACTTTTTAAAATTTTTACCACAAATTCCTTCTCCATACTTGTCGCAATACTCACATATCGATTTTCAAAGCAATCGGCACAGTAACAAAAAAATTCAAAATGGCGGCTACTTTTTAAAATTTTGACTACAAATTCCTTCTCTATACTTGGTGCGATACTCACATATCGATTTTCAAAGCAATCCGCCCAATAACAAAAAAAATCAAAATGGCGGCCTCTTTTTTAAATTTTTACCACAAATTCCTTCTCCATACTTGTCGCAATACTCACATATCGATTTTCAAAGCAATCGGCACAGTAACAAAAAAATTCAAAATGGCGGCCACTTTTTTAATTTTTACCACAAATTCCTTCTCCATACTTGTAGCGATCCTCACATGTCGATTTTCAAAGCAATCGGCCCAATAACAAAAAAAATCAAAATGGCGGCCACTTTTTTAATTTTTAAAACAAATTCCTTCTCCATACTTGTCGCGATACTCACATAACGATTTTCAAAGCAATCGGCCCAATAACAAAAAAAAAAATCAAATAGCCGGCCACTTTTTTAATTTTTACCACAAATTCCTTCTCCATACTTGTCGCGATACTCACATATCGATTTTCAAAGCAATCGGCCCAATAACAAAAAAAAATTCAAAATGGCGGCCACTTTTTAAAATTTTGGCTACAAATTCCTTCTCTATACTTGTTGCGATACTCACATATCGATTTTCAAAGCAATCGGCCCAATAACAAAAAAGTTCAAAATGACGGCCACTTTTTAAACTTTGTCCAGAAATTCCTACTTATCCCCAGCTGATTACGAATTCATCACCTAATATCAACCTAGGTACCAAATTTCAGATCTCTACGACATTTGATTTCGCTGGAATACGCAAAAAATACACTTTTGTATGGGAAAATTCATTAAATGTAAGATTTTTATCCCTTAAACATGGACTTCCTGGAATCCCCGTCTTAGTACGAATTCATGACCTTATATCTACCTAGGTATCAAATTTCAGATCTCTACGACTTTAAGTTATACGGGAATTCCTGGAACAACGTAAAAAATTACAATTTTGTATGGAGAAATCCCTTTAATGTACTATTTCTACCCCTTAAACATGGAATTTCTGGAATCCCCGTCTTAGTACGAATTCATGACCTAATATCTTCCTAGGTACCAAATTTGAGATCTCTGCGACTTTTAGTTTTTCGGGAATTCCTGGAACAACGAAAAAAATTACACTTTTGTATGGGATAATCCCGTAAATGTAAGATTTTTACCCCTTAAACATGGAATTTCTGGAATCCCCGTCTTAGTACAAATTCATCACATAATGTCTACCTAGGTACCAAATTTGAGATCTCTACGACTTTTAGTTTTTCTGGAATGCCTGGAACAACGAAAAAAATTACATTTTGTATGGAGAAATCCCTTTAATGTACTATTTCTACCCCTTAAACATGGAATTTCTGGAATCCCCGTCTTAGTACGAATTCATGACCTAATATCTTCCTAGGTACCAAATTTGAGATCTCTACGACTTTTAGTTTTTTTGGAATGCCTGGAACAACCAAAAAAAATTACAATTTTGTATGGAGAAATCCCTTTAATGTACTATTTCTACCCCTTAAACATGGAATTTCTGGAATCCGCGTCTTAGTACGAATTCATGATCTAATATCTACCTAGGTACCAAGTTCCAGGTCTCTACGACTTTTAGTTTTTCGGGAATTCCTGGAACAACGAAAAAATTTTACTTTTGTATGGGAAATACCCTTAAATGTAAGATTTTTACCCCTTAAACATGGAATTTCTGGAATCCCCGTCTTAGTACGAATTCATGACCTAATATCTACCTAAGTACCAAATTTCAGATCTCTAGGACCTATAGTTTTGGCGGAATCCGTGGAACAACCAAAATGCCTCATTCTTTTATATATATAGATTAAGTCCTTATTATCTGAAAATACTTTCAGTCTATCAGAATGTCAGTTTTCGTGTCAGTGACGGATAGACGGACTACAAAGTGATCGGAAACTTTGGGGTACTGTTTGTTTTTGAGATACGGTACATAGAACACATTGCCAGAAGCTCTCATATTATTGCTTTCGGTTAATTAATATATATATAGCTACTCGTGCTGATTGGCCACTGACTGACTCACTGACTGATTGATCACCTCTCCTGAACAATTTTGTATGAAAAATTTTTTTTTCATGGATGAGGTCGTATAGAAGAAAAAAATTCATTCGGAGGAAAAATACGGAGATAGCTGATGATTGAGGATTTGGGAGACGGGTGAAGAGCAAGGCCAGGGTATCGAAGATAGGTGGGGGGTGCTCGACCAAATGTCATTTGAAACGTCATCCAATTGGCAGTGAGCTGAAAAAAAATTCAAAATGGCGGATTCAAAATGGCCGGCATTCGAATTTCGTCGATATCTCAGAAAGTATAAAAGATGGAAGAACGGTTTCTTGACAAAAGTTGATCAGGATCCGAAGGTCTATACGATGGATAGAAAAAAAATTCAAAATGGCTGACTTTATTTTTTTCATAGAAAATGTATTGGGAATTTTGTAGGGGTTTTTATGGGCGGGAAGACAGCACGCGGGCCACATGTGGCCCGCGCCCCCACGCATCCTACTAGTTCTTTTATATATATAGATTAAGTCCTTATTATCTGAAAATACTTTCAGTCTATCAGAATGTCAGTTTTCGTGTCAGTGACGGATAGACGGACTACAAAGTGATCGGAAACTTTGGGGCACTGTTTGTTTTTGAGATACGGTACATAGAACACATTGCCAGAAGCTCTCATATTATTGCTTTCGGTTAATCTATTCATACTCTATTAAATATCGATGAAACTTGAAGGCAAATATTTTTTGCAGAAGATGTCGCTTGAAACAGAACAAAGTTTTTGTATACTTAATATCTTTTTTGTCTGTTCGATTATGAAAATGAAAATGAAAATATTTATTTTTACATAGGCCTTAATAATAGGCTTTTATGAAAAGTCAAAACTCTACCGCCAGGTTCGGAAAGCAGGTTTGCTCCGAGAAGAACTGGCAAGAAACTCGGCACTTGCTCTTTTCAAAAATTGTTATAGTACAAGATTTCTTATAAAGTATGAAAAATTATAACATAATATTTTTAAGGTATCTCGTGAGGAGATTGAAGATATAAACAGTGGCGCCCCCCTTTATTCTGCCAAACTTTATACATTTCTAACGTTTTTTGCCAAACCATACCTACCTAACGATAAACCAAGCCTTCGTCCTTGTTGATCCACTTGTTAAGGTTACAAAATGCGATGGGTAGTATTTGTGAGTGAACATTGGTACACCGTACACTTACACTGCAGTGCAGACCAACTACATGCCGCAAATACCCAACGCGCTTCGACGTTGAATAATGCATTATAACTACGAGCAGGCCTCGACCACACACCCAATAGAGTACTAATAACAGGCAAGCGGTTCTTGTCAACAGTTTTGCGATTTAAAGCAATATTAAGTAAAAACTATATTACAAGATGGTACAGTTGACTCAGACTAAAAGAAAATCTCTAAATTAACTTAATAAGAGTATTGTAAGAAATATGTTTTGTTTAGAGATGTTGTAAATACGAACAGGCACCACTGTCTCACTCTCACTGCTAGTACGCAGCGTCTGTTCTTTCTGGTCGATAACATAATTGATGTAGCTCCAAAAGCCTACAACTTTTGAAAATGCTGAATTTTTGCTGTAGCCTTTTTGAGCTCCAACGCTTCACACCACTTGGCTAAAGGTCTTCATATTATTGTAGGTATTATTAAGCCTTTCTTCCCTACATGCTCTTAAGACATTTCTGCAGTACTTCAGGCGGATTTTAAAAACAAATCTTAGTTCCGCACGACTACAGCACACATTTCATTAAATATAGGCCCTGAAACATTTTGGTTGATGCCTGCAGCTGTCACAAATTAAGTACCTATTGTTATAAATCTGTCACAGATCTTCTATGAATCTGCCGTCTTATTCTGCAATCTTGTCAGTGCCATTTCGGAAAACTGTGAGTTGATAAAATTTTTATGGTTAGACACTGAACGTCTAGCAGGTAAGCGGTCAGTGGGGTACATGTGTCGTAACGTGGTCGTAACCCGCCAAATCTGGTCGTCGTACAGGTTAACATTAACAAACAGTTGCTACAGTTCGTCCTGTTACGCTCGCTGAGAAAATGTTACGGAAAAAACGTGTTACGAAATCCCACGTAAATTTGAGAGTGAGGAAAATGTTCCTCTAATTAACTTGAACATAACTGAAAGAAAACGAACCGATAAGCTTTTTAGGGTTCTGTACGTAACGGTTACCAACGATAAGCAATTACTAAGCATTTTTTGGTGTTTTTAGTTCTTTTGAATCATATTTTATAAGAGCGAAATATCCAGAAGATGATGAGATTTTGTGAAGTATATTTTGACAAAATTTGTTAAGCGTTTCTCACCAAACGATTCATTTTTTTAAACAATGGATTATCGTTAATTGTTAATCGGCAACAAATTCTGCTCCCTGATTAATTCGCTGTTCACATTATTTCAACTTTGTAACTCTGATGAAAAACATTTGACGCGTGGTTGCGCCTCAGATGAAGGAGTTGCGCCTGAAAGTTTTCTGGCATCTGAAACCACAGGAAAAGTGTAGCGAAAAAATGTATGTATCAATCATTATAGTACTGCATCAATGTCAAAAAAAATTTTCAAGTGTTTTGATTGGCCAAAACTTGGCTATGACATTGATACAGTTCTTTACACATATCAATGTGTACATTTTATATCGCAAGTTCCTGACGCTTTTGACATTATGAAGGTTTTGTGGGTCCAAACAGGATCCTGTTGGTGCGACTTCAAAGGCCATTAGCTCGAAGTAAATATTACTATACTGTTCCTGTATGCTGTCTTGATTCATGCTCCATTAATTTAATAGAGCTGTGGAACGTGACATCGTTATATGCGTTATTTTTAATCAAGCTCGTCAAATTAATACCTACCTGTACTCGTTGTAGGAGTTTTGAAGTTCCAGCGCACCGTAAAACACCGGGGCTTTCATCCTTATGTCGTCGGTATACCGTATACGTCGGTTCGCTTCTTCATTTCTACTACGCATGGCTATAGGGTTTGGAATGCTTTCCCCAGATCTGTGTTTCCCGACCCTACAAGTCCTACAACCTGGTTATCTTTAAAAAATAGTGAATAAGCATCTTTTATAGGTAGGTAAGTGACCACATCGTCACTTTTCATCAGGTGAGATTGTAGTCAAGCGTGAGCCTACACTGAATAAAAAAAGTGCGTCGGATAGGCCTACCACCGCAGTGTTAGATATTCGGCTGTGAAACCGTTAATTGCATTATTGTGTTTCGGTTTGCGGAGCGCTGTAGCCGGGGAAATGACATGGCATAATGAGACCTAAGAAGTAATGTCTCGGGGTTTTTTTCATTTAGGTGTACGCTTGACCTGAATCTCACCTGATGGAAAGTGACGTGGTCAAAGATGGAGCGCGCTTACTTAGAAATTATTCATTATTTTTTAAAGTATACTTAGTTGGGTTGTATATTATAGGAAAAATGAAAAACAGAACAACCAATTAAATAAAAATAACCTACTTATGCTTGTTATTAACGATTAACGATTACACTGCTGGACCGTTAATAACCAAATAATCAAATATAAGTATAGCTAAGGACCACCGCAAGGAAATTTGCTTTCACATTAAAAAACCGCATCAAAACCAGTCCATCCATTTGAGAGCTACGATACCATAGACAGACACACATACAAAAAGACAGTCAGACATCGAAGTAACACCCCTTATAACACCCCTTTTTTGCGTCGGGGGTTGAAAACAGAATATATGTATAAAAAAATCTTGGCAGGCATTGCAACTGACATGAACAGGCGTATCACTAAACATCACGTGAACGTTTTACTAGTCTTGTCATCGTTGCTGTAAAAAAAAATCTTTACTACCAAACTGTCATAAGCCTGCGGGAGCATTTGTGACTGTGACTGTGCTTGAAAACAGAATATATGTATAAAAAAATCTTGGCAGGCATTGCAACTGACATGAACAGGCGTATCACTAAACATCACGTGAACGTTTTACTAGTCTTGTCATCGTTGCTGTAAAAAAAAATCTTTACTACCAAACTGTCATAAGCCTGCGGGAGCATTTGTGACTGTGACTGTGCCTTGCGCCCAGGCATCTGTGCCTGGATAAGGCCATAACTTTTTACTTTCTCTATTGAAATTTATTCTCGTTTCGGGATTATCGAACTAGGAAGCGTTCAATCCAGATCGATCAGACCAGCACAGTGAAAATTCAATCGTAATTAATATAATAAAGGTTTGGGGGGGCGCGTATATAGCGCGCGCCGCGCCGCCGCCGCCATTCGCCGCGCGACCCCACGCGCATGCGCCCGATCGCGAGTGACTAGCAAAGTGACATTGACAAGTGACCTACAAAATGTCCGCCAAAATTTACGTAAGTGTCAAAATTACGCGCTTAGGACTGTGGTTTGAGAACGCACCCTGGATTTTTTCAGTGATATTTTAAATGGTGTCTATGAAGTAATTAAGTGTACATATGCCAACTTGAAGGTTCCGATGGTGGTTCTAGACCACATTTCTATGCCTATTGTCGTTTTGCCTTGTAAATATTCTCAGGATTTGAATATTTTATTATCTCTAATTAGCGTTATCGTTGTTTTATGTTTTTAAACGGATGATCTTACCTTTAGAAGAGCTTAAAGCTCCTGAAGAGCAAAATGTATTTTAACCAAGCTTTGACCTGTTCTTAGAGCTTTAGCAACGGTTGTGACCTTTTTAACAGCAATAATGTTACCTATATTATTATCATTTATTAACGAGCTTTTGAAACAATTTGAAAAAAATATATAAGAACCCAAACCTACTTACGTTTGTAGGTAGAAGATAGTATTATATAAGTAATACATATTGGTATTTAGGTATATTTATTTTTAAAACAGAAAATGTTTGATTTTATCTATTCAGTATTTTTCATATATTACAGTCTGTAGCTATACGAATAAAGCAAATAATTAATGAGTGTCACTATTTTTTTAAGAAAAACAATATTGAAGTGATTTTGTATTCATAATTGCTATGTTGTAACACATGTTTAAAGTTTATAATTTTATCAATTTGGTGTATATAAATGACCTTTAAACTACTACAAGTTAATTGTCGAGTGAAATGTTAACCTGCGTGCGTCGCCGGCGTCTTGCTTTAGACCTTCTTCAGACCTTTGGCTGATCCGCGGGTCAAGTGAAGCCAGTTTGTGATATTGAAACTGTGGGAACGCGGTGTCTTTGACAAACTCCTAAAACATGGCTTAGCGTGAGCTTATTGAACATTTATGAAAATAGTTTTGTAGGTGGTTTTCGTCCCCTTGTCTATATCAGCTAAGGAAAGAAATTTCAAAAAATATTTCCATGAGCCTACTTGCGCTTTAAAATCAGTGTCTATGAAAAAAATCAATCACAATATTAAACTTTTTAGCATTTTTACCAAAGAGCTTTTATAAAGCTTTTGTTAATCGAGGATAACAATGTCTTATTTTAATAATAAGTATTATGAAATTAACTAAAAACGAAAAAGGCTTGATTCCCAAATTATACTTTTGAAATACGTACTGTAGGTGCAGTAGAGATTTGACGACCTCCCTGGCGCAGTGGCGGGCACTAAATTTAAGTCAGATCAATTGCGGGTTCGATTCCCGCAACCTATTTTTGTAATTCTATGATTTTTAAATTGGTGCATGCATGGTCTAGAGGGAGGCTTCGGCCGTGGTTACCATCCTGCACAGACGCTCCGCCTAGCGGTTTAGCGTTCCGGCGCGATGCTGTTTATAAACAGGAAGCGGTTAATTTATTTAACCCCTTCACATTTCGGCTATTTCATCACTTACCATGACGTGAGATCACAGTCAAATACTGACTTCAAGAGTGTAAAAAAGTTGATATTGAGCAACACGGAATCGCGCCTTAGTTTACCCGGGACAAAAATATAACCTTCTTATTTAATATCCAGGTCTTTAAATTATTCCAGTCTAGGTAAAATTTGCGTCGGTTTTTTACTCTATTGCTGTATAATTAAAAGATGAATCATACAGTAAATAAATATATGTATCTAGGCACTTTTATCACGTAAATAAATTTTGTACATTTAGTAGGTAGGTATAGTCATTCGATAGATAGAGGCTTTATAATGTTTAGATGAGTAATGACCCTTCCTAGTGTGTAGGAGCCCTAACATGCTAGCTGTTGTCAGTTTGATACCGACCAGAGATTAATAGTCATGCTCTAACTCGGAAATGTTCGGTGCGCAACCAGTTACCACTCCCACGCCTACGCTGATGTAGAAATATTGTAAACGCCCAACGAGCTTGCCCGTGATGCGAGAGATAGGTTAACCAGAGAACTTCTTATAATTCACCTGAAATCTGGAAGCATATAAATAATAATATAATAAATAAATCGTTTATTGAAAGCAACAAAGGCTCACATTTGGTTAGTAAACAAGTACATGAAAAAACTTAAAACTATGTTAGTAGTTAACAATTATTATGAAATGAAAATAAAACTTAATCTATTGTATTTAATAAAGACAGATATGCAAATCACTGCCGGCCCAATCCATTTGAGATAGCGCATCAGTGACTCACATATCTGCAGTCTAACCTGCTAGCGATCATCTTCAGGATGCTGTTGGAGCTGCCCCGCACCCTTTGTATCAGAGAGCCACATCTTTTGCGCATTGTGGCGTAAAAGCAATCAACTTGCGCGTCCGCAAACATCCCTGATGCACTACAAAAGCGGGGCAACCTCATCAGCACCCTGAACGCATTATTATATTGCACACGGAGAGCGTTGTAGGCTTTTTGAGAGTACTTGGCCCACAGGCTGCACGAGTAGAACGCCGTACAATAAGCTCTGAACAACGTGATTTTAACGGCGCTCGTACACCGCGCAAACCTGCGAGCCAGCATATTTGCTCTCACTGACAACGCTCTCCGTTCTCGCTCGATGTCGGCGTCATCTTTGAGGTCGGGGGTCAACATATGCCCGAGATACTTAAATTGGTTAACTCTCTCCAATGCTGCTCCATTGATCCAAATAGGTGGTACTTTATCTGGTATTTGACCCTCGGCCTCAAAGACCATCACCACACTCTTCTTTGTATTGTAGGTCAGACCATGACCTTCCACATAAGCCTCGCAAATAGCCATCAGCGCCCTGAGGCCGCAGACCGATGCACTCAACAGCACCATATCGTCGGCGTAACTTATATTATTTAAACAAACCCCATCTATGTAACAGCCAACCCTGGTGCTGCTGAGCTTGCACAGTAATTCATTTACGTAAAGGTTGAAGAGCGTTGGTGAACATAACCCCCCCTGCCTCACCTCGCACTCCAACCCATACGGATTTGAAAGGACGCCTGCCCATCGAACATTGTTGACCTGGTTTCCATACCAATATTTAAAAATATTGATGAGTTCCGGAGGTATGTTTGCTTTCTCCATCTTTTTCCATAGAAGATCGTACGAAACCAGGTCAAACGCCTTTGTCAGGTCAAGGAAACAGGCGTAAATCGGAGTCTTCCGCCTAGCATAGTATGTGACAGCATGCTTTAGTCCCAGCACCGCACTCTCAGTGGACAATCCAGGTCGAAATCCAAATTGGTTGTCATGTGGTTTAATTATCTTGTTTAGGTGAGTATTAAGCATGCCGTCAAACACCTTCGAGATGACGGTAGCCAATGAGATGGGCCTATAGTTGTTTTTATCGGCTAGGTCCCCGGTTTTATTTTTCGCTATAGGCACAACTATTGTACGCATCATCTCGCTAGGCATAAAGCTGTGGCTTATACAAATGTTGTACAGCATCGTCAAAACCCGCGGTAAATGTGGCCCCGCATATTGTAAATGTTCAATGCTGAGACCGTCATGGCCCGGGGATTTACCCCTGGTCATATGTTTAATGGTACTCGCGACGTCATTACACTTAAATTGAATACCCACCACCATGCCGGTCTCAACATTAGGCTTCGAATGAGAGGGCCCCAATGGCGATTTTACGAAAAAGTGGTCCTTGAAAACATTAGCGATCTCGCCAGGCTCGCTCACGCCACTGACGCTCACGGGTATAGACGGCTTATTATTTAATTTATTGGTATGTTTCCAAAACCCTCTAAAATCATTTCTCGAATGGTGTGAGGCCAGAATGTCCATTTTAATTTGTTCTTGGTGGTTTTGACACCATCTTAAACGTGATTTATGTATTTGCTCTTGACCTCTCTCCCCCCAGGCGATACCATTTGGGGAGGTGTTAATATTAAGTTTCTTTGGTTGTAACACATTTAAATTACATTCCACAACCAGAGGGAAATGGTCAGACCACATAACATCGTACAACACATAAACATTGCGCACTGACGCTAAAGCGGCTCTAGTAACCACGCAATGATCAAGCCACCGTTTGGAGCCGTGGGCTTCGCTTACAAAAGTGTAGGTATCTGACATTAAACCTAGCATCTCGACGTCTACACACGTCCACTCTTGCTCTATGCAAAACTGAGACAGTTCACTGTAAAATCTTTCCATCGGGTGTGCGTTGTAGTCCCCAAGGATATAAACACAGCTCTCGCTGTAAGTGTCAATCACAGCACTTACCGAACTCAGTACATCTGTAAAATCCGCTAAGTTAGCCACTGCATCCGTAGGCATGTATGCACTCATAATTATACACGATTTCTCCGGTAACACTATTCTGATCGCACAGATACGCGGGTTATAACACTGCACAATAGACACATTTTGAAACATACTACGTCTCCATAGAAGCGCGACCCCGCCGTACGGTCTTCCACGCAAAATGCCTGCCGCGGTGTCCACCGCTGACACGCCTGTCGAGCTGAAGTCGTCACTCAGTGTTTCGAGGAAGGACAACTCCTCTGGTAACAGCCACGTTTCTTGCAGCCCTATTATGTCAGCGGTCTTACATAACTCGCGTATACAGTCTGAAGAGCGCTTCACACTCTTACAATTAAACGTGATAAATCTACATGTTCGGGCTTTATCCATTAACAGTTGGCAAGTTATTCGATAACCCCTCCGTAGTAGGTGTGTCGCTTGAGCGCTTAGGCTTGAAGTGCACAAACCGTCGGAAAATAATTCCCTGCGGCCAAAGATTTTCATCTAAATATAGCGATAGTTTGCTTTGTGATACAAAAAGCTTATACGCATCATGTTCACACTTTCGTTTAATTATGATTTTTTCTAAGCCGACTTCTTCATTTGTTTTACTCTTTATATATTTTGCAATATCCGCCTCAGTCGTATTTTTGTCCACATTTGTTATAAACAATGGTATTTTTCTATCCGCCGCCCGAAATTTCTCCTCCGAATCTATTACAACATTTCCTAGTTTACCCAGCAGACGGTTTTTGGACTTTGGCGCCTTTCTTTGTACCACCGTCCATCCATCATTTGGATTTTGGACCTTGAGTACACCAGCATACGATTTATTTTGCGCTGACTCTGCCGGCGACACGCTCGTTTCGCTAGTCAATCGTGAGGACTCGTGACGTCTCGCCGCGCACGTCGGCCCCGTCACTTTTTCTCCGTTGTCGTCGGCGCTGTGTCCGCCAATCGTGACGCATCGCTCCGAACGCTGTTGCGATAAGTTCGCTTGTTGAGCCTCTGAGCCACTACTACCCGCAACTTTATTTAAATCGACAATACTTCTATACTTTAGATTGTATTCCGTTGGGGATAATGCCTCACAGTTTGACGCGTCCAAACTAGCTGTGATGATAGTGTCGTCAAATTGAGACAATGCTATCGGTCCACTGTCCCGGTATGCGCCCCGTTTCATATTTATCTTTACAGCCGAGAACGGCGATGACGTTGGCTTGTCGTTTAGACAATCTCTTTTAAGAGCTTCAAGTTGCTCAACCGTCGCGTATGAAGACTTAATACTTTTGATCTCATTCTGGACAATCATCAAATCTTTGAGCAACTTGGAGACATCCAGGTGGTCAAAGGTTATAGGCGGTAATTTCTCCAAATCGCGAGCAACGAAAATCGGTAACACATCCGGATCATTTACTTTAAACACGCTGATGATGTCTTGCAGTATGCGGCTCCCTTTGCCCTTACCCTTGCGAACCGTTTTGCGCACATCCTTCGGTAACGAATCCAGCAGGAGGTTATTTGCTTTCTCAATTTGTTCGCATGAGAAAGCAGACTCACATATTTTCACCAAACTCACTTCATCCGCGATTGAGATTTTATTTTGGATGTAAGCTAGGAGCTCGTCGATTACAATATTACAATTGTTACACTTCAACGTAGTCGTCATTTTTAAAAATACCGCCTCGACGCGCGACGCTTCTGCCGAGAAACGTCCGACGCGCTTCGATGTGCGCGCGCAACTTGAGAGCGCGCATATAGAGTAGTCCGATATTACAATGGCTGTAGACTTTGAAGAGTGTGTGTTGATCAGAAACCCATATTTAAAACGCCTGTTAATATTTTGACCAGAGTGTTTCATGAGGCTCATCTAACGAGCGAAGGAGGGTAGATGTGTTCTGAATATCTTCACGCAATCAATTTAAGAAAGAGGACAACCCTCCACCACCCATGGCCCAATCAACCTCGCGGTTATGGGGGCCGAAACGCGGGAGGGCGCCCGTTCGGTACTTGCTCTTGGCGTGTTCCCGGGGCACCTTCTTGACTCCCCACAAGTTGTTTCCTCTCGCTCCTTGTCCCTATGAACTCACTCTCCCCATTCTGGGGCAGGACGATACAAAAGACGGACTCGTCGCGCCGTCGCTGTCCACAGCATAAATTCTCTATGTCACTCCAAGCCGCTTCGCCTCTTATGCCACGCGTGCGCAAACTCCCGTAGCTTTTCGAAGTTGGTCGCCGAACCCACGAGATCCTGATAATAAACTGGGCCAGAAACTTCGCGAACAATCACGTCCTGCAGCAAGCACCGGAGGTCCTCGTATAAGGAGCACTCCCACAAGACATGGTGGAGGTTCTCCTCCGCCAGTCCGCAGATTAAGAAAGAGGAGATCTTATATAGAAGAACAATGGTAATCGACATTCATAGCTCTAAGTGTCGCTAAGAGCTGAGATCTCGAAGGACGCTGGCAAACCTAGTCGCTGGAATTTTGATTTCGCAGTCTGCACTAAGAAACGCAATGTTAGCAGATTAAATCGAACCAATGGATGGTGGAAGCATTAGATTGATACAGTTGTGGATACGATTATTTTAAGGAGCCTATCTGTATAAGAATACCTACATCCCTATAAGCAAAGAGGACGACCCCACAATTAAATGTATTTCAAAACTAGCTGACTCGGCAAACGTTGTTTTGCCATATACATTTTTTCTCACTTAGGGACAAAAAATAGATAACCTGTTCCCAGACCCAGAGAATATAATACTGAAAATTTCATAACGATCGGTCCAGCCATTTCGGAGGAGTTTGGTAACAAAGAAAAGCGAGAGAATTCTATATATATTAGAGACTAGCTGACCCGGCAAACTCCGTTTTGCATGTTATTTTTTGTCAACATTTAATTGAACGCGGCCGAAGCCTCTCGCTGGATCAAATATAGTTAATTGAATTTCATCTCAACCCCACAATAGCTGGGTTAGGGTTTCCTCTCAGAATAAGAGAGGTTTGTTTAGTAAGTACTTAGATGAAGACCAAAAAAGAAATGGATGGATCGTATGGAAGAGTATTGCACGTTGACAGCAGAAGAAGAGAATGGAAGAAGACTCCATGGTAAAAATTTAGAATCGTTTGGCAGGAGTAGGAGGACGGGAAGGGGGAAGGGGGGGGGAGAGGGGGTGTCCCCTAACCCCCGATACCACTCCCTGAAAAGGTATTGCACCATTCTTGAACAAATTTAAAAAGATGAAAATAATTAAAATGACGATGATGGAGTCGCTTCGTCGCGGAGAGAAGCGAAAGGGGAAGGGGTGGGAAGAAAAAAAATGGGATTTTTTCCCCCCTCCCAAGCTAAAACTTTCGACACGTAGTAGTTTTTAAGAAATATTTTTTTTTAATTATGAAGTTTTGAATTCAATTTTGCTGTTATACTTAGTTACTGAAATACATGTTTTGAAATGGGAATTCTAGCCTCAAGAAGAAGTAAAGGAGCTAGGAAAACCCTTTATCCATCACCATCTACCCCTCACCCCCCCTAAGGGTCAGTCGACAGAGCTTTATAATCTTGAGGTTAAGACTCTTTTAGCCTTCAGTCTTTCCCTTACCCTTTTTTGGCTCGGTCTATTTCTGGGTGGTCATAAAAGAAAATAACCACTCAGAAGGATGGTGGGGCCTTGCAGGTCCCGCCATCCTCTTCGTCACCTATCTGTTATCCGAGTCGAGGTGCCCCAAGTCCCGAGCTCGCTTCGCTCGCTCTACATCCTAAGTGGTTTGTGTCAAAAATTTAATACTACAAATAACATATTTATAAAGTTCTGTGGCCTATTTTTTTTGTCGGTACAACAAAATACATGTGTGGTGTTCCATCTCGTCCTACTGTATCTCCCGAAAGTCATCCTTACTCCGATAAAAGACTTCCCGATTTATACTGACCGCCATATAGATTGATTTTTGAAAAGCTCGAAAACACTGCGTTACCTCGTAATGCGAATAGTATTGTTGTAATCAGGGACCAAACTTCTACCAAATACAACACCTTTTTTCCCCGAACTCCTGCCAAAGGAAAGCAAATCCAACCGCGATTTACCAAGTTTCATCAGTACTAACAAATATCTGTTAGAAGTTTGGTGAATCGGCTTTAAACAACTCCAAACAATTGCGCTAAATCGTTAGTCGGTTGCATTTATGTTCAGCTGAAAGAAGCCTCGGTACCCATCTCGCAGAAAGCTTCGAAGCCACAATTAATTATGAATTATATTTCAAGTTCGTTCATAGGATACACCTATGATTTCAGCTATTTATCTGATTTTCGATCAACGGCCCCGAGTATGAAATCCCAAATATTTCCGACGTTATTCTCAGTACTCGAAGCTGATGGCCGTCCAGCTCGTGGGTCATCAATTCTTCTGACCATTTTTTAACGATTGTATACGATGGAGCAGATCCTACTTCTTTGTCATTCTGTTTCAGCGTTAATCCTTTCTTGAACAAATACTTGGCATCGACGTAATTCGACGATTTTCTCCCAAACTAACAATCGGTATTATAACGTTATTTGCATATCAAATAAATTAAATAGACCATAATGGTCGGACATCATACTCCGGCTACAAATTTCGAAACATACTTGTCAGAGGTGCTGACGTGACAGCAATGATATGTTTACATAGCAACGCCATTAAATCAATTTATTAATTTTATTTTCAATTAGAAAATACTCGATAATCCTAAGTCTCCACGTATAAGTCCTCGACTCGGATCGATTATTTTTTTACGCTCTTTCATTTGATGTGCGATTCGTTCGATTCCACCATACACCGGTACCGCCCTTGGTTTTTGTATGGGAAAATTAAATCGGCCAGGGCCAGGGTTCTTCAGCATTTTGGGAGATCAAATATAGATAACAACCCGCTCCCCGACCCAGAGATCACACCCCGAAAGTTTCACAACGATCGATCCAGCCGTTTAGGAGGAGTTTGGCTACAAAGAAAATCGAGAGAATTTAACTTTTATCCCCTCTCCTAAGGGAACCATGCTGAATTTCAGGATAAAGAGTATCCTATGTCCTTCCTCGTAGTATGAACTCAAGTCATACCAAGTTTCATTGGAATTCATTCAGTAGTTTCGGCGTGATGCGCGGCCGTGATACAGAAAGACAGACAGACAGACAGACAGACAAAAATGAAAAGAAATACAGTTTTGGGTTCAGAACCGATTTTAGAGTGCCCTCGAAAAAAAATTTTCAAAATATCTTTAATGTACAGAATTTGACCTGTTACAGATTTATTATAAGTATAGATGACAGGCTACGCACAGTTATTACACCAAAGAGACAATGTATGTATGTAGAGTTGACTCTATAATTGAAATTATCTTCACTGATTCCTTGTTCTCCCACTGTTTTAATGTACCTTAACATTTTGATATTAATTTTTTTTGGAGAACCATTTCATATAAAGGCAAAATCGTTGCGAAAGTATAACTGTACAGTATTATCGGAGCAAGTGAAAATGAAATTAATATTTCAAAACGATCACAAAGACCGTTATTGTGAATACTGATACTTAGCAACTGGATTTGCATTGCGATAACGTCGATACATTTTGCCTCACTCCAAGTTTCACTTTCGATGCTCAACGAAAGTGAAAACTTAGGTACTAACTTACTAGCTGCTCAGTCACGGGAAGTGACCGGTGGAGTTGTGTTGGAGTAAATCAAATATTGTGACACGGCCAATAATAACAGTCACTGGCACACTTTGTTTTGAAAGATCCAGGCGCGACTCCGGTATACACACAAACGCATTCTTCCTGGAGTAATGGACATTGGCTATAGTATCTGCTATCTAAAGACAACCAGGTGGAAGTCCACCCCAATGGGTGTCACAACAATGTCAAAATGTCTGATATTCTATCGTAGAACAGTAATTGTAAACTGTGCTACGGTTTCAGGGTGATATTACTGAGAATGATGAGTTTTAAATGAGTTTAAGCTCATACACAGTAGGTATTACCTACTTACGAGTAAGTTTGCATTTAGTACTGGACTTCCAATTCCAACGGACCCAGCCCTGAAACATGATTAAGGAAAACTAAGACATGTATTATTTTAGTGTTTACGAACATTTTTCCATGTCATACAGTCATGGAACTGAGCAATTCCATATCGCTCCCAAGGGTCTTTGTTCATTATTCCGTTTTTATCATTGACGTGGTTCCTAAAAGTGTGTGGTGCTGAAACCAATAAGTATAAATGGTAGCATAAAAGACGTCGAGTCACATGAGTATGAAAACAAAGGAGAAGAGATCTAGCGGAATACTTTTTCATAAATTAACAACCTAATTTGCCCACGTTGTACCCACAAAGGATTAGATTGTTGCTCCTACCATACGCGGAGTAACTCATTACTGGCTAATTATTCTTATGCAACTCGACACCGTACTTGATGTTGAGCAAGATTCTAATTGGGCACTACAAATGTAAATTAGGTACGTGGTTATCAAAAGTGCACCAGTTTTTATGTCCGGACTTGTGCATTATTCGTATATTTTCCGCGCATTGTAACTTCCGCTTCAGTGTCTGATCTTTAGGCGAGAGACAATTAAAGTTTTTAGTACGTTTGTATAGTATTAATTTTTATTAGTTGGTTGACCTTTTATAGCAATGAATCATTTCGCGTAATCAACCAACCCTTGAAAATGTCTCCATCTACGTCCAATACTTCAAACCTTTGCCGCTACGTTGGCGCCTGACATTTTTTTTCAAATTTTGCTGCTAATAAATATCATGATTGTTACCTATTAATATTGGAGTATTATTATGAGCCTGCGGAGGCAAGGCAAGCTTCCAATTGCTCTTGTTTTTTAGAAATTAACTGTCCCTGTGAAAAGTATTCAAAATTATTATCAAATCGCTACAGTGGTTTTGGCATGGCCAGTCGATGATCTTGATTCTCGATCGACTGACGTGCACTTTTGTACGACGGGTGATGCCATAAATTATGCATGAATTTCGAAAGGAACTTAATACGTCTTTCCTTCCGTATGCAATTGTTTCGACTCGGTTATTGCTAAGGTTAACTCAGTTTCATAGCCAGTCATTACCGCTACTAGCAGTTATTGTGGTGGAATTACTCAGACTCATTGCTTCCTAGGATTTTACCTACACTTAAACTTTCCTGACGCTGACCATTAAATATCTGTTTTTTGATGACCAATAAATGTTTTTCGCAGCAAACTTTTGATGTTGTGTAGAAGAATAAAATTACAGGTAGGTACATGTACTCTACAGAAGGCATTGGAATTTAGATTTCTTTACAAAAATAATGTAAGTTAATAAATACAAATGTAAAGCATGTTGATTGTTGAGTGTACAAAGAATTCATGTAGATTATAAATATAACGGATAATGCTAATGGTAAATTTTGACCATGGTTCAAGGTTCCAACCTTTACAAGATTACAAAGAAGAAGATTGAAAAAATACATATAATTATTATTTATCTGTTAGCATTAATCTCAATTCGAGTGCTAATTTTAGCGATGGCGATCGCAAGAGCATTGCCGTAGATACAATGTGGATTGAGTATTACCATGATCGCTGTATGAAGTACCTAATCATACCATTGTGGAGTAGGTCACGATAGCTATGAACAACAATAGATTACTGCACGGATGCTAATCGCATTGTTTGTCGTAGCTTTATCAAAATTAAATCTTATACATTGCATTGGTACCTTACCTACTATATAAGGTACGAGCTTTTGCAGCTCAATCCGCTTGAATTTTGAGTTTTCACAAATCCCAAACTTTTCCATGTTTCTCTATGTGTTAATCCTGAATATCTCCGTATGTTTCTCCGTATGTTTTATCGGGAAATAATCATATTTCCTTTAAAATTGGTAAAATTGATATTGTTTATAGTTGGTTTTAAATATCTGTTCTGAATACCAAAATCATAGATCAAATTGTACTTGTTGCAATATTAAGTTGTGTTTGTATAAAGTCGTGTTTCCCACTGTCACGAAAAACATGATGCGTCTGTCATACGCTTCCGCTGTCCTGAGAACCGGGTCGCAATATGTTGCTGAAACCATAACATCTTTGTATGGATCATACAATTTAAGTAGAGTTTGCTTTATGTGATACATGACTCCCTGGTAGTTATAGCGTACGCTCAGATTCAGAGTGGGAAGTTGCGGGTTCGATTCCTGCTACGGGATACTTTGGCATTTTATAATTTCTTAATTGGCTCTAATAGCCAGGATTCACCACCAAGCGATTTCACGTTCCGGCACGATACTCTGTAGAAAGCGGATTACTTACTTCTTATTTAGTTACTCCTTTCAAGTTAGTACAATTTACTACTTCAGTTGCATCGTCACTTAGGTACCATCAGCCAAGTTCTGACTTATATATATCTACATGAATAGTCCTACTATTGTAGGACTATTCATGTAGAGTCTGCAAGTCCGCCCGGATACCGTAGTGTCAGATATTCTGCCGTGAAGCAAGTTTTCGGTTTAGAAATTGGCTTGACACCCAGACCTCCGATATAATGAGGCCGTCCACGTTACCTTAACCAAAAAACTATCACTGTTTCATTATTCTTGGAGTATACACAATTTATTGCGAAGTATAGATGGATAGCCAGTTTTCCCTATTTAGCATAGAGCATAGGCCATAGTATTTCGTCAAAGTAGATAATATCGTTCACAATTGTACTTATTTGCAAGTAACAAGCACTTTCATAGGTCACAAGTTCGTGTAGCTAAGCTCGCCCCCGCGGGCACTAGAGCGTTGGGCAAGTGACTCAGATATTACTCAATTTGCAACCCAAAAAGATCTACATCTTTATTGTCATTAGGTGTGCTACTAGTAGGCACTTTGCACATGGTTTTAGAGCCATGTATAGCGATACAGAACTTTTAAATTATAATTTCGTAACAGCCATTTGACCATTAGACGAATGGCGCTGTAATTAGATGAAATGGAAGGTTTTCTGAGAATCGCTACACAATGCTACAGTAAAATTACGTAAACGTAAATAAATAGGGGTGACACTCATATTATGTGACGTGTTCACAAAGGTTGGGGGCAATCTTTAAAAATTTCAGCTCAATCGATGGAAAATATCTGCTTCAAAATTATAAGTTAATGCAAGATTCCATCCGCATTCGGACATACATACATTTTATTTAATTTGGTTCCTCTGTCACCTTTCTACCATAGAACGAAAAGGCTACATACATAACCCATATAGTCGACGTACCAAAGACGCGTACGAAGCGGTTTGATTCCTCGTTCTTAATACGCACTGCAAAGGCTCGGAATACCCACCCAGGCTTTTCAGGTGCCTTTCCTGCCACTTACAACCCGGGCGCCTTCAATTCAAGAGGGAATAGGCATCTTCTAGGCAAGTGCGTTGCACCTTAGACTGTATCATCACTTTCCATCAGGTGTGATCACAGACAAGCTCTAGCCTATATGGTATATAAAAAAAACATTGCAAGTTAAATAAAAGCTTTTAATGACATGTATACTGTGATGTGTGGTAAATTTTTTTTAAAAGCGCAAGTACCAAGTTTCTTGCCATTTCTTCTCGTTGCAAACGTGCCTGCCGAACCTGGCGGTAGAGTTTTGACTTGAGGCCTATGTGAAAATAAAGATTTTCATTTTCTATTTCAACTTGCTAAACTCCTAACAGATTTTTTGAGCACGATACAAGAATCTATTGTAATTCTACTTATATGAGATATTTTTGCCAGAACACCCGTAAAAGGTTGGTTAAAGACGAGGGGAAAGCAAGCTTTTTAATACTCGTTACATATTCATTTCAATTCTATTGCTTTGATGATTTTGTGAACGGTTTTTTCGAACTACTTAATTGTATATACCATCTCCTTGTTGAGAGCAGAGGCCTTTGCCCTGCAGATTTACATAGAAAACAAAAGTGATCATTGTTTTCGCTTTTCTCGCACTAATATGGTAAAGAAACGCGGGTAATTAGCGAACACATAATATACGCGTTGAAAGCGTTTCCAGTGGCTTGATTCCCACGGACTGATGACGTTGAGAAAATTATCTCTCAATTGTGTGGTGTTTTACGACGTTTTGTCCCTCACACTTGGACGGCCGAAGGGTCACATGGTGTTTTTAATTAGGTATATATATGAAGTTTTAGACTTAACTTTGCACGGGTTTCGAGGACAAAAAACATCTCGTAGATCAGGGTTAGGTACTAAAACACTGAAAATTTTTATTTGTCAAGGACTCTTGATATTATAATATCTACGTAGTTATGGATAGGGAAACGGTTTCGTCTGCTCACGAGATATTATAAAAATCCTATAATTCACTTTTCATATAAACATAATAACTTTTTGACTAGAACAAGAGCCGAGTTTCATGCCAGCTGCCAGCCAGCTGAAAAACCTGCTTCTCAAACTTGGCGGTAGAGTTTTTTTACCGGTAAATTTTTCAGGATTGTTAGGATATAGTAAGGACTATGACTTAGTAATTTGGGATGATAATTTCATTGGTTCAGTTCAATTATAAGAAACTTTCGGACTTAGAAACTGTTCTGCATTTCTTTGTTACGACTTAATTATTAATAGGTAGTTTTTAGGTATATCTTTATGCAAGTGTAAGGATCTTTATTTAAATATTTATTTATTTAATTCATCCGTAGAGGTTTTCATACTGGTCCGTGATTAAAATTAATTAATTATTTATTTATTGGGTATAGGTATAGGACGTAGATATTGTTAAATTGTGCAAAATGTTATTGCAAATAGTTTATAGGTACACCTACTTACTTTTAATGTTGCTCTAGATATTTCAAAAGCGGTTTGTGAAATTACGTACTTTTTTAATAGAAGAAAAAAAGATACTTATTCTTTCGTGCTGCAAAACTATGTAGGTAATAGAAATCGTTGTTTTAGGTTTAGGTTAGTGGCATTTTGATACGAAAACTTACTTAAATTTATACCTATTAAGTAATGTTATGTATTGGGTATTTACTTATTGATTTGAAAAAAATAATTGATGATTACAAAAAGTAGCAGGTAAAAAACATAAACTATTTTTTGCACTGTAATGTATTGTTTGATTACAACCAGCCTGTGAAGACCTATAAACATAACGTACAAAGCTAATTCAGACTAAGCACATATAAAAAAATATTAATATAAAAACTGCACCTACTTAGTTTTCCGAGAGATGAAGACGTAAACACGATATTTTATCGAACCTACTGGTATTTACATTGTGAAACAGCGATTATCTGGAGGCCAATGAAGTAGGATTTTAATTGTATGCGTACGTGAAAACAATTAGGCAAGTATCTACTTACAATTTAGTAGGAGGTGTTAACAAAGAACCGCAAGTTCGTCACGGTGAAGGTACAAGGAATTCGTGACCTCTCGTATAAACGCCGGATTTACGGAATTTCGGAAATAGCTTCCTTACCGTGCTCAACTGAACTACAGGAAAGACTGAATACTGAATAGTAACCTGGTAAGAAATGTTTATCTTGTGAGCAGACGGAATATACGCTTACTTCCAAGGATCTTTATCATTTAAAAATTCATGTATAAGTAGTACCCTTACTAAGAAGATGTTTTTTGACAGTTTGTTTTAATCAATGTATATAGATAGGTCCAAAACCGCCTTCGGGATCACGTTATAAAAAAGCGTATACGCAAGATGACACTGATAAAAGTTGAAGTTGGGTTTCTGAATAAAATTAAATTTAAAATAATTAGGTTCAAATTGCACAATACTATGTCTCACTTTACACCAGCAAGTGTACAAGGTCTGCCGCACAAAGACAGAACTTTTTGCATATAACTGTAGCTAATCTAAAGCAGTTGCTATTGTAACAGAAAGCGGTGTCTGCAGCGCTTCGATAAACCGTCATTCCAATACAATTATGTTCACGACTCCGTAATAAGAGCCAATATATCATCGGGCTGTAATGGTAATAACAATAAAAGCGTTTCAACAGCGCACACTTTCCCAACTTGTGTGATTGATACAAATGCATCGCCTCATTGTTATCAGTTAATCTATTAGCTAGTGGAGTGGCAACTGTATAAGTGTATAATGTATATATCTATCGATCAGGGATACCTAAAGGGCCGGCGTTGTTAAGCTATGCGTTGCCAATAACCAATCAAAATCAAAATTGTTCTTTCACGTAGGCCTAACATAATGAAGGAAAGATTGCTGAGAAGCGATCTCCAGGGCGCCAGAGACGCAAATGGTTGGACGACATAAAGGGGTAGCCCGGAAAGTGGCAGGATTATCTAATCCTTTTCTTAATCTGAAATTAAAAAAAAAGATTAGATAATCCTTTCCGATTGTTGACCGCCAAACTTCAATCCTAAGTAAGCTACGCAATGATAACTTACAACTCTAGAATTGTCAACGGTCGCCACGTAGGTACGGAAGCGTAAGCAATTTTGCAAGTTTTTCAGTTTACAATTGTTATACTATTTCTGTCAATTGATGTTATTAAACTTGTAAGAATAGAATCAGTTTTTATGAAACACAAAAACACTCTACATTAAAATGTTATCACACCGACATTGAAAGCATTTCCACATCAATGAGCAGCAATAGGTACTCGTAGATTATATCATTTACTTATTACTATGTCGTGAACGATAGCTTAGTGGTTAAAATACCAGCCTTCCTCTTCAGGGTGCTTGGGTTTTGAATCTCCCCAGTTTTCAAAGACATGTGCGCAGCATACCTACATTTTGAAACAATTTGAGAAATTTTGCAGATCTGATAAGTCTTCATAATGTTTTCAGTGATGTTAAGCACCCCAATCTACACTGAGCCAGTTTCGTGAACTATGGACTTCTTCATTAACCATAATGATAAAACCAAAATATTTTTATTTTCCTCAAATTAATAAAATTTATTTTACTTTATAAGTATTAATTAGTTCCTTTGTAGTCTGTCGTTGTTGCGATAAAAAGATAACTTATCTACGAGTGTATTCGGGGATTTGAGAATCCACGATCATTCATCTGCGTCGGTTTTCCTGTGCCTGCCAGGCAGCGCTTGAGTTATGTCCTACACAACACAAAGCAGCGGCTAACGACACACGATGCGAGCGACGATAAGGTTGCCAGTATGTGCATACTGCATTGTTGGCGTTATCTGACCTTGCAGCTTCATTGTGACCGGCCACTTGCAACTTGTAAGCGAGATGGTGCGAGGGACAATAAAGTCCCCAACTATAGACACATATTCGTATACTGAACGTTTTCTTACATACGTTGGTGTTCATAGTGACCAAGACGTTGGTACTATTACCACGCACGGTAAGTGTGATGCTGCCAACGTATCAACGCAGGTTGCATCCCACACCAAAGCACACCCCATCGACCACGGTACTATCGTCATCTCTTCCACGTCAGGCATCTTACCGCAAACCGGAGGGTTCCAATTGTGCTGGGTTTGACGCAGTGGCCAGAGCTCGACGGACTATACTTACTCGTATCATTGACCATGTCGGAATTAGTTTAATTCAAATAACGATTTGGGTCACAACTTACAGGCTTATACTTAAGAAAGTGGCGATGTTGATTAAAATTGGTGGTGTAAGTTATGGAATAGACTCCTTTTTCATAACGAATATACATAGAAGAGGAGTGAACAGAGATAAAATTTAATAATAAAATCAAATCGTTAAATGAATCCCTTGATTTCTGTTTGTTTTGCTTTGGGTATAGTCTTTCACATAACCATGAGCGAGTATTATGCGGTATCATTAACTCGTAAATTCAAAGTTCGCATAAACGTTCACACTAAACACGATATAATAGGAATAGAAAGCGTTTATAACTTTCTTTTCGCATTCAAAATTATTACGAGGCTGACGAAAAACTAGTGCTTTCTCTAGAACTTCGTTGATTTGGTAAATATTATGAAATTCGTTTTTAAATCATGGTAAGTATATTTTAGTTACTTTTACTTTTATAAACAGTTATGCTCAATTTTGTTTCCTTATAAGATAATTGGTTATGCAGAATCTTCCTAGTTTGAATTCATAACTAAGTGAATCGCGACAAATAGTATAGGTTCTTAATTTAAAGAAGTATTTGTTTGTATAATTGTATACTAAGGTTTGGTGACTGTTAAAAAGTTACTCCTATGGAGATGATCCTAATGGCATAAACAGCTTATGTACCTAAATGATATATTAGAACTGAACAGTGAAACAAATTTCAACTTTTTAGTTCAAGAGAAAATGTTAAGGTTCCTTGGGAATCTCATATATTTATAAATAGGTCGTCGTTCGCGGGAGCTCTATAATGGAAAATCTAAATATAGGTAGGTACTTACTGATATTGAAGTGAGATAGAACTTAAAATTAGGAAGTGCCTACCCGGGAATCGAACCCCGGAACCGCGGGTAGTAGGTAGCTCGAAGCCACGACTAGGCCGACATAGCTTCAAACACAAACAGTATTATGGAAACATGTAGTAAGTGCAGTACACAGCAGGTTGTCTATACGGTTGCCGGCAGCTCATAGTTAAGTATACGAAAGTTATGCAACCTCATAACAAGCTGTAAGTTATAACTTATAACTTTGTAGGACCGGTCCGAAGGGCAGAATGTGGAGCGCATAACTTACTCGGACGTTGTTACTCGAATTAATAACTGTTATGTAATGGCATTGTTTCTACACTTTTTATCAAGTCGGTTAATGAACTTTCTTCTTGATCAAAAGTGTTTGACGTGACAACGTCTTATAATTCGATAGAGCCGGCTGTACGCACAACAAAAATTGGTTGCCTGTAAAGTCGGTTTACTGACGATTGAAAGTTGAACGTGACAACGTCTTCTTTGTCACTCGATCCGCGCTCGCGAGGTAACGCCGGTATGCCGCATGAGCGAGGTAACGCCGGATGAGTCATGTTTTTTCGTGCGTGCAACCGGCTCTATCGATTTATAAGACGTTGTCACGTCAAAAACATGGGTCATGCGGCGTTACTGTGGCGTTACCTCGCTCTGAGGCGTTCCATGTAAGGCTTGAAGTGCAAGCGAGAGCGCGGAACGAGCGACAAAGAAGCACAATCGTGACGTTGTCACGTTCAACTATCGTCAGTAAACCGACTTTACAGACAACCAATTTTTTAATGTTTGTATTGAAGTTACGAGTGTTAAGACGTATCTTGTCTTTTTAAATTGGTTGTCTGTTACTTCAAAGTATGGCAGGATAAGAACGTCGTTAACGTTTACAGATTCAGTGAAAAGGTCAGCCCGCCAATTCTACTTTGTTTTTGGTAATTTGTAAACTAACTTACATTATAGGCTTAAGATAATATATATTTACTGAATTTCATTTCATTCCATCCAACGGATATTGATTCGTCTCATGAAAACGAGTGTAGTACAGTGCGTCGTATGCCTTGCTACGGAAACAGTTCTACTTTGTATAATCTAAGAAGTATCTCTCTACGAAGTCCGTAGCAACGTGCTTCTTTGATATCAACGTATATTTATTTGTATGTTTACAATTACAACCATTTCAAGTTAAATCCTAATTAATTAATTTATACAAAACAATCGGTGCGTGAGTGAGAAAGACTGCGTGTTTGACCGAATTTTTTAGTATATTTCATCACTTTACATGTAAAACTAGATTTTGCTTTATTAATGAATTCGTACGTATATGAGAATGTGCTAAAATTGTTACAGCAACACTTTATTTGACTGAAAGTTATTTTGAATAGAATTGCTTAAGTCTCAGCTCAGACAATTTGAGTTACACTAAGTTAAATTAATTATACAAAAGCAAATTCTTAGTATGATAGCAACTTCGACTACATCGTCACTTACCATAAGTGATAACGCATTTAAGTACTTCTACTACTAAAGTTAGGTAGTAGGTATGCAGTATGCTTACTATAGAATTTCTTATATATTTTTCAAGGACGACATTACTTAGAATACTCATGTCAATAGTAGGTATATGTCATTACGGGCCGATTTTTCAATTGCTGAAGAATAAATATGACGTTTTGACAGCTTTTGTATGGCATACATTTCAAATTTATTCCTCAGATAGCTTATCTGGCAATTGGAAAATCGTCCCTTAATAACATAAAAAGTATCTTATTTTATTTATTTATTTTTATAACTTTATTGCACACACACACACACACACACACACACACACACACACACACACACACACACACACACATAACATACGGATAGAGGAACATAATTAACGTTTTATGTGCAATGAGGGCAAAGGCAGCCTTATTGCTAAAGCAAGCATAGGTAATATTTATTTTAATTTTATTGCCCATTTTTTAAAATTAATTAATATGCTTACTTTCTTTTTTTCAGGTAAGTAACCTAATCCTGCACTACATCACAATATAATGCAAAGTGAAAAACAACAAACATTGTAAGGTAAACAAACAGTTAATTTGTGTTATGTAAATAAAGTAACAACGGCAAAAACTGATTCAATGTAACTCACGTTGACTATTTTTACATAATCGTCAACAGGTTTTAACATTTCCTTATTTGTTAAATATAGTCTAGATTAGAAACCTGGGTTGATTTATTTAGTTACAAGTCGAGCTAAATAAATAATTTTATACTGAACACAGAAGTTTTGGCCGGTCTTATAAAACGTGACTCGCCCTTGCTTTACTTATGTAATCTTGTGAAGAATTCACAAAATTAAAATTCTTTTTTAATAACAGAATCAATATCTGTAAAAGTCTTTGTCCTGACTGATCGACTGACAATCTACAGTCAAAACGGCTGAACGTAGAAATTTGTAATTTTCAAGAAATATTTCATGTGCACGTAGAGGTCTAATGAAGGATTTAAATAAAAATAAATTTGGCATCCTAACACCGTTAAATAGGGGTTACAAGTTTGTATAAAAATCTTGTATTGTTCAAAAATTGGTACTTGGTTAAGAGTCCCAACGCGGCCTTTTAACTATTTTTAAATCCTATCTCCATTCCAAATTCGAAATCGGTTTATGGCGTGAAGGTGTAACAAAAATACCACATATATACAATATTATGCCTTTATAATATTAGTGTGAGTAATAATCAGGAGGTATGCCACGTCAAGCTTGTTAACGGTAGATCCGTTTCCCACGAAAATGCCTAACCTGTAACCGCTAAAATATCTACAAAAAATACCTAACATTTAATCGTATAGGATTTTACAATTTTTTCCGCAATTGACCGAAGAAAACATTACAAGAATGCAGTTCAGAGAAATATGTTCGTAAATAGCAACTACCATATTCAGTATGCACTTAATAATTGTAAAAATATGCGTAGTAAGTAGTAAGCGAAGGTAGTAAGTGACCTTTCATTATTTCTCCATTGACGTTTTATGGGAAGTGCCTATTCATTACGGGCTGACTCAACGACAACACTATCCATTCATTCTCTCAGACAAATGGAATGCATTTATTGGACCGTTTGGCTCTCTTGTAAACTTTTTGAACAAATTTATTAATTCCCGACAAAATCTCAGTCAATGATTTATTCACAACGTAAATAGAGAATTATTTATTTTCAACAGATTTCAAAATTCGAATTTTCTCGACTGGTTTTTTTTGTTTGTTACCCCAGAACTTCCGACTGAGTGAACCGATTTTGATGATTCTTTTTTTATTTGAAAGGTGGTGCTTTCCGTATCGTCCCGTCAAAATTAGGTACAGTTAATTCTTTCTACAATGAGAAAATACATGAGAAAACCATATTATAAGTCTTCTTGAAGTCGGTTTTTTGTTGTTACAATTTTGTATTATAAAACAAGTAAAGCTCTTTCTTCCTTTACCTAGTGTAGGTAGTACAAACTACAAAGCTACCCATTGAATGTCGATATCGATAGAAGTCTACCACTGGACTTCGTTCTCAATATACAATTCCAACTGACAAAACAAACGAGGTAAATTCGTCCATTTACCTCGTTTGTTTTCTAGTGCCGCCAATTTCGGCAGAAGAATATATTCCTTATCCAGACTTCACTTATCTATCTAGTCGGGTTATGCTAAGTCGGATCACTAGAAATAGCAATAGATATTGTCTAAACTCGCTCCACATTGTGCATGACTCAAGTTGATACTTCAATGTATTCGCGTTTCAAAATTGCTAAGTACAGAACAATGTGGTTCAATAGCGTGTCGCATTTATACCTATAGCCTTCCGTCTTAGAAACTTCCAACTTCTATTCAACTCTAGCTCAAAAAGAAAAAGCCTTCACTTTTTTATGGTTTTCAAATGTTTGCGAAGACCGGGAGGAAAATACCCTGTTTTCGTTCAACAATATCGTTGATATCTTCACTTCAACCGTATGTAATTTAGCCTAAACTCTGTACACGTGTAAAGCATGCCTGCGTGGCCGTGGAGCTATGAGCAGAATTGAAATTTGGATGGCATAATTATGAAGAAGGAGTGCAGAAAGCTTAAATTATTCTGGTTTCAATAAATCGTGTATTATGGTTTGAAATAAACATATTACAATAGCCAAATGAACTCTACCCTCTGTGGACGGGATACCTGTCTGATACAGAGGATCACAGTCGAATTTCGGGGACTATTTTACTAGTAATAGGAAATATCTAAGCAAGCGGACATTACGTGTGTAGGCCGCAGCCACAGCACGCTAGCCCGGACAGCGCGTGGCCTTCTCGGTATCCTTTCTAAAGCTTTGCCACTCTGATTCTAACCTTTCCAACGACGTGGAGTCATTCCACCTCATGTAGGGAAAATAACACATAGGTATTTTAAGTATTTCTTTCCGTTGCACTTTGCGGTCACCGTAACTGCCTGCGTGCACTTTAATGTATGGTGACAACCCTCCACTACCCATGGCCCAATCAACCTCGCGGTTATGGGGGCCGAAACGCGGGAGGCGCCCGTTCGGGCACTGTATGTAGGTCTTCCTGTCTTATGTTCAGTGATGACAAGTAAAAGCTATTCATTAAACCCCCACCTTTGCAATGAAAACGTAAACGACTAACTGATTGATTTATCAAGGTACATCTCAGACTATCGGACGATTTTGGCTAAAATTTTACCACTGCTAGTTAACAAAACCATCCTTAAATAAAGGATTGATGAAAATCTTTATCTTTCTTTTTTTGAGTCTGAAGTGAGAAAATTCGCGGATGTTTGCTAACATAGCAATGCAGTTTTGTTTGGCTCTAACGGGATCACATATTTAAGTGATCCACATGAACATCTTTAAAACATAATATTATGCTCAAGCTATAAAGCTAAAGAGGAATTCTGCGGTGAAATAGATGATTATCGTGTAAAAACAAAACAAAGCAAATAATCGTATAATCTACAAGCAAAACATTATAACGATTGTATCCGTAGATAATACCTAGTAATATTGCGTAAGTGTAACAATATTACATATTACACACGTAGTTTACATCGCGTGAGCCGCAGTCACGGATGTCTGCTGTTTGTCTGTTCGTCGCCGCTTCATTATACATAATGTGTACACGCAAAGATTGAAAAATGATCGTCAGTTATATAATACTGATCGCGTAGCACGCCAGCCATGTCGAAGCAACGAGGAAGGGTTAACACCAGAGATGTGGAAGGAAGCTACACCTTGCGCGAGGAAATCATCAGCAAAAAATATCACTTCACTCTAGAGAGAAATGTGTGCGAGGGATGTAAGTGCGGAATGTTTCCGAGAGATGTGAGCGAGGAATGTGTGAGAGAGATGTGTGCCAGACATGTGAGCGAAGGATATGTGCGAGACATATGAGCGAGGAATGAGTGCGAGAGATGTATGCGAGGGATATGTGCAAGGGATGTGAACAAGAAACTCGTATAAGGGACGGGACGTAGAATGGGCTGGAGATATAAACTCTATCCCCCGATTTCCTCCATCAGGAGATAAATAAGAAGCACAACTACGGGTTGTACTGTATGAACCCCAATAATAATGCAGGGATTCTTCCACTGCCCGCACGTTTCGCTCTAGAAAGAGAGAAGGTCGCGAGAGAACTGAGTGTAGGTAGACATAACTTTGGGAAACTTTTATGTTAATTAACAAGGAAAATTGGGATACAGTGCAATACTTTATGGAGGAAATTATAAAAATAAAGGAGTTACATAATGGGGTTTTTTTAAGTCGGTAAGAATCCGGCACAGCGTCCATAAGAATTTTACCCCTGCTTCGATAACAAAAATGAGGGGATAATAACAGGGGAAACGATAAATTATTTAGTCTGGGTGGATTCCACAAGAATAGCCCTGCCATCTGGTGTTAGGTAAGGTTACTGTAACTAATTTTTGTACGTCATTGGACCCGACGGTTGATTAATTTAAGATAAAAAACAAAAAGGAATATGACTTAAACTTATGTCAATCTGTTTCATTCAGTTAAAGATTTCGTGCGTGAAAATGTAGTGCCAAAATCTTGAAATCTGAGATGTCCAATGTTTTGTCTATTATTAACCTTGAAACTGAATAGCTCCGGAAATCAGTAGCCGGAAAGTGTATATTTACGATCGATTCATTGGGCACTTTATAAGGTCGAACCGATCGATTATAAAAAGAGTCTACACAAGAACATCAATATTTATGAGGTTTTATTGTAGTCGTATTACAAATTATACAGTTCATGAATATTTAGTGATAAATGGAAATGGCTACATTCATAAGTGTCAGACAGCTGTCATCGAATACTTCTTCCGCATACAATTTCTGTTATTTATTCTGTGTATTCTTTTTGTAAAATTTCTATATAGATTTATTAATCCACAGGAATTATAGGCTAATAACTATAGACTTGTCATTTAAAGACTTATTAATTGTAGTACAAAATACATATTATGTAGTTCTCTACATGCATGCGAAGTGTAATGTTAAAATTCTAGCATTTTTAATAATTAAAACAGATACAAGCCTAAATATTGAATTACAATAAATAACATGAAACCTTCACGAATGTATGGATGAAAACTTAATCAATCTCGTTAACTAGTCCGCACTATATAAATTCAATTACATTTGGGATAAAATCGAGTGCTAACAAAAAGTTTATCGTTACGTTAAACGCCATTCGATAATAGAATCGATCCATTCCTGGAGATTTCTGCAGCCGACACTCACTATTAATATTTTTAGGGTTCCGTACCAAAATGGTAAAATGGAACCCTTATGGTGCGACTTTCTCCGTCTGTCTGTCCGTCTGTCCGTCTGTCTGTCTGTCCGTCACACTCGATTATTTCAGTAACTACCAAAGCTATCGATATGAAATTTGGAATAGTTGTGTATATTAGTGGCCCAATGACACTGGAATAAAAAAAAAATGGAAATTATTTTTGTTCTTATTTAAAAAGGGGGGGAAATCGGAGGGTTGAAATTTAAAAGTGAGATAACTGTACTGTGTGGGGTATCATATGAAAGGGTTTACTTTGTACATTCTAAAACCGATTTTTAATTATTTTTAGTCATGATAGTTTTTGATTTATCGGGGAAAATGTCTAAAAAAATACCGTTCCCCCCCCTTATCTCCGGAGTTTACCAATCGAAAAATCTCAAATAATTATGGTCAATAGGAATTTACGTATATTTTACAGGAAAACTATAGCCACTGCTCTAACTAGCATAGTTTTTTTGATATTAACAATAAACCTCTACAAACAAAGTTAGTTTTGCGGCAAAAGGTAATTAAAACGCAAGTTCTTCTAAGTACTCGTCGTCAAATAAACATTGGTTTTTGCCTGATTGTTTTGCTTCAGTACTTCTTGAGTACGGAACCCTCGGTGCGCGAGTCCGACTCGCACCTGGCCGGTTTTTTTATTTCTTTAAATTAATGTTTGTTTTTAAAATAGTTTCCTAGTAAACTTCCGCAAAGATGTGAAATTTCAAATTACAAAACATCTGATAAGGCATCGTACTCATCACGATTTGGTTGTAACGATACTTACTTACTAAACTATGTATACGAGCAATAATTATCACATTTCGTTGTGTTTTAGAACTTGATAAATCTTTAATAATTGTGTTCACCTTTTTATTTATTAGGATTTAGCTCCGCCCGTGTGTATTTAGGTTGTTACAAATCCCGCGGGAGCCGTGTCTTTTTCCGGAATAAAAGTAGCTTTTCCAGTTTAAAATATAATCCAGGCAAATGTGGTTTAGGCAAAAAAAGTGGTTTAATAATTATGGCATTAACGTAACGTAAGGTCATGTATACTTTCTCTAATCTCAGCTGACCACACGGCCGCCGCCACATTAACTTATGATTATTATCAATCTTACGAACAGGAAAAATTTAATACATGCTTCCTTTTCTTTGAAAATGAGAAGATTACCTACATGATACAGCAGTGGAAAGTAATAACTTGATGGCAATTTAATAATTTTACTAACTAGCCTAATTTAAGATTTCTTTGAAATTGGAGTGGTTTTACATGCAAACCTTTCGAGTATTTTGCGTTTACGAATAAAATCCGTCGACACTGTTGTTGTACTATTGTAAAGTGTCTTGTAATTATGACGTATGTAGTCATGTGATTTTTTTTTATAAATTAGAATTGTCTATAATTTATGACTAACCGAATAACGCGACCGCTTGTAATAAGTCAAAAATTGCAATTCGTTTATGGTAGCGCGTTGATGTCTTTTGTATGTAACCTTAGTTGTTCGCGCATGAAAATGGGATATATTTAGTTCGTAAAAAAGTGTCTATAACATTGCAATAATAGCAACGTTATAAAAATACCTACTTTTATTTTTTAATAAAATAAATTTCATTTTATATTAATTTTATTTCTCCTTTAGGGCTTATTTCTCCTTTAGTAAATCCATAAAATATAATGCGTCGACGTATTTTCTTGCATGGATTTTTAAAAACTATCCCAAAAAAAATCAAAGCTCATCAGCATACACTATATGTTTATTTATTTTTTTGGCTACTTCTATTCATCCAAGGTTTTTAACATCATCGAATGTCTTACAAGGGAAGCACAGCACTCGAAGTATATTATTATGGTAATGCTTGTCTGTTAATGGAAATGGTCGCCGAGTGCGCAGGTCTTTAGTCCCTCCGAACACGGGCAACTGTCAAGGCCGTCTGTCCAGTGAAAGTTCAACGGGGTCTCATCACAACTTGCATCGCCGGTTCGCATTCAATCGGACTAAACTTTAAGTTTATGTGTTATTAAATAAAAGACTAAAATAAGTAAAAAAAACTTAAATAAAGAATATACTTATCTGGTGACAGAGGGCTGGCTCATTTTTTGCGCAACGAATCACCCTAGATGTTCAACGCGGAAATGCAGCCAGTATTCTTGGCACCATTCCACGCGGACAAGACGATAACTGATAAGTTTCATTGTAACTTTTCATTTAAAAAACTTAAGTGAATAAAAATATATTTAAATTCGTAACCAAAAATTTAAACGAGGTAAAGAAAGTTTTGTTTTAAAAATTGTTAGTTCTGATAATAATTTTAATAACAGTGCCTATGGTTTTAACCGAGTTCACTCTTTAACAGGGAACCATGGATTTTGTTTTATCAGGGATAAAAAGTTGTGTATATTTAAGATTCTTAACACCACATTACTTTAAGAAAGCAAGGGTATTTGGCAAAAAACTGTCCGAAGTAGCTTATTCAACTTGAGCCAAGTAGCGGGTTAAATATAATATTAACATTTTTAAACCACAGAACCATTATTATTAGACATTTTGACGCAAACCAAGGCCCGCCTTGAGATATATAATTATTATCATCGAGATCGGAAACTTTTGTAAAGGTTAACCGCAGTCGAAATTAAATCAATTTTTTCACAGATTGAATTAGATTTGAACGTATTATTGTGTGCAGACTCCCTGGCCACTACCTTAGTAGATGTATGATAGTCAAAGGTCGAGGCCAATCTTGCTTTATCCCGCATCATGATTGATTCTATCTCAGTGATTGATATTGCTCGTTTAATGACGTTGAGAAATTCTCCAGACGGTGATTATTATCAATCATAGATTTCAATGGTCCTAGAATTTATGTTTTCTCTTTTGTTTTTAGATCTTTTGTTAGACGGATGAAGGTTCAGTAAATGGAACACCCACAGGTCATTTTCTTGGTAACATGCAAAATTCGCGATAGCTTATTGTCGCATATTTACTTAGGTTTATTTGGTTATATTAATGTAATATTTATTATTATTTTCGGCTATGAGTATTATAAATACTAAAAACCTTAGTATTAATTTATAAGTGCCTATTGACTTTTTATTTTTTATTTTTGCGCTATGAATAAATAAATATTACATCCCTAACTTTGCTTTGAGGTTTTTTGGTGGTAGGTAAGTTTCAGGTTTAAAGTGAATTTCTATTAATGCATAGATTTTGAAAATAATTTAAAAAAATATTCTAGTCATATTCAAAATAATGTAAAGACAATCTTTAAATATAAAAAAAAAACGTATAATAAGTAACTACATATATTTAATAAATTATTTTTATTTATATGCGTTTATGTGCATGTGAATTCTTCATGTGGTTTCAACATAATACAATTCAGAGGCCGTGTTGTCGCCTCGTTATAACCTTGCAGGAGTAATTATTATATTACTGTTTCTCTGTGACTCTTTTCACATACTTGATATTTTTTCAACAAGGCTCCATATTAATTAAACTAAATCTATTAAATTTGCCAAAGTACGTTGGTTTGTTAATGTTTGTTACTACTTCACATTTTTTATGTTGTGTGTTCGTATTTCCTTAAGTTTCGAAAATATTTTGCTATTAAACTGCTTAAGTAATTTGAGTTAAGCAATGGATATAAATGTCCTAAAAACCGATCCTTTCATGACGATCACTACAGTGTACGGGATTTTGGATCTATGCAGAAAATATTATCGTGCATAAGTGTGCGCGTAAACACAGATCCACACTCTATTCCCTCACTCTCATAATTCGATGGATGACAGATGCAATATGCCTGAAGAGCGCTTGACCGACGGTTCAACGTGCTCTCCGAGGCACGGGGATGAAACACCGCCAGATTTTTCCTGGTCGGAAATAAGAATTTCCAAGTGAAAAAATCAAATAAGTGCAAGTTATTGGCCCGATCTGAGGACCGAATCCATTGCCTCTTGATCTGCAATCGATCATTCTTACCACTACACCAACGACAGTTAACATATTATAAAAAAAAAAGATTTTTTTGTAACGTACAGTTTGAATTATAAATGGTGTCTTTGTTTTCGTCACAAGACATCACATTAAAGGTACGGAACTCTAATTGCACGACCACGTCTCGTGGTTGGACAGTTGTTGAAATTATTTTTCGAATTCATCGATAAAAGTGAGTAAACAAGTGAATGCTTATTATTTTAATATCATCTCGGTTGCGACAGCGATGATGCAAATGTGTGGACGACTGTGAGAGAGGCGTCGCTTGGATCTTCACAGGCCGTGCCTTGAACTTAGTAGAAATTGTGCAGTCGCCGTAGGAAAAAACAATTAGACACTGTTTGTTTGTCCATTGTTTACGAGATAAGTGTGCTTTGAATTAGATTAAAGTTTGAGTAAAGATGCGTAGTTTTTTGACCGAGTGAAACTAAGTCTTATAGCTAATTTTTTTTACTCTATACAATTATACAAGTTAGTACTTGATTACGAATTACGGTCTCATCTCATGGTAAGTGATGATGCAGCCGAAGATGTTAACGCACTAATTGGAAGGGGTAAGTATACTCACCCCGAACGATTGCTACACAGCATCGAGCCGGAAGGCTAAAGCGCTAGGGTGGTAACTAGCTCCGGCCAAAGCCTCCCAGAAGATCAGACCTCGGCCAATTTAGAAATGATAAAATTCCAAACTGGCCAGTGGCGGGAATCAAACCCGCGATCTCCCACTCGTCACTGCGCCAGGGAGGTCGTCTCGATCTGGTCTGTCTGTACATCTGTTAGAGTGTTATAAAGTTTGATATCGATAACCAAAGTCGGTGATAGCAACGAAAATTGTTGTTTGTAGGGAACGCTCATAAAGAATACGGGGCTTAAATATTTATGTAGCTTTACTCACCTTTTGGGGTATCATTATGAAGATCATTATTTTAAGAAAAATACAAATATCTTTTTGTGCTTTCGAAGTCACGTTCGGGTACCTACTACTATTTAGTTGTAAAACTGCAGCCAAAGATGTTATCGCAATAACTTGAAATGGGAACCCTTTAGCTTGGCAATGCGTCTTTGCCCATAGGGTGGTCGTCAGTCACTGGAGAACTCCCACCAGAGCAGACTTGAGCCATTCCTTACTAGAATGCAAGTATTCTAGACTAGAACGTAAAATTACCGTTTGGTAATCCTCCATAACAAAACCCCGATTCTTTTTAGTATTCAACAAACGTCACTTCTAAACTGCTTGGTTGTAACTTAGTTTAATTTAATATGCTTTTATAGAGCTATCCGTCTTCTGCGGCGTGTAATGGAGTATGGAGTAATGTACGGAATCACTTTCCCCCGCGTCCGCCGTTCCGCATTACGCATGCGCGGGACACCTTAGAAAGCCGTTAGATGGTTTCACTGCTGCCAATAGACAAACGTACACAGGACCCGGCCAAACGCGCAAAAAAGTGTCGCCAGTTTATTGGTGTCAAATATGTTTGATTTGACACCAGCGGCCGCAGTATTAAGCCGACTGCAGCATTGTTTATGGACCTCGGTCCACGCCACAGATAACTATATTTGTTATTTGGCCATATTGTGGCGTATTAGCGGGACATTTGACAGATGACGCTACTTTTGTCTATAAGTATGAAGAAGGTTTACGTAAAATGTTTAGATGGGCTTATCCTTAGGTTCATATCGGTGCTGCTGCCATTGATCGCGCCGGATCGCGGTAGCAAACCGCTGACGCATATGGTTATTGATGATTAAATCATTTTATAAAAAGTGTTGATAGCACACACACACACACACACACACACTTAATATATTATTGTTTTGTATCATTATGGAAGGATGTGATCTCCACAACACAGGGGATTCTAGTGTGGAGGTCACAGGCTTCAACTTTTGTGCTTATTTTGTACCTCTGTAAAAATTAATAAATAATAAATAATAATAATAATCTACAATAATCTACATTTGTTTAGCTCCACAACCAAGGTCTGAAGGTCGGGTGTTCGAATCCCGGGTCGCAACTCAGGTTTTTCACGATGTCTTGCTTAGCGTTAAAGTGTCCTCTTTGGCACAGTGGTGTGCGCTCGGAGGGCTGTCGCGGGTTTACTTCCTGCCACAAGCCACTTTAGAGCTTTATCTAAATTGGTGGGAGGTGTCAGCCGCGGCTAGTTATCTACCACTCTACCAGAAAAGAGTAAAGACGCACAGCCAAGCGATTAGTAAGGTACAGAGGTCCTTTGTGGGGTCGAGTGTACGCTTCTACAATATGATCCCGAAGTCTGTTTTGGACTTACCTTTGCACAGGTTTAATAAAAACACCTTTGCACAGGTTTAATAAAGACACTGTCAAAAAAACATTTCAAAAATCAGTGTTACTATACCATTGAAGAATTTTTTAACGAAAAGGATTCTTGGAAGATTAGAAATAGGTATGCTTCCATCTCCTCACGAGAAATTGTCTTAAAAATATGCATTAATTTTTCATTCTTTATAAGAAAACTTGTATTATATAATGTCATTTTTGAAAACAACAAGTGCCGAGTTTCTTGCCAGTTCTTTTCGGTGCAAACCTGCAGGTGGTAGAGTTTTGACTTTTCATAGGAGCCTATTATTGAGGCCTATGTGAGAAACAAAGATTTTCATTTTCATTATCAAGAGAAGCGAGCATTAGATATCATAATACACCTATCCCAGGCTTGGCGTGTTGAAACCTCGTATCAGATTAGCTATTGGATTTGCTCTATCTGCGATCGTGGCTAAAGTATTGATTTAAACTACTTTCAGATGTTATCGCGGTGAGGAAAGACGTGCTATCGAGATATGTTTCATTGGTTACTCGCAAGAAATATATCGTTCTTGGGTGGTTTAATTTATATTATTACGTAATTTGTTGTATTGGTACAAACTACAAAAGTAAACAATGAGTCACTGTCCTTACATCGCTTATCTTTTCGATATTATTTATACAAAGTTATTTCTTGTTCTTTTTATTTTAGTTTGTTGTTTTTTTGTATGATTAAAATAATTTATTAATTATTGGACGGACTACTTATAAGAAAGATAAATAAATGATCCAGTAAATATGGAATTGATTAAAAATAAAATTGTACGACTTTGTTCAATTATTTATCTTTAAACCTTTAAAAGTACAGTTTTGTAGAGGTTTGTGCCCTTAAAGTAAAGGTGTGTTTTAACGTGTATTGAAATTATCTTTTGATTTTTGCTTAACCTGCCTTAACTGAACTTGAAAGTTACAATTTTTTTTCAGTATATAAATACTACAGATAGTTCGTAAAGGTCGCGTTTCATTTTGAAAAAAGAATAACTGAAACAATAACAGTCCAGATTTAACCCTATAGTAGTCAATACAAAGAACAAACCTATCAGATTGGCAACCAAGTCGGTAAATTAGCAGCTATTTGCCTCGTTGATAGCAGAAAATTGAACATGATAAAGTAATTTGACTCACGAACTAACATTATCTGTACTAAAACAGATTTGAGTATGAATATAGCTGACCGGCCCCTGCTTCGCTTGGGTCAACCGCTGTAAAAAAATTCTCCTTTATTTCTTTATTTTTACCCTGTCTACATTCGAAAACCAAGCAAGTGTTTGGCCTGGGCGATTTTAATAGATTTTAAGTGACTTTACAAGATTTTATATGGTCAGGACAACGCAATATTTATCCGAGCCTATATCTACTTGTCGCATATTTACCTGACATTGAAACAATTAAAAGACAGAGGTGGATTTTAGACCGTAGCCAATAGAGACGGGCTAAAATAATTTGGACTGACAGGCCGCGAAATATAACAACGATGTCGTAGAGGGTATGGTATATTTAGTTGCTCTATCTCTCTTTACCATCTGTACTATAATTTTATAGCTATTAGCTATAATTATTCGCAGTTGTCAATCAAGCAAGCAGGATTATTTCGTCAAAACCTGAAACCTCTATACAAAAGCCACAGTCATTAAGCTACAAGTATACTTACAAAAGTTTTGAGTCAAAATATCGGCGTTCTACGCGTGTTTCGAAAGAAAGAGCATACAAGATTGTCATTTGATTACAGCTATTTATTTGTCATTTGCGTTGAGCGTCGGCTTTTCTTCGGGCGCCCTCCAATTTAGCACTTTCGACACTGGCCAACGAGGAGCAGTGGCTACATACTTGCAAAACACCCACGCTACTGTACAGTGTACATACGTTGCAAAACAGAGACCATCATGATTTTCAGCAGGCAGATAATCAACTTCCTGGACTCGGATAATTTCTATAGCTAACAGCTGTTAATTTTACTCGGTAAATCGGTATTTTCTATTGAAATCCTTGCATTTTCCATAACACAGAGGAGTTAGTACAGGTTATTGTACGAATTTAGAGTAGACTCGCATCGCAAAAACGAATCGAATGCCTCCGTACATTTACAGCCAACACCATCTATGGACAGTCAGTGACGTGCGCCTATCAATAGATTGCGCTAGCTGTTTCCCATCACCACTATAATATAATGGTGATAACTATTTCACTACTTTAATCTAAATTAACGACGGTTCCAACGCACCATGTCACTGAAATGACAAACTCAGCCGGCTATTATTTCTTATTACCACCATTTAAACAAAAATGAATATTAACGGGCTAGTAAATAACTTGGGACTCTTTCGTTCCGTAAGTGCTATAGGTTTAAGTTTCAAGTTTATTTAACTATAATACTAACAAGCATATCATTACCTGTTCACTTTAACCTTCGTAGGAAATTTATTAGAGCAGAGCGGATAAATAGCATGTTTCTTACCACTCATAAACAAATTTTAGTGCTAGTTGTATTGTAGATAAAATAATGCATTCTAGTATCGTCAATTTGTTTTGAATTTGATTTTTGCCAATTGGTTTTAATTCGGGGTCTCAACAAAAACAATAGTGTTGTCTCTGTCAAGCATATTTGATAGCCAATAGCTTTCACCATACTGGGTTATACTGGTTGGGTACAAGTTGGGTTCCACTATTACGGGTTAATAGTTCTCATGAATGTTTCAAAAAATATAGTGAACTCTTCTGCAAAACATTTATCATAACAAAGAATAAAGATGTGATACGCATTGTTGGCACCGGTACCTAAAACTGGTGACATTTTTACGCGCCGTCCGCCCTGTCCAGGGTAGATGTCTATGGGATTTGGGTCTAATTATTTATTTAAGTATATTAATCTCATTGGCTAAATTGCCCTTCATACTGAACCAAGGAAATTCATTACTGCTTCACGCGGTATAGTAACTGACACTGCGGTGGTACAACAAGGACGAACTCTGTAAGAAGTGTTCTACCACCAGTTTTAGTAATTTTTCTGTCATGCCTAATGCCTATTGCTATGTCTACCACTTTTGCTATTGAGGCATCTATGTATTTCACGTCTCAAGATACATACGCAAAGTGATATATTACATACCTACACATTTGACGACCGAATAGCGTAGCGGTAGCGAACCTGCCGTCTGCGTTGGAGTTCGTGGGTTCGATTCCCTCTAGTAAATGTTTGTGTGATGAGCATGAATGTTTTCCAGTGTCTGAGTATTTTTCAATATAATATTTATGTATATTACATAAATATTTATAACATAATATTATATATACTTTGGGGCTAGATTGCGATGTGATTGCGAGCAGGTGTCTGTGTTATATACTGTGATATATATCACAGTATATAACACAGACACCTGCTCGATCTTGACATAGTTCATAAATCGATCGTTGTATAATTGTATAATTGTATTATTTTTATGATGTAACTGCTCTAGCTCAATGCTCCATTCATAGTAAATTGCAGCGGTTGAGTAATTGTGGTAGACTTTCTCGTAAATCTGTCATAGTTAAGAGCAGGAACTTCTTAACACCTAGTTATTATTTCTACTTATTGGATTTACCTTTGTACTGGTTAAAAGTAATTGTATTACAACATTTATAAAATTAAATCAGGGTTACTTTACATTTGAAGATTTTCGTAAAGACAATGATCCTTGGGATGATATGGGGATGATACTAAGATATTAAGATATCTTAGATTAAAGTCGTACGATCAACCTGCCGGCGGGATCTATCAATCCCATGCATTTTAAAATTCGAAGCGATATCTATTCTATTTCTGCAAGAGAAATAAGATCAATAAGATTGCTTGACTACGACTGCAGGGAAGCGCATCCAACTGCATCAGGGAGGTCGTCAAGTTACAGTCGGTAAAAAGTAATTAATTATACTAATCGTGACGAATAATTTAAGCTATAGCCAACTGAGGGAGCCTGTGAAATGCCGTTCGGCGACATTATTGAATCTGAGCTAAGGACGAATACCTTTCTAGCAGTTCGTAGTATTGGACTTATGACTTCTTTTAGTTAATTAAAGTTTCGGTTAAAATTCCATTTTATGAGAAGTTAGATTTAAGATGAGCTATGCTGTGTTTATGGGACGAGAATCTTCGGTTCGCATCTGCTAATTGGCGATTAAAAATGAAATCTTCAAATTTTTACCATTCAAGTATAGTTTAGGTCTCTCGGTATTCTGTATTTTTTACCTTTCTAGTTGTTAGGTCATAACGTATAACCTTCAGTTGTAAAGACCAGCAAATAGAAAGGAAAAATTCTTACATTTTTGATACCCAAAAGAATTTTAAGAAAAATTAAAACTAGGGTTACAAGGCCGTAAACGCGAAATAATTTTGTCTTTGTGTGGTTGAGTTGAACTACTTTTCTAAATTTTAAGTAAACATTAACACATCTTCACCAAAATATCTAAGTGACAAAATTGTATAACTATTGTAGGCGGGTGCCTGATGTATGGGAATTTCCTAAAAGGTGTTATAAAAATCGGCCAAGAGCGTGTCCGTTTTGCATACGAAAGGTTCCGTATTATCGTAGGTTTAAGTAGCTCCTTTGTAGAGATCAAGCAAAAACGCAGAAAAAAAACAAATGTTTTGAAAAACGTACGTTTAATTTTTTATTTTATTTTATTATTTGTCGTCATAGTAGCAATCGCAGATAACTTCAAACACGTAGCAATACATCATACTTACATGCTCTGTTTCAACGGTTTACTTATAACTTTTTCTGAGATACAATTACAAACCGCCAACAGACACACAGCGGAATCGGCCCCTGTTTGCCTGCGGATCCCTAAATATGTGAAATTATTTGTCGTTGTTCACAAATCGTGTCGCAACAGTGCAAAACAAAGCAACATAAAGCTGGACTTTCACAATTCTAACGCGAAAATTGTCGCTAATGTTGTTATTGTTCACTTTACGACCTTTCATACTTACTGCTTTGTTTTAATTTGGCGAACTAAAAGAACCGAGAATCTGAAATCCTTCCATAAAATACCAATTTTCTCCTAAATACTAAGGATTAATTATATTTGGTTCATTTGGCATTCTAAAAAATATCGGGTTATAAGTAGACCTTGGCAAATTATGTATGTGACGTGCATTTGTAAAATTAATAAACTATTATATGGAAGTTTGAAAGCGCAATATAATATTCCCACCGGTTTTATCTGTTTCCGTAAATAACACCTTCAAATCTTAAAATTTTTGTGCAATGACCGAAACTAAAAATTAGACACTTCCTATTTTTGATCAATACAAATTTTTTTTATGCTACAATCAATTTTACTTACTTTCTAGGACATCGATAGGGCTGTAGCTTAATATTATTATAAGTGGCACAACTAGGCATAGTATGAGCACTTGAGCAGTTTTCCGCTTGGTCGCTGCTAAAAGCCATTTTAATTTCGATTACCCAATTAAACACAACTAAGCATGATTCCATAACATCTGTTGTAACTATAACTTGCGATTATAGGGCGTTCGTAAAGTATTTTTAGTACGAGAGCAAGAGCTGCACTCGAGAAGTTGTGATTTTTTATATCAATGTTTTCCAATAAAAATAAAATTTAATTTTTCATAGTGTTGCTAGAGTATACAATTTTTAGCAAGGAATGACAAGATTATCAAAACGTCCACTTGATTCTCTTGATTTAAATCCAATACATACATACTTAAAGTTCTCGTTTTATAGTGTTAGTAACAAACTCCTGCGGAAACGGCTTGACCCATTTTTTATGAAATTATGAATTTTTTCGTTAGGTCATAAACTATTTTTCATACTCCTAAATTGAAAAACAATAATTTATATGGCAAAACAACGTTTGCTGGGTCAGCTACTAAAATAATTAGATATTATGTATTTGCCAAGGTAAATGGAAATATTCGTAACAAATTTTCACGTGTGAATAATTGATGATTTGCTTTATTGGTATAAGGGCTTTGAGACTTTATCACATGCTTCTACTGTGCGGCGTTTACTGATGCTGTATACACCTACAAGTATAGGTACGGTAGAGTGGAGTATAGAGTAAGTAGAGTGGGTACCGTATGAACGTAAGTAGTGTAAGTAACGTTGCATATTAGAAGCAGTTTTATACCCAAGCGTATAAATCATAATCATAAATCATTTATTTTTGCATGAAAATGACTTTTAAAACGCGACGCCTATCTCCCGGGCTATAACAAGTAGGTATATGGAGCGGCTACGCGTAGACAAGTGTGTCTGTCCGCGCCCACGACGCAAGAAAGCCACATACCGATGTCATTGCGTAAGGGTAATTTTTTGCGCTAGTTGTCTCACTTTTCCCCGAGGCCTATAGTCGCCCTAGAGTTATATCATGTACCGCTTCAAATGGTACGATTATTGTAATAATTATTACTAAAATATGTATAATAATAGAAAGGTGTTTACGCGAGAGTAGCTGGCGCGAGCGCCGAGCCTATTGTATTGTGTTGAATCGTGTTCTCTCTCTCTAACCCGCGGAAGCCCTCATCTGGACAGGCAAGGGGCCGTAACAATTGGTAGCAGAGCGTGGTTTCGCGCCTTTTGGTTAAGCGGCTTTTACACGTTCGGCGCGTCGATATCGATATTTGTTGCGCGTATTTAATTCGTCGCGTATCTCTGTCGGTCACACGTTTGTAGGCGCGGTACGCCACGTGTCGGACCGATACGCCGCGTTAACGGCCACAGATTATTGTACCGCTACACCACGCGTTTTTGTAGCAACGCCGCGTTATTTACCGCGTGCCGCGCGTTTGTTAACCGCGACCTTGATTAGCGTTCTGCACGTGTTGGTGTTTGCATCTGTGCTTGTTCTACGTCCTTGTTGTTTTATTTTTCGGTTTCGTGCTTCCTTGTAATTATCTTCGCGCAGTCTCGCCATGCCTTCGCATAAGCCTCCGGTGCGCCGTATGCAGGATGAGCTGCGGTGGGCAGCTAGCGCGCATGCGCTTATTACTCGTCCAGACAGGACGGCTAGCTTGCTCCACCGCCTTGAGCAGCTCCCAGCCAGACGAGCCCATTTTGAAGAGGCCTATTCGGAATTCCTTGCTACAGTGGAGGACGACGAGGCGCGAGAATCGGCCCAGAAGGACTACGAGCAGTTCTTCGAGTTCACAGACGATGTGCTAGAGGCTGGGGCCAAAATGAATCGTGAGGCTCGAAAGAGCATTCTGTGCGAGTCGCCTCGCCCGCAGCAGCAGCCCGCCCTATTGGGTCGGCTGCCTACTTTGGACCTTCCACACTTTGGTGGGCGGCTTCAAGACTGGATGGGGTTCATCTCCATCTTCGACAGTCTAGTCCATACCCGCCGCGACCTATCCCCAGGCCAAAAAATGGCCTATTTGCGGACCTCCCTTCAAGGGGAGGCACTTGGGGTAGTCTGCCATTTGAAGTTGTCTGACGCCAGCTACTCCACGGCCAGAGAACTCCTCGAGAGGCGCTACGCCAATGTGCGCCGCCTTGCTGACGCGCACATGATGGAGTTAATATCCCTCCCGGTTTTGAAAGACCTAGCGCGTCTCCGGGAGGTGATCATTGACCCAGTCGTGGTTGCTTGCAACGCCCTTCGACAACTTGACTTACCGGTGGATCAGTGGTCCTTCTGGCTTCTTCACCTGGTTCTGTCCCGCCTGCCTCTCGATCTGCGGATCCGATTTGAAGAGAGGTACGGCGGGGACGGGGCTAATTATATACCCCCGTTCAGTGACCTCTTAAAGTTCCTTGAGGAACAGAGCCGCCAGGTGGAGAATGCCGTGGCCTCGGGAACACCGGCAAAGGAGCCGGCGCGACCGACGCCCGCTTCTAAACCCACGACTTCCACCAGGGGTCTCAAGCAGCCAGTAGTGGCGCAGCAGACTGGTCGCCGCACAATCCCCAACTTTAGTGGCCTTGCTGCGACCGAGGCAACCCCCTGCAACTATTGCCGTGCTTCCACGCACACAACGGCCGATTGCCCTAAATTTTTGGAGAGACCGCCCAAGTACCGTAGGGCCATCGCGAGGGAGCGCCGTTGGTGCTACTCTTGCTTAGGTCGGCACTTGCAACGCAATTGCCAGCACCAACGGCCTTGCACACACTGTCAGGGCAACCACCTTCCTATTCTTTGTCGCGACCGCAATGGTGCCGGCAGGCAGGAGGTGGTTGAACAGACACCCGGCAGGAGTGGAGGCTCCTCCTCGGTCACGTGCCCAGCCGATGGACGGCGTGGGGCGAACACTGTTCGTCCGGCCCCTGGTTTTGATAGGGCTTCACCCCCCCCTCGGGCGGGGGTGCAGCCCTCCAGGGGCGGGGGCGTTCCGCCCTCTGTCAACCCTGAGGGAGGTTTTGCCGTCGCTCAGTCTGAACCAAGGAGGTACTCCCCTCCTCTGGCTGAATACCCCAGGCTGGAGCGATACCCCCCTCGATGGTCTGGACACCCCCCTCCGCACTACGTCGTCCCGCGGCTGTCGTACGTGACCAGACCCCCTCAGCCCATGAGGGACGCTTGGGTGTACCCTGGGGGAACCCCACCTATTGGTGTGGTAGAAGTTCCGCAAGCTGGCCCCTACGAGCGCCCGAGGCTGGAGGAGTCGCCCGAAAGGGGCAACTCCCGTTGACTAGTTGCTGCCCTGGCTCCCACCACCGCCACCTCACCCGACAATTTGAGCGAGCATAAGACGGTCTGCCAGACCGTACTTTTGCCCACGGCTTTGGTCAGGGTGTTTAACCCGAACGGTGAGTGGCTAATGGTACGCGCGCTGCTAGATCTCGGTTCACAGCGCTGCATTGCATCGTCGTGGTTGGTGAGGACGCTGGGGCTCCCCTGGAGTCCGGACAATCGTCCAATGTTAGGAATAGGAGGATCGGTTCCTCCGACTCCCAGGGGTCGGGCAGAACTTATGTTTGGTCCAGCCGAAGGTCCCCTTCGTATCCTAGTCGATGTGAACGTTCTTGACGATATTGTGGGACACCTCCCGAACGTTCCTATCCATAACTCGGCGGTTCATTGCGCGTCGGGTTTAACCCCGGCGGACCCTTCATGGTCTGAACCTGGCCCCACTGATTTGCTCTTGGGCGCCGATGTGCTGGGCTTGATCATGTCAGGAGAGATTAGGACATTGCAGAAAAATGGTTTGTCGGCCATGCCCACTATCTTTGGGTTTAGTTTTTTCGGTCCGGTTTTATGGACCAACCTGCCTCCTGACGTGGACCATCTCCAAACTATTGGAGTGGCACTTTCCGATGTAGTCCAAAAATTTTGGGAAATTGAAGAGCCCCCTCAAGCGGCTCGGGTAGACCCCCTCCATCAGGAATGCGAGTTATTCTACCAGAATAACACAGGTCGTCGCGTCGATGGCAGGTTTGTAACTCGGCTACCCTTCCTTGCCTCACGCCCCCCCCCTTGGTCATTCAAGGGCGTTAGCTGAAAAAAGACTTCTGTCCATGGAACGCCGCATGAAGCGAGACCCTGCATTTCGAGAGAAATATATTGAGTTCATGAGGGAGTACGAGGCGTTGGGGCACATGTCCCCTTCCTCATTTGACTGGCGCTCTCACGAGCACTATTTTCTCCCTCACCACGCGGTCTTGAAGTCTCCAGGCGGTAAAATTCGTGTGGTCTTCGACGGGTCAGCGGCCACGTCTAATGGGGTTTCCTTGAACCAGTGTCTCCACACTGGCCCCAAACTTCTTAAGGATCTATCTGACATCCTCACCAACTTCCGTAGGCACCAGGTGGTTTTTGTGGCCGACATACGAATAATGTTCAGGCAATCGGTAGTGCATCGCGATGATCGTCGTTACCAGCTGATTTTGTGGCGCGAGAATCCCAGTGATCCTGTGCGCGTGTTCGAGCTGAACACTACAACTTATGGCCTTAGGTCTAGTCCTTATATTGCAATGAGGACGCTCTTGGAGCTGGCCAACCGGGAACGACTGAATTATTCGCGAGCAGCGGATGTCCTAGAAACTTCTGTCTATATGGACGACATCTGCGCCGGAGCATCCAGTGTTGAGGAAGCTCGCATCCTGAGGGACGAGTTGATCGCCATCTTGAAATCCGGAGGGTACGAGTTACGTAAATGGCTATCCAACTCACCTCAGGTTTTGCAGGACTTACCTGGAGAGGATCAACAGGATCCTCACCTGTTTGAACACCCGGAGAATCCCAATTTGCTGACGGTGCTTGGTATCCAGTATCAGCCCGTTCAGGATTCTTTTACGTACCGGGTCAAGTTAGATGATCCTCCGAAGTCTTGGACCAAACGACTGGTCCTGTCCACTGTGGCGCGCACCTTTGATCCAAACGGTTGGATAACTCCGGTTGTTTTTCTGGCCAAGTGCTTTCTTCAAAAGCTTTGGGTGTCTGGGTTAGGCTGGGATGAGTCTCTTCTTGGTGCTCTCTTAAGAGAGTGGCTCTCTTTGGTGTCCTCCCTTCCCGACATCAACCAAATCTCTTTACCCAGATGCTTCTTGCCTCCGGGCAAATGTCGTGCAAGCTTACACGGGTTCTGCGATGCCTCTGAGAAGGGATATGCAGCTGTGGTATATCTGCGAACCGTGAGTGCTTCTGGGCAAGTCTCGTTGCACCTTGTCCTAGCTAAGAGCAAGGTTGCACCTATTAGGTCTCGTCTAACAATTCCTAAGTTAGAACTTTCGGGAGCCGCACTCTTGAACCGGTTATTAAACCACGTCCACGCTTCTTTGAAGCCCTTCGTAAACATTTTGGACGTTTTTGCATGGTCGGACAGCGAGATTGTCCTGTGTTGGCTTCGGGCTTCGGTCCATAATCTTGAAGTTTTCGTGGCGAATAGAGTGTCACAAATACAAAGTTCTGTCACACCCTTGAAATGGAGACATGTACCCGGGGAACTAAACCCAGCTGACTGCGCTTCTCGCGGTTGCGAGGCTTCTTTGCTAGTCTACCACCCACTCTGGTGGGGACCGGGCTGGCTATCTGGCCCAGAATCCTCCTGGCCCCCGGACAAATTTGAGGCTCCAGCCGAATTACCCGGCTTGCGATTGAGGGTTGGCGTGGTCAACGATAGGCCCATTTATGACCGCGCCCTCTTGGAGCGGTATAGCTCGTTTGACAAGCTGATCGGCGTAACCGCTTGGCTGCGTCGATTCATGCATAATGTCAGGGATCCCCTCAATAAAAACTTAGACTCGGCGCTCTCGCCCTTGGAACGGCGAGAGGCGTTGATGTACTGGATACGTGTGATCCAAGTGGAACACTTTGAGTCAGCGATTGAGTCTTTGAAACGAGGCTCGCCACTGAAGGGCCACCTTGCTCGCCTGAGTCTATTCTTGGACAGTTCCGGATTACTACGTGTTGGGGGACGCCTTAAAAACTCCAACCTCCCTTATGGAGCGCGACATCCTTTGCTGCTCCCAAAGGATGGCACCTTTGTCAATCTGTTGATAACTCATTATCATATTAAAAATGCTCATGCGGGTTGCAATACCCTCTCAGCCATTTTGCAGCGTGAGTTTTGGATTTTGGCAGGCCGACGAACCATTCGAAGCGTGATCTTCAAATGTATTCCTTGCTATCGTTTGAAGGCATCCATTGCACAGCCTGTGATGGGTGACCTGCCTGCGGACCGCGTAAGGGCTGCTCGACCTTTCGCCGGTGTTGGAACCGATTTTGCCGGTCCTTTTCTAGTTAAGAGCTCTAACCTTAAGAATGCTCGGTCTTTTAAGGCCTACTTGTGCGTCTTTGTTTGCCTCGCAACCAAGGCAGTTCACTTGGAGCTTGTCAGTGCCCTCAGCACGGAGGCGTTCGTGGCCACTCTGGGCCGCTTCGTGAGCCGTCGCGGCCTACCCGACTTGGTTCGGACAGACTGCGGGACCAATTATAAGGGAACCGATCGTTATTTGAAGGAGGTCGTTGACTTCCTTGTTAAGAACAGGCACTGTGTAGGCACCGCCATGTCTAGAATGGGAGTTACTTGGAAATTTGACCCTCCGGCGTGTCCTCACTGGGGCGGAATCTTCGAAGCTGTTGTTAAGGTCGCTAAAACGCATTTGCGTCGCGTTATTGGGGAAACCATCTTAACCTTCGAGGAACTGTCCACGGTATTTTGCAAGATTGAGGCGGTTCTTAACTCTCGGCCTCTCGGTCCCGTCTCCTCCGATCCAAATGATTTGGAGGCTTTAACGCCGGGTCACTTCTTGATTGGTCAGCCTCTTAACGCGCTGCCCGAGTATCCCTATCGGGAGGTCAAGACCTCACGGCTGTCTCGGTTTGAAATGTTGCAGCAAATGACTCAAAATTTTTGGCACCGTTGGTCTCTTGAGTATTTGCACTTGCTGCAGCAGCGCGTCAAGTGGACTGACAAAACTAACCCTCCCCAGGTGGGAGATCTTGTTCTGCTTAAAGAACCTAATCTACTCCCACTATTTTGGCGTCGTGGACGCATTGTTAAACTGCTATTTGGATCGGATGGCGTTCCCCGGGTGGCCGAGGTATTTGTGGGGGACTCAGTATTGCAACGTGCCGTGGCCACGTTGTCCCGACTGCCTATTGATTAGCGAATCTACATTCTTAGATTCGGAGCGGGGGATTGTTTACGCGAGAGTAGCTGGCGCGAGCGCCGAGCCTATTGTATTGTGTTGAATCGTGTTCTCTCTCTCTAACCCGCGGAAGCCCTCATCTGGACAGGCAAGGGGCCGTAACAAAAGGTATACATTACATTGTTTTATTGGTCATCTGGTAAATAAATACAATCTGCAAAGGGAAAGGGAAACTGATCTAAATAACCTATGCGACGGATAGGTTGGGCTTAGAACGTATTTTTGGGACTTCAGCCCATAAAAAGGAATAATAAAGGTACCACGAGTGAAAACGCGGATGCTCTTCAGTTAAAATATTTTTATCTCGAAACATCTCACATTTATATAAAATACTAAAATTATAAAATAATACGGTAAAGATTTCACCTATAAAGAAGACTCATCGGCAACCCGACATTGGTCCACAAAAAACTCCAAAGCCTTGAACATCGTCGTAAGGTTGTCTGTCTGTCGGTATTCTATAGAATATATTTCGGAGAGTGTGCTCAGGAACTTTTTAATTTGGTTCCCCCGTCACCTTTCTACCATAGAACGGCAAGGCATCGTAAAGGCTTCCAGACATACATAGTCGACGTACCAATGACGCGTACGAAGCGGTTTGATTCCTCGTTCCTGATACGCACTGCAAAGGCCTGGAATATCCTCCCAGGCAGTGTCTTTCCTGCCACTTACAGCCCGGGTCGGGTGCCTTCAAATCAAGAGTGAATAGGCATCTTCTAGGCAAGCGCGTTCCACCTTAGACTGTATCATCACTTTCCATCAGTGCGCTTGACTGTGATCACAGTCAAGCGCTAGCCTATATACTATATAAAAAAAAATGCCGCCTTGCTTAAATAATGAAAAAGCTATACATATTATCATGTCGTACTCATGTCGCAGTCGTATGGCATAAAGAAAATAAAAACAATAACTAAGTATTGCCTTAAAACCGTATTCTGTAATCACAATTTTAGTACAGCAGCCCATTTTTTTAATACAGCCTAATCTACTTAAGTCTACACACTTGCTATAAAGCCTTAATTAGTTTAATTTCTATTTCTTAAGCGATAAGACCCTAAATTACAGTAATAAAAAAGCATTAAAGCGGCAGAGATTAAGTTGATCGCACATTTGTAAGCACCGATTGCGTTGCACGCACCGAATGCAGCACACTAAAAGCTTTATAAATTCGAAATTACTTGTAGTTATCTGCACCTACCTATTATGACAATTCAAAAACAATATTTATCTTGTAGCAAATCACTTATAGAGATTGTCTAATTTGTTAATGAACGACCCTCCACTACATTTTTCTTTCAATAACCAACCAGGTGAAGGGACGTTTATTTTTACTCCTCGATCTTTTTTTTTTTTTATAATTGATAGACTTGCGCTTGACCACAATCAAGTCTGATGTACAGAAATGATGAGGTCTAGGATGGAGCGCGCTTGCCTAGAAAATGCCTATTCACTCTTCTCTTGAAGGCACCCAGATTGTATTTGGCTGGGATCTCTATTAGAATGTAGCTTAAATTTATCAAGCTTTACTAGAGATTGACGAGCAGAAGAAAAAAAAGTAAAATAGTGGTAAAACATAAAAGTAAGTAATTAAAAATTTGTTTTATTTGTTTAATATTTGTAATATATAAATGAAAAACTTACCAAATTATAATATCTATAGTCCGTAGCTAGTGGTACGAATGTTACATGCGGTACTTACGACATATTCAGCTATGCGATCAGCTTTATAGGGACTTGCTACATTTGTATAATTATTATAATTAATCCTCACAGCGTGTGCAGTCTTCACACAAAACGACATCAACATCAATGGCTCATATTATTGCGTACAACTGATTATCTCGCGAATAATAGAATTACTCAAGCCTTTTATATACTTTGCGTACCTACACATTATTTACATTGAGAAACACGTGTATATACTCAAACTCAAAATATCTTTATTTCACATAGGCCTAACGTACAAGCTCTTGTAAAACGACAATATGATATATTGCCGCATATTATGTATGATAACTACAAGTCTTGTTAAAACTAAGTTTACGAGTATATTTATAAATATTTATAAATTATAATATAAAAATAAAATTTATGAGACTGTATAAATTAAAAGATTATCTAAATATTAACCTGTACGACGAAATTTATATTTAGTTTTTAATCATTTAGCACCTACCTTATAATATGTAACAGTAGCTTAAGTGTTATTTATGTACCTAATTAAGTACAGACTATACAGACTGCTTAGAAGTTTACCTTACAAATAGCTATCTTACATAATCGAAAGTCACTTAAGCCGGGTAAATGAACTAAAGATGACACCATCGTTTAACCTTCACCTTAGCCTTAAACCTTTTGAACGTTCATCAATTATTCGTGTGACATGATTTTGTTTGGAAGTCAGCTGATCTTTACCTCTTTAGCGCCGATTTTTCAATCGCCTGATAGACTATCTGAGGAATACAAAATCTGTGAAAACGTTTTTATTTATTCCTTAGTTGACGATTGTCTGGCGATTGAAAAATCAGTTAAATAATCCTCCTTAAATAATACCTATAAGTGCACAGTTTCCAAACTTGTATCCTCAATTGCATCTTCACTCTTTTAATCTAGTCTCAGTAAAAGCACAGAATACCATAATAGTACCGTGTAATAGTAGTCGCAATATCTCGCTGCACGCGGGACAAATGAAACGGGGGCACAAAACGCCTTTTGGCCTCTCTGTCGCACTCACAGGTCTTACAGCAGACCTGCCGCGCAACAGGCGCCCTTTTATCATTTTATTGCACCACGGGAAGCGAGATATTGCAAACTGTATCATCTGCATACCTTAAGAACTTAATTTGTTTTTTTAAGTTGTAACTCAAAAGCGTTATACCTACGTTAGGTAAATTATTTCCATTCGACTAAAATTGCTCTCGTAAGGTAGGTACGTAGTAGATATTTATTATGGTACCTATTCTGTAGGTACCTCTACAGTATTAAATCAAATTAAATTAAAGAGTGTTTGCAAGCAGAATTCAATTTCTTAAGATAAACTGTATCTAGGTTACTAAGTAACGATACTAGGTGGATTTCAAGAGAAATACAATAGTGTATTTATTTTCGAACTGAATGGTCTATGCCCTTTCTACGGTCGAGTGTCGACCGGTTTAAATCAAGGTTATTTTTACCGAATGGATATTGTACGTTCGTTTTCTTAACCTAATGATAAATTGGTGCTTATTTTAGTTATAAAATCTCTATACTCAATTTATAAATCAGCAGTCTTAACCATATTACTTAACAGATCACTGAAACGGAACGGACTGACAGTTGTCTTCGATAAGTCACGTGATCAATTTAGGGAGATCGGATTTTTTAATTTCGTTCCATTTGAGCAATCGAGAGGTTTCTGCGACTATTAGTAGAATAGATGAAGTATTGAGTTCGGAAATAATTATACCTAAAGTTATTCTGCATAAAAAAATAATATGAGTTATTAAGATAAAGTCTAATATTTGTTTAATTTGTTAGAGATGGCCTCTATAGCCTCTGAATCTGATTTCTCTCAAGCCTTTCTTTTCCGTATCGCAGTCACACTTTGAGAGTCAGCGATAGAGCCTTTAAAAAGGTTAAAATATATTAATATTTTATGTTATATAGTAGTTAGTACTTTATGATAGAGATGTGCCGATAATATCCACTATCATAAAGTGATGTATCTATGTAAGAAACCCGGTCCAACCGGTTATTTTTGACGTGATAACGTTTAATAAATTGATGAACACCAGCAACGCACATGAAAAATTGTAACGTTCCGTCAATGACTTCTATGTATCCTACTCACAGAGCAAGGAATGACTTTATATCCTACTAGACAAGCTATACATAGAAGTCATTGCGTTCCGTGTAACGTTTCACCCGAGTCTGTGCGTGCAAGCGAGAGCGCGCAACAAGCGATAGAGAGGCACGATAAAACAAACGATAGATAGGTCAATATAAGACGTTATCACGTAAATCTATACAGACAGCCAATTTTTTTATTATTTTATTGGGATGTTAGATTGCAAGATACCGCACCAGGTAGGATCTCAGTCAAGCGTAAGCCCGTCTAAAGGCAATGCCTCATTATACAGATAAAATCGAGGACATCAGCCATAGTTTGCTTAGTCTGTGTTGACCTCAAGTTGGTTATAAAGTTATAATGCAGAGCCGTAAAGTTCATGGTCGCGGCCGTCAATACTTTGAGTTGTTATGAATGTTATATTTTTCTATTTTAGCGGTTAAATCCCTCTAATATCAGTGGCTTTATATAACGTGAAACGTAGCGCGTAGGTGATACCTATACGTTATACGTACCTTTTTTTTGTACTCTTTACAAGTTAGTACTTGACTGCGATCTCACCTGATGGTAAGTGATGATGCAGCCTAAGATGTTATCGTACTAACTTGGGAGGGTAAGTAAATTTACCCCAACGGTTTCTACAAGCATCGCACCGGAACGCTAAATCGCTTGGCGGTGCGTCTTTGCTTGTAGGGTGGTAACTAGCCACGGCCAAAGCCTCCCACCAGACCAGACCTGAGCCAATTTAGAAATACCTAGCGTAGTATCTATTACTTTTCTTGAAAATTCATTCCTAAAAGGGACTGAACTAAACTAGGGAATGAAATTATCTTTAAAGTCTTTACAATGGTTCCCTTTATGGTAACGGAAGGGGAATTATGAAAATATGATATGTCATTAGTTGAATGATGAATGAAAATTACTCTAATATAGGTATCTTGTGTTTGTTTCTTGTTTTAGAGCAAAAGCGAGTCGTTTATTGCTTTTACTTACCTAATACTTATAGTCACCATATCTGATTCGATCGTTCGTTTTAGCCAACGGACGTCCACTGCTAATCAGAGGTCTCCTGCAATGATTTCCAAATTCCAGCCCACATGGTCCTGCGCCTTCCCGCGACTTTTTTATGTCGTCAGGACATCTCGACGTCCATCTGGTCGGAAATCTGCCGACACTGTGCTTTCCTCTGCGGGGTCGCCATTCCAGCACTTTGCGTCCCCAACGTCCGTTGGTTCTTTGAGCTATGGGCCCCGCCCATTACCACTAGCTTCGCGATACGTTGAGCTATGTCGGTGACTCTGGTCATCTACGGATCTCCTCATTCCTGATTTGATCACGCAGCGAAACTTCGAGCATAGCTTTTTCCATCACCATCGCCATCGCCATCTATCTGGTTAAAGGATATTCAGTGCAATTCATATAAAGTATTTTGCCGCTCACCGGTGTTTAGGGCAATAGGGAAATTTCCCTCCAGGCAGATGTTATGCCTGGGGACCGCTTGTGATCCGAGCGTGTGACGTCAGAACTCCTATATATAGCACGCTCGTCGAAAGCTCCGTCAGCGTATGCTAGGGTACTGGTTACGCCATCTATCGTCAGCTATCGAAGACCGCTACAATCTAAAACATATATTTCTGTCTCTGTCCCGCAGGTACTATGTCTCGTGCTGGCTACAGGAATGGCCGCGAGGCATCGGCCGCGCGTCCAGCAGCCCGTGGATGACTACGATTACGAGCCGCAGGCGCAGGAGAGAGGGGGACAGGTATGTTTTTTCATCCCACTTTCATTACATCCCCTTTCCGTCATCGTCCCCATCAACACCGGATAACTGTCCGATGTTTACCGGATAACCGGACCACTTGGGAGCAAAGCAAGCATTTTTGTTGCTTTAAAGTTATTAGTAAATATGCAGTAATGAAAGAAACTGAGATTCTCTAATGGTAAATCTCCAACACTGGAGAATCATGAGATGAAAAGGAAAAGTGATCTTCTTGAAATCCTGCAAATGTCAGAACTGCTACCTTGAACACTAATTACTATACTGTTACCGATATAGAATCTTTCTTTGCGGTGATTTTTATCATCAAACACAATAAATACTAACCTGCCTTTAAAATACTTAAAACGAAGGAATGTACTCAAAAAGTCACTAAATCAGACTTAAAACTAGGTTCAAAGACAGACAGCACTTTGAGTTCAATTTGTACAGTTACTTAATTTAAAAGTTACGATGCCATGTAACGTGCAAGTATCGCGATCTAAAGGTCAGGCAGACAAAAAACAGGTGTATGTCCATGTCTCGTCAAATGCTAAACGTAAAACTGGTAGCGAATCTGGGTTAATTTAAACTTGTTTGAGGCTTGAAACTAAATCTGACTCAAATTGCATATTCAAATGTAACGCATATCCGAGCATACGACTTGAGTTGAGTATCAACGGCAGAAGAATCTTAAAAAGTCCTTTCAAAAAACTCCTGTAATATTAAACATGTATCTTGCCCTATCTTACCCTTGCAGGAATGTTTGAGGCTTGAAACTAAATCTGACTCAAATTGCATATTCAAATGTAACGCATATTCGAGCATATAAGATTTGAGTATCAACGGCAGAAGAATCTTAAAAAGATTTTTCAAAAAACTCCTGTAATATTGAACATGTATCTTGCCCTATCTTACCCTTACAGGCATGGATAATTCAAAGTTCTTTATTTTATAACTTACACCCACTTATCACTACGAGTAGACTAAGGTATTTAACAACTTAAAATTAAGTTAACGAGGGTTCTAATGCGCCTTGCATTGAGAGTTTCTGCTCTATTACCTATTTCGGGATTAGACCACAGCATTTTGGCATCAGTCTATATGATTTAACAGTGGTGGACAAATGGTTTTTATGGTTGAAAAAGTATTCTTATCCGTCGTCATCTAATTCCAGGTGGTGCTAGTAGCGCCAGATGCGTACGACAACATCTACCGGGCGCAGGAGCGCGCTGATGAGGAGTACCAGCCGCGAGCCATCCACCGCGCGCCGCAGCCTCGCCTCAAGCAGCAGGCGGCGCAGGAGGGGCCCAAGCAGCCGCCCGTGCAGACCATCAGGAACTACAACAAGGTGAGGCTCTTATTCTACAGCCGAAGGTTATACGCAATCAAGAAAAAAAATCTTCTTTTAATTGTTCCCACATCCAGGGCATCTGGAAGAGATCCTCATTTGTAGCGATAAGACGTCCTTGTGCATATGTACATTATATATATGTACAAAATAAATAAATAAAAAACCTTCGCCAGGAAAAGAAGATTATGAATTGGTTGACAAAAACTGACCTGATAATCTTCCGAAACAAGGAAATATCTGCGCCAAGTTAACGAGGAATTCAAATTCGTTGAATAAAAGCTGACCATTGACCTGATAAAATGAACTCAATCCTCGTCTATTCGTCTTAATATAGAACCGTAAAACTACCCAAAAAAAACTAAGTAATTAAAAGTTCTTTTTATGCAATTTCAGGTCAATGATGATGGTAGCTTCACTTTCGGCTACGAAGCAGCGGACGGCTCTTTCAAAGAGGAAACCCGCGGCACCGACTGCGTCGTGCGCGGCAAGTACGGCTACATCGACCCGGATGGCAACAAGCGAGAGTTCACCTACGTGTCCGGCAACCCCTGCGACCCCAACAAGCCCAACGAGGACGAGGAGCCCGACTCGCCCGCGATCGACTCCGCGGAGAGAGACGACCCCGAACCCAACTACCCCTCGAGACCAGCGATCAGACCCACCACGGCCCGACCAGCGACCTCCTACTTCCAAAACGACTTTAGGGACGCTGATGAAGAACCCGAAGAAGAGCCCCTGCAGCACATCAGACAGCGCGTCGTGCAGCGCCCGCAGCCCGCCAGAATCGCGCCAAGACCCAACTACCCCGCTCAACAAATCGCCATCACTCCCCGTCCCGTCCAAATCACCACCGCCCGAGCTCTGCCTCCAGCGACCACCTTCAGGCCACAACTCATTCAGGTCACCCAACAACCACAGATCCAATACAGCCCCGAGCCCCAGTACTCACCTTCCCCAGCTCCCGTACAGTCCGCCAGTAGGCCTGGACAAATTGATTTTGCTGCAGAATTCGCGAAATTCCATCGGGAAAGCCAAGGCCAATCAACCACCCCATCTTCTCTTAACAACGCAGCTAAAAGCACCCTCGCCGCTAATGCTCCATCCGGCAATCCTCTTTACTCCACCGAACTAGTCTATGATCCATCCAGCGGTTCCTACGACACCAACTTGTACCAAGCTCTACCTCAAAGCAAAGGCGAACTAAATCTTAACCAAAGACTCCAGCCATTCGTCGCCCAGCCTCAGCAACAGCAGAGACCTTTCATCCCATCCCCACAGATTCCCTCTGGTCCATTATACAGACAACAGATTCAGCAGAACCCTCAGGAGGTTTACCAGAGGCAGCAGGCCGAGTCGCAGTTCCAGAGCTCTCAGCAGCTGTTCGCTCAACAGCAGCAACTGCAGCAGAGTCAGTTGCAGAGGGATAGGGCGGCGGCGAGAGCTCAGGCTCAAAGATTAGCTCTCGCCCAGGCGCAGACACCGCAAAGGCAAATCGCTCCAGCACAGCAGTACTACTACGTGCCTAGAGGAGAAAACCCCTCGACTGGACAGATCGACGCTTTCTTGAGAGGGCACGGCATCCAGCTGTAAGGAATTTAGTGTAATGCCTGAACTAGATAGAACTATCGATCGACTGAGTCCGTATAGCCATATGTTATAATGTACAAGTGTAAATCGGTCGAGTAGTGCGGTAGAGTGGTGTATATGGATATAATATTATTTCAAGATGGCAAATGAGTCTACTCGTAGATGTGATATTATATAAGTATATGGCATACCAGTAGACGCGAAATGCAACACGCATGGCAGCCAATACTGAAATATTTCGAGTGAACACACACGTAAACTAAATGTACGTATAATCTACGCACACAACTATAGCTCAAACGCCTTCGTGAGATAGAATACTCTGTACCTAAGTATCTAGTTCCCAGACTGTGGCGGCAAGCAGGCCGCGTGTACATAGCTGTGTCTCAGTACCTAAGGCCATGACCTCGAAGACAGCGTTGGACAAGCGACATTGACGACTGAAGTGGGGTGATCATTTGCTGATGTAATAATCCCGTCGCCGCGCGCCGCGTCGCTTACCGCTCGTCCGCCGTTGTCATCAAAGCCATGGCCTTTTAAAATAAATCTTAGTGTAAGACTTAATTTTATTAATTGCGAACCATCTTTTTAGGTCCACGACCGCGACGATTTGGACGATTTTGTAAAATTGTAATACCAATTTTTTTTTGTAATATTTTGTTTTTAATAAATTATACTTTTTTAATTTAAAATGTTTTATTTTGTCACGACATTTTTGTCCCATGCCATGCCAAATGTAACTTGAATCCATTGAAAAACAAAAAATGTATGCTATGAACAAAACTATGTTAGGTATCAAGAGGAAATCTGTTAGTTCTGTCTCACTGACTCTTCATTACCTCTTACTGACTCTTCATTCAATGAAGAGTATTTTGATAAAGTTAGGCTGTAATCCCTCGGTCAACTGAACCGATTTTAATAATTCTTACCCTCATGTAAACCTAGACATTATTTCCGATCTAATATCTAACACCCGCTAACTTTATCCTGAAAAAAAAAAAAAAACAGGACTTCGAACCACATGGTCGAAGATGTTAAGGACATATTTTGATAAAAAATATTATATTTGGAATGGTTTTACGAAGAACAAATTGCTTCTTATTATAACACCGTCTGACGAGGTTCATTACACGAAACTAGTGGTCACGTACCTAATGCATTAGATTACATATTATTACGCTAAGTTACGTATTAATTAACAAAGTAGGTAATTTTCATTCGTCCGTGCTCCGTAAGCCCGTAAACTAGCTATCACAGAATGCGGAAGGCGTTTCGAGTCCGAGTTACACTTATTGTAATTTGTAGGCCGTGTCCGATTAAATAATATTATGTAGTGCAGTAGTTATGCAAAAATAGCTACTGTACCTAGTTTCATCATCATCATCACTTCAGCCGGTCTTCAGCCTTCCTAATCCGGCCGCTTTTTGTGAATTGGGGGGTGTCATATGCTACGCGTTCTCTACTTCAGGGGTCTGATTGCGTAAGAAAAACATATTCATTGTTATCGTAATAGTTATCAAATTCTGCCCCCCTGACGTAAATCAGGGAAAATTTGTATACGCTTACGATAACTATAAATACGTTTCTCTTACACAATCCAGGGGCAGGACTATGAACAGCGTGACCTGCCCACTGCCTGATATAGATATTTATTTACACTCTTATAACTTTTAACATAAGCAATATTTCTTAAAATGTAAAACCTACGAGCATAGTAATTTTTTAAATGTTACAGATACAAAGAAGTACTTCTTCTTTGTATCTGTAACATTTAAAAAATTATGTAAATCGGACTACATTTACGGGTAGGAAAATGTTATCGCCTTTTGCATGAAAGCTTACAGCCAGACGATCCTCTTAAAAAGAAAATTGAGGACATCCTCATTTCCAATTTTACTCGTCAGAACAATTCCTATCACACCTACGACAAATTATAAGTATTACATTAAAAATATGTAATATTTGATCTCATTAGGTCCTCCAGGTTATTTTTTTGTCTTCTACAAATTAGTAGGTACTTCCCTGCGATCTCTACGGTAAGTGATGATGCAGCTGAAAGCTGAAAATGTTATCGTACTAAGTTGAAAGGGGTAACTCACACCTAACGGTTTCTACACAGCATCGCGGCGTTATGTTAAAGCGTTTGGCGTTGCTGCGTTGCTCCCACCAGACCAAACCTGAGCCAATTTAGAAATAATAAAATTTTTAAGTGGGCAGTGGCGGGATCGAATCCGCGACCGCCCACTCCAATCCGAGCGCGCTCCACTGCGCCAGGGAGGTCTTTAAAACTTGAAGATGATTTTGAGGGGGATTTTTTGACTTCCTTTACTCTCAGATCTCTGACTTCGCGGTTAAAATTTTTCAAACGTATAACTCAAACTCAAACTCAAAATATATTTATTTCACATAGGCCTAACTTACAAGGCACTTGTAAAACGTCAATATGATATATTTTACAAATTATGTATGGTGATAACTACAAGACGACTTAAAACTAAGTTTACGAGGGTTCAAACGCGCCCTGCACTGAGAAGAAGCCCACAACAAACTCAGCCGGGTTTTGTTTTTGGTTATCACCACTTCACAATGCTCTTAAAAACTAGTTGAGCTAGTATAATTAAAATTAAAGCAGGTCACTCCCAAGGATTCGATTCATTTAAATAATCCTTAACACTATAGTAATAATCCTTAACACTATAGTAAACATACGTATATACATAGCCTAATAACTATTCTTACTAGGCCATGTACCATATGCATAGCCTTCTCCTTCTGAGAAGAATCCTGTGTCTTGTGGCAGTGAGTAGACGCAGCAATAGCGCTGACTGTTGGAACTGCAGTGAAACAATATTTACTGAGTTACCCAGTTCAAATACTGTACTGTAGCCGCGCGTACGAACATTTTACACAAGTAAATGCAACACCGTTCATTTTGCACGCATTGGTAGTCAAACAGTTCAAATAGTTAAAGCGAGATGGCGCTTTGGCTTTGTTTAGATTTCTTTCTCAGCCCCAGTCTTACGTCTAGTCCATTGAAATGTTACATTTTTTAGGCCTTACCTTGCGTTATTTAGAGGACGCAATTTTATTTGTTTGATGTGTAGGGAGGGTCAGTGTAAAGCTAAAACCAAGTTTGTGAGGTCACCACCCTTGTCCCACGGCCGCCATCTTGAAAATAGGGGTTGAACTTATAACTTTTTATTTATAGTTCTACGACAAAAAGTTACTGGATCAAAGTTGTAGAGAATTTAATTTGCAAGAAAAAATGTAAACAATTTTTTTTTAATATATCGTAAAAACCATTTCAACCCCCTATTTTCAAGATAGCGGCCGTGGGACAAGGGTGGTGACCTCACAAACTTGGTTTTAGTTTTACAATGACCCCCCTACACATAAAAAAAATAAAATTGCGTCCTCTAAAAAAACGCAACCCCAAATGTAACTTTTCAATGGACTAGTCCTCTCGCATCCACTGCTCGGTAACATGGAGTTTCCTACAGAACGGAAGGAGTTCCATGGTCTCGCATGACGTGTATGAGCACGCTGGCCAAGTGCGGGTAGTAAGGCTTCACACAATTTTGAGGACGTATATAATACATCGCCAAGAGATCAGGCAATGCAGGTTTCCTCGCGGCGGTGGCGGTAAAGGAAACTTTATCACCACCAAGTGATATTTAGTTGCAAGTTGCCGCAAATGTACACAATTCTAAAAATCGGTAAAAATTCCAAGAAATATAAGGCACGGCACCTAAAAAAATAATTTATCATTGCTAAGGAAAAAATAAATTACGTAAAATCTGAAACTGAGTCACGTATAGTGAGTACACCTTTTAGATGATGAATTAGTTTGTTTATCTCACTATTATTAAGCTTAGTTACGAAATCAAACTAATATTATAAAGGCGAAAGTCTATACATATTATGTACGAGTAAGTGATGTGCATGTGTTTCTTGTCTCATGTCTGTGATACTCCTTCACGTCGGAACTACTGAACCGGTTTAGCTGAAATTTGGCTTAGAGTTAGATTATACCCTGAATAAACTCATATAATATCTTTTATCCCGAAAACAATCCATGGTTCTCACGGGATTAGCGAAAAGCTAGTAATAACTAAGATCAAAACAAAATATGAAAAGCCGCTGTTTTTGCCAAATTGCATCTAAACGTGTGAAGCCTAATCATCAGTTAACTAATTAGTAATTACCATACTTGCGGTTGCAATTTTCCTTATCTGATTCCATTTTAGGCGTCTCCGCAAGAACCTTGGAAACAACCCACTTCAGCTTTCCACTCAAAATCAGCCAGTCAGCAATTACATACAATCAGCGCCGGCATTGGCAAGCGAGCGTGCGAATGATATTTAGGTAATAATAGTTCGCTCCAGAACAATATATTGAGCAAATAAATAAAATGGACTCCTGATGAAATACTGCGGTATATTATTTACTGTTCGGTTTGTATAACAATAGCAGCAATAAACAGTGATAGTCAAGTAACTAGTTGTTAAGACTTCGGCTCCTTTTTGGAGGAGTTACGAATACCCGTCTATGAAAACGTCTCCGATTTATTAGAGATGCTTACCTTGATATAAAAAGTATTGTACAAATCAAGTAGAACAATTATGTGGCTTTAGGATATAAATTACCGGGTTTCACTCTATTCACGCCTAGTATTGGGCCGGTAGTGAATTAAGGTGATGTTTGTGAGATGGAGATAACAAAAAGAATATTCAGTTGAGTTTACTTCTAGGCTCTCTCATCATTTGGAAGTTTTAGTTAACAAACTTCTTCATTATTTCCTCAAGGAATAAACTGAATAGTTTTGATGACTAATCTAATTACGAGTCTAAACTAATTGGATTTTGATGACGATAATATAAAGGCCTCAACTAGAAGCTCTAACTTCATATACAGTGACCACAACGCACGCATTCTACATGAATGGGTAATTAAACAATCGGGAGCTCACAACGCAAGTGGATGCACAGAAAAAAGATTTTCCGTTTCAGATAATAGGAGTGACAACAATGGATTTGTTTGCGTAAGGCGTTCGCACGCTGGGACGCAAGTGGGGCGATATTTTATATAGAGGAGTGGCGAGTGAGGCGCGGGCCTCAGCGTCATGTGGCTGCCGGCATCCTACCGAGATGAACCTCCTCGCGCTCCTCGCCTGCATGGCCCTCGCGACCGCGGACGCCGCTGAGAACGTCACGTCCACCGAGCCTCCGACCAACCCGACCACGACCAAAGAAATCCTCAAGGCCAGTGAAACGGGCGATCCGACCAAAACTGAAATAGTGAAACAAATACGGCGACTAAACGAAGACGGGTCATACACCATCGGCTACGAAGCCAACGACGGCACCTTCAAAATAGAGAGCCGCGACGTTTTAGGAAATGTAAAAGGAACTTTTGGATATCTCGACGAAGGTGGAGAAATTAAACGTGTAACCTACTCTTCCTCGGGAGACAGCACACCGGTTCCCGTCACGACAAATACCACGCCTCTGCCGACGATGGTAGTGAGGGTTAACAAAACTGTATCGTCCACGACTAGACGACCTCTTGCGACTGTTGTTTACCCAACGAGAGGCAGTGCCACCACCAGGGGCACCGTGATACAAGCGATACCGCGCCGCAGGTCATCGTTTCGATCATCGATGGAAACTTCTACCGAGAAACTAAAAGAAGAAACCACAGCGAGTACCCAAAACCTTTATCATCAGGAGGATATCATGAAAACTCGGGTACAGACAAAACCAGTTACAGTTAAAGACGATTTAGTTACGAAACAGACGACTACGCCTACCCCGCAAACGTTAAAACCTGTGTACGAACATAGCAATGAAAAAGAAGCTGATGGCAACAAATCTAATGGCATCAGACGCGAACTCTCCGGAACAAGCTCTAACCATCACATGGTGAGTCTACAACAATCTATGGGAGACGATTCAACTGATGTGTACGGAAGCCATCTTTCCCATGGGACTTTACGACCTTTGTTCACCACCACAACGTCAAGACCAAGACTTATACCACTACATTCATTACTAGCGGCAAGACAAAAAATACAGCAGCAGTATCACGAAACACAACTTGAAGATCAGGAAACTAACATAGAAGCGAGCACAGGCCGCGTTTTTGACCACGAAAATGTAGTGACGACTAATCCTGTGCCAGTGATTCATATACCAGCTCATCGACCCGTCGACGAAAGGGCTTATGAGCAGCAGCCTGTGTATCGACGACCTTCGACTATTCAGTTCCGGACACAGGAATACTTGAGGGACCACCCTGGAGCTCCCATACCTATTGGCAACCAGCGGCCCTTTCTCCACTACGAATACCAAGACAAGATATTGGACCCTCAGTACGTGAAAGAGCATCACCAAAAAGCTTCGGAGGCATCTTCAGTTCCATACGAAATAAGGCCCGCTACCAGAGTTGTTCAGATACCAGTGGACGAAAGAGGTGTACCACTGCAAGGTTACGAACCCAGATACGTGAATCCATACCGAAGTCAGCCGGTAATCCAGAGATACGACCCGAACGATATGCAATCCATATCAGCGCCAGTAAGTACGAGAGATTTTAAGCGTTTGTTACATATTCTGATACTGAGACAACAGCGTTTGCAAAGTCTAATGGATCAGCTAATGCCCGGACCCCCTTACCAGCCGGTGTCGTACCGCCGAGAGCCTTACCAGCCGCGGCATTATCAAGACGATTACGATTACAGATACGAGCCGCAATATAGAGACGTCTATTCCAACCAAGTGCAATATGAAGACCAATACGAGAGCCAGCGGTACGTTCCCAGGCGAAGGTACAGTCGACCCTACGACTCGCAGGGTTCAGCGTCTAGCCACATAGATGAGATTCCCGAATACCTTCCCGTGGAGGTGAGAGAAGCTTTACTCCTGAAGATGCTGTTACTGGCGATCAGTCCTGATTATGTTCCAACTCCTGCACCCCCTACGGAGTTGACGACAGCAGCGCCACCACGGAAGCAGGTGAGAAACGTCCAGATACTAGGGGAAGAGGGTTCCACAAGCACAAAACCGACGCAAGCTAGACATTAGGAACTAACTACTTTTCTATTTATTATAAAGTACGAGTGGTATTTATAGGAAAGCAATACTCAATGGTATTAATATTTTTATGTTATCTAGTCTACAAACTATTTAATTTAGATACATAGTTTGTAGACTCGTTTTAGTGAATCTAGATAAAAGAAATACTTACAAAAAAGGTTTTTTATTTATTTGTTCTTCATCACGTACTTATAGTCCAACTACAATTTAGATTCCAAAGCGGGTAATTTTAAAATCATAAAGTTTCTAAGAACCAACGATAATAGAAAATTAAAATAAATTTCAATATTTACAAAAAAGTCTTTAAAGTCTTCAAGTCAAAGTTTCTTGTTCTGTCCCATAAGTAATTACGAATTTATAACATCAATAAATTTTTCAATGAACGTTGAACGTACAATGACTTTTTATCAGATATTGGTTATATAAAACGCAGCGTTAAATGCCTTTTTAAGTTTTTAGGACTAAAAAGTCTATCTTTTTTTTTTTTTTTTAAATATATACGGAACATTTTTACACATCGCAATCTAGCCCCAAAGTAAGCTAAAGCTTGTGTTATGGGTGCTAAATGACTGATAAATATGCATACATACTAATATATTGAAAAACACCCAGACACTGGAAAACATTCGTGCTCATCACATAAACATTTACCAGTAGTGGGAATCGAACCCACGACCTCCGGCGCAGACGGCAGGTTCGCTACCACTACGCCATTCGGTCGTCAAATCTTATACTGTATAGCTTTCACGCAAAATTCCGTCCTTCTATTTAATTACTATAATATTACAAAAAACTTTCGCTTTCATAATATAAAAAAATAAGCATCATACGAGTACATTTACCAACTATATTATGACCTCGTAAATAGTGGTTAATTTAGCGAGCAGTTAAAACTAAAACAATACGAATGACAGTAGCTAAGTATACGCAACATGTTACAGACGCATTGTTTGGATTGTGTCGCTTACACCCACACTATCTCACGCCGACTCACAAGTCGTATATCATTATAAACATCTATTATAACTGGAACACCACCAGGTGACATAAGCTTGGATTAGCGGCCAATTGCTTGGTGGTTAGGAGATAATTACTGAACTATCTGTTATCAAAAAAAATCTTTCCAGGAAAACGTTAATTACCTAACCTACTCAATAGTCCGGGCTCAATGTTTACGTCATCGAAGCCGCGGGCGTTCACTACTCCAATTCAGAATGAAAGAAGGAATAAAATTAGGCCAATGTCGTCGTCGTCTTCAATAACTAAGGGTTTCCTTACATACTTTAAGAACCACGTTGTACTGCACTGCTCAAATCACGACTCTATTATGGGCATAGGGCATTGTTTCACTTTTCTTCTCCCAAAAATTCCAATAGTTTTCAAGGAAACCTGCTGAACACACCTACGGTATGATAGACAGGAAGATAATATGTCATTCACCTACGGACCCCTATAAAATAAATTCGTAGATTTGCGTATGCTATACGATGCCCATAGTTAGCTCGTTGATGGATGTTTTCGAAAGAAAACCATTAAATATATTCAAGTTCATAGTATCGCCAATCGCCATACCGAACAATAGCCTTTTTTCACGGCCGCCAATTTGCTGCAAGATCTATTCAAGTATTGAAAATTCGTTGTTATAATTAAATGAACGGAGAATTTTGGTACAAGTTATATAAAACTCTTCTCTCTCGGTTAGGCCAATCATTTTTAGCGTTTCATGTTTTCTGGGATCAAATTGACCCACCTCGTGTACATTAGGCGGATAAGAATTTGTTCATTCTTACTTACAAATTACCTAGAGATGATAGATTAATTATGTACCTAGAGAATAAAATTCTATGGATGAAATTGGATTACTCAGCCGCTGCTGCGGTCAAAAATAATATAATTTTCTTAGCTTCTTTCTTCCTCTTCTTTCTGCTTCGTTCCTTCTACTTTTAAAAGGATATTATGACACAGAAGAAAAAGTTCTACTAATTGGCTAAACTGAGCTACTCAGCATCGTTTATATAAGAAATTAAGACCAAAATCTCTGTGCAAATATGCAAAACAGTCGCATATAAATGCTAACAGCTCCATCTTATTTGCGAACACAATAATTTTATTGTATGCAGTATTACTCAACCGCATGTGAACACATTACCTACCAACACGTCGGGTGCCCGTAACAGGTATTGTCCCGTGTTTTTGTCCATGGGAGCTTGTCCCACGGCCTCAAAGCTTCACACACAATGCAGGTGCTTTGTAGAGCCTATTGTGTAATATTGTATCTGCTGTAAGTACTGATTATAGACTGTAGACTTTTATTATTTTTCCAACCTTGAAACCCTTTAATTATAACCAGCGAACGCCTGCTGTGACTATGGGCTTCAAAAGAAACCTCAGAGTCATTCAGTGGACGATGGTGAGCGCTGTCCTTTTAGCATCTCTCCGCGATCAAATCAGTAAGGATCCTTAGGCGAACCAGAGTCATCGACATAGTTCAACGTGCCGTAAAGCACTTTAGGGGGCCAAAAGTGCTGGAGTGGCAACCTCACATTAAGAAGCGAAACGTTGATAGACCACCAACCAGGTGGACGGACGACATTAAGAGAGTTGCAGGGAGCAACTGCCAACTGGATCTAAGCACCGCAACACCGTGCAGGTATTCCCCCTTCAGGATTTCCTTTCCCTTCTCGTTTCCTTGCCCGTTCGCGCGCCTTTTGAGACCTCTTTGGCTGAAACGAACGAAAAATACCTGCTTCTTTGTGTATTGTTTATACCTAGATATGCATAGGTATATAATTGTTTGGTACAATTGGTTGTAAGGTACGAGCTTGGTTAAGCATTACAAGTCCCCAAACTTCCAGATGTGAGAATTACAGAACCTCAATAACTTAAAAATCAGATCTAGGAGAATTTTATCCCCAGTTTAAAATGCTTATCATAAGAACAGGTAACGAGAATGTGCCTAAGTACATAAACATTAATAATAATGAAATTAGTTGTTGTTGGTACGAAACCATAGAATTTGATTACGCGCTTTTAATGCGATGATTAACGTAATTTTACGTCACAGCCGTCGAATATGTCTTTATTAAACTATGATCTTATCCTGACCGATAATATTATCATCAAATAATATTTTCAAATAATATTTTCAAATAATATTATCATCTTGTTGGAAGAATAAAACTTTATTGAACAATAAGTAGTTATGATGTTAATTTTAAAAACGTATTTTAAAGGAAGTTGCGACCATTGCTATGTAAACAAATAAAATCACACTTGTTTCGTAAGAACGTGACTAAAAATTGCATTTATATTTCTTTACAAACGTATTTGGTGTAACACTAAACATATTTAAAAGCTACAATTAACTTCGAGATCATCAAATAAGCTAACAAATTGAAGCAATTTTCCTATATGGCAGCAATCATTTATATGAACACAGAATAAAGTTCAAATGCGTTAAGAAAACGGTAAATTCAGAAGAAGTGATCAGTAACAATAATTTATGATTATTGGTCAGCATTTTGTGACTCGGTTAACTTTTACGATTTAAAGCAAGATATTGTTTGTAAAGGAAATGACAAAAAATTAATCTATTTTCATCACGCAAATGAGCCTTAAATATGCAATGAAAAGCGGATATATTAATTTAAAAATTTGTTTAATTAACATACACTACATATTTACAATTGTTTTCGAATCGATTAATCGCACTAGAAGGAACCGAACGTGATGTCGTGGAGGGGGGCGGCTCCTCCTTGGGGGAGGGAGTACTCCTTCAGGAGCTGGTCGAGCATGGAGAAACCTTGGCTTCTTGGCTGTTGGACCTGGTTTTGCGAGGGGAACCTCTGGGGAGCGGTGTTGTAGTCCTGGCCGAAGTCCGCTTGGGTCTGTCTGGGGGCGAAGTGTTGGGGTTGGGGCGCGGGCCTAAAGTCTTGCCGGGGCTGCTGAGGCTCGGGGTTGAAGAAGCTGTCTCTCACTGGCGCTGGGGCGGGCGCGGGAGCAGCGCCAGCGAAGAAGGCCGGCTGAAGAAAGAAATAATTTTGTTTTATTTCTATTTTATTTAAACTAAGGGACAACAAACAGTCATGCACTACAAAATTAACTTCTTTCTTTCTTTCTTCCTTGCCTTTTCCCACTCTATGTGGGGTCTGCACAACATGTCTTCTCCTTCCATTCGCTCCTATCAGCCGTCAACTCGCAATCCACTCCTTTCACACGCATATCTTCTTTCACGCAATCCATCCATCTCTTCTTCGGTCTTCCTCGACTTTTTCGTCCCTGCACATGCATGCTCATCGTTCTTTTAGTGACATGACTTTCATCCCTCCGCATAACATGTACAAAATTAACTTAAATACTCTAATTACAAACTAATTAGTGCATGACCCACACCGTCGTCCTCAGGTAATCTGAAACGTATGCACATGGTGAGGGCAATGCAAATCAATTAGTATAAAGAAGTATCTATTTTTAATTTGAGGTTGCCTATGACCAACCCCTTGAAACCACCCACTCGAGTTGCAAAGATGTCTATATTGCCAAAGTGTTCGTTGTACGTCCGCGTCATCCTAAGCAGAAGCGACCGCTTAGCTGCATTCGTGCGGCATTTTGTGGTAGCGAAGAGTTAATAATATTTGGTTAGTTATTTATTTTTTAAAAGTTTACGAAATGATTTGTTTCATTTTAACATTACATTCCTTATTCATAAGGCCGCCGCTTTCATGGATATGGATGAAGATCGGAGCTCAACGCGGATCGCTACGTGAAGCTGAGTGAGAAACATAGCACGGCTCGTGGAAGCGGCCTTAGTTTTATCTTCATTCGATGAAATTGATGATGAGATCACGAAAGAAGAATCTAAATTCTTGGCGTGCTACTAATAATGAATTAAATTGCGTCAAAATCACAAAATAATAATCAATACTTCTTAGGCCTTTAATGACCAAAAGTGTTGGACCCGGGGGTCGATACCGTGCGGTTGAGGGTTAGTCCTGTACTGCTGCAACGGTTACAAATTGGGTCTGCTAATGGAGCGCGTGGTAGGGATAATTTCTTTAAATTATATCTTACCCTAGGTGGAGTAGGACCGGTCTGTTGAGGGTTGGGCCTGTACTGTTGTTGAGGTTGAGGGTTGGGCCTGTACTGCTGTTGCGGCTGAGGGCTGGGCCTGTACTGCTGTTGCGGCTGCGGCTGCGGTGCGCGGTAGGGCGCGGGGGTGGGGCGCGGCGCGGGACGCGGTGGAGGCGCGGGCGCGGGCTCTTCGTAGTCGTAGTCAGGTTGAGGAGCTGGCTCGCGGTATTGAGAGCGGCCACCTTGGTTCTGCAAAGGAGCAAAGGAATTATGTAATTAACTGGACAGATTATTTTTTTTTGCTATAATCCTATTCCTCCTAGCAATATCATTCATCCTCGCAGCAATATTTCACTTTTCAAAATTCGACAACCGGAATTCTGGACTGATTTTTCGCAGGCAGCTTTATACCATCGTGTTCAGAATTAAATAATCTTTATTTTCATTTAATTTTAACTCAATAATAAGACCGGTGCAAAATGCTAAATCGATGCACCTGTTGATACCTGGCTACCCGAGAGTTGTGACCGGAAAAGAATAAACAACCCAACGTTTTCATATTCTATGGGCTTCAGACTTTCGATTGGTATTGAATTTGTCTAATAATCAAACCGGTGAAATGTTGAAAAAAAAAATTTTTTAATTATTAATTAATCGTATCCTGGACTGAAATTTGTTAGACAACCCATATGCAATATACTTATCGATATACTAAATTAAATATAAAATATGTTTCATCAAATAAGCATCTCGGTGAAGGTCGTTATATATCGGGATCTTAGGCTATCCGCTATTTGAAAAGAATCTATATGGTACAATATGCAGGAACACCGCCCACATGAAACACCATACACAACCTTCCAACACTTTGTTCGACGCACATTGCGTGGCGACACCGCGACAGGACAAGAGATGTTGACAATGCGAGATCGTAGAGTCAACATCTCATCGCATTGTCAACACCCACACAGTATTTTAGAGCTTAAATAAATATTTACCTAATTTCTTGTATTTCTTTTTTATAATTGATAGGCTTGCGCTTGACTACAATCAAGTCTGATGAACAGAAATGATGAGGTCTAGGATGGAGCGCGCTTGCCTAGAAAATGCCTATTCACTCTTCTCTTGAAGGCACCCAGATTGTACTTGGCTGGGAACACGGAAGCTGGAAGGGTGTTCCACATCTTAGCGGTTCGCATCAGAAACGTATTGGTGCCAGTGTTACTTCTACTACCATAGGTTACCTTGGTGGGGCGGAGTCCCTCCTGGCGCGTGGACTCGTCGACGAGGGTGGGCGGCGCCACGGTGATGCCCTCTCCCGCGGGCTGGAACCCGAACTTGTTAGCTCCGTACTCGATCACGCGCACCTGGAACCACGAGAACAAAAAGTAATAATAATTAAAATATTAAAAAAACACGACTACCCTAGTAAACGATCTTTCCAAAAAAAATAGCGTAAATCGGAATGATTTAAGGATTCTAACGACGCTTCATCACATAATACCAGATTCGCAAAATACCAGATTAGCAAAATACCAGATTTTGTACAGTGACTAACAAAAGTTTTTAAATGTAGGTATGATAGAAAATAATTCTTGATATTTATACAATACCATATTTTATATGTCCAAATGTGTTCAGACGTTCAGAAGTATGGTGGTATAAAAAAGTCACATAAAATAGGTACATACACGAACCTTAAAATCATAGAAGTCGTGTAACAAAATATTTACTGGCGCAACTTTTTTTGCTTGAAAATAGACCCCTTTGATGACAGTTATAGCTGATGGAAAGCAACGATGCAATTCCAAACTGAAATGCTCTTCGTTATGCCTATTCACTAATTTCTATAAAACACCGAGACCCAAATTATACTTAGCAGGGAACTGACGCTAAAAGCGATCACTCAATAGATGGTAGCACTACAGAACCAAGTTCATTGGTTAAGCCCAACAGACTTAAATTACTAAGCTGATAATGATGATGATGAAGAATTGTTAATGAGGAAAGAAGAAACTTTTCTGCATATTTTAACGTTAAATATGGCTAATCTATTAACTTAACTCCAATGAAAATTTTACAGCTAACGAATGTCCCGGTTGTCCCCCAAGGTATCGCTTGCATCCTATGGCCTTGACTCATGATGAAAATGTATAGGAGCATAAGAGTAAAAATAATTAATAGGTAAAGAGATCGTGATCCAACTACTAGGTATGTACAAAAGCAGAAGGTCTATTGGAACAAATTTAAAAAAGACCCCAGGTAGCAAATTAGGTATATTAAAGTAATGTATACTGACCTTTCCTGTGTCATCTTTGTAACCGTATTTTCCCTTGACTTCTCCGGTGGGCGACTTGGTCTCGATCTTGAACGAGCCATCGCCGGATTCGTAGCCGTATGTATATGAGCCATCTTCGTTGTGCCTGGAAAACATTAACAATTGATCACGTGACGTATCAATTAAGCGATGTTTTTTACACATTTTTTCGGAGTTTCTTTTCGGAGGGTATCACACAGGAGGCTAGGCTAAAGAAAGTGAGTGAAGCCACAAAGAAAATCTACGAAAATTTGGAATGAAAATTTTTCTTACTACTCTCTTGGGCCCGCATGCAATCACACTCGTTAGCGCCAGCTAACTGAAGACAACGAAATCTATCCAGCGATGGGTAAAATGATGCATAACAAGTGGAAAATTAAAACATTTTAAAACACCCACGACTTTTGTAGACTTGTAATTGAAAAAGGATTAAATATTTTTTTTGTAACTCCCCGACTAAAGGAAAGTAAGAACTAAGAACATATCAGTATAATTACAAATCCAAGAAAATCCGCCGGAGCTGCTGTGTTTTGCCTATGCCGGTGTTGATATGCTGTTTACCAGTTGATGACTAATTCAATTTCTTGATACTTCTCATATATCGGCTAGTTTATCAATACTTACTAATTACATTAATTGATATTGGAAACGAAAATAGAAATGGCAGCTCCGACGGATTTTCTTGTATTTGTAATTATACTGATATGTTCTTAGTTCTTACTTTCCTTTAGTCGGGGAGTAACAAAAAAATATTTAATCCTTTTTCAATTACAAGTCTACAAAAGTCGTGGGTGTTTTAAATTTTTTTAATTTTCCACTTGTTTTATAGTTCTTCAAACTAGCCATTAGCTCTTCTAGCAGCGTTTCAAGGCATCATCCCTTCCAATTCATAAAGAGACGTTTATTGTGGCGCCCCCTGCTGTTCAATCACAAGAACAATTATCTACGAACCATTGCCAATGACTCACTAATATTTTATACAAAACTGTATCCAAATCGTTCAGTCGTTTTTGTAATAATTGGGAACATTCGTTTGCACCGTAAATGTTTTTTATGGCGCCCCTGGTGATCGATGTTCGTAACAACTATCTAAGAACCATCGCCAATGAATACCAATCATTTATACAGAAAACTGCATCTAAATCGGTCAAGCCGTTTTTGAAATAAATTGGAACATTCGTTTGCAATATAAATGTCTTTTATGGCGCCCCCTGGTGATCGATGTTCGTAACAACTATCTAAGAACCATTGCCGCTGACCACTAAACATTATACAGAAAACCGCATCTAAATTGGTCTAGCCGTTTTTGAAATAAATGGGAACATCGATGTGCACAAACAAACAAACAAACAAAAATATTTTTGCATTATTGGTTTTTGTGAACAATTTAACATACAAACAAACATAAAATCTTTTTAATAGAGTAATGTACAAACGGTCTCTCACCCTAAACGCATATACCCGTACTCCATTCCGTCGTGGGTAAAAATATAAAATGGAGTTTTGTTTTAGGTGTTACTTTGTTTCACCGAGTGCCCCACTGCACGACACTCACATTTTTTTTGGTTTCATACCACTTCACGCATGAAATCGCAATACTCGCTACGGCTACAGAATAGCACTTTTGCACATAAACGACCCATAGAATTGCATGATTTTCTTCTTGGTAATGCTCTGTATATAAGAAAGCTGAGACTAAAGCTCGGTTGCTTGACTTCACTTTAACCGAAACGTTATAGTTAAATATGACGACCTGACTAATTATGTCTTTCGAAATAAAGGCTCCCCCACACAGGCGCGTTATTATCGGTCGATATTATCGCAAGCGTTATTGCAACATCTGTTTTCAGTACGTTTTGTATTAGGATGGTACATGTAGTTACACACTACTGCGATAATAACGACCGATAATAACGCTGCGTCCGTCTGCGCGTTATTATCGCGCGATAAAAACGCATCTGTGTGCAAGGAATCGGGACGCAATATCGCAATAACGCTTGCGATATTATCGACCGATAATAACGCGCCTGTGTGGGGGAGCCTTAAGGGTTAGACCGCGATATTTAACTATAAAGTTTCGGTTAAAGTTAAGTCAAGCAACCGAGTCTAAAGGGTGTTATTACCTGTTGATCTGCTTGAGGATGGCGACGGGCGGCGCGTAGGTGGACTTGGGCTCGGACGGGATGTAGCGCGGCGCGCGTTCCTCTTGGTATTGCGCGTGTGCGCACGCGCACAGTGCCAGAATTGCCTGCAACACGCGACACATACCATGAGCTGGTTAGAGGGCATCACCGGCTAGGCTTATGTGACCACTATTGTTGAACACCTAGGGTAGTATTTCCAAAAATTCTTTCGTAGCAGATGCCTACGTGAGTGTTTGTCTTTCACTCCGATCCGCCCGAATGATGTTGATACGAGTAAATCAGTCAGTCAGTTAATCCCCAGATAAAATAAAATACTGTTACGTTGACCAATTAACTAATTAATTTTCCCCAGATCTATTGCAGGAGATATTATAGTGCACAAGTATGTGCAATCTCCCACCCTCACTTCCTTAGTTCGATGGGACGTGATATTATAGTGCACAAGTACGTGCGTTATCACAAGTGCACTCTCCCACTCTCACTTTCTTAGTTCGATGGGACGATATTATAGTGCACAAGTATGTGCGTTACCACAGGTGCACTCTCCCTCTCTCACTTTCTTAGTTCGATGGGACGATATTATAGTGCACAAGTATGTGCGTTACCACAGGTGCACTCTCCCACTCTCACTTTCTTAGTTCGATGGAACGATATTATAGTGCACAAGTATGTGCGTTACCACAGGTGCACTCTCCCTCTCTCACTTTCTTAGTTCGATGGGACGATATTATAGTGCACAAGTATGTGCGTTACCACAGGTGCACTCTCCCACTCTCACTTTCTTAGTTCGATGGGACGATATTATAGTGCACAAGTATGTGCGTTACCACAGGTGCACTCTCCCTCTCTCACTTTCTTAGTTCGATGGGACGATATTATAGTGCACAAGTATGTGCGTTACCACAGGTGCACTCTCCCTCTCTCACTTTCTTAGTTCGATGGGACGATATTATAGTGCACAAGTATGTGCGTTACCACAGGTGCACTCTCCCACTCTCACTTTCTTAGTTCGATGGAACGATATTATAGTGCACAAGTATGTGCGTTACCACAGGTGCACTCTCACTTTCTTAGTTCGATGGGAAGGCAGCCCGGCACAACCGGGAAGAGATCAGGTGCAAGACCGCCAGTTTAACGTGCTCTCCGAGGCACGAGGGTTGATCACCGACAGTTTGCAAACTCCAGGTTTAAGAATTATAGACAAAAAAACTTAATACAGTCGAACCTGAGTAAGTGAAGACTGGGTAAGCGAGAAAACTCTATTGATGAGAGTATTTGCCAAGTCCCCTCCTAACTCTAAAACTTGGGTTATTGAGAAACCTCTGAGAGGAAAAGATATCTTGATCCCTTGAGCTCGCACTTAACCAGGTTGAGGTTTGACTGTACTATTAACTGGCCCGACAGGAGTCGAACCCAAGACCTCACGATCTGCAGTCTAGTATGCTCATTGCTCACTATTAGACCAACTAGAGTTAGTTAATTAACTACTTTATAAATAGGTTCCCTACATGATTTAGTCTGCGTGGAAATTAGTTAAGGTTTTGTTTTCACAATTTCCTTGCTTCTGGTTCAGTTGCCAACATTGGACGCGTTTACAAAACGTGTTTAGTAACATTTGCACGCACCGTGAGCACTCGGACTGACAGAAGTGGACTATTACTTGATATTTACGACAAATCGCGAACAATAACATAAATGCTTTGGAATTACAACACCGGTGAAACGACCTTGCTTCGCTTGTCGGTAACGAGTTGCGAAAAAAAACATTTTTTTTTTGTTTAGAAAAAGCCGCTTTGGCACGTGCTGTCGCATGGTAAAAGATATAAGCTTAAAATTCGAAATGAATAGTACCAGCATGGTACGGTCTCTGGGTTACGCAATCGCTGTGGGGATTTCAACAAAATCGGCTTAGGAGTAATGGGTATCAATATAATTATTAAAATAGCACGGCGGCGCTCAGATCGGTCGTTGATCTACCGATCCCAATAGAGCAATGCAACTGTCTCCGGAGACCGGAACTGACACAGGGTCACCCATAATATCTCAACATTATTCACGACCGAATGGTGTAACGGTAGCAATCCTGCCGTCTGCGTTCGGAGATCGTTGGTTCGACTCTCACGACTGGAAAATGTGTGTACTAATGATCATGAACGTTTTCTATTATTTGGGTGTTTTTCAATAGGTAATATTTATTAAATGTATGTGTATATATTTATATCTATTTATTTCTTATTACTATCGTCATTAACTTGAGCGATTTAACCCGGGTTCAAAATTCAAAATGTTTAGGGATTCTTTCACAAAGGTACAAACTTATAAAATGTCAGATTCAACCTCCATGTTCAGGAAGAACATTTGCAACTGAATCGAGAGGAGAACTGCCATCTGAGCCAAGTGACAAATAGCGCTACTTCGCGACGTGTAGAAATGGAACTAAATTCAAAAAATGTATACGATTTGACGTTCAGTGACGCTCACCTGAGCGTTAGCAAGTATCAAAACAGCGATAGTTCGTATTCATTTTGTTCCATTTCTATACATCGCGACGATACTATTTATCGTTTGGCTCAGGCAGCTGGCAAGAAACTGGGAAAGTTGACAAAATATTGCTTATCTCTCCGTACGTATAACTCGCGCTACATTTTACTTCCCGTGCCTACAGTTTACACCTACAAGTTCTTTGTCTGCCGTCGCGGGCGGTGCGTACAATAATTGACACAAAGGGCGGCAAATCGGAAAGTAGTCTGGTTAGAGGCCACGGCCCGGTCCGGCCTGTCACCGCCGCCTGTAGCCATGATGCACGTCATGTACAGGATATGTCTGGGGCTCGCGTGCGGTCGTAGCCATATGACATATTTGCAATCTCCACAGAAAGCTTCTGATCGCTCAAATAGAATGAAGTTCAACAGATGTATGGGAATGTCATATCCGACATTTTGGCGACCTTTAAATTTCAATGTGGGCTTTGGTCTGGTCTGGTTACCAGGCTTCGAACGTGGCAATTTACCACCCTATCAGCATTCAGCAAAAACACATCTCCAAAGGGATTTAGCGTTCCGGCGCGTTGCTGTGTAGAACTAGAAGCTATTAGGGGTTGCTTACTCCATCCAAGTTAGAAGGTATGATAACATTTTCGGCTGCATCGGCTACCATCAGGTGAGATTGCAGCCAAGTACTAGTAATTTACTGTGTAAAAAAAATCACTTCGCTAAACTGATCACGTGACTTCCACGCAGACTTTCTCATATATTTTTTAATTTCGTTATGTTTGAGCGATCGACAGGTTTCTGTAGCGATCGTAAGTGTCATATGGCTAAGGCTGCAGGGCACGAAGACATCGCGAGATCTTAGTATGCGAGGTCACCTTACTCAAAACTCAAAGGAATTTATCTTGGATGCATGCATGACTAGTTAATGACTGAATATAATAGAATTTGATATTTGCCAAATACACGTAACAAACATGGTACACTAAAATGGTCTTATTTGCCTTAAGGTAACTATAGCGCCTTAACTATAGCGCGGAAAGTACCTAATAAGTAGAACAAAAATTCGTCAATCGTTCGAATCAAAATATGTACCTATACAAAAAAATTAAAAGAGAAATACAATTAAACTAAACAATTACAACACTTGTCAGTAATAAATTATGATAGTCTAATATTTAGACTCTATAGACACGCTCAAATTTTTGTATGAGCAATTAAAGTAGATTTGTTTTAAATGATAAAATTGACATTGATTTCAAGTAAGAATAAAGGTGATGTCTTCATTATTTACTTGTTGTCACACAACGCGATTTTTTTTTATGGGACTTACCTAATCTAAATAAGACTGAAAGACCAGTACTTTAGATTGGTTAAACAATGCCGGCTGGTATTAATGGTCAGAACAATGTTTTCATATGAAGCTACGATGGAATGACACTCACATAATGTACATAATATAGCCTTTACCTCGAAAACATTACATTTTGTTTTTGAACAGCCATGTTTGATAGGATTCTCTCATTATTCTTATTGTTCTTATTATTCTTCGGAATTATTCTTATTATTCTTATTTTCAAACGTAAAATGTTTAATGAACATTATATTATGGAAGTATGTTGTGTAATATATAGTACTAGAATTATCATATTCCCGGCAATGCAGGGCGGTGTGAAATTACATCCGTCCAAATGCAATCCATCCACCTTTAGAACGAAACTAATATCCTATCCTTTTCTTATGACATTAACATTCTATGTAGGCACTTAATTGTTACAAGAAATTGTTCTTGACTGACTTCCAGACTGCCATGATAGCTCATTGGTTCTAACCTCTACCCTAATCAGGCTAATCGGGTGTTTGAATCCCGGACACGCACATCCGGTTAAAGTACGTTACTATAGGAAAAAATAGAATATCGGTTTCTACGCGATATAGGACAAAATTGTGAGGAAACTTCACCACAACGATCTCAAAGATGTGCTATGCCCGCTAACCCACGCTTCGTCATTGTGGTGATCAAATCTTCACTTTACAGAAAACAGACCTGTTACCAGAAATGGGTTATAAAATTGGGATGATTGTCCCCAAAAGTGCAATTTCAACTACGGCTTACGAGGATTCGACTCCTAAGGCGAAGTTACGTTAGGTACAGATTACCTAGGTACTAATAATATTTACTAACGTGATACAGTCCAAAATCAAAATTTACTTGAAGTTCATAATAATAATTCGTTTGAATTTAGGCTAAAAATTTTAAGGAATAAAAGATTAAATTAGATTAGTGAAGATAAATACAAAAAAAAATCTTGTATTTGCAAGGTACTTAGCTTGTGACAGCAACTCTATATTATTGCTTATTTTCAAAAATAAATTCTTAATTCAAAGTTGTGTGATAATTGTGTGTTAGATTTGTGAATTAAATCTCTTTGAGTTGGAATTTGCACGATTTGCGAGGTTACAAAAGATTACGTAGTCCCAGCGCGCACGTGCTTCGAGTCAGGTACAATTTATAGCTTTAATTAAACTATTAGCTAAGTATATTTGTCTTATTGAACACTATATTATTGCTTTGCGAATGTAATCACTTGTTTAAAGAAATTAAGACAAAAAGGAATTGACCGAAAATGATTGCATCGAATGATTACACAAAATGCAATGTTAGACGCACTGCATCAGAAATAAGCAGGCGTATCACTTAACGTCAGGTGAACGTCTAACTCATCTTATCGTTCTTAGTTGAACAAAAATTGGGAACCTAAATTTTGTACCTAAATACAACATGAAACATGGTAATAATATTTCGAATTATTAAGAAAGAAATATGAGAATGACAGAATAGAGAGAAATATGGATTGAGACGAAGTAGTTAAATCAGTAGGTAATGGCATTATTACAGTGTTTATTGCGAATCGATTCACGTGGGTTTTCACCCATAACTAAAGGGTAATGACAGACAAATGCGCACAGATCGGTAAATATATGGTAACATTATTGCATTACTTTTGTGAGTCTAGAAGTGAACCTAGTGATGAAATGGTAAATTTCTGGAAAATTCACATTGGCATAGCATTTAGAAGTCAATGTGCATATAGAACGAAAGAAGAGATAAATGAATTAGGGGAAAGTGGTTATACGTAAGTTTGCTGATGGAATAACTTTATTTGATGAAGAAGATATGAGATGTAACAAAAACGTGAAACAAGTATGACTAGAAAATTAAGAAGGATATACGCTCGTAAGTCACCACACAGAAATAAAGAGAAAACCAGAGGAGAGATCGTTGAATTGTGTGAGAAAGGATGGCCTGCAAAACGATAGTGAGTATAGACGGCTGATAAAAGTGAGGGGAGCAGATGACATATAAGTTCAAGGACTTTTAGTATGTAATAAGAACAAAAAGAAGTACCGTTGTGATGTTAAACTTTCTGGAAGACGAAAAAGTCAACTAAAGAGCGATAACTAAAGTTTATGCCAGGAGCATAAGATACCTATAGAATAGGTTAGTCGATTTGGCTACATCTGCTAATCAAAAGTAAATAATACAGCCGCTAATAATAGTGATAATATACTCTTCATTAGTTTGCTCTTTGTACTCACGGAGTAGGTTGTTAGGAAAGATGGAGACCGTGCTGTGGTATTCCAGATCTTCAAATCACAAAAGAGGTGCACGGTTTATAAGTATCTTTTATGCTATGCCAATATAACGTGGCATATAGGAGTACAGGAAGCTTTGGTGTACTGTAGAGGAAGATCAAAGAAGATGGGTTGCGTGAAAGAGGAAATATGTGTGAAGGAAGTGAATTGTATGTTGACAGTAGTGAATGAAAGCAGAAGACGTTGTGCCGACCCCACATAATGTGGAAAAAAGATTGAAAAAAAAGGAAAGAAGAAATGAAAGGATTTGGTGTGCTGTAAAAGACTATGTAACGTTTCAGGTGAGATCGCAGTCAAGTACTAACTTGTATAGAGTAAAGAAAAAAATATATAGAAAAATCATAATAGGCACTAGGTAATTTTGATTTTGTGTTCTTTTAAATTAAAACATGTAAAAGTACAACTTAGTTGTTCGCACGTACTGGTAATAAATCAAAAAGTTCGCTGTCTTGAACAAAATGACCTCAGAATTAAATTCCAGTTCACCCAATCGATATCGCTCTTTGACGAAAATATTTAATTTATACTCGTTATAAATTTTATAAGGCCACATAACTACCACTAGACCTTCTGCGTACTTTACTTTATGACTTACTGTAATTGTATCAGTTTTATTGAAACATAAGCAATTTAACTTCAAACTCGTTTCACTGTAAGAAATTAGGTTTCTATGACTTAGGAGTACGATTGATACTTTGATTTTTTTGCAAATTTTAGTTAGCTTTGGGTTGGAACCAGAATTATTTTAAAGAAATATATATTTTTTTCAAAGCTCATCGCTTTGTATTCAATTCATATTCAGAGCTAATTAGCGAATAAGTTCATTCAGAGTTAATTTTTAGAACTGATAGGTATAATAAATTAATATATATTTTTTTTAAATGTGATCAATAGTTAGTGAGACAGGTGGGTTAAAATAGGTAATATAAAATCCAGAATATAGAGTACATATCTAAAAATAGTTAAACAGGCTGATTTTTCTAATCCATTCAAAATCATCTTTCTGCTTTAGTGTTTTGAGAATCTCAAACCAAATTTTAACTGTTTTGAAAAACAATTGGTTTCTCAATGTGATGCAACGAAGCTTTACAACAATGTAAAACCATATCACTTTTGATCCAAATAAATCCAATATAGCAGACGGTAAATGTCAAAGTCGTAGTTATTTTTAAATAACGAACTCTATCAGATAATGGATCTAATTATAAACTACATAGCGCGGCCGCACCTTGATTCACTTCCATTATCACAGACAAAGAACACGCTCACTGTCACTTATCAAATTATCACGATGTTATCACGATCTATCACACGCAGTCACGCTTAGCGAAAGTTCACTTGTTATACCTAAGTTATACACAAAACAAAAGCATAATAAGTATTACGTCAAAAAAAAACTAAAGTAGATGGCGAAATTAATTTTCCACAAAAAACTCTGAAAAATTAAAAAAATGCAAAAAAAATTCAAGCCGAAATGATTAAATATTCTATTTCAGTATTTATTTCGTTCAAAAATGAATTGATTATAAAAAAATTATAATAAATAGTTAGATTTTTTCGGTCATAAAAATTGCTAATTTATGAAAAATATTTTTCAATAAATCGCAAATATCGCGGATTCGTCAAGACTTTTCACTTCCTGGTTCCTGAAGGGAAATTTTTAATAGGTAGTATTTATGCAAATGAATATCAAAATGGCACGTACCAATCGCGCTATCGCCGTCATGTCGTTAGTGGGAGGCGCGGCGCGGGCGGCGGCCCCTTTTATACCTTTCGGTATCGCCTTTCACTGAATTTAGTTTTATTTATTTTACAGGGGATGCTGTCTCCACGCGGATGCTCACCTGTAATCCTGGGTATCCTTGCTACGAAGCCTGGGGCTCTTGTATTTAACGACTAGTTCAGAGACAAGCGCTAGACCTTATCTCAATAAGGTGTCTTACCGTTACGGTCCGAGCTAAGCCTTCCGTAAGTTTGATCGAAGATGTAGCGTCGAGGGGATGTAAACCTACGTAATATAAACTTACTTCTCCGATCTATGAGGGATGCTCTCCTGTTATCCTGGGGTATCCTTGCTATGAAGCCTGGGGCTCTTGCATTTAACGACTAGTGTAGAGACAAGCGCTAAACCTTATCTCGATTCCTTATCTCACCGTTACGGTCCGAGCTAAGCCTTCCGTTAGTTTAATCGAAGATGTAGCGCCGAGGGGATGTAAACCTACGTAATATAAACTTACTTCTCCGATCTATGAGGGATGCTCACCTGTTATCCTGGGTATCCTTGCTACGAAGCCTGGGGCTCCTGTATTTAACGACTAGTGTAGAGACAAGCGCTAGATCTTATCTCGACCTTATCTCGTTACGGTCCGAGCTAAGCCTTCCGTAAGTTTGATCGAAGATGTAGCGTCGAGGGGATGTAAACCTACCTATAAAATTACTTCTCCGATCTATGAATGCTGACCCTATACAGGTGCTACCCAGCATCACATCAAAATGCTTTAATAACTTCTAAGTACATGTATGGGGCTAGGACCTAGGATGACAGACAGCCATAGACTGCCACCAGACCCATAGTAATATATTATAAGTTGCACCTTTTAATTTCGTAGTCATCAATTCTGAACTATCAACCACTATGAAAATAAACATAAAACAAAAATACACCTTAAAAACCTTCGCAAAACCTAGTAAGTAAATATAAGTCCCATTTATTTTATCACTTAATGTAATACCTACAGACAATAATAATATAATTGCCGTTAAACGTTTTTCTTTCGTTTCTGATACGAACTCCTAAGGTGGGGAACCTCCTTCCAGCCTCCGTTTCCCCAGCCAAGTACAATCTGAGTGCCTTCACGAGAATAGGCGTTTTCTAGGCCGCTCGTTCCAACCTATAGACCTCATCATTGCTTTCCAACAGGCATCTTCATCAAGAGCAAGCATACATGAAAAAAAGATTCCCAGGATCGCACTTGTTGATGTGCGTTGAATAAATAATGATTTGAACGACTTACATCTTGATATTTATACCTACCTGAATGAAGTTGGGTATTATTAGGTAGGTATTGCAATTGCACTGAAAGCGTAATTCGACCGGTGAAATATACCTAAGCGTTAGTTCATACTTAATGATCGTTTTAATTGTCTTACCTATTACATCACGTAACAATTATATTGGGGCAATATCTTTATGAATCATAACTTCATAAGCTACTAGCATTAGCATCGCTTACCTATCGCAAAGTCTTGACCTATAGGTATGGTATGGTACCTACTTGGACACAATATTGGTTTAAATTAGGTAAACATAATTTTTACACATCAATCACTCTTGCAAGTACATTCAATTCATATGTTAGACCACCATTATCCATACTACATTTAAATCCAAGAAGATAACCGTAACGGCTAGGTAAACTAATGCATATTTTTCAAGAGTTACTTATTTATCCTATTTGCCGTGTAGACCCCGGAACCAAGGGGTTATAAACCTAACTTTCTCCGCTTCAGCTGGTGATAAATAACGAAGGAGTGGCTCATTTTATGCTCAACGAATCAGCCTAGCTGTTCAACACAAGAATGCAGGCAGTTTTCTTGGCACCATTCCTACCATGTACAGTAATTAGAATAAATTGGCGATAAAAAAATAGGTACAGTTTAAGATATGAAAAGTATATAACCTCTAAGCTGTATTGTTATAGACACTTTTTAAGAGTTTTATATGCTTCATCCATCCATCATCATGCACGAACAAAAAAGGTTACGTACAAAAGACATCAACGCGCTACCCACTACCATTTTCGAATCGCAATGTTTGACTTATTACAAGTCGCGACAATAGGCTTTATGCAATAAATTTAAATACGTGGTCTAGTCTTTTTATTTGTAATCTTCATCGGTATTTAAACGTGTTTGTCTTATAATTTTTGTTTATATAATCACTCAATATTGAAGAAAATAGCTAATGAAAAGTGAAAAATATTCCAAGAAAATTCAAACGTTCAAAACAGATCGTTGCCGATCGTGATATTATAGTCCAGCCAGCCAGCGCTTATCAGCCAATAGTTAATGGCCATCATTACGATATAGAGTTTGAGGTGCGAGTTGATTGGCTGAATCACTGAATCGAGTGTATGGCGTGATCTAAGTTCGAAATTCGGTGTTTAAATCGTCTGAATTACGTAGCAGATTTTAATTATTAATATCCTAATTTGTATCTATATTTAATTTATATTTTCTTTGCAATGACGATGTAAACAACTAAATAAAAATGTAAAAAGCTGTAGGTATTCACTATTATTCGGTTATTCATAAATTACAGACAGTTCCAAATTCAAAAGTCACCAAGTAGTGATTACAAGCGTCATAATGACAAGAAAGTAAAACAACAGTGTCGGAGATAAAAAATCGGTGATAAAAATCTTCCCTCCAAATCGTAGGTATATTATTTCTATCGATCTAGATATAACCATCGAAATTGGTATCTGAATTTTATAATTTAAGTAACTTACCCTTGATATTATGAATCCAAGAAATGTCATTTATCAATGGAATAGATCTAAAAGTGCGTTAAAAACGATAGCAAGGACATTGCTCTAGAGCTAGACTATACCAAACTAAACAAGAACAAAACAACCTAAATTGAAATGCCTTCATATTTATTGTACCCAATAAGTACTAACATGTTTCAGTCTCGATTTGGTTGTCACTATGTGCTATTATGACTGGTCATAATGCAAATATACTAAATATAATATGTGACCCGACATCAAATAAACTATTAGTCAACTGCAGGCTAGATAGTGCAGGCTAGGTAGTATTGAAATGCTAAAGGATTAGGATATTTCATTTTTTATAATTTTAACATTAACAAACCCATTTCCAAACTACATTTTGTGTCAAATGTTAAGTTATTAATTAATCTGTTTGCTCTAGTCATTGCTCTAACTTTCATCACACACAAGTAACCATTAAAAACAATAACTTCTCAATATAAAGTAGTTTTGATATCTCATAGACAAAGAGACCCCTGACACACTCACTCCTAAAAAGGTGAAACTTTGCAGATACTCCCTTACCTAGTGGAGACAAGAAAGGATTTTCTAAATTTCTCTCAGGATCTCCCGCTAATAAAGCGGTAGTATAAAAAAGAGAGCTTTTTGTCCTAATCTCACTCAATAGTAAGTATAGTAGACAGTGCGAGAGTCTAGCACTGACCTCGAAAGTCTTTTGCGCATATAGACAGATTAAGCTAAAAAAATTTAGCCTCTTAGGCTAAAAAAAAGGCATATAATCCAGGATATAGAAGCTGTTTAAAACACGGTAGCAATTACGTAAGTAAAATGACTATAATGAAACGTTTTGCTGATAGATTATTATTTCCGAAAATACACAGATGTAAAACTAACATTCCAGATAACATATAATTCTCATATAATAAATATATAAAATATAAATATATAAATACTAGTAGGTCGCGTGGGAGCGCGGGCCACATGTGGCCCGCGTGCTGCCTTCCGCCCTATTTGCCTTCCAACTTTCAGCCCCTTCAAAATTCGCCATACATTTACCATGGCAAAAAAAAAATCCGCCATTTTGAATTTTTTTTCTATCCCTCCAATAGACCTTTGGGTCCTGATCACTTCTTGTCAAGAAACCGTTCTTCCAACTTTTATACTCTTCGAGATATTGGCGAAATTCGTTTGGCGGCCATTTTGAATCCGCCATTTTGAAAATTTTTTCAGCTCACTGCCAATTGGATGACTTTTCAAATGACATTTGGTCGAGCACCCCACACCTATCTGCAATACCCTTGGCTGCGCTCTTCACCCGTCTTCGAAATCCTCAATCATCAGCTCTCTCCGTATTTTTCCTCCTCATGAATTTTGCCCTTCTATACGAAATGGTCAATGAAAAAAAAATTTTTCATACAAAATTATTCAGGAGAGGTGATCAATCAGTGAGTGAATCAGCACAAGCAGCTATATATATAGTAATAAATATATACGGGACATTTTACACATCGCAATCTAGCCCCAAAGTAAGCGATAGCTTGTGTTATGGGTGCTAGTCGCTAGATGACTGATAAATATACATACATACTAATATACATGAATATAATATATTGAAAAACACCCAGACACTGGAAAACATTCATGCTCATCACACAAACATTTACCAGTAGTGGCAATCGAACCCACGACCTCCGGCGCAGACGGCAGGTTCGCTACCGCTACGCCATTCGGTCGTCATAATAAATACATCACACTTACATTTCTGTTAGCAACAACATTAGCCTGTATAACAATGTATCAGCGGCACCAAATACATAATATTACTGGTGACTGGGCCACTTTTGAGCGGTGCACCAGGCACTGGGCACTGGGCACAGGGCACTGGGCACGGGCAGTGCAGGCGACCTTTGTGACCAAGAATGCCGCTTCGAGGTTGACCACTTAGATCTTTGCTGTTCAAGCGCTTATTAGATTAAATAAATTATTATTCCTCTTTACTTTACATTTTTCTACAATTTTCTCTTGGTAAGTTTAACAAAATCTGAACTCAATAATCAATAAAGGCAGGTCGCGGGCTTGACTCTCGAAACGGGTCTCTTTGGAATCACATATAATTTTTATTATTGGAATGACTGTATATCTTTGGAGTCTCATATAATTTCTAAATTTTTTCAGGTATGGTCTGGTGGGAGGCTTTAGTGACTTCAGTGGTTACCGGAAAACAAAGACGCACCGAGTGATTTAGTTTAGGGGCACAGTTTAGGGGTTACATAGTTCCAAAGTGGAGGGGAGTGGGGAGGGGGCAGCGAAAATAAATGAAAATGTGTTTATTCCCTATTAAAACGGAACGGTTTCTAAAAACGGGATCGTTTTTTCCTTTTGAAAACCTCTCCATTTTTTTTGTTTTCCGAATTGGGTTAAAAATAAGATCGCTGTTATTCGTGCAATAAACAAACCTTGATTTTTTTTTAATTTCTTAGTTTAATTTTTAGTTGTGCTCGTAAAATTAACTTAAAATAAATCCGTTGACGAGGTTTGTTTACTCTACTCTACCATAAATAAAATAAAATAAATATATACGAACCTTTTTTAGTATTTTTTTAAGATCAATCTTACGAGTAGGTATAATATTTTAGGTCAGTACAAGTCACAAGAAGTGTCCTTGAGCAAGATCAGCCATTTCCAATTAAGTAACAATCATTTATTAATCAATCAATAAACCATTTTTAATGAAGTTTAACGATCGACCATAATACTAAATGCAATTAAACTCGTTTCAGCGACGAATGCATTCGCTGACGGAAGTGCAGCTACGTCCACGGACTATGTAAAATGGATAGAAGGAGGCCTTGTAACTTAACCAACTAGAATTCCTAAGCTTATCTATGCTATCGGATGTTTCGTAGCCCATGATGCGGGCGGCAACTGCATGATAACGTCATCGAGTTAATGGAAAATACCACTTCCCACGGAACGCACACCGAAAATAGGTAAAAAAATTGGTTGTCTGTAAAGTCTGTTTACTGACGATAGTTGAACTTGACAACGTCTTCTTTGTCGCTCGTTCCGCGCTCGCGAGGTATCGCCGGTAACGCCGCATGAGCGAGGTAACGCTGGTAACGCCGGATGAGTCATGTTTTTTTGTGCGTGCAACCGGCTCTATCGAATTATAAGACGTTGTCACGTCAAAAATTGGTCTGGCGAGGCCACAGGGCGAGGCGCAGCTTGGCATGCTGTTCGCACTGAAAAAAAAATCTGAAAGAGTAAAAAACATAAAACGAGCTGGCAGACCAATTTATGAACATGGTTTCATCCTTAAACTTGAGGAGCTTCTACAGTTCTATCACATTCAGTTGCAGTACGTGAGCCCCATTTCACCTCATCCAATCAATATAGAAAAGGAAAAGAAAGCGTCAAAATTTTCTCAAGGCACATCTTAACCCCCCTAATAAACAACAGAGAAAATTCTTCCTCTTTTCTTTCTTTAAGAGGTCGAATCAGAAAAGAGGAGATTCGTAAAAATCATCAAGTAAGATTGATTTAAGTCTGTGCTAAAAAACCTTGGAGCTTTTCATATACCATATTTATTAATATGTCACGAAGCCATAATGTAAAGTACACATTTATAATTTAGTGGTTATGAGTCAGAAAAGCCATAATGATGAAAAATAAAAAAATGTGGTGATATCACACTATTTTAAGCATAATATTATGTTGTGCAGCCATATCTACTGACATAAGTGTAAGCCTTGTTAAATGTACTGGTTGGAATATAGATCAAGTTTGTTTATACAGGAAGTGATATTTGTGCTCACTTCGAAAGAGCTTGCGGCTCTAAATCTTAATAAAACTTACAAATACAGAGTAGTGAAAGAATAGAGCATACTGCGTAATAAATATTTTTATTTTTTTGCGACAAAAAAAACTTAAGTAATTCAAATTTCCTCTATTATAAAAGTAGACTTTTGAAAAAAACTTTTGAGAAAATTTAATGAGATATAATTCAATACTTACTTAGTAGACAAAAGGGTTTACGGGGGCTCAGATACCTTTCAATCTACCTTGCCTACACCTTTTTTAAATATTATGACGATATTTATATAATTGTGATTGCGCTATGATTGCGATCGTTGCAGAAATCAGTCTATCACTCAAACGTAAATATTAGGTCCTTACATATGAAATTGGCGTTTTGTCGTACTGGCCACTTTGATCTCAAATATCTCTTCTTTGGTTAGAAATTCCAATTTCAAATTTATACAGCTATTTACTCATGCTTTTGTGTTTTGAAAATCGTAATTCATTTGTTTTTTTCTCTTTTGGTTTTTTTTTGCGCCACTCTGTTTACAAAATGGAAAACTTGAAATATCGCGTTATTTACGAGTACGAGTTCCATCGTGGCACCAGTGCTGCAGAAACGGCTCGAAGGATTAATGATGTGTACGGCGAGGGTGTCGCAAATGAAAACACAGTGCGTTTTTGGTTCCAACGTTTTCGTTCTGGAAATTTCGACCTGCAGAACAAGCCCCGTGGACGGCCGGAGACCAAAGTTGACAGTGAAGAATTGAAGGTTATTGTGGAAGCGGATCCATCGCAAACCACGTCCGAGCTAGCTGCAGGCTGCGGTGTTAGTGATAAAACTGTTTTAGTTCACTTGAAGCAAATTGGGAAGGTGAAAAAGCTTGAAAGGTGGGTACGTCATGAATTGAGTGTAGCAAACCGACAAACGCGCGTAGACTGCTGTGTTACATTACTCAACCGGCACAGTAATGAAGGGATTTTTAATCGAACCATTACCTGTGATGAAAAATGGATCCTGCATGATAATCGGAAACGCTCATCGCAATGGTTGAACCCTGGCGAACCAGCCAAATCCTGCCCCAAACGAAAATTGACTCAAAAAAAATTACTTGTGAGCGTTTGGTGGACTAGCGCCGGCGTTGTTCACTACACCTTTCTTAAATCTGGCCAGACGATTAGGGCGGATATCTATTGTCAGCAACTGCAATCCATGATGGAAAAGCTAGCTGCTAAACAACCGAGGCTGGTCAATCGTTCTAGGCCACTGCTGCTTCTGGACAACGCTAGACCACACACTGCACAACAGACGGCTACCAAATTAGAGGAGCTTCAATTGGAATGCCTAAGACATCCACCTTACTCCCCGGACCTTGCTCCAACAGATTACCATTTTTTTCGAAATTTGGATAACTTCTTACAAGGGGAAAAAATTAACTCCGATGAGGCAGTCCAAAGCGCTTTCAAAGATTTTATTGATTCCCGTCCGAATGGCTTTTTTAGTAAAGGGATCAATGAACTACCTATAAGGTGGCAAAAGTGCATAGATAGCAATGGTACATACTTTGATTAAATATATATATTATATTTAAAAAAAATCGACTTAAGTTCCTCCCATACAAAACGCCAATTTCATATGTAAGGACCTAATATATGCAAAAAATGTATGAAAATAACATAATCAATCGCTAGATTGGTCACGTGACTACCGCGCAGACAACTTGTTATTCTCATCTTTTGAATTTCATTCCATTTGAGCGATAGGCAGCTTTCTGTGACGATCGCAAATATTCTCCCAGGAGTCAGGACAAATACTCTACCAATCACACAACCTATATTTTTAAAGAATATTACACTGAATTGATTCCCTCCACATAAACAAGCTATTTATTCTTTCAAAAACGTTCTGCAAAGCGATTCAAAAGCATTCCAAATCTACTTCCGCATAGCTGATCGAAAAATCGGCAGAACTTGTAAAGTAAACAAAAAAGCTCCCTCTGCATAAAAGTACTCTGCAGAGAGCAATGTTCGGGCGTGGCCAGAGGCGAGACGAATGAGTATTTTGGCGGTCTGCGGCTCGCGTGACTGTGACCTTAGCATATGAAATAGACGTTTTGATCCATTATAACTGATTTGATACCTACATCATCATATCAACCCAGTGCTGGGCTTTTCACACAATGAAATCATAGTTTGGTAGCCAAGTGCAGATTGGCTGAAACACATCTTTCAAATTTGAATTACAACTCATTTCGGTTACTATCTAGAAGCCCTTAAGATTTTGATGCCCAAAAGCCTCCTTATGTTCTTAGGGCACGGCTCACGGCACTTGAGAAAAGAAAAGCTCCAAATCATCATTCATCCTTTCTCACGTAAATTACTACCTTATAATGACACAGACGAATCACCATGCTATTTAGAATTCCGTTGCGATGCTGTGTAGCAACCCTTAGCGCGATATTTACCCCTTCATAATTAGTACGTTCTCATCTTCGGCTGCATCTTCAGGCTTCGGTAGTTGGTGATTATACCTATTTTTCCACAACTTCGGCTACCTATCTACACTACTTATTATTATTTTCATTCTTAGACTTCGTTACTAATTCAAAGTTGAAAAAAGAAATGTATTATGGAGACGTTCGAGTATTTTACATGAATATAGGTATTATAAGTAACAAATTCTTCCTCCTCCTCCTTCCTCTCCAGACGAAGAAGATCATTTAGTTATCGAGACTCGAGTGATGTATTGTAAAAGTGATACATAATAACTTTGTAGCTGCATATTTACTCGTGCTCAAGTTTTCTGAATTGTCTCCAAATATAGGAGTTTTAAAAGAAGTAGGTACTTATTCACATCAAAAACATTCTACTAATGTACCAGGAAGTTTATCGGTAGGAAGAAAAGTGTACTGTGGAATGATGGCCTATAAGTAAGCAAACAAGGCATATAACAGTATATCCAAACATGTAGACCTATCACCGTAATTAAAGGTCATCCAGATCTCCTCGTTTCTTGCTCCACCTACTTATATACGTACGTCGTGAATACCTTCCATAAATTAAACAACTATAAATAATCACTACATTTTATTATAAAGTCTTCGTTTTTTTTTCTCTATACAAGTTAGTACTTGACTGCGATCTCACCTGATGGTAAGTGATGATGCAGCCTAAGATGTTATCGTACTAACTTGGAAGGGTAAGTAAATTTACCCCAACGGTTTCTACAAGCAACGGAACGCTAAATCGCTTGGCGGTGCGTGTTTGCTAGTAGGGTGGTAACTAGCCACGGTCGAAGCCTCCCACCAGACCAGACCTGAGCCAATTTAGAAATTAAAAAATTCGTTCCTAGGACAAAAAATACTTGTATGAAGGCATAAAATGCTCTACTACCCATGCAAAGCCGGGGCGGGTCGCTAGTTTAATGAAATTAAAGGTAATATTTACGGTCGCCATCGGAAGGAAGTGTTCAGGGTCGTATGTTTGAGGCTTAACAATTTAAAATCGATCAATAATAATTGACTGCTGTAATGATTCAACCTTTAAAACAACATATAGTCCAGTCAATGAATAACCTAAAAGGGGGTGTAGAGTGCATGAGAGGGGACCTAAGCAATTTCTTCTGAAACTTGTTCAGGGTACTTAGGAAGTTAACATACTAAAAGTCCTGACGTCTCGGAGGTGAGCCGGAGTGGGGAGGGGGGGGGGGGGGAAAGGTACCACTTTTGGGTTTTTCACTTATATCTCAGAAACGGTGAGTCATAGAAAAAAAAAATCTTCTAATAAATTAAATCTCATAAAATTATCTAAAACTTTGGTCTTACTCAATTTTGCCGTATTCCTAACCGTTTCCGAGCCACACGCTCCGGAAAAGTTAATACTACAAAAAAAACCTTATCATATAATAATCCGGTCAAGTTTGACATAAAAATAGTGGTCAAATAACAATAATTCCGACAGAGCCAAATCTTCGTAGAGACCTTAGGTTTACCAGAAGGAATAAAGTGTCAAAAGTCCCCATCAATCCTATGTGTGCAACAAAAGTTATTCGGGGTCAAATATCAAAATTTGAGGTTTTTTGGATTTTTATCGAAAACGGTAAGTTTTCTCAAAAATAAATTCAGGCCAAAGTTGTAGGTCTTAAAATTATCTACAAAAATGGTCCTTATGATTTTTTTCCTAAGAGTTAACATTCCTGAGATATCGCGACTCTAAGAGTCACATTATACATGATATGCACATATATATACATAATCAGGCAATTACAATTGTAGTTGCTGAAGATATTGATTTCTTAGTAGTTACTACTTACTGCAAGGACTCCAATGGATAAAATAGTTTATTTTCTTTAGCTTCCTAACATTAACCGTTTACGCAGTGTACGCAACGGAAACTCTCAATATGGAACAAATTTTCCCATTTTAGCAACATTTTTCATTGATGCTCCTATTGTATTGGTCGTAGCGTGATGTTATATAGTTCATAGCCTTTCTCGATAAATGGACTATCCAACAAAAGAATAATTTTCCAATCAGGACCCGTAATTTCTAAAAAACAAACACGTTGATCCCCTCCTTCGTTTCAGCGAAATGGCGATTGCCATAATTGCGTTGCGTACACTGCGTAAACGGCTAAAGTCTCGCAAAAATCATGTATTGCGGAGTTGATCTCCTTTAATAGTTCTAAAAAATAATCCACAACAGCAAATACCTATCTCTAAGTTTGACTTGCTATAATTTTTTTATTATGGCAATCGCCATTTCGCTGAAACGAAGGAGCGGATCAACGTGTTTGTTTTTTAGAAATTACGGGTCCTGATTGAAAAATTATTCTTGTGTTGGATAGTACATTTATCGAGGAAGGCTATGGGCTACATAACATCACGCTACGACCAATACAATAGGAGCATCAATGAAAAATGTTGCTAAAATGGGAAAATTTGTTCCATATTGAGAGTTTCCGTTGCGTACACTGCGTAAACGGTTAATGTTAGGAAGCTAAAGAAAATAAACTATTTTATCCATTGGAGTCCTTGCAGTAAGTAGTAACTACTAAGAAATCAATATCTTCAGCAACTACAATTGTAATTGCCTGATTATGTATATATATGTGCATATCATGTATAATGTGACTCTTAGAGTCGCGATATCTCAGGAATGTTAACTCTTAGGAAAAAAATCATAAGGACCATTTTTGTAGATAATTTTAAGACCTACAACTATGGCCTGAATTTACTTTTGAGAAAACTTACCGTTTTCGAGAAAAATCCAAAAAACCTCAAATTTTGATATTTGACCCCGAATAACTTTTGTTGCACACATAGGATTGATGGGGACTTTTGACACTTTATTCCTTCTGGTAAACCTAAGGTCTCTACGAAGATTTGGCTCTGTCGGAATTATTGTTATTTGACCACTATTTTTATGTCAAACTTGACCGGATTATTATATGATAAGGTTTTTTTTGTAGTATTAACTTTTCCGGAGCGTGTGGCTCGGAAACGGTTAGGAATACGGCAAAATTGAATAAGACCAAAGCTTTAGATAATTTTATGAGATTTAATTTATTCGAAGATTTTTTTTTTCTATGACGCACCGTTTCCGAGATATTAGTGAAAAACCCAAAAGTGGTACCTTTTCCCCCCCCCTCCCCACTCCAGCTCACCTCCGAGACGTCAGGACTTTTAGTATGTTAACTTCCTAAGTACCCTGAACAAGTTTCAGAAGAAATCACTTAGGTCCCCTCTCATGCATTCTACAACTCCTTTATTGATTGGACTAATACTTGGGTCTTGATCTTGTTTTTTGAGTTCCGTAGGTACCTGCCTATCTAATAAGGGAAAAGGAACCCCTACCTATATTATTATAACCTTTTTTTCTGTAATAGGTAGAGCCATAAGGTACATCACTTTTTTGTCTGTCCGACATAATATATGAATGTTCCATTTCTACTTTTGCTTTGGGTACGCTAGGGGCACAATATAAAAAAAAATGTAAGAGAATGACAGTTATCATCGACAAGTCGAGAGGATAGTTCGTTCCCATATAAGGTTTTTTGAATTTTGTTAAGTCATCTGACTTCACGAAATATGCTTCTTTCTCAGGAAGAGGAGAGATACCTATTACTAACCTGTCTGTTAAAATTCAAGGCTCTACGCAATCATAATTGTTATGGGCCATTTATGGATGCCAAAATCGAAAAAATAATGAAGCTGGTAAAACACACCCATCTGAATCTAGTCTAGTTTCTTTCTGTTAGTTGAGTTAAAAATCAGAATCTTGAAATTAGGCAAAAATAGGATTTCAGAGCACGAAAATAAAGCTGAATTTTGCACCGAGGTTCCTTTCATGAACAAATACGAAATGATTTTCTCACATTCCCACAGGATAAAATAGCTTACTCAGATTACATTAACAGGTAGTAAAGCAGGGCCGAGTGAGGTACTTAGTTAAAATATATTTATGGAGAATATAAAATAAATAAACAATCGAAGAACAGCTGAACTTTCTCTGTTAGTAAAGAAAGCAAACAATCAGGATATTTACGTAAGTCTTTATTCAATACAGTTTGTACCCTGCACACGTAGATTTCGCCTGATTGAAACCTGCGCCGGCGCAACCGCCGCGTAGTAGGTACGCGCTGAATATTATTAGTAATCGATTGTATTCGCTAGTAATAATAAAAAGTATGCAAGATATACAAATTATTCAATATCAAATATATATTTAAATTGAAATACTATGTACAAAAGGGAATATTACAATATAGGTAAGTATCTACATAATTAAACTACTTGTACTTATAACATAAATAAAAAATCCCACCTTTTCGGATATTTGACACAAAAAGATGATAATGTTATTAAATAGATTATCTGTGAAATAGGGACACAAAAAATACATAAATAGAGGTACGTATAATTATAGACAATGATACAATACTATAGATACCATTTATACGAGAAGATGCATAAAAATAACGTAAACGTACTTAGATAAAAATATAATGTTCATCTGGCACTTATATAATATCAATGCTTGCTGATTCGTCATAAAATATCTACTAGCTGCTCCATTAAACTAATTTAAATAAAGCTTAAAGTACCGATACTTTTAGATTACTTCAAAATGTATGACTAGTACTATGTCACGTACAAAAATATAAAAATACCATTTTACAACCGGTTAAAAGTAACTAATTATACAAAATGCTGGAAATTGTACGATTGAGTATTTTACGTTAAATCTGGAAATTTTGCGATCAAAACTTATATTTTTCAAACACCTTTTGCACTTACTCGTATTACTTAAATATCGCTTTGGGAATCGCGAACCTTAAGCTACTTTAATTTATTACATTAGTATTAATTAAGTACTGAAAAAAATCAGTAACTTTATTTACCAGTAAAATCGATAGAGTAAGATCCCGTGCTGGGGTCGAAATTTTGCGCTGGATGACCGTGGAAGGGGTTATAATTCTGGTGGGTCTGGTAATTTTGGTACTGGTTGTTTTGGTACGGTTGCGGCGTGTACGATTGGTACGAGAACTGTGGTTGTTGGTGGTATATTTGACTTTGCGGTTTGAACTCCTGAGGGAACGTTTGAGGAGCTTGGTTGAAGAGGCTGGTTTGTTGTTGGAATGCGGGTTGCTGAGGCTGGTATTGTGGTTGTGGTTGGTACTGCGGTTGTTGGTACTGTGGTTGCGGTTGGTACTGCGGTTGTTGGTACTGCGGTTGCGGTTGGTATTGCGGTTGCGGTTGGTACTGCGGTTTCGGTTGTGCTCGGTATTTCTTCGGTTGCGACGAGAAGCTGAAGTGTTGTTGTGGTTGTTCGTAGCTAAAGGAGCTGGGCCGAGCGGCTTTGCGTCCGTTGTACTTGGGGTCTTCGTATATTCTCGGGTCCTCTCGGTACTGTCCATCGTCCTCTTGGCCGTCGGTTAGGGCGTTGTTTGACGAAGGGTCGTGGAGTGTCGGCGGTGGAACTCTAATGTCAGTGCCTGGAAAAGCGGAAAGATTATAATTGTTAATTGATGATCGAGTGAAACGGTTGAACCATTCAGTAAAGATACCACACGGATGACAAAAAAGTTTTGTCTTTCGTTTTATAACTTTAAGGAAATTATGGAGAACTTTCAGGCACGCAGGTAATATTTTGTAGCCACAAATGCATATACGTAACTGCAAATTTTTGGAGTTGCATGCTCGTGATTTGAACCCTGGACCCACGATAAAAAACAGAGGTCTGAACCACTGGGCTACTCTTTCTGTTGATCCCACTGAAAATTCTACAGGAGGCTGCTGAGCGAACTACAGCGTGGCATTACTGTTGGTGGCAAAACAAGCATTTTTGACACCGATAAACTGGTATTTTTAGCGTGTCCGCTCTGTCCAGGGTATATGTCTATTATTGATTCATTGCATTTCTCTATAATTGACTGTAAATCAGAAATAATAGCAATTATGCAATTAAAGTTAGTCCGAAATATTAAATTATCACTCAATTTAGAATCAAGGCGTGAAGGTCGTAACCGGAGGGTGACCACCGTCCGGCGCGTGGAACGTTGGAATTAGAGAATTGCACAAGCACCCACATGCGCAGTGAGCGAAACTAGATCATAGGGACGCGGACGTTAATGGGGACACAGTTCAATGCCTGGGTACCTACGAAACATGCGTTGAGGTAAGGCTTTTGTTGGGGCCATAGTTAATTAACTCGAAATAACTGATAAATCACATCTATATCTAATATCGGCAGCCAAATGAAGTCGTGACACAGAGATTCTAAAATGATTGATATAATTTAGGTCTGAGAATAAGACGTAAACTATTTTTCATACCGCTAAGTGAGAAATAATTAATATGGCAATACAACGTTTGCCGGGTCATGTATTATTAGCATAATATGCCTATGGCCATCCGAACAAAACTTAATCCAAATTTGAAGTTAAAAAAACAGTGCCACATATTGTAAAGTCTCGTGACCAGAGAAAATATAAAATATACAGTACAATAATTAATTTAGATGGATTCAATTTGGTGAGCTATCCACTGGTTGCATCCAAAGAAGGCAATGATTGATTTCCTTTTTGTCTTTTCTAGTGCGTCAAAACTTTTCTTAGAGTCCACGATAGCAAAGTCATTCAGTCAGTCTCATTAGATTAACTTATCGTTTATCTCGCTACAGTTCTTCTATAATGGTAATTATGTAAATGTTCTGTGTCAGTGTGTTTGCAGCATTTACTCATTTTGGTGACATGCGTCAAACCAGTACACATCGTCCTTATCATCTTGGGAGATCAATATCCTAATATGGCTAGGTTTTCTTGGCCGTCAAACTTCACATGCAAGAGTTGATTTCCTTACGCTGAAGGTTTTAGATGCTTAGATGTAATTAAATCTTTTTTTTTTTACTCGGCATTCAATTTTAATCAGTGCATACTGCCTGCCTTTTTGGCGGACGATCTTCTTTTGTTCTGCAGCTTTAGCCTTACGACCATCGATACACCAATTCATATATTTGATTTATACAATTGCTCATGCAACGCTTTTGAATGTAATTAAAAAAATATATGGAGCGGAAGTCATATTGTGATCTGTTTTGTAATCGGATATACTATGGGGGGCTCGCCAAGCAACCTCCACGAGTGCCCGAGTGCTACGGTGCCCCTCTGTAGCGCACGGGCCGGTGCTCCCTGGTAACGTCGGTTGATAACCGACGGCGAATAGCTTGGCCCGGCGGATAGGTGACGTTTCTTCGCGTGTCCCTCTGAGTCCCAGCAGAGGGCACAGTGTCGAAACGCACCAACCCCGGAGGAGGAAGAAAACCTCAATAAAAAATTACAGGCGGGGGCGGAAACGCCCACAAGTCCCTTCGGGGCACTACGAGGAAGACAACCTCGTAAAAAAATCACCGAAGTGGGCGGGAACGCTCGTCGAGAGGGATATTTACGGCGGCACATCCCTCTCGCAGGAGACGCGCCGGTTGCTGGGGTGCGAACACCTTCCTTCGGCGACCGGTGCCGGCCTGCGGGTGACGTACGTAAGGGGTTCTGGCGTCCGTCACCCGAATTCCACCGACAGGCCGAGGTGGTGGCGCGACCTGTTCGGGACGCGCCTCCCAGGAGGTTCGGCAGCGGCCAGGCTGCCGGCAGCAGCGGCGGGACCTGCCGCTTCGGTGGCGGGTCGAGGCCTGGCGGGAGCGCGGTGAATACGCAAGTGAATCCCGTACTCCCGCCAACGAGGTCCGTCGTGGCAAAGCACAGGTTTTAGTGGGTGCAAGCCCCACATAACCCCTCCGTGTCCCGTGACGGAGGGGTATGCGTCAGGCATTTCCTGTGGGTAAAAAAAAAAAAAAATCGGATATACTATACAATTTTTTGAATTTCGTTCATAAGCGTCGCATTACTTATCTTATATTATTAGAAATCGAAGAGATAGGGCTACAGCTGGACCACGGGATGTTCCTAGTTACGCACGGACAGCGAAAACGGCTGTTAATTTAGTGTAACCGACTACCGAAGCATCGGTCTTCATGACACAAATCACAGTCAGCAAGCGTGACAGATTTACGGTTGTGTTTAATGTGCTGTTAACACTTAACCGCCAATTACTTATCTATTCCATTTTTAAGACAGATTTTGGTATGCAGGAACAAAATCGACCGAATGGCATAGTTGTAGCGAACCTGCTGTCTGCGCCGGAGGTCGTGGGTTCGATTACCACAACTGGTAAATGTTTGTGTGATGAGCATGAATGGTTTTCCATTGGGCTAGATTGCGATGTGTAAAATGTCCCGTATATATTTATATTTATTTATTTAAATCAAAAAAAAAAATGTGAATGATATATCCGATCGCCAAATAGATCACAATACTTACGCGTATACAACTGTTATATATATATTTTGTATTTCGTTCCATAAGCGTACCAAAAGCAAGCTGTAGCTCTCTCTCAGGACCACGAGAATCAAGTAGCTACCTGCGTCCTCTATGCAATTACATTCAAGGATGAGCAATGAAGACGTCTGTTTGTACACTATTACCGTCTACGGACGCTCTTCGTCACGTCACTAATCACAGCAGCAAGCGCAATAACAAAGGAGAAGAGGAACAGTAATAATTCCAAAAGAAGAATACTACCTTCTGGTTCGAATCCTCGTTGACTGCTCGCGCCGTACGACACCTCCCTGACTTTCCCCGTCTCATCCACATAACCGTACTTCCCGGCGACGTCTCCATTGGGGTACTTGGTCTCGATCTTGAAGGAGCCATCAGCGGCTTCGTAGCCGTAGCTGTAGGAGCCGTCGTCGTTCTGCTTGTTGATCTGCTTGAGGATAGGCACGGGTGTCGTGTTGGGGCGGCTCTGGGCGGCTGCGTACGCGCACACCGCGCAGAACAACAGCGTCTGGAAAATGTTATATGTGTCGGTTAGACCAATAGACGTATAGACATATACCCTGGACAGGGGGATGGCGCGGAAAAATGTCGCCAGTTTAAAATAAAAATGGCTTTTTTTTCCTTTTGCATTTGGTTTCCATAAACTGAGTTAGTTATACAGGTTATATCTTACAAGCAGGTGTGTTAGTTTAACATTAGAATCCTAATATTTAGTATTACTAATTTATGTAACTTTTTCTAGATTTTCATTTTTGCACATACTTTTAAAGTTTAAATTATAATTTAGAAGCAGAGGGACCGCAGCTGTCTGCGGTGAAAGCCTCCTCTAATCTTGACCAATTGTCTCTGTTTTGAGCGACTCTGTTCCATGCTTTGCCTGCCACCTTCGTGATGTCATCACTACAGCACATTTGTGGCCGGTCGGGTCTTCGTTTTTTGTCAATGGGGTACCAGTTTATGGTAATTTTAGACCACTTTTCATATTATGACCGCTGAACGTCGCCAGTTTATCGGTGCCAAAAATCACCAACTGTAAGGCCACGCTGTAGTTCGCTCAGCTGCCACCTATAGAATTTTGACAGATGGCGCTACAATTTGCTTGTACGAAAAAGGTTTTTGTAAATCGTTCGGATGCCCATATCCTGAATTTTCTTATCAGTGAATAGACGTAGAAATAGACCACAAAGTCCATGAGTTAGTTACTGTTATGTGTGGAAAGTTGACTCGACGGTTATAGTTTCCATAGTCGTTTTTGTCAACAGTTTTAGATCGACGAGCTTCAACCAATCAATATTTTAAGAATTTCGATTGGATGTTAGATACAGAAAACAGCTGTATAGAAAGCAATAGTCTTCAAGCCTGATGACAGGACGTGGTCACAATAAATTTTCACTCTCGTAAACTATCAGTCTTTTATTGTAAAAATTGCATTTTTTAACTGTAGAGGGTAGCGCTAGACTGTTATCTGATGGAAAGTGATAATACAGTCTACGGTGAAGCGCCCTTGCCTAGGAAATGCCTATTTACACTTGATTTGAAGGTGCCCAAGTGGTAGGTGTTGGGAAAAACACGTATTGATATTATGATATTATGCATTACAAGGGTGTGGACACAATATCAGAAACGAGGAATCACAACACTTCGTATGAGTCGATGATATCTCTACTAGGTATGTAAGGGTGAAAGCCTTTACGATACCGTGTATGAATGATGTGGTAAGAAGATGACGGGGGAACCAAATTAAATTGCATCCGGGTTTAACACCCTGGTCAAGTATATCGTGAGAACAAAGCAACCTTAAACCCATATTTCTTGAAATTCTGACTATAACTTTTCGGAATTCAACCTTTCCGAAACAGTTCACGAGGAAAATGTAGGTATTTAATCTAGAATTATGAGCGAGTGCGGCTTTAAAAGGCGTTGGTTTACAACCACAAAGACCGAGGTACAGTGAATGTCCTCTGGCCTTCGGTGTATGCGGAACTATTTTTATTCTGCGAGGTATTAGTAAAGGTATATTAATATAATAAGCTCATAACATGCTCTGTATTTAGGTACATATGGTGTGGGTATATGTAGTTTGCGAATTATCTCGACCCTGATTTGTGTACCACGCAAAAGGTGCTGGTATCAAATCCAAAGCGATTTAGTCGCGCTAATTATTAACGGATCCGGACAATATTGGAATGGAAATAGATTATACCCTGGATGATACATAGGTTATTTTTTATCCTGGAAAAATCCTTGCTTCCCAAATCTCGCTTTTGGAAAAACCGATTTTCACACGGGGTTATTCTTGGATGGCAATTAATTACATTGTAGGCGGTTTTATGCCACTTTGTTAGGCTGTATGTATGTTACTCCTCCACATAACCAACTATACCTACCTAACTACAGAAATTTGCCGCCTTTTGTGCCTTAAATTAGTTTATTATGTATTTCTGTTTTGTACAATTTCTTGTGTGGTGCAAATAAAGTGTATTTATTATTATTATTCTTTATGTTTATTATGCATTCATATTTTTTTACATTTTTAAATATTTCATTATAAAAAAAAAAAAAACATTTAAAAATATAAAAAATAGCGGTCCACCGGCCTCGGGAACAGGGTCCAAGCAACCGGCGGTCAGGGCCCCAGAGAGAGGAACCTCCTGACGATGCGAGCCGTGTCCAGGAGTACAGCCTTCTGGATCTGGCCCTTGACCCAGCTACCCAACGAGAGCCTCGAAAGATGTTGGTCGAGGCTCTTGGCTATAAGACCATTAGCAGAAATTACTATCGGTACAATGATTGCTGAGTCTACATTCCACATAGCGACAACCTCGTGCGCCAAGTCGAGATACTTGGTGAGTTTCTCTTTCTCAGCTTTCACGAGGTTCTCGTCATGCGGAACAGCAACATCAACAATCATTGCACGGCGCTCTGATCGATCTATCACCACTATATCAGGCTTATTGGCTACAATAGTCCTGTCTGTAATGATAGACCGATCCCAGTACAGTATTATTATTATTATTTACATATTGAATTTAACTCTCACACCCGGCACATGATAAATACATATAAAAAAAAACCCAAAGACATATAATAAACTTACTTAAATACGCAAAAAATTTTATAAACTTACATAAACGTTACACACATACATATATGTGCCGGGCGGAGGACTACACCCCGGCAGGGGAGACCAAACGGCCGGGGGTCAGGGCGACAGGCTAAGAAACCGACGGACTATCCTAGCCGAGTCGAGCACCACCGCCCTCTGCATCTTGGCCGCAAGTGAACTGCCACGGAAACCCAGCCGCCGCAGATGGTGAGCGAGGCTGACTGGTATTTATTATTATTATTATCGTATTTAATCTAACTCTCACACCCGGCACACGATAAATATATATATAAACCAAAGACATACAATAAACTTACTTAAATACGCAAAATTTAAATAAACATACATAAACGCTACATACATACATATATGTGCCGAGCGGAGGACTACACCCCGGCAGGGGAGACCAAACGGCCGGGGGTCAGGGCGACAGGCTAAGAAACCGACGGACTATCCTAGCCGAGTCGAGCACCACCGCCCTCTGCATCTTGGCCGCAAGCGAACTGCCACGGAAACCCAGTCGCCGCAGATGGTGAGCGAGGCTGACTGGTATTAAACCGTTGGCAGATATCACGATTGGTATGATTTCAGTGGACTCCACGCGCCACATGGCGGAAACCTCGTGAGCGAGATCCAGATACTTTCGTTTTTTCTCCGTCTCAGCTCTCACGAGGTTCTCGTCATACGGGATCGTGATGTCCACTAAAAACACCCGCGACTGTGCCCGGTCCATCACCACGATATCAGGCTTGTTAGCCAAGATAGTCCTGTCCGTGATGATTGACCGGTCCCAATAGAGCCGGACGCCGCCGCGCTCGAGGACAGGAACCGGCGTGTACCTATAATAGGCCACCCTCTCATCCAAGAGTCCGTACTTCAGAGCAAGCTCTTGGTGTAGGATTTTGGCTGCTTGGTTGTGCCTGTGCAAATACTCAGTGTTGGCAAGCGCAGAACACCCCGAAAGCACATGTCTGAGTGACTCACCGGGATGGCGACAAGCTCGGCAAATGTCCTGAGTGCCATCCTTCAGAATGTACTTTCGGTAGTTCCGCGTCTTAACCACCTGATCTTGTATTGCACAGACAAAACCCTCGGTTTCCCCAAAGAGGTCACCGAAACGCAGCCACTGCACGGACGCTTTTCTATCCACGTGGGGCTCATGAAGAGCCTTAAAAAAGCGTCCGTGCAGCTCCTTCTCCTTCCATACGGACTCCCGGTCAGAGGTGCTAAGCACACCCGGTCCCTGCCACTCGGCGTTGGCCAAAGATAGGGGGGTCAGTCCTTTATCACATTCTATGACTTCCCGATGCACCGGAGACTCCATTTTGGCCCTAAAGTAAGTTCTGAGGCTGGATATCTCCCGGTTGTGCATGGTCTTGACGTTGAGCATGCCTCGACCACCACACTTCCGGGGGACATACAGCCTCATCACAGAAGACTTCGGGTGGTGCATACGATGGGTAGTCATAGTTGTGCGGACTTTCCTATCCAGGGCATCTAGCTCGGTTTGAGTCCATCTGAGCACGCCAAAGGTGTACATGAGGACGGGCATGACCCAGCCGTTATAGGCTCGGACTTTATTGGCACCCGACAAATAACTCTTACAGATCTTTGCCAGGCGCCTAAAAAAGACCTCGCAAACTGACTGTTTCACGTCCGCCTCCTGAATCCCTAAAGATTGTGACATGCCCAGATACCGGTACGATTCAGCCTCGGAGAGGGTCTTGATGTTCGAAGGCTCGAGACTGATCTCGGCCGAGCGAGCGACCTGTCCCCTCTCCACATGCAGGACCGCACACTTGTCCACCCCAAGTTCCATTCTGATGGAATTGCTGAACTCAGTGGTTATGTTCAACAATTCCTGCAGACGGGAAGCGCTGGGTGCCATCAGCTTGAGGTCATCCATGTAGAGAAGGTGAGGTACCTTCGGCCCCCCTCTCCGAAACTGAAAGCCTGTCCCGGAACCCTCCAGCAATGTGCTAAGGGGGTTCAGAGCCAGGCAAAACCAAAGTGGACTCAAACAATCGCCCTGAAAGATACCCCGCCTTATCCTGATTCGGTCATCCGCAGCCGCCAGCCGCTCGCCATGGAGACAAAGGATCGTGCTCCATTGCCCCATACATTCTCCGAGAAAGTCTCGAACTGCACTATCAACTTTATACAGCTCGAGGACCCTCAGGAGCCATGAATGAGGCACCGAGTCGAACGCCTTTTTATAGTCAATCCAGGCGGCGGAAAAGTTCCGGCGGCTGCGTTTGACCAAATGGCCTGCGACGGAGTCGATGAGAAGGAGCTCCTTAGTACCGCGACTACCACCCCTACACCCGTTCTGAGCCCCAGACATGATCCCGTGTCTGTCAACATGACGGGTAATTTTGGAGCTCAGAACAGATGTAAGTGTCTTATAGATGGTAGTAAGACACGTAATGGGGCGGTATTTAGACGGGTCAGCGGTATCTGTGGTCTTTGGAGCTAAGTGAGTGATCCCGGTGGTGAAAAGGTTTGGGAGCGCCCTTTGCTCAAGAGCGTCTTGGAATTGTCGAGCCAAGGTCGCATGGCAAGCCGGGAAACCCTTTAGCCAGTAGTAATGCAGTCTCCGCGGAGGATGTAGCTGGTGCGGTGAGGCGGGCCCCGAACTGGAAAAGTCCGGGGCCCGCCTCACCGCACCAGCTACATCCTCCGCGGAGATGGCAACCGGGTTCATCGGCTCTATCGAGGCACATGCTTCCTCTACCGCCGCAATCCAAGGGCCCTCTTCATGCTCCACCTCTGTCGACCAGACACTGCGCCAGAAAGCGACTAGGTCAGCCGTGTCTGGTCGCTGAGGGGTGGAGCAGACCGCTGGGCACTCCAGCTTTTTGTAGAACCTTTTCTGATCACTCACGAAGAGGCGATTTTGCTGAAATCGCTCAACTCTTTCCGAGTACCGCCGAATGCGGTTCCCCCATGCAGCGATTTTTTGCTTCAGGTCGTCGATGCGCTCCGTTAGTTTTTGAGCTATGTCGGGCTGGTCTAGGCGAACCCCCAGCCCGTTAAAAGCTATTCTAACGGAGCGCACAATCCTTGGCCTCGTGTTGCCCGACCTGAAGCTTTGCAGTCTGCCAATGAGGCCTCTGGCGAGGGTGATACGTCGTTCTATTCTCTTCTTCCAGGCAGGTTCTGCACTGGGTCTAGCGGCACACCGTCCAGGTTTCTTGGCTTTGATGCCAATAAAACGATGGACGGCCAAGGCTGCGCCGAAGAGAATAGAAGCCGTATCATCCAGACCAGTGCTGCTCTCTAGATGTTGCGGCAGCATTTGGTTAATGGCCTCAATGACATCCCGCGTCGCTACATTTAGCGAGAGCCGGGAGAGCCGCGGACGATCCTCCAGAGGAGCATTTCGGATTTCAGCAATCGTCTCTTCTAAAATCCCTCTCATCCGCTCTATATCCAGGGCGACTGTTCCCTCAGTGTCCCCCTCCACGGGCAAATCTTGAGACACGGTCTCGGTCTCGGTCTCTTCGCGGCTAGGTGGCGCAGGAGACACGATTTGCGGCGCGGTTGAGGTTGTCACGTCGGGAACAGCCTCACGTCGTAATCGTTCGAGCTCGGCAGCGCTGAAGATGTTGGAGCGCATAATGTACCGAGCCCGATCTGCCAGGTTTTGCTCCGTGACAGCTAGTTGCGGCTCAAGCAGCAGAAACTCACGGTACATTGCCGCTCGGTAGCCAGTCCGTCCGGTTTCCCCCCCTGTAGCCCTGAAGTACGCTCGCATGACGTTTTCGTTCATGGCTCTCGACCATCTCATGCGGCGTACACCACCAGCGGCGGGCTCCGAAGATTGGGCCCTAGAGGACCCTGTCAGAGCCAAGCCATCTGGTGGGGATGATGGAATTGCCGGCCGGCTAGATGGTAGTGCCGGCCGGCTGTTGATGTGGCTGGCTGACCGCATGCTGTCACGTCCAGCGCCAGCCCCAGACGCGCCCTGGCGCCCCCGAGGCAGCGACCCTATAAGCGCATTCCTGTTAGTGTTTTCCATCATAAAAAAGGGGGGGGGGGGGGTGAGTGGTGATTACATCACCCGGGGTCCACTCAAGTCCCCGGGGAGGCTGTTTTAGTTAAGCCAGCTCGCTTACTTGGGAGAACCATAAGCCAGGCGAACACAAAGTAGAAACTCCGTGATCATCTGGCTTAAAGACTTTAAATGGTTCTCCCATCCCTTAGTCGCCTCTTACGACACCCACGGGTAAGAGATGGGGTGGCAATATTCTACTCTGCCGTTGCCACACGGCCATTATTATTATTATTATTATTCTTTACATTTATTATGCATTCATATTTTTTTACATTTTTAAATATTTCATTATAAAAAAAAAAAAAAAAAAACATTTAAAAATATAAAAAATAGCGGTCCACCGGCCTCGGGAACAGGGTCCAAGCAACCGGCGGTCAGGGCCCCAGAGAGAGGAACCTCCTGACGATGCGAGCCGTGTCCAGGAGTACAGCCTTCTGGATCTGGCCCTTGACCCAGCTACCCAACGAGAGCCTCGAAAGATGTTGGTCGAGGCTCTTGGCTATAAGACCATTAGCAGAAATTACTATCGGTACAATGATTGCTGAGTCTACATTCCACATAGCGACAACCTCGTGCGCCAAGTCGAGATACTTGGTGAGTTTCTCTTTCTCAGCTTTCACGAGGTTCTCGTCATGCGGAACAGCAACATCAACAATCATTGCACGGCGCTCTGATCGATCTATCACCACTATATCAGGCTTATTGGCTACAATAGTCCTGTCTGTAATGATAGACCGATCCCAGTACAGTGTGATATGACCATTTTCAAGAACTGGTTTAATAATAATAATAATAACTTATTATTATTATTATTATTAAATTTGATAAGAAATGGAGATAACTCACCGCGGACCAAGAATTGTAAGAAGTTAAAATTGATAAAAATAGCCTAACATTTTGAAACAGTAACAGCACAGATTACTAAGTAACAGTTTGAATACGACTCAATGAACAGATATGAAGATCTTCAGATTACTGCAGAATATCCTTATTTTCAACATGCTCTTTTTGACCTACTACAGCTATACAATACGAGGTAAATTCACTCTTATTTAACTAGCTCTGTATTTATCTATTAAAAACATACCTCTTTTTTATCTTAAGTATCGTGTAATGTAAGTACAGTCGCGGAATGAAAAGGTTCGTCACCTTAGTGTCGATATTCGTTTGCACTAGTACTCTAGTACAGCAAGAGTCCATTATGCCAACATTCCAGTGCAAGAAACAGCGCTGCTAACATTTGAATAAATATGACGTTTGCTATCGAATAAGGTTTTGCTTGTTTTTTCTATCCCGTCAATGTATTAAACCAAATATAATACCAAAATGTATTAAACCTCACTAAAACCTTAGTTATTTAGGAGAAATTATGATATTTTGAAATTATGACATTGACTGATTGACAATAGTTTTAACAGAAATAATAATGTCAGGTTGAATTAATAAGAAGGTTGCAGTTTATCCATAATAATCTTGTTGACAAGATAAATAGTCAAACTACCTTGATCTGAACAATTTTGAACTTTACTAACGAACAGTTAAACTTTATTTTCTCTAACTCGAGTCTATTCTGTAACACAGTTTCAAAACGTAATATGTGCTCGTGATACGTTGAACGAATCAATTTGAAAATCGACGAACCTTTTCGTTCCGCGACTGTACATTAAGAGGTGATCAGCATACATATTGAACTTGACTTTGATTCAGACTTAGGCCACATGTCGTAGCGGGAAGGTACCTACCTATTGGCAGCAGGTTTATTTAGTTACGGCCTTGTTTCGTGACTAAATTATAGTTATCTACTTATAATATAGAATAGGTACCAACTAATAAACGATATCTAAGATTTTGTTATATAAAAAGTTAATTATGAAAATAATAAAAATGGGCAATATATAGTAGTAGTTAATTTAAGGAGTATTTTCTTAAGAAATATGACAGATCGGTCAGCAAGAGGGCTATTCACGTAATGTTTTCGCACACTGAATGACGTGAATCAAGAAATTAAATTAACACTGAAAAATTAACTTTACATCTTTTGGTTTAGAATGTAAAATTGAATGTGTTTCAACATAGGAAATACTATTTTTAACCTTATCGCGCAAAGTAAATTTAATTGCACGATTGTCGCCCATGTTGCGTTTTGAACTACATCCAATTTTACGCTCTATGTTAATAGTCGTAAGATCAATTTTTAGTGTTCGCAAAAAATGTTTTAATTTCAATATCGTCTGCTCATATACCGAGATATGATGATATTCTGCTCTCAGTCGAGATTTAACATCAGCGCGGGACATTATACTTAGTGCTTAAATGAGCGCAAAAACATCTCTCTATACCCTCTATTCGTCTTTCTCATAATCCGATGGGATCACAGCTCCGACACGACGACACGGGGGTATACATCAATTTCTAAACTTCGGGCCAGTACAGTAGTACCCACTGATAGGAAAACTCAATACTATATTTTGAGTCGGGATGGTACCTATAGGACCTGCAGTCCAACATACCCACCACTAGATGAATGAGGCATAATATTATGTAAGTATATATATATATATATATATATATTATTTACTCTATACAAGTTAGTACCTACTTGACTGCGATCTCACCTAATGGTACTTAAGTGATGATGCAGCCTATAAGATGTTATCGTACTAACTTGGAAGGGTAAGTAAATTTATCCCAACGGTTTCTACAAGCATCGCACCGGAACGCTAAATTGCTTAGCGGTGCGTCTTTGCTTGTGGGGTGGTAACTAGCCACGGCCAAATCATCCCACCAGACCAGACCACAGCCAATTTAGAAATTATAAAATACCAAAGTGGCCCGTGGCGGGAATCGAATCCGCGACCGCCAAGGAGGTCGTTTTATATCATGTTCATTTTCATTGACACCGCATTCCTGAGCTTCTGATAGCGCGTAATAAGCTTTCAATAAATAACGTAACTGCGATCAACCGCATTGCAACGAGCAGTAGAAGTGAACCATAACGCAAGGCCGTCGGCTCACGAAGGTTTCTTATAGTTCTACAGTTTGTTTACATGCCTTCATAATTATTTTAGTATAATTAATATAAACTAATTAGTTATGAGCGTATTCAGAAGTTATAACATTAGAATAGGCAGAACAGAGCAGTTCAAAGAACATAATGCACAAATCATTGCTTTCATAGGGAAGTCGGGTGTTAAAGCTAAAGAATGGCAAAAAAGGAAAAAGGAGGTCATTTCACATTTTCGGGGACAACTCTTTGTTATCCCCTTTTTTTATGAATCCTCAACCAGCTACATCTCTATGTGCTCTACCATTCTTTGCATAAAGTTTAAGAGTGGGTAGATATAGAGATGAGCTTGGATAAGTGTAGCTTAGCGACTGGCAATATTTAGGGCAAAATGGACACACAACCGACATTCAATGAATTAGTGTCGTAAACAATGTCGGTATTTCTATCATTTGAAACAGTTGAATGACAAAATGACTCATGATCGGAATTTGAATATATTAAATGTAAAGTATGTGCTTGAATTATAATTATTATCTAAGCTTATTGCTGTTATAGAATGTGAGTGGTTCCTTTACGGTTTAGTGGTGACAGAGTGATTTCCTCTCTTTGGTGACGTCAGATGTGACCTTAGAATAACTTTAAAAAAATGGTTAACATTATTTACGGTAGGTGGATGTAAGCATTACTTACGCTTAACTGTTTAGATTTCCTTCAATTAAGTACTAGTTACCTTACCGCCATACCATGCAGAGGTAGGTAAAAATAACTTAGTAGGTACCACAGAGCAAGGAATGACTTTATGGCAGGTACTATGTTAAAAAGTGTGTTGTATATCAGCTAAATTTCTTTCACGTATAAATTATTGTTAGTAACATAATTACCCACAATGTCATTCAAAATGCCGTTGCATCAACGACACTTCGCTATGTCGTCTACTACATAATAACATAGTGTGGCCAAAATGGCGTCGATAACTATAATTTAAATTCCAATCATATAGCATTGCATCAGGTATTACTGTTACACATTACTCAATTACTATTTCGTGGAACGTTAGAGATTTTACACATGGTATGCGTATGAGCGCATGATATTATATAAGTCCAAATAAAATAAAATTTATCGCCTGTCAACCTATTATTATCTCGTTGCAGACTTGGTCATAAATCATTCGAGTGTTTCGCTTTTGTTGTTCTTTGTTGAGTTGTGCATTACTGCAGAACAACAAAAGCGAAACACTCGAATGATTTATGACCGAGTCTGCAGCGAGATAATAACACTGCTATAGCATAATGGGCCTTTTTGATATACAGAAAATGTGTGACGCAGTGGAAATGGAGGTGTTATGTGGGGCTTGCGCCTTGCCCCCTTTGTACCTGTCTGATTTCTTCGACGTACCCGCTAGCCCGGAGTACGGGGTTTTATTTCGTATACACCGCACTCCGGCTAGTTCACTAACCACTACCTACGAGTAAATAGCGGATCCTTTGCCTTGTGCAGTCTGGCCGTTACCGAATCCATCAAAACGGAACATTCGGATTATGGAATGCCGCCTCTTGGTCTTTCATGGTTCGGTGAACAGGCAACCCCAAACTCCTAAACCTTTTAAGAGGAGATCCGTGCTCAGAAGTGGACCGTTAAAAGGATCGATATACAGTCAAACCTGGTTAAGTGAGAATTCAAGGACTCGAGATCTCTTTTTCCCTTATAGAGGTTTGCATTAACCTGGGTTTCAGAGTATGAAGGGCAAAATGACTGCACCTGGCAAATACTTTCTTCACTAATAGAGTTCTCACTAATAGAGTTTTTCGCTTAACCAGTTCTCACTTATTCGGGTTCGAGTGTAATACAAGAATATCTTCTGATTGTAATTTTTTTCTTCCTTTATTCATCTTTGTTTTGGGTTTTGAATAAGATGGGTAATTATTAAAAGAGACAAAGGTTAATGTTATTCAGAATTTGACACTGCACTGCACTGAAAACTTCACCTTGCATAATAGGAATGCCGTTCCGAGATTTTTTCCTGAACTTTTCCTTGCTCTTGTAAGGTGATTTTTATTGCTATGTATGGCTTTCGCGTGTCAGGATTCTATTCTTTAAACCATTCGCATGTTTCAACCCAAGAATCCTTCGCTGCACAGTATTCAATACTTTGACACACGTGCCAAAAAGCTAATTGACAGCCTTGCATGACAAATAACTATTGATTGTTACGAAATGTACATGACGGTATGAATCGTATCTTTTGGCATGCAATTGTCAATAGACAAGTGGAAAATTAAAAAAATTTAAAAAACCCACGACTTTTGCAGACTTGTAATTGAAAAAGGATTAAATAATTTTTTTGAAACTCCCCGACTAAAGGAAAGTAAGAACTAAGAACCTATCAGTATAATTACAAATCCAAGAAAATCCGCCGGAGCTGCTGTGTTTTGCCTATGACGGTGTTGATGGTGCTGTTTACCAGTTGATGACTAATTCAATTTCTTGATACTTCTCATATACCGGCAGTTTATCAATACTTACTAATTACATTAATTGATATTGGAAACGAAAATAGCAATGGCAGCTCCGACGGATTTTCTTCGATTTGTAATTATACTGATAGGTTCTTAGTTCTTACTTTCCTTTAGTCGGGGAGTTTCAAAAAAATTATTTAATCCTTTTTCAATTACAAGTCTGCAAAAGTCGTGGGTTTTTTAAATTTTTTTAATTTTCCACTTGTTTTATAGTTTTTCGATTAATATATTAATGTAATTTAAATTATATTATTATTAAAAAATGAAAATTAATCTTCAAACTAGCCATTAGCTCCTCTAGCAGCGTTTGAAGGCATCATCCCTTCCAAGTCATAAAGAGACGTTTATTGTAGCGCCCCCTGCTGTTCAATCATAAGAACAATTATCTACCAACCATTGCCAATGACTCACTAATATTTTATACAAAACTGTATCCAAATCGGTTCAGTCGTTTTTGTAATAATTGAGAACATTCGTTTGCACTGTTAATGTTTTTATGGCGCCCCCTGGTGATCGATGTTCGTAACAACTATCTAAGAACCATCGCCAATGAATACCAAACATTATACAGGAAACTGCATCTAAATCGGTCAAGCCGTTTTTGAAATAAATGGGAACATTCGTTTGCAATATAAATGTATTTTATGGCGCCCCCTGGTGATCGATGTTCGTAACAACTATCTAAGAACCATTGCCGCTGAACACCAAACATTATACAGAAAACCGCATCTAAATCGGTCAAGCCGTTTATGAAATAAATGGGAACATCGATGTGCACAAACGAACACACAAACAAACAAACAAACAAACAAACAAACAAACAAAAATATTTTTGCAGTATTGGTTTTTGTGAACAATTTAACATACAAACAAACATAAAATCTTTTTATTAGAGTAATGTACAAACGGTCTCTCACCCTAAACGCATATACCCGTACTCCGTTCCGTCGTGGGTAAAAATTTGACTTGGTATGCTCGCGGTATAGGTTTGAGCAACACGCAACGCCGCGCGTCTGGCCTAGTTTCATTTAATTGTCACACGTACAGACTCGCCTGCGTGCATTCTCAAGGTCGTCTTTTTGTGCCAGATGGATATAGCCTACCCAATTATACAATTAACCTCGGCAACTCTTCGGCCTCCCTGGTTGTTTTCATTTTTAAGATAGTTCTTTAAAGTCTTGAAGCGCTGAACGCAACCGAATGTAAAATAGTACTTTAACTAGGAAGGGCCAACATGTTTATAACCCTCTGTCAGTTGCTACACAGCATCGCATTGGAACGCTTAATCGTTTGTGGTGGTCGTACATCTTTTCCGATAGGGAAGGAGTCAACCGCGGACGAAACTCTTACCAAACCAGCAGCTTTAGCCATATTATGAATACAAAGATCACGAGACTTCAGCGTAGACCTGTGATTTTATACGTTAGCAATTTTAAAAGAGTCTAGCAATATCACAATATGGCTGACAAAGGTTTCAATATTGGGCCTTAAAATCAAACATCATTGAATACCTAAAACATTTACAGCAGAAAAAAGTACATAATATCAGAAAGTAAAAGTAATTAAGTATTGCAATCGGAACAAGTAGTAGATATTAGGACGATTTGCTACGGATGTGTAGCGGCAGATGAGTCTACGAAACTGTTCGTAACGACCTTGCTACGCCACAACATTCCTCGTATATTATGTGCTACGAAGTGAAGATGAGTAAAAACAATGATAGATAAAATCATATTTTATTCTTATTTATGAAAACAGATTAATGAGGTGATTTTGTATGTTTTTTTATATAGAAAAACCAACAAAAAATTAATAAAAATTGTTAGAAAACATACTTAGTAATTTCTCAAACTAACGTTGAATCAAATAAATAAACACATCAGTTTTATAATTAGTGTACATTTTCTGCAATAATAATATTTATTGACTAATAATATTTATTATTTTATCAAGGAAATGGATACATTAAACTGTAGCAAATAGCTTTGTCGAACCACTTAACTCCGTAATACGTATTACTTTGATACGTATGATGAAACAGTGAGAAATGCTACCTAGGCTAAATTATAGGCCAACTTCAATAATTTCCTTCCTAGTACTACTGAGTAAAGGCGGTTAGAAATTATTTAGGCTATGTTAAGTAACGCCACGCCTACACACTCAATGGTTTTGCATTCCTATGAAGGGTAATGGTATGCTTATAGATATTCAGGTCAATCAATATTATATGCTTTAGTATTTACTACTCGCTATTGCCAAAGGTGAATACAAAAAGTTATCACGTAGGTTTACTGATTCCTTATTATAGCGATTCTAGTTTTTTTTTTATCGGCGTGTCACGCAGCAACTAATCTGAACGATTGATACATAGGTAGGTTCCACAAAAGTAGACATAGAAACAGATTAATATTTCCTGGTTTGTGCATTTCAAACCTATATATTGTATAACCTGTGGCTTTTGGTGTAAAATGTTGAAAAAATAAACATAAATGCAATTTAGTGTTTAAGTTATTTCTACTTATGTAATATTAATTTAGAATTTTACATAATAATACGGCTAAAGTTACTTAAAATAGTATTTAATAGTTATTCAAAACCCAAGAGTTTGAAAATTAAAATTAAGTTATTTCCGAGCGAACTTCGAGACGTGGTTGGAACAGTTGTCATCGATAAGTCACGTGATCCATTTGTCGATTATGTCATTCCTTGACAGTTGAATTTAGTTCCAACATCGTAGTACCAAAAGTAATCGTAGAAATATAACAGAGAAGTTAATTGCTACGGCTACTGATTCAGATTACAATTAACATGTTATTTTAACAACTAGATACAACGACTGGCTAAATAGAGCTTGTTAAAAACAAAGCATGGGAAGCTTAACCAACTTTATAAATACGTAATAATACTAAAACGCGTTCAATTAAAGATGATTATCAGTACAAATTGTAAAGGTGTACAGCAATATTGACAAGAATAATACATCTGTTGCAGGCCTTTGTTGTTTGTTTGAACGTACTTTTCTGATGTAATAATATGAAGTTAATGGCTTTAAAGGAGGTACTTATATTGTATTTAACTTAAAGGTATATTCTGTAGTCGGTACATTATTCACGTAGCAAACAGTGGGTCTTTATGGTTTGTATTCGCATAAATTAATAAGTAAAGAGAAAACTTTTGGTGTACTTAATGCTCTATTTACGCATACCAATCGCAAAAGGGCGTGTGAGAGTTGACATATTTTACCTACTTGTAATAATTTTTTAAGGAGAAGATGTGCAGAAAGCCAAAATTCGTTACAAAATTCAACCAATGGGTGCTACCAGTACAAGTTTAAATTATTATTTTAACTAAAATTCAAATTAGTTTAACTAATATTATAAGTAGGTACTAAGACGTAGATGTTTAGGTAGTATGAAGTACCTAAGAGTCTTTAAATCGGTAAATTATTAAGACATTTTGACCACTACGGCTTCTTGAAAGAAAAAACGACTGAAAAACAGTTTTTTTTTTAATTCGTAACATACCTACCTACTCAAATTACGTTGTATGTTTTTAGAAGTCTCTCAAGGTAGATAGGTACTTAAATATAAAAATTCTATTTCTATAATCGTACAATGTTAAGGGGAACCTAAGTTATTGATAGGCTGGATACCTCCTTTTAAGTATATTTAAATACCTGTGCCAGGAGGTACCGCTCTTCTATAACTAATAAATTATTTTTGACGGTAAATTAATTAGTTTGAAAGTTTTTTTTTTAGGTTGCGTAATCACCAATCAGTTACTCAAAAATTAATTACAAACATAAACAAAACAAAATTAAATACCAACCTTGAGAACGAACATGGCCTGTGAATATTTCCGAACGCAAGTGTCAAATTTTCCCGCACTCGCTACTCTGAGGTCCACTCACACACTCTTGCGCCTCGCGGCCGGCACCTGTATTTATAATGTCGTTACAACAACAGTGGCCGGCCAACGTGCTGCAAGAGACAGTGGGAAGTACTGATGGGGTACTTTAACGGGTACATATCGAGACACTAGACAAACTCTGGGCTAGTGCGCCAGTCATAATTTATGCTGGCATCTCGTACATGACGCTAAACGTAACTTGCAGAATTTTCGTTATAATAATCTCCTCATGTTACATATGGGAAATTCCTGGAACTTATATCATAAAATTTAAATAATCATCATGATTTCATGGAATTCAATTCGCATTAAACGATACACAATTTTCCTCGTAACGAAAGCAATTGAGTTGGATAACATTACAGGTAAAGGAAGGTAAACATTTCCAAGGGTACGTGCTGCGATGTCCTCACAGTTAAGGCTTCAACAAATCTAATTAAATAGAACTATAATACAACCTGGGTGCTTTCAAGAGTGAATAGACATTTTCTAGGCAAGTGTGCTTCAACCTAGACAACATCATTGCTTTCCTTCAGGCATGATTGAAAGTCACTAAACTAAACCTATACTTTAAAATTTAGTTAAACAGCGGTAGAATGTTCAAGCGCAAGGGTTGAAGAAATATTTGAACAAAGTATTACATGAAGCCAATTAATTAATGTGATAAATCGTAGGCCGAATTTGCAGGTCTCATTCATTCGTTTAAGAACGCAGGAAAATTATCAAAACACTAAGAACTTGCCCCCATCATACCCTAGTTCAAAACTTAATAAATCCTTGTCTAAACATTCCACCAGCTCCTACACCGTTTCTCTAGTGCCTGTTTAATAGTTTAGCGTCGCGTCGCGTCGTACGGTCGGCAAAGCCCTTGTGGTTTTGTAACACAACCCTCGCTGGCCGTGTGGTGGCTGCAACACACATGCTGCCAATAATGCCGACGCACTGGCATTGACTCTTATTTAAAACGGTCAACGTTTTAGTAATATCTTATGCGAACGAGTAGACCCTTCGTGATAATGTCTTCTCAACCGCATTTCAGACGGTGCTGACAATCTCTACAGGGTTTTGTAACACAACCCTCGTCAGCTGTGTGGTGCCTGCAACCCACATGCTGCCAATAATGCCGACGCACTGGCATTGACTCTTATTTAAAACGGTTAAGGTTTTAGTAATATCTTATGCAAACGAGTAGACCCTTCGTGATGATCGTCTTCTCAACAACATTTCAGACTTTACGGCCATCTCTAAAGGGTTTTGTGAACAGCGCCAGGAGCTGTAGTGGTGCACAAGAGTAAGAAATGTTGTGCACTCTCTCTCTTCACTCTAATTCTCCAATAGGATGGCAGCCGACTCGTCCAGTGAGAGATCCATTAAAGGACAATGAACATAGATAGCTTGGTGGTCGGTGACAATTTCTCCGCTTGGAGAGGGTAAAAGTGGTCAGATGTTTTTCTCTTACTACGGTTTTACCCATTACGCATGGATGGAGATAACATCGTCCCTCTGTCTTGCTTTAAACTGCGGAGAAAATAATTTTATCCGCTGCTCATGCTAAGGGGATTTTTTTGAATAGGTACATGAAATACCTAACGCATACCCTTCCGTCAGAGAAACGAAGGGGTTGTGTGTGAGGCTTCACCCACTACAAACAATCGCTTTCCACGACTTACCGCGTTGGCGGGAGTACGAGATTCACCCATTCACTGCGCTCCTGCCAGGCTTCGACCCGCTACCTGAGCGACAGGTCTCGTCGCTGCTACCGACAGCCTGGTCTCTGCCGCCTCATCCTGGGAGGCGCGTCCGGAACAGGGCGCGCCACCTCTTCGGCCCGTTGTACACAGTTCGTGCAGCGGACATCTAGCTCCTTACGTCCATCCAGCCCGTCTAAATGGGTAAATGTTCATCTGGACATATTGTATTACCTTGATGTATTAGATAACCTGCGACGTATTAGACTTAATTTATCGTTTATCGAGATTACGCCTGCCTTTCTTATAAGTCCACGTGCATACCTATAGGTCATTATTTTGAATGGCAAATAATCTGTATTAAACCCCACTAGATTCACCCCTTAGCAAAGTACAGCCGAATGATCTAGATGCTCAGCACAAGGCCATGACCAACCGGTCTCAGTTGTTCATAGGCCAGGAGGTTGCGTCATAATGACTCTAGAGACTCTAGACGGAAATTCAGTCTCGTAAGTCTCAAGCGTTTTACCGGATGTCGGATTCTACTAATCTTGACATGATTTTTGTGACATTTCAAGTTACGTAAAGGAATGTTGTAAATAATTTCTTCACTAGCATCTTTTTGAGAATTTATTAAGTAGGTACTATCCCTACCTATCAATATTGTGAATGTGAAAGTTTGTAAGTTTTGATGATTGTCCTTACCAACCAGAATTAACGACTTACGATTGTATAAGAAAAATTAACTTCGACCGCCTGAGACCTCCCTGGGGCAGTGACAGCGCGCTCAGGTTCGAGTGGGAGGTCGCGGGTTCGATTCCCGCCACGGGCCACTTTGGAAATTTATAATTTCTAAATTGCCTCAGGTCTGGTCTGGTGGGAGGTTTTGGCCGTGGATACCAGCAAAGACGCACCGCCAAGCGATTTATGTGCGATGCTTGTAGAAACCGTTGGGGTAAAATTTACTTACCCTTCCAAGTTAGTACGATAACATCAAGGCTGCATCATCACTTCCCATCAGGTGAGATCACAGTCAAGTACTAACTCGTATAGAGTAAAATAAAATTAACACATGTAGTCTACTTTTACCTCGGAAAATAAATTCCCGCAGGTGAAGTTGCGGCTTAAACTTATAATAATTATCTCATAATAATCAAAGAAATCATGCGAGTAGATTTAAGTTTTTGATGCGAGTTGATTTTGACATCAATTTGAAGTAGGGAAACAAAAGATTTCTATTCTTATCGCTCGTCCCGCCTTTCAGCTCTATTTAAGTAGTTACCCTGTGATTTTTTGGTTAGAGCTGTTAACTGAGTTACCTGCTACGAGCATTTTAGTATGTTGGAAGTCCATAAACAACAGGAATAGAATATGAGTTACAGTCTCTCACACTACCCGTCAGATTTACATGCTTGATTGGGCTGCAACTAACGTCGCCTCTGTGATATTCTATACCTTTTCACCTTTTTTTTGTGCCGTCTGTACCTTTTATTATGCTTCATTTAATTTAAAAATAACAATATACCTAATGAATGAATTAGATTAAGATTAATAGGTACCGAAAAAAAGGCGCTATTTTTATTTGTATACCTACCTAGTGTTTTCACCCGCCTCGTTGGTCTACTAGGAACCATGTTCAGCTGCAGATACGAGGTATGGGTTCGATCTCCGAGTCAGGCCGGTAAATAAGTAGTGTTGGATTTTGTGATGATAACCCGGAGTTTGGAAATTGGCGGTGTTTCACCCCCGTGCCTCGGAGAGCACTTAAAGCCGTCGGTCCTGTGCCTAATCTCTTGTCGGAGCTATATGTACCTCGTATCCAATGTAAAATATTCCTTCACGCCATTGGTTGCCTGGAAGAAATCGCTATGTAGCGATAAGGCCGCCAAGTTGTACTCCTAAGTTTGTGTTTTCATTATTTCTACTTTTTGTTATATTTTATTCTGTGGTGTGCAATAAAGTATTTATCTATCTATCTATCTATCTATGGTCCACTTATTGAGAATGAGGCATAAAGAATGTCTGTGTGTGTACAGTGTACACTTGTTTATGCTATACGAGTATTTCAGGTCTCTAACAAACGTGACAATGCTTATTAACATACAAGTTGTAGTTGTAGTTAGTTAATTGTGTTTCAAATCAGATTTTTTTCTGAGCAATCCTTTGAAAAACTTATTCATCGTAATCATATCGTAAAGCAGTTAATTCTGCATCCGACTGGCTGTATTCCTTGTTCTTTTTTTTTGGCCGATCATAGAGCAGAAATTGGTTACGATGAATTCATTTGTGTTCTATATTTAACCACCTGAAATACCCAATAATAAAATAGGTACCTAAAATACTTATTAGTCATACATACTATAGGTATATTATACTGATAAAAAGGCTGCAACTTTCGTTGTTAACGGCAGAATGACAGTTTACAGGGGGACGGAGCTTACTTTAATTTCGGGGAAATTATTACTTTACACGATTGTTAGGAGGCCTAAAAATAAAACTGTCAATCAAAGTTATTGTACTTTTATTGTGTGCAAGAATTCATTGAAAAGCTTGCGCCGTTTTGCAGAGAATTTTGAAAGTATGACAATATTAGACGCTTTTAGGAATTTTTTTCTGAAAGAGGGTTTGAGAAAATTCATTTTATTGTCAATAACGATGGTTCATTAAACCCTTATTTTCCGTCACATATATTTTTTCTGTAAGGACTCGATGATCAGTTATTTAAAGTATTTGACTTAAAACATCATAAAAAATTGGTCAAGTGCGAGTCGGGCTCACCTCAAATAAGATTTCAACATTAAACAACTTCACCGCGAGTTAAATACGTGCAACGCCATTTGTCGTCATCAAAGTTAAACAAAATATTAGGTCCTTACATATGAAATTGGCGTTTTGTCGTACTGGCCACTTTGATCTCAAATATCTCTTCTTTGGTTAGAAATTCCAATTTCAAATTTATACAGCTATTTACTCATGCTTTTGTGTTTTGAAAATCGTAATTCATTTGTTTTTTTCTCTTTTGGTTTTTTTTTGCGCCACTCTGTTTACAAAATGGAAAACTTGAAATATCGCGTTATTTACGAGTACGAGTTCCATCGTGGCACCAGTGCTGCAGAAACGGCTCGAAGGATTAATGATGTGTACGGCGAGGGTGTCGCAAAAGAAAACACAGTGCGTTTTTGGTTCCAACGTTTTTGTTCTGGAAATTTCGACCTGCAGAACAAGCCCCGTGGACGGCCGGGGACCAAAGTTGACAATAAAGAATTGAAGGTTATTGTGGAAGCGGATCCATCGCAAACCACGTCCGAACCAGCTGCAGGCTGCGGTGTTAGTGATAAAACTGTTTTAGTTCACTTGAAGCAAATTGGGAAGGTGAAAAAGCTTGAAAGGTGGGTACCTCATGAATTGAGTGCAGCAAACCGACAAACGCGCGTAGACTGCTGTGTTATATTACTCAACTGGCACAGTAATGAAGGGATTTTATATCGAATCATTACCTGTGATGAAAAATGGATCCTGTATGATAATCGGAAACGCTCATCGCAATGGTTGAACCCTGGCGAACCAGCCAAATCCTGCCCCAAACGATAATTGACTCAAAAAAAATTACTTGTGAGCGTTTGGTGGACTAGCGCCGGCGTCGTTCACTACAGCTTTCCTAAATCTGGCCAGACGATTACGGCGGATATCTATTGTCAGCAACTGCAATCCATGATGGAAAAGCTAGCTGCTAAACAACCGAGGCTGGTCAATCGTTCTAGGCCACTGCTGCTTCAGGACAACGCTAGACCACACACTGCACAACAGACGGCTACCAAATTAGAGGAGCTTCAATTGGAATGCCTAAGACATCCACCTTACTCCCCGGACCTTGCTCCAACAGATTACCATTTTTTTCGAAATTTGGATAACTTCTTACAAGGGAAAAAATTTAACTCCGATGAGGCAGTCCAAAGCGCTTTCAAAGATTTTATTGATTCCAGTCCGAATGGCTTTTTTAGTAAAGGGATCAATGAACTACCTATAAGGTGGCAAAAGTGCATAGATAGCAATGGTACATACTTTGATTAAATATATATATTACATAAAAAAAATGGACTTTATGTTCCTCCCATACAAAACGCCAATTTCATATGTAAGGACCTAATATTAGACTTGTTGAATATCAATTCAACACGTATTAAAAAAAACTACTCGCTAGATCTCGTTCAAACCAATTTTCGGTGGAAGTTTGCATGGTAATGTACATCATATATTTTTTTTAGTTTTATCATAGGTACTCTTATTTTAGAAGTTCCAGGGGGGGGGGACACATTTTACCACTTTGGAAGTGTCTCTCGAGCAAGCTATTCATTTTAGAAAAAAATGATATTAGAAACCTTAGTATCATTTTTGAAGACCTATCCATAGATACCCCACACATATGGGTTTGATGAAAAAAAAATTTTGAGTTTCAGTTTTAAGTATGGGGCACCCCCAAAATTTATTACTTTTTTTTAATTTTGTGTGAAAACCTTAATGCGGTTCACAGAATACATCTACTTACCAAGTTTCAACAGTATAGCTGTTATAGTTTCGGAAAAAAGTGGCTGTGACATACGGACGGACAGACGGACAGACGGACAGACAGACATGACGAATTTATAAGGGTTCCGTTTTTTGCCATTCGGCTACGGAACCCTAAAAAGAGCTAGTTTGCCGTTTCTTTTTACTCTATACAAGTTAGTACTTGACTGCGAAGTGATGATGCAGCCTAAGATGTTATCGTACTAACCTGGAAGGGTAAGTAAATTTTACCCCAACGGTTTCTACAAGCATCGCACCGAAACGCTAAATCGCTTGGCGGTGCGTCTTTGCTGGTAAGGTGGTAACTAGCCACGGCCGAAGACTCCCACCAGACCATCTCTTCAAGCCTTAAGCTACCGTGCCTATTCACCTTCACAGCTTGAATCGGCATCCGTGTATAATTGTATAACCCGTAAAATGTATTTAGCAATGCTTTGACAGGCGTTGGGGAGGATACGAGATCCGTTGGAATTCCTATCCATTGTTAATACTGGAACTAAAGGCGTGAATTTCAGACAGGCGCCATGCACGACCTTTAAAGACGCTTTTTTGACAATAGGAATTTGATAGTGGTAATTAAAACTCTCCTTGTAGAGTTCGTATAGATAGGTTCCACCGAAGTGTTATTCAAGGAAGTGTCTTTTGCACTTATATTATGTAGAATTAGGATCTCATTATTTGCATTATATTATCATGCATGTGAACTCGCCATCCACACATAAACTCCTTGAGTTTAAGAGCAAGGCAAGATGTTTATTAATTGTGTTTTGGGCATAATTTTGAGCATTAAAAAAACAGTATTTCACCGGGTTAGACAAAGTAACAGTCGTTTGGCGTTAACGACAGTAGACAAAAATGTATGGACAAACCACGTGACTGTAGAAAAACCACGTGATTGAATAGAGGAAAGCACGCTGTTTACGCGAGAGTAGCTGGCGCGAGTGCCGAGTCTATTGTTGTATTGAATCGTGTTCTCCCTCTCTAACCCGCGGAAGCGCTCATTTGCGCGTCTTGCTCGCACTTCGGTTACGGCGGGTTTTTTGTATCGAATCGTGCGCTCCCGCTCCAACTCGCGGAAACGCCAATCTTCCTATCCCGCTCGCGCATCGGTCGACGAGAATTTTTTATGCCTGCAATGACGCGGGATTACGGGGCGCGCACAGTACGAATCGGAGTCAGCTAGCAACAGCCGTGCGTGCGGCTGGGTTTTTTGCGGCGCCCTTTTGCCCCGGCGGTTTGTACCCCAAGAAACGTGCGTTTTGGGACCGCGTCAATTCTTATAGACAGTTTTTGTGGGGGCGCGACCTTTTGTGCGTATTCGTGAACTCATCTTGTGGACCCAGTCTGCTGTCGACCGACAAACTTAGCGGTTCTCCGCGCGTGGCTGACGTAATTTTGATCACGTGTCGTCTTTGAAACGCGTAGTCGCGAGACGTAAATTACTACGTTGAGTAGCCACGTTTATATTTGCGCGGGTGTGTAGTCACCGAATAACTGCGCAACGAGTCGCTCGTTTGGAAGCGCCGGAGTCGTTTTCGTGCCGCGGTTTGTTTTCCCCGGACCTGATTGTTTGGGGACCGCTTCGACTTGCGCTGTGATATCGCTGGGTTTTTTGGACATTGCACGCGTGTTTGGGACATTGACTAGTTGTTGTGCCGGCCTTTGTGAGTTCGCTACGCTCGCCGGATCTACCTAGTAACACGCGTGCCCAGCTGCATTTAGCGGCGATAAAGTTCGCGGTAGTTAAGTAATTGTAGACCGCGCTGTCATTGACCGCTGACCTTGTGTGTCGTGAACCACGTACTTTATTTTATTCGCTTGAGTGTTTGTGGGAGTTGAAGCCAGCCTGAACGTTCGACATATTTTGACCGTCGCGTTCATTGTTGCGGGTTGCGACCCACTGTGCTGCTGCATTGAGCACTCCACTCATAGGAGGCGAACGAACGATTGGAGCTGTGTTCGTGTTTGACGTGTCTGGGAGCTGATTGGTGCAGAGGACCTACGGTTGCAAGCCCCACACACACACCTACACACCCCTTTACACTTTCACGTCACATACTGTCCCACATCCACTACAGGGGGCGTCGCATCGAGTATCGTCGCATGCATCAACCAGGTTAGTGGCCTTCTATTTTCCTTGTCTTGAAGGCTGTCGCTGCCCGAGTTGACGATTGCCGTAGTAGTGCTAGTAAAAGCCGCCTGTTATTTCCACTGATCGGCTAGTGAGACTCGGATATTACTATCCGACTCGGATTGGATACCGTCATCCGTACTGATCGCTTGTAGTCTCACTAGTCGGTCCCCCCTCGACCTGTCCGGGCTCGTTCCTCTATGGGCCCGGGAACTCAGCCCTCGTCTGGACAGGCAAGGGGCCGTAACATTTGGTAGCAGAGCGTGGTTTCGCGCCTTTTGGTTAAGCGGCTTTTACACGTTCGGCGCGTCGATATCGATATTTGTTGCGCGTATTTAATTCGTCACGTATCTCTGTCGGTCACACGTTTGTAGGCGCGGTACGCCACGTGTCGGACCGATACGCCGCGTTAACGGCCACAGATTATTGTACCGCTACACCACGCGTTTTTGTAGCAACGCCGCGTTTATTTACCGCGTGCCGCGCGTTTGTTAACCGCGACCTTGATTAGCGTTCTGCACGTGTTGGTGTTTGCATCTGAGCTTGTTCTACTTAAGGTTGTTTTATTTTTTGGTTTCGTGCTTCCTTGTAATTATTCTCGCGCAGTCTCGCCATGCCTTCGCATAAGCCTCCGGTGCGCCGTATGCAGGATGAGCTGCGGTGGGCAGCTAGCGCGCATGCGCTTATTACTCGTCCAGACAGGACGGCTAGCTTGCTCCACCGCCTTGAGCAGCTCCCAGCCAGACGAGCCCATTTTGAAGAGGCCTATTCGGAATTCCTTGCTACAGTGGAGGACGACGAGGCGCGAGAATCGGCCCAGAAGGACTACGAGCAGTTCTTCGAGTTCACAGACGATGTGCTCGAGGCTGGGGCCAAAATGAAGCGCGAGGCTCGACAGAGTATGCAGTGCGAGTCACCTCGCCCGCAGCCGCAGCCCGCCCTATTGGGTCGGCTGCCTACTTTGGACCTTCCACACTTTGGTGGGCGGCTTCAAGACTGGATGGGGTTCATCTCCATCTTCGACAGTCTAGTCCATACCCGCCGCGACCTATCCCCAGGCCAAAAAATGGCCTATTTGCGGACCTCCCTTCAAGGGGAGGCACTTGGGGTAGTCTGCCATTTGAAGTTGTCTGACGCCAGCTACTCCACGGCCAGAGAACTCCTCGAGAGGCGCTACGCCAATGTGCGCCGCCTTGCTGACGCGCACATGATGGAGTTAATATCCCTCCCGGTTTTGAAAGACCTAGCACGTCTCCGGGAGGTGATCATTGACCCAGTCGTGGTTGCTTGCAACGCCCTTCGACAACTTGACTTACCGGTGGATCAGTGGTCCTTCTGGCTTCTTCACCTGGTTCTGTCCCGCCTGCCTCTCGATCTGCGGATCCGATTTGAAGAGAGGTACGGCGGGGACGGGGCTAATTATATACCCCCGTTCAGTGACCTCTTAAAGTTCCTTGAGGAACAGAGCCGCCAGGTGGAGAATGCCGTGGCCTCGGGAACACCGGCAAAGGAGCCGGCGCGACCGACGCCACCTTCTAAACCCACGACTTCCACCAGGGGTTCCAAGCAGCCAGAATTAGCGCAGGAGACTGGACGCCGCCCAATTCTAAACTTTAGTGGTCTTGCTGCGACCGAGGTGACCCCCTGTCACTATTGCCGTGCTTCCACGCACACGACGACTGACTGCCCTAAATTCTTGGAGAGACCGCCCAAGTCCCGTAGGGCCATCGCTAGGGAGCGCCGTTGGTGCTACTCTTGCTTAGGTCGGCACTTACAACGAAATTGCCAGCACCAACGGCCTTGTCCCCATTGTCAGGGCAACCACCTTCCTATTCTTTGCCTCGACCGCAATGGCGTCGGTAGGCAGGAGGTGGTTGAGCGGACACCCGGCAGGAGTGGAGTCTCCTCACCGGTCACAGGCCCAGCCGATAGAAGGCGTGGTGACACTGTTAGTGCGGCCCCTGGTTTTGATAGGGCTTCACCCCCCCCTCGGGCGGGGGTGCAGCCCTCCAGGGGCGGGGGCGTTCCGCCCTCTGTCAACCCTGAGGGAGGTTTTGCCGTCGCTCAGCCTGATCCAAGGAGGTACTCCCCTCCTCTGGCTGAATACCCCAGGCTGCAGCGACACCTTCCTCGATGGCCTGGACACCCCCTTCCGCACTACGCCGCCCCGCGGCTGTCGTACATGGCCAGACCCCCTCAGACCGGGAGAGACGCTTGGGTGTACCCTGGGGGAACCCCACCTCTTGGTGTGGTCGAAGTTCCCCAAGAAGGCCCTTACGAGCGCCCAAGGCTAGAGGAGTTGCCCGAAAGGGGCAACTCCCGTTGACTTGCTGCTGCCTTGGCTCCCACCACCGCCACCTCACCTGACAATTTGAACGACCATAAGCCGGTCTGCCAGACTGTACTTTTACCAACGGCTTTGGTCAGGGTGTACAACCCGAAGGGTGAGTGGCCTATGGTACGCGCGCTGCTAGATCTCGGATCACAGCGCTGGATTGCGTCGTTGTGGTGGGTGAGCGCTTCGGGGCAAGTCTCATTGCACCTTGTCCTAGCTAAGTGCAAGGTTGCATCTATCAGGTCTCGTCTAACAATTCCTAAGTTGAACTTGTGGAGCCGAACTATTGACCCGGTTACTCAACCACGTCCACGCTTCTTGGAAGTCTCTGGTAAACATGGTGGACGTTTTTGCGTGGTCGGACAGTGAGATTGTCCTGTGTTGGCTTCGGACTTCGGTCCATAATCTTGGCTTTTTTAAATACTCATGCGGGTTGCAATACCCTCTCAGCCATTTTGCAGCGTGAGTTTGGATTTTGGCAGGCCGACGAACCATTCGAAGCGTGATCTTCAACTGTATTGCTTGCTATCGTTTGGAGGCATCCATTGCACAGCTTGTGATGGGTGACCTGCCTGCGGACCGCGAAAAGGCTGCTCGACCTTTCGCCGGTGTTGGAACCAATTTGCCGGTCCTTTCTTAGTGAAGAGCTCTAACCTTAAGAATGCTCGGTCTTTTGAGGCCTACTTGTGCGTCCTTGTTCGCCTTGCAACCAAGGCAGTCCACTTGGGACTTATCAGTGCCCTCAGCACGGAGGCGTTCGTGGCCACTCTGGGCCGCCTCGTGAGCCGTCGCGGCCTACCCGATTTGGTTCGGACCGACTGCGAGACTAATTATAAGGGAACCAATCGTTATTTGAAGGAGGTCGTCGACTTACTTGTTGAGAGCAAGCACTGTGTAGGCACCGCCATGTCTAGAATGGGAGATCTTGTTATGCTTAAAGAATCTAATCTACTCCCACTATTTTGCGTCGTGGACGCATTGTTAAACTGTTATTTGGATCGGATGGCGTTCCGCGGGTGGCCGAGGTTTGTAGGGGACTCCGTATTGCAACGTGCCGTGGCCACGTTGTCCCAACGGCCTATTGATTAGCGAATCTACATTCTTAGATTCGGAGCGGGGGATTGTTTACGCGAGAGTAGCTGGCGCGAGTGCCGAGTCTATTGTTGTATTGAATCGTGTTCTCCCTCTCTAACCCGCGGAAGCGCTCATTTGCGCGTCTTGCTCGCACTTCGGTTACGGCGGGTTTTTTGTATCGAATCGTGCGCTCCCGCTCCAACTCGCGGAAACGCCAATCTTCCTATCCCGCTCGCGCATCGGTCGACGAGAATTTTTTATGCCTGCAATGACGCGGGATTACGGGGCGCGCACAGTACGAATCGGAGTCAGCTAGCAACAGCCGTGCGTGCGGCTGGGTTTTTTGCGGCGCCCTTTTGCCCCGGCGGTTTGTACCCCAAGAAACGTGCGTTTTGGGACCGCGTCAATTCTTATAGACAGTTTTTGTGGGGGCGCGACCTTTTGTGCGTATTCGTGAACTCATCTTGTGGACCCAGTCTGCTGTCGACCGACAAACTTAGCGGTTCTCCGCGCGTGGCTGACGTAATTTTGATCACGTGTCGTCTTTGAAACGCGTAGTCGCGAGACGTAAATTACTACGTTGAGTAGCCACGTTTATATTTGCGCGGGTGTGTAGTCACCGAATAACTGCGCAACGAGTCGCTCGTTTGGAAGCGCCGGAGTCGTTTTCGTGCCGCGGTTTGTTTTCCCCGGACCTGATTGTTTGGGGACCGCTTCGACTTGCGCTGTGATATCGCTGGGTTTTTTGGACATTGCACGCGTGTTTGGGACATTGACTAGTTGTTGTGCCGGCCTTTGTGAGTTCGCTACGCTCGCCGGATCTACCTAGTAACACGCGTGCCCAGCTGCATTTAGCGGCGATAAAGTTCGCGGTAGTTAAGTAATTGTAGACCGCGCTGTCATTGACCGCTGACCTTGTGTGTCGTGAACCACGTACTTTATTTTATTCGCTTGAGTGTTTGTGGGAGTTGAAGCCAGCCTGAACGTTCGACATATTTTGACCGTCGCGTTCATTGTTGCGGGTTGCGACCCACTGTGCTGCTGCATTGAGCACTCCACTCATAGGAGGCGAACGAACGATTGGAGCTGTGTTCGTGTTTGACGTGTCTGGGAGCTGATTGGTGCAGAGGACCTACGGTTGCAAGCCCCACACACACACCTACACACCCCTTTACACTTTCACGTCACATACTGTCCCACATCCACTACAGGGGGCGTCGCATCGAGTATCGTCGCATGCATCAACCAGGTTAGTGGCCTTCTATTTTCCTTGTCTTGAAGGCTGTCGCTGCCCGAGTTGACGATTGCCGTAGTAGTGCTAGTAAAAGCCGCCTGTTATTTCCACTGATCGGCTAGTGAGACTCGGATATTACTATCCGACTCGGATTGGATACCGTCATCCGTACTGATCACTGTAGTCTCACTAGTCGGTCCCCCCTCGACCTGTCCGGGCTCGTTCCTCTATGGGCCCGGGAACTCAGCCCTCGTCTGGACAGGCAAGGGGCCGTAACACACGCTGTGTTTGATAATAATCGACTACGACAATTTGAACGCTCCCTGGCGTTCTCGCAGACCTTGTAGATAACTTTAGCGTACTTCGGACAGCCGACAGTGAACTACGCTAAGCATAAAGTAGATTCTGCTTTCATTTGTTTTCATTCGTCACGTGGTTTGTCCATTCATTTTTGTCTACTGTTGTTAACGCCAAACGACTGTTATATTGTCTAGCCCCTCAGGTTACCTAAAGGGCACTGTAAGCCGACGTGATTAGTTACTGGGTAAAATGAGACTGCCTCAAAGTGATGTGCGCAGTGGCAGTGTGTCGTAGGTATATTGCAGTGCAAAGCTGTGAGACGCACTGCATATCTGACATGGGCATGCATATCACTTAACAACGTGAACGTCTAGCCCGTCTAGCCTGTCTCCTTAGTTATAAATACAGTTCCTCGGTACCGATTGACCACCTATGGCGTGCAACGATTAGTATTATGTTTTCCAATGGGTACATATTTTCATTCCTTAGGTGTCCAATTTTTCCATGGATATTTTCCATGGATATCTTTACCAAAATGAACCAAAACAAATATTAGTATTTAGTATACGTATAGTAGCTACCAGCTGCTTAATAAAATATCATCTAACCTTTATCGTTAAAGATCCCGGAAATATTCACAATTTAATAATTGCAATTAATCTGATTTTAAGGTACATAATAACCTAATTTATCGGTCGTCAAATTGCGTTATTTTCCAAAATGTATACAGATTTGATATTTAACGAAATGTCGAATGATTCATACGTTGTAATAATAATTAATTACTACATTATTGTAAATAGTTGTAATATTTTAATCGTAATATACCTCAATCCGGCTTGATTAGGTATATTTAAAAAAATCTACAATAAAGACTGCATAAAAAATCCTTTTTTAATGATTACCTACATGTCTATATTTTTTTATTTTATTTTCCATAACGAACTTAAGTATATGGAACGAGCGGTCGACAGGTTTCCATGACGTTCGTTAATAACTCATAGATAGTAATACTAATGTAGTATTACTATCTATGAGTATAACTAGTAATCACCTTTGATAAAGCGTATTTCGTCATTGGTAATAACTAATAAGTTATTTGGCTAGGCTGCTGTTCCTGGTTGATACATTCAGGAAAGTGGAAACTCCGTGAAAACTTTTCGTAAAAAAAATGCCTGTGTACACATGGAGACATTGACATAGACATAATATACCCTGGACAAGGCGGACGGTGCGAAAAATGTCGCCTATTTATCGGTGTCGGTGCCAAAATTGCTTGTTTTGGCACCAACAATAAGGCAACGCTGTTGTTCGCTCTGCAGCCACCTATAGAATTTTGACAGATATGGCGCTACTGTTTGCTTGTACGAAAAAGGTTTACGTAAATCGTTCGGATGCCCATATCCTGAGATTCCTTATCGGTGCTGTGTGTAGACTTAGAGACTAGAGAAGTGGCAAGTGTTAGGTGGTTCGGTGCAGTGTGGTGTCCCAATTTCGCCCGTCTGCGACCATGGCGGTTGCGATTAGAATTCGATGCGCGGGCGCAGGCGCGATAAGTTGCACATTATTTCATCGACTTATGTAATGCAGGTGTGTACCTACTTATAATACCTACCAGCTGTATAGCAAATTACAATGTGCCAAATGTTTTATCCTGTTGGAAGCACTTGGGTATGAACCAAAGAAATTCAGGATAAAAAATATTAGAAATCTCAATATCATTTTTGAAGATCTATCAATAACTGGGTATGGGTTTGATTAAAAAATTTTTTTGAGCTCCAGTTTTTTGTATGGGGAACCCTCAAAACATTTTTTTTCTATTTTTGTGTGAAAACCTGAATGTGGTTCACAGAATACATCTACTTACCAAGTTCCAAAAGTATAGGTAGGTACTTCTTATAAGTAGTTTCGGATAAAAGTGGCTGTGACATACGGACGCACCGATAGACATGACGAATCTGTAAGGGTTCCGTTTTTTGTCATTTGGCTACGGAACCCTAAAAATCAATAGGTACCTACCTAAGTACAACCTAAATCTTAAGGTAGGTTAGGGTTATTATATTATCCGGCTAATAAGTATAATTAATTGTCAACAGTTGCATAGGTAGGTAAATCGTCTAATATAATCAACTCTACAATCATTTTAAATCGGTTCAGTAGTTGCGGCATAAAGGAATAACACACATACAAACTTTCGCCTTTATAATATTAGTGGTAGGATAAGTGCGACTACCTGGTAATTGAGTAGGTTAAATGTAATAAACATTAAATATTGACCATCTATAAAGTATTGAAAAACTGGAGCACTTCCTCAATACATAGGCAAGAACTATTTACCATAATCGATAGGCATAAGCGGCTGACAGTTGTAATGTATCAAGTTGTAATCTAGTTGTACTCGTAGGTACGAGTGTTATACAACGATTGATTCGCGAGTCTGTTTCCCAACGCCATGGAGTGTGCTGAGTTTACGTACGGGCGGAATTATCGACAGAAATCCACTCTCCGTTGCCATATGAAATATTCGCAATCTTCACAGACACTAGCCGATCGCTGAAATGGAACGAAATTCAAAAAAATGTATGAGAATGTAATAACCGATTGCTAAATTGTTCACGTGACTTCCGCACAGACAACTGTTAAACTATTGAATGGAAGCAGGCGTTATTTTGCGGAAATCCATAATTAGCAATACAGATTAATTTGTTTTGCTGTAATCCGCTACCTACTTGAAAAGATTCTGTATGGTACAATATGCAGGAACACTGCCCACATGAAACACCACACACAATTTTCCAACACTTTCTTCGACGCACGTTTCGTCCCGAACCGGGACATCCTCAGATGTTGACTCTACGATTTCGCATTGTGAAGTCAACATCTCCTGAGGATGTCCCGGTTCGGGACGAAACGTGCGTCGAAGAAAGTGTTGGAAAATTGTGTGTGGTGTTTCATGTGGGCAGTGTTCCTGCATATTGTACCATACACATACATACATACATACATATTGTTGTGTGTCTTTTCTAGTAGCGGATTACAGCAAAACAAATTAATCTGTCCTGCTAACTGTTAAACTCATTCATTTTTTTAATTTCGTTCCTTTTGTACGATTAACTAATTTCTGCAACGATCGCAAATATGTCATATAGCTACGGCTGCAGGTTGCGGACTCGCTGGCCGCGATGCAATATAATAGGCAATCATACTGTTGCGCTCTCTATCACACTTAAGGACTTTAGGTCAGGGCTATAATTATTCCACTGACTCTCTGAAGTGGATCTTGGCCTCCAATAATTCCTAAAAAAATCATCGCAGAGTTCCTTGGTCATTCTTCTCGGTACAAAACAGCTAAACAAGCTTGTAGCAAGCGTTATTATAGCTATTCACTCCTTCCTAATTAGTACAAAAACATCTTTAGCTGCATCTTTAGTCTCTATGTCTCAGTACCTTCTAAGAAATATCATTCAAGGGCTGTCATGCAGAAGATTTAAATAAAACAAAATATCATAATTTCTAAATAAAAGAGACTTTATTAATTACATTATAATAATTAATGTAAACGGAGAAAATGTCCATACTTAAAATTACACGTACAATGGCATTTATACAGGGAGACCACACATTTGATGACAATTTGCGCAAATGTTTGTCCATGCTATCGACAAATGTTGGCGCAAATTTACCATCATAATATTATTGGCCGTATACATATAAAACTGATTGTGGCCAATTGTGACGTAATGAACCGTTCAAAGACATTCAAGTTTCAATTTGTACGAGTATATAGCGTTCAACAGAAACTGGCGATAAATTCACACATCCAGACACGCATTTCTTATATTATTAAAACATATTAAATTTTACTTCGAACTTCTTTGAGAAATTACGTAATACCAATATAGAAGGCTCCCCAAAAATTTGGATTACAATGATAAAAAATTGAAAATAATTTTTAAAAAGCGGCAAAAACGAGGATTTTAAAATTGAATGAAATAACATTATTGAATGGGGTATCTTAGTCACTTGTATATTCTAAAACAGGTTTAAATATTTTATTTTTATTTTTACGCCTGATAATTTTTGATTTATTGGGCAAACTGTCGGTTCTCCTGTTTTTACATTTGAACAAGATTATTAAAGAAAAACAATACAATCAAGATTCTGTGAGAAATAACCTTCCGTGGTAGTAGCGCCAACTACCTCCATTAATGAAAGTATTGTGGTCAGACTTTTTAAAAAAACGTTAAAACGGTATAAAAAAGTGCAATAAATTTTACTTTCAAGAAAGTCATGACTTATGTGCATACTTGAACGTGATTTTTTTACAAGTTTTATTAATATAATAATAATATAATAGGTAAGTATATATGTACTTAACATTAAATTGAAATATAGCACGAAAGTGTACATTATTTTTAAAATAAATTACATTCACAATCATTTGGGCATGACATTTCAGTTGCTTTTTTACTTTTATAGGTGAACTTTACAAAAACATATTTAGACTGAAAAATATTAAACAAATTTTGCAATCAAAACCACAAAAAGATCATAATTTTATACATTATACTATACTTTAATTTATATTCTTGTTATAGTGTCTCACACACTAATTTTTTTTTATAAATTAAGCTTTTATAGTGTATCAAAATTATCGCTGCCAACGGAACTTGAACCCGAATCCCCTAGCTATCGCGGCTGGGTGCTCTGCCAATTGAGCTATGGGACTATACTATATACTTTATTTATTTGCATTTTATAAAAATGCCATGCCCATTGCCCAAGCCTACAATTTCAACAGCACGAAGTTGGTCACAGTCTAAAAATATTGACACAAAATATTATATACTTTACCATTACATACTATCATACAATGTATTTACGAGTAGGTACCTAATACCTATATATCTAAAATATCGCCGGTATTTACATATTCTGATTTTTATAATATGAAAAATTAAAGTCAACTAAGTATTTTTAAAATTCAATTAATACAATTCTATTATTATACGTCAAATCAATTAAAATAAACCATTATACTTTGTGGTAAATTAATTATCTTGGATATCTTTCTTACATATCGTGTCAATCATATATTATTACAACCATCATTTTATTTGCTATTAAATGCTAACAATTTTATTTTATACATATAAAATTTATTTACTATTTCCATTCCTTTATTATCTCTTTGACACATGAAACAGATACAGCAATAGCGAGAGACCAGAAAGAGACAGCTTTACCTTTATCTCTCTCTGGTCCCTCGCTATTGCTATATCTGTTTCATGTGTCAAAGAGAAAATAAACGAATGGAAAGAGTATAAGTAATAAGTGTTAGTTAAAATAGTAATTAATTTCTGAAATTATAATAGTCAATAATAAGAGGCGTCGACAGTTTTAATAAATAAGAAAACATATTGAATTCATCATAAACTTTCCATCGGAATTATACGAGCGCATTCTCTATTAAAAATCGCATATCCTGTCAGTGTTGTTTACTTTAATATTATTGACAATTGGTCTTGATAGACCCTCAGTGCGCGAGCCCGGCTCGCACTTGACCAAGTTTTTTTAATAACTTTAATTGTGGAGGTTCCAAGTTAAGAAGTCTATTATAAATCGTACACGGCTCAAACATAAAAGATCATGGTGAATTCATATAATGTTAAAAGTTTCAGATACAATTAGATTTTAACGAAAATATTACTTGTTAACGTTATTTCACTAGTGTTATAATATTGTTATTTTCTAGTAATAAAAAAGGATGTCAGGCAATACGTAGGTATAATATAATATTATGTAAACTTTAACAAGTATAAACTTATCTTACAAGCAAAATATACCTCAAAATTTGCAATGCTTTATAAAACATAGAGGCCTAGCAGTACTTTGTTATTATATATTTAACATTTCTAAGTCGGTATTTATATAACCCTGTATATGATTACATATACATTAGTTTTTTAATTGTTACAATATAAGGCGTATTCATAAGTAAGTGTAAATTATAGGCACAGTTACATTTATTTACTTGAATAAAAAAAAATATGAGAAAAATATAAGGCATGTCAATTTGAAAGTGTAATAAAAAGGCACTGTGTACTGAATATATTTTTCAACATTCAAAATACTAATAAATAAAAACGTTTAATTTAATTAATAAGCTCAGTTTCAAAATTAATTACACGGTTTTATAAAACTTTATTTTCATGATTATTACTATCCATAGTTACACGGTTTATGACGCTTGTATCCAGGCACTACCCGCGACTCTCTTTATGTCATCAGTCCACCTGTTTGAGGATCTGCTTACATTGCTTAGTCGCACTAACAGCAACTTGGGAACTAAGCGTTAATTTTAAACATGTTAAATGTTAACTCACACCTCATATATTTGAAAGTTTTTAACATTTATTTCATGATACTATGTTATAACATGCAGTAAAGTGCAATTTTTAACTGAACTGAGCTTCACCTAGGCATTTCATGGACGGGTATAAAATTATTTGTTGTAGATGAGTTCTTAGGCACTTCAATCGTTGATTTTATTTCTATATATAAATAGCTTGATGGCACTGCATTATGCATAAAAGTTTACTTTTTGGTCGTTTGTCTATTTAACCGACAATCGACAACCGACATGTCGTCCGATGTGCTGGCTCACGCATGTAAATAGTAGTATATCTACAAAACATACGAGAGCTGATTTAATCGATAAAACGATAACCGATAATATTCGCATGGGTCGGTGGTGTCGCTAAATCGGACCGACAATGCTGTCGGTTCGACTTGCTCGCAATTGAAACGCGCCTAAACGTGTCTAAAACGCAATCTGGTCTTCATTTTGCTCGTATTAAACGTCGTATCATTACAACTTATTTAGTTACGTCTCTACTACTAATTTGTAAAAATTTAAACCTATAAAAATATCTGTAAGTGCACAATATTCAGTTATTAATTAATAAAAACGTTATTAATTATTTGAATAATAATATGTTCTATTGTTTAAATATATCATTTAACCATTATTTTGTATTAGTGAAGTTTTAATAAAAATATTATAGTTAACAATATGTAATGTCTGTTATAATAAAAAAAAACTTAAACGATTTTGTTTTGAGTCATAGATTTATTAAAATACGGTTACAATTTTATCTCAAAAATTTTATTTGAATGCATTTATTATGATCACTGATCACATTTTATAACACCATTTAAGTATAATGAAATGCACGTAAAAATTAAAAGATGACACTCTCATGAGTGATTTATTAGAGACCTTATTGAGTACCTTAGGTTTTTAATGTTGAATGTAGGTATACTAAGATTTTTTTTATTTAAACCATTTTTTTAACGCACATTCCTAAGGCACGGGACACGCCACACTAATCTTTAGAGGAACTAAAGCGCACTTATATAATTACTTTGAGATCAATTAAATTATTTAAAATTTCGTCTGCTTAATGTCCCCAAAACTTTGTTTAAAAAACGTACAACGCTACATTGGGAGTTTTGAAACTTATTTCATTTTTTGTTCTGTTAGTCAATTATTAAGTTTATTTTAGGCCAATACTTGCAATTCGTGCCAAAAAAAACATAATATACAAGTAGGTAACAAAAATTTACAATAATTTTAAAAATACTATTTTCCTTATAACGATAAAACAACATAATCATAGTCCGATTCAGAGGCAAATTTTTAAAATCATAATTTTCAAAAAAAATCGAAGTTTTATACAAGTTCATGATGGCACATTTTCTTAGCCTGTCAAAACAATAATTATTAAAAAAAATCATTTGGTTTTGACTACATAATCTTATGAAAATATTCTATATCAACAAAATACATGCTTATCTTGCTATAGTTCTACGAATTAGAACCTTCTGTTGTTGTTAATATTATTTTTATTTCACATCAATTACTTTTTAAAACACAATCCCTTACCATAAAAGTAAACTAATTTTTGTGGCCCCAAAATACAAATAAAATTCATTACAAAATAATATTTACAACGATTTCAGTTTATTTTATTCCTACTAATTTTAAAAATTTACTGTAAGCATTACTTTTTTAAAATGGTTGGAGTGAAATTATTTATGTAAAAATTTTGTGGAGCCACATCCTATATTAATTAAAAAAAATGTTATTTAGAAATAAAATAAAATTGCATTTCTTCATAACTAGAATGCTTAATATTTATCAATATTCATACAATTACAATACCTTGACATACCATATGCAACAAATCTATGTTTGAATTAAAAAAAATCAAGAAGTAAATAAGAAGAGGCAAATATTGTATATATTCACAAGAGTATTAAAAATCAATAGCCACATTAAATGATAAATAAAAAAAACATTTCATTGCAATGTTCTACTACATAAATACCATCAGCCCAGCCAAAGAAATTTTTTCATAAATCTTTTCAACCTTGGATTACTCTCTCTCTCTCTCTCCCTCTCTTTCTGCAACCTAGAACAACTCTGGATTCAAACGGATTGTATACTCAACACCGTATCTTATTCACTTCTTGGTTTTATAGAATATTACAATTGAATCCAATGCAGCATAATAAAACTGTAATGTAACCCTATTTACAACAATAATATCTTAAACTTGTCATTGTAATATACATTCACGAGTACATATAGCATTTATGATTTAATATTGAAATATTCATCCATTTTCAATGTATGTCTTTATAATATTAAAATTACAAGTACACTTACTTATTAAAATATTATACTTATACGTCTTACGTTTCCCTTCCAAATTGGACACATTGATTTGAGCTACAATTTTATTTTAATTACTTTCTAGGTGTGTTAAGGTGAATAAAACTAGTCACACAAAGTATCATATAATATCAACAACTATACTTTATTTACGGAAAAATACTAATGGGGCTTTCATTATTAGGAATATAATATTATTATGAGGAAACAGATTCCCTTAAGGAAATATATTTTTTCTGTTGTTTAATGTTATATTATAGAAATAATATTTAACATAGCACCAGTAGGTACTCACCTCAACACAGCCTCATTTAAAAACATAAAATATTTGTTAGACACATGGCAACATAATGTATGACATTTTACAAAAAAAAAATACCATCGGAATGGTAATTACAAAATAAAATTTTAAAATTGTAAAATAATTTGTAATTGGATTTCAAACTTGGGAAGCAAAAGAATATTTTGTTAAGGACTCAGAACTCAGAACTAATAATATTTCATCACATTAGTATTTAATTTTCATCAAATTTATATAATTGGTAAAATTTGGTCTTTTTCATATGACTGAAGTGTAAGTGTATATTTTTAAAGTCTCAAAAAGTGATAGTTAAAATTGATTTTTAAAACAATTCAAGTTGATAATAAATAAATGTTTTTTGTCACATGGTATGTATTAAAATAATTTTAAAGTAAAAAAAATAAAACTAGGCGGAAACCTCCTGCCAAATTTTAAGTTTGAAATCCCACTACAAATCGAATCTTATCCATAAGGAACGTTTTTCGTTCCTTAATAATTTTGTGAGATTAAAACCAAAATACGAAAAAAACCGGTGGGGTGTATACCAAGTGGCACGGCTAAGACACAGACGATATCGCGTTGTGGGGGGAGCCCATCTGAGTCAACACCTTGTCCAGCCATTGCAGCGGACCATGGAGGTGGATCTCTATCCAGCACGGCGTAGACGTCACGTCTTGTCTATGGTACTCCGCGCCCCAACCTTTGACGAAAGACATCCGAATCGTGCACATCTTCGTAAGCTCGTAAACGGCTTCGAAACCGTGGTTAACACTTTGCGACAACAGCTGAGCGAACTCCCGGTTATTGAAAATCTTTAAGGAACACCCCGGAGGTATCTTACACACTGTGGATGGATGGAAACCGTGATGGTGGTTGCAGTTCCTCGACTGGACGAATATAGCCGCATCGGATAGACACTCAGCGTAAACCTCGCCTCCGACGTAATACAAATGGACACCTTTGCCTATGTGACGTCTCGTGTTCTCTATAGTAGAGTTCCTGTTTACGTTACTCAGCTGTCCCAAGCAGAATCTGTCGCTGTTGTTCGAGGGGTCGGTGAAGCCGTCGACGACCACCGAATGGCTGTTGCAATGAAACACTTCGCCAACTCGACAGTTCAGCTCGTAATATGCGACGGATGCCCAGTACAAAGGCTCTTGGTACGAAACCGGGGCGACTTCCCCGGGAGGCTCGGTGTCGTCCGAGGGGGGAGAGTACGCTGGGGGTGGGGTATCGGGTAGTTCTGATGACGCCGATGGCGGGAACCCGGAGCCGGAGTAGGAGACGTTATGGGGCATAGCCGGCTCAGTCGTCCTTTGGAAAGGTAGTAGCGAATGTCCGGGCGCGAACTCCGAATGCCTCGGGACTAAAACCGGTGGGAGGACCGGGCTCTCAACTCGTTTGTAGTGGTAGGGGTTGATGCATACCTCTTTCTGTTTGGCGCTGAAGGGGTATTGGCATATTTCGAGGGGCTTCAGTTCGTGGTGGCTCTGGAGGTCGGGCCATCGCCATACACGGCAGTAGATGACGTGTGGAAGCCCCTTGCGGTGGGATACCTGTAATGGCAGCATTATTGGTGTTAAATTGGCGGAGGCGATGCACATAAAATCGGACGTACTTGATACGATGGTATACATTAGAGGAGCGTAGAAATTGCTAGACTCCTTTTGGTACTCAAAACTGTATGATACTTGATTGCTATTAGTGATGAAAGCATGAATTTCTTCGCTTTTATTTAAAATATAAACTTGAATTTAAAAAAAAATACCGACCAAGTGCGAGTCGGACTCGCGCACCGAGGGTTCCGTACTCAAGAAGTACTGAAGCAAAATAAGCTTAGGTAGTTATAGCTAGGTACTTTTAAGATTCGTTCGTACTAATGTAGATGTAACACGACCAAAAGTGTAACGACCAAAGATGTAAAACGGTAATAATTACCTTTGTTAATGAACCGCAAAACTAACTTTGTTTGTAGAGGTTTATTGTTAATATCAAAAAACTATGCTAGTTAGAGCATTGACTATAGTTTTCCTGTAAAATATACGTATATTCCTATTGACCATAATTATTTGAGATTTTTCGATTGGTAAACTCCGGAGATAAGGGGGGGGGGAACGGTATTTTTTTAAACATTTTCCCCGATAAATCAAAAACTATCATGACTAAAAATAATTAAAAATCGGTTTTAGAATTTACAAAGTAAACGCTTTCATATGATACCCCACACAGTACAGTTATCTCACTTTTAAATTTCAACCCTCCGATTTTCCCCCCTTTTTAAATAAGAACAAAAATAATTTCCATTTTTTTTTATTCCAGTGTCATTGGGCCACTAATATACACAACTATTCCAAATTTCATATCGATAGCTCTGGTAGTTACTGAAATAATCGAGTGTGACGGACAGACAGACAGACAGACGGACAGACAGACGGAGAAAGTCGCACCATAAGGGTTCCATTTTACCATTTTGGTACGGAACCCTAAAAAAACGGGCAAGTGCGAGTCGGACTCGTGCACCGAGGGTTCCATACTATAAAAGAAGTAAAACGTTAAAAGAATCCCTTTTGTTTATTGAATTTACGAGTATAATTTACATGTAGGTAATTTTGTTGGCGAACAGCAAACCAACTTCGTTTTTGGCATTTTTTTATTTCATTTGGTTATCAAAAAAAGTATACTAGTTAGAGAGTTGATTTTATTTTTTTCTGTAAAATATATGTTAATTTCATTCCACAAGAACCGAACATCCTAATGCTATGTGAATTCGAGTTCACATTTGTTCAATGTTTCTATAGAATAGCAAGTAGCTGTTAACCAAAGAATCTGGTACCAAAAACTGTTTCCAGTTCCACTGCAAGCACAGAACACTAAATAGTACAAGTACAGAAGGCTTACTCTGCACGATGATTTAAAGAAATAGCGACTCTACTAGCGCTGACACAAAAAGTGCAATTCAGTTCGCAATAGCGCCTGGGCCCGCCCTCAAAATCGACACTCAACAAACGCAATGTTGTCGTCTCTTTCTATCGCCTAACTATATCTCTTACGACGTACTAGGGCTGCCGTAGTCAGACGGCGCGTAAAATAGCCCGTACAGAACTAGCGCGTGCAACTCGGCCCCCGAGCGGCAACCATCTGTAATATTGGTATCCGGACCGCTACTTGTAGCCGGGACGGTCACGTGATAAGTGAGACTGGCCTGCTGCAAGTCAATTTATCCCAAAATACCTGTAAGCGGCCATCAAGTGAGCGCGGTATGGTGACACACTTGGAGGGCGTGCCGGGGCAGGAGAGCGCTCGCTCCAGCTCCTCGATGGCGCCCTTCCTCTTCTTCAACTTCTTCACCAAGCTGTCCACCGCCTTCTCTGCCCATTTCTCTTCCTCGTCGCCCTGGGGATATTGCAAAAACGCATTTTGATATACATACTTTAACCCTTAGATAAGATAGCTTTAACCCCATTACAAATAAACGTGGAGTAGAGGTGGAATAGTTATACTCTGTTTTGTCTTCTTCCTTCAAATGCCAAATGACGGATGACAGAGAAGGATAAAGCAGAGTATAACTATTTCACCCATATTCCACGTTTATTTGTTAGGCGGTAAAAGTTCAGCCTATGCAGCATACACAGAGATAATCCTCCAGATTTTTTATCCATCTATCTATATGGATTAGAAAAGAGAGCACAAAAGTAGAGAGAATTATCTCTACGCGCGCCCTAGCCCACCTGGTATTCAGAAGTTATAGAAACAACCCTTCACCACCCATGGCCCAATCAACCTCGCGGTTATGGGGGCCGAAACGCGGGAGGGCGCCCGTTCGGTAATTGCTCTTGGCGTGTTCCCGGGGCGCCTCCTTGACTCCCTACAAGTTGTTTCCTCTCGCTCCTTGTCCCTATGAACTCACTATCCCCATTCAGAAGTTATGGTGGAATAGACTGACTTGTAAACAAAATATGTTGAGACCCAATATTCTACTTCGTATTGGCGCGCGCACAGATTCGAGTGGGAGGTCGCGGGTTCGATTCCTGCATGAACTTTAGAATTTTATAATTTCTAATTTGGCTCAGATCAGGGGGCCTACCACCAACGCTTAAAGTAATATTATTGTAATATTGTTTTGACATTTTCATACAATGTCAGTATGGAAATTATAAAACAATACTACAATAATATTACTTTAAGCGTTGATGGTAGGCCCCCTGGTCTGGTCTGAGAGGCTTCGGATGTGACTAATTACCACCCTACCAGCAAACACGCACCGCCAAACGATTAAGCGTTCCGGCGCAATGCTCTGTAGAAACCGTTAGGGATTGCTTGTTCCTTACAACTTAGTACGATAATATCTTTAGCTGCATAGTGTTTTACCATCAGGTGAAATTGCAGCCAAGTAATAATTTGAAGTCAACATCTCCTGAGGATGTCCCGGTGTCGGGACGAAACCTGCGTCGATAGTTGTGTAAGAGTTTTATGTGGTGTTGCATATGGGTGGTAGTGTCGACTTGGGAACTTGGATTTCATTTCATTCTTTCAGATAGCCGTTAATCCGCAGTCGCATTTAATCTTTCCTGCTAACTATGGAATTCACCTTTCCAGATCAATTAAAACCTGCTTCTCTTCAGTATTGTAAACTATTTTTCATACCCCTGAGTGAGAAATAATTTACATGGCAAAACAGCGTTTGCATGGTCAGCTATAAATATAATTACAAAAACAAAGATGATTCATCGATTATTCAATTGAGATTTTTCTGCTCTGAATAATCTGTAAGCCATTTCAGATCTATAAAAACTTAAGTAGCACAAACAGAAAAACATGAATGAACCAATGTAAATAATAATAGATATGGAGGCTTATCAAAATGAGTAAAAGTAAAATTGTACATTCATCGTAAAATAGCATTCAGTAAACAGTATGAGTCACATATTATTTTCTAGGAATGGTCTGCAGTATATAGAACTGACTCACAAACACTACAGGATTAATCATACACTTCTAATACAAAATAAGTAACATAAAAATTTCAAAATTTAGTGCACAAAAAATGATCCTCCTTTTTTAAACCACATAATATGTAAAAAATGTGGTGTTTTTAAAAGTTTTTACCCCAGACACAAAAAGAGAGGTGTTATAAGTTTGACGTCTATGTCTATCTGTCAGTGTGTGTCTGTCTGTAGCATTGTAGCTCTCAAATGGTTGGACCAATTTATATGTTTTTTTTCATTTGAAAGCTAGTTTATTTACAGCGGTTCTTAAACTATGATTGGTTCAGCAGTGTAAGAGTATCAGCTTTTTTCCAAAAAATGTAAGACATTTTTGGTGTACAATTACTCAATTATGGCTCGGTTGCTTGACTTAATTTTGACCGAATTGTTATAGTTAAATATGGCGGCCTGACTCTTATGTCTATTGAAACAAGGGTCAGACCGCCATATTTAACTATAACGCAACTGAGAGAATGTGCTTCACGGGTGCCAGTATAGTTTTAAATGTAAAGGAAGGCAGGTGCCACTACGGTCTGTGCCGAAGATCTTTATGATCTTTATTCTATCTCCACCTACAGGGAAACTTAAAACCAACATATAAATAACTTTTAAAAAAATTGGTCAAGTGCGAGTCGGGCTCGCGCTCTGAGGGTTCAGTACTATTAAAATCAATTCTCAATACCATTAAAGTACACTAAACAGCCCTGCCCACCAAATTTAAAAACTAGCAAATAATCATGTTTGTTGTATGAGAGCCTTTAATATATTTTTTATTTTATTGTATGAACTATTTATTTTTAAAGTATATAAATATATAATTAAATATTCTGAGAACATTTGAAGCGTCTACCTTTTACTGTTAATAATATCAAGCAAAACAAGGAAAAAATCATGTTTGTTGTATGGGAGCCCCCTTAAATAACTTTGCTGCTAGGCGAACTCATGGGAATTTCTAAATTCCTTTCTTATCTCCATTATAAAAGAAACCCTCTGTGTGCAGCATTTAAGGTCCAAGTAATTGTTGTAAGCAAGCATAACAGAAGACATGAGTACAAAGCGCATACAATATTGGGATGCTGATGTATAGAACCACATTTTCAATTTGGGAATGTGGTTCTAGATAACTTCAAAATAAAATATTTATTAACAATGTCCTTATATCACTTATTTACGGATCATACAGACTACTGCTGCTGCATCATTTGGAAGGCTGTGTATTGAACTAGAAATGTTGTTATAAATATTATAGGCCAGTAAACATTAAGTTGTATTTCAGTCATGAAACTACCACTTAATATAGAGTTTTCATCTATTTTTAGATGGTATCAAGCGATTCAATGCATAATATTAGAGGTAAACCTTACTACTAAGCAGTATAGATTGCATAAATTTCAATCACAGTTGAATAAACCATGATTACAATCGGGATTCCCAGTTGTTTCATTAAATATTACATTTTGGCAAGCTATGTTGTTAGTACCTGTTTCCAGCCTAATAGCTTCTTAACGGCGGGGCTTGTGAATGAAAACAAGCTATTCAAGCTGGACATAGGCCCGCTGCTTGAGGACTCCCCATCGTCGGTGTCCATGGTGACAACTGAATGCAGGACCTCGATGAGTCACCAGGAGTTACGGGAACACGCGACCTGTTATCGCTACCACACGGAAACGGTCAATTTGCCATCGATCACCATTAATTCACTTGGTATTCCCCACAGTTCGCCAATTGTAATCACGAATCCATGCAAAATAGCGATTAGTTAGCGTGACACTTGGCGTGACATTAGCAAAGACAGAAATCATAAAAAATTACAATGTCAATCTCAGTTGTCAATGGATTCTATGGTTCACTATTCTTTTTTACAGGTATTGAGTTCTTGCGTTTTGGTTTTGTGTCCTTTGAGTTTTTATTTTTTATTTTTTTTGGTTACAAGCACTTTGTACATTTAGGAATACTTCCAAATTGACCTTCATATTTTCGCTGGGTCAGCTTTTTGTTTGTGCTCGCGAATCTTGACAATTTGTCAAAAATAATGTAATTACTGTTGTGCAATAATATTACGAGGACAATAAATTTGAAATTCGTTATTAGTTTACTTAAAACATGGGAAAAATATCAAAGTAGAGCTAATTTTGATTTTTCAGGCTAGGTATAAAAGTTTTTTTATGTTTTCCAGTAGTACAGACTAACAGCCCTATGGGCACAGACATATAACACCAAGGAACATACTACTCTCTACCGAGACTACTCTCCTACACTATCCTATGGGTTTCTACTAGAGAATGACTAGAGAGTATATGTGTTCTGTGGTTTCTACTCAGACCAAGAATAGATTTGTAACGATTTGGATTCTAGCCATTTTATTTTAGTCTGTGATATTATGTAGTAAAAAAGTCGCCAGCCGGCCACCGCTGCGTTGATTTACCCAGAAAATTCTCGAATTCGGAATTTGTCAGTAGTAATTTGTACCTCTAGCTGTTATCTCGATTATTCAGTTTCATTCACCAGTGAATTTACGTGAATTTCTCGAGTTGTTGAAAGGCTGCAATTGGATTTTAATTCAGAACAAAGCAAGTTAATCGCTGAATCATTGTGAGCTCCCAGTGCGAAGTGTTATAGATAACAAAGTGAACTTTAAAAATTTGCGTCTGTCATGGAGCAGGTAAGGTTATGCCGATTTCAGCTGTTTTCAAGTTTCAAACATGAGTAGACTCTAAAATACCCTAATTTACAGGTAAATCAATTGAAAGAGAAAGGTAATGCGGCGCTTTCGTCCGGGAATTATTTGGAGGCTATCAGAAGTTACACCGCTGCTATAGAATTGGACCCAAAAAACCACGTTTTGTATAGCAACAGATCGGCGGCTCACGCGAAGGCTGGGAGTTATGAGGCTGCTTTGGAGGACGCTAACAAAACAGTGTCGCTCAATCCAAGTTGGAGTAAGGGATACTCCAGAAAGGGTAGTGCGTTAGCGTACTTGGGTAAGCACGAAGAGGCGATTGCGGCTTACGAGAAGGGCTTGGAACTCGAGCCTGGTAATCAGCAACTGGCATCAGGGTTGGCTGAAGTTAAGAAGCAAGCGGAAGAGGCTAGGCTGAGATCGGAGGCATTGTTTGCGAAGCTGAGAACTAACCCCCAGACTAGAGAGTGGTTGAAGGACCCAGAATATGTTGAAATGATTAAGGTATGTATTTGGAAATTTTTTTATGGTTCTATTCTCAAACTCAAAGCTATAACATCCTTTAAATTTACCTAAGTTACCAGCTGAATGCGGAATGCTTATTTATTCAGGTTCACAATCAATGACAAATGTGATTTCTTATCTCTTGCCTGCATCAAAAAGAGAAATTGTGTGTGTGAAATTTCAGTTTTCTAGGCCCAATTGTTCAGGCTGGGCATTGATGAATCAGTTAGTGTCTAAATGAGTCAGAAGTTTGAAATATTTATCACTTGTGAATAAGTTTCTGTTACTTAATCAATTTAGCAGAATTTTGGATGGAGGATAAAAGCTTCTTTTAGTCCAAGGTATATCAATTAACACATACTTTTTTTGCAAAATCAACAGTTCTTGTGAGAAACAACACATAGTTCTTCATATTATTTCTCTATTATAGATTTTTGAGTAAAATAGATAATATTATTGGCGAAAAATCAACAGTGGGACTCAAAACAAAGTTCTTCATATTCCTCCATTATAATTATATTTTTGAGTAAAATAGATAATATTGACGGTAAACATAGTTATAGTGAGTGTTTACTGTCTATATTCTACATAATATTAACACTGATAGTAAAGTTTAAAGATAAGGAAACAACATGAACCTTTATAATCAATTTAGTAAAATACCCTATCTTTCTGCCAGTTTTGCTTTACAATTAAATTCTATTATTATAATATCCATGCTACAAAAATTTATTTAATTCATTACAGAATCTCAACCCATATGACTATAGAGCCCTAGATTCCAAAATGGAAGACAAACGTATGCTGACAACACTAAGTGTTATGCTCGGATTGGACTTTGGATCCCCAATGGATGTAGACCCACCAGCTCCCGAGCCCAAACCCACCCCAAAACCAAAAACTGAAGAACCACCAAAACCAAAATATGAGGAATTACCTGAAAATCGTAGATTAGCACTACAAGAGAAAGACCTAGGCAATGATTGTTATAAAAAGAAAGATTTTGATAACGCACTCAAACACTACAGCAAGGCAATACAACACGATTCTACAGACATTACGTTCTACACAAACATGGCCGCTGTGTACTTTGAGCAAAAGGAGTATGAGAAATGTATAAAGGAGTGCGAGAAGGCCATTGAGATTGGTAGAGAAAATAGAGCTGACTTTAAGTTAATCGCAAAAGCTTTCACAAGGATTGGTGAGTAAAATTTGAAAAATTCTAGGTAAAATGCCAGTGATTATGCTTTCTTTTCCTTATAATATTTATCCAAATAATAGGCGAGTTTTAAGCATTTGAAGCACTTTATTATTGTTCAGAAAATAAGAAGCAGTACATGTTTTCAAGTTCATTATTTTATTGTGTTATTCTCATATCAACATAGTATAAAATTTTGAATATTTAAATATGTTGTACATGTAATGTTTCATCATACAGGTAATGCGTATAAGAAAATGGAGCAATGGAAGCTAGCAAAGACCTACTATGAGAAGTCGATGTCAGAGCATCGCACGCCGGAGATCAAGACCCTTCTCAGTGAGGTGGAGAAGAAAATAGTTGAGGAAGAGAAGAAGGCCTACATCGACCCGGTGAAGGCAGAACAGGAGAAGGAGTTAGGGAACGAGTACTTTAAAAAGGGTAAGATTTATTAAACTTTTATAGTACTGTCCCAAATATATCAAATTTTGCATTCAGCTGGACGGAGCCAGGTGTCACTTCTATTGCATTGTAAATTTATAGCATTATTTTTTTATTTTTTGTTTGATGCGTGATTGTGGCTTTGTGAAGTTGGTACTAGAATGTTTTACTAGATTTTGTCTTACAAACTTTTACTGTCACACCACACTGTTGTTGCACTTTTGTGTCAAGAAATGGTGCTATTATAACTATTTATTTCCATCTAAATGCTTTTTTATAATGCACTAAATGCCTACAAACCAAAAAAAGTTTCACTTGAATACCTAGTGATTTCATAAAACCACATTTCCTGTTTTCTAACAGAGGTTGAGCTCTGCCAAACATTACTGAACCCACAGTCCACACTTAACAACAAGCAAAGTCATCACATTAAATTTTTATATCCAAATTCTAAGGGCGAGTGATCCTTTAGAAATAACAGTTACTACCTCCATCTTCTGGAAGCTGGTTTTCTGATTCTACATACATTATCTTATTCCAATTTAAATTGGATTCAGGGTTCGGTATTCACTTAAGCGTCATGGTACAGAAATTAACAAAATGATGTTACGTATTTTCCAGGAGACTACAGCACTGCAGTGAAGCACTACACAGAAGCGATCAAGCGCAACCCGGATGACCCCAAGCTGTACTCCAACCGCGCCGCCTGCTACACCAAGCTCGCCGCGTTCGACCTGGGCCTGCGGGACTGCGACACGTGCTGCAAGCTGGACCCCAAGTTCATCAAGGGCTGGATACGGAAGGGCAAAATCCTGCAGGTGGGAGTTTTGTACAGTATCACTAACTTATCTGTGAAGTGGTGAAGTACCGCCTGCTACACCAAGCTGGCCGCCTTCGACCTGGGCCTGCGGGACTGCGACACGTGCTGCAAGCTGGACCCCAAGTTCATCAAGGGCTGGATACGGAAGGGCAAGATCTTGCAGGTGGGAATTTAGTACAGTACCACCAACTAATCTGTGAAGTGGTGAAGCGCCGCCTGCTACACCAAGCTCGCCGCCTTCGACCTGGGCCTGCGCGACTGCGACACGTGCTGCAAGCTGGACCCCAAGTTCATCAAGGGCTGGATCCGGAAGGGCAAAATCTTGCAGGTGGGAATTTAGTACAGTACCACCAACGAATCTGTGAAGTGGTGAAGCGCCGCCTGCTACACCAAGCTCGCCGCTTTCGACCTGGGCCTGCGGGACTGCGACACGTGCTGCAAGCTGGACCCTAAGTTCATCAAGGGCTGGATACGGAAGGGCAAAATCCTGCAGGTGGGAGTTTTGTACAGTACCACTAACTTATCTGTGAAGTGGTGAAGTACCGCCTGCTACACCAAGCTCGCCGCCTTCGACCTGGGCCTGCGGGACTGCGACACGTGCTGCAAGCTGGACCCCAAGTTGATCAAGGGCTGGATACGGAAGGGCAAAATCGTGCAGGTAGGAGTTTTGTACAGTACCACTAACTTATCTATGAAGTGGTGAAGTACCGCCTGCTACACCAAGCTCGCCGCCTTCGACCTGGGCCTGCGGGACTGCGACACGTGCTGCAAGCTGGACCCCAAGTTCATCAAGGGCTGGATACGGAAGGGCAAAATCCTGCAGGTAGGAGTTTTGTACAGTACCACTAACTTATCTATGAAGTGGTGAAGTACCGCCTGCTACACCAAGCTCGCCGCCTTCGACCTGGGCCTGCGGGACTGCGACACGTGCTGCAAGCTGGACCCCAAGTTCATCAAGGGCTGGATACGGAAGGGCAAAATCCTGCAGGTAGGAGTTTTATACAGTACCACTAACTTATCTATGAAGTGGTGAAGTACCGCCTGCTACACCAAGCTCGCCGCCTTCGACCTGGGCCTGCGGGACTGCGACACGTGCTGCAAGCTGGACCCCAAGTTCATCAAGGGCTGGATACGGAAGGGCAAGATCCTGCAGGTGGGAGGGGTTTTAGACAAATGCCGCCAACTTATCTGTGGAGTGGTGAAAAGTTTGACGACCTCCCTGGCGCAGTGGCGGCGCGCTCGGATTCGAGTGGGAGGTCGCGGGTTCGATTCCCGCCACGGGCCACTTTGGGATTTTATAATTTCTAATTTGGCTCAGGTCTGGTCTGGTGGGAGGCTTCAGCCGTGGCTAGTTACCACCCTACCAGCAAAGACGCCAAGCGATTTAGCGTTCCTGTGCGATGCTGTGTAGAAACCGTTGGGGTAAATTTACTTACCCTTCCAAGTTAGTACGATAACATCTTAGACTGCATCATCACTTACCATCGGGTGAGATCGCAGTCAAGTACTAACTTGTATAGAATAAAAAAAAAAATTGAACTCGAGCTGTCTTTTTGGAACATCATTTGATTGTTAATAAATTTAGTATCGGAGCTCTGGATTATAGAGACGTTAACAACCTCCTTCAGTTTGCAGATAAATTGCACTATAACTTTTATTTTATTGTCATCCTTGTTGTAACCTTGTGTCTTCATGTGACGTCGTGTTTTCGTACGTTGTTATTGTTAGTTATCATTGCGTTTTTTGATGACTCATACTTCTGGAATTAGCCATGAACACTAGATCATAGATGTCGGGTCTTATGTTAAACACTGGTACTACAATGAACTTAAGTTGCAACAAGTGTTTAGCGGTCTTCGATAACTGACGTTAGATAGTGTAAACTTAGCATATATTGACAGAGTTTTCGATGAATTTCCTATAAATACAAGTTACATCATACGCCTGCATCACAAGCGGCCCCCAGGCATAACACCTGCCTGGAGGGAAATTTCCTTATTGCCTCCAAATTGCTACATTTCAGCCAAATTTCAGCCTCATCTAATGAATGATTTAAGCTGCAAACAAAATATATTCTTTTTAAACAGATATTTATAGTAATTTATTCCTTATCAAATACAGATTGATTGATTTTGATTTTTAAAGGTCTTTATTATGAAAAAATAATTTACAATATGTTAAGCAACAGTTAATAGACACGTATTGCTAACAACAATAATTTACTTACGTTACCCAGGCTTATACGCCTTAAAAACCTTTGTTTATAAAGGTTTTAAGCGTATTTAAAGCGTATTAAATACAGAAGTTTACAGGATTAACATTGGTCACGTTTTCAGTAGTAATTGAGCAGAGTGAAATGAACGTTTTATTTGTGGCAGGGCATGCAACAACACGCCAAGGCGCAGATGGCGTACCAGAAGGCTCTAGAGCTGGACCCCAACAACGCAGAGGCTTTGGAGGGCTACCGCGCTTGCTCAACACAACTCAACTCCAACCCAGAGGAGGTAATTTAAATATGAATTAACGGTGTAGAAGCCGTATTTAAACGATTTTGAATGAAGTTTTATGCAAAAACTATAAAGACAATTACTTTCAAATTTACACGTCATGTATTTTGGGTCTTTAATCTAAAATCGCTTAGAAGCAGAAACACGATTGGATAAAATTTTCTCGATAGAAAGTTCTCCCAAAAGTTGCTCCAAAATCTCAGTTTTTTGAGTTTTTATCGGACACTACATTGTATGTAATTGTAATATTTGTTTTAAAGTGTCGGTAATAATAATATCCAAAAACGCTAAGAAACAGATTTTTGATAACTGCCTTAGTTTTTGTGTAATTAGGTAAAAGGTCGTTTTTCTGTTATATTCTTCCGCGACGCTGCATGTCGCACCTACCAACGTATCCGTGAGAGGGAGAAAGACAAAAATAAATTCAATAAATCCCCTTAATAGAATCTATTTTTTTCACCTATGGCAAGATGATGGCCTCAAAACATCTAGACCTTTTGTCTTCTTTTCTGCTCCTCCACTTAACTTTCCAATTTTCTTGACAACCTTCTCTATCCTCATCCCACCTTGCACAGTGGAATTATGTGTCTCACGTCATCCCAAGATGCATGAGGCACGATGACGCGCCCCACTCTGCCAAACTTCATACGAATCGAATGAAAATTAAGCGATTTTGACAGAGTGGCGATCTTCGTGGATTGCAATATACACTGCTGCAGTGCATGCATACCGAGTCCTGCCTTTTCCAATTTCCCACCAAGTAGTCCATAAAAACTCCGGGAATCGAACCTGCGACCCACTTGGATCCAAGCGAGTGCCATTGCGCCAGAGAGGTCGTCAAATTTCTCGGTTCAATTAATTTTGGACTCTGAGTCATTATCAATACCACTACAAATCTAACAGGCAAAATAAGAGAGAGTATTGCCTTGTCAGTAAAAATCACTTTGGCTGCGGCGCTTATATTAGCGTATTTATCCTAATTTGCGGCTCGTTTTACGTCTACGTACTTGCGACACGCTAAGCGTGAGGTAACAGCATAAGTAAAGGCTCCCCCACACAGGCGCGTTATTATCGGTCGATAATATCGCAAGCATTACTGCGATATCTGTTTTCAGTACATTTTGTATTAAGATGGTCATGTAGTTACTGCTGCGATAATAACGCCGCAATCGAAGTAGGACGCTGCGTCCGTCGTGCGATATTCCGATATGAGTTCTAGAATTGTTTTGTATCAGGCCGCAAACAACCGTACACACCTGTAGTACTTGTAGGACGTTTGGTTTTATCGACAGTTTGAGATTGGTTACGTGACTGTATGAGTGTCCTAAAATTTTTTTAGGAATATGGATATCATATCATCAGATTAAGAATGCAGTGTTTTGTTCTAAGATTGTCGACCCTGCATGTGCTGCGTTGACTTTTTTTGCATACCTGAGAGAGATGAAACGCAGCTGTGTGCAAGGAATCGGGACGCATTATAGCAATAACGCATGCGATATTATCGACCGATAATAACGCGCCTGTGTGGGTGAGAGCCTTAAAGAGATAGGAAATTTGAAAACACAAACATCTATGTTTCAGCAGGTTATGTGTTAATGTCCAGTACTGCTGACGAAAGAACATAATATTCTAGGTCCGCAAACGCGCAATGGGCGATCCAGAAGTGCAGGCCATCCTCCGGGACCCGGCCATGCGCTGCATCCTGGAGCAGATGCAGCAGGACCCGCAGGCGCTGCAGGATCATCTCAAGAACCCCGAGATCGCTGCCAAGATACAGAAGCTCCTCGAGTCTGGCCTCATAGCCATCCACTAACACCGCCTCGATTTCGGGACCCGGCCAAGTATCTAGGGTTTAGTTTGAAGTGCACTGTTTGGTTCTCGTGGTTAGGGAAAGCAATTTTGCTGCATAATTGGGTAACACACCTATCAGAATATTGTTTTTTTTTTATTTATTCTTGAAATAATTTTTAAATGAAATGGTAAAAAAGCTAATGAAAAAGTTGTAAGTATTTTAAATTTCTAGACAGAGATAGCTATAGTGGAATTTGACGTCACGCGACAATAACGCCATATTCTCGTTTTGCGGGAAAGGGATAGAAGACCTGATTGAAATTGATAATAATTATTGATGAATATTGGATTTTTTTTTCCAGTATACGTCATAACTCATAATGTTATGACGTATACTGAGTTCATCCTAGTTTATAATTAAGTGATAGTTTTTTCTCAAAGCCAAAAGTAGTGTTATGCTCAATTTTCAAGTTTCAAGATGTTACTTATATTGTAGGGGTGTAACAATAAAAGTGAACTTTTTATTATCACTCTAAAAAGGTTTCGTACACCCACTTATCTGTTTTGCGAGTGCCCAGTGTTTGTTGCTACCACAGATAAAAGGTATCGGTAGGCAAATTGCATGCATTGAGGGTAGAAATGCAAACAAAATAATGCCAAATAAACTAAACCCTTGGTATGTGCCTTTAGGAAATATCCAATTGGGATTGATTTTGGTAGATTTTTATTGTTTTTGTAATAATAAAAAACCATGTGATGTTATGATTTTTTTTATTATCAAGATGTATTAATGTATTTTCAACCGTTAATACTTAGTTACCGTTATTGTCACCGTAATTTTACTACAAAGATGAAATCTTAAGACCATGTCGAAAAAATAAAATATGAAGTATTTTGCGTAATTAATTTTATGGTATCCCAGTTGGGTAAAGTTTTCTCATTTATTATTAGAATGTATTTAAATGATAAATATACCTAATATGCGCCTACTATACACCAATTTTATCGGTTTGATTTATTTTAAGCAATTTTGAAGTTATTATATAGTCTTTACAATTTACGGGAACTTTGTAACTTGTCAAATCGGCTCGAGAATAAAAATCCGCTTGCCAGATTTGACTTTTCAACATACAAAACATCCCATGTATCAGACATAAGACCTCGTTTATTCATCGAATAAACTGTTAAAATGAAAAATAAGCTGATTAGTTTAGTACTTCCGTGAATTGTAAAACTTACAAAAAATTAGATATACTTGAAACCAATATATACATTGCTTGATGTGTAATAGATAGGCAATAGTTGCAGTTTGGTAGTAATATTGGTATTTTTATAATAATAATTACAGTTTGAAGTAAATTTCAATATTGTTTTAAAAGGCAATAATTTTATGCTATAAGGCTTAGGGTTTATTGTCCACACAGTTTTAAAAAAAAAACAGCTTTTCTCGCGCTAGAATTGCGTAAAGTGTAAACCATTCCAAAGTATTGCTTCAACGTTTTAATAATATGTAAGTAAGTGTCCCATCATTTTGTTTCTTTGTAGTAGATTATATTTATGGAACTCTAAAAAGGCTGCGCCTTTGCAATCCATTTTAAAGTAGAGTAACACTGTCAATATATTTGCTTCTCGCACGCACTATTCAAATATGTATAGTACGACCAAACCAAAGAGACCTAAAATAGGCCCGCCATTTGTGGTCATCTTTCGTGAATCGTACTATAGTGTGAGAGAGAAGCAAATTCAGTGACAGTCCTATTCTACTTTTATTCTTGCACATTCGAAACCAGTCCTGATACAGCTGAGTATCAAAAATGTGCAAAGGCTCTATGTCGTTAAATAATAAAATTAATTATAATTTTACACCTGTTTCTTTTAGGATTTATTCAATGTTTGTTTGAAATGATAACTATTAAGCGAGTATACAGCCTGCCTGTGCGATTTTTGTAATTTATTCAATAAACAAATAATGTAGGCACCTTGGTTTTTTATTTATCCTCATTAATTTTTTCACATAATGATTTATTTAGCTAAGTACCTAATTTCGGTGATCATGTAACAGGGTTTTTTTGCCATTCTCCTAATTAATATGTTATACAGGTTTATGTATTTTAAAGAAAATACTTAATCTCTGTTTTTTTGTTTTACTGAAAATTAGTGAAGTTTGAGTTTTGAAAAACATGCGGGCGCGAAAATTAGGAATTAATTATTCAGCTTTGTTAAGATCACAGAACACATATACTCTTGGTTAAGATAGTGAAGAATAAGAAACAAGAAAATATGTCAATGGAAGCTTCCGGAATTATTGGTCTGAGCTTCCGGAACCAAATAATGGCGTATGGGCGGAGCCTAAAATGAGCCTAAATGACTTTTAGGGGGCCTATCGATATTGATGTTTATACTCGACAAAATTATTAAAAACATTTAAATATTACATAAACAAATGGTTATCTAATAATATGTACACTGATATAAATGTTACCAGGAATCTGTATAATCCGATTTACCTTATCAAAGCATTCCGGTCAATTTTTTTTTGTTTAACCTTTCTCGTGGCGCGAGCAAAATTTGTGTAGATTCTGTAGCAAAGTGGCATTATTTTAGTTTTTAGAGTGAAAAGATCTGATCCTGATCTGAATCTCTTGCAAAAACACGAGGAGTGTAGCATCCGCGAAAATATACTTCAGTGTAGTTAGTCTAATATTTGCGAAAAATTAAATAAAATTTGAATTTCGCGGGTTAGTAGAGCCGAATCGCCTGCCTGTCACAAACAGACGCGGCCTGCGGTGGTGGCTGCTGCGGTAGCGGCTTGTTGTGTAGTATCGAAGTCTATAGAACTATTTAAAATCTACGCGGCCTGGGACGTTATGAAGGCGCGGCCGCGGCGGTGGCCGCCACCGCAGGCCGCGTCTGTTTGTGACAGGCTTTTGTCGGCGCACTTTGAATGGCTCCCAGTCGTCCTTACGATTAGGAAAATCGGAAAATATTGTTTTATTCTTAGTTACCGACTGGCGGTAGCGTAGATGCTTCTGTGTTATCTACTTCCGTTGTCATCAAACATTAGCACCTGCCATTGCTGTCCGACATAAAATGACATATGTCTGAGTCAATGTCATATTACCAATGAATTTGTATTTTGTCAAATTGTCAATGAGTTTTCGTTAATATTTTGTTCGGGGAGGTCGGTGTTTTGTTTATAGTATTTTTTAATTAAAATTATATTGATATTCGTAAGTGCCGACTGGTCCCGGAAAGTGTATAAACTATGAATAGTATTGAGAAGACAAAGGATTAATATACTTTCGATTATGTTTGGATAAACATAATTTGAAAATTGTTAAATATTTCTAAAAGTACAAAAGGATTTTTTATCGGTAAGTAATTTTAACTCTTATCTTCTACCCTAAGAAACTCTTTGTTTATTTTTATCAGCGTTCAGTTTATATCGACCAAGTCAAAAAATAAAAGATGTACTCAGGTATTTATGAATTTCAAAACTTTCCCTATTTTTATTTGGTTTACTTCAAGTTTTAGGTTTTTCTATTAGGTATAAAAATTATTTAAACATATTTTAGTAATGAAATTGGTCTTCCAAGTAATATCCTAATTCTTCTTGTAATATTTCAAATCTGAAAGTTTTAAGATTTGGGATGTTTACTTATTATCATTTTACTTATTATTTCCACCTTCACCCCACATATTATAAACTGATTTGGAATGGAGATACTCTGGATTCAACACACAAGCTTCGAAGAATCATCCAGATTGCATGTGATTTGTAAAAAGCTTGAATTCACATGGGTGAAGCTGAAACCATAACTTATTTATCATGAAATGTGGGTTGAAATGTGGACTAATTAGTTTTTGATGTTCTGGAGATCCATATCCGTATTCACTGATGTCTGCAGGAAAAATAAGATACATATGTGTATAAACTGCAGAAAATAATATTTTGGGAACCAATATGACGTGAATGGGAATTTGCGAGCAAATTTTTACTAAAAACATGTAGATGAATGCTCACAAAACTCATTGCCATATCCTACAATGCCTACAATGTATAATTAGCCAACTGTCAGCGAAATACTAAATAAAAATTCTCTTACTAATCCTCTTACCAAAGGTTGCCTGGAAGAGATTGCTCTAGCAATAAGGCCGCCTTTGCGCTCACTGTATTCCATTGTATTTTGTTTCTCTTTCTGTGTTTTTCTGTATTGTGTGCGAATAAATAAAAATTTTATGCTTTTAATTATACTAAAAATTTTGACTAAGTAATATATTTTGCAGGCTAGTTTGCCCTAAACCCCCTTAAGGCCACAGCTGCTGTTCCCTCATTGCACAAACTCTCAGAAAAAAAGAAGACTTTAATCATAGATTTATAAATAATTGCCTAGTTGAACCAGGACTTGAACACCCTATATGAAAATAAAAACTTTGGGTATAGCCTTTTCATACTGATCTATCTACAATATTTAAAGCACTTATTAGCATTCCTGGATATGGGGCGCCCTGCTACTAAACTATAGCTATTAGCGAATGTTATGTAAAATGCAATTTAGTGGTATTACGCGCGCCTTCACCGCGCCGAATGCGCCAACGCATTGCACAGTGCACTTATATCATCCATCATTAAGTTATTTCTTTTTTTAAATAGTTACGTAGTTACCTGCCTATACCAAAAGTTAAGCACATTCGAGCACGTTAAGCCCTAAGTTCTGTGCCTGATAGTGTGAGTTCTTGACCTCCAGTCTTAAATATGGCAACAATAAAAATTTATGCTCTGTCTATTCGTTTATTTTCTTTTTGGCACATGAGACAGATATAGCACTAGCGAGGGACCAGAGAGAGACAAAGTATAGAGACAAACCCATCTTAAACCTCGTGTTTTTTTAGAACCAGATAGCTCACTTTATCAACAAAACAGGAACTAAGTTCATGTTTTGCCAGCGTCTTGTTCTCCGTGAATTTAGGTTTTATCGAGTTTCAGAGGAAATTGATCACTTCTTGTAAAGTCCAATAATCCTTTAACCGCACTTAAATGTTACGCTAAATTGATCACCTGACTTATCGAAGACAATTTTGAACCAGTACTTAATGATTTGAAAAAAAATTAAAAACATGCTTTTATACCTGACTTATCGAAGACAATTTTGAACGAGTACTTAATGATTTGAAAAAAAATTAAAAACATGCTTTTATACCTTTTATTCGTATTCTTCTCAGCACCAGGCCCTGGTTACCATCTAGCACTAAAGTTCTCGAGTTTACATCGAGTCGAAACCCGATGGGGTTGTGTTGTTTAACTACCGAGTTCTTATGCCCACCTTCTGGTTCCATCATCAGATTAGCTCCATGTCATGATCATTTTGCATTGTTGTCTGATTTCTATATTCATGCAAAATTTCGGCTCAATCGGTAACCCGAAGGGCTAGGTTGCGCGCGTAGGGATATGTTTCTCTACTCTTGTCTCTTCTCTTTTCTCTTTTCGATCCATATTGATAGACAGAGAAAAGAGAACGGCAAAACTAGAGACATATCTCTACATGCGCAGGCTGAATAGGCTGGAAGTAAATCTTTAACTTGCATGATTTGATTACAGACAAACATTGGGACAGGTGAAACTAAAAAAAACCTTGTAATATAATAAAAAGGTCGCAAGTAGCGGTTGTCGAATCGCCATGTGTGGTGGCGCGCTCTAGGAGAGGTCGAGATATATCGATATAACCGCTATAAACTTGATCCTCCTGATGGTCTGCAGGACGCGGGGTGGGAGCCGCTCAACCAATCAGCAAGTCTATCGCTGTCCGCCGGCAGCGCTGACGTATCGTTATAGCCTATCGCATCACCCTCCTTCCGCAGACTATCAGGAGGGTCAAGTTTATAGCGGTTTACCTATAGCGGTGGACTCCGGTGGGCTGATAAAGCTTACACTTGTCTGGAATTTTAGTTATTTTAATGACTCAAACATACCTAAACCAGATATTTAAATCACAGAATTATTGTATAATTTTAATGAGCTACTAATTAACAGGCATAACAGTTTATCTGTAAAAGATTAAAATTTATCTTTTATCTTTGGGTAAAAATACCTAGTTATCATAATGAAATTATTATAAAAAGGAGAGACGTGTTCATTTTTAGGGTTCCGTAGTAAACAAGGAACCATTATAGTTTCGCCATGTCTGTTCGTCCATCCGTCTATTACTAGAAATCTGTAATTTGACATGAGTTTTTAAATAATAGTCGAGTCAACAAAATGGGGAAATAAAATCGTGAAAAATATTCTTTTTATAAGGTTACCTCCTTCGCACGTATTGAGGAGATTTTTCTTTTCTATTTTATCCTATAGTGAGGGGTGTCGTTGAAAATAGGCCTTTTAAAAATATTGTTTAAAATGGTAATATTTATTAGAGTCAAGCGTGGGGGACACTTGACTCTGCCGGGTAAATGGTTGTTTTAGATAAAATACGTGAAAAAAATTATAGGAAAACTATCACTATCACAGCTAAGAAGGGATCACAAAGACGGAAAAACGCATTTCATGACAAATGTCGGTTACTAGTAGGTATAGCCCTCATCTTAACACAAAATTTCATCAAAATCGTTACAGCCGTTTCCGAGACCCGCGAATCATGTTTATATGTTCAAGAATTGCTTGTTTGATGTAATAAAAGATATCGTAGATCCGCAATAATAACTGTTACTTGCAACTACGGAACCCCACACTCGTGGCATGACACGCACTTGACCGATTCTTTTAAATATTCTATTGATAAAAAGTTGATGGATTGTTGTAATTAACTTCAGTAGGCAATGTATGAAAGTCTAGTGCACCAGTGCGCCTATAGGGCAGCAGGGCTTGCACAAGATACAATAATGCTAAGAATTCGACAGAGTTAAACGTTTTTGTTACTTCAGGCTAATAGATTGTATGGCGCATCCGAATCGCGATTCGAATCGTTTATCCAACACCTTGTTCTAACCCCACTGGTCTCCTGAACTGTCGTCCTTCGAATTACGAGAGTGAGTGGATAGTTTAACAGTTTACCGCTATATCTATCTATCTAAAAATAATCTAAAAAATTCTGAAGAGATTAACCACCGTAACCGGATCCCAGTAAGTCCATTATCTACAGGGCAACACAGTTTTCGACCACGTCTGACATGTACCTACTACAGAAACTCTTTTTTTCCTCTGCCAGTTAGTACTCGACTGCGATCTCACCCTTGTTATAGACAAACCTAATAAGAATTAACAATTCCATCCCACTAAGATAACATCTTTGATATCTTTTGACCTGACACGATTTCCATCATGTATCTTTGGACCCTAGCCAAGGTTCTCTATCAGAGACCAAATAAAGCGGAGGAAATTGAACTGGATACGCCACGACCCACGTATTACGCAGTACATCAGGTGTCCCACAAGAGTCATTCGAATGGCAGCCAAGACAGGGCAAACGAAAGCGTGGCAGGCCAAAAGCCATATGAAAGTGATTCCTCGATGCTGAATGATGGCTGATTCCTGGAACTCACTCAAGTCTGCAGCGCGGGACAGATTGAGCTGGAAAAATCATCTTTGGTATCTTTTGGCCTGACACGATTTCCAACATGGATCTTTGGACCCTAGCCAGGGAAGACTCTATCCTGGACCAAAATAAAGCGGAAGAAACAGAACTGAATACGCCACGGCCCACGCTTTACGCAGTACATCAGGTGTCCCACAAGAGTCATTCGAATGACAGCCAAGACAGGCCAAACGAAAGCGTGGCAGGCCAAAAATCATATTTTGAAAGATGGTCCTCGATACCGAATTGAAGGCCTCACTTAAGCTCCTCGAGCTCACTCAAGTCCGCAGCACGGGACAGATCGGGTTGGAAAAATAATAGATTTTTCCTCTGCTCTGTGGAAAAATCTGACTCCGCCTTTTGCATCACCAGATGCAAAAGGCGGAGTTTGGCGGAGGCACCAGAAAATGTGCGGGAAAGGAAATACCTGGAGATGTTGTAGAAGTTTATGGCCTTGATGTCGCTGGTTTAGTCGTTCCCGCCACACTTGCTTTTTTGATGATTTTTAAGATTATCTTGAAGTTGAGTTTTGAGTTAATTATGCGCGCGGTAACACGTATAATTTATTGATGAGTAGATGATTGCACTCGCGCCGCGGTGGTTTTATCGGCACATTCTTCGGGAAATGTTTTGTATACAACACGCGGACATCCCTTGTTTTTCCGTTCCGTTACAGCTCCTCTGTGTTTCCAGGTGACAAAGACATCGCAATGGTGTCTACTCAGATGAAGAGCGGCCTGCTCATGGGCTTCGGTGCCTTCATGGTGGTCTCTGGAGCGATCATGGTGATCTTCTGGCCAACGATGTTCTTCGCGCAGCTAAGAAGAGTAAGTTCCATGTGCTACCTACTCTACAATCTATATACCACTCCATAATGTCAAAGTAAATGGCGGATATCGAACCTTCATCCAAAGGCGCAGACACCCTTTATAATAGGTGTACCTACATTGCGCTAAAGAACTTTTTTAATTTGGATGCGATACGTGGAATAGAATGAAACGAAATTAAAAATATGTTTACCTACTGGGGCAATAAATTGGGGATTTTCCCCCCATTTTATCATACGAATAATCGCCCCGATCTAATCTATCTGTAAAAATTACAAAAACACGGAGCTTACCAACCTGCACTGGCCACTTGGCAATAGTCGGCCACTTAAACCCTTAACCCCTTGTGGCTAAACCACTGTTATTTTAAGAAAGGATTTTGGTCCAATATGTACTGAAATGTCGTGTGTTCAAAGGACGGAACGAATAATAAGTTATTATTTGTTTTGTGGTTCAAAGGGACAGTTCTTTATCTGGCGCGTATTTCCAGATGATGGTCCTGACCCCCACGTCGACGTCGTTCGGCATCTGGCGCGAGATCCCGATCCCCATGTACCTGGAGTGCTTCATGTTCAACATCACCAACCTGGACGACATCCTGGCGGGGAAGAACGTCTCTCTGCAGGTCGTGCAGCTGGGTCCATACGTGTACAGGGAGTTCCATACAAAGGTTAGTTCAGCTTCTCAACGGCGAAATACGTTAGTGGTGCTGGCATGGGTAGGGGACTATTTTCTCTTCTGTGGCTCGTGGCTTCGTTCACATTGGCTGGCTGAGGCTGGAAGTGACCCTGATTGGCTAGCAGGCGATGGACGAGGGCGCCGCGACGGGAATCGCAACAGGACGATCCGAAGGAGGAACGACGAATCCGAGGAGCGAAGGCGGCCGCCATTTAGGCTATAAAAAAAGTAATATCTGGATGACCGAGCTTTGCTCGGTAGTATTACAGCTACTCACCAATAGATGGCAGCAGGAGTTTACTGTAATAGTTTTACTTTATCGCCAATTTTTTTTTTTGGTAAATATACGACATTTTCTAAAAATGAATCCTAGCTAGATCAATTTATCGCCCCCAGAACCTCTTGTATACTAAATTTCATAAAAATCGTTTGAGCCGTTTCCGAGATTCAAATTATATAGAAATACTAGCGACCCGCCCCGGCTTCGCACGGGTGCAATGCTGATACTAAATTAAATACACTACAGAAAAACTATGAACGTTGTATATAAAAACATAGCGGCCCGCTCTGACTTTGCACGGGCATAAAATATATATGCCTATGTCACTCAATGAAAACATGATTAAAATCGATCCAGTATTTTTGATTCATTCATTACTGCCCTTGGCCTGCACGCATTAAATTTGGAGTAAAACAATTCCTCTTTCCCTATACTTACTATGAAGATTTCCTGCTATCTTTGGAATATCTAAATTCATACAATTTTTATTACATTACACATTTTTACTTATTTACTTTTTACATTTTTACCTAGGTATTTATTTTATTTTTACATCAATTAATATATTACAGGATGTCTTTATACACAACGTTCACAGCTTTCTTGTCATTAGACAATACAAACATGTTTTCTCTTGAGGTTACTCTTGAAAGAGCGACATACAGTTGGCCATGTGAAAAACAGTCAACGCTCAAATCTAAGCCTGCAACGTTGAAGGTTTGACCTTGCGATTTATTAATGGTCATTGCAAAAGATGTCTTTACCGGAAACTGTAAACGTTTAAATTGGAAGGGTAAATCCGATGGTATCAGAGGGATTCGGGGAATCAATACATCTTCTCTGGTACCACATCCTGTGAGTATTGTGCACTCTATTATCTATTAGGGGGGGAGGGGGGTAACCCTCCCCCTAAGCCATATTTGTAGGAACGTAATAGTTGCCGAGAAATAAATTTTTTAAATTTAAAAATTTCGAAGTTATTTTTACTATGAAAGGGCGACGTATTGTTACGGAGGGGGGTGGGAGGGGGGGGGGGGGGAGGGGGGGAGGTCGGTAACCCTCCCCCCAAGTCATATTTGTTGAAATGTAATAGTTGCTGAGAAATAAATTTTTTAAATTTAAAAATTTCGAAGTTATTTTTACTATGAAAGGGCTGGTCGACGGAGCCCCGCTTCGCGGGGCTCCTAATTTCTGGGTGGTCATAAAAGAAAATAACCACTCAGAAGGATGGCGGGGCCTTGCAGGCCCCGCCATCCTCTTCGTCACCTAAATTATCCGAGTCGGGGCGCCCTATAGTCCCGAGCTCGCTTCGCTCGCTCTTGGACCCTAAATAGTTGCTGAGAAATACATTTTTTAAATTTAAAAATTTCGAAGTTATTTTTACTACAAAAGGGCTGGTCGACGGAGCCCCGCTTCGCGGGGCTCCTAATTTCTGGGTGGTCATAAAAGAAAATAACCACTCAGAAGGATGGCGGGGCCTTGCAGGCCCCGCCATCCTCTTCGTCACCTAAATTATCCGAGTCGGGGCGCCCTATAGTCCCGAGCTCGCTTCGCTCGCTCTTGGACCCTAAATAGTTGCTGAGAAATACATTTTTTAAATTTAAAAATTTCGAAGTTATTTTTACTATGAAAGGGCTGGTCGACGGAGCCCCGCTTCGCGGGGCTCCTAATTTCTGGGTGGTCATAAAAGAAAATAACCACTCAGAGGATCATCATCCTCTCCGTCACCTAAATTATCCGAGTCGGGGCGCCCTATAGTCCCGAGCTCGCTGCGCTCGCTCTTGGACCCTAACTCGTTTAACAGTAGCAATATACGTTTTGGAAAGAAAAATAACGACCATAGACAACCACAGCAGAGAGACCACTTTTTTTTTTAATGTCAAACGTTTCGTTTTCGTTTCAATATTTCAAGTGAAATATATTTTACTAAATTATAATTATTTACTTTAACATAACTCAAATATTAATACATAATAATAAAGTATACTTTTGTGGGAAAACTAACCAAATGCTAATTAAATGTATTTATTTTTAACTATTAATGTTTTTCTATCATTTGTATTTCATAGTATAAACAAATCGTAACGTAAGACGAAACATTTTGAGGAAACAAATATGTCAAATTGCGTAATGACATATGAAACGTCATTTTTCTAGTTGTCAGATGCCATAGACTACTGTCAGATGCTATGGTCAGATGCGTAACTTGAATTTTACTCCGATGTTGTGAATATTCAGTAATAATTTTTTCTTAAAATTTTCGTCTAATTTAAGTGATAATACGAAAGTTAGAAGCAGTATAAAAGGTTACGTGATAAAACTTTGGTAAAAATGTGAATAGATTGTCCGGAAAACAACGGTACGTGAGCTATACCTGAGCCTTAGTTTTAAGCTCTAATTTATTGACATGTGGCCAAAGGTTTGATCTTTTTAGGGAAGCATTTATTTCGTCAGCACGTGTTCCTCGAGTCACAACTGGTAGGATTTGTCGAAAATCTCCTGAAAACACGCACTGCCCCGTCCGACCGGTACCGCCCGCCGCAAACGCAAATTTTAAATTTGTAATATCTCCGAAAATATTTGTTTAATTTACATGCTGTAAGGAAACATATTGATCTATATTAATTGCACACTGTATTTAAGGTACTTAATTCGATAAGGATTAATGCCGTATTGCTTAAAATAGCTTCGTAAATAAGCCATTTTTTCACGTAAAAAGTAAACAATAAAAATGGTTAATGTGGGTTATCCCTAAAATATAAACATATACCATCGCGGACTTTTTGTAGACCTTTTTATGGTGTACAATACTGTAGTACATTAATTTGATCTAACTCGTAGGGTTTAGGCAGCGTTTTTGCTAAATTGCTAAATAAGCCCAAAAAAATAGGTTAATTTACGACATCACGTTAGAAACCTCTAAAATTAGCAATGTTGCCTTAGTATATGATGCATGTATTATACATATAAACCTTCCTCTTGAATCACTCTATCTATTGGAAAAAAACCGCATCAAAATCCGTTGCGTAGTTTTAAAGATTTAAGCGCACATAGGGATATAGGGACAGAAAAGGCGACTTTGTTTTATACTATGTAGTGATATATACAAGAATTGCTCGTGTAAATTAAGTTTACCGCGTACTATACTTTTTTTATACTTCTTTGGTACGATAAATCTTTGTCATGTCGTTACAAACATAATATGTACTTAATTGCATTATTAAATTGTTTAAGCAAGTACAGTACAGATACCGTCAGTATGAAATATATGTATTTTGTAATGAACTCGCCTGCACAAATAGATAAAACATGTATGCCGCCGCGTCCGTCAATGATAAAAAAGAGAAAATTATGTTTATTTATAGTTATTGTACAGAGGACATTCACATTATTGTAAAACAGTAATACGTACAACGAAATATTTAATTTCACTCCTTATACATAATTAATTGTTTTCTTAGGAAATACTTGGTTTTGTCAGTCCACTTCAATTTCAGATTCTACAAATCCTGGATTTTCCTGGGACAAAAAGGATTCCCGTTTCCGCCCCCTGTTCCAAATTGTATACCTACCATACCATACAGTAATAAGTTATTACTATGAATGTGAAATGAGTTTGTATGTTTGCATGTGTGTTACCCAATCACTATTACCTGTAATATGAAACAGACAGATTATGTACAGCACGAATTAACCAGCAAATTTTTGTGATAAATTAGTTCCTTAAAAAGTAGGTATAAAATTTGGAACAGGGGGCGGGAACGGGAATCCTTTTTGTCCCAGGAAAATCCAGGATTAATAACATGGACGACTTTATAATAAGTTTTGCAATATTATCACCAACCTTTATATTTACCCATCACTCTACTGTAATACAGTATGTCTATTTAATATGAATAATTACATGAGATTAATTCTGTGTGTGACTGTTTGTGTGAAAACTCAATAAGTGCACTCCTCATTTCCTTGCTCACATAATCTTTTGGTTTGATTACATAATCGTGGGCCTCTCAGTTGTTAGTAATTTCTGTCATATCTCTTAATTCCCGTAGATTAATACATCAAGTATTAATTAAGTAATCAGAACAGGTGTCTACATTCTGATAGATTACACTGTAGCTAAGCGAAATTAAACCCCAAAAACAATTAAGTATATTCACAACGATAAAGAAAATGATAAAAATGAGTTTAAATATAGTACTAATTATTTATTGCGAATTAAAGTGTCATGCGCGAATCTTACTTGCTTTGCATCTGTAGCATAAGCTACTAAGAATGTTTTGTCCGTGTGGTGGCCATTCCAGCACCTTAGGCCCCCAACGTCCATCGGTCCTGTGCTAAGGTCCTGCGTGATACTATGTGCCCCACCCAGCTCATTCTCTCCATCGCCACAGAACAGTAAATAGTACCAGAAGGTCCACTCTGCACGATAATTTAAAGAAATAGCGACTCTAGCGCTGACACAAAAAGTGCAATTCGGTTCGCAATAGCGCCTGGCCCCGCCCTCAAAATCGACACGCAACAAACGCAATGTTGTGGTCTCTTTAGGGCTGCCGTAGTCAGACGGCGCGTAAAGTAGACCGTACAGAACTAGCGCGTGCAAACTCGGCCCGCGAGCGGCAACCATCTGAAATATTGAGGTCCGGACCCGTACTTGTAGCCGGGACGGCCACGTGATTAGTGAGACTAGCCTGCCATTGCAGAGATTTTCAGGGGAATCTCAGCTAAGCGGGAAACCGCGGTCAAAACCATGACCAATCTGTATAATATTCTCGCTGCATATCGTAATATATGGGTATTCAACAAAGAAACATGAAATGAAACAATGCCACTTCAGCCTCTGAACACGTTGAGCTATGTCGGTGACATTGGTTCGTTTACGGATCTCCTCATTTCTGATTAGTCGCGTAGAGATACTCCAAGCATAGCTCTCTCCATCGCCTCTTGATTGTCTCTGGAGCCTTCTTATGAGGCCCATAGTCCATTACCGTCTCTAATTCCAAGATAGTGGTTCTTAATTAATTTTCTATCTTCTATTTCATAGGATATTATAAAAAACCTGTCAAGTGCGAGTCGGACTCGCGCACTGAGGGTTCCGTACTACAACCGGAGGAATAAAACCATAAAAACCACTTTTCTTATCGAACCGCAAAACTAACTTTGTTTTTAGAGGTTTTATTGTAAATATCAAAAAACTACTTATTAGATCTCGTTCAAACCAATTTTCGGTGGAAGTTTGCATGGTAATGTACATCATGTATTTTTTTTAGTTTTATCATACTCTTATTTTAGAAGTTACAGGGGGGGGGACACACATTTTACCACTTTGGAAGTGTCTCTCGCGCAAGCTATTCATTTTAGAAAAAAATGATATTAGAAACCTTAGTATCATTTTTGAAGACCTATCCATAGATACCCCACACATATGGGTTTGATGAAAAAAAAATTTTTGAGTTTCAGTTCTAAGTATGGGGCACCCCCAAAATTTATTACTTTTTTTTAATTTTGTGTGAAAACCTTAATGCGGTTCACAGAATACATCTACTTACCAAGTTTCAACAGTATAGCTCTTATAGTTTCGGAAAAAAGTGGCTGTGACATACGGACGGACAGACGGACAGACGGACAGACGGACATACGGACAGACAGACATGACGAATCTATAAGGGTTCCGTTTTTTGCCATTCGGCTACGGAACCCTAAAAACCACCGAAAGTCATCACTCACGGATTTCTAATTAATTACGTCACTCCCACATTACATGCTAAAACAAGTGATAAATTCAAAGTTAATAAAGTTTAATCGAATTCAGCACACACTTCATTTAGTTATTTTGAAAATCCAATAGTTACTCCTATTTTTGTTTCTGTATTCAAAACGCTTGCTCTAAAACGGAATATTCCGTTTCCAAAATTTATTAGAGCACCCGCTTAGAATTCCTCTTCCTAATAGAGGTTTGTGGAAGTGGGTGTAAACTGTAACACTAAATATATTTTGTCCACAGGAGAACATAACCTGGCATGACAACAGTACCGTGTCGTTCTACAACGAGCGCTCGTGGGTTTTCCAGCCTGACATGTCCAACGGCAGCCTGTCGGATCAGGTCACCAGCATCAACCCCATCGTCGCGGTAAGATAGCCCTTTGATTGGTTTATTACCTTTTTAGGTATTACAAAGAATGCTATATAAGGTCTATGGTTCCTAAGTGTAACAAATCGAAGCCTCATAGTCATTCGAATCGATAACTTTCGATTTTTGAATTTTGTAGAAGTTGATCTCTGATCGACTTCGAGGACTGAATTTTTTCTGCCATTAATGTCGTTTGTTTTGTGGCTTGCAAATCAGAAGTCTGCCAAATATGCTATTTCCTGATGTCCAGAATTGTTAGGAAAGAAGCGAGGTTTTATGCAAAGTAAAAGAAAATTTTAAGGCACTTAAAATTTACGGAAAGATAGATACTCGAACTGTTGTATACTGTGAAAGGATGCAATATAAACAAATAATAAAAAGAAAACTGGAGCACTTTTATGGTTTTGGCAGCGTACGGACTACGGAACGCTCAGCTATGAGGTGTGTCAACCGATTACCTCATACAAAATTTGACTAACTCTTCCCCAGACGGTGGCCTACACCATGCGCCATCAGCCGCGCGTCGTCAGACTGACGGTGGATGTGTTCTTCCGGATGTTCCACGAGAACATGTTCCTCACGGCGAACGTGTCGTCCTGGCTGTTCGACGGCATCGACGACCCCGTCCTGAACATCGTGGAACACTTCCCGGACCTGCCCATCAACATACCGTTCGACAAGTTCGGATGGTTTTACAAAGTAAGTTCAGATTCAGAACCCAGATATTCCATGGGAACACGGGAGTATATAGTCCTCACGGCCTATTGTTTATCTATTAATTAAGCTTTTAACTAAATATTCCTGGTCTTACACACTGGTTACGTTTCGGGTTCTATTTGAAATACGAATATCTTTTGAAATATCTTTTTAGCCTGAACCCTAAAACAGACTTGAGATTTCAAAATGCTATTCTAGAGTTGGCGATGCCTATCTAGAGGAATGGAATTCAAGATTGATTAAAGATTATTCGTATATTTTATATGCATATAATTCATAAAAATCGCTTATTTTTACAATAAAGACCATGAACTACTTTTTAAATTAATAATAACAGTTATACTTTTTATATTTAAGTACATTTAAATGGTGTGCCCCAATTTGGTTGGTATAGATGTTCCCTGCATCTTCATTTACTTTTTTCCCGGGTCTTTGTATAAGTGGAAAAATAAAGCACGACAAATACTGGTCGCAGTATCTCGCTGCATATGGAACAATAAAATGAGAAAACCTTAGTGCCTTATTCGCGGCAGGCCTGCCGTAACGTAGGTGCGATAGGTGGTCCATATCCCCATTTTATTGCAGCGCGTGCAGCGAGATAAACGACCAGTAAAGTCAATGTATTTTCGAGTTAGTTCAAGAGATTAGCGCTTTCAAACCAACATACATATTCATCAGCTTTGTTGTATTAGTATAGTACACGACATACTTAAAGAGGTCAGAGTGCAAACAAATGATTCATTGATAGTAATGATGAGTCGCGTTCGTTGATAACATTCTGCTACTTTGGGCGTATTGTTGCCAACTTATCAAAGAAGTATAAAAAATAATAATGATCTAACCAATGTGCCGAGTGTTAGCGGGCCGGAGTTGGCCTCTCCAGGGTCATAGATCACCCGCCGGGCCGTACTTTGCCCTTCCTTACACTAGTGACTAGACAGACGACAGTACTTAGTCATTGGATTTTGTATCCAAATTCTTAGTAATCAGCCAGTTTGAATATATTTTCGGTGTTTCTGTTTTTGGTTGCGTATGCGTTCCGGTCACATCTGACTATGAGAGTGAAGTAATAAGGAGTGCACCTTGTTATAAAGCGTTATAATAGGTACATGTAAAAATGATGCATGTTAAAAAAAGGAACTTCTCAAGATTGATAAATGTCTCTCTTAATAATCTTTAGGTACAGCATAAACATTTACGGAAATATAAAACTTGATTAAAAAATCCTTAAGGTATATTTAGGTTGTTTATCCTTATTGAAACCGGTAAATCAGCTGCAATCGATCGCTCCAAATCAAGTAGCATTGTCTTTACACAACCTTTTAATATAACTTGCAATGCATGTAAATTGTCTCGTAATGTTCGGCTGGATCGTCACTTACCATCAGGTGAAATCGCAGCCAAGTAAATTGCACTATCTTGTGTGTAAATAAAATATTCCGATCAAACTTGCAACTAAACTTTCCATAGAAATTTAATTTTGGATGACTGCATGGTTAAATAAGCGTTGTCATTCTAAATCCAAAATGGCGTAGCCAAAGATGGCGGACTATCAAATCACTGTCAAATGAAAGGGTTTGCTGAGAAGAAAACGTGATACAAGTATTATTTGTATAAAAAGACGAATCTTTTTTTTCTTAATTTTAGTAAATGATATTGAAGGCTCATTTCACTCCACGCATGACTCTAGTATGTTAATGAATAACCTTGGTTTGCGTCGTCGACATTCTAGAGTGATTGTATCTAAATATTAATGAATTTTGCAATTTTTTTTAATTATTAATGCGATTAATAATAATAAACTTGCAAGTATTTTCCTTTAGGGATAAATGGGTAATTGTTATTCTTTTTGTTTGTTAGTGTCATACATTATTTGCATGTATACGGTTTCTTTGGGTTATGTTGAACAAAGAACCATTTTAGTTTCCCTATGTTCATCCGTCTGCGGTTTAGCTCAAACACTAGTTTAGTACTAGAAGCCTGTGATGTATTATGGCATGAGTACTCGTATTAATCATGCCAACAAAGTGGTACGTATTTTGAAACTAAATGGTTGATTTGGAAAAAAAATAAAGGAAAACTATCACGGTCAAGACTATCTAGTTAACGAGTACCTAAGGCTAATATAGTTGACCAACTTGTAAAATGGAAATGGAAGAATTTTTTAATTGCATAGAAAATATTAGGTAGGTATATCAGTGAAGAGGATTTACTGAATTTTTTTTATCGTCATGGAAGAATACACCAGAAAAACGACGTTTTACCTAATTACTAAAAAACTAAGCCGGTTATCAAAAATCCGTTCTGAGCGTTTTTGGGTATCATTAATACCCACACATTAAAAGAAAAATTACAATTACATTAATTGAAGTTTCCGTTAAAAATTAGAATAAATTTTGGAGCAACTTTTGGGAGAACTTTCTATTGAGAAAATTATATCCAATCGCGTTTCTGCTTCACAGCGATTTTAGATTAAAGACCCAAAATACATGAGGTTTAAATTTGAAAGTAATTATCTTTATAGTTTTTAAACTCTAAAAATTGCTAAAATACGCCGTTAACTACGGATACCGACAATGCGCATGGCCCGACATCTATACTTGTCTGGTTTAATGATTAGTTTTCTGAATTGCCTTCCACTATGGAAACAATTTGAAAGACGTATTCACGTCTTAGGCCCGGTTGCTTGACTTGACTTTAACCGAAACGTTATAGTTAAATGTGGCGGTCTGACCTTTATTTTGAAAGACATGAGAGTCGGGCCGCCATATTTAACTACAACGTGTCGGTTAAAGTCAAGTCAAGAAGTTAGAAATCGTTAGTTACCTATGGTTTATTTCCTTCCGTGTTATTAGTTAACGATAGAGCGTGTGGAGAGTGATTAGAGAGATTACGCCAGAACATCGACCATACAGCCATACACTCATTAGACCCCCAAGAATTTAATCTTCGACTCCCGAGAAAAAAGTTTTTGGCCTCACACACACTAATTTTTATCACTGTCTGTGAGATAAAAATTACGAGTATCTAGCTACTCTAAATTCATTAGGATAAGCATCACTGAAGACGTGGAAATCCTAAATAAATGAAAAAAAAAGATGTATGACACAAACACGAACCAATCTGAAGAGAGAAAGCGCAACATATGGATGTTGCGCTTTCGTTTGCGGATGAACAAAATTAAATTTTGCTCTCGCTCTCCTCTAAAGTCAATTATCGATTTTCGAATAGGTGTGATGAAAATATAGTTTATTTTGAGTTACAGTCTGATTCTATGACTTCTAGGACTTCTGAGCTTACAATTGGGGGTAAAGAGATGGGGAAATAGACCGGCTGTTGCCATCTCTCTTGCTCTTACGGGCTTGTCGGGCAACAGGCGCCGTCCTGTTTTTCCTTTTTACTGACCCCTGGGCAGTGTGTGTTTGCTATTATAGACCGTCTAATTTAAAAATGAACGCCTCTCCACTTCATTATTCATTCAACGCGTGTAAAACAACGCGTTCATTAGCGTTCCATACCAAAATGGTAAAAATGAAACCCTTATTTGTCAGACTTTCTCCATCCGTCCGTTCGTCTTTCACACTTGATTATTTCTGTAACTATAAAAGCTATAGAGCTGAAACTTGGTACAATGGTGTATTTGACTGGCCCAACGTCATTGGAATATATTTTTTTTAGAATAGACGATCTACAGTCGTCTAGCGGATGTTTATTCGATGCGCCAGTGTTGTTGCTGCATTAGGCAGTGCAATAGCGCAAGTATATACGAGGAACGTCCAACTTTCTCCTAATGAATAATTTTGCACTTACATTGCTCGTTATACAATACTTATATACGATTCTTTCGCTGTTGCTAATTCAATTATCGTATTATTATTGTGCAGATTTATGATCTCATAATTATACATACGACCTTGTGTCCGTGAATTTTTTGTATTTAATCACGACCTTGGCTTATTATTCGTGCCAATCAACAAGTGATTAGAGATAATAATCTAAAAATTGCTTCATTCAATGGTCACAGTCCGATTTATAGTTTTGAGGAAATGCGCATAATTTTATATTTATTTTAAATAAGCCACAAGTATAATAGATTTTGTCGTATTGTGTAAATATACTGGTGATATTTTACTGGGTAAAATGAGACTTAAGAACTGATGTCGCAGGATTATTAACGAACTGCAATCAAAGTTGTGGGACGCACTGTACCTGATATGCGCAGAAGTACCACTTTAATATCAGTAGAACATGACGAAAAAATATTGCTGTTCTAAGCCGGGATTACCTTGAATAGTATGGAAAAATCGCTCTTGAATCGGTGGACCATGACAATCACTGTACAGAACCAATTGCGGTTTTATTTATGCCCCATAATGAAATTAAGGTCAAGTTTAAAGAGATTTTTTTTTTATCTTCCATTATAGTTCAGAGTTCGCTAATACGGAGAATATTCTTTCCAGCGCAATTTCTCCATGGAGTTCGATGGTATATTCCTCATGAATACGGGCCAGAGCGACTTCTCGGAACTGGGGAATATGGAGAAGTGGAAGTACTCCAACACCACGGTGTTCAGAGACGAATGCGGCGAAGTCAGGGGGTCTTCCGGCGAACTGTGGGCGCCGGAAATTGGACAGCCCGAGGTCACAATCTTCGCTCCGGATATCTGCACGTGAGTTATGGTGCCCTGGTACTTCTAAAGTTTCAACACTATAGATATTTCAATCCACGAAGGCGCGCCCCACTCTGTCAAAATCGCTTATGTTTCATTCGATTCGTATGGAGCTTGACAGAGAGGGGCGCGTCATCGTGGATTGAAATATCTACTTATAGGCCATATTCTGTAATTTTGTCACTTTCAGTGATTATCACTGTTGCCTATCTATGGTTCGTTATATACTGCTGATTTATTAACTGAAACGAAAGTAAGAATTTGTGGCGAACCTTCAATGGATAATAAACATATGTCAAATGAGTTCATTGCAGGTCTCTGAGTGATCATTACTGAGATACAGGATAAGGGCCCTGTGCCACTCGTCAAGGGCTTTAGGGGCGCGAATCGTGGACACACACTTGTGGTTTTTCAGAATCGTATGTACTTAAAACCTGCATCACAATCTGCTAATTCATACTATACTAATGTCAAACTATTTTTAGAAACTACTACTTACTTTATTATTTTAATTTACGTATATTAGTATGTATGTATATTTACTAGTTATCTTGTACCCATAACCCAAGCTATCGCTTACTTTGGGGCTAGATTGCGATGTGTGTAATGTCCTGATATTTATTTATTTATTTATTTATTTATTTATTTCAAACGTATAGTGTTACAATGTACAATCTACGCTGATCCACTGTTAGTCACCGTGACCTAAATGCTGTAGCCATACCATGTTCACTTATCACATGATCGATGAAGCTACAGGTAGTCGTCTCGACGTACTGATTTCAGACGGCCGCCGCGCGCCGGCTAGGTTTCACGCGTTAGTTCTTGTACGGTCTATTTCACGCGCTACATGCGCCCGATTACGAGGCAACCTTAGTACATCGAAAGAGATGAAGTTAGGCGATAGAAAGAGACACAACTTTAGGTGCATAGCGTAGGCGAAGCCAGGCGCTATTGCGAACTGAATTGCACTTTTTCTGTACCGTTAGGTACTATTATGTATTCCGAGTCCATACTAAAATTTAAGATTATAGGTGGGTATTTTGTAAATTTCCACTCTTCGTTTGTCCACAGATACATGGTCCTGCCCGAGAGCGGCCCAGTCAGGGTGCAGGGCATCGATGGAGTGATGTTCGCGGCGAACAACTCGTTGTTTGACAACGGACACAAGTATCCTCATATGGTAATTTTTTTCTTTTTCATAATGTTAGGTCCTGGGGTAAATGACCCCTGATGAGACTTTATTATGCACTTTCCTGTTTCAATATTCTTGCTCTTCCACTGGATTACTTATTTCTTCTCTCGTTTTATTTACCCGGATTCTTCGAAGGACGTTCGATAAATGGATTTCGTTTTATCTAATGAATATTATAAATGTGAAAGTTTGTGAGTTTGATTGGACTCTTTCATGTTGCAACTACTAAACCGATTTGGCATACAGATTAACCCGGATTAACACATATGTTACTTTTTATTCCATAAAATCCATGGCTCCCACGGGATTTGTGAAGCCCTAAATTAACAAGGGTGAACCCTCGCGCAAAAGCTAGTTTTTTTTATATTCTGTACAAGTTAGTACTTGACTGCGATCTCACCTGATGGTAAGTGATGATGCAGTCTAAGATGTTATCGTACTAACTTGGAAGGGTAAGTAAATTTACCCCAACGATTTCTACACAGCATCGCACTGGAACGCTAAATCGCTTGGCGGTGCGTCTTTGCTGGTAGGGTGGTAACTAGCCACGGCCGAAGCTTCCCCCCAGACCAGACCTGAGCCAATTTAGAAATTATAAAATCCCAAAGTGGCCCGTGGCGGGAATCGAACCCGCGACCTCCCACTCGAATCCGAGCGCGTCGCCACTGCGCCAGGGAGGTCGTCAAAATAGTTTAGAATATTCCGACGACGCGTCTCGTATTTGTTTAAGAAGGATATTTTTGTTTGCAAGTGACGAACGAATATGAACCTAAATTATTAGGTTCATAAGGCTTATGCTTGCCAGTAGCCGTCAATAAAGTACCAATCAAAAATTGGCTCAGCCACTATAAGACAACTGTCTGTTTCCATAACAGGCTTGTTACTGCGACGAGGTCCGGGACGAGAACTGCCTCCCGGCGGGCGCGCTCAACGTGTCCGCGTGCCGCTACGGCTCCCCGGCCTTCGTCTCGCAGCCGCACTTCTACAACATGGACCCCTACTACCCCTCCAAGATACAGGGCCTCAAGCCCACAGAGTGAGTTCACGGTTACTACCTCGCAAAGATGCAAGTCCTCAAGCCCACAGAGTGTGTTCATTTTAGAAAAATACCGAGTGAGTTCATGGTTACTACCTCGCAAAGTTACAAGTCCTCAAGCCCACAGAGTGTGTTCATTTTAGAAAAATACCGAGTGAGTTCATGGTTACTACCTCGCAAAGTTGCAAGTCAGCCCACAGAGTGTGTTCATTTTAGAAAAATACCGAGTGAGTATGAACTCACTCGGTATTACATTGGGAGATAGTAACCATGAGGTTACTATCTCGCAAAGTTGCAAGTCCTCAAGCCCACAGATGCCCATTTTAGAAAAATGAAATTTTTGAGTGTTAAGAAAAGATGAATAAAAATAATTACAAGCAAAAGCAAAAAAAAAAATGATTTCTGGATCAGCCTGTATAGCAGCCCGCTTGTATCGTATTCACAAACTGGTTTCGCTGGCAGCGTTATCGCGCGTGTAGTATGAGTATACGGCAGTGCACAGAATAACCGACGGTGGTTTTTGCTGCACTAGTTAAGACTTAGCTTGTAAGAAAATAACTAGGTGGGGGGTGCTCGACCATAATTAATTTCATTCGAAACGTCATCCGATTGGCAGTGAGTGAGGCGAAAAAAAATTCAAAATGGCAGATTCAAAATGGCCGCCAAAAGAATTTCGCCGATATTTCAGAAAGTATAAAAGATGGAAGAACGGTTTCTTGGAAATAAGTGATCAGGACCCGAAGGTCTATTAACCAATAGACCGATAGGATAGGAAAAAAATTCAAAATGGCGGAATTTATTTTCCATAGAAAATTTATGGGGAATATCAAAGAAACTTAAAGTTGGAAGGCGAATAGGGGGAAGACAGCCCGCGGGCCACATGTGGCTCGTGCCCCCACGCGCCCTACTAGTTTTTATATATAATACCTTGTTATCGTTGCAGGGATATGAACTTCAAGCTCGCCCTGGAGATGTACACGGGCATGCCGCTGCAGGTGATGGCACAACTGCAGATCAATTTGCTGGTCAGACACGTGGAAGGAATGCCGTGAGTTTATTCTATTAACACTACCTGACCAGGCAAACGTTGTTTTTTATACTTTATAGGCTAGCGCTTGACTGTGATCACACCTGATGGAAAGTGATGATACAGTCTAAGGTGGAGCACGTTTGCCTAGAAGATGCCTATTCACTCTTGATTTGAAGGCACCCGGGTTGTAAGTGGCAGAAAATACACTGCCTGGGAGGTATTCCAGGCCTTTGCAGTGCGTATTAGGAACGAGGAACCAAACCGCTTCGTACGCGTCTTTGGTACGTCAACTATGTATGGGTGGAAGCCTTTACGATGCCTTGCCGTTCGGTAGAAAGGTGACGGGGGAACCAAATTAAAAAGTTCCTGTGCACACTCTCCGAAATATATTCTATAGAATGCCGACAGACAGACATTCTATAGAATGCCGGCAGACTTACGACGATGTTCAAGGCTTTGAAGTTTTTTGTGGACCAGTGTCTTGTTGCCGATGAGTCTTCTAGCACGGCGATCCACCGAATCCAAACCACCAAGCTGGTACTTGGCAGAGCCATCCCACAAGTGGCTACAGTACTCCACGCATGAGCGAACCTGTGCCTGGTATAAGGTTAGGAGCTGTTCCGAGGTGAAGTACTGTTTAACTTTATTTAGAATGCCGAGTTTTTTACCAGATGTCTTTGCTTTGGATTCGATGCATCGGCCGAAGTTGAGTTTAGAAGACAGAGTGACGCCTAGAAGCTCAATACTGTCGGTAATCGGTTTAGAAATATTTCGAAAAGTCGGAGTCAAGAGGAATGGAATGTTTTGCCATTAGGGATACAAAGCGTAGCTTACGACCTACTCTCAGTCCAATCGGGCATACACAGAAAACTTCATAACAATCGGTCGAGCCGTTTCGGAGGAGTATGGTTATTGGTAACAAAAATTTCCACGAGAATTTTAGCGTTCCGGCGCGATGCTGTATATAAACCATTTACTTACCCCTCCAAGTAGTACAACTACATCTTCGACTGCATCATTGTGAATTTAAGTAGGGAGCTGATATACATATTTTTTATAATATATTAGCTCTCTAAATTCGAGCTCCACAAAGAGTAGAATAATAAAAAAAAACTTGAGAGGTATCAAGGGACACCCGGATTGAACGAAGTATATCTGGCTTGCTTTCTATAAGAGAGAGAGAGAGAGAGAGAGAGAGAGAGAGAGAGAGAGAGAGAGAGACAGACAGACAGACAGACAGAGAAACATGCGCCCGCCGCACGACTTACAATAGCTTACTATAGCAAAAAGTGTCTTAACTTTTTCCGTCTAGCCCCTTTCGCAACGCGCGCTAAAGAACTTCGTTCCAATAAGGATAAATAAAGTCTAACTCTAAAGTCTCTCTAAAAACCGAGTAGCCTGAGATCAAACCGATCATATTAAGTGATTGTTTCAGCTAAAGAAGTTAAATTCATCCTTTGTTTTTAGAACCCTTTAAACTGAAAGGTTCCTTTGTCAGATTCTTGCCTTGAAAAAACTGGATATCCACTAATCCAGCGGCATTCGTTACTAAATAAAACCCTACGACTCGATCTTCCATTTACCACAGCATAACTGTAACATTCATATTATGGAAATCATGGAATGTTGCAGACTGAACAACCAGCTTCCTGACCCTGACGTCCTGGTACCGATGTTCTGGTTCCGGCAGGAAGTGATAATGGACGACCACTACGCGCGGCTGGCGAGGTTCGCGCTCAACTTGCGGAGCGGCATGCCTTACGGCTTCTACGCGATCACGGTACGTACATTACCCGCTATCTATGGATTACCGAACACCTGCCGAATTCTGATGTCCTGGTACCGATGGACGACCACTTTTCGGGACTGGCGAGGTTCGTGCTCAACTTGCGGAGCGGCCGCATGCCTTACGGCTTCTACGCGATCACGGTACGTACATTAACAGCTATCTATTGATTACCAAACGCCTGCCGCATTTTGATGTCCTGGTACCAGTGTTCTGATAACGGCAATAGATGAGGATGATCGACCACTTCTCGCGGCTGGCGAGGTTCGCGCTCAACTTGCGGAGCGGCATGCCTACGGCTTCTACGCGATCACGGTACGTATAGTACGATTCACGAAAGATGACCACAAATGGCGGGTCTTTTCTTCATGTACACTCATGAAGAAAATACTTAAGCCAAAATAATTACCATATATTAGTTAAATAAGACCATATATATTAGTTAAAAAAAAATAAGACCATAATATTAGTTAGATAAGTCCAAAGAGACCTAAAATAGGCCCGCCATTTGTGGTCATCTTTCGTGAATCGTACTATACATTACCCGCTAATCGCTATCTATCTACCGAACACCTGCCGGATTCTGATGTCCTGGTACCGATGGACGATCACTTCTCGCGGCCTGGCGAGGTTCGCGCCTGCCGCATTCTGATGTCCTGGTACCAGTGTTCTGATTCCGGCAATAGATGAGGATGGTCGACCACTTCTTGCGGGTGGCGCGGAAGGAAGGGAAACCCCCCTTGTTTCTCTGCTGAAAGCTGGAGGGAGGGACGTAACTATCTTTTCTAAGTTTAGTTTAAGTTTCTGCCTCGTTTCGGCAGAATTCATAGACCCGGGGATGGTTAATCTTCATTCCAAATGCCGGCAAAATAATTGGTATCGCTGTTTAAATGGAGACCGCCACAATGTTTTTATGGAAATTATAAAATGGCTCTTATGAAAAGTCAAAACTCTATCGCCAAGTTCGGAAACCAGGTTTGTAGAGGACCCGGCAAAATACAGCCTTTGCTCTTTTCAAAATATCATAATAATTATTTTTTTCAATTGTATAATTATAATTGTAATTGTTTGAATCAGTGGTATGGTACCGATGCGCTAGATGACTTATGTCTAATCTTGTTTTTACGAGTAACTCCTGACGCAAAAAGAAAGGGGTGTTATAAGTTTAACATTTCTGTCTGTGTAATTGTAGCTCCCAAACGGATGAACCGATTTCCTTATTTTTTTGTGTCATAGATAATTTTATACAGCGTGTTCTTAGCCATGTTTGGTGAAAATTTGTTCAGCCGTTTGAAGATCATCAGCTCTTTTCTAGTTGATGAAGAGACCTGACTGACTTCCTTATATTCCAGGCTATTGGAGTCGTCCTCCTCATAGCTGGCATAACGATCCTGATACGCAAACTGCTGCGGCCCACCGACGAAGCCATCCTGCAGCCGCAGACAAGCGAGGTGCAGTGACGGGCGCGATAGCGACTAAGGGTAGTCATAGACCATCCATCCTATCGTCCAATCTGTATGACGCCACAGAACACTAAATAGTACCAGAAGGTCTACTCCGCACGATTATTTAAAGAAATAGCGACTAGCGCTGACACAAAAGTCCAATTCAGTTCGCAATAGCGTCTGGCCCCGCCCTCAAAATCGACACGCAACAAACGCGACGTTGTGGTCTCTTTCTATCGCCTAACTTTATTTTTTACAACTTACTAGGGCTGCCGTAGTCAGACGGCGCGTAAAAGAGACCGTACAGAACTAGCGCGTACAACTCGGCGGCAACCATCTGAAATATTGAGGTCTGGACCCCTACTTGTAGCCGGGACGGTCACGGGATAAGTGAGACTGGCCTGATGACGCTGCCGATTGGATCAATTAGGACTGATCGTGTGTGGGCGTGGTTATACCAATCCATAGTTATAGATATTTCAATCCACGAAGACGCGCCCCACTCGCTATGTTTCATTCGATTCGTAAAGAGTTTGACAGAGTGGGGCGCGTCATCGTGGATTGAAATATTTTTATACTTACAGACAGCACAATCTAATTTTAATGAAAACGAAATTAGCTGGCGTAAATCAGGGAGCAAATCAGCGGGCAGAATTTGTAGACGATTACGATAGCGATGATTACGTTTTTCTTACACAATCTAGGGGGTGGATTGGTTTGTCGATTAATCGAATTTCAATTATATTGGTTTGATCATGCTGATCGGACTGTGTATGGCGGTCGGCGATGGTCAGTTCACTAAAGTCAAGACTTTTTTCGAACTCAACGTCGTTCCTATTGGACAGTTTTAAATGATGTATATGGATGAACTGCATTGGGATTGGATCAAGTCGACCATCATGCCGATTTGACGATATAATGGATGGTCTATGGCGGGCATAATGGTATAGTTTTAATATGACGCTTGATATGAACGATTGATCATATTCTTAGAGTCGCCGCACGCGGGCCTCACGCTACTAGAAGCTAGAAGCTAGAAGCGGCCCATTGACACCTACCCTGGACGTTGGCGTTGACTTCACAATGCGAAATCGTGGAGATTCTACGATTTCGCATTGTGAAGTCAACATCTCCTGAGGATGTCCCGGTGTCGGGACGAAACGTGCGTCGAAGAAAGTGTTGGAAAATTGTGTATGGTGTTTCATGTGGGCAGTGTTCCTGCATATTGTACCATACAGAATCTTTTCAAGTAGGTAGCGGATTATAGCAAAACAAATTAATCTGTCCTGCTAATTATGGATTTCCGCAAAATAACGCCTGCTTCCATTCAATACCAACATTAAGGTCACACTGAAGTTCGCTTAGCACCTATAGAATTTTGACAGTTGGCGCTACTGTATGCTTGTACGAAAAAGGTTTACGTAAATCATTCGGATGCCCATATCCTGAGGTTACTAATCGGTGAAGCGGCCACAATGGTAGTTGAAGCGCGAGACAACTACTTGATTGTAGATGGTGGCGGCCACAATTTTAACCTATGCGCGCAGAATCATAATGGACTCTGACGAAGAAAATTTAATTGCGATAGTAGCGTGAGTGGCGTTTAGTGTCCGGGCCACAATAAGTGAGCAGCGGTGATTAACATCGTGTGGCGACCACAGGCGTCAACCGTGTGCGTCGAATTCATATAAAATGTATAAAAAAATTAAAACAACAGGAAATATGCTAGTGGCGGCGTTTTGTGGTTGTGGCTTGCGGCCCGTGTGCGGGGACACTCGAGAGTAATAATACAACGGTATAAAATTGTTATTATAAAATTTTTTAATGAGTGATATTAGTTAGAAACAAATTGCGTCGACTTTTGTAATGACTGCCTTAGTTTTTTGACATAAAAATATTATCACAACTATTTTGGGAAATGAGTAGATAATTAATAAGTGAATAATAACGAAATGGTGCTATATATTTTCTGTTGATAAATTATACTTAATATATATGTATTAAAATTACCATGTACATAAATATAGATTTAATTATGATTGTACAATCGTTTTTAATTAGATTTATTTTAATTGACTGCACTGAACATCACAATATTGTATTCAAAGATTGAATACTGTGTACTGTTGCCATTTATATTTTTAGTTAATTTTTGTAAGTAACTTTGACACAATTGTATATATAGAATGATATTACTTACTGTACGTCAGATTAGATATTATGTCAAATGTCAAAAGTCGGAAACTGTAGATCATACTATTTCCTTTCGTTTATTTTCTCTTTGACACATGAAATCACATGAAACAGATATAGCAATAGCGAGGGATCAGAGAAAGATTTTTAAATGTAAAGTGGCCTCTTTCTGTCCCTCGCTATTGCTATATCTGTTTTATATGTCAAAGAGAAAATAAACGAATGGAAATAGTATAGTAGATTATTAAGAGGGCATAAAATGGGTGTGCCACGGTGTATACAATACTTTTCACTTCGTTTGCGAGAAATATTAACTCATTTAAGTGTCAAAGCCTCACGTCGACTAGGTTCGCTGAACCAAGTCTGTCGAACTGAATCTAGCCAAGGTTCTTTGATCTGGGGCCGTACCACCAACTCTTATAGCAGTATTACTGTAATATTGTTGTTAAATTTTCATACTGACATGACTGTATGAAAATGTCAAAACAATATTACAAAGCTGTTGTCAATAATACCTTGGGACAAAGTCATTTAACGCTCTAGGGTACTAAAGATACACTTTACGAACATGAGAAGTGAGGATTAAATTTGGTCCTACAAAAAAGTCTGCCATACAACGGTAATACATATTTCAATCCACGATGACGCGCCCCACTCTGTCAATTTCGATGCGAATCGAATGAAATATAAACGATGCGAAGAAATATCTTTAATGTCAGTGTCATTTCTAAAAGCCAATGTACAATATGTAATCTGAAGTACTACTTTATTTTTATACATCAGTATCTAATTTTAACATAATTATACTTATTTGTCGTTCTTAGATCGGAGTTGCTATTTAACACCCGTTTAATTAAAGATTGTAAAATTAATTTTGGCGATTTTCAAAAAGGAGAGATTCAAGGAATGACAGAGTGACCAGACTGTACTGTTATGATTCGAGTGAGAAGTCGCGGGTTCGATTCTCGCGACGGGGTACTCTAGAATTTTATAATAATTTCTACATTGGCTTGGGTCTATTCTGGTGGGAGGCTTCGGCTGTGGCTAGTAAGCAAACCAGCAATGACAGCGTGTTAAAATCGTTAGGAGTAAGTTTACTTACCTTTTCCATGTTGGAATGATATCATCTTCGGCTGCATCGTCAATTACATGAGGTGAAATCGCAGTCAAGTTTCATAATAACTTTGGTCTTAGTCAATCTTTATCTTGTGTCACAAAAATGGTATACTAACTAAGACTTAGTTCGTATTTATTTTTAATTGATAAAACTATTTAGATTTGAAAAACTAATTTGTTGTAATAATTTACAATGAAGTTTTATCTCAAAAACAAAGGACATAATAAATGAATTCTGAATGTTTATAAACTTAAGTAGGTATATAATTAGTTGAACATTGATGTTTAGACATTGTTATGTACTTACTTATTAGTATTTTTAAGGGCTCGATTTCCATTCCTGCAGACATTTCCGTTATTTGTTTAAGTAAAACAATCACACAGATGTACATTGTACTATAATTATTATAATATGTACAGAAAAGTATAACTTTTTATAATGACGTTGTTATTGTTAAATTGTAATAAAACATGTACTTTTTTATTCACGCAGTTTTATTTCATTGTATTGTTTACTAGGGACTGCGATTTTCCAATTTTCACATTCGCCATATTGAATTTTTCAAAAAAAATTTAGCCTATGTTACTCGGATTCTAATGACACCCCATATGTCCAAATCTCAGTTCAGAAGTTATGGTGGAATAAAGAAACTCACATGCATACATGAACACTAAAAACATTACATTCCTTTTTTTGGTCAGTCGTGTAAAAATAATTTGATTATTTTATCATACAATTAAAACTAACTTTTATACTTCGACTTTTTAACACTGCAGACCGAGAGCATTTTAATTAATTTAATTAATTTATTTATTGGTGGCAACTATGGCCCCCATACAAATTAAATTACTGTTGTACTTATAACTAAAATTATTAAAACATGTAAAAATTACAATAATTACAAAATAATATTAAATTAGAAAATATCGCAATTTATAATTTAGGTATAACACTTGTTGTATATGTACAGTATTTTTCTCTTATTCTATTTAGGTACTACATTAACAATAATTTGGTATAAACTTATTCCGAATATCTTTGGGTATTATGTACCTAGTACTTTGGAGTCTTCGGTGGTTTCGCGCACGATAAACCTACCTACTTAGAGTTATTGTCAAATATTACTCGGTGAGGCGAAATCTAGTCTCCCCGCGAAATTATAAATTGTATGTAGCTTAGAAATTGCGAAAACCTAAGAAAAATTTGAATAATTATTAGCTTGCTACTATTTGCGAAAAACTAAATAAAATATGAATTTCGCGCCTACTACTATTGCTGATCCCATAAAACCATCATAAACCGTTTTGTAAGATTGTTGCTTGCTCCGATAGATTGTGCCACCAGTACATTTGTACACGTTTACAAAGTTCTGCCTCCACAAGCCCAACTACTTATAAGGTTTATGAAACAGGCTGGCCTGTTTGTGACAATTTGTGGCCTTTACCAAAATTAGTCCCCTTTTAACCTAATCCTATCAGCTAGTTTGGCCACTCAGGAACTTCTTGGAGGCGTCCATATCTCCCTCCTTCGGTGGCGGCATCGCAAACCTTCTGATCTTGTACAGCCCACTCACGATTAGAGCAACACCAATTATCTGAAAATAATATTTATTACTTGTTAAAAGTAGTTGGTTCGAAACTTGTAGCTTAAAGTAGGTATCTACTCTGTGACAATTTGAACTGCTTACAAACCAATTCACGTTCTAAGTGGATGAGCCTACTTCTTGTTCTTCGCTACACTCTTGTTAGAGTGGACGTCGTCGTCCACAACGACGACAAATTTGGCGGGACAGCTGGTGTGAATCTGTGTAGCGAGCTGTGAAATTCCTCTAATTCTTAAAGGCTTCCTTTAGTTCAGAGCTCAGACCTCTATCCAGTAGTGGGCTGTAGAAAAAGCTCTGTCTGTACTCACAATAAACGCGTAAAGTCCATATGGCAGGCCGTATCGCACCCCGAGAGCCGCCTTCGCGAAGTCCACGTATTCTCCATCCACCTCGATGTCCTCCCTGAACCAGAACATCGGCAGAAGAGTGTCCGGGTCTGGCAGCTGGTTGTTGAGACTGCAATGGCATCAGCGTCTTTAGCCAGACAGTATCTAAGATCATTTCATTGGAGCCACTGATCTCTATTCAATGGATTAATTATTCTTATAAGTAGTACATCTGATAGTTCCATTTTTGTGCCGATTTAAAGCGCCACCCTCGAACGTCCACGGTACTAAATTGACATTTAAGTTGCTAGTGACCATCGTTTTGAATGTCATTTTATTTTACTTCCATAGACGCTTACGCCATGTAACTCAACAATCAACGCCAAATGGCGAAAA